>OY743225.1:78368164-79631105 GCA_963555765.1 Orthonevra nobilis
ATTAGTTCCCGAATGAGTTCATTCTTCTTTGTTCGACATTCAACCTCCAAAACTCTTGGTGTTGCCGTCCGACCGGTCTTATATCGTCCCACTTAACCTGAGATTCTCCGTTGAGCTACGTGGGACGTCTGGATCGTAATTGACTCGCGAGCTTTGCGGGCAACGTTGTATGATTCCTTCTACCGCAAGGGTTAGCTTGATAACTTCAGTGGCGGTTTTATTGATTCAATGACAGATTCTTGTACCTTTTTTTTATAAAAAGATTTTCAAAAACATTTCTTTAAATAATTTATAGACACTTAGCAGATGATACTCTGCGTTTCTTGATATCGGCGAAAGAGGCTTCATTAACATGAGTACTTAGTCTCTACTAGGTCAGTTTTAGTGCTCGATATGTCTCAGTCTTCTGATTTATTCTTCGTTGCAAGAAAGTGGACATGAAGTCTCTGTTGGAAGTCAAAATGTCTTCAATATATTACCCCAACTTGTGACACGCGTTTATGTCTCATATTTATATTCCAACAATGAAACCCTTGGGTTTCGTACGGATCTGGTCCAGGTGACGAAATTTCGCAATTCATCATTTGCTGGTGGTGGAGGGAAGTAAGTATTTTTATGGCTTCTGTTTTCATTTGAAAAAGTATCAAATCATATTTCATAGGAAATACGTGTTTTTTTGGTTAATCAAGATGAAATTTGTTATTGAAAGAACTTGTAATTGACACGCTACGCACACGCATATATGTAAGCATTTATATGCATCACCTCTTCATACTACATCATAATACTATTGCAGGCAAATTTTCAAAGCATTTTATTTATATACAGGGTCCGGCACTCGAAGTGTAACCAGCTTCAGACCGTTGTCGCAGCTGTCACACTGCCATCAGCTGTTTAGAAATTTTCTAAGTGAAAGTTCTGAGTATTGTTTACAAGCGTACAAAAGCATTTTGCTACATCAAAGTGAAGAAGTGAAGGCAAAAAAAAAGCTCAAACACATCGATGTAAATAAAGTTTTTTTTTATCGCACCGTAACACGTTATAATGATAATGGTATCATCGCGAAACGCTATGGATGTGGTCATCAAAAGACTGCAACGTCACCTGAGATGGTTCGAAAAGTGAAGAAGCGACTTGAGCGAAATCCACGACGAAGTGCCAATCAAATGGCTAAAGAACTAAAAATATCCGATCGCAGCATCCGAGGCATATTGAAAAATGAGCTCATGGTCAATCCTTACAAGTTCAAAAAGACTTCAGAGAGCGAGGAAGTTGCTTCGTTTGGCCGAAAGCGGTCAATTTCCGAACATCATGTTTTATAACGAGAAAATTTTCCTTACTGAGCGATTTTTAAATTCACAAAACGATAGGGTTAACTTGGCAAACCGTTCATACGAGAGTTTGAGTCATCGGTTGGCCACCAGGATACAGCACCCGCCACAAATAATGGTTTGGGCCGCTGTAACCGCAGATGGGCGCTCTCCAATCGTTGTCATTAAGGCCGGCGTCATATGCGACATATTATTGGGAAAGTATTCTGGAGGCTATGGGCTGACAATCATGGACGTTTTAACAAGACTCTGCAACGCCATACAAAGCTCGAGTGAACCAAGAATTTTGGAAAGCAAGGTCCGAGCTAAAAAATACATCAACCTAGAGACGCTGAAAAAGCTATTGTCCGTGAGTGGACTTAAATACCGGCAATTTACATTCGGGCAGCTTGCGATTAATTTTTTGACCATCTCAAGACGATAGTCAAAGTGAAATGTGGTCATATTGAGACAAAGTGATTTGATTCTGAATTTTTGATCATTTTCACACATTCTTTTCTTTGGAATAGATGAAAACCATTTTCCAAATCGTTAGGTTACACTTCGAGTGCGAGCACCTTTAAGGATTTTCAAAACTCTTCAGTATTTTGCAACCAAAGGTTTTCGAACAATTTTTCGCACATTTTACTACTTTCTGTATTACCCTGACCAACGATTTTTTTTCATACCCATAATAACTAACATTTTCTGCTTTAACAGCACGATTTTAACCTCAATAAACAAACCCGTAGTTTTTATTGTTCGCAGAGGGTTTTTGTTTCATTATGATAAACTGATTTATATTGGACCTCAGTCAACTCACGATGAGTTTAATCAGTTTAATTTCTGGTCGCAGGGAATGCCAATATTACGAAATAGAAAACCAACGAAACTCGACACACCCTTCGGTTGTGACCAGGGGTAAAGTAAACAATTTCAGCTATTGTACAGTCCCTTCTCTGGACCAGAACTAGGTATACTAAAAATTTGTCACTCGCCTATTGTGTTTGTTGATTTTGTTTTATTGTTGATACTTCTTTGACAACAGTCACCTACAGCAAGGAACTGGGGTAGGTTTAGTGAAATTTTTGGTCATTCGATATATTTTTAGTAGAAATTTTGAGGTGACTTACTTGCATTTAAAATCATAGACATCATGCGGACACGCACACGAAAGGTTCCGTACCACCTTACAATTTACTAAATTCTTTTTTGAATTTTAAATTTCTCTTACCTACTTCTTCTGGCAAAATCTAGTTGCGATTTTAAAATAAAAATTTCACTTTACTTTACGTGTGCTATAAGACATTGCTTCCTGCCGAATTTCACAATTCTAGGACAAGGGGAAGTACTCTATAGGTTTCGATCATAAAACAACCGTAAATTATGATCGTCGATTAAGAAGCTTGGTGGGACCGTAGTATTTGGTGTTAATTTCGGCTTGATCCACTCCACCCATTCTGAGAAGAAAAGCATTGACAGACAGATAGACGGACAACGAAGTGATCTTATAAAGTTCCGTTTTTCCTTTGGAATCTAAAGAATACCTAAATTAGCTAAATTCCAATTAAATGCTATTTTTATTCTTTGAACGTGTTGCATTTTAAATTAAAAAAGTTAAGCTCTTATTTGGAGTATGATAGTTCACGAAACTGTGTGTATTCAGCCAGTACAGCTCTTCGTTGAACATTCTACTTCATACTCCAATGGTCTCACAAAGGATACCGAAAATCGATTGAAGGATTTCCTCGTTCAAAGTGGCCGAATGCATTTTTGTCTGTCATTATCTTATCTTAGGTATACGAATTACTCGTTCTGATCTTACATTTGTGTCATTATTTTCTGCATATGCAAGAACCGAACAAATTTCTGATATATCTTACCTCTGTTGTTGGAGCTTGCGCTTCGTATATTTCTTTCATAAATGGTGCTGAAAACGAAATAGCATGGCAACGTCTCAATATATCCAATTACTAAGTTTGCATGAGAGGTCCCGATGAAATAGTTACCTACCTCAATGTAGCAGCATCCATTTAACACCGTCATTCTACACCGCTTGGCTATATAAAGCTCGTTTCTATCATTATGTGTTTAAGGCAGCCTTAGACTGATGATAGGCAATGTTCTGTTCACCGGTCCAACATTGATCAAGCTAAAGTTATAATTTGGTTTATGCAGCTGACCATGTCATCTCCAACTGCTATGAAAAGTTCAGAAGAGAGTTCATCGACCTCAGCCGCTATTCAATAAAGTTGGGTGTGTCATAGTTGCCCATCGCCAGGATTGTTCAATAATAGGTTTGTGCCTTTGATGTGACTCGGCTTTTCCGGGCTTAAGATCCTGGCATGTTCGTTTTACATTTCGGTTGACAGCTTCTCGTTCTTTTTTATAAAGGTCTATTTATTATAAAGGCCGTGAGCACTACTCTTCTTCATTTAATGCAGCGGCGCGCCGTTTTAGTTTTCTTCATCCTTATTACCTAAAGGACTCGTTGCTTTGGCACATCTGTGATTGCAGCCCAAAGACATCGAATGACAATTTTTGAGTTCGTTAAAGTCCACACTTCAGCGAATGCAAACCAGTTTAACCTTAAGCATACTTTCGGACGTACTATGAAATTTAGAGATTCTTTTACAGCCGAACACTGCGTATGTTGAATGCGTTTACTCGCTCTATTTTTCCCCCGCACTACAACCTGCAATAATTTAAAACCAATGTGCACTGGTACCTTCTTTCTATCCCTTTCACTTTTCCTTGTTCTCGTCCTGTTTAAACAATCACTTCAAGGGTACTCCAAATCACTTGAGCACTTGCACAATTTAAAAAAAAAAAAACAAAAGCAGCTTCAATGAAAAAGTTGTCTCAGACAATTTTAGCAACTCTTTGGCAGTGTCCTTTCATTAAGCCTTGATTCAGATTGTTGTCAAACACCTGCTCTTATGTATAAATCTCAAGACTTCTTGCCTTGGTCTGATTAGAAAGATGAATCCACATCCAAATGCGCACGTTCTTGTTCAAAATATCAATCACCCTTAGACATGTCACACTTCCTCATCCTTATTTGTCCGCTCCACTTCCAGGACATTGGTGACGTCCATTCTTTGGCGATCTGATCTGTTAAAGGCACAACATTCCACGTACAGTTCCGTAGATTGTCGCCCTTTTCTAGTTAGCTTGAGCCGTCAGCAGTAATATCATGTCAACAGCTGTCGTCGGGACTGTGAACTCCTGTACAATGTCCGATTTTAGGATCTTGCCTGTTTCCTTGCGGCTAATCACTAGTCACATCGCTTGTCAAAAGTCGAATCACCACCTCATTTACACAGTTCGATAAATATCGCATGTGACTTGTTGAGTAACATTAATTTTATTCATTGTTTCGACAGCGACTGCACATTTGCACGGTCGATTCAAGTCACCTGGCGCTTGCGGCAAAAACTCAAATGCTTGTCTACTTTGGAACTTGCCTTATAATTAATTAAGGCAGGAAAGACTAATGCTCAGCTTTGTTTGCTCAAAGACAAGCAGACAAACCTCGGTTGTACTGATCCAAGTCTAAGTTTTGCTGCAATTTTTATAGTTAAAATTCAGTAGCGCAAAATATTTTTGGTCGTGCATGTCTTTCAATTGGAACACGGAATCTTTAAGGTTTGTATCAATGTAAGTACATTGATTGTAGTAAGATAAAACTTACCATTATCAGCGTTTCTACCGTACGTGATTGGCAAGGCGAAGGCACTTTAAAAGAAATTCTGGATTTTAATCAAACTAATTTTTGAAATGGTGGGCTTAACCAAGACGCACGATAAACAAATGATTTTTTTTTCTATAAATTTGGAAATTATAGAAATGGTTCCGATTTGAGGGATTTTCGGAATTTAAGGTCATTAGGCATCGGATTTCTAAAAAACAAATCATGGTATAGAACCTAAACTCAATTCAATCAGTCCCCAAAAAGAAGCAGCCAGTTCACAACCTGTTTCAACCTTTTCAAGAGTAATCCAAACTGGCACAACTTTTGCAAGTCTTGATGCCGTAAATTAAGCGTTGAGACAGAATATAAGCTTATATCGGTTAACAGTTAACAATGATTTAATGCACACAGGGTTATTCAATTCGTATTTTCAACATTTATTAACCTCTTCTTTAGAGGAAATTTTCAAAACGTCGACAGCTATAACTTAAACACACTTCAGAATCACATGATACACTTGTGTTTCATTACTTATTTTCAAGTAAATACCACAATAATCAATATCTTTAGTTGCAATAAAAAAAAATAAAATAAACACGGTTGTGACACGCGTTAGGATGGGAAACCGGGGTTCGCATTAACACCATTATAATTTGACGTTCATCAATGAATGCCAAACGAATTTTAAATTTGAGTTGATTTCCTTGCATGAATATGGCAAAAAATTATCAGAATCATAGATTCACACATTAAGTAAGACTGCATCAATTTATCTTTTGTTTAAACTTTTTAATTTCCCAAGTGGAAGTGCTTGTTTTTATTGGAATAACAAGTAAACCGATGTCGACGGGCGATGTTATGAGAAAAATTAATTTGAATAAAGAGACATAGTGTTGCATATTATAATGAGGCGCGGAACCCTTCGTATAAGAATCAAATCTCATTCGGCTCACATGTCTCTAAACGGCATTGAAGAGAGCAGAAACACGCAAATATTCTGAGTATTTCTAAATACTTAAAGGAAACCAACTTTAATGAACTAGTTAATAAAAGTGAGCGGGTTCAGGTTTCAGTGATTTACAATAGACCTAACGTTCTCTGATTAGAGATGATGATGTGCCCTTTTCAATTTGCTCATCAAAGCTCAGGATCATAAGTAAATAATGGCTGGGTATGTAATTTTTATATTTGAACGGCCAAAAGATCTAACCAGCAATAAACGAACGAAATACCAGTCGGTTAGGTTAGTCGGCTGCTATCGCCAGCGTTACGCTGGACCATTTGAACCAATTTTGGTCTAATAATCAAATCACATTTTCACCATTTTTATATTAAAATCAGGTTTTTCTTAAGGCTTTTTCTTAAGCCATGGCCATAGCTTTCCAAATTGGCAAATTTATTAACGAGGAACCAAAGACGATGTATGTAAGTTAGTATGTCGAGGAGAAAACACATCCTTGTTTAAACTGGTTGATTTATTCGTCTAAATTTTTTTCCTAGAAAGAAAGTTAAAAGTTTGGGAGATTTTGTTTAAACTGGAATTGAGAAGAATGCGACTCGTGGCTATATACCACTCGTTTGGCAATGATGCCAAAAAGGATGATGTCAGAGGTGGACGAGAATATCTTGCTTAGGATTAGGTCGTTTTTGAGCTCAAGCACTGCAGATGATCTATGCATTTTCCTTAAGCTTATTTATCCTGATACACTTATTGGCTAATTAAACGGTTACATTTGGATCAATTGAAAGGTTCCAGGTTCGAATCTTTGAATAAGTCAGAAATTTTTTTCTAGTTTTCGCATCTGTTTAAGTAACTCCTTGCCATTGGATAAAATTAACTCCGCTGTCACTGAAGTGAACAACCAGCTGTAGTCTGAAACGGCAAATGGGTCTGGTTTTGCGAGGTGCCCAGATAGATTTCTTCTACAACCACATCTTCGATTTAAGGCCAAACAAATTCGGTTAACATTTCCTGAATTACGTCAAGCAATTTTAACAAATTCAGCGATTGTTTAAAGATGTCATTTTAAAACCTTGACTTGTTAAACTAAACAAATACAGTCTTGGTTGACAGTTTGACTTTACGCATTTGATTGATATCCGAACCAAGAATTTGATGACAAAGTAATTATGATTATGATACTTTCAAATCTTATTAAGAATTATTTCTTTAGTTCCCTGAAAGACAGCTCATTACTAATTATAACTTATTTATTAGTAATAATAATTTTCTAAACAAATTTAGTAAGCTTAAAGCATTAAAGTCTTCTTAGTTAACAAGATAATTTTGAAATCGTTGTTTAGAGTGGAGCATACGAAAAAAAATTGCCAAGAGCGTGTCGGATTCGCGCAACGAGGGTTCCGTTCAAAATTGTTAGTACAATTTTGATATATTCTAATAAAATGTCGATTATACAAGTCGAGGATATATCATTCAAGGATTTAGAATTAAAAGAATTTAATTTATGTCAGCATAATGCAATGTGTTATTTTAGTAGCTTTATTTTTAAAGCCTTTAAGACTGCAGTCATAAGAAATTCGTATTTATTTCAACTTCATATCTCCACGAGCTCCTGAGAAACAGGTTCTTCAAAAACAGACAGACGGACAATGAAGTGATCCAATAATGTTCTATTTCTCCATTCGAAGTATGGAACCTTAAAAATTATGGAAGTTATCTTAAATGTCGTTAAATTTAGAAATAAAATCTTGTAGCTTCTTCGATGTAATGGGATAAGCCAATTTTTGACTACACGCAATTTTTGAAAACACATTTTTCTGGAACCACTTGTAAATTAGTGTCTGCTGGTAAATATCATTTTCGCTAGCCTGAGACTATTACTCTTGCAATCTTCCCTGATTAAGTTTGTGTTGTAGGAAGTTCGTATATGATGTATGTACGAACAAATGTTTGGGTACTGTTCCACGCGGAAGATCAACTACGAAAGTTATTTGGATTGTGCAAGGATAATTTTCGATTTCTACCGTGGTAGGGTAAATATTGCTTTCACTGCGGCATCCGCATCTTGATTGCCCCTGATGCATACTTGTTTATAATTGTTGGATATTCTGTTTTTTTCTCTATAAATATATAAAAACAACAGGACTCAACTTTCCTTATTCAACTCAATCTCAACTTTTTTTCAAATAATTAAAATGTTATTAAATTTTACCATCACAACTAATATTCTTTTATTCGAGTGTAATGAACCAAATCCTTTCTAGCTCATGTTCTCGCGTGACCTTGCTAGAATTCCTTGTAAACCGCTTGCGATGCGTTGATTTATAGCAATAACCACGTACAGGATACGGAAAATATCGATTTTTTTCGCTTGGAACCCTCAAGCTTAATCAAAGATTATTACACCATGAGCAGTAACTTTCCCCTATGTTTTATTGTGTTTACGTTTCTACACCAGAAATATATACGTACATATATTCTTGCGTGTATAGAGCGGCTATGAAAAAAAAACTTTTTTTCCGTAGTAGACTTTTTGGCTTATGGTCGTTTCGTACAAACAAATCTTGGCAGAAAAGGTCATTCTTTTTACTTAAGTGGTTTGACAGTTGCATTATTTGACGTCTAAATAATTATGTATGTTTGTTGTGAGGATTTTTATTTATATATATTTATAAAAAGTATATATTTTTTTGCGTGCGTATGTCACTGAACTCATCCTTTCAGGCTGAACCGATTTGAATGAAATTTTTTGTGTATTTTTGAAAGGGTCCCTGTAGGGTTAAGATTCACTCAGCAATCATTTTTAACGAATAATTGACCGAGAAGTCAATAATAGACCTTCTGAAAATAATTTATACTTATGTTTGACATTTGAAGTTATATTAAATTTAAATAAATAATAAATAAATTGGTGGCGCAACAGCTCTATTGAGCCCAGGGCCTAGCTTCGCAAACGTTGAGGTTTGGACTTACAGTTTATTGCCGACTCCCAACGGCCGCAGAGTTCTTTTCTTGACAGTTTGTACTCATCGGAAAGATTGTCAGTAACTCGCGCGAGCTGGGGCCGTGAAAAAAATGCCAAATGCCAAAAATACCAGGATTTGAGCCCGGGTCTTCACGCTCAGCAGCTACAGACGCACTCACCACTGAACCACAGGCACAGAGTGTAAAAAAGTTAAATGTTAAAATCAACAATAAATGTCACACATCTAAGGAAAACCGAAAAAGGAATGAACGAGAAAGAAATGATCCCCATGATACCATTCGACGTTTGAAATATTTTCACGAACACATGAAGACAAAAGTAGCAACAATTTTCAGTCGTTTTTCAAACGTGTTCGAAAAATTCCTCAATTCACCTTCCATCACTTCTTTGCAGTGACAGTACAGGTGTCAGTTGGTGAAAGCCAATATGCTCACAGCCCACTTTTCTGAAAGCTGAAAGTGGTTTATGCCCTTCCTGTAACTGAGCGGTCTATCAAACAGTTCCACTTTCCCAAGTAAAGAATAGCAAAATTGCTCAGAGATCTCGATATAGACAAATCTTCTGGTCCAAATGCTATAACCACCCTTTGCTTCCTCTTTTGGAAAACCATTTCAAGAACTTTTTTACAATTCATTATCTTATATGAAACCTTCCCCAGTCACCATTTGCTGTTTGTGGTGGCCTCTTGAACTATCATGTTCCAAGTCCCTGTAGTAAAAATACTGGTTTATGTTGATTATCGTTCTTAAGCTTTACAGTATAAACAAATAACAGACAGTAGAGTGATGATTTAATCTCTCAAATCTGTATAAACGTACGGCGAATAAAATACTACGAATTGATCGAATGTAAATTCGTGTGTGTCCGTGTTATCATCATGTAAATGCAGGCCTGGTATGCCACAGGCCCCAATTTTGTCTCCGACTCTCTTTCAAACTCTCATAAATGATAACTTATCTGTTAAATCTAATCAAGTTCACTCCTTCGCTCATGACAGCTCCTAATTTTTCTCGTGTTAGCTCCAAGACTCACGTTTCTCCTCGCCGGCCATGGAAACGGAACAGAAACGTATGTAAAATACCTTTAATTCCGAAACTAAGAGCATATTACTGTGGCGATCGGAAAACGAAGTGGAATTCAATGCGCAACACAATTTTGTCTTCTTTTCCTAAAACCTTTATCCACCAATGACACTTGCGTTATAGAAGAAGTAATACTTTCGATTCTCGGAAAATGTCTCACTAACATTTCTGGTTTGGATCAACACATAACCTTTGTTGGCAAAAACGCTGCAAAATGTCTTGTCATGGCAGGCGCTCCGAATAAATGCATCGAAGAGCTGAGCACACACAAAAGACTAATGCAATTGCTTCCTGTCGAGGCATCTTTATCATTGATTCGTTTTAACAAGATGAAGAGAAGGCACTTTAACATTAACCAACGGTCTGTGCGAACTATAAAGAGAACCTGACAACTTTGGAATAAAAAATGAGATGCTAAAAGAATTTTCATAAAACTCCTGAATATGACTTAATAGATCAGAATAAAATAATAAACGCGCTCAGGATACGCATCGCTTCAGGACAACTCAAACTCGCAGAAGTGATAGCGTTTCTAAGAACTGGAAAAAGCACGATCTTGCAAAAAACCTTTCAGACTAATATTCCTTTTACCAATTCTATCAAAAAAGTTCGTTCAATAACTTTATATATCAGCTCGTCCCATACCAAATACAAAAATCATTTCTTCCACCTAAAAGCACACAAAATTCTTTGGAATAAATATGTGAAAAGACGAAGATTTGCCACATCGTCCAAACTGAATTCTAATTGGCGTCTGTTTACTCAACTTTAAAAGAGTCAGTAATAAATCTTGAAAACATGACTGGAAAACTTACGTGAAAAATATACACAAATACACATATATACATGAGCTCGAATGTGAATGTAAAAAAAATGCTTTCTTCTTCCATTCCAGGTTTAGTATTTCCAATTTAGGATTGTTCGAAATTAGGCAATTCAAATTTAATTCAGTGTTTTGAAAGTGAAGTAACGCGAGCTATGCTGAAAGGTCCCTAGAAAATTCAGAATGAAGATCTCGTTTAAAAGAGATTTGGACACATAAATAATGCTATTCTTATTCTTTTCTCCAAATTTTGGAGACAAAAATCCTCGCAAAAATAACCGAAATCGGACGGTTTTATACAAAAAGCAATTTCGTTGTACTCAGTTACTTACAAAGTAGTGTCTTGCCAATCATGAAAGTATTTTCCTAGTTTCGCAAAAAGTGCAGTAGTTGTACAAATGACCGATGTTTTTGGCGAATTATAAAAAACTTTGCCGCACTGGTTAAGTAACACAATGCGTCTATTTTAGAGACAATATTACCTCAATCATGTCGCAAGTTTTTAATCCACCGACGGCGACAACGCGCGGCGATAGGTGTTCATTTGCCGTCGACACAACGAGCATTGTTTCCTTTCTTTTCAACGTTCATTCGTTCTCGATTTACTAATTCGAAGCTAAAAGAAAATTTTGAAAAAAAAGAGAAAACAAGAACTCGACACTTGTACTGTAGGATATCCTCATTTACGCATTCTGCAACAATTTGTATTCGCAAATCTTTAAACATGTTTCATAAGTTTAATTAAGCACTATTGCAACTCAACAGAAATACACAATTCAAAAACCAATTTTTTCCTTTCATGAACAAAGTTTATCGCTGCAATCGACGTCAAGAAACTGCCTTTACGAAATGTCAAAGCACTTTTTTGGGCAAAATTCATATATTTACAGAAATTAAACAAAAATTTAATGATGCATGGTGGCAATGTTTTGATGCAGTTTAATTATAAGGTAAGAACAAACTGCTCATTTTTGCTCTACAGTGTTGTAAATACGAACATTATTGTGTTGGACAAGTTTGTTAAGAAAAGTTTTTTTTTTGAATAATTAATCGGCTCTTCAGAAGTTGCTCGGTTTAATCTCAACTAAGTTAAATTATTTTTTTTATAACATATATAGTACATGTCGGTGCCGTGATATGAGACCAAGTGAAATAATGCCAACTTTCAAAATTTATGAAGTCGCTTCGATGAACTGACCACGGAAAGACAGTTCAAATCCCTTTTTCCTGCGAAGCAGGCCAGGCAGGCACTGTTTATTAAGAAAACCGTTGATATACTGGCCTTCCAGACGTTTAATCTATCATTCATTCACTTAACTCAAAGGAATACCACGTAAATGACAAAATAAAAACAAAAATAGTAATTTGTATGATTTTAGTAGACATCGAAAAAGCATTCGATACGGCGTGGCACGATGGGCTAATTCATAAAATGTTGAACTTTGATCTTCCTCCGTTTCTTTGTAAAATTGTTCAAAAATTTGTCTCAAACCGTTGTTATAAAGTGCATGTTAAAAATTGTGTTTCTGATCTTGTCGAATTTACTGAAGAGGTTCCTCCAGGATCAGTCCTTGGACCAGTCTTACATGATATACTATATATGCATCTGATTTTCCTAAGTTACCTTACTGTGAAATAGCAATTTATTCTGACGATACGGCAATTTTGTCATCGCATGAGTTTAGTCTCAACAATGAGACGAAGCGAATGAATGCGGTAACAATGTTGATACAATACTGAACGACGTTAAGACCCAAGCTATCTTTTTCTCTAGAAAAAGAAAGTCTTGCTTCTTACCTGCAAATTAGCTTCAAATATTGGGAAACGCAATAGCAAGGCAATACACTGTCAAATCTTTAGGTATATTTCTCGACAGAAAGTTAACCTTTAAGGAACACAACTTGCAGGTTCTCAAGAAAGTGAACATTGCTACTAAAATGTTACACGCTTTTATTAACGCAAAGTCCTTACTTTCCACTGAAAATATAATAATTATATATAAAGTGGTATTTCAAGCAATTCTCTTATACGGGTACCAAGCTTGGGGAAAATGTGGGAAATTTTATATAAGAAAGCTTCAAATTGCACAGAACAAGATACTCAAGATGATGCTTAATCTTCCTTGGCATCACTCTACCTTTGACTTGCATTATAGGCCAAATGTTGATTTATCTGCAACAGAATACAAAAACTTTCTGAATCTTTCAAAACCAGATGTGACATCCCGGAAAATCCCTTAATTAATGAACTAAGCTCTCATAAACCTACATTAAGTGTACTCATTTGCCTAGGCATACAATATTTGTAAATTTTATATCTGTATATATATTCTTATTTATATTTATTCTTGTTTTTATCTTGTATATATAGTTTATTTAATTTATTAATTTATTTCAGTTATCTGATTTATCTTTTTTTTTTAATTTATGTAATTTATATAATTGATTAAATTTATTTATTAATTTATTTAAGGTTATTTTTTTATTCTTTTTTATTTATTTATTTTACTTATTACATTTGTAAATTCATTAATTTATATATTTATTTATTTATAAATTTTTTTCTTTTTTATTATTATGTTGGGTTTTCTTTTCATATTTTTCCCAAAACTAAATCTATGATAAAATTTAATATCCATCAATGATATCTCAGTGTAAAAAAATAAATAGTAATATTCATTTATCTCAATAACTAGAACACCATTCGGTTTTTTGTGTTCGATTCAGAATTGATATAAGTATTGACCGCAAGAAGCCAATTTAACAATTCATTTCTAAAATTGGAAAAAAAAACATTTATATAAACTCTTTTTTAATATTTTTACCAAAATTTTGAGTTTGCATGCGAATTTTTTAAAAACTATTGACACAAATAATTCAATTTAAATTTAGTATTAAAGAACAGGGCTCATTTTAAGTATTTTATTCCGAAATTGCCCTTACCTCCTAAACGGTGCGAGAAAGACCCTCTCCCACGGTTAAAAATGCTTGATTTTGACACCTCTACAAGAAACCTTTACCAATTTCGGCGCCCAAATTATGGTACTCGTGCCATTATTTCAAGCGATAAAAATGAAATAACACCAATTCAACAAAAGAAAAACAAAGTGCTCGACACACCTGTACGAAGCCACGGTATGAACCCAATCGAAATTATGTGGGCTGTTTTAAAAAAGAACGTGGAAAAACGGGCTTCTGCATCACTTATTGGAGCAATCCAAGAGGAGTGAAAAAAGATACCGGACTACTACGATATAGAACACCTAATTGGTTCAATGCCAAGAGGGCTTCAAGCCGTTATTGATGTCACCGGTGGCCACACTAAATATTAAGGCATTTTTTATATAGGATTTCTTCTTTTTTTTCCTTCCTATGTTTGCATTTTGCAAATGTTTGTTATTTTATTTTATGTTGTAGCTTTAAAGAATAAACTTTTTTATAAAATAATGAAGAAAAAAACATTAGAAGAGGAATGCGTTTTCATTAATTTTAACATTTCATCTGAAATTGCAAACATTTTGTCAGAAATTTATTTATACACAGTGTTCGTCTTCGTGGGCCTTTTTAAAATTCCATTTTCCAAAATTGTAAGAAACCTACCAGTTGCGTAACTTTACCCTTTGAGGCAAATTAATCGAATGTGACCTCTCATTTATAACTTTAAGAAAGTGCATAGCACTCTATTGAAAAGGTTGAATTTCTTGTAACTAATTCTTTAAAGAGCGCCTGGACTGGAATCACAATTTTAGTAAACTAAAGTTGAAACTCTATTTTCGGACAGCTCCCATAAGCTAACAATTCTCTTGTTCTCTTTAAGGTACCACAAATTTTCCTAAATTTTCCCATAAAGTACATCCTGATAAGCGGACGCTCCAATAAACGGAAGCGGACACTAGGCTTTTAGGCATTCTCCCCTAAACGGACGCAAATGTCAAATACTTAATTGAATAGATTCAATTAAAGCGGCGACTCTCGGTTTTTTGGTTGTGAATATACCCTTGTTGAATTTCAGTTGTGCAGTTAGGTTAGTTGTACTGTATTCGGTTTTTGTGCTGCAGACGAAAAAGTTCTCTTCTGCGTTGCTTATTTACAAAACAAAGGATGTGTACAATGCAGATTAGAGCGGCCTTTTCTTCCGTGCACTACTAATAAAACTCTAACTTTGAGATCGTAAATGATCGGAAAAGCGGCGTTTTCGAGCATTCAAACATGTTTCTATCGCTGACTTACCAACAACTTGGAAATGAATAGATGACACCTGATATTATGTTGGAATGGTTGTTGCAATTGGAAAGAAAAATGGGTATTCAAAGAAAATTATTTTGCTTTTACCAAATGCCGGATCCCATCCTCCAGAAATAAACCTCGTTAATGTCAAGGCCATTTTTTTGCTACTGAACACTACTTCAGTTTGCCAACGATTGGATTAAGGGATTATACAGAATTTTAAATTCATTATCGTGATTGACTTCAGTAAACACTAAGGATTGTTTCTTAAAGCTGGGTTCCAGAAACGTAACGGCGATTCTACCGAAATTGATCCTAAAGATGATTTACCATTGTCAACACTTTCAAATTTATTCAGCGGTAGAATCGAGTTGGAGCCAAAATATGGTCAGAATTTATAGCAATCGAGAAAAATTTTGAAAGGGAAGACCACAATATTTAGATTCGAACAGAGGAGCTAGAAGGCGAAAACGACAACGAATATTACAGCAAGAAATCGGCAGACGAAATGGAAACCATTCCCCATAAGTTTGTTTTGTTTTTTTTTATAAAATCATGTGACGATCCATTAAAACTTATTCTAATATGCAAAAATTGAATTTATAAAAGTGGCATTAAAATCCAGTTTATTTCAGTCAATTCTCTTCAATAACCGGACAAGAAGAGTGCAACCGTGAATGTCCTCTTATGGGAGCTGTCATTTTATTAAATTTCCTTTCATTGGGCTTTCTGATAAGCAAAAGTGTTATTAGCTCATTTTGATAGAAAGAATAGCTAAGTTACGTAACTTTTCTTGCCCCACAGAATTTCTAATAAAAGTTTTTTGTCAAGCTTGGCAGATGCCGTAGTCACAGGCAGTGGCGGATTAAAAAATTTTCAAGGTATAGGCTATGCATTTTTCGCAGCCCTTGCTTCCACAACTCCAACATTATTTTTACAATCCAATAATTACACGTAAAATAATTTTTGGGTATATTTTTGAGCTAATCAAAGCTCAGTCATTTACGACCGTCGGGTAATGTACGACGTGAACAAATATGTTTGTTACTATATTACAATACCTTTTTGTTCGATTTTTGTCAAAATCACTTGATATTGATTCCGACTTTATGCACAAAAGAGCTAAAGCGTTAGATTCTCCTTGGCTCAAGATCGATTTCAGAAATTTTTCACTCTTTTTAAACAAGAGAAGCTTCTCTCAACCGAACAATTCGTTGCTGGTGTACATAAGGCCATACGAAAGGATACGTCCAAGTTCGGATAAACGTTCTGCAGATTCTATTTTCGCAGAAACGATGAACAAGCTGGTTTTACCATAATGCTTCACGAAGACATGTTGCTTCGAAAATGTATGCATTCTTGAGTTTATAAATCATTAGGATATACCTCTTCTAAGGCCTTTTTTGTATGCGTTGATTGTGGGAAGAGGGAAAAACATAAAAAAAACCTTTTCTAAAAATGCGCTCTTTTAATTCATATAAAGTGTGGGCCAGCGCCCGGGCGGTGAACTAGCTGTTTTACAGAATATGGAAGTTTACTACTTACGGAATGTGCGATGACAAGTGAAAGAGGAAAGTCATCAGCAATAAGTTTTGCAGACTGTTATCTGTGGAACATCAGAAAACCGTCATGCAAAAAACTTTTTGATTTCTTTAAGGTAGCACAGAAAAATTGGTGCCCGAATTGGCCGGCGCAAAAATCAGCCGCCCTAAGGCTCAAGCCTGTTCAGGCTGCTGGTAAATAAAGCTAAAAATAACAAATATGCATTGCCCACCAGGAAAGCTTGAAGAAATATGATTCTTAATGGTTAATCAATCAGCCAGTTCTGCCTTAGAAGATAACATCTCTATATCGTATTTAAAAGCGGATTGAAAACTCAGATTTTCTTGGCAAACGGGTTAGGTTGCAAGACACTTTTATTGGAAACGGAAACAAGATTTTCGGATGTTGGAGACGTTTATCCTCGCGAATTCATTGAAATGACGTTTCACTTTACTTTGACAAGTTTTTTTTAGGAAATTCAGGGTTTGTTGACCATTTGTAATACTATACTATTTGATTGCGTTTTTTAAACTCAAGATACTTCTCAAAGCTACCCAGACCGACAAGCAGGCGCCTTGAGGGATTTGAAAGACCTATGGCCCTAGAGGCCGGCTAAAATTTTAGATGTCGACCTTCATCTTTAGTAAAATAGCTTCATTTTTCTCTCATCTGCTTTGGAATTTAATCGAATAGTTTTTCAAGTCGTTTTTTGAACTTCAACAAACTAAACTTTTTAAGCAAAAATTGCATCGAAACGTTCTGCCCATCTACATAGTTGGATTTAAAGTTTTTAATGTTACGGATCGTTTTATACTTTTTGAACTTAAATTGTTGCCGTTTACCTTTTCCCTAAGGGGTATGAAAATATAAATTATAGGGTGAAAGACTTACATAAAGGGGTCTAATAAGCACTTGGCACCAAAAAGGCTTTTCTTTTTTAATTCTTGACTTGACTCTTGCCGGACATCAAGTGTTCTATTGAAGTGTCATGAGAATATACATGAATACAAAACATGAATGCTATTTATTAATGAATCCGTATTCATAGTGACTTCGATTTCCAATTACTGGATGAGGTTAAGTCTGAGAATGAGTAGAGCGACTCGTTTACCTATGAGTATACTATCGACTCTTCTCTTTCCTTTAGGTTAAGTTAGAGTAAGATTAAGTTTTATTTTTTTTTTTGGAATAAGTCAAATGTAAAAGCAGTACATTGCTCCGGGAGCAAGAGCAGCTTCGCTTCGGTAACAATGTAAGCCGAGGGGCGATTAACCTTTGTACAACTAGAGTAAGCAGGCCATACGAATACAGCCGCATTAAACATAAGAAACAGATAATTTTGTATCCAATGTAACTGAAAGAAGAAAAGACCCAATAAAATTAAAATTCAAATCAACATGAATGCAAATGATCTTTCGAAATCGTGTGTCAACATTATGACTCCAATCGTCACAGAGTTTTAACTGAACATTTTGTAAACTTTAAGATGCCTTTTCTGTGAATAACAAACATGGTAAGCAATTGGCTTTTTAAAAGCAAAAGAGAATAGGACACCCATGTATGAACATTCTGATTTTACGCCAGACTTTGAAATATTTTGATTTTATTTGAATTAGTTGCAAGCTCTTCAAGACGATCTTAATACTCTTATAATGCGTGCAGCACAGAGTGAGCGGAAGAATTAGGACAAGAATGAAACATAATTTAGTGGTTTTGGAAACTCAGATGTATTTGGTTTTAAATCACTTCCATGGGTGGAGGCCGAAACGGGACGGAGGATTTTTTGTATCGACCTATTAGCTTTCACCTAATTCGCAGGATTTTATTCGACATTAATTTGATGCATGAACTTTGAAAGTTTGGAAGATTTCACTTCACACAGCGGAGCCATCTACGCACAATCTACACAAACCACTATTTTGAAAACACGAATTAGGTACTAAGCCGATACAACAACCACTACAACAATGCCACCCATTAATCAAACTACTATCACTGGTCGACCAATCCAGTGATAGTGCCATTAACTTGATCCGAATGGCAAATGGTGACTGGACCAGATTCGAGAAACTAGACCACTCTAGGAATCGAACCTGGGGACCTATCAATCCGCCACCCAGCTGTTTAGTATTGTCATAGTATTTGTTTAAGAATGATCTATTTTTACTGTCTTTAGAAAGGCGCTTTAACCTTTCTGTTTTCTATCACAAACCGTTTCACTCAATCATTTGGTTCACTATTGTTGGGCTCTACAATATTACCACTTTTGATTCCCTGAGAGCAAGCGCCCCACAAAACTCTTGCAGAGAATATATGACCTAACGAGAAAATTTTAATTCATCCTGCGTTTAAAAGTGGCGAAGGTTTTATTACCTTCGGGATACATTCCAAAACTGACTGGGTGATATCTTTTCTACAAAACTGTTTCAATGTGCTCTATTTTTAAAACGTTTCAGTTAATAAGACTTAGAAGGTCCTAATTAATCTAATAACTTGAAGTTATAATAGATGTTAGATCGCGGGGGTCCTTGGTCCACCACTGGCAACTACTTACGTCGAACTTAGTTGTAGCGAATAAGAGGTTTTTCACACACCCAAGAAATAAAATGAAAGCATCTCTTTAAAAAACAATTTTCAGTTTTAAATTTAGTTCTGTTTAGATCAGAGTTCAATGCATCGAAACTTATCACAGTACTTAAGTTCATCAAAGGCCAAAAGCTTTCAGACAATAATCTGGGTCTGGAACTTTGCTACGCACAAAGGACGAATGCCAAGCTAGAAAAAATGTTCAATGATGAACTAGTTAATTTATGGGCACGTCTTTTATAAAAAAAAAAAAAACATTTATAATACCCAATTTAATTCTTAAAAAGTTAGATTCCTTTACCTAAAATCAAGGTTTACATTGTAATTCACCATCAAAAAGTTAGAGTTTCATAATAAATGCCAAGGCACCATGTTTGTTATTATATTTTTTTTATTATATTGGTTTTCACAGACAATCAAACACAAGCATCCTTCCAAGCTAAAAAATTTGCATCTACATATATGTATAAATAGATTTATGTATTTACAAAGTCCTTTTTTGTTTTTTATTAAAAAAATTCATTGTACCTTATCAAAATCATTACAGTCACTCAACATAACATTACTGTACGCCATTTCTCATTGTTGGTTGAGCCTAGAACCAGCAATGATTGTAAAAGGGTTCCATTTGGTAAGTAAATGCTTTTCAAAAGAAGATGGGAGCTTAAGCATACTTACGCATGTACGAGTACGAGATACATACATATATATACAAAGGCCATTTGTGTTGAAAATATGAACTTCTCAAGTACTCCATACGACATTTCGTATACGTTTTGTGGATCCCAAAATAAGTGATGTTTGTTAACATCGTTTCTGTCTCTGTGTTTTCGTGGTGAAAGTTTTCTTTATAGGAACGATTCTGGGTGATCTATTTAAATATACTCCATTAGAAATGGTGAGGCATTACAGAGAACATAAATAACTGTGTTTGCGCTTTTATGTATATTAACTTATCTATATCAAAATGTAAAAGAAAAACATTTGAATGTTTTGGTTCTCTGTTCGCTGCCGATGATTTTCCATTATACAGAATCTCTAGAGGAAGCAGCAAAGAAAGAACAAGAAGAGGAAAGAGGCAACACAGAGAAAATCACTACGAAAATAAACGGAAAATACTAAATACTCACCCATACGAAAGCAGCATATCACTGATGTGACTGTGTACGTGGATGAGGGATGGGGGTGGTTGGGGACTTATATAAATAACAAAGTAGAAAAAGAAACCACGTGCAATACAACCACTTTGGCACTCACTACATGTAGTAGCATAAAGTACGCAGCGCACACACAAAACACCAAATCAGTATTTTCAAAAACAGAAGAAGAAGCACCATGGGAAATGGAATACGAACGAATAGCAGGGAAAACCGTATACACACAGAGAGCCATCGCCATCGCCATCGCCATCGTCGTCGTCGTTGTCGTCGTCGTCGTTGTCGGTCGACACTGTTTCTGGCAGAGGGTTCGGCAGATTCTGATTCGGATGTATCTCTCTGTCTTACTCTTCCGTTTGTTGTTTCTATCTTAATCGCACTTCATTATCATTGAGCGAAACGCAAGCAACCCCCAATATCAATGAATACGAATAGGTAGGTTAGAGCGCGTCGTGTATTATAGGGGTGTGACTTATTAGGTTTTTCCCCCCGGTTGTCTTTTGTTTCTTAACGGAAAAAAAATAAATGTGCTCTTCTTCTTCTTCTGATAAAGAACACGCAGGCGGCAAATATGTTGTCCGATTATTCCCTGTTAATATCGTAAAATTCATTCAGTACGGTTGAGGTTGATGCTGCTGCTTTCGAAGACGGCGGTTATTTTTGTCGAAACCTTGGGTGAAAAAATTCGTTTTGGGTGATTTTTTTTTTTATTCAATGTTGGGTTGGATCGTTCCGTCGTCGTCATCGAACAAACAACACACAACAAAAGTGTGCTATTTTTGAATGAGTTAGTAGCGCATACCCTGCTGGATAATTACAGTGGATTAAAATATCGAAACGCAAAGCCGTCGGATTAACCACAAAAGCTAATAAACTTGACAACAGGAAGTCAATTTGGCTAATTCTTTAATATCAATCCAGTTGCCACATATATGTACACGCATTTAAATCAATAAAATATAATATACTTCACCAACATACCATCATAAATCGAAATAAATAAAAATGTGCGAATTAAGCTTGAATTTTAATTTAAAATATTACTAATATTAAAAATAAATTATTTTAATTCCAATTTGAAGAGCATTTAATGCCAATTAAATTTTGAAAAATGTTATCTCATGTAAACCGGTAGTGATGTGCGTTCATATTATTATATTTGTATAAATAGTGTTGAATGTTAAATAATTTACGTTCCCCCAAGTGAAAGTTTCAGATATTGCAAACGAAATAAATAGTTATTAATAAAAAAAGTTTATTTGTTGGTATTGTGAGTGCTAAGCAGTTGCAACAAGCACAGTCGGTAAGTTCATCGTTGCACGCTTAATTTTAATTTGTTTTAGTTCATTTATCATCAAGCCAAGTTAATCATCTTTTTTCGCATCAAATTAGTCCTTAAAAAGTAAGACATTTTTTCGTTTATCAAAGAAACTCGCTGCGTTCTTTGGAATATGTGTCAACAGTGATTCAGTGGAGTAGAAAACTCTCTATCTGATCTCTGATAACAATTTAAGCCCTTCGTATCGTTTGTCATAAGCCTTATATTAAACAAATTGTTCAGTTATCCCATGTACCGGTCCTACATGTTGTTAATTCAAGTTCCGAGCTCAATTTCCGTCGGATGGTACATAAACATAAGATGACTTTCCATTGCTCCAAAGTCTAAAAAATATTAGCAAAATTAAAAGTCATTGTTTCCTGCGTTTGTTATGTGGTTAAACATATGCGAATACAGATTATTGGGCCAATAACCCTTTTTCGTACGGGTTGGATCTACATTTTTTTGCCGCCTCCGAACGGCCATAGAAGCCTTCTGATTAGCTTTACCTATACTCTGTGGAATTTCAATCACTTGGGAGAAGTGGAACCGTGACAATAATGGCATAAATCGTGGATTTGATGCTTAAACATCACGTCCAACAGTTTGATGCAATCATCACTGAGCCATGGGCATCAACCAGCCGATTTGAGTACATGTGGAAAATAGTCCAGAGTCAAATGACTTACAAAAGAAACCAAGGGAATGTGTAATTTGGGTTCAACCATATAGAAAGTAATAATTATGACTTCATTCAAAAGCATAAGGAAGATGAAGACACTTATGAAGAGTCGACTAGGTATACTAATGCTAATCACATCCGGTATACAACATAGTGTCATCGGAATCCAAAGCCCACCGGTGCAATGCTGGATTGTATCACAGGCAAAATGATTTGGCTAGATGGCATTATTACATCCGTAATATTATCTAAACCAAACTGGCTTCAATAAACCTGGCGTGTTCAAATGAAAACCAAGGAATGCATCAGCTTTCAAAAAGATTATCCTATCCTATTTAAAGAGATACAAGAATATAATGAGTATAATATTCAGTGCTACTAAAATGCCTAAGGAACTGTCATAATTTGGTTCAAATCATTTTTGATGAGTATTTTGCTCAAAAATTTTGCGTAACAATATTAAATTGTTTATTGCATTTGTTGCCTAAGTAGCTTCTGCGCTCACTATTTCAAGAAGCCATCTGACAACACCAATCAAAATGCATTTCTTGGTCTTTAAATCTGATGATCTTTGATCACTATTTCAAGAAGCCGTTGGAAATCATCTGACAGCACTCCTCGAAATGTATTTCTTTTTCTTTAAATGTGATGATCTTTTATGCTAGAGCATTCTCAAGTCACGCCTCCGAACTTCTTGGCAATTCCTTGGCACGCTTTGATTACGCTTGTTACATTCAAGCACCTTCTACCTCTTGTGTGAGACGTAACGTTGTATTGTTGGAAACATACTTCCATATTTAAGACTTACGGCATGAAAAATTCATTTTTAATTGATCTTAAGTGGAATCGTTTCAAGCTCTGCTTGAAATTCAAATAATGATATGAGTACCAGTTTTTGCTTATCCACAAAGCCGCGAAGATGTTTAAAACTCAGTTTGATTTTTTTTCGCTGGGATTCAGGACCAATTTTTATGATTTTCCATCACCCGATTGAATAGGATCATCCTATGACTCCGCCGATAGGCGATAAACTTAAACTCTTGCATCTTGGTCACATTTGGTGCCGCGGAACTAAAGTTTTGTGGTGTGTCAACTCTCGGTTGTTCAAATCACTTCCTTGTCGCAACTGTTCGAACTCCTTTTCCATTTCACACTATTTTTCTTTCAAAACCTTTTCAGCTAAGTTTTCCGCATTTTTGCACGGAATTTGAACTTTTTGTAGATGTTGTTAATGAGGGTATCATTTCGTCATTTACTTTTCATCTCTCAATATGAAACACGTTTTTGACGGTATTTAACAATGGAGTATCCGTTGCGGTACGTGCCATGAAATGCAATCAAATGATCAAAATAAGAATTAAGGTTATTCATAAAATTTAAACTCTAAAAAAAATAAAGACAACTAGATCCTTAACGAAGTTGGTGTAACAAGCGCGTCACTGATATAAACAAACAGACAATTCACTTATGACAGCCTCAAGCAAAGCAAAGTACTATCGTCGGCATCATTTTTGCTGCTCTCTCAAAGTTTTACGTTTTGTTTTTGGATGATATTGGATTCTAAATTTTGAAAATTCTCTTTTGAGCTGTATTTTTTTGACAGAAAGATACATATTGTGAACTGGTGTTGGATTTGAACCCGACTTCTGTAAATAATATGGAGGACAATCATGAAACGTCAATGAGGAAAGGTATGGACAGTTTTTAGTAGGCCTCTGATTTTATTAAGTCGACAAAGAGCAATGAAAAGAGAAGACATTTCAGAGTCTGGCGAAGAAAACCTTCGAGTCAGAGAATCGCTCTTGACATCCAGAAATCTAAAGTGACTTAATCTTACGAGCATTCACTTCTCACAGACCGCTTTGCGTTGGTTTTCTCACGGAAAGGTACATTTATTTTGTAAAAAGTGAATACCGATTAAATTCCCAGCATTAAAAAGAACTTGAGACTCACGACTGGTTCATTATTTGATTGTTTGATTTTTTTATGATTTCAATAAGAGGCCTGGTGGGTCCTCAAAGCAAAGAATTCGATTGCCTTGCCTGGTTTTAGTTTTCGCAAAGCAACACCGTCTTGTATCAATTTTTCGATTGCCTTTCGGGTATGCATGCAGTTGAAAAAATAAGTTGATGGATATTCAACATCGCCAGTATGTTGGTTCGAAAGTCTGCGATTTAAAACTGCCGCTGTAAAAACAGTCCCAAAAGGAAATAAAATTAAGCTTCCAACGACATTCTATAAACCAAAAAGGTTATCCAAACACCGTGAACTCGTAGAAATTTTGATTTTTAAGGAAAAGAGAGTGCAAATGCCGTCAGCCGAAAAAGCGAGAAACATACAAATTCTTACGGATTTTCGGATTAAGAAGGGTTTAATAAACAAAGTAAGAGAAAATATAACAAATGTTGAAAAGATTGATACATTTTTTTTTCCGGCGTAATTCCAAGGCCAAATTGAAACAAATTCAACTTGAGAGTACCTTCCAGACTTGGTTATTCAATCGTCTAATTGACTCGCGTCCATAAGCGTATCTCCATCATTAGCTCAATGAATCTCAAGTGTCTTTTAAAATTTGATATTCTAGGATGAAGTGCCGAATGTCATCTTTCTGTCGGTCCTTGCTTGACTTACACTCAACATTCTCTGCTGCTAAATGTGGTAAATAAAAACCATGGATGCGCAACATTTTGACAAGTCGGGCCTCACTTTGTCGTGATTCCATCTAATCGATGAAAATGTTTTTACCTTAAGAGAAATCAATTTATACCGCGTCATTATGCGATAGCTGATACATTTAAACGATGTTTGAGTCTCGTTCATTAATTGAAAAGTTTTAGAGAGCTTTAATAAAGCAGCATATTGAATACCTCCATATAAACTGAGACAACTCAAAAATCGTGAAGTTTAAGTTATTTTTAGGCTTGATGCTAAAATTGAGTTTCATAACTTCCCTAAAAAAAATATGCAGTACTACTAATTTTGCGTCAATTGAAAAATTACCTTTTTAGAGTTGCAAAAAACATTTCGAGTGCTTCATCATGTAATAGAAGATGCCATAGATAACAATCACATTATCGACCTCATTGTAACTTCCAATTTACACAAGTCAAGTAGGCAAACATATAGTTGAACGATGATAGTTGATCAAACCAGCTTAAATAAATTCTAGGTTTTCGAAGTTGAAGTTCTCCCTAAACGACGTTCATCTTCACCGTGTTTTCTGCCTTCTTAAAAATAATTTGTGCCGGCGAAAAGCTTGAGCTCAGGATAAAGAATATTCCCCATAGGCCTGTTTTAACTTTTCAAACGTGACACTTACCGATTCTCCAAGCTTAACACAAAATGTTATGTCACAACGTTGCTCCAAATTCCTTGGTCCATTCTGCGTGACGCACAACCTTAACACAACTTCGTAAGTAGCAGCCACAAAAATCAAGTAGTTAACGGAAGGACTTGAAAATCAGACTCAGCTATGGGAGTGTACTGATACACGTTCTGTATTAAGGTTAACAGAGCAGCGTTACCAGATCGCTTGCAGTGTCGCCAGTCTCATTCATTACATTCGGTTGTATTTTTTTCACATATTTTTTCAAACATTATGACGAATGAAGTGCGCTTTAAGTTTCGCAACTGTTTTAAACTAACAAAAAGGATTTCTCTCTCATTGAAGTTTGAGCCTCATTAATAAAAACCTACTTTCTTTTTGGCATGGTTATCTTTAAAACACCAAACTAAGTGATTTATTACGATTCAACCATAAAGACGAGTAGGGCATTTAATCATTGAGCTCCTGTGCAGCGATTCCTCAAGGATAATATAAAATGTAGTGGTGCTCATTAAAGTGTAATGGTATATTTTTTATCTTTAGCTTTAGTTTGAGAAAGAATTGGTTAAAATGGTTTTTTAAAAAGCATAAATTATAAGTTTTTAGCTTTTTGTGAAACCGTTTAAAAACTTTGAAGCACTCACAACAAATCTTTTTTTAAGATTCCTGATTCATGGCAATTGCTCCCCTCTATAATAAAAAGAAGAAACTCAAATTGTCAGCAATTTGAAAAATGAACACTCACAAATTGGAAAATGCGTCTAAGTAAACGAAAAAAGTATAAACTTATGAATGAGCTCCACTGTTCCTGAATACACGAATAAAAGAATAAATAACATCATCTAACGACTTCAGCTAAGTGCATCTTTATCAAACTACTTCTGAGTAAATTCAGTTAGTAAAACGTAAATGATGGTGTTCTTGGGGTATAAATAATGGTCGACCAGCAATAAAGCAGATTAAGAAAGGATCCTTAAATGATGATGTAAACTTAGCTGCTAGTCGGTATAAATGATTAAGTGCAAGTCACAGATTTGAATCCTTTAGACTAGATTCGAGATTCTAGACCAAAAATGGTGAGTTATAAAATTACTAGTCATGTTGGATTTGCAGATGCAAAAACAAAACAGAACCAAAACTATTAAAAAAAATAATTGTTCGAGCACAGACCCAGGATATAATAAATTGCATAATGGCGAATACAATATTATAAAGAATATAAGCCTCCTATTCGGACACTACTTATTGAGCTTAAATCGAAACTAAACACAACAGGACCTAAAATTTAGAAATAAAACAAAAGGGACATTCTTTTTTACAGAAATGTTCATATTACATCAAAATTTTGCGAAAAAACAAAACCAAAAAGGAATTTCTTAGGTTTCCTGATGACCCTCTATTTTTTTAGACTAACTATGCCTGGTTTAAAGAAGAAAGATTCAGAAAATTTACCAGCTGAGTAACAACTAAAATCTTTTCTCTCACTTGTCCAAAATTGATTCTTAGACAAGTTTCTTCCTATGTCCAACGTTAAAAACTATATATCATAATCCAGCCTGTTGTTCTGCACTTCAAAATTTTTTAGTAGCTTTGGATTTGAATACACTATAACATTTTTAATACATCCGCGCTTCTAAAAGTCGTTTGCCACAGGAAACCACAAATAAATAATAAATAAATTCGAATCAAGATTCAGTTTCTTGTCATCTGCTTCTGTTTAATTTTTCATACCTTCAAGCAGGTTATTAGACAAAAAGCCTCTTTGAATGGCGTCCTTCTTTCACTCAATGAAGATCAAAAATTCTGGGTTGGTTTTAAAATCCATGAAAATTTTCTCTGCTAAATCCTTATAATCGGCAACAATGATTATGATAGTTTGGTGTTTGGTTCAGCTGCCCAGGCTTTTCGGTTCAAGTTAAGATCATTCTGTTGCCGCCCAGTTGTAGTCCAAATACTTTTGTATTTAATTAACATGGGTATCGCGCAACTAGACTCCTTTCATTACAACATTTTAATAAGTTCATGCGTTGCTTGTTCCCACACTAAGATATGAATCCGCGATGCGACAAAAGTAGAATTTAGTATTGCATATTTAATTATTCGAAACGAAAACGGTCTCTACCTTCAATGGTTTCCTTACCTAATTTTGAAGCTTTATTTTACGCAATAAAACGAAATGTCGTTGCCCAGAAATTTCACTAAACAACAACACGTTGAAGATAGAGAAGGTTCCCGACAATTGCAATAATTTTGCATACTATCTTAATTTTGATTGATTTCTCGTATTTCCTAAAAGGAGTTGGGTAATCGCCGATTCTCTATGTCATCTACAGGTTAGAATTCCTGCGTCAATCTTTATGTAAAACTCGATGGAACCCTGTTTGTGACATGTCCAATTGCTAACACCGATGTGTAGATCATGAACAAATATTTTTTTGGTTCCATTTATCACTACTAACTTTCTCATCGGGCGATCGATCCTTGAAGGATGTAAACCTGAGCTAACCCAAGTTTCATAGCAACCGGGTTTGCTTGAATCTTGGAATCTTGACCCTTGAACCTTTTTTCTAGGAGAATTTTTTTACTTTCGCTTGAAATTACCAAGTCATTCACAATTCAGTTCAGCTCGTACAGTTGTAACATCGGAACCATTCGCCCTCCCTCCAAACAGGACCGTATATCCGACGGAGACTTTTTCTTTCAAAAGTCGCTGAAATCTGCTCTGCAATCGTGCTTCTCGTCCAACATTCGACTCTTTGACGAAGAACTGGCAACAGAACGGTTTTCTAGAGCATGATTTTGTTGCTTCGAGTTTTGATACTGATTTTTTAAACAAGATGCATCAATTGCCTACGATGACTCTTCGTTGGAGATTCTACCAAAATGTCGTTTGTGGAGTTAATATTTGTACCGAGATAGTTGAACTGCCGTCGATTGGGATGTGTTGTCCAAAATGGTGTTTAACTGAGAGATAGAATTTATTTCGTTTCACCTTGGCAGTGAAATCGTGAAGCCACATTGATATTGCCTGACTTGTGTGTTCCAAAACGGCTTCAGATGTTAACACAATACACGGGATAGGAATATATAAGTGACTTCAAGCAGGTATGTGCCTCAGTATGTGCCTTTTACCGGATATAGTGCAACACTTTTTCGTAGATGGGACGGAAAGTGGTATTATGGTCGGCCGTCGGGCATGGTTTCTTCCTCGAAAATCTCTGCTACCAGCCTTAGTTATATTTAAATGGCTCAGCTTGTAAATCCTCTGAATCCGCAGTTCATATGTATGTTTTTATTGCTAAGCTGTTTCTATCAACACAAAGCTTTACAGTTGGCGGGAGAGCTGCTTAATCGGCTGGAGTTGGCGTTGCACAGTTTCGTGGTCATTACAATTTAGCAGCTTGTTAAAATACTGCTTGAATAGATCCAACATTTCCTGCAGATTGTTGATAAGTTTAACTTTATGATTGCGAAGAGACTGGGTTTCGGAATGATGAATGTCTTCTTCTGTTGCACGCACCGTCATTATACCACACATTTCTTGACGTGTTCCTAACATTTTTAACATACTAAAGTTTTCTTAGGCTCTGAACGAATTTAATTTATCGCTCCACTTTGCATTATTTTTTTATTTGTTAAATAAAGTCCTGAAGGATCATTAAATAATGGACGCTTCAAAATTTAACGCTCTTGGAAAACATAGTATTCTTGAAAAAAATAGAAAGAAGCAAAATCGGGTCAAGGTTGACACATAAAATCCTTATTTTTATTCGAATATCATTATTTTTTATTTTATTAACAACAATAACAGTAAGGGGATGACCCGAAAGCCAAATCGATTCATCCGAATGCATCCAAATAGTATCATCGTCAAGTACACATTAATTTCAAATGTGCTTGTTCGAGTATAAATCATGTTTGTATGGTACGTTATGAGTCTGGAATTCGTTCAGTCATGAGTCAAACTCCCCACATGTTCCCAATAACACGCCCACTTCACTGTATGGGGATGAAACTTTGTATTAACCTATGGGTGCTTGAGATGCATTTTTATTTACATCGGTTTCAGTACTCTTTCGGGACATATGTTAAGCCCGAGCGCAATCGTACTTGTTTTCTGACACTTTATGTTCATCTTGTCTGTATGCATCATGACTCCTCCTTATAGCATACATATGCTCATGAGGTCTTGCCATTCGATATGGAACATCTAGGCTCAATTAGACGATTTAAAATGCATTATATAATGTTTCGAATATGAGACAAGGAAATATTTGGAAAATAAAATATTTATAATAATATTTCCACAGTATTTAAAAAACTGCAAACATATTTCAGTTAAAATTGTTTCGCCCCAACAAAGCAAATATAGTTTGTTAAACGAATCAACGTTTGTCTTGGTCTGATGTTCAAAAATAACAAAAAAAATCTATCGATCTGGAAGTTTCTGCAAGGCCGAAATTAAGCCCAACTCCACCCCTGTGACTTTTGAACAAGATTATCTTGAACTATTTGAAGAAATTTCACGAAAAGATTGGAAAATATTGAACAAAATGGACCTTTCAAAAACCATTTCTTATCTTTATTTATTGGAATAGTTTTGAACTGAATTTCCAGTCATTCTCTGCCTCACCCTTCTATCTCATAGCTAAAAGCTAATTCAAAAAGGGCCTTTTTACGGGATATGAACAGTGTTACCAAGTTTTTTTCTGAGCCAAAGCACCGTTCCTAATATTTTCAGCGTTAATTTTGATACCTTGGGCACCAAAAAAAAATAATTTTCCAGTTTCCCAAAAGAAAAAAAACATTTATTTAGTTCTAGTTGTAAATAAGTGTTACCAAGCCTTTGTGCGCCCAATTCTGGCTTATTCGAGTCCAGTATGGTGGAATATAGTATAGAGTTTTCGAAAATAAGTGCTCGCGAGTTTGCACGCGATTTGCAGAAGCGCTCATTCCGACTTCCGGCATTAGCAAAAAACAAAAGACTATTGAATGCTTCCGGAGTGTCTAGGATTGACAACATTATCCTGCGCTTATTGAGGAATCATTTTGCGCGATCGGCAAATGTAATTGAGAACGAACTCAAGTTGGGATTCTTTTATCCTAACTCTTTTATTTAAAAAAAAACTCAGTAGAAAAGGGACACATACCATCTCAGGCATTTCTATATTTAGACGCACATGGCTGCTTGTCGGACTCGAGCAATATTCTCGTTATATACCATGCTGCTAGAATAACAGACAAAAGAGTCCTAAAGATCTCCTTCCCGACTGAAATTTCTCTATTAGCGTACCTGAAAGAGATACACTTAATAATGAACGGCTGAATCCCAACAAATACTGGTGGCTCGATTGGGTAGACTGATAATGATTGTAGGTAGTTGTAACTAGTTGAAGTTAGTTTAAAGTTTAAGAATTATAAAAAAACGAGTAATTTTTGCAACTTTTTTATTACTTATTTAACAACATTTACACAAACATTTTAGTTTTAATATTGTGTAAAGAAAATTAAAAATATATTAAATTTAAACTAAGTTATGAGCACCGTCATTCATAGGACATTAACTTTGAACATAACATTAGTTTATAGCTATTGTTATATAAGTATTTTAAATGGTAACTTATAAGTTTTCCAAAAATAAATAAGTGCTTGTTTATTTATAAATTATTGCATTTTTTTACTATCAATAAAAACATTTATTGGTAATCCACTTCTACGATTATACGTAAATAAAATAAATAATAAATTTATTCAAGTATATCAAGTTCAGAGTTTTATTACTTTAAGGTTCCAAGTTTGAAAATCAAGCTTTCAGGAAAACTGTTACTATTACAAAACCCTTTCAACATCGCCATTAGAATGTGGCAAACAAAGCAGTTTCAAGGCTTGTTAATGGAGCACTAAAAATAAAATGAAAGCACTAAAAGAACGCCCGAGCACTAAAATGATATTTTTGGCATTGAAATAAACGTTGAAAGCACTTAATTGGCAACGCTGGACATGAAACCAAAAGTCAGTTAGTGATTATTATGTATTACAAGCGGACCCGGCAGGAGTTGTCATGTCCGAACGTTGGCCTGGATGCGGGTTCAGCAGGCGTTCTTTCGATGTTCGAATTTTCGCTTACTTGCATACTAAGTGACATTTAACATTGTGTTTTACGTTTTCCTTTTGATGAGTCGTTAAAAACATCGTTCATTTCATTTCGTTCAATTAAGACGTAAAATCGCTCCAAATGTTTTTGTTTTTCGTTGCTTAAATCATAACTTAAGAACCGATTAAGATATTCTTACATATGCAGCTCAAGCTCAAACCATTGCGACCGCGTCTTAAGGATGAGATTTGAAGTGTTATGTGTTGTTTTTGGCGCATGTACTTATATAACCGAAAGCGTAACTAGGTGTATCTGTAATTTTTCCAAGCTGTTGGCGAAATTCGAAATTCGTTTCGTGCTAATACGACCTCCTGTCGTAGACCATAAGCATGCAGTTGTGAACTTCAACATTCAATCCAATTCAATTCAATTTAAATTTATTAATCTTTGTCTTCATTATAAGAACATTGGTTTGAATCTGGTTCTGGTTCTGGCAGAAGATTGGTTACATAAGTATCTATTAAGTATTATTTTTAGTTCTACATTAATTAACATGTTCAAATTAAACTTTTATTGTAGAAAATTTACGTTTTAATTTGAGATATTTAAACGGTTCGAATTAAGATAAAGTTGTTTTACTTTGTGTGTTTTTGTTCGTATTTGGGAAAATTTCGAAAATCTGCGGGTAATTCGTTGGCACTGCGACATCATATTTTCGCCGACCATATGCTTTCCAATATCTCGGAATGATGAATCTGTCTTGCTGTATCCTTCTTGTATTCAACGTTCGTTGAGATGGGATTTTGTAAGGTCTGTCGTCTTTGAATTGTTTATGAATTTCTAGCTTATATAGTTGTTCTATGGTTAGAAGCTTTATGGAGTTATCAACTTGATGATCGTTTATATGGGTATGCTGATGGAATTTTGATTGGTAGATAATTTTCTGTATCATCGCTCGCATGGCTATAAGGTTTTGAAGCTGCGGTGCATTTCCCCAGGCAAATATACCATATCTCAGGTGAGATTCAAAAAGTCCAAAATAGCATTGTCGCAGAACATCTGGTGTGCATCTGTAGCTCAGGTGAACTAAAGTTTATGCTGACTTTCGAAGTTTTGTTGTCAAGGCCTCTGTGTGGTAGCTTGATTTCAAATTGTAGTCGAAGATCAGCCCAAGGTACTTATACGTTATATGTTCATCAATTGTATCATCTTGATTCCTGAAGCTTTTCTGGGCAATATTTTGTTGATTTTTTATTTGTTATTTCATGCCATTCCTATTCTCCTTTTTAGTTCATTAATTTGTTTTCTTAAAGTTGTAAATGCACCTTGAAAAATACCGTCCCGTCTATTTTGCATATGAGAATGTTATTGGCTCTACTGGTGAACTTAAAAAGCCTTAAGCGTCTGTAATAATTTCTCCTTCTGCCACACGCATCTATTCAGGTGAATTAGCTAAATAAAGTTAGTCTGATATGGTTCATCAATTCTAGAAGTTTCGGTAATATTGCTGTTGCTGGAAATCAAAAACAGAGCCAATAAACTTAATCCCCTGCTTTTTATATCTGCATTTTGCTTTTGTTGCGCTTCATAATTTCTTCTTTTTTACATGTGTATGTTGCACATTCATCATTGGACTTTTTGGTCTGCCCCTGGAGAACTTAAATGTACCCAGTTTACATTTTTAAGACAATCTTGATTCTTCAGAATATACATTGATCCATTTCAATCAAATGCAGAATATATGATCTGTACAATTTTTTTGTTTTATCTTTTGAATGCAGGTTTTTGTATCTATTCAGGAAATCATACTCTTTCTTTTTAGAGCAAGCAGTGTTTTTTTATTTCGGAATCAATTATATGTGTTTATTTTTTACTTATGTAACGTAAAATAGAAATAAAATCACATAATTAGTCTCAATTCCAAAAAAAGGATCATTCTTATAAACAAAATGACCTCACTCCCATATTCGCAAAAAAAAGGAAAGCTTAGACTTTCATTTAAAAATAAACAAAAAACATTTACGATGATCGCTCGAACTGTCAAACGCCATGAGTGTCAATGAAGTAGACATTTACCAATTTTTAAAAAATTCATAGACAATTCCTTCGTTACAAAAAAAAAACTATCTGCTAAATTTACATCCATCAAAATACTGAAATAAGTCGTTAAGTATTCTGCAATTATCCAATTTTCTGAGCAATTTTTCTTAATATTTCTTTCTTACTTTCTTCAAAATATTATAAATCTTAAAAAAAAATGATATTTGAAATCAGTAAAGTCGTTCTCAAGTTACGGCGTTACCAAGCGAAACAGGGATAATTTTTTTTCGTCATCCGCTTCTGGGAGTCACCTTTCTCAGCTTAAGTGTCCGTAGTGAATGGTGACATGCGGACTTGGTGTTTCATCTGAAGGCTTGTTATTCCGACAAGAAGTCACTGTGTAACCTCGTTTAAAGCCTCGTCATAAAGTGAGAAGAGAAATAATGCAGGACTCAGCTGGTGAAACGGCACGAAATTGGAAGTACATTTGACAATTTCAAAAAATTCTTAGCGCAAGCTTCATATTTTTTAAGCGCGATAAATTTTTTCCCATGAATAACAAGTGTTGGACCTACAGTTGATTCATGATGATCATGGTTTCATCGGCTTAGGCTGAGATCAATACGACCTGTATAATTAAAGAAGCAGCGCTTTGGTACCAAATGCAAATGTGAAATGTGGAAGTATCAGAGAAATTGTTCACGAATTGGACTCAATAATATAAAATGTAGCTGCAGCTGGATGTGGCAAAGAAAACAATGCCAGGGAGGCAGATGTAGGTACTATACGCATAAACATGCTGAAACATTCTAGGATTCAATTAAAAGCCTTTCCTATGCCCATTTGCATGAAGGAACGTTTGAAAAAGAAGCTTGTCCAGTTGAAGATTTGTTATTTGAATGTAAAATTATTCATCAGCGGTTAAAAATATTTTCAGCAGACGAGAAAACTTCACAAATAACATTTTCTACCGTCCTATTTTTTATGCATTAAATATACATAGATAGATTAGAATCAAACATATGTGAGGCAAGTCAAACTACGTATTTTACTGTGAGATACACTGATACGAAATTTCTCGACAGTTTTCCAAGTGCAAATCAGTAGTTTGCGTTCGCAATTGTGATTTGATACGTTGCTTCAATGTTTCCAAATAGCGAAACCATCGAATGAGCCCGTTTGTAAAACACTCGATATTTATTTCTGTCCAAATATGTTTTATAAATTTTTTCCGACCCAACTTGATGAAGCATCTCCTTAAAATTCATATCACAACTCATTTAATAATTTCCATTTACAATCTTCTTGGTAATAATTCATGGCATGAGTCAACTATCTTTACTTCTGCATAAAACGTATCTTCCTTATAGTCGGAGTACAAAGACTTTAGAAATTCTGCGAACTATTAAAAAACAACACATTTTGCAAGACCAGGTTCGTTTTAAGGAGCTTCCTTTTCTGGCCTTTAGAAGCCCTCGTTTTTTATTCATGTTTCTAAGCGCGTTGTAACGAAAGTCGGTTTAATGTTAATATAAATATATAGCTGCCTCTTACAAATTTTGTGACCGAATTGTGGCCTTAAGCAGATACAGTGCTACTAGCTCTGTCATTTTAAAATGGAAATCAAAAAACCTGATAGAAAAAGACAGTTCAGCCGTTTTTTTGGAAGTCATAAATACTCCTATGAATATAAATCGATAAATTTTTAAAAAATCCCTTTTCCTCATCTGAACACACAATTTCAATAACACCCGCCAAACATTCCTTTGCTTAATATAATTAAATTTTTAGTTTGTTGCATAATGTTTATAATTTAATATTTTTTTATCTGTACTGTCTGTTAGTGGGGGTAAGACATAAGTTACATCAATCGTGGATAAGAAATATTTCATTGTTCCCTTCGGAATGTGTTCTCAAACACAACGGGGCACTGGAAAATTGTAGTAAATAGCTCCAAAAATTTTAGTTCTTCCCAGTAAATTGTAATAAGCAAAATTTATTTTCAAAATTTATTTAAATTTATATTAGATATGTTTTCGTCTCAATTGACTTGTATTACTTTTACAGCATTTAGATAGGTATTACAATATCAATTTAATATTTGCTTTACTGTGTCTTTTTGTTAACGAATTAGCCATCAATAAATCGGTATTGGTTTACAAAAAATATCAATTTTGATTGTGGGTTAAACTTGTTCTGCAAATGTAAGCCTTTAGAGAAAAGAAGGTTGTTTACTGTTTTCACATTTAAATTGTTTCTTAATTTAGTCTTTATGAAGCAAGCATCTCTCGGCTGCTGCACTTTTATGCGTTTATATAGCAAACTTTGAATACATGTTGATTAGTTTGTAGACAAATACTACCCTAAGCCGTTCTTTTGAGGCTTCTCAAAATCTGCAATTACATCTCGGTTATAATTAATAAAGAGCCTGTAATGAGGAAATGGATACATATTGTTTATAAATTCTAATTGGCCTTTGAAATTTTGCCTTTTTGTGTAATAAAAGATACAAATAACATTTCTTGTTATTAATTAAATCATTCCAGATTCTTTCACGCTTGTCATTTTTGTCCTCGCTCAAGCGGGGAGTAAGGTTCATTCGTACGAAAAATGCATGCTATTGTGAATGTCACAAGTTATAATGTCCTTATTAAAACCAATAGTACATTAAAATTTGACATTTACCGACAATTTGTATAAAATTTTCACGAAGAAAAATTGCAGCAATTAATCGAACGTGTCTCGGACCTCACAACTTGGTGTTGGATCATTTGAAATCAAAGTTCATTCTTTAGATAAAAGTTTTCCCCAGGTTTCCCGAAATTTTAATTATTCACCTCTTGGAGCACTTTGAAGCGAAAGGAGCGATTTTCTGCTTATTTGTTATTCCTAAATAGAATTTATAAATAAATTTGAAAAAAAACTCTCCAGGGTTACCTTGTAAATTATGTGCGGAAATAGTGTTCAAAATTTCAAAAGGATCGGTGAAAGCGCGAGTTGCGGGGAAAACGCTTTAAAGTTTTGAACGCCAAAAAATCTGGTTTAAAACGTTTACCCGATAGGTAAAAAAATACTCGTAACTTTGTCAATGTTGCGCCAATCGACTTGAAATTTTGACACAATATTCTTTAAATATTGTGCAATCAACTTTAAAAATAAATAAAATAAAATTTAAAACAAAATTTACTACCTTAGCCCCCTCTTAAAAAAAGAAGGATGTATTGGTGCAATGGAACCCATTGTTCCAGTAGCAAAGCTGAAATAACTTAAAGCCGTCGTGTCGGGCATGCATTAAAATTCTTTGCTCCGAATTTGGGTAATATTTTTGAAAATCCTTAAACTGTGACTGCCGCTTTGAAGTATATGCTGCATTCCAAGATAATAACAACAATTTCCCCGTTTATATAACCGAATCGAGGGGATCGAATTCAAATAGGATTAGAAATCACAGCGGGTATATGCGAAAGATCGAAAGAGGATTCGGTTTCACAGATCCTCCCTCCCGACGACCTGCAAACATTGTTTTTGTCCATGATTTTTGCCAAAATGCCATTTTCTGTTATTTTTGTTCTGAAGGCTACAAATATAGACACGCAAAATCTCTTTGATCTCCTTGATCACTCAAACTCAATCTTTCGATCGTGCATTTTAAAAGCGATCACGCGTGACAAGAAAATACAGATCAAATTTGTGATTTTTGAAAAAATATAAACCACCAACATAATCGTATTTCACAATTTATAAGCTTGTGAAATTGATCACAGGTATCAAAATATTGCCCATAAAATCATCAACTACTTTAAAAATATAATAATGGGTTGGTACAGTCCTAGATAGTGTTACCGCAATGAACTGGAGGTCGATGTTTCTTACGAGATGCACTATTTCCGAAAGCAGAGTAAAACAATCAAACGTAGTAATGATATTGCCGGAATAATTCTATTATCCTAAACGGGAAGGAAGTTTTCTGTGTAACACCAGATATTGGCACAATGGAGGTTCAAGCTAATCAAATAGCCGAAAAACTACTGGATGCGAAATCAGTGTCAAATAGTGATATTGTTATTTACATTTAAGGTTTTGAAGTTGTCGAAGAATGTTCAAGACATTATGCATTCAGAACTGATTATTTAAGGAAGCATGTCATACATGTGCTTCTGCCAGAGTTAGTTATACTTCGACAAACATTAGGAGATAGGTCGAGTCGAGTAAAGAATCATTTTAAATTCTTAAAAGGAAATAAAATTAATGGGAGTGCTTTGGTTTATATTTCCAACCCGAAGTTCATCCCACTATGGTGTATGGAGTACTTATGGCACTGCGTTATAACCCTGTGCAAACTAACAAATTATAAACTTGGTGCGTTATACGTATCCAAGTGGGTATCCGGAGTTTGAGCTTGGTTTCTATTCCATAGTCTGACGCTCTAACACGAAAACGAAATAACACGAGACATCATTTAAGCCTTACGATTTCGAAGATAAAACGGAAGCACACATTGTTAAAGGTGATTGAAATAAGCCGACGTCAACGTGCAATTTAAATTAGAGGTTTCGTTTTAGATCTTTTCACTGCGCCATGATTGATGCTCATGCCATTCAGACATATGATCCAATAAATGCCGAAATTCTCCCTATATCGATAAAAATATCGATAAAAAAGAGTAAATAGACGTGGCAAGGTTTATTTTTTCACGTATTGTGGGTCAGTGATAAGTGTGTCTGCTGTTGAGTGTGAGGACTCGGGTTAGAGTCCGGGTCAGAATATCTGTCAGTTTTTTACAGCGTTACCTCTCGCGAGTGACTCACAACCAGTCCAATGAGTAAAACTGTTAAGAAAAAGCTTCTATAGCCGTTTGGAGTCGGCAATATACTGTAGGTCCAAAAACTGCCATTTGCGAAATTAGTTAAATAAATAAAATTCAAGACAATGAGTATTTTCTTAAGTAAAGAAAAAAACTAATAATTTCGCAATCCTTCGTGTTTATGCGCACAAAAATCTTAACAGAAAGTTACTTTATTGTTCTCTCTGGTCTGAATATCACAAGAGCTTGATAATAAATTCTATTTTAATCGACTTCACTCATAATTCGTTTATAATTATGTCACTTGATTCAACGTAAAATGTTTTTGAAATATGCACGAGCAATCCTTTATTTCAGATTTTTGTTTATGCCGGTGACAACAATCGATGAATATTGAAAATCATATTAATAAGACAATTAAATAAATGTGTAACACTAAGAAACATAGCTTCATACACGAACTTCAATAGTTGGAGAAACAACAAATTAGTAAGCCCTTGGAAAATACAAAATATCCTAAAAACAGAATAAATGAACGAAGATTTTAAATTCATTTCGGTATACAGGTCTTTTTTTGCTGTTTTTCAAATAAAATCAAAACAACTCGCTTTTCTGAGCTGACATAATTAAATGATCGATTTTACCAGAAATATTCTATAAAAGCGGTCGCAGCTCACGCTGGTGGTTTGAATTCCTTCACTGAGTACAGCTGTCATTAAAAAACCTCTGGGCCCTTGAGACTCGAGAATTAATGCGTGTATAGCAATCGTAGGCTCAAGCCATGGTTTTTAAATGAATTTCTGCACAAAGCATTCTGAACTTTTTACCGATTTCTTCTCACAAAACAGCACGTAAAGGTTTGAATCTGATGATTTATAAAATTTATCTGTAATCAACTAAGGATTCATAAGACTCAGGGTAATGGCGAGTATCGTTCTGAAATACAAATCCTTCGCTAGTTGATCTCAGTTCACGCGTTAAGCAGCAAGAACTTATGTTTGGAGCATTATGCAAAATTAGTTTGGTCGTCTGAGGTACAGTCTTCTTAATCAAATTTTTTTGTTTCCATTACAAAAGTTAGTAGTACTTGACTACCTTTAAGTTAAACAGTTGCTTTTTGAGGCTCTCCGCAGCCCTCGTTTTTGGTGTTTGTTACATTTGAATATCGCTCGATTAACTTCAGAACGTTATTAAGGACGATGTGCGTTACCTTTTCCAAAAAAATTTGAGTTTCAAAAGTTTCGGTGAGATCATTCTTGGACTTGTTTGAGCAATAAGCAATCATTCTCTATAGTCATTCTGCAAAACCAAACGAATCAGGCTTGAAGGTAAAAAAACGACCCTTAAAATGGTAAATATAGGAATTTTCGAAAATGTTAAATCAACTAACAATAACTAATAAGGAACAGCATAAATACAAAGATATTAAGTTTAGTTCATTTGTGCTCTCAAATTTACTGCGTCAAGAAAGCCTATTTCGCAACGTTATCCAACAAAAAATATAACAACTAGCGGACCCGAAATACGTCATGTCTGAACGTTGACATGAGTTAAGCAAACAGTTTTTCAGTGATTGAATTTTCGATAAACTATACAGCTAGTGACATGATATTCGGGCAACGTAAATCTGTGACTACTTCTGATTTTAAAAGATGTTGGTAATAAAAAACATAAGAGAAATCCAATTAACAAAAGAGGAAAACAAAACAAGCAGTCCACAATTTTAAGACACGTAATAATAACTGCTAAGTTATTCGGACGCACACAATTCTGATAGTAAATGCCTCTGAATCCGTGAATAATTACATTTTATGTGCTATTACTACAAGTTTCTACTATGGATTTCATTCTTTCGCAACAATTACCTACCTCTTGGAGTCATCAAAGGGTTGCATGGTTAAATATTTGTTTAACATCTTTGCGAATACTACTTCACTCCATTTACAACTTCGATTCGCACGAAAACCAGACTGACCTGAACTCATTGATTTTCTTGTTTTATCATTTCTTTTCGCATTTCTTTTTATATACTCTTTTCTTGAACTGTAATAATATATAAAGCTTTTAATTGTCATAAGATTTATTTTTTTAATTTTATCTTATGTGTCAACAGTTTTGAATAAACAAATAAATAAAATAAATTTAAAAAAAAAACAGCGCCAAAGCTTAATTATACTATAACCTATTCCGAATATTTCCTTAAAACATTGATTAGTGAATCTAAACACACAAAAATTTCATAAAAATCGGTCATCTCTGCGGTAAAGCTTATAAATCCTTTTATTCAAGTCCGCTTAAGAACCTTTTGAGCATCGTCCCGTTTACAATCCACTTAACCAAGTCAATCCGGTCTTTTCTTTCAAAATATTCATAATGTAAGCTTGAAGTATTTCCTTAAACTGAAATTAAACATTAATTACAAAAAAAATTAATCAGGAAACCCATACTCACGAATACAGTAATAAATACAATAATCTGTGTTCGAACATCAGTGCATCAATGTCATCGCTCAACCTTAAGAACTAAAGTACCTTCAGAAACAAAAAAATATAAAGAACAAGTACTGGACAAATGAAATTCGTCCTGTCTAGTGCTAATGGTATAGCTATCAAGCCACAGCCAGAAATGATTGCTTTCACCAAGCAAAATAGTGAAGAATGTACGTGCATGCACATGGGTATAGCTACAAATCAATCGGGTTCTTGAGCTCACATTAGTCGACCGCACGAGCAAACGAGGATGCGACAAAAAAAAGCAATGTGGACAAATTTGATAGAAACAATAATAGCATGGTGTGCGGCCAGAATGCTCGTGTACATCCAACAAATCCCAATGATACCCACAGATTATCTATTCGAGTTCAAACGACTGCATATCTCTGTAGACCTTTGCTTCTCCTGGTGACTATTAATAAATCACAGGCGCAAACTCTGAAAATTGCTGGCGTAGATTAGGAATGTGGATGCTTCTCCACGGTCAGTTGAGTGTGGCATGTTCTCGGATGTGTTCTCAATATAACGGATGCGTTTATATGCTCTTTGGGGAAATGGCCTCATTTTAAATTTAGCTCTTAAATAGTTTAAATTAAAACGAATTGTTTCTTTTAAACGACAAAATATACAAATTAATTGACAATCATCCAAGATGATATTACAACAAAACAAAAAAATATATAACAAATATATTTAAAACTGAAACGCTTTAAAACATATTTTTTTTCGAATATTCGTACCCTTTACGACTGGCACTTATTTCATAGGGATAAATACCACGAACAAAAACTATTTTTTAACCCGCTGAAAAGACAATTGGTTTCTATTTGAGTGGCGCAACAATTCATTCACCTCTCTTCATAAATCAAATAGAGTGCGACGTAAAAATTTGTGATAGGAAACTAAAAAATAGTAAAAAAATAAATTCTTGCACTACTTAAAGCAACACTTTAGAATATCTTTCGAAAATTATTTTGGTTATTATGCTAAATTTTCGTCACATTTGGGAGGGAAAATTGGAGAATTTCAGCTAAATTTGAATTGATTGACTACATGTGCATTTTTAGCACGTAAAATAAAATAAGGCCATAGTTTTTTATTTATTAAAATTGTTTTTTGCAAACGCATATTTTTGTTGCGATTTTTTATTTAAGACAAGAACTTTATTCCCAAGCAAGTAAGTTAATAAATTATTTCCTCTTGAATAAACTCCAGATACGAATGATGGAGAACAAATTAAGATTCAAATTGATAGTGGAATATCAAAATGTTAATAATAAAAATATAATTTAACATACTTATGTAAATAAAACATATTTTCGGTATCATATTAGTGGTAAATGTGATTGGATTGTTTTACTTACTTAAATATGTAATTTTTTTTTCCTAAAATTTATTATGACATATTTATAAAATGAATAGATTCTTCGATATCGATAAAAAATATTTGTTTTAGGAATAAATAAAAACTGTCTCCAAAACTTTACCTGAATGAACAAATAATAATTAAAACAAATTACTGATAAATAAATATTTAACATATTTATTCAAATATGTTTGTAGTCGGCAAGAATGTAAAAATCAGGTGTACATGTGAATAACACGGTATGGGCGTCCGACGCACGGTGAACTACCCAATCGTAGGCAGTCGCCGTTGACGATTGTGTCTTAGTACTAAATTTTGGATCCACTAGTTTGTAATTATTAGTATTTAATTTTTTATATTTTCTGAAACGTAAATTCATACATATTTTTGCTTCTTCTATCTCCTTGCTTGCACTGAATCCTACAAAATTGAATTATAACATTAAGGACAGTAGGTAATAAATCTTGTAATTAACTACTGTAATAAAAAATATTAATTTAATTTTTTTTTTGGTTCTATTTTTCTATTTATTTTATTCTATTTCTAGTGCATTTTTGTTGTGTCTAAACTTTATTTCTTTTCATTTTTAAAGTCTTACTGGTCAGCAGAAGTAGCAAGTTAGTACTTAGTACGGGAGGACGATGAAAGGAATTATCTTTTACAAAAATAGCGGGAAGGTGCGTGGTTGATTCTCACATGAAGGACTCCGTACCACCCAACAGTATGCAACTCCTTATAAATTTTTATTTTAGAAATTAGATCATATATATACATATATGTACGAGTTTTTCCAAACCCTAACTGACATATAAACTAATAACTCGAAATCGGTTTTCGTGCAAATTCAAAACGGGGAAACGAAAAAAGTTTTAATTTGAAAATTTTGATTGGAAGGTTTTTAGATGCTGACTCTTTGTTGAAGTGTGTGACAATTTCATGCGATCAAAACATCTCACAGCGACTGAGAATTCATTCGATATTTGTGTAATATTAGTTTTCTATCCAACCAAATGAAATGTCTTATCCGTGTTCGTGTTTTGCTATCACATAGCTGTGTTTATATCAACTAAATATATTGATTATAAATAAATAAAAAAGAGTATATCATAAGGAGTGGAAATGGCTTAAGACAAGGGATTGAAACATTGTATGGCTTGAATGTAATCAAACACACACAACGTCATAACATGTAAGTTAGCCCCATCACTAGAGACAAGTGGACAGCGGACGAGTATACAGTGTTTGCACCCATTGAGCACAGAGCCCTTAAAAATAAAAACACAAATAGAGGAAATATTTGAAATTATTGTATGGCTTGAATGTAATCAAACACACACAACTTCATAACATGTTTGTTAGCCGCATGACTGAAGGACGGATGGACGCTGTCCACAGTGTTTGCACCCATTCGGCACGGAACCGTAAAAACTAAAAACAGAAATAGAGGAAATATTTCAAATAAAAGTGATGCTCAGCGGCCTTATGAACTATTTTAAAAGAAAAGCATATCCATGCTTAGCGAAATCGGAATAGGTGATACTCATAAGATTTATTTGATTCGACGCGATTCGGCTTGATACATGATGGCTCACATGGATGAACTTTGTGAGCGGCGACATGTGCCTTTGTCAGGTGATTTTGCTGATGGGATTGCTGTCCGTATATTGACCACTATTAGACACATATAATTAAAAAAAAAATACTTCCGAACAAACCAAGGCACCACCTATGAATACGATGAATACGAAGTGTTGTAGATCAGTCTCTTCAGGCGGAAAGTCTATGGTATAAAGTCTCTTGCCAATGATTTTCCTTAAGATATTAAAAATCGATATGCGATTTATGTTGAGCCGTGAGAATTGGCGCAAAGGGCATTGGTAAGAATATTAAACGGCCTACTCTTCGAAGAGATCCACTAGAGGAAAATAAGCACCTGCAGCTTAGTAATTATATTTTTTAGTCTACGATTGAGAGAAGATGAGGTTTTCGTAAAAGTTATAAACAAGTTGACGTCTTTACAAAAAACTGCAGGGCACAATCGTTGATAAGGCAGTGATCGATTTTGGGAAGAAAAGTCTTACAAAACAACAAATTCACAAATAATTTGACTTGTCTGGTTTGGATTGTAATCAATATTTTTTAATCGACCGCACGATGTGAAAGCTCTCTTTGAAAGGCCAAAGTTTTAAAATCTCTCCAAGAAATTATTTTTTATGTGTTTAATTCCGAGTTGTGTGCCCTAACAAATCAAAATCATGTGAACGAGAAAGCTTATGTATACTGTTGGAGAGTTCCCCTAAAATGCATTTTAATGAACGATATATCTAAGTATTAAGTTCTATCAGTTGCCGAGAAACAGGATTCATAGCCTTATTTGCCACCCGTAAAGGTATAGGATTTCCTTCAAATTTAAAATGCATCCATCTTGATGTACATATACGAGGTCCACGATCGGATGGCTTGATCGTAGAGACTTTCTTTATAGTAGATCACGATAATGTCTGTCTTAAATCGTGCGGCTAATTCAAGTCTTCGAGCAGCACTTGCATTACACTCAAACAGTACGGGTACGATCGCACCAAATCGATTGCGCCTCATTTTATTTAAATTATTATTAACTCACTTGCGATCTTAAATTTTGGCTAAGAATAAATAATATTTTATAATTTTTATTTTATTTGAGTGAATTAATAAAACAAAAGCTATCTAGCGTTCGCTTATACTATCAGCTTAATCTATACAATCATTAAATGCTCAGGTGATAATACGCCCTCTAATGCCCTCTATAAAACAGAAGCGAAAACAGCCAATCAAATTTATATTTTAATGGCAACACAATGCTGTCAACGATGTAATAAATGATTAAGCTCGCACAAAATTTGCAATAATACTATTTTATGAAACTATGTAGATAGTTCTTACTTATCTACGTAAAAACTTGTGACAGACACTATTCATTCTGTTCAATACTTGTGACTTTATAGCGTCGACAGCTTTTATAGGGTGACCATACGAGGATTTCTTATTAACATATATTTGATTCTCGAACATTTTTCTCATGTTATTACACATGTTCCCATAATATGTTGACATGATCAGCTGTTTTGCATTTTAAGTTTGTTTTTGACAGATCGAAAAAAAAAAACAGATTAAAGAAACTTTATCAAATTTTGTATGGAAAATATTAAAACTAAGCGATACTAGATGGACCTTTAAAAAAAATAGCAATAATTTTAAGACTGTTATATGTTCTTAACTAATTGATGAAAGAACTGATCTAACTTCAAAAATGCTTGGCTTTTTGTAGATCACTTTTGGCACAGCAAAAAAATATATTTTTGTATTTTATATTTTATACTAAATGCCATTATATAAGCTTGAGTATTTTACCTGCTTGCATTTCATAAATGTGTTTCGAAGAACTTGGAATCTGACTAGATCTTGAAAGGATAATATTTTCCAGAACTGCCTTTTTAGTGGTCCAAACTGATTTCCACTCTTGATTCACTTTTTCGAGCATAAAAATTATTTTAAAGGCGTCAAATCGTACTAACTATGGCTGGCCAATTTACCGGTCAAAAACACATTACTCGATTGGTTCTTCGATTGGTGTGCTGTCTGGCCTGAAGCGACATCTCTCTGGAACTAAACAAAAGACGGGTCAAGGATTCCACCATAAACTGCACCAAACAGCGTATTTTTCCGTGCGCATTGGCAGCCCATGTTTCGCCAGAGAATGCTCATCGGACCAAATACAGAAGATCTATTTAGAAATATATCCACTCAGAAATAAGCTTTGTCGCTGAAGACAAATTTTCAATAAAAAAGCGGATCTTCCTCGAGTTTTCCTAAAAACCGAGTTTTGTTAAGTTTTGTCATATGTGATCGCAGACGGGTAATTTCCTTTATAAGATTTTTTGACTTCTTACTGCGGTGTCTTCGTCACACCAGTTCAAAACCTCATCCAAAAAAAAAACATTACGCGATCAGTTATTATTTTGTAGTAATATTTTTCCCTCTGATTTATTGATTGTCACATAATATCTAAAATAAAATCATCGAGCACGTATCTGTATGTATCTTAATGTAATAACGCCGCTAGCTCTATCTTTCTATATTAGAATCAAGAATAATAGAATTAAAAGTACGTTTAATTTTTGAAAAAAAAATTACTCAAGTCTACGAGTATAACGTTCAGTAAAAAAATAATTATAATCAACCACATGAACTCTCCACCTATCTCACCTTTTACGACTTAATTCAAATAATGGTCCTAATTCAACAGCGGGGTGCTGTAAAACATCTAGATAACAGCTTAACGGGAAAAATCAAATATTTTACAAAGTGCTTGTGGAGATAAACAAGTTTACTTTTCACTGATAGGCAGTTTTACATCTGAAGATTGTGATCGTTTTATTGTTACAATGTTGTGAAAAGATTAACCCCTGTTTATTCAGAAAAATAAACGCATTTCGCTTTCTATGTCAGGTCAGTCCTGTCAAATTTATCCGTCAAAAGAAAGTGACTAACTCATTTCGCTACATAGCAATTAATATTGTACTATTGAAAGAAGGTGAAACAGCAGCTCGGAGCTATAATGAGAATTTCAATTGTAATCAAATGTACGATTTTACATGAGACGGTTTTAAATCGTACATTAATTGGCACTGAGCCACTGTATTTTAATTAAATTATGTGTTATTTTTATTTGTTGCTGAAATATTGGAAACACCGACGATGAAGTGCTGATTTCACTTGTTCAGGTGACCTATACTTTGGGACTAAGTTCTAGACAACAAGAAGGTTGTGTACATCCAGAATTTTATACTCTTGCTGCTGAGGAAAAAGCTATATTTGATTGATAAATTTTTACTAATTTCTCTTTCAACTGATTGTATATGTCATAATTGTGTGTTTTGACGCTCCAAGGCAATCTGGAGTTTTTTCGTGTAGCACATCAAAGAAGGCGATTTACATAGAAAAAAGTTCAAAAAAATATTCTCATTCTTCCGTACATCCCCAAATACTTTATAAAATATGCCTTTTTTCACTTTTTTGCATAAACAGAATGCACCCAAGATTACCGTTTGCATTGTCGTCATTTTCGATGCATTAGAACCAAACAGCACCCCGCTCAACCACTAGGGCTCTTTTCCACTTTTCGCTTTTCACTTTTCACTGAGCTTGCGCCAAAAAAAGTGCAGAAACCGTATTACGTGCAAGGGTTCCGAATTAGATTTTGGATTATGAGAAAATACTTAACCTGGACGGCTAAAACCCATCCACATTCGCAGCCCATTCCTACTATTCGGCTTATGGCACGCTTTTTTCCATCGTCAGCAAAAATGATTTTAAACCGTGCGTAAGCGTACATTAGATTACATACAATACAGAGCTAGCGGTGCCGTCCGGGCACCTTCGATTGTATCGCTTTCCTTCACACTACTTTTAAAATGCCACCGACCGGATTTTTGCCGTCCGGACGTAATCGAATAGTGTGAAAAGAACGTTGAGATTCACGTCTGTGGACGTCATACAGCAAATACTATGCAGCAAAATTTTCATGCTTGTATTCCCATGATCCACAATTCTTCTTGAATTAACCATATTTCTTAAGTGAAGTAAAAGTTACATATCTATTCATTGTGTGGAACCTAAATTAATGTTTTTTTTAGATATATTAGATATTTGAAGATGAACGCAAACACCCATTTCTTAGTGTCCTAGCTTATCATTAATAAACGTGATATGATCCGCAGAATAGTGATCACTACATGATTTTGTTCTGCAACTTAATATAAAAGAAAAACCGACTAACAAGGTAGCAAAACGAGCTTTTAACTCCAGCAAACGGAATCTTAGGCTTATGGTGAGACTGGTAACAGGGTTCATTAATCTACTATAAACCTCCTCTTACATAGACTCGGATTAGCAGAAACCTCAACATGCAAAAGCTGCGAGGAGAAAGAGGAAGATCTGGAGCACTTCCTCTTCCACTGCCCAGCAACAGCTAGACTGCGTTAAAAAATACTGTGGCCAGCACTGATACCGGATTTTGCGCACCTCAAAGAAGTTGCGATCACCGATCATTAAGTTCGCAAAACGAAGAAAAAGATTTCCGACCACACAAATCTAGACAATCTATAGTAATCCCTCTAACATAACCCACATTCTTTCCACTACAACTCCCAAAATCTTCTCCATGCAGGAAATAGGAGAACACATCGGGCCCAACCAGAGGCCTAAGTAAAGAGCTAACATAGCTCACCCTTACTTACCAACTAACCAACCAAGGAAAGGGAAGGTTCACTTTCTCTCTTCTCAAGATCAAATCTAAGTGTCAACAAAATATTTTAATGATAAATTGTATTTTTCAAGGAATCAAGAAATTATCGCATGAAAAATCTGAGGCACAGATGAAGTCTTATATAAATCGTCCGATTCTTAACTTAGAAATAGTAGTGCATTTGAAACAAGTGCCTTCAGCATGTACTCCATTCAAATTAAAAAATCGTTTCGAAAAATGCGCTGACAACATAAGCATTAAAAAAAGGCGAATGAATTATTTTCCAGACGCCTGGAAAATTGCAAAAATATTGCCACCTAATAACGTGGACAGCTATAGGCCTCTTAGTTTACTCAGTAGTTTAAGTAATTAATGAAAAAGTACTTAAAGAGAAACTACTATCATTCATAGACGAACACGACATATTTCTCGACGAGCAATTCGGCTTTAGGAAATGGCACAGCACTTCCCACCATGGGAAGTGGCACGACGGCTTGGTTTTAAAATGATCCACTTCAATTTTCCGAAATATTTATGTAAAACTGTCCAAAGCTTTCTTTCTTCACGTCGAACCTTTATAATGGTGTTTCTGATGAAACGTTCGTCCCAATAGTTGCTCCCCAAGGTGCAGTACTGTCACCAATTTTGTACAATTTGTACACATCTGATTTCCCAAACTTGAATCAGTTTTAGGCCGCTATTTGTGCTGATGACACAGCTATATTTGCTTCACATGAATTCGCTCTCAACATTGAGACAAATATAAACCATGCGATTCAAATATTGGGAAAATATTTTAACAAATGGAAAATTAAACTAAATGAGGATAAAACCCAAGCCATCTTTTTCACCCGGAAAAGAAAAGCATGCTTTCTGCCCAGCAGGCAACTCCAACTTAATGGGAAAAATATATCTTGGGAGCAATCCGTTAAGTATGTGAGAAGTTATCTTGACACCAAATTGACATTTAAAGAACACATTACAAGAACAGTGAACAAAGTCAAAATAGCAACTAATTTATTGTACCCCTTTATGAATGAAAATAAAATAATAATTCTTGAGGTGATCTTCCATGCACTGATGTTTTATGGTTGTCCAGTCTGGGGTAATATCGCAAAATCCCACATAAAACGTTTGCAAGTGTCACAAAACAAAACACTTAAAATGAAGCTTAACCAACCATGGCACCACTCTACAATGGATCTCCACGAAAGAGTGAATGCTGAATTGGTTTATGAAAGAATTGAAAAACTCAAAAGGACATTTTTTTCGAGCTGTATTATAGCTCATAATAACCTCGTAAACCAATTGAATAGCTAATTACAAAGCAAAACAAAACTCGTTGTATTGTATCATACTTAAATGTAGTAGTTTTTTTTTCATTATGCATTATACATTTATGTATCTTATTACTTATTTATTTATTTATTTATTTTTATTTATTTATTTATATTTTTATATATTTATTTATTTATAAACATATTAATTTATTTTTTTGTCTATTTATTTATTTATTTATTTGTTTCATTTAATTATTCATTTATTTATATTGTTTGTAAATTCGTTGATTCAGTGTTGATATATTCGATTATTTATTAATTGTTTAGCTTGTTTTTTTTTCTTCCATATATGAACATATATAAATGTATTCTTATTCGTTTCTACATACGGTAAACTCTAATCTAGTCACTTTTTTATTTATTTTTTTTGTATTTGCGAAGGTTTTTCACGAATTTTCCTTCCTAAAATGGTTTTTATAGTTTCATTTAATTACTATAACATTCAGACAATATTTCAGTTGAAAAATACAGTAGCATTGTGTCTTTGAATTGTAAAATGTGCGGTAACACCTACAAAAAAAAACATACATACACATACATATGAATTTGTCACCCTAAATCTCAATAGTAATGTTTAACAACTTCGAGTTCTAGAGTCCGTTTTTTTAATTAGAAAACTAATTTATTACCACTTAAAATACTGCAATAATATTGCAATATCTTTTTCAGGTTCGTTCACACAGAACTTTCAGTCAGGAGCTCTATCCACAGATTCTGTCGGCTTGATTTAATGAGTGGAAAAAAGCTATTTGGGAAGTGTATGCCAAAAATAACTTTAATCATTACGATGGTTTAGAACATCTTTGATGAATATTCATACAAAAATTGTATTAAGTCATTGAGTCATGAAAAATACTAACACCATCTCCTACTCTGTTCTTAATTACAACCTTGATATGGTGAACTAAATTAATTCTATTTGTTAAGAGGCGCATGATGACGCCATATGACGTTTCATAAGAGCTACATATCAAAAATTATTCTATTTTATGAAACTTCCCTTGTTGGATCAATTTGTTTGGATCAATTGAATCGCTTTTTGCTCATCAAAAAATATCAATCAAAACCAAACAAGCAGAATTAATTGTGGCACACAGAAAAGTTCTTCCGAGTCATCCTGTTTTGCGCTTGCCTCGGATTCATAAGAAAACGTTTTAACCCCAAAACATCTTTGTGTTGCAAACGGGTGTCAAATGATAATTGTTTCTATTTTCAAAAGGATTCTATCTTTCTATCTTTAATATCTAAAAGTGAATTGGTTTGGCAATTCCCCATTGAATTGAATTCCCCCAAGATATAGCAATATGGGGATGATTATATCTGCAAAACTACCAACATATGATTGTATATACTAATTTATCCTGTTGATGTTAAATCGATTTCGATCTATAATATACGCTGTCCTTTGTAAGTTTACGGACACTGCAGATGGGGTTCGAAGAATTCGAAGACTTTGGAAGAAAAATTGACTTTTTTGGACAAAATTATATTTTTTTTTTAACACGTTTAGCATCGCTTTTGTCAAATTTTTGATGATCTTTATTACGTATATTTTTTGGGTGTTTTTTCCAATACAACAAAAAAACGCGCCTTCCGGGCCAAAGCGGCTTAGTTTTGACCACCATTTTTATGGAACTATTGCGCATCTTTTCTGTTCGAAGATAGTTTTTTATTGTCAAAAACTTCCTACCTCGTTGTTTTCTGACAATTTACATAAATTTAATAAAATTATTATGAAAACAAATAATTTTATTAAATTTATGTAAATTTTCAATTTTTCAATAGTAGTGTTCCTTCCACATAATGCTAGTGCGACCAATATTTTACTGTTGCTAATGAAATCTCTGTTCTAAAGTTCGTCTTGGTTTCAGAATACTTACTTTTTTAAACTGCAAATCAGTCAAACTAAAATTTGTATTGTTCATTTTAACGAATAATAAATACAAACAAAAAAACTTCAAATTCTGATGTTTTGTTATTTAATATCTTGCAAATGTTAAATATTTTTTTTTCATTTTTATATATATAAAGGGTTTTTCAACAGGGACGCTACAAAAGTATAGCGACAGGGACAGCAAACGACGCCATATTTCTTGCCGCTCTTTTGACATTTCTCTTCAGTAAGGTTTGCCATTTTTGATGGAAAGATATACAAGCCAACAACGAGTCGAAATTATTAAAATTTACTACCGAAATTCGGAGTCAGTGGCCTCAACGTTAAAAGCGCTACGTCCAATTTATGGTCGTCATAATCGTCCTAGCAGATCAACAATTGAGCGTCTAGTGGAAAAATTTGAATCCAACTGAGGCTTCAGTTGCAGAAAGCCCAAATGTGTCTCTCACACGTCGTTCTCAAGCATTGGGCATCTCTGTGACGTCGTTGTGGCGAATTTTGCGAAAAGATCTTGACCTACATCCTTACAAGATTAAATTGACGCAAGAACTGAAGCCGCTTGACCACCAGAAGCGTCGTATGTTCGTTAATTGAAAATTATTCGGATTTTCATCGAAAAATCATCTTCAGCGATTAGGCTCAGTTCTGGCTGAATGGCTCCGTCAATAAACATAATATGCGGCATTGGTCAGGCAGCAATCCACACGTACTTCATGAGTCATCACTGCATCCCGAAAAAATTACGGTTTGGTGTGGTTTATGGGCCGGCGGCGTCATTGGGCCGTACTTCTTCCGTGATGATCAAGATCAGCACGTTACTGTGAATGGGGATCGCTACCTTTCAATAATAACCGAGTATTTTTGGCCCCAATTGGATGATATGGACTTGGAGGACATGTGGTTCCAACAGGACGCCGCCACAAACCGCACAGCGAATGACAATCAATTTATTGGAAACCAAGTTTGGAGAACGTGTTATCTCACGAACTGGTCCAGTCGCTTGGCCGCCTCGGTCGTGTGATTTGACGCCGTTAGACTATTTCCTGTGGGGCTACGCCAAGTCTATGGTCTATGCCAACAAGCCAGCGACGATTGATGGCAAAAGGTCCTTACACAGGCGTATAACGCATTGAGTATTTATTTCGCAAATTACTGTAAGACGTCGATGTCTCTTTCACCACTGGCTAGAATCAATGGTTGGATTAATGAGTTTGTAACTTCATTCACATACACTTTACATCGCATTGCTTGTTTGCGTCTATTATTCAATGAAGTGTTGAGGCTATCTTGGGGTGCGCCTGTGCTGGCGGACCGACGGATCAAAACTTAGATTATTTCCTACCTTTCAGAAAAGGTTATTTAATTCTTTCCTCGATTTCTCGATTTACGGTTCGAAAAATTTCTGATTGATTAACATTTTTAAATTTAAATGGTCAATAAATATTTCGGAGATCATTACGAATTTGACGAATGTCCTTATTTATTAATCCTGCTATACTTTGAGAGCCTTATGTAAGGATACTTCTGCATATGCATGGAAGTATACAAAAAGCAGCTCCTGAGTGTCGCCGTGCTGGGCATTCACAAGTTAATTTATTATTTTAGATAAATTAAAAGTAAACCTTAGTAATAAATAGTTAAAAATAAATTTATATTATCTGAGTCTTAAGCTTATATTTTAAGCCATAAACTTTTTTCTTTTTTTTATTATTTTTTGCTTTAACAAGTTTTTGCATCGGAAACATTACTTGTTCTATTTGCATTAAACGGGCTTACACGAACAAACACTTCTTCATTGATAAATTCCGGCTACTAAAATGCAAAATAAAATTTACAATATCTGAACGTTTTTATTTCCTATGTTATGTAACACACAATTTATGCCAAAAGTTTGAGGCGCACGTAAACAACGGACTCCATTAAATAATTTATTGTTGAATTAATTAATTCGTTAGCACACAACACATTCAGATAAAAAAAAATCGTCCTTTACACCCACGTTTTTGAACAATTCGTCGTATTTTGAATTTAAATTTTGAGCGAACAACTCGTAAAAATGGGGAAATGCGAAGAAATCAGCTTCGAGAAAAGATTTGCGGGAAGCTGTCTCGTATTTAAAGGCATCAATGGGCTGCGTACACTACGATTTGAAGCTTAATACACATGCAAAGAAAACGAAATATATTAATATCAGCACCAGAAAAACTCGCCAAATTTAATCAAACACCAATAAACCGTTGGCTTAAAAACGTTTTCAAAACTAAACGAATCCCAGTAAAACTTGGTGTACACCAAGGGAATGTTCTTAGTCCATTGCTTTTCTTTTATTCATTATACGATTGAAGTACCTCAAAGTGTATCAGTTTTTTCTTTTCTGGAGATGAAACCATCATCAAACTTCTCTGCAATGAACACCTCAGATATCGATGACTTCGGTAGGAACTGTGTATCGCATCGGTCCCAAAAAAGTGGAATACCAGGTACAATCTAATTTCTATTCCAAATATTGTGATATGATTAATTGCGATGATGACATCAATTCTCCCATAAGAATACGGTAGATAAAATGGCGGGAAAACCGGACTATATTCTTGGTTTCGATAAATGTTTTCGAATAATGTAAGACTAGAGGCAAGCTCTATAGTGCTGTTGTGCCTCCGATAGTAAAATATAGTTAGCAATGTTGGACGAGATAAAATAGTATGATATCAAATTTACGGCAGCTTATGCGAAGAACCTTTTCATGGCAATGGGATTAACAAAGATGATCCCATAAAAAGTATTAAGATTCAATGAAGCTCTCACATCAAACAACTTATCTCGATAAAAGCGTTACGTGACAGACGCAGTTGATATTGTCAAGTTTAAAGGAAAAATTGAAAAATGCTACCAAAAAATCTACATGCAGGCTACGAACAAAAAGATATATTTAACGCTGACGAAACTGCCCTGTTTTATTGGGCATTATCAAACAAAACACTTTGTTACAAGAGAGAGCCTTGTTAAGGTAGAAAAATTGCTAAAAAGCAGCTGACAGTGCTCTTGTGTGTCAATATGTTTGGTTAAAAAATTAGTCCACTCGTGATCGGAAAAGCTGTCAAACCTAGATACTTCAAAGGAACTCCTTCTGAATCTTTGAAAGTAAACAGGAAAGCGAGTCAAAAAACTTAAATGGCAACAGCTATTATAAAATTATGATTGAAGCACCTTGACCGAAAAATGAAAATTAAATAAAGGAAATTTTTGTTGTTTCTCGACAAAGCCACTTCAGATGGTCGCGTTGAATTGGAAAACGTAAGATTGTACTTTCTTCCTCTCAACATAACGTCAACTTCTCAGCCGATGGATGAAGGAAGAATTCAAATTTCAAAATTGTTTATCGCGAATTTGATTTGCGACATCTTATCTTAATTTAGGGAAAGATTTTGCCAAAACTATTCAGAAATTTTCTAAAAGAGCAGGTGAACTACTTATTCAAGAAGATGTAACCGCTGCAGCGGAGCTGAATGAGCCGATAACAATTTTGGTTATGGACACAAACGAAGATTTTTTGTGCACAGACGAAAATTTGACAACAGAGTGCTCCATAGAAGATGTAGTGGAAATTTAAAAGTCTATATTTCCTAAAGCAAGCTCTACTTCTAGCGAGAACAACCAAAAAAACGTTGGCAGCGAGTTGGATAAATATGAAAGTGAGTTAGAAATTACAGCGATTAAAAACTAGCCCTTTGGGGAGCTCGAACGGGCCGGTGAACTTGACTTAGTGAAAGGAGATGAAAAGGATTTAAAACAATAAATGAGTTAATAATAGACCATGAGCTTGAGATGACGAAATCGAAAGTTAAGAAACAAAAATTTATAATATCATTTTTCAAAAAGTAATGATAACATTTTTTGTTTAAATAATAAATTACATAATTTTCTTGTTTTTTATAAAAATATAATGTAAATTAAATTCGTTGTTATTTGGCGTTATTATTCAATTTGCATAAATAAAATACGTTACCCCCCATCGAACGGTCACCTTTTCATTACGGACAATCTATAGAATCCCTCAGGCGTCCGCTTTATAGAAGTTTCACTGCAATACATTTTTTTTATGTAAACAAAACTGTCATAAAAAAAGTGTTTGAAATCCTTACTAACTTCGCAAGCATTATTTCTCCTGTACTTAATTTTAAACTTTTCTTTTTCATAACTAGCTTAAATAGCTTTCTTGTGACATTGTCTTGTTGAGACTGCATATGTACACAAAAAAAAACCCAAAAGTAACCTTTACAAACCTTAAAATTTGTTTCTACATGAATCCATTGAGTTCTTGTGCATAATAAACATCCTGTTCAATTCACTTAATTCAGCCACTAACAACAAAATACTTAGTTGCACCCTGGGGCAACTGAACATAATAGTGTAAGCACATACTACTCCTTATTTTGACTGTATAGCGTGCCGCTGTTTTCGGGTCGTTTTCTTCACATTGTCTTCAAACCATCTCAAATAATTTTCGCATCCGCAAAATGTGCATGTGTTCTTTTTTTGTCAAGTATTGTTAATTGGCAACGCCCTTGGTGGTCTAAGAGCTTTTGCCATTCATAATCCTGCTAACAATATTGTTAGAGAACCGAAATGAGTCAATTTTATTGACAATATTATGTTAATTTCACACTTATATGAGTGCCATTAAAAGACGCTGAAATGTGTTTAAGGGATGAATAATCTGAGCCCATTAAGCTTTAACACATAATCTTGTCGAAAGGTTACTAGAGCTACGACATATTTCTATTTACCAAAAGAAGTGAATCTGATAGCACCAGGAACGTGATATTCCTCATATTAAAATGCTCTCCAATAATATTGTAGACGGATTGACTTTTGTACACACAGTATATATTTTTGTATAAATTTACGAAGATTAAAAGCTTTAACAAGAATTGTGTAAATCCGAAAGCACATGAACGGCTATAATAAAAATACTTTGTGTTAACAGATTCGATAAAAATGTTAAAAATAAAATATAAACAGCATCCTTTTGAAGTCTTTAAACTCTCGTCGGTATCTCCCTTTTTGCGTGTATTTATTGCAGCGGCGCCAGTCGGGTGCAAAGGGTTAATACGCAAGGTGAACGCGTGAACTCTTGTGGTTTTCAAGGATGTACACAGTTCGTACAAATTTACTTTATCGCTTTGAGAAAACATGTTGCACATGCAAAACGAATCATCATGAATAACATACGAGCACCTCCATATGGTTCTACAGATTTTTTTTTATTTGTTTTATTTTTACGTGCTTTTTTTCTGGATTTTAAGGGATGCTTGCCTGTCTTTTTGGGAAACAATTTTTTTTAAATGTGACCATAGTTCTTCTACATTATAACGGTGTTCTGCAAAATTGAAATATTTTTTACGTACATAAATGTAAGGTGGCCCAAAATATGTAACCCGCTTGGAAGATGCTTTAACTTTTGAAACCATATGTTTTTTTTTATTTATTTATAAATAAAAGATGCAGAACAGCTTTCGAAAAGCCTACGGCTCTACACTTCATGATCGCGGATCATTAACGATTCTTGTTTGTTCTATTTATTTCGTTGAAAACAGATTAAAAGAATAAATACATTTTACCACAAACTTAATTATTCATTATATAGAGAAAATGGACCTTTAACATTATACACCATTAAAAATTGTGACGTGATATTTTCAAGGTGCTTTTTAAGGTTCCATTCCACAAAAGGAAAAACAGAACCATAATTATAGGATCACGTCTTTATGTAAGCAACCTTTTTCTATGGAACGTGTAGAGGTATCACGTTGAAATTATACCAAAAACCAAATCCTTACAACGTCAGTCTGGTAAGCTTCTAAATGGGTGCAGTCAAAAGATAAGCCTTAAAGTTACTACATACACACAAAAGCGGGAAAACTCTTCGAAGCTCGTTTTTCATTACGGAAGAACTATTTAAATGCGTACACGTTTGTACCGAACCTTCATTCCTTCGTTAAACCCTTTTACGCAATTATCCAGCAACAAATGCCAACATGATCTTTGATAACATCTTTTTCCTGTTTGATTTTTTACTGTTCTATTTTTGACAGCTCACGCGTGATGCACGAAATGTGTCAAAAGTCAAACATGTTAGCATTGCCATTTAATCATGGATAGATTACAATTACAGCGCCAATGTATCCGGAAAAATGCACTGCTTGATGCGATCCGGCGGAATTGTTGGCCCGGCAATTACGCCCGCTATAATTCAATGATTAACCAAGAGGAGGCTCCATGCCACACAGATCGCGAAGAGGTTTGACGACTCAATAGTATGATTTTGGAGGACCAAATTAAAGGTGTTATTTACAAGAAATCAGACAATATGTTCAAAAAAATGACTCATATTGAAATCCCCATAACGGCCACTTAAATTAAAGTCGAACATTCATATGAAATAGTCATGAAAAAGTTAATGGCAAACATTGGCTTACCAATTTAAAAAAAAAAAGTTATGCACTTTTGCAATAAATAAAAGGATAAAAGTCACTCTTTATAATCCTTGCGGAAGACCAATTTTTTGTATATTTAAATAAACATAGTTGGTCACATTTGAACTTATAAATAAGAAGTTTGGTTTTTTATTAATTTCCCCTTGTTAACTGTTTTTAAAATTATGCTCTTTTGATGCTTATGCTTTTTGCCAATAGGGTGACTGTAATATTCCAGCCTCCTAACCTCATAATATTAAAAACAGCCTTTTTTGTAAACTTATTATTATTATTATATATTATTATTATTATTTATTTTTATAATATATATTATTATTATTATATATTATTATATATTATTATTATTATATATATTATATTATTATCGTATTATTAATAACTTATTTTGCCTTCAATTGATTGAATGATAATTATTAAGTTTGAATTTTTTACTTTTACATAAATACATTTTTTGCAATAATTGTGCATCTTTAAGTGTAACTAAATATAACGTAAAATTTCTATTAAATTTTTTCTTGCAGAAAAGTGCCTTTACGCGCCCGTAAGCAATCGTGTCTCGTAGTAATCAAATTATGGAACGTAACAATGTTATGGAAAATATGAACGATTCAGCTGGATTATGTCTTCAAGATCTTGTTGGAAGTGGAAATTCAACAATGAATGGCAACACAGGAAATGCTAGTTCAAGTTCAGGAAGCAATAGCGTCAATGGTAATTCAAATTCCACAGCCGACCATATGCATAATCATCATAATTTACACGATTCGGGATCAACGGTTAGTGTTTCAGCGGCTATATCAGGACTAATGCCACTCGGTGGAGTTAGCCTTAGTCAACTACAGCACTCCTCGCAAGAACTCGGTCATCATCATCATCACCATCATATTGTTCCGCCACACACTCCAACGAATATGTTGCACGAACCTCTAGAGAAGCTTAAAAGTAAGTATATAACTGCGAACAAGTTCATTTGTATCTATCAACAATCCCTCATGGCAGCATCACTGAAAGAATCTCATAAAATTTTCAGATACACAACGCAAACCCCTAAAAGCGAAAATCATTCTGCTATTGTGATTACGTGATATCCATGCATAACTCGGTATTGAAATTTTTTTAATTGTATTCAAACTCACGGAAGAGACACAACACAACGCTACACTTGCTGCAAATGTTATTTTTTTCCCCCATTCAAAAAGAAGCATCATATGCAACAATAAATAACAAAAAAGGGGTGTATTGAATAGCCCGCTGATATAAAAGAATTTGATCTTTCACACTCCTCGGGATAACACACAAAAATGTTCCGACTAATTGAACACCCTCTTTTTGAAAATTGTATTTAAGCGTTAGGAAAATATTTGTGTTTTGTTGGCACCCTTCCTTAGCGTGACAGGAAAGTCCCATGTTCGCTTTTTTGTAGCGATTAGTGATGCAACTGATCGCATTATCGTATTACAACATCAATCAAATTGTAATTTACCGCATATTTAAAGTTAATTGAGATAGATTTTAATAAACAAACTAATCGATACGAAAAGCTGTGAAAAAATACAACTCGTATTTGCGCACCAAAATAGAGAAAACATTTTTGAATGAACTTGATATGTATTTTTCATCCGATCAATCTGTTAATTGTCAGTAAATGGTGTATGCGTAAACCAACGAATTATATTCGGGTTAAATTAAACGTCACTAAATTTTATTTTAGATAACTCAATTTGTAGTTTTTATTTTGTTACATGATATTAGCGTGTGTTCTCATGGTTACATTTGCTTTTGAGTTTGGCAATCTCATAAACGTTCCATAGGTTTCAAATGCTGAGTATGGGAAGTAAACTCAACCCTCTCCTTCAAAACGGTGGCTTGTCTCACATATTCCGATACCTTTATGCACCTTCGGAAATCCATCTAACTCTCAAAAACCATCAGTATTCTGTCTCCTCTGGTGCTTAACAGTATGCACCACACTTTCCACGTTAATTCTCATGAGGCTTTGCCTCAAACACACGACTATACATAGTCACTAAAAACTTAAAAATTATAGTATCATATATTTTAAGCTGTTGAAGGATCCAAATACCGAACACCCTATTAAAAGCTATAAGTCGGGATCTGATCTCCAGGAAGATCCACCCAAACGGCGATTTCTGAGCTGGTGTCGTTAGTCGTAAACACTTCCCGATTATAAACTAACTTACTGGCCCTCTGCAGACGCTCTAAGCAAACCCTAACAAATCATATATAGTATGTTTTTCGACTTAAGACTATATCTTTATAATCAAATTTTAACAACTATTTAAAAATTAAGAAAAATATTGATTGTTAAAATTAACAAACTTATGCCTAGTAACTAAAATAACAGCTAAACTATAAACTAATTGCCTGCAGGGCATTCAAGATTACTAATAACGACAGAAATCTACACATTATCCAGCCAACAATATTGTTGATGTTGCCTTTCGACATCAGCTACCGCCCTACTGAACCGAAGAGTCTAGTAGTTGACTCGCAAGTCCACAGCTTTTCGATCAACGTGGAAGAATCACGGTACCGCTAACCTATATTAGACCAGGTCTTTTCTATCAAGATAGAGTAACGCTGCAGCGGAATAAGGCCGGTAAGGCGCATTATCTCATGGTGCTCGAAGTCATTGCACTTGCAATGTGACTTCGAATAAGCTTTATCAGAATGTTAACCACTCTGATCAGGTTGGCCCCGTTGTTCAGGACTTTTAGAGTTTTTTGTACTTAGACTCTAGAGTTTTATATAATTGGAGAAAAGCTCTATGGCATCGTCTCTCGAAAACTCGTATCTTTTCCATTGAGCTTGTTCCGACGTTAAAACACACGGGAAATCCATAGGTAAGGACAGGCCGAATGAGACCGTGTAGCAGATCACCTTTACCTTGGCATCGAGTTGACTGCTGTGAAACAGTGTCTTTGTCAAGGCAAAAATTGATCTTCAATTTCCAACCGTCGCAATATCAATGAATCGTTTCGAAGTCACGTTGAGAACATCTTACGTGACCTCGATCTACGAACTTGGTCTGTACGCGATCAAGTCTTCTGCGTACACTATTGAGTGGTGGAGAGATCCTACAAGATCGCTTATGAAGATCGTTAATAAAATCGGCGAAATAATTACACCCTGTTGTAGACTGTCATTAATTTCAAAAGTTCCAGCAGACGTCACACTGCCATTTTTCACAATAAACTGTCTGCTGGTGAGCATACCTTAGATTATGTACAGCAGCGGTCTGCTTATGCCGAGCTGGTCTAACTCGAAAAAGACCCCTGCAACTTACGGTGTCAAAGGCCTTCTCCAAGTCAATCAGCAGGGCACCCGTACATTGCTTCTTACATTTGTTCCATTGGATATCCGATACCAGTTTAGTCTCGGCATGTATGCAATCATGTCCCGCTCTGAAACTGAATTGGTTATCCGGAATTATATTTTTGTCCTCAACCCTATTGATCACCTTTTCGAATACCTTACTGATGTTCAGAAGGAGATTAATCGATCGGAGATTTGCCGGATTGGGTGTGTCTTTGTTCCGTTTAGGAATTGGTTGTACCACCGCTGTTTATGTGCATTATTAAGCGCATTGTTAAACAGAGTAGTGTAAAACGCGTCTAGAGGAAAGTGCTTAAAAACAATGTTTTGTATTTCGTCGATTTTTACAGATTTCTTACTTCTCAGTGAACCGAAAATAACCAAAAGATCTTCCTTTGAAATGTACAGAGGATGAACCCCCACATTGGCGATGACATCATTTGCCAAATGATCGTCATTGAACATGGTAAAACCAGTGTTCTCCCATCGCCAGTGCTCGGGCAAACGATGCCGAGCTCGTGCTCATCGGTCATACTTTCATCTCGCCGCATATTGAAGATAAATTAGTGTATTCACCTAAAAAGGTAGTTTTGAGCTGCTTTAAAAAGTTTGACAGAAATTCAAACTTGAATTTGACCATAACTACTTTCACTTTATTATATATTATTTACATATATTATAATTATATGTATTATTTATACTACAAGTTTTGAATTGCTTGTTCACTGCCGTCGCCTTTATCTAATTCTCTTCCCTTAAGCAGTCACCGTAGTAAATGTCACAGTTTTTCATACTTTATTGCCCGGCAAATTTCTATCGCATCGGATGTCGGTTATTTCCACTCTGTGACGATCTATGACAACCGCGAGCTGTTCAGCTGCCCATTGCCTGTTAGGGGTACAAATATTCAATATGCAGATCACATGGGGTTGCCTGCGCTAACATCATCCTAAACCGAGGCTTGTTATCGATTCATCAGATTGCTTTAGGTGTCGATGTCCGAGACGAATAGGTATTAAGCAAATCAGATCTGAGAGAGCTGCATTTGCACCAACCTGCAAATGTCAGTTGTATTTACATGCAGAAACGAATTGCGACTGTCCCATATAAAAATTCACATACCAAGTATAAGTTTCTTCTAAGAATGCTAAGTATCCTTTCCATTTTGTATCCTAGGGCTTATTTTTTAAAGATTCAAACATTTTGACGACAAGTTTCATTATCAGCGTCTTTCTATCTATCTATCAATCAACATATTTTTTGCGGAAATGAGATGAACGCTGCAAACATAGAATTGATATGTTGCGAATGTAAAATGTCCCCCCAATTGGCAGAAACGATACTTTTCTCTTTTTAAAGTCTAAAAAGTTGTGTGCACTCAGAGTCATTCAACCCACATTAAATAACTAAACTGAATAACTTTTCGATGGTCTGGCACACATTCCAAAGTATCGGAATTTCGACGGCGGCTGTGCATAAAAGCGTCAGTGATCAATCATCGATACGTTCAGTTTATCTCTTCCCTATGTTTACAACAGACCTTGTTTAAATAAGGGGTTAGGCAACATGCACACTTGCATTCATAATAAACTCGCACTCGTGCTCGTGCAGAGGTGATCATTTTTCAAATTGGTTTTATGCTTTAACACATTCAAGTAGCCATTAGTCAAAACTCGGAAACCAACTCATTGAAGACTTCTGTCTTCTGACTTCTGCAGTGTAGCCACTATCTCTCAAAACATGTAGGTGGTTATTTTGCATAACCATTCATATTTTTGAAAGGTTATTTAAATTTGACGATTCGAATCGAGTATTTTGAAAATAATTCTTAGGTCTAGACTCTAAAACTTTAAAAAACACGAGCATAGGCTTAAAGGTTGCTACTTCGTGGAAATTTTTAAGTATACCCTTAATCGTTCGACGAGTTGTTTTTGTAAATTTTCAACTTTGTCGCTCAAGAAGGTCACGATTTTCTCTTCTTTTCTAGAGCTCGTCAACAGATAACAAGTGTCAAGTGAACCGCTCTACACATATTTCGGGTCTAAGAACTCAGAAAAAGTTGACCTATTATGAGTATGTTTTGCGCCGGTGTTTTATTGCGAAGCAACTAAGCGGCGCAAATCATAACATTCAATTACTCCTTTTATATGAAGTTTTATCTTAAATCAAGAATAAGTTAGATCGTCATTTTAAATATAATTCTTTTTTAAAATCCAATTTAAAAGTTCCGTACCTCAAAAGGAAAAACTGAACCCTTATGGGATCAATAAGCCGTCCGTCCATTTGTTTCCACCCTTTTCCTCAGTAAAGCGCTTAGATATTAAGTTGAAATTGATACCAAATACTTGTGACTGCAGTCTTTTAAAACTGAAAAAAAATCAGGCTCAACCTAAACAAAGGGGCTGTAAAAAACAAAAGCGGGAAAAACGTCCGATACTCAATTCCCCTGGTGGAAGAACTGTTTACATACCTACACGTATGTATGGAACCTTCGTTGCGCCAGTAAGACCCCCTCTAGGTCAGACGAATTGTTAAATTGCTGCACACTCACCGTATTCTCATGATCGGCGACTTCTTATTCAATAGAAAAATCTTGAAACATGGCTTAGCGCAAAGAGATACTCCGAAAACGGCTAGAGGCCTATTATAGTTTCGTCTAGATTATAAAATCTTCGGGGGATTGCTGGCTAAGTAAATAAGGCTCCATCTTGACAACCTTTAACATCAGAGTCTGGACGACCACTTTTCAGACAACATTTTCTTAAGTGATTTTACTCGATGGTTAATTGTCCCGTATGCGGAAGTAAAAATCCTGTCAAAAGATCATTTCGTACTTCTTTGAAAATTAAGAAGTTTGACGTCCATTTGCATCGCAATAGCCAAACTCAAGCTTAATTCTTTTGATATCAAATCGAAGTTTTGGATGAAGAAGACATTCAGGCTTCAACTTGCGCGATGTCCAGCAGGAACTCCCGTGGGCTACATTTGAATGATGTTATGTTTCTTAATGTGCAGCAATGAAACTCGTAATTATTATTATGCCTAAGCTTAATTGTGTTTACCATACACGTGTTCAAGGGGTTATGAATACCCATAACGCTGGAAAATGAGATCAGTGAGGAAATCCGGACAGGTACTGATGCACAGTGTTTTAAAACTTCTTTAAATTGCTTTGAGTAGTTGTGAGGATGACAGATGAATCCCTATTCGTAACTACACGCTCGAAATTTATCTTCAGGGTGAACTGATAAGCTTTCCCTCCGAAGCGTGTGTTACGGCGAAATCGATGAGGAGAAGGAATGCAACTGGCTTACTTGCTAGTGAAAAAGATGATGAAACAGTGAACAGCAAAGTTGTTTCACTCAATTTTTATCTCTATCAACAAGGCGAAAGATAGTTTTTGGAGCACCTGCTCAGACATGTGAGTTCAATATACTCCAATTTTGAGCAAATGTAATGGAGATCAGAGGGTAGTTTGTCTTTTATTGTTTTATACAGGCGTTTTTGTCAACATTGATTATGTAGTTATTCCAACTGAGGTTGTTAGTTTCAGTGATGCAAGTGCCATTCATGAACTACGGCGACGTATTTATGTAAATTACACTTTCGTGAATGTATACAGCTTTGGGCCAGCGCACACTAGGGCATTTCCTCCGGGGTACAACCGAGTTTATAGAAGAGGGACATACATAAGCTGTCAAATTATAGTTGAAAAGAAAATAATATGGCATGCTCATTTAATTTGTAATTTGGCAAACGAGCAGTTTACATTAATAAAAAAATACCGGAAAAGTGCGAGTCGGACTCGGGCACCGAGGGTTACTTACAAACCTTTAGGTATATAATTAAAAGTTCACCCATCACGACCATCGAGTCATAGTTATGGTATTTTTGTTGCATAGTCATAGAGTCATAGTTATGGTATTTTGTTGTAAATTAAGGACAAACATTTCTTTATCGTTTCAGTAATCCTTTATTTTATATAAACACATATCATTTATTTTATAATGTAACTAAAACACCTCCACTTGCGTTGCAGCAGACTTGCAAGAATCTGCTGATGAATGATGGCAAGTTTTTATCAAAGTTATTTATTTACTAAGTTTTTTAGTCACTATTTAGAAATATGGTACAAAACTAATAATAAAGTATTAAATATGAACCAGATCTGTAAATGGTGAATGGAAAAGGTATGAACAATTTAGTTCGGAAAAACGTCATCTATAATTGTTCTTCTTCGTGTAGTGCTAGTATTTATAAACGGAGATTGGAGATTCATTCTAAAATCGATATTGAAGTCTCCCACAACAATCAGACGAGAACATGAAGTATACCTATTGAGGTTGCGTATGTTTTTGTTTCAAAATATGCGGAATGCATGGTTGTACCTTTGCGTTTTTGCGTTGACTTAGAAATTTATTTTATTTTCACAGCTTAAAGGCAATTAGACGTGAGCATTTGATATGAATCACAATGTATTACCTCAACGCGTTCATGAGAAAAGGGGTAGTTAGTTTAAAATTATTAAAAATAATTTTTTTATATGACGCAACTAAAAATTTACGGTTTTCGAAATTTTTATCTGTGCTGAGACGTTGCTTCGTTCCTTCTGACTTCACGGGAAGTACCCCGTAGGTTTGCTGAAATTTGCGGCATAAACGGCTGTATCGTTTGAAGTTTGATCTTTTTCACAGCTACAAAAGGCAGTAGACTTGAGCATTTGATATTAATTCCATCTTGAGAAAAAGGGTCTTGACAGGCAGACGAACGGACAACAAAGTGATCCTATTAGGGTTCCATTTTTTTCTTGCGAGGTACGGAACCCTAAAAAAGGAAAAATGGAAAAATGAAAAATTGAGAGCAAGCATATAAATGGACGAAATTTGAAGCGTTAGGGCTAATCGAGGAATAAAAAAGTATCCAAAATAAAAAACCCAACATTCTGACCACCAACTATTTTAATTACAGCAGTGTTCACCCAGTGTGCGGTGGAAGCAAAAGATACGCCCGGGGGAAAATTGCTCCAGTGTGCGCTGGCCCATAGTATTGTGGAGTCATTTTATTCTACTCTGAACCCGAAGAAAATAAGCTGCTAATATCAGAGTTCAAAAAAACAACTTTAAACCGTACTACCTCTAATTTGTTTGTATAATTCACTTACAAAAATTCTACGTGTTCATAAAATCTATTCAAAAGAAATATTTAATTATTCTAATTAAAATTGATTGTCATCGTGGGTCCTGCCAGACGATCCAGCTTAAAATATTGAAATGAAAACCATGTTTACTTGTACTTATGTGCATTTGCAGTTATGTAGTATATTTCAAAACAAATAACAATATACACAAACATAAATTCAGTTAAAAAAAAAACAAAAACAAATTAGACAGCGCTCAGTTTATTTAGATTTTATAAACAATTCATTATTATTTGCTTACGTCAAGAAAAAACGCTCTGCTAACAAAAGACAGACATTCGCCTCAACGCGCTTGACACACACTAGTTACCGAGATAGTAGATGTACGTTTGTATCTGTATGTACACACCTTCTGTGTATTTTTCAGTAGTAAAAGATAAAAACATTTATCATCAGATCACGTTAAATTGTGCAATTCTGACCTTACTACGTAAGTCGTCCTATTTGGAAAAAAAATAAAAATAAATATAGATCAAGAATTAAGTGTTAAGTTTGGGGTCGAAAAACATATGTACGCGGACGGCGAACCTTAAAAATTTTTCAGTTCTCTTACAAATGACAGCAACGTGCTGCATGGATTAAAAAATGAATAATTAGTCTAGCACTTCTTCTTCGGAAGCGAGAAACAAAAAAAAAACACAAAGTAATAATTTTTATTTTGAGCAAACCAGGGAATCATTGCTTTCCGAAAGAAAACATACGGAAACATTTTGAAGAGGGTACTTGGGACTCATTCAAGAGTGTAGCGTATCATATCATCCCCATTTGGTTGACTGCCTTTGTTCTCATTTTTCAGGCACGTCACAGAATCACTCTTAATGGGTGAACCGGAAAATAAGGATACTATCGCCGGCTCCCATGACGGAATTTTTACATAATTCTTCCGTTTTTATTTTGGTTTCGCGACCATATTGACATGATCTAGAAATTGTTGTTCTATTGAAATCCCATTAACCTAAATCCAATATAGATACATACATACATGTGACATGCATACATGCATAAATATTTGTTACCTTTTCGAAAACACAAACAAGCTGTGTTGTTGTGGGATGTCAAATATGGTTTTCCAAAGGTGCTTAGAGATTATGATGTTCAACTGTGATAAAGACAAGGAATTATTATTACAAATGTCTCTACTTCAACTTTAATTTCCTTTTATCTAGGTGCAATAAAATGAACAAATATTTCCTCTTCATTTGAGATTTCTTACAAATAATGATAAGTTTTATTCGTGTATACTTGTATTGTTTGTACAAAAATCGTGTCGTACGAGAACATAAAATGTTTTACAACAATCTTATCTTTAAGTTGGCAAAACTACTAGCATACCATGCACCCTTACCTACTCTTACCAATTAGATTCAGCTATTTTTACGTTTCGGTGTTTACGGCGTAGGTGCCCATGGATTTGTGGGCATTAAAAAAAATTATTCCTTTATTTGATTACTCGAGATGATTTTTCTTCTTGTTTTTTCTGTTTTCGTTTCGGTTTTTTTTAGACAAACTTTGCGCAGAAGCACATACAGTATCTCACATCCGTATTCGTACAAACACCTTCTTTTACTACATTATTAATAAAAAACTCGAAATGAATTATTCGTTTTTATTACTTTATTAGTTTTACTTATATAAGAAAATCCTTATTTATGCAAAACAACAGAATAGAAAGTTAAAAATAAATAAAAACAAAAAAGACTTACTACGTCACTTTCGTATTCGAACAAAGCAAGTTCAGATAACTAAAATAAATTAAATTTAATTTTTAGTACTTTGAGAATCCATCAAATTTTTCGTAACGTCAGGTCCAAGTTGGTCCCATTCTCTTTTAAGAACCTCTCTCAACTGCTTCGTGTTCTTCATTTCACATTGCTGCACTTTTTTCTTTAAAAGTTTAGATCAGGCGATTGCGGAGGTGTTTCCAATACCCGAGGACAATTGTAAAGCAACCATAGCCGAGTGTTCAGAGCTTTTTGTTGGGGGTCGTTGTCCTGATAATAATTAAAAGTGTTTCAAATTCCCAACTTGGTGTCTCTAGTATGCAAATTCAGGATATTAATTTACCTAACACCGTCCATTATCCCGTCTATAAACACCAGATTACCGGATTCAAAAGCGGTAATGCAACCCCAAACCATAACCGTGTTTTACCGTAGGTGCCAAATTTTCCTTATTCAGGTCAGTTCTGGGTTTTCTCCATACTTTCTGGTGCCCGTCTGACCGTATTCCAAAAATCTTGATCTTTGCTAGAGTATTGTCTAGTTTGTTTTGCTAAGAAGAGGTTGTCTTAGTGCAGTTCTGCTTCTATACCCATGTTTTCTAAACACCCTTCTCACAGTTTCTGCACAAACTGTCTTTCCAGTTCTTTCGCTAACTTTTAGAAATAATTTTGGTGCACTTATTTTGGGATCTTTCTTTGTTTCTTTTCAAATTTGACATTCGTCTCTATAACTCAACACTCTTCAGTTTACATTTCTTGATTTCTTGACTTAAGAATTTGTACTTTTAAGCTTTTTAACTTCCCATCAGGAAGTTCTTGTAATCGGTCCGATTTTCGAAATTCAAAGTTTTTACATTTTTCCACGTTTGGCGGCCCCAGTAGTCCGATTCCATTATTTTTAGAAAGATGTTTAACTCGAGAACAAACCAAGCTATCGAAGCCAAAGTGGTTTCAGTCGAAGCATGTGTGCATAAAGATCACCTGAAAAGCTTTTGGCTAAATTTCACTGGGTGGTTTGAATTTTATGACGAAAAAACTATCAAAAAAAGGGATATTTTCACTTCTTCAATTAAAACCAATTATGTTTTCCAATAAAAAGGTTCAAAATTAATAAAATTTATAGTTTACAGCTATCTTATCAGATAAAAAAATATGCATAAATATATACAAAGCCGTTCATAAGTTTCCGGACAAATTCATTTAAAATTTTTTTATTAAGTAAAAAGCGTCTCACAGGAGCAAAAACAAAAATCAACTTCCTTCAGGCTGTTACCATCAGTTTTAAGGGTTTGTGCTTGTACGTAATAAATGGGAACTTTTTCCTTTATTTTTTTTTTTATTTTTTCAATGCAGTTGTTTTGAATAAAAGATCTTTTGTTTTTTATACCAGTAATGTTGATAAGAATAATGGCTAGAGAAAAACATAAAAACTAAAAAATAATTTCGAGATTATCATTGATAACAGTGCAGTGCTTCTAACACTTCTTGATTTTTCCAAGGCATTTGATACAGTGAATCCCACTATTTTGTATAAAAAGCTTGCTCGTCTTTATAATTTTTCATCGTGCGCAGTTAAATTAATAGCGTCGTACCTCGCTGATAGGATGCAATCCGTGGAGCTAAATAACGTTATTTCCGATTTTTTGCCTATGGTCAGTGTAGTCCCTCAAGGATCTATTTTAGGGCCATTATTTTTCTCCCTCTATATGAATGATCTCCCTTTAGTTACTAAATTTACCTCGCTACACATGTATGCGGACGATGTTCAGCTTTATATGAGCTGTCCTTTAGGATTGATTGAACATGGAACCAGTTGCATCAACGAGGATCTTGAGCACATATCACAGTGGTCGCTACGGAATGGTCTCTTGCTGAACCCGACAAAATCTAAGTGTATTGTTATTTCCAAAAATTCTTTGGACCTTTCATATTTCCCCATATTATGTTCAACAGTGAGTCAATAAATTACGTGGACAATGTTAAAAACCTCGGTATGACCTTCAGTCGGAACTTAACCTGGGACAATCATAAAAACTTAGCCGTAGGAAAGACTTATGGTGTACTTCGTACTCTACACATTCTTTCTTAAGATACGACTTCTCCTAGCTAAAACTTTTATTGTACCCATTTTGACATATGGATGTGAAATTTATGCAAATCCATTTACAGAAGTAAAAGAAAACTGATGGTTGCATTTAACAGCGTGGTGCGCCATGTTTATGGTCTACGTAGATACGATAGAGTTTCGAACTTCGCTATTAGACTTTATGGCATGACGTTCGATAAGCTTCTTCAGTTTCGCACATTAAGTCTTTTTTCGGTTTTTCGGATGTCCTTCTGACACAACAACCCGGTTATCTCTTTGAAAAAATTAGATTCGCCTCCTCCAGCAGATCAGGTCAACTCATTCATCCTCGACACTCTTCAACTGTAACCGAATGCCAGTTTTTTGTCAACTCTACTCGCTTATGGAACAACTTGCCGCGACGCATTAGAAGGATAGGTAACACTGCAAATTTCAAAAAAAGAATTAAAATTGTACCTTTTTCAAACTACTTGATTTTTTTTAAATCAATTATTTGTGTTTGGATATTTTTAAATTTTGATTTCATTCTCCTTATTTAGTTTAGTTTTTGTTCTTCTTCGGGAAAATAGATATGTGTAACTTTATTTTAATAGCTTCTCTACATTGATATACCTTAACGAACTTGTCACTAGCTTATAAGATATTATGTCTTAAAGTGTATAAGTATTCCGAATGAATAAAATGAAATTAGGTGCTTGTACGAATATGGATGTGAGATACTGTACATATGTATTATTATTTATCCATTTATTGCAAGCATTCATACATGAATACCCTTTGGGATAGTAATATGTATCTACAAGCCAATCCTTTTTTCTAACAAATGACAAGCAATGCAATAAAGTTACCCTTTTCTAGATGTCAGCTAGCTGAACCATATGGATTATTATTACATTATTTTTTCGTTTGGAATATTATTATCATACTATTATTATCGCTGGTGGTAGAAAAACAAATGTAATAGTATATCTGTGGTTTGACTGCAGTTATATGCATTCATTTTAGGGTGACTATAATGACTTCTTGGGTTATTTGATTTTATTATGTCTGATCCCATATGCTTCGCATTTAGAAAAAATCTGCAATCTCTGGACGTAAAATGACATGTTTCCAGAAGCTGTTAGTAATTGGTAGTCATAGTCATTGTGTGATCTTTGAAAGTTACTCGTCTGTGTAATTTGGAATCAAATGCGACACTCGTCCTTCGTTAGGTACATTATTTCACTGATAGAATCTAGTAAATGTGTACACAACAAATTCTTAATCTCCTTCCACGGCAACGAGTGTGTAAAAGACTCGTTAAAAAGACTTCAGAAAAGCAGCATTAAAAAAACAGAACGTGCCTAGTTCAAAGTTTTAAAAAAAGAACAAGAAGAAGTATGCGACAGATGTTTGGAACACACTTATGCCTATATGTACGTCCGTCCAATGAGGGAGTATAAAATTTATTAAAGATGTAGTTAAGGATTTACAAAAGTCTATTTTGGTCGCATCCTAATTTGAATTGTTATTTCCTCTCGAGGAATTATCTCGTGTTAATTTTTTACACTTCACATTGAACCAGACGACAGAGAACTAATTGAGAAGTAATGAGCATGAAGCTGAGCTGCATGAGAAGTTGTCTCCATACACAAACCCGTTGACCCTTTTCCACTCTTCAGGCGGTGGTCTGAAATTAACTTCACGCCGGATATTAGAACGATTGGTTAATCCGCAAAATGACAAATCAAAGTCGGGTACATGTATCTTTAGAATCTACATAGACTGTTATTTTTAAGTTCAATTTGTGCGTGACGACGATGGAACAAAATGCACTGTGGGCAGATTCCGTGGTAGTTTAGAAATTTTTCGGATTTAATAAATGATTTATGTTTACATATCTGAGAGAGATAAGAGTTCGAATGTGTAGAACAAACGATAAGGGGCGGGGTAAACAACGCGAATGTTTGTTTTTTTGGATTAGAATTAGGAACTTAAAAACCTTTTTGAGTTTTTAAATGAGTAATGACAAAAGACATGACATTTTGTGTATGTGCAATATTTTTCGCAAATGGCGAAATGTGATTCCGCGTTTTGGTGACAAGAAGTGCCGATCAGACTTCTACCCCAATTCGGGTTAAAACAAATAAGTTAAGTCAAATGAAGAGTAGTTTACGACCGAAGCAGAATTTTCAGCCGAAACCGAGACCGTAACATCTTCGGTCTCATTTAGAAACTTATTGAGACGTTGAATTTCTATTGTTTACCAATTCAAGGGAATTCATTTTTTATATAGCCGAAGATAAAATAGAAAAGAAATAATGTAAAGTGTAGGTACATAGGTAGGTAAAAGTGGTGTTTCAGTGAGAACCTAATTAGCACTTTGTGCCGTTTTAATGCCACAGCTCTGTTATATTATTTATGAGGTGTATTTGAAATATCTCTAAATCCAGCCTGAGGTAGGCAGAAATCTCATAAATTGAATGGAAGAAGGGTCTACCAAGCGCTCGCTGTCTAGCTCTAACAAGGGCCAGACAGGCGCAAAAGAAGTGTGTTAGGGTTTCCCTCTCTGCTGTGTTTTTGCACCTGCGACAGTGTGAATTGTGTGGGATGCCTAGCTTAAAGGCCTGATCTCCAATCTGCCAGTGTCCTGTGCAGACCGCCACTAGTCTAGCAATATCATGACGGGCTCGCCAAAGGAGATCTTTTGTTATTGATTGATTGTATTCAGGCCATATTTTCCTTGATGTTGCACAGTGCGTCAGAATGGCCTAAATAAGGTTTGTTGCTTCAAGGAACTATGAGGATATTATAGCCTGAACTGCATGTAGTGAGACGAAAACCTCCCTGCCTAGCAAATTCATCCGTCCACTCATTACCTGCGATGTCACTGTTACCGGGAACCCATAAAAGAGAAATGGGCTGACTTTCTAACGACGCTAATGTCGTGAAGTATAGGAGGCAATAGCTTTGATAGCTGCTTGGCTATCAATGCATACGGCTACCTTCTGACAGGGCAGGATATTTGGATGTATTTCAATTTGAAGACTTGCTTCCGGGATTGCAAAAAGTTCCGCTTGGAAAACGCTGATGTTCAGTGATTCTGAGAACACACCCGCACCGACTCCGCCGCAAAATTAGGATAAAGAACTGTGGATTCCCATTTCTTCACATCTTTGCCCGAACTTGCTAATCCAAACCCAAAAGAACTTGCCCGCTTCATTACAGAAACAAACTGGTTCTCTACACCTTCCCATTCACTCAGAAGAAAATCCTCAGCCTCACCTTCCCAATATTGGCAGATGGGTTGTCCAAGCGTCTCTCGTGATCTCAAAAAGGGGCAAAAATTCTGGCCTAAGTGTACCTTGTGGCAGCCACTTCTTCCTACCTTCCTACCGGGTAGTCGGGTAGATTAGATGAGGTTAGCTGGGAAGTCCTCCCTAGAGAGATGAGTTGATACTGCGGTCTCAAACGTCCATTGTTATTACCCGAAACATATACATTGTCTGATAAGTTCCCGGTCCAGTACACAGGTGGCGCGAAAAAAAAAGACTAAATATTTTTTAGTAAATACCAACCTTCCAACGATATGTGTCAACATTTAGCGACATTCCGACCATTAATTTACCACTTACTGTGGTTTGAGTCAAACAATTTTTGTTATTTTCAAAACAATTTGAAATGTTCTGACTTTTGCCTCACATATCAGATTTTTTTAGACAAGCTTAGAAAATTAACACAATTGAACACGCAACAAGTACAAATTTAAACTCTGTTACAATTACAAAAGAATACAGCTACCATCAATTATTCCCTTAGTTAATCCCTTAGAACGGCTGGATTTTGTTCTTGCAGAGTTATTGTCGTAGAATCGTAAAGTAAAAAAACAAACATTGAAAGCCTTTGAGTTCATTAAAGGGCTAAAAAAATAGTTGCGTATTTTATATATCCAGCTTTTTGTTTGAATTGAATTGAATTGAAATCCTGACTGTCACATTTCGGGCTCCACCACGGAATTGAATTGAAACCAAATGCATCTGAGCTTCTCGAACCCCCTACATAATCTTTCGTTCTTCTCCTAATTCTTCTACTCGCTCTGTGCTTGATGCATTATAAAAGAATTCATTTGCTCTTGACAGCGAGCAAATATTAAAAAACAAAAAGTTTTTTATCTCTCAAAGCTGTTTCATTTCGACTCAATTTTAACCACACTGAAGATGCAACCATGTTCTTTCCTGCGACTATCAATATTTTCCTACAGTTTTCTGTTTAATACTAAGCACAGAATTTTGCTCCATTTATCTCTCTTAAAAATTTTGAACTTAACATCTGTATGTCCCATTTTCAACAAATAAATGTTGGGCTTTAAGTCCCTGCGCCAAAAGAATTAACAAAGTCGTTCGATGCTTTAAGTGTTTTTGCAGCGGACGTCGCAAGTCACAGTTCTCTCAACTAGGATGTTAATGTTATTGTGACGGTACTAAGTTCTCTTCACGCCTCTCTTGTAGGAAGTCAATTTTTTTTAAATATCAGCCCTGCCCAAGTGGCGGATACTGCAGTCTGAAAGAGTAAACCTTTTGTATCTTAGGGAGTTTGTTTAGGCTAACAGACATTGCATCCTTCTGATGTAAGTCAGAATGTCTTAAGCATTGGACTGTCTAGTGTCCAATGGGGAGCATTTCTCTTTGAGGATGATACACCTTCTTGACCATATTAGAGCTAGACATTCACAAAGAATGTGAACAGCAGTCGTCTTTTAAACAGAGTCGGCATTCGGTGGTTGTACTGAGCCCTAGTTTGTTTAGATGTGATCTCAAGCAGCAGTGGCCTGAGAGGAAGCTCACGAGCTTTCTAATATTCTCCTTGCTGAGTTTAACGATTTCTCTTTAAGAGAAAGGATTTGTTAGCAGTTTAGATTTTATGAGATCAGCGAGATTTATCCAGTGCGCAATTCTTAGATTGTTTTCCAACTTATTGGTCAGATCTATGTCCGTAGTCTAGCTTACGCTACAGAACGGTTCTGGACCAGTGAACGCGGTTTTAGAACCAGCCCTGGCTAGTTCGTCCGCAATTTCATTGCCTTCAATTCCATGATGACCTAGAAACCATCCTAACCTAACTTTGTTACGTCAGGCCAGGGATTGTTAGGCGTCGTAGCACCTTTTGACACATTTGGATTCACTAGATTGGATGACAGTGCCTTGAACGCTGCTTGCCTTGAGCGCTGCTTGGCTTGGCTGTCTGAATATATTATAGTTCTGTCCCTTTTATGACCTTTTACAATATTTTCTATGGCACAAGATTCGATGGCTTAAAGTCTGGAAAACACTTGGATGTTTTCCCATGTGTATGGAGATTTTAGTGTTGTGTTTAGGTTTGAGCCATCGGTATACCAGATTAAGTTTCTGGGATCGGAGGCAGGTGAGTTGCACGACCATTGATCACGGTTAGAAATGTCTACCTTAAAGAGACGCCCAAAGTAGACAGACAGAGTCAGTTGTCTCCTCATTGTGAAGGGGAACAGAACAGTTTTGCTAGGATTAACAGAGAGTCCTTCACACTTATAACATTCTGAGACATGCATTAATGCTGAATGCATAATATTGGTGATTGAAGTGTCAAATTTGCCTCTTATGACAATAGCCAGATCATCAGCATATCCTATTGTGACAAAGCCAATATCCTTGAAGTTCACCAGGAGGTTGTCTACGACCAGTTGACTTTCCCTTCCCTGAGATGAGACTGAGTTTCTAAGTGTCCCCTGATATGCAGGTCTATAAGTCTTTCCATGGTCTTTAAGATAATGGAGGATAGACTAATAGGCCTATAAGATTAAGGTAGCTCTGAAGGTCTATTTCCAGGTTGTGGTATAAAAATAACGTTTACCTGTCGCCAGATCAGGGGAATATATCCCCAATTATAGCTAGCTTTAAACAAAGCGATGAGAACCAATAAGATATGGTCCATGACCTTTTGGAGAAGAGCAGGAAAGATGCCGTCACCACCGGGTGCATTGAAGGGTTTGAATGAAGCGATTGCCCATTTTACCTTGTCACTACTGAAAATTTTTCGGGATAGACATTTAACCCTGTTAGAACAGCTTGCCCTATGGAAGCTTTCAACTGGTGAGTCACTCGTAGTAGTAGACGAACCTGGAGTTTCCGCATGGTCCATCGTGTAGAATCCATTATATTTCTTAAGTAATCCTACATTATTTACATGATCCTTGCTAATGGCTTTGTCGATTCGTGCTGTAGTAAGCATATCAGCAATGTCATTGCAGTACTTTTTCCATGTAGCACGCTTGGATCTTTTCAACTAGAAGTTGTATTCCATGAGAACCGATTTATATTCGTCCCGTTTTTTGGTTTTCTTGGCTAAAGAGTTTTCTCGCTTTCCTCCTGAGCACAGTAAGTTTTTCATCCCACTATGGAACTTTGCGCCAACACAAACCAAAATATGATTTTTCGGTTAGTGGTATATTAAAATTCGTTCATACTTCTAGAATGTTTTATTTCTGAAGCTGGACTTGTTCAACACTTTACATAAATATCTTATAAAAAAGATCAGCAAATTTTGTCTTTTCACATAATGCAGATAATGGTTGTTCCAAGAAACAATTTTTTAGTAATATTTTGGCAATTTTAAAAACGAATTAGACCTTCTTTCAAGTTCTGCATGTCTCTTTTAACATCGTCTATTTTAAAATAATATAAAGAGTTCGGAATGTTTGCACATGTATTATAAATGACAGTAAACAACCGCATGTCGTGCATCCTTAACTAAATTTATTATACGTATATTTATAGTTCTTCCCCTAAACTCAGTGCACAGCATACAACAAACATAGGCTCGGCAAAAAAAAAAAAAAACATTAATTTCGGATCCTGAATCCAGGAGTAACCTGTAACCCTAGCGAAATGACAAAGCAAAACATTTCATTCACTTTTACACACTTTCATATTGTTCCCTTTTTATACAAGACAAAAAAAAACCTATTCGCATTTGACCATCTGTCCCATAAGAGATATATTTGCACATCAATGAAAAAGAGTACACAAATCAATTTATAGTGCCCCACAAATTTTTCCTGCCTCACAGTATGACTATATGAATTCGCAATAACGGCAATTCTTCCACACACTTTTCAACAACAAAGCATCCTTTTCACAAAAAAAGGACCAATGTGTGTTTATGCCCTATTAAAATCGAATCAAATAAATTAATCATTAATACCACTGGTATGTCTCACATAAGGCGGACGGCAAGAAAAGATAATAGATTCAATTTTGACACATTGCCAATCGCAATGTTTCTTTATTTTAATTTGTATCTATTCTTTGAACGCGACAAACATGGGTGGGTTTAAGGGTTTCGTACCGACTGAAAAAGGCGGAACATGTTTCCATCCCTCGGAAAATATTTTGACTGACTGAATCTGACTGAATGGAGTGATTTATTGTTTTCCACAAAAAAAAATTCAGCAGACACAAATGATTTTAAAGCTTTGTACTAAGCAACAAAAAAACAAAACAAAAACAAATAACAACCCCTTCATTCCATTGTAATTGATTATGAGTAATATGCCAACCGTTGCTTTCACTCGTACCCTTATAATTGTAAATGGTTTTATATATAAATAAACTATCATATTTTTATATAGTATTTGTATTTTTCGTTCAAAAATTCGAACAGACATTACATTGGGGTATTTGACCAGGAAACATGGCAAGAGGCTCTAGTGCGGGCAGAGCAACCCTTAGAGTTATTTATATGCTTACTCTGTACCAGCAACTTTATTTATATATGTGCTGAACAGGTGGATTGTTTTATTAGTTGTAAATAAACAAATATAAAAAAAATCAGTTAAAAATTATTCAAAAAACATAGAAATAATGACTAGAAAAAAGTTTTGTGTTCACATGTGTATATAACACAAGTTTTAATCCCTCTAAACGTGTGTATGTCGCTGAACTCCTCCGAAACGGCCTTACCGATTTTGATGCAAATTCTTGTGTGTGTTTAAAAGGGTTCGCGGATGGCTTAGAAACGGGACATCGAAACTGTTAAGCCCGATTCACAACGTCACTTTGATTGCGTCGCGTTGACAAACTTTTACGCGACGCTCTTCAGGCGCTTTGACATATGTTTTGACAGTCAGCTTTTTGCAACAATACCAAAACAAATATCATTCTATTTTCGTGGTGGTAAAAATATTGCTTAAAAAAAAAATTATTTCTTTAGAGATTAATTCCTCTTCGGAATTATCCAGAATACTGTCTTCGGCTTCTGTATCTGAGTTATTTTGAATAAATCTATTGCACAAGGAATAATAAAAAACCATCTTAAAATGTCTCCTTTTCTGTGGAGACGGATTCAAAAACTGAAACGTACCACCCACGAAGACTCTTAAGCCTTAGTTTGCAGTCCTCAACTGACATGAAGGTTATTTATATACAAACAACAAAAATAATATGTAATAACCAATAAGCTGGCCTATTCAATATATCGGCACAAACGCAATTAATTTTTCTTCAAACGACACACTCTGAAAAGGAACTTTGTAATAAGGAATAAATAAAAATGTTTTCTAACATTAATTCTCTTTTCGATTTTTTTTTTGTTTGATGGGCAATTGTGTCTCTATCACTGTCCCTCTCAAATGTCAAAGCGAAGCAAAAGTTCAATTATTTGAAATTCAGCTTCACGTTTTGGGGCTTTGTTACGTGGCTCTTACGAGTCATAACGTTTGTAAACTCAACGCGACGCAGTTAAAGCGTGTGTGTGAATGGAGACACACATTTCCTATGCTTGAATAACTGCGTTGCTTCGAATGTGTCAACGCAACGCAGTCAAAGCGAGGTTGTGAATCGCGCATTAGATAGCTCGATTTTTAAATATCCATAACGTCACGAACCGAGCTTAGACATATTGCAAACAAACTGTTTTGGCACATTAGTGATTTTATTTTGACGTCATATACTTTTGTTAGTATCGGGGAAAGTGTTGATTGGTTCAATCGTTTTAAAGTCAATGATTTCGATGTTGACGACCGTCAGCGTGAAGGACGGCCAACATTCTTCGTAGACGCTGAATTGGAGGTTTTGCCCGATGAGGATCCGTGCAAGAACGCAAGAACTACAAGAGATACTTGTAAAGTCATTTCCAACAGATTGCATGATTCAAGAACAAGGAACTTAGGTTCCTTATGATTTGAAGTCAAGGTGCGTTGAGAGTCTTTTACAAAAAAGGATTCATTTCAGCAACCAAAAGCTACATGAGCTCCAAAAGCATCTTATGCATCCCGAAAAAGTCTGTGTTTGGTGTGGATTTTGAGCTGGCGGCATCATCGGTCCATATTTCTTTGAAAACGACGTGTGCCAGGCGATCACTGTCAACGGCGAGTGCTAAAGGTCTATGATTACTAACTTCTTTTGGCCTGAATTAGATCATATGGACACCAAAGACAGGTTGTTTCAACAGGGTGGCCCTACGTGCCACACAGCTTACGCCACATTGGTAGTTCTATACGAGCGATTTGAGGGCATGGCCATCTCACGTGGAGCTCGTGCGATTTGATCCAGTTAGACTTTTTCTTTTGGGGTTTTCTGAAGTCGTAGGTCTATGCGAATAAGACACAAACCAGAGCGGCCCTCAAAGCTTACATAGCCAGAGAAGCCGCGGCGGACGTTTGAACGATGTTATGACTCATACGTAATGGCATCGATAGGCCTTTCAAACACACTTTGTTTTATTAAAAATTTCAAAAAAGAAGGCCCTCATTGAAAGACCCTTTTTGTTCACACGGAACTGAAACAAGGTGCTTGAAGGTAATAACAAATGACGTGAGGCCATTCTCATATCACCTTGTCCTCATATCACGCAAAGATTCGAATATAGAGGATGACATCAAATATATTTTTCGGTTTAAAATTAGGAGTCCTCCTTAAATCACCGGTACTGGCTTATTTATTCGGCCCACAATCCTGGAAGTAACCAGAGCCTTTAGGATCCTGAGCACGCTGCTTCCAATTAGTGAGACCAAGCTTTATAGCGCTCGTGCTCGCTTGATACTTGAACCAGAGTTTCGGTTTTCTCGTTCTTCCCTGGATTCGAAAACTCTTCTGGTTGGAGCGTTATTGTCCATTTTTCGATGTAGCCGAACCAGTGTAATTGACAGATTTTACCTTCCGGTTTATATCCATATACAGCTCGCAGAGTCCGTGGTTATGCATTCTCCTTCGTCCTCCTCGCCAATAGGACTAAATATCCGACGAAGGATTTTTCTTTCGAAGAATCCAAATATTTGCTCAGCTGCCTAGCCCATCGTCCGGCTTTCGATTCTATTAAGCCGGACTTGCAAAAACAGTGTTTTGTAGAGCAGCATTTCTGTCCTTCGTATAAGGAATTTGAATCCTACTCGTTTCAATAAACCGAAGAAGTTTATTGCTGACTCTGAATGTAGTCTCTTGGCAGCTTCAAGCTCTTCAATGATGTTTTTTTTAGCAGAACCTAATGAAGGTCAAATCGGTCGTGCTTGCCATAAAAGCGATATTTGCACGTTCTGTAAGACTGCGTTTTAGTTGATGTCAGATTCTATTAAGAGACAGTGAAATGTAAATTAAATTAACAAAGTTTTTACTAAACATGATATTTAAACCATTTAATTGCAACAACGAAAAAAACATTCTCTTTTGGGTCTTATTTCAGTCTGGGCAGAAACAGGAGACTTCCGCGATACGACACACAGTTCTATGGCAGCTGTTGCAAATAGTTTGGATCCAACTCAATTAGGATTTCAATCATCTTTATTAAGAACAAGGAGTAGAGATAGAAAAGAAGGTAAGTGGGTTTTAAAAATAAATCGAATATTCTAAAATGTTCTCATCTTGCAAAATCGAACTTGAATTTAAATATGTTTAACATTTTTTTTATAGGCAACCGATCAAATAATGACACCACAATAAAATCAGAAAATGCAAGCAATATGGGACAAGAAGACTCGGTCATTTCGGGAAAGGATGATATAAAAAACGATAAGAAAAATAAGAGGCAAAGACGGCAAAGAACTCACTTTACTTCACAGCAGCTACAAGAGTTAGAACATACATTTAGTAGAAATCGTTATCCTGACATGTCGACACGAGAAGAAATCGCAATGTGGACTAATTTAACAGAAGCTAGAGTCAGGGTAAGTTGCACAATAAAACGAAAGTAGAGCTGATTATATTTATTCTCAAAAATTGTCAATTTTTACCTAACATAATCAAGTTGAACATGTTCATGAACTCAGGTTCAGACCAATAGTGGAAGATCTATCGGTTGGCAACTAAGTAATTGCGGATTTTTTTTAATAAAACGAAATAACTTTATTCTATAATGTATTGCCCATTTTGAGCAATTTGAGTAATCAGATGGTGCAAGGTCAGGACTATCTGGTGGATGTGGCAAAACAGCCCAACCAAGCTCCTTACAAGGCTCCAAGGCCTTACATTGTCATGATGGAATACAACACCTTTCCGATTTGTCAATTCGGGCCGCTTTTCTTCAACTGCATTGTTCAATTTTGTTAGTTGAACTGAATTGATCGTTCAGTTGGGTATTGGGTTTACTGGTTCCCTTGTCTTGCTCCACGATCTTTTCCGATTAACTTTGTTGTAAACAACCCATTTTCACCACCAGTTATCAATCGTTCTAAAAATGGATCATTTTCATTACATTTCTTTAACAAATCGCAGATGTTAATGCGTTGTGTTAAATGATTTTCTTTCAGTTCATGAGGAACCCATACATCAAGTTTTCGTACATAGCAAAATTGTTTTAAGCGATTTCGACTGCATGTTTGGGTTACATGAAGTTTCTCTGCAATCTCATGTGTTGAACTGTGACGATCCGAACCGTCTATTGCTTTGATTTGGTCGTCATCAACTTCAACTGGACGGCCAAAGCGTTTTTTCATTTTTGAGTGAAAAATCACCAGAACGAAATTTGGCGAACCAATTTAAAGCTTCGTCACCATAAACTGCACATAACTTTTTGTGAGCTTGCGATTGAGCTTTCCGGAAATAAAAAAGCTAAATATGACGTAAATGTTCGTTTTGATTTTCAAAATCAAAAATATTACTGATTGACATGTGAAGTACCAACTATCAAATAACAAAATGTGTTTGACATTTCGATTACGTCGGCAAACCTAAAAATTCAACTAAGGCCATCTATGAGTGAAATCCGCAATTACTTAGTTGCCAAACCAATAGAAAACCTTAAGAAAAACCCTTTTACTTTTTGAATGCATACAAAAGTCTTTACCAAAATATGTATGCCTATTAAGCACTAGCTGAGCTCCCTGTATCTCCCTTTCAAAGGCGTTTCTATCAGGAAAAATTAGTTACAAACCGTCGGCATGTGACCCAAAGATGAAGCTTGAAGCACGTTATATTCGCCTGTTTTTCTATTTTCAAAAATGTCTATAGATTGTTGTGATCTACGAAATTTGGTGAGATTTATGTTTTTTTATTGTATCCGGAAGTATTCTTTTAAAAGCCTTTATTTTCCCGATATTTCTGCCTTGGATATGCTTCGCCAATTTTCTTCGTCCCAGTCAGGTAAATGTCCTTCAACAAATATAATTTCAATACATTTAAAATTTAAATTTCGATCAAATTAAGTCTTGTTATTATGAGTGGAATATAACATCAGTCATATGTCCTCGATGGGAGCTCTTGCAGATCAAAATTATGTAAGACAACTTTTTGACACCTATCGGGCATAAACTCAACCAAAACTTCACGAATATTTGTTTTCAAAGAGTTGAGAAGGCATAAACGCGGTCTTATGCCTAGCGTTTTAAAAATTCTGACAAGCTTGATAGCCAGTTTAAATCACCAAAACGCAAGAAGTATCCTCCAGGAACTGTTTCCCTGCAACGGGCGGTGTAATGTCAGATGTGACACCGCACTGTCGAACAACATATGGAAGACATTGGGTTATACCGATTAGAATTGACGGCAACCCTTCCTTATTTTGAGAGATGGATAAATCAACGACCAACGCGAGTTAGAAATTAATATTAAACATTGCGACACTGGCTTGATGTCGAAACGTAATATGCTTTAAAACAGGTCGTCTCAATAGATTCTGTATTACATGACAAGGAAAGCCTCTTCGCGATCATGCGATATAGCTTAATAGCATCTCCGAATATAAAAGCCTTGCCTCAAGAATTAAGGAACCATACTTGAAAAATGATTTTGTACAAACACCTTCCCAAGTTTTCGCTAGCACCATCGGTACAGCAGCCTTGCTCGACTTTAATTCACTTCATTTAAGTCGGTAGTGGAATATTCATTGCATAAAGTTAAAAAAGTAAGCTTGCTTCCTTTGGCCAAGTTGTGTGAGAATCGGCGGCCGTTTGGAGTCGTAGATGAACTGCGAAGGAGGCGAAGGCTCCGACAAAAGCTATTGCCATCATCTTCATCTTTCATCTTTATTTTTTAGATTCCTGATTCTATTCATGCTTTTGATGGTAGTCCATGAGATTGCTTGTTTTCTTCGTTGAACAATGTTTTCTGTTCCCTTCTTCCTTTCCGAAGCAAGTGCAGTAAAAAAAAATCTGTTGTAGGGCTAAGTATCCAAAACCTTGCGAATAACAATACTTGGTGTACGTTCATCGTTATGAACAAGCTACCCATTAGACACCTCGGAATGGGGATGATGCGTTCTCCTCAAAACAGGCAGTACATCGTATATACTATAAGTAAATGAGTTCGCAAAATTTCCAAACTACTTTATTTCGGTCAGTGGAATGGAAATAAGACAAACTGAAAATAATTAATTCATTAGGGGGTTGCGCTTTTTATTTCCAGAAATAAAATCATTAAACGAGCATACAACCAACTGGGCTTATTATGGTAATATCGGGACAGATCACTTTCCTAAGTTGATTAATGCGACCCAACCAAATCCAAATTATACAATTACTCCGGCTTTAAGCTGATAGGCCAAATTACTATGCCGGGGTAAAATCACACCGCACTGCAATGATGATATTCGCCCTTAAATGAGTTCCCTTTTTATTCCCCCTTATGTGCCGCATTATTTTAGGTTAACCCTAATTTTCCTCATGAGGAATACAGATGACATTTTTACATTGATGCGTTTTCTACCCTCGAAAAATTCACAGATGTTTATACTAACAACTTTCAACGTTTTAGCGTGGGGTTGACAAATTACCATCGTATGATAATCTATTGTAATTTCGCATTTATTCCTTTTTGAAAGAAGATATAATGGACCATAAAGCAATATTTGTTATTGTCTTTTGGTTACCCTTGCTATTTGTACATTTAAATTCTCAACGTAAAATAATGGGTGAACGAGTATGAGAAAAGACAACCGCACGACTATTATATGAAACATGTGTCAATGCAATATAAAAATATGCTAAGGCACTTAGCTTGTTATAACTTTGAGTACATGTTTTGAATGTACGTTCAGCATTATAAAAACGATATAAATATGTTTAGATGCAAGATGCACTAAACGCAGGTGGATTTAGTTAGCATACGAGTACACCATTTTGTCTGCCAAGCAACCATGTTATCCCTTTTAAGAATGTTAAAGTGAAACAAAGTATTCTTGTTTTATAGGTGCATTTCTGAGACTAATAAGACTCGAAGAGTGTTTACACCTGAGATGTAAATGTTGGATAGAGCTTTCGAACAAGCTACATAATTCTATAATTTCGCCATAAATATATGAGTATATCTTTAAATACAATCACTTTTGGTGTCAGGGTAAGACCCAACTTGAAACAGTTATAACCGTCCAAAGATTTTCAATTTGATGATCAGTTTTGACGGCTAGGTAGCGCAGGTTTAGAACCCGGTTCGTTTTCTAGAGTAAGTCTTGCGATTTTATCAATTATTCGAAACTTGTCCAGTAACCATTTGCCCTTGGGTTCTTTCACTGGAGTGGTCAACTTCTGCAATAGCAGTCTGACTCGTAAGGTGCCCATGCTTAATCGGCTTTTCATGCTGGAGTTCAAAATTCGCGTTTTCAAAAAAATGGTTTGTTTAGATCCCGGTCTGTCGTTGACGCATGATGACGAGATCTTCCAAAACACAATTACATAATTGCATTTACAGATATATCTTATAATGGCGAATTGAGGGCGAATAACATACCGCGAATTGAGTGAATGCAAATTAGTCGATGTCACAGTTTTCATCCCAATCCGGACTTCAACCAAACAATATCTGGGTTGCAAACCACTACACAATCTTTCAATTCCTCTCGTTATCTTTCTGCTCGTTCTGTTGATGAAATAAAACACTTGTAGTTAATGTTAATGTCTATGATGATAACTTTATTCAATAGAAAATTAAATGCCATTACTGATTCTGGGCATATACGCGCAACGACAAGCTCGAATGCAGTGCAATCGTGAAGTCCCATTTCCGACAATTTTATGAGCAACAACACGGCGAATTTTGACTTCCTAGTCGTCTAACGTATTTGGTTTATAGACAAACTCGTAGACGTACACTCAAAGAAAGTAATCTTAAGATGTGAGATCACAAGGTTGTGGAGGCCAGTCCACAGGTCCATTGCGCGAAATTATGTGCTCAGCAAATGTTTCCCGCAATAATTTGATGGTGCCGCACGCTGTCATTCCATCAGTCCATAAAGCACAACAAACAGTGAGTTTTAATGGATGTTGGTGCGTCTCGGTTTCTGGGATTTCTCCACTCCAATGTTTACACATCCATTCAACCAAACAACGGCAACACAGGAGAACAAAATTTTGAGTTGAAAATGAGGATGTTTTCGGCCAATTCACCAAACCTACGACGCGTTTAATGATCAGGCGGTTTCAACTCTAGCACAAGCTAGATCTTATAGGCTCTCAAGCGTAGACGGGCGTAGCTTCAAATGCTGTGCACGACTGTGCTCCACAACGGAAATTACTTCTTCTGTTCGAACTGTTTGTAGTCTTTGGGGATGCATATTACCAATTAAGTTTACGTGGTGGGAAAACGATTCATAGCGCTACGAATAACTTGCACAGATGGAAAATTTTGTTGACGGTAAAATGGACGTAGCGCACGATAAGTTTAGCGAACTGAACCATGGGTTTTAAAACAACTTGCATGCGTTGCTCTCGTTAAATGGCAAAACGTATTAATCACAAATCAACTTTCAAGTGTTGTCAGTTTAAAAACCCAAAAGTCTAAAAAAAACACCCTTAACATTTAAAGGTAATCATAATCTCTTGTTCTGCTAAAATTCTCGAAAAAGACGTGGTGAATCCAATGAGTCAAACCGAAATGTCACTCGAGGCCATACTTTTACCGAGTTTTAAATTAGCTATTTTGTAATATGGATCGTCTTAAAATCGCCGAACGTGTTAAGATTGTGAAAACTTACTGCAAAAGTAGTGATTCAAGTCATACGAGCAGATTTTGGTCCACTTGTCTGTTGATATAATTGGTCCATACTTTTTCGAATACGAGGAAGGCGTTAGCGTCGACGTCAATCCTCAACAATATAATATAATATTGCGTTTTGGTCGCATTTTGGTGGTGTTAACTGGAAGCCACGGTGGTGTGATTTGTCGCCGCTGTTGGATTTCCTTTTTGTGAGGCTATGCAAAAGATCTTGTTTATGCAAATAATCCGTTAAATCTTGTTACAGACGAGTGATACGTCGAAGTCATCGAGAATTACCTTGTCAATGTGGATGACTTTAAGGCAAGAAAAATTGGCGAAACAAAAACACTTCTCTACAGTTATGGGTAGTTATTCAATACCTATAATGAAAAGAGGGTCATTGTTAGGTGGAAAGCGTAACGTCTCGTCTGTGTTGACAACACACAACACAGATCTATTTATTATACTTACTAAAATTTGAGATGTCTCGGAAAGGGGGTTACTGACATCAAAGGACCAACGAACAATCTACATAGCGTGTTGTTATGATTTGACGTCACTTAGCCTAGCTTTATACAGCTCGTCTCTGTAAATGCTGTTCAGTCAAAGTCGATAAGCTCATGGTGAGTACCAGTTTGGAACTCCTGTACATTCTTCTGACCTAAACTGATACTTATATGAACCAATCAAGGCGATGATACGGTTTTAAAGACTTCGTACAATTAAACGAAATAGAAATGCGATCAAAACCTGAAGTCTTGTGTGCCTTCAAGTCATCGATACGAAATTGTATATCATGTTCGGTGACAAAGACCGCTCGATGGGGTTTCAGTAGATAAGGCATTGATAGAATTATGAACTAGAATATCGGTGGGTGCATCACGTAAACCAGCAGAAGCACAGTGAATATTTGAAAAGGTTTGCGAGAGAACACTAGCCTTTTCAGTGTCAGTGTACTTAAAGTTTGAAGACTTTTTGAAGCCAGGTATTTGCCTATTTTTGTACGTGACTATTCTAACAATATTCCAAAATGGTTTTGCATTTTTTTCGAAAACTTTAAGTTTTTGTTCCATTCAGTATAACGCCTTTGCAATAAGAGCTTTGAAATCGACTGATTCAAATACAGCATGTTTGCTCGGTATACAGGTTGTCTATATCTTTGCCAATATCTCCTTTGTATATTTCTGAGCTTGATCACATTTGCCATTTTTACGCCACCACTATACCAGATTTAGATTTTGGGGTCGGAGGCAAGTGTGTTGCTCGACCAAAGATTACGATTAGGAATGGCTTCTTAAAAGAGTCGCCCAAAGCATTCATAATATCTGGGAGCGAGCAGAACATGTCTTTATCTGAAATGAAATTGAGTTCATTTCTCAAGTGTCCCACCTTGTTTGTATTTCATTGCCAGATGCATTTATATGGAATTTCAGGCGGCTGTTTTGGTTACGTTAATGTCAAGAAAAGACGACCCTATGACAGCTTCCAGTACTGCCGTAGATAAGATGCTCATAGCAGCAGTGATCATTGAGTTTATTGAATCAATTCAGCAAAATACAGGTGAATAACAAAACTGCACCAACATTTTATTTTTCGCTTTATCCTTTTGATCGTCATAGTCATAGTCATAGTCCTTCACAGACGGAAAATTATAAGACAGTGAAAAGCATTTCCATGCATTCCTACTGTTGCATTTGCCTTTTCTAAAAATTCTGTCAATATTCTCGTGTGTTTTTCAATGTTTTTGCAGTCACGAAAAATTCAGATTTTAGATAGAAACTTTATTCCAAAGGTTATAATATTCAATAATATCAAATTTGAGTTTGGTTTGAAATAAATCAAACCCAGAGGAATACATTTCTAAGAAACTTAGCAAAATATTTTTTATTCAACCATTTATATTTTATTTCTTTCTAGGTATGGTTTAAAAACCGACGAGCAAAATGGCGTAAGCGTGAACGTAACGCAATGAATGCGGCAGTGGCTGCAGCTGATTTTAAGAGCGGCTTTGGAACGCAATTTATGCAACCGTTTGCAGATGACTCACTCTATTCATCGTATTCACCATACAATAATTGGACAAAAGTACCCTCTCCACTTGGAACAAAACCATTCCCATGGCCAGTTAATCCACTAGGATCAGTTGTATCGTCTAGTCATCATCAAAATTCAATGAATTGTTTTAATGCCACGGGGTCTAGCGTAGCTGTTAGTATGAACACCGGTACAATGTTACCAAGTGGTATGGGCTCATCATTGACTGGATCGTCGTCAGCATCAGCAGTAGGTGGACCACCATGCCACTACAGTGCACCTAGCAATCCATACATGTACCACCCTAGAGCAACGACGGAACCCTGTGCCGCTATGAGCTCCAGCATTGCAACACTTCGACTTAAGGCCAAACAGCATACGTCGGGATTTTCAAGTCCGTACTCGGTCCCATCACCAGTATCCAGATCAAATTCAGCAGGTTTATCCGCCTGTCAATATACGGGTATTACAGACGTAGTCTGAGAAAACGCCCTCGGGGCTTTCTTAAATCAACATCAGCACCATTTGCATCACCATTTTCACACAAATAACAACACCAACAACGTGAACTTATCGCTATCGCGAATATCACCAAACGAGGATCATGATAGCATAATTGGTAATAACACGAACGATACGAACGATGATCTCGAAACAGTCACCGAGTAAAATTGTTGTCAGATGCGTGCTCAAGTTACAAGTAAATCCGAGGAAAAAACAAAAACAAAAAAATTATTAAAATATGAACGAGTATTTAAATCTGTTTAGACACAAGTTTAACATACAAATATAAATACTTCAAATATAAGAACAATAATAACTTAAAACTCTATATATGTATATCAAAACGTTTTTAATATAAAATGTTTATAATTTGTGCAATTCATAGAAACCCATAATCCCCCGTATTTTGTATATTATTATAATAAAACCAAACAAAAAAAAAATAATAAAATTTTAAGTTATGTACTTTATTTTTAATTTATGTTACTAAATCAATCAACGTAAATATGTACTTAGCAAAAATTTCTTTTACGTACATTACAACATGATTGTTTATTTAAATTTTTAAAATATTTTTTTTTCTTTTCTAACTCTTATGAATCAAAATTATTAAAAAAAAAATAAAGCAAAATAGCATTAAGTTTGAAAGTAATTTGCGAAAGCATTTACGAGTATGTTATTAAAGTATTGTTTTAAAACGACATTAATAGATGCCGCTGGTAAATAAGAATGTTTTTTTTTACTATAACATACCATAAGAACCAACAAAAAATAACAGTCAAATGAACGATTAAAACTACGTATTTCCATTTTAAAATGATTTAAGAGTACGATCGAAGTAACACATTGATAGGAATTAATATCCTTAATTTAATAATAACATTTCATTTGCACTGATAATGAATTGCATATTTATTAAGCAGTCGTCTAGTCTTACAACACAAAAAAAAAAACAAATTCAAACGAAAGTAAATGAAATGAAAACCAAATTTTAAAATTAATAGTAATAATAATAATAATAATAATACTGAATAAGAAAATAAACCTAAGAAAAGTTGGCTAATAAATAAATGTATTTTTATTTACTCAAATGTGTTTCGCTGTTGTAAATTTTAATATTCTTCCAAATGCTCTTCTTTGAAGTCAAACATATGTATCGGGTTTTCCAATAAGAGCGCTACAAAAGTTTTTTTTTAAATAAAACAAAAACGGTTTTGGATATCAATGAAATTCTTTATTCCTGCGAATAAATTCTTATGCATGGCCACCACGGGCACGCTTGCAGAAGTCCGGACGCCCAATTTTCGACGGTTTTCAAGCATAAATCGGCCGATACTGCTGCAATTTCACATTCGATATTCGTACGAAGTTCATCAATCGTCGCTGGCTTGTTGGCATAGACCAAAGACTTGACGTAGCCCCACAGGAAATAGTCTAACGGCGTCAAATCGCACGACCGAGGCGGCCAAGCGACTGGACCATTTCGTGAGATAACACGTTCTCCAAACTTGGTTTCCAATAAATTGATTGTGACATTCGTTGTGTGGCTTGTGGCGCCGTCCTGTTGGAACCACATGTCCTCCAAGTCCATATCATCCAATTGGGGTCAAAAATACTCGGTTATCATTGAACGGTAGCGATCCCCATTCACAGTAACGTGCTGGTCTTGATCATCACGGAAGAAGTACGGCCCAATGACGCCGCCGGCACATAAACCACACCAAACCGTAATTTTTTCGGGATGCAATGATGACTCATGGAGTATATGTAGCTGCCTGGCCATTACGGCATATTTTGTTTATTGACGGAGCCATTCAGCCAGAAATGAGCCTCATCGCTGAAGATGATTTTTCGATGAAAATCCGAATCATTTTCAAATTGTTGCTCAGCCCAATTCACGAACATACGACGCTTCTGGTGGTCAAGCGGCTTCAGTTCTTGTGTCATTTTAATCTTGTAAGGATGTAGGCCAAGATCTTTTCGCAAAATTCGCCACAACGACGTCACAAAGATGCCCAACGCTTGGGAACGACGTGTGAGAGACACATTAGGACTTTCTGCAACTGAAGACACTACGGGCACTTATTTGTCTCACTGACACGGGAACATTTTGTACTGTGCCTGTGGATTCAAATCTTTCCACTCGACGCTCAATTGTTGATCTACTACGACGATTATGACGACCATAAATTGGACGTAGCGCTCTTACCGTTGAGGCCACTGACTCCGAATTTCGGTAGTTGATTTTAATTAATTAATAATTTTTTTTTAAATGCAGCACAAGCACACTGCTTTCAATAAATGCGTAGAAAACAACTATTTAACAATCTATCTTCTCACATTTGATTAAATCAATGCAACTGGCATTCCGTGTTTTTTATTTCCAACTTTCGGATTTCAATACAAAATTTCGAATTTTCGAAGTCCCCAGAAATCCAACCTGATCTCATTCGAAACGTGATTACATAATTCATGGCAAAACAACCGCCCTAAAGTAAAGACATACACTTCTACAAACACGAATTTCTGTAATAAAAAATGTATAACTCATGCTGCCGTCCCTTTTGAAGTGTTTTTCAAAATATGAACATAACTGAACTGCGACATCACGATTATCACAAATTAATCCCATGTTCGTCCTGTGTGCTCAGAATATCGCAGCTACTACCAAAAGTGTACACCTAGGCCCGTCAATTCAGTCTATGAACATATGTTGGCCTTGTCTGCAAGGAATGAGACCACTGAGCCACGGCACCCACTTTTCTGTTGCCAGCTCTGGCATCCGCGATCGCTTGACCCTTAAATCGGAGGTTCGGTCTTCCTTGTTGTCTCGAACCTCGAGACTCCTCTTTGCTGGACCATTATTGTCTATTTGCTCGATATGGCCGAGTTTGTGCAGTCGTCGTATTTTTGCTGTTTGGACTACATCCGCATCTTCATACAGCCCATAGAGTTTGCAGTTATATCTTCTTTTCCATTCGCCCTCCCCGCATATGGGACCAAATATTCGACGAAGAATTTTATTTTCGAAAGTGCTTAAAAGTCTGGTAGAGCATACATTTCGTCTTCCGAGTTAGGAGATTTAAATCCATTTGTTTCCCTAAACCAAAGTAGCAGCGGTTTCCTATGAAGAGTCTTTGCCGAATCTCCACTAAGGTGTCGTTCGTGGAGTTGACATTTACTTCGAGGTAGGTAAACTCCTTTACCACCGCGAAATTACTGTTGCGTATAGTGACGTTTTGGACAAATAGTTTTGACGGTGGACAGATGTTACTTTGTTTGTTGACAACATGTACTTGGTTTTGTCCTCATTTACTTCAAGGCCAACCTTTTCTCCTGTTTTTCAATTGACATAAAGCCTCTATGACGGCGCGGGGAGCGACCGATGAAGTCGATATCGTTTGCATATCCCAGCAGCTGGACAGATTTGTTGAAGATAGTGCCTTCCGTGTTTACACATGCCCTGTGCACTATCTGCTCCAACACAAAATTGAAGAAGTCATATGATAGCGCATCTTCTTGCCAGAATCCGACGCATGTTTGGAATGGTTCAGAGAAACTGTTCCAAAATTACACATTGCATCGCGTGTTTTCCAGCGTCACGCGGTACAGTTGGATTAATTGGGCCGGGATCCCGAGTTCGGCCATCGCTTTGTTGAGTTCAAGACGATGAATGCTTTCATATGCGGCTCTGAAGTCGACGAAGTAATGGCGAGTCTCGATTTAAAATTCGTTGGTCTTTTCAAGAATTTACCTTATTGTGAATATTTGCGGGACCGGAAGCCGTCGTGTTACGCTCCGATTAGCGTGTTGAAGGAAAGCTTCAAACGTTCACACAATACGTTATATGGGATCATGTGTGTGACATTGGGATATGCCTCCATAGTTCTTTCAAGATATAGGATCGCCTTTCTTCCAGTTATTGTGCATGGCTTCATCTATAACCATAATTGGCTGATAATTTAATGCACACACCATAACAAAGTATCGCCACCATGGTGGAAAAGCTCCGCTTCAGCGTTTTGATAGCTTAACCAAGATCTTCCAAACTGGGAGGAAGGATGGGTTTTGTATTGACTGGGTTTTTCTGCTTACCCACAACGCAGCTGCTGAAAATGCTGCTTAAATCTACTGTTTTCTGTGCTTCGGTAACTAGGTTTTCTTTATTGTTTCGAAGAGCCTGCTTACAGGACTTGAAGCCGGCTCCGGGCTTTGAAGCCAGCTTGACGACAATTTCGCTTAAAAAAAATATCTTTGCTAATGAGCCGTTCTTCCATCTCGGCGGCTACGTGAACAAAATAAAGTTTCCGAATTTAGGGCTCGAAAAGTCCACACATAGTCATAAAGAAGGAGCGACAGTATTGACACATATTTCTTCCAAGACAACAACGTTACAGTCAACGGGGGCGCTACCAAGGCATTGTTAACAAGATATTGAGGATATAGATTTGGACGATTTTTAAGACGTGGGCGATATATGATTTCAGCATATGGAAAAACGTAACACACAAGCAAACAGCTGGGTGGCGAACTTGGAAGAGCGCCTACCTTTCAATTGATTCAATTGATAGGTCCCAGGTTCGATTCGCAGAGTGGTCTAGGTTTTCGAATCTGGTTCAGTCACCATTTGCTATTGGGATCAAGTAAATGGAACTATCACTATATTCGTCGACTAGCGATAGTAGTCTGACTTATGGGTGGCGTTGTTGTAGTGATTGTTGTATCGGCTTAATTCCTAATTCCTGTTTTCAAAATCATGTTTTGTGTAGATTGTGCGTAGATGGCTCTGCTGAGAAGGCATAACACTGACAGCGGGGTGTTTAGCTAAATCTTCAGAACTTTTAAAGTTCATCAATCAATTTGTGGCGCGTTGTGTTCAATAATCATATAATTAGTCGTTTTGGTAACGTGCTTGGATCTAACGAGGTTGAACTTTTGTGTTGGGAAGCCCTTAAAGATCGATGCTATGCAAACAATACTGAGACGAATCAAGCACTTAAGAACAAGCATCTTATCGATGGTTAAATTATAAACGAAATAAGGCCGCAAGCATCAAAAACATATTAAATTTGGGCTGTCAAACAAATGTTTTACATTTTTTCAAAGCCAAGCCAGCATTAATCGTAAACTCAGACTATATTTTCGAACAACCGCACGCGGTTTATATAAGGAGTATATTTTCTTCAGCAAGGCGCCAAACGCAAGCTTTTCTTTTTCGTCCCGTTGTTCGATATTCAGTCTCGATGGTCTTCTTCTCAATCTATCCACTTGAATTGGTGTTCATGCCGTAAAAAAAGTTTGCCGTACTTTTGCTGAATCATGAAGGCCTGTGGTAGCTTATCGCTTTGTTATTCTTGTATCATACTATATAACTACTTTGGTTGCAAGCTCCGCAAAGATTTCATGAGCTGTAAGCCGTCAATTGTATTATGTTCCACCGTAGCAAGCGATTACCATATTAATTCTTTTTCAAAATTTCAGTAGCGTAAGAGTGCTACGAAAGTAGAGCCTTAAATTTTCCATGTGGCTGGTGAAACTCGTTCTTGAATCAATGATAAGCCCAAAATATTTTAGTTCCTTGACGATTTTAACATGAAAGCACTTAGGATTAAAATTATAAGATAAGAAGTTAAATGGGAACGGCATGTTATTTACTTATATGGCCGAAGGCTCCTTTTTTAAATATTGGTAAAATATCGGCTTTAACGAAACAAGTGTGCCAAAACTTCAACTAAGAAATATCCTAGTTTTTTTTAAGTTGTGAGTAGGATCAATTCCAGAAGAGAAAGAGTTTTTCAACTAACCAATTGTTTTCAGCAACTCAAAAGCAGTGATGTGTTCAAATACAAAACTTTGTCTCTGTAAGGCTTCACGATTACTTAAAACAGAGTTACAGCTTGCACGCAGATAACGTTGCAAAATTGAGTGTTGGCAATACTTAAATTGTTGGTATCTGCAGTCTGAATATCCCATATAGCTGTTGGTTTCCTATCGTTTGAAGTTTTGCTATGAATGCTGTTTACTAACTGAAATTCTCTTCTAAGATTTCCACTAACTGACGGCATGATGGTATCAATTGCGTGCACAATTTTTTTATATTTTTTTCAAATATTTATAACTAGGGTACTCTTAGATGACCATTTAAACAGTTCTTTGGATCATATCCGGTTATCCAAAACTTTAATACGATCAATATCAAAACACCGTCTGACGTTTTTGTAATCGAAGAAGACATATAACTTGTCATCCAAGTACTAAAAACGAAAATAGCTTGTGATATTTTTTTCTTGAGATTTTTTAAGGAATTACCGAAGGCGGGAATAAAAATATTAAAATACATATTTAATAATAAAAATGTTAAAATACATATTTAATGCATGTTTTAAGATACAATGTTTCCCGATTGCTTGGAAGATAGCATTTTTCACAAAATAACAAACAAAATTGTATTACAACTAAGTTCATGCCATATTTGTGTTAAGCCTTCATAAATGACCATTTTAGATTGATGAAAAAACCCATCAAACACTGATTCAAGAAACCTATAAACGAATTTACTGATTAGTAAATTTAGTTATTACCAAAATAAAATAATTTCGCCTTCGCCATCAATATTTATAGTTAATAAATAAATATGTCTAGGCATAGGGCACTTTTTGACATAACCTTTAAACGCCGGATTTGGATTGGGGTTTTATGAAAATCAAAAGGAATTTCGCCTCAGACATGACGGTTGGTGCTTGTTTTAAAAGGTTCTACCTTCTTTTTAAACTGTTCGAGATATGTAGGTATGCCCCAACGCTTTCAATTCGACTTAGTACGACGAATAAGGCAGCCGTGGTAACATTTTCAGAGTAAATTTGGCTTTTGGCATGCCTTGCGGCGTTTCTTCAGTGATCCAAAAATATTCTTCATCATTAGAAATAGCCTTTCAAGGAAACATTTGTAGCTTTTTCTTTTCGTTTTTGTAGGAAGAAACTCCAATTCGTTATATTTCCGCAAATACCATAACATCTGATATGCGGCTATAATGTCCTTACCAAATAAAGTCCTCTTTTCTTAAATTATGGAAATAGAAACTGTTACCATTGAGAACATCAAGATTAAATTCATTGCTCTTACGCCTTATTAAAGGCGCTGGTCATTCTCAAATATTATCTATAATATCTGCCAAATGTTATCTTTTCTTTTGCCTAACCGTATGATGGGTCCACAGATGACTGATTTCTCTGGCGCCTTCTCAGCGTAGAGAATTGGTAAGAGTTTAGCTAGAAGGCAGTGCAACCCAATTTGCAGAAGTGTTTTTTTTTTAACTTGTAGCAATTTAAAATGCACTGGCATCGAATATGAACTTTTCTTCAAACAAAAACTTTTTGATTGCAGTTGTTAATTTTAGGTTCCATCTTACTCTGCATGTTTATTAACGATCTACCCTCAGTCTGTGGGGCCTATGGCCTAAAATGGTTCAGTGGATGTACACTGCCGTAGTACGTCCAATCCTAACTTACGGATCATTAGTTTGGTGGCCGGCTCTTTAAAAAAAAAACACAATATTGCAAAGCTCAACAAGGTACAAAGAATGGCATGCATAGGGACTACAGGCGCCCTTAGGACTTCTCCTATGGATGCTATGATAGTCGTGCTCCATGTGTTGCCTATAGACCTCCACATACATAACATAACTACACATAGTGCAGTTAGACTCAGAGAATCTAAGCTATGGACCTCAAAACCATATGGACACAGCTGTATCCTAGACTCAATACCGAGGGAATTAGCACCAAATCAGACAGACTATACACCGACTTATCATGATTTTGGAAAATACGTAGATATAGTTCTTCCGACGAAAGAAGACTGGAATAGTGGACGCATTAATTTCATCTCGGATGTGGGAATCTACACAGACGGTTCAAATATGAATTGCGGAGTCGGGGCTGTTATTTTCTCAGAGGATCTGAATATATGTACAGCCTTGAGATTGCCGAACGACGCCAGTATCTTTCAGGCAGAAATCTTCGCCATTAAGGAAGCATGTCTTCTAATCAGATTAATCAAACACTCGATACAAAGAATAGCTATTCTCGTTGATAGCCAAGCAGCTATTAAAGCTATAGTATCGACCACCATTTCATCGACAATAGTTCAAGACTGCCGCGAACAGCTTGCTAGTATAGCACAAAGATTCAGGATTACCATTATTTGGGTTCCTGGGCACAGTCACATCCCAGGTATTGAAAGAGCTGACGAACTAGCCAAGCAAGGTGCAGCACTCGATAGCTCACATGCCGCGGAGGTGCACATACCACTAGGACTAGTCAAAGCTAAAATCGATATACATTTCCGGAAAGTTGCTGGCTTTAGGTGGTCTCAACTTAACACTTGCGCAAAATCCAGGAAAACATGGCCGCTATATAATCTAATACGGGCTGAGGATCTCCTTAGTCGGACCCGCACTGACATCGCGAGAATAATAGCGGTCATCACAGGGCACTGGCCGATAGGAGACCACGCAATCAGACTTAACATCCCATACAACACACATTGTCGCAGCTGTAACTACACTTCAGAAAAGGAGACACTTACTCGTTTTCTGTGCAGCTGCCCAGCGCTGGCTATAATCAGACAGTGAACATTAGGCAACGCCTTTTTCGAGTCCCTCGATGAAATATCCAATAAAACCATAAAGCAACTAATAAATTTTCTTAATGCAACATGATGGTTGTAAGAAAGCATTTATAAATTTCTCAATTATAAACAAAAAAGAGCTGTGGTATCATAGTGCTAATTGGGTTCTCCTTATACCGCCACTACACACACACACCCTCAGTCTGTAAGCATGCCATCATTCATTTGTATACAGACGCTGTGCAGCTTTACCTATCCGGACCAAGAAGTAAAGTTAATGAGTAGGTTTACAAACTAAATAAGGACCTCAAAGCTACTCACGAGTGGTCTGTTATCCTGATAAGTCGGAGAAGTTACCAATTTCAAGTATTCCAATTGATGAGGGTAAATTATCTAGTATTTGGCTCTCTTACTCGAGGATTACGATACTAAAGTCCACTAAAGTCAAAGCAAGCTTGGGCTTCGTAGACAACCAGAACATTTCCTGCTGCAATCATATTAAAAATGTGATTGGTAGAGTTTATGGGTGCCTCAGAAAATTGTGCTTGTTTCACTTCGTTAAAAAATCGCAAGAGATTAGTGACTACACTTATTCTACCAGTAATTTCATATTCAGAAATGGTGTACAGCAGTCTTGACTCGTTGTTCCAACACAAATTCGAGTAGCATTTACCGACGCGGCGCGGTTTGATCACAGATCAGTCTACACGAAGAGAGTATAAGAGTGTTCTTTAAGTGACTATTTATAGTATATGCAAGGAACTTAATCTTATTAGAAAATTTACTCTTGCGCGTTCACAGAGATCTCAACATCTGCTGTTGCCTAAGTTCAAATATTTGGATTCCTCCCGAAATGCCTTACGGCTGTGAAACTATCTGCCCGTGCAAATCAAGAGAATACTTAACACAGTTACTTTAAAAAAAAAATACTTCAGTACGCAGCAGGGAAACTCCTACATCCCATCACTTTTCCCATTTCCCTGAACTATAATTATATTTTTTTTTTATCTGAAATTTTATTTTTTATTATTTTTGCTTACTTTTTTAAATTTAATTATAATTGATTTTAAAAATTATTCGCAATAATGCCAATTAAAAACTTACTAAAGTAGTACTTTAAAAGATCATGTCTTATAGTACAATTCTTTTTAATGCAATAAATTGATATTGAAATTGAAAATTTAAATTGAAAACTTGTCCCGCAAAACTCCGAGTGCAGATTTTTAACTTAGTCTTCACAGGTTTCCATTCATTTTCTTATTATGCACTGCAAACTGCATGAAAAGCATTTTCTCATCTTATTTAAGAAAAATCTCATTAAGTTTATTCCAAAAACGATTAAATAAGTTTGCTTTTCATTTAACCACATACGAAGTGGGCGACATTTAATTATAACAATGCACCGGTTTTCGTTAAACGGGTAGCCCGATTATTGTTATTCTGGTGCGAAAATGTATTCATCAATTTATTCATTATACAGATATAATATCAAATTTATATGCACCCCAAAGTCAGAAAAACCAAAAACCCTAAATAACCTAAAAGGCAACTTAATCATCTTCCATATTGCAAGGATATAATACAAGGGTGGGTTCATTCTGCCTATTAAATGCAAACCATAAAATTAAGGATTCTAGCAAAACACACACACCAAAAAATACTGCCAACTCAGTACAGTCGCAAAAATAAATGAATAAGGTCTAGTGAGCTATTTAGTTTATAATGTGCTCTTGTCTTAATTTTGCATAGGTAACATCAAATTGTATTTACTAGAGTTGGGCAAAAATTCACTACCTGTGAATTATTCACCGTGAATGAAATTTCACATTACTTTTTTCACATCACGATTTGAATTTACAATAAAGGATTTCACATTTAACGCGCGCCGGCTTCGTAAACTGTGATGTACGAACGAAGTGGTGTACACACAAGTGGTGTGTATACGTAAATTCAAAGGGACTTGAGTAGCAGTTTGAACATTTTGTGAATATGACCCGACTTTTTGAGAAATACCCTTTTTGATCACAAACACGTTCATCGTATCGTATCGAAAAAGTAGGCTACTAACGAGGCTTAAACTCCTATACATACGTTTTACTCACCTACAAAACTCGGAGGTAAGGACACTGAAGTCACGACTTAAAAACCTACAGCAATTTATTCAGCACAATTACTGTGCTGCAATTAATTCGCATTAGAAAACCGAAATTCGGGCTGTTTAAGCTAGTAATCCCAGTATGTTCCCGAATATTAATACATTTTTCCGAAGAAAAAAAATCAGAATTAGCTTCCGTGTCTTCAGCTCCCCCGTACTGCAAACAACGAACAGTTCTTGTGACAGCAGGCATAGATCCGGTAGAAGCGATGGAAGATGACAACTTTTTTGCGAACGAAGATCCTCAGGAAAAAGTTGAAGTAATAGGTGCGACGTTTCAAGATGTGTATAAGGTGAATGTTAGCATTCGCCCGAAACATGTCTTGGTGTATTGCACAACTTCTACTTGCGATATGATATTGAGCACTGGCTATCGGAGAACACTGGTTCTTCCATGTTCAATGACGATAATTTGGTACATGATGTCATTGCCAATGAAAGGGATCAACCTCCGTACATCTCAAAGGAAGACCTCCTAGTTATTTTCGGTTCACTGAGAAGTTAGAAATCTGTGGGAATCGACAAAATACCAAACATTGTTCTAAAACACCTTCCTCTAGAAGCGGTAAACATTTACACTACCCTGTTTAACAATTTGCTGAATAATGAACATTATCCAGCTCATTGGAAGACAGCGGTGGTACAACCAATTCCTTAATGGAACAAAGACACTTCCAATCTGGCAAATCTCCGGTCGATAAGTCTCCTTCCGAACATCAGCAAGGTATTCGAAAAGGTGATCAATAGAGCGAGTGGGTTGAGGACAAAAATATAGTTCCGGATAACCAATTCGGTTTCAGAGCGGGACATGATTGCATACATGCCGCGTCCGAACTGGTCTCAGATATCGAATGGAACAAAAGTAAGAAACATACACGGGTGACTTGCTGATTAATTTGGAGAAGGCCTTTGACACTGTATGGTTGCAGGGGCTCTTTTTCAAGATTGACCAGCTAGGCATAAGCAAACCGCTGCTGTACATAATCTTAGATATGCTCACCAGCAGACAGTTTATTGTGAAAAATGGCTACAACAGGGTGTAGTTATTTCGCCGATTTTGTTTACGAGCTATCTTGTAGGAACTCTCCGCCACTCCATAGCGTACGCATTTGACTTGATCGCGTACAGGTCAAGTCTGAAGATCGAGATCATTGTTAGTCTTTTGCAACTTCGAAAAGATTCAGGTGTATTGCGACGACTGGAAGTTGAAGATCAATTTCCAAAAGTGCGAGACCATCCTGTTCAGGACTCCGTTGTCCAGGGCCTCTAGAAATACCAAAAAGAAGTGATGAATGTTCTCTATCATTGGACAAAACGGACACCGAGTGGCGAATCGAAGTGCTGTCAGATACCTTGGGATCTGGCTAGATCAATATCTACATTGACAAAGAGACTGTTTCACAGCAGTCAACTCGATGCCAAGGTAAAGGTGATCTTCTATATTCATTCTGCCTGTTCTTGCCTCTGGATGTCTCGTGTGGTTCTACGGCTTGTCTCCATTTATAAAGATCTCCAGCGTCTGAGAACAAAAAAATTCTATTATAATGAGGTCCCATACAACGGAGCAAACCTGATCAGAGTGGATAACTTCCTGATAAAGCTTATTCGAAGGCAACTTGATCTCCGGGGCTTTTTACCCGAATGGTATGCACCATGAGACAGTGCTCCTTTCACGGCCTTATTTCCCCTGAACCGTTCCACTATCTCGATAGAAAAGGTCTGGTCGAGGACAGATTTGCGGTACAGTTAATCTTCCACATTGGTCGAAAATATGTGGACGGGCGAGTCAACTACGACCAAGACATGGCAAGTAGCTCACCGGAGAGTCTCAGGTTGAGTAGTGCGGTATCAGACTGAGACAGAGCGGATGTCGAAAGGCAATATCGACACTTTTGGTGGATGAACGGCGAGTAAAACTCTGTCGTTTTTTTTTAAACATGAGTTCACGTAAGGCAAATTGGATAACCTTGCCTGGCTATCATATGTTTAAGGTAGTGTAAGTAGTTTTCATGTTGTTTTAAGTGAGATTTAGATTTTATGTTTAAGCTTAGTTTGTAGTTCAGTATCTAGGTCTAGTTTTAGAAAACATAAAAAAAAACTTCCGTTTACTAAGTTTTTGTTCATAATTAATATTTGTTCTTAGTTTTCTTATTATTTAGTTGTAAGAATTTAAATTTAAAATTAATATTAAGTAAAAAGGCATATTTTTAATTTGTAAGGTTAAGCTTAGAGCACCCAAATAGGGCCAGTTAGTTAGTTTATACATCTATAGTTATATTTATTAACCATACTTTAGTGTAGAATGTAAGAAGAATAAATGAATTGAATAAAAATGCTTTGAAAAAAAGAGAACAATGTATGTGTATCTTGTACAGTATAGTAAGTTATTGTTTGCGTATCTAACATTGTTCGTATAACGTACGGATCGTATAACGTCCGGATAGTGTAACGTACGGATCGTATAACGTCCGGGTAGTATATAGTAACGTTTGTGTATTAATAAGCATAATTAAGGAAATTAATGTTTGGGTACCACAGGTTGTGTATGTTTGACCGTTGTTTAGGAATGGAAATACAGAATATACACTTCTTTTTTTCAACCTCTGAATTTCGCAATGTACCTAAGTATAAGTACCTTTAAATTTTGTATTTGTTTAAATTGAATGTCTAAGATCAATGAGATCCAGGAGTATCTCACAGCTAGGGGGGGAGATGCTAGGTCAATACCACAGCAGAGGCATAGACCGAACGCATTTGTCCCTATGTCAGCCCAGAAGGTTTGCTTCTCTTCATATTTGTTTACTTTTCTTTCGCAATTTAACACAGAAATCTTTTATGCTGACGAATAAAGAAGGTCATTTTAATATTATAAGATAGGCTAAGAGTAATTTAAAAAAAAAATAGTTTAAATGTTTTACTTCTAAGACTTCTCTAAATAATTTCTTTTAAATCCAATGACTAAAACTGAAAACAACTTACACTGCGAATGGAATACGTACTTGGAATTTCAAAGCAGTATTTATACCGTCTCAACCATTTGTCGCGGGTTATTAGGGACAAATTGCAAATAACAAGGAAATTAAGTCAAAAAAGGATTTATGGGGATAAGAATCTCCCAGGAAATCATATAAGGAGGCGTCTCAACCCAGTGGTCACGCAATGTACATCAGTTAACGCATTAACTATTCAAATTAAGTATTTTTTTTCGTTTTGCAATCACTTGCCGCATTAACAGAGGGTCCCAGTGAATATTTTCACAGCAGTTTCTATTGGACCACTATAGTATGACCTCTCCTCATATTATTTTACATAAAAAGTGCTCTCTTTGCGCATGTTCTTTTTACTTACTCTGCATATGCAGTCAGTTAAAACGTAGACATGCGGGGGTGTCCTCATAGCAGCTGTTTGGTGAAATTCTCGTTCACTTGGACCTCAACGGAATAAAAATAAATCGTTGTAAATTTTTACATCAAGTGCTTATGCATTTTCATGGGGCATCGTCGTTCTCGTCTTCATTTTGCTTCATCTTAATTACTTAACAAATATGATAAATGATTGTTTCATCAGAAGAGGCACATATCTTGCCCAATTAGATAAGGCGCGTATCCCCTAACCTAATTCCCATCACAACATGGGAATGAATTTCTTGACGCAAGCGATCCTTCACAAGTGAGCAAGTAAAAACAACTTCAAAGGAATGTAGTTTCCGTGACTTGAAAAAAAATGTGGTTCAAAATAAGACGATTCCTCACAATTATGTCAAAACATTGTCCTCTTTTGCACTCTCTTTATTGCTCATATTCAAAACATTCTCTAAAATAAACAAAAAAAACAACAGTATTGTATACATAAATGTAAATGAAATCATTAAAGCAAGCTCAAAATGCAAATGCGACATTTTAACCGCTCACATTTAAATAACGCAATTATAAATTGTCTGCTGCAAGAAGAGTGGGCGAACAACCCATACAAATCTTGCGACGTTACAAGAACGTTGCGTGATTTCCGACTTACAACGCAAATTTTTTGCAGAAATTTTCAAGTCTACTCATTACTTATTAGTCATCAAACTTCATAGTTCCTTGTGTTGTATTGTTTTGTATTACGAATTTAGTGTTTTTTGATTTTGAGTCAAAATATTAATTTTAGGTAAAAATGTTTACCTTAAAATAACCGAACATCTTTCAACTTCTGCAGATTCCGTATACTAAACATTTTCGACTAAAACTTGATTTCTAATAAACAGAAAACAAAAAGGGAAATTAGGCGAGTCAGTTAGTGAGGGCTTTTCCTTTTTTTTATATATTTAAGATGAATTATTTTCACATTTCACTCCGTTTTACATACTTAAAATTTGTGTCACACACTCGAAATCAGCTTTAAAATGTTTGCTTACATAATTTATCCAATATAGAAAATCTGTTGACCTTTTTATTACTTTTGCTCTATTTAAAACTTATACAACTTCTAAGACATAACCCATTTGGATGTTCCTTTAAATTAATCTGTATTTGTTTTAATATGTTTTTCATTCTTTATTTTGATTAATTTCTTTTTTTTTGTTTTGCATATCAATCGAGTGTTCTTTGTTGTTTTCTTTAACATTTCGTGTACTTTTTTTTAAGAATAATAATTTATTTTATTAATAATGAATAAATGAATTTATTTATTTTTTGCTTTTGTTTCTCTTGTTTTCTTTCATATTTCAAAAATAATAAATGTGTAGGAGAGCGTTTGTTTGTATTTTTTAATTGTTTTTATTTTAACGTTTATATTTGTATTACATGACGGATCGGTTTTACAAACTGGAACGCATCACATAGCATATTTTCTAGTCCATTCTCGTGCCAATTCATTATATTTTTCTCGATCAGTTTTATATATTCTGGCAATTTCAGGAACAAGTGGGTCATCTGGATTAGGGTCACAAAGAAGAGAGCAAATTGATAGTAAAACTGCAAACAAAAAATGTTATAACATCAATAGGTGGAACAAGATGAACAATTCGTTTCATAATACCTTTTGAAATAGTCAGTGCTGGTGACCATTGGGATCTTAAAATGTCGAGGCAAATCGAACCGTTGCTATTAATGTTTGGATGGTATATGCGAGTTGTGAAAGCAACTTTTGGTGGTTTAAATGGATAATCTGTTGGAAAATGAATTGTTAAGAAAAACACCCCACCCTGATATGGACTATCCGGCTAAAATATAAAAACCAAAAATTAGTGTTTATCAACTTTATTATTCAAAAAAAAAAAATCTTACAGGTCCCATTATTGTTGCTTGCCAGTGAAACACTGTAAAAATAAATAAATAGAAGAAATCGATTAAAAATCACATCAAATATTGTAGTGCTAAAATGTTATTATATCTTGTCTATCCTAGTACCTGCGGAACGTGAGCATTTATTGAGAATGTTTACAGAAAGTGCAACTAGATTGATTTGTAAAAGAATTGAGAAGTCCTCTTCTATTCGTAGCCGTTAAATCAAGCCGATTGGATGATTGGCACTGATTGGCGTAATGTTACTGTTAACTACACATCAATTATGTTATTTAATCCCCCCTATTAAGACTATTATGACGACAGCGGACGAACTCTCTCGATGGACTCAATGATGACATCACAACTTCAGGCGGAAGCAGAAGTTTGGGCAACCTCGACACATTCGGAGCTAAGGCCGATAAAGATTTCAAATAATAAGTCAGGTTTTTGCAAGAGATGGTGGCGGCTGAGTTCTTATTTGTACCAACGACAGCGCTTTCATTCCCGAAGCGGGTTACTGATGTCGGTTTGAACCGGCCCCTCGTCCTACGGGTATAACACAAAATGGAACTGGTTCTCATGTTTGGGGGTTGTTTCGTCAAGGTAATTTCCTTACCTTGAACGTGGTAAGGAAATTACCTTGACCTTACTATGAGAGAGACACTAGTCTCGGATAATAAAGAACCCCACATTTAAGATCGCGACCGGGAACGTCCACCGTCTACGAACTGATGAGTCTGCACCTGCAACGTAACATACGCTGTACACTCCTTGTGCTTCTCAAAAACTTCAATCTGTACTCACGCGGTACAAGGCAGAAATTGCCGCAATCCAGGAGATACGACGGACAGGATCAGGTAAAAAAACGGAAAAATTCTGGCATTCGTTGCAGTGGTCATTAAAGATTGAACATGTAAGGATGCGGATACGTCGGTGGATGTCGGCTACGATCAATGTTGGTTGACTTTAAGCCGATTTGCGATCGCCTGGCCGTGACCTGCCTCAAGGCAATATTCCAAAACATCAGTATATGTGCAAACGCCCATACCGACGAAACTGAAGACAATGCAATGTGTAAATAAGATTCAGTTCCTCCGAACCATGCGAAACATGTGCCGGATTTGTGCAAGAAGATCCGCTATCATATAACTTCTTCAACCTCGTGCGAGAACAGATAGATGCAAACACGGAACACGTCACGTTGAATATTTGGTCCCGTATGCAAGGAGGGCGAATGGAGAAGATATAACCGCGAACTCTAGTGCTGACGATGACGAAATTGGCTCGGTCACATCGAACGAATGGACAATAATACACAAGCAAAGAGGATCTTCGGATCACAGGCCCCAGGCTCAAGACGACTAGGAAGACCGAACCTCCGTTCTAAGGACGCAAACGCGGATGCCAGATCCCTTGGTCTATATATCTGGAAGCAGCTTGCCCGGGATCGACAAGAGTGGAAGGTTGCCGTGTCTCTGACAACATCTCTTCACAAGTCGGGAGCCCGTTAAGAACTCAAATAATACGTGCATCAGGAGACGTTTACTGGCCCACAAAGACTTAAACTCCCCAAATGCACAGTTCCAACAGCCCAACGCAAAGGAAGTTATTACCCCAATTCTGACAAAAGAAAAACTACAAACTTCTTTTGTTTTGTTTTGCTTAACAATTTGTTTCCGCCGTTAATTTTTTAAGCGAGGGACCATCAAGATTATCAGATACGACTTTTCGAACTTAAGCTTGCAAATAAATTCACGTTGACTTCAATTTCCCATCATAAAAATGTCCAGTGCAAAGTTTTCGTGGTTATTTAAACTCACTGTCCTATATAGCCCGATCAAATGGGTGGCCATGGAATAGTGGTTAAACACTCGGCTTATCATGCTGGAGTTCTATCATCCATTATCGTACCTCAATCAGGAAAAAAGAAAAGAGGCTTGAAGATGGCTTTACAGCCCTAATAAGGAATCGAAATACCGACAGCAGGGCACTTGTCAGTTATTTCTTATCTTAAATTAATTCCAGCAATTTTCATCAAAACGTTCACGTACCATTTGTTCCGTCACTTTTGCAAAATATATCTCTTTTTTTAGAACACCAATTCGTAAGATTTTCGTAAAATATTGTTAGGGTTCAACTTAATATATACATAGATACAATTATTGTGCTATTGTTTAACATACGAATATTTGCGAACGTTATGCAAAAAAAAAATTAAAAAAAAACCAGAAAAACTCTTCTCTCTCCAATCTTCTTTGATATTATTATAGTCCATTTATTTTCTTATTACATAACTTTCCAAATCGTAATTGCTTGAATTGGGATAAGTTAAAGTTAGATAAAGCAAATGTTTTCAAACATTGCGTTATTCCTGTCTTGAGAATGAACACGAGATAGAGTCCACTTTCAGCATTTAGAAAGTGCATCATATCGAATTAGGAGCCAAAATTTAATTGGTGAATATGAATAAGAGAGTTGATTGAATCACAGGCGAACACTAGACAATATTTCAACAATTGATAGAATGAGGTTCGTCTAAAGTTTACGATAATATTTAAGTGTCTTAAATATGAAACGCTGGACTCTTATTTCCACATGCAAGGTGAATCGATAGTGAAGTTATCTTCTCCATTCGCTTGAAAAGAAGCCAAATTGGATAAATTGGATGAAAAATAGGCTAGCTAAGAATAGAAGTGATACAAAGTATCATTTTTAGAAAAAAACTCATTGAACTTCTTCTACATTAAATTAGTTAGTGTAAAAGTGATCCTAGTGCTATTACATTTCTGTATTGCGTTAAAAAATATAAATTCTTATTGCAGATGAGATCTAAGTTACTTTGATCATTCAACTGTTGATTTCAACTTAGTGCAGAAATGATCCAAGTCGGCTGTTCCCACTTAGATCACTTTTCTTCAAAAAAGTGTGCATGACAATTCTGGCTGACGGATTTAACTGAAAGCATTATGTGATGGCACCTCATGTTTGGTCACATTTGGCTTGCATTCCGACCAGGGTTGTTCGAACTGTCATATGTTGGATAAACCTTCATTTGTTACGTCTGATGTAGTTTTAACTATCAGATTATTTGTCATTTTAAAGCTAAGGCGTTTGGATTGTTAGTGTATTTGAATTAGTCCGTGTAAGCAAAAGAAGATATATTAATAATTAAATATATCTTCTTTTATTAAAGGTGGTTTTACTCCAGTTAAAATGAAGAATGAAAGGATTGGTGCACTTTGCGACACATGTTCTATCCTTCTTAAGAATACTACTATTTCAAGGCTTCAGGCGCATAGGTAACAGTTTCTTTGTGTGCATAAGCATAAAAATACTAGTTGCAATTATCCTACGCCTTACATTAAATATTCTTTTCAGAAAAAAATATGAACCTGACCAGGAACACAAATTGGGAAAACGTTTGAATGGGATTGATGATGTTGATGGTGATGTCACGGTAAAAAAAATCATTAAGATTATGATCCGATCAACATGATGCGCTTTCAAGATTTCTTTTCGAAAAGGGCTTATGACCCGGTCAAATCAAAAATTTGCTTAAAAAATTCTTTAAGATCATTTTTACCTGGAAATACCCAAAGTCGAAAGTGAATGAATATGAATCATCAAAATTTGAAACTAAGCTAGATGGACAATACTCGGTGTTGTTGTACCTCTCTTATTTAAATATTACATTACAGAAAAGTGATAAATTACTTTAAGCTTGTGTTGTTTGCCGGCGTTGGGTTTTTTTTTATATTTATTGTGTTGATATTAAATCTTTTGAGACATTAAACAGTGATTTAAATTCAATATGCGATTGGCTGAAAAATAATCAGCTAATTTTAATCATTAATGAACATAATTAATAATCATGCTTTTAGTATGATAACAAATTATAGCATATCGCGAACACCCTCTTTCATAATAGACAACAACGAAACCGAGGTGGTTAATAAAATATTATATCTTGGCATTCAGTAAATTAAACTTTAGTGATTAGATTTCTCAAAAAAAAAAATGGAGTGTTTCAAAGAACGAGGCAAAATATCTCAATGTAGAGAATATAATTCTGTCCTTAAGATCTACAAGAATAAGTTTCAAACGGGAATTCATTGTATAATTTGCTTAATCATAGTTATTTGAGAATACAAAAATCGAGAACATCTAGAGGTCAATAAAAATCAAATTTAAGGGTTACGAAACAATAAAAAATTTGCCACTTGAAAAAAAAAGTAAGATGGCTAAAGAAGGACAAAATAACTTTCTTTTGTCATTTAAAACGCGTTGCTTGGTCTTACTTTATTCCAACCGGCTTTGAATTTCCTGCGTTGGTCGTTCATTCTTCGGTTATGTCGTTTAAACGTTAATTATTCGGCATTCGTTTAAAAACGTACACCGGGCAAAAAAAAAAGAAAGTGTAAACCTTGCGCTACAGCTTGAAACAATAAATAAAAAAGTAAAAGAATACGTAATACATAGTTAAATAAATTCAAGTTTGCAAGTAAAGGAGAGGTAATTCAGATAAATGGGAAAAAAAGAACCCTTTTGCATACTTTGAGGCCTTCAAGTTTTTTTGGGTATATTTTCGTGATTTCTTGATCATATGTTATGTGATTTACCCCCTAAATGTCAAATAGACTGAATTGCAGCCTGTTTAATATCTTGTTAAAGCGGTTTGGTCGTCAGTCGCTTTCATCAAAAAATCGTAATCTTGAATTTTCTTAGGATTCAACAACTGATGGTTCATTCGAATTGCTTGCATTTGGAGCTCTGACTATTTTTCAGAATAATATTAATATTAAAATCAAGAAAAAACAAAAAAAATTCTGTTTTTTTGTTCCTCTAAAAAATTCCTCGAATAAGATTTTCCAACTACATATGTTAAGTATGATACATGATAGCGCGATTCAAAGTGCTGCATGGATTAGTATGGAAATATGGATTATATGCAGAAAATATGGTGTTATTACATTAAAGAGGAGGCGGCTAAGGTATTATTTATTTTTTGCATTTTTTTTAATTGAATGCACCATATTTTAAGAATACTGTGTCAAGTCGATTGGAGCAAATTGACGATGTTACGAGTATTTTTATGCCTGTCGGATGAACGTTTTATACCAGATTTTTTAGTGTTCTAAACTTTAAAGCGTTTTCCCCACAACTCACGTTTTCAAAGTCGATATCCCTCATAGTTTCAAAACTACTGCACCGATCCTTTTAACACTTGTTCTGTACAAAATTTACGAGGTAACGCTGAAGATTTTTTTTCAAATTAAAATTAAAATTTCGGAAAACCCTCCGAAACCCTTCCCTTGCATGGGGAAAACTATTTTCTAACGAATGAACTTTGATTTCAGATGATCCAGCACCAAGTTATGAGGGTCGCCACAACTCTACTTTTTTCCCGAAACACGTCCGAATAATTGCTGCCATTACCGTGTTTTTTTGATATTTCTTCGTGAAAATTTTATACAATATTCTTCAAACGTCATAATTTAATGTACTATTGGTTTTAATAAAGAGTATTTGACTGTGTCATCACAAAAAATTCACAAAAGCATGCCTTTTTCGTGCGAATCACTCTTTCTCCCCCCTTAAAGGAGAAGAATGGTCCTATTCCAATGGAACAGTTCACCCAGAAAATCTTCAAATATATCCAAAAACGTACGCAACAAATTATACGAAATCAAATTAAATCTATGTAATTTTTATTGTTTACAAATTAAAGTAAAATAAGTTAAACTTAAATGTAATTGCATATTTGATCTGCGAACAATTTAAAAACAAATGTTGGCATACGATTAATCGTATTATGAAACAACAATTATTGACTTTGTTAAACTTGTTCTTGATTTTTGGCTATTAAAGTCCGACTTTCAAAGAAATTTCAATTTAAATGAGTTTAATTGTTGCCTTTTTGAAAATATGGTTACTAAACACGTTTGGATAATTGTTCTGTTCGAGCTACCTTTTTATGTATATTACACTAGTAGAAGAGCCTGTCATACGACAGGAAGAATGTGATACACATTTATTTAATCAATTCTATTTAAAACATATTGCATATATTATAATTAATACCTTAAACCTTATTTAGTTTAAAGCTGATGCATTTACGTTCGCCGAATATGTAAAATTATATACGTCAAGGGAAAGGGCTGTGGATCCCCTCACGCGTATTGCCTTTTTTTAAATATTAATATTATATTTTTTGATTTAGATTTATTTACCTCATGGCAATTCGCTACACATTAAATATTTCTTTAAATACAACGTTTTTTGTCAATATTTTGCCCGAACCTGACGTTGTTTTTCACTTGTGCGACGAAATCTGGACATTCAATATATAGTTGCCCATGTCTAAATACTGGTTCTGGTTGATAAATAATGGCCTTTTCAAATGTTTACCCTTGTGAGTTATTGATTTTCATAGCAAATGCTTATTTAATTTTTTAACAAAATTTATATCCCAAATTTGATCTCCTTAAAGAGAAAGTAGTGGATTAACAATTGGACCTAAATTTGGTTCAAAAACATTTAATTTTTCGGTTTGTTATTTGGATCAGATCTGCAGTGACCTAATTAGTATATTTCAGGGTTGTTTAAAACGACAGCTACTTCATTAACTCGGATATATTATAGCGTCTTAAATCAGAATTTATTATCAGGAAAAAGTTTAATTCGCGCAACAATGAAGGATCGCAACTACTATTTTCATTAAAACTTACTTCTCTTATCGGCAGCTGTAGCAGGATTAAGAATATACAACTGTGCAAAGTTTCTTCGTTCACCAATGTTGGGACATGGAGTTCGAGTTCGACTATAAATGTTTACGTGAATTCTGGAACCGGAGGACCCAAATCCATTGGCACAATATGGTATTTGAACCAAATGAAGCAAGCTGTTAAAGCTGTTAAAAGTTGATGGGATTTGGACAAAATGTTGTTTTGCCATACTTATACACATGAGGTTATAAGATTTCCCAAATTTTCAACTATCCTATGGTAACAAAAACTATTCCGACCAGGGTTGTTCGAACTGTCATATGTTGGATAAACCTTCATTTGTTACGTCTGATGTAGTTTTAACTATCAGATTATTTGTCATTTTAAAGCTAAGGCGTTTGGATTGTTAGTGTATTTGAATTAGTCCGTGTAAGCAAAAGAAGATATATTAATAATTAAATATATCTTCTTTTATTAAAGGTGGTTTTACTCCAGTTAAAATGAAGAATGAAAGGATTGGTGCACTTTGCGACACATGTTCTATCCTTCTTAAGAATACTACTATTTCAAGGCTTCAGGCGCATAGGTAACAGTTTCTTTGTGTGCATAAGCATAAAAATACTAGTTGCAATTATCCTACGCCTTACATTAAATATTCTTTTCAGAAAAAAATATGAACCTGACCAGGAACACAAATTGGGAAAACGTTTGAATGGGATTGATGATGTTGATGGTGATGTCACGGTAAAAAAAATCATTAAGATTATGATCCGATCAACATGATGCGCTTTCAAGATTTCTTTTCGAAAAGGGCTTATGACCCGGTCAAATCAAAAATTTGCTTAAAAAATTCTTTAAGATCATTTTTACCTGGAAATACCCAAAGTCGAAAGTGAATGAATATGAATCATCAAAATTTGAAACTAAGCTAGATGGACAATACTCGGTGTTGTTGTACCTCTCTTATTTAAATATTACATTACAGAAAAGTGATAAATTACTTTAAGCTTGTGTTGTTTGCCGGCGTTGGGTTTTTTTTTATATTTATTGTGTTGATATTAAATCTTTTGAGACATTAAACAGTGATTTAAATTCAATATGCGATTGGCTGAAAAATAATCAGCTAATTTTAATCATTAATGAACATAATTAATAATCATGCTTTTAGTATGATAACAAATTATAGCATATCGCGAACACCCTCTTTCATAATAGACAACAACGAAACCGAGGTGGTTAATAAAATATTATATCTTGGCATTCAGTAAATTAAACTTTAGTGATTAGATTTCTCAAAAAAAAAAATGGAGTGTTTCAAAGAACGAGGCAAAATATCTCAATGTAGAGAATATAATTCTGTCCTTAAGATCTACAAGAATAAGTTTCAAACGGGAATTCATTGTATAATTTGCTTAATCATAGTTATTTGAGAATACAAAAATCGAGAACATCTAGAGGTCAATAAAAATCAAATTTAAGGGTTACGAAACAATAAAAAATTTGCCACTTGAAAAAAAAAGTAAGATGGCTAAAGAAGGACAAAATAACTTTCTTTTGTCATTTAAAACGCGTTGCTTGGTCTTACTTTATTCCAACCGGCTTTGAATTTCCTGCGTTGGTCGTTCATTCTTCGGTTATGTCGTTTAAACGTTAATTATTCGGCATTCGTTTAAAAACGTACACCGGGCAAAAAAAAAAGAAAGTGTAAACCTTGCGCTACAGCTTGAAACAATAAATAAAAAAGTAAAAGAATACGTAATACATAGTTAAATAAATTCAAGTTTGCAAGTAAAGGAGAGGTAATTCAGATAAATGGGAAAAAAAGAACCCTTTTGCATACTTTGAGGCCTTCAAGTTTTTTTGGGTATATTTTCGTGATTTCTTGATCATATGTTATGTGATTTACCCCCTAAATGTCAAATAGACTGAATTGCAGCCTGTTTAATATCTTGTTAAGGCGGTTTGGTCGTCAGTCGCTTTCATCAAAAAATCGTAATCTTGAATTTTCTTAGGATTCAACAACTGATGGTTCATTCGAATTGCTTGCATTTGGAGCTCTGACTATTTTTCAGAATAATATTAATATTAAAATCAAGAAAAAACAAAAAAAATTCTGTTTTTTTGTTCCTCTAAAAAATTCCTCGAATAAGATTTTCCAACTACATATGTTAAGTATGATACATGATAGCGCGATTCAAAGTGCTGCATGGATTAGTATGGAAATATGGATTATATGCAGAAAATATGGTGTTATTACATTAAAGAGGAGGCGGCTAAGGTATTATTTATTTTTTGCATTTTTTTTAATTGAATGCACCATATTTTAAGAATACTGTGTCAAGTCGATTGGAGCAAATTGACGATGTTACGAGTATTTTTATGCCTGTCGGATGAACGTTTTATACCAGATTTTTTAGTGTTCTAAACTTTAAAGCGTTTTCCCCACAACTCACGTTTTCAAAGTCGATATCCCTCATAGTTTCAAAACTACTGCACCGATCCTTTTAACACTTGTTCTGTACAAAATTTACGAGGTAACGCTGAAGATTTTTTTTCAAATTAAAATTAAAATTTCGGAAAACCCTCCGAAACCCTTCCCTTGCATGGGGAAAACTATTTTCTAACGAATGAACTTTGATTTCAGATGATCCAGCACCAAGTTATGAGGGTCGCCACAACTCTACTTTTTTCCCGAAACACGTCCGAATAATTGCTGCCATTACCGTGTTTTTTTGATATTTCTTCGTGAAAATTTTATACAATATTCTTCAAACGTCATAATTTAATGTACTATTGGTTTTAATAAAGAGTATTGGACTGTGTCATCACAAAAAATTCACAAAAGCATGCCTTTTTCGTGCGAATCACTCTTTCTCCCCCCTTAAAGGAGAAGAATGGTCCTATTCCAATGGAACAGTTCACCCAGAAAATCTTCAAATATATCCAAAAACGTACGCAACAAATTATACGAAATCAAATTAAATCTATGTAATTTTTATTGTTTACAAATCAAAGTAAAATAAGTTAAACTTAAATGTAATTGCATATTTGATCTGCGAACAATTTAAAAACAAATGTTGGCATACGATTAATCGTATTATGAAACAACAATTATTGACTTTGTTAAACTTGTTCTTGATTTTTGGCTATTAAAGTCCGACTTTCAAAGAAATTTCAATTTAAATGAGTTTAATTGTTGCCTTTTTGAAAATATGGTTACTAAACACGTTTGGATAATTGTTCTGTTCGAGCTACCTTTTTATGTATATTACACTAGTAGAAGAGCCTGTCATACGACAGGAAGAATGTGATACACATTTATTTAATCAATTCTATTTAAAACATATTGCATATATTATAATTAATACCTTAAACCTTATTTAGTTTAAAGCTGATGCATTTACGTTCGCCGAATATGTAAAATTATATACGTCAAGGGAAAGGGCTGTGGATCCCCTCACGCGTATTGCCTTTTTTTAAATATTAATATTATATTTTTTGATTTAGATTTATTTACCTCATGGCAATTCGCTACACATTAAATATTTCTTTAAATACAACGTTTTTTGTCAATATTTTGCCCGAACCTGACGTTGTTTTTCACTTGTGCGACGAAATCTGGACATTCAATATATAGTTGCCCATGTCTAAATACTGGTTCTGGTTGATAAATAATGGCCTTTTCAAATGTTTACCCTTGTGAGTTATTGATTTTCATAGCAAATGCTTATTTAATTTTTTAACAAAATTTATATCCCAAATTTGATCTCCTTAAAGAGAAAGTAGTGGATTAACAATTGGACCTAAATTTGGTTCAAAAACATTTAATTTTTCGGTTTGTTATTTGGATCAGATCTGCAGTGACCTAATTAGTATATTTCAGGGTTGTTTAAAACGACAGCTACTTCATTAACTCGGATATATTATAGCGTCTTAAATCAGAATTTATTATCAGGAAAAAGTTTAATTCGCGCAACAATGAAGGATCGCAACTACTATTTTCATTAAAACTTACTTCTCTTATCGGCAGCTGTAGCAGGATTAAGAATATACAACTGTGCAAAGTTTCTTCGTTCACCAATGTTGGGACATGGAGTTCGAGTTCGACTATAAATGTTTACGTGAATTCTGGAACCGGAGGACCCAAATCCATTGGCACAATATGGTATTTGAACCAAATGAAGCAAGCTGTTAAAGCTGTTAAAAGTTGATGGGATTTGGACAAAATGTTGTTTTGCCATACTTATACACATGAGGTTATAAGATTTCCCAAATTTTCAACTATCCTATGGTAACAAAAACTATCTGCGGTTTCTGCCATAAATTAAGGCTATTAAGTGTACTGTGTCCGAGCGGGATAATTGGCAAACAGTTTTTCCACTTGCCTATTATGCAGCAAAATTTTGATAAAAATAAAATATTAAGCTGCTCCTTACCTTTTTTAACAACAGCAGACCTTCGAAACCTTTGAAACATAAGCATGAACTAAATAAAAGGAAAGCACTTACATTACAACTCGTTTTGTGCATGCCCCACACTTTATATATTCACCGCCTCCAAATTTTCTAAATTTTTCTGGAAAGCAATTTCAAAGTTCAGCCAGCCCTCAAAAATCCAAACCCAAAAAGATGAAACATACAACACTTTGCCAACTCTCTTCAGATATATTCTCTTTAGTTAAGGCAATGTTGCCTTTGATTTAAGGCAACTATTTCTTTTTGGCACAATCCGAACATCAACTTTCACAAGGTATGAAAGACTCAATAAGATACCACAATGAAAAAAAGCTTACGGGAAATCGCAAAGATTATTGATAAAAGCCCGTTTACTGTCCAAAAGATAGAAGAAAAATATGAAATTACTAGAAAAAAAAAAAGGCCCAAGTGGACTTCCACGAAAGTTCAAACTAAACAAATATCCGAAATAGAGTGCTCCCAAAATACAAAAGGAGCTGTCGAGGAAAACCGATGCAAACCTCAGACTTTCGCCGTGAACTGTAAAGCGCTGGCTATCACGGTCAAGCTATCTGAAAAAAACCCATTTATTGGCAATATTAGTCGAAAAAAAGATTGCAATTTGCAAAAAAATCAACTAAAATGTAATTAAGCATCATGGAATACTGTCATTGTCACGGTTGAAATTTATATATATATATACATCATACATCACATCGTACATCATAGCTTAGATTCGAAAAATATTACTGGCACCGTTAAACAGGGCGGCGGTTCTGTTATGGTGTGGGGATGCATGGCGGCTTCTTAGGTAGGCAATTAAGTGTTCATTGACTAAATAATGGATCAATGCATGCAGCTGAATATTCTTAAGAGCAACCTGCATCAGAGTGCTAACAAGTTTGGCGTAGAAACTTTGAAAATCAAACTGAAAATTTATTTGGAAAAATTTTATAACGATTATAGCAGACAAAACAAGTGTTTATGATATGACCAAAAGATACATGTCACTGATTCAATTTAGTTAACTATTAACGTTTCGGAAACCTTTCCCACTTGCAGTTTGATTATTTTTCTCTATTTCTTAAATGTCTATGCTATGTATCTAACTGACCCTTTCAAAAATATGATTTGTACTACATCCGAATGTGAAACGCGCTTCCAGTCTTGAACGAGCTAAGCTACATATATTGACCAAAGTGAAATCATTGAGGAACCACAAAACTCAAAACGGATCTCATAACTTACTTCAAGCGCACACATGATCGTGTGTGGAGACCCATCGGCATTACTTATGAGTTAAAATTCTGTACGAAAGATGAAAGATTAAAAGCTGTGTGAAGCATCACATATCTTGATTTGGATTATGACAAACAACTTGAGTTTTAGGTGCGTAGAACAAAGATGCAGCAAAATTGATGATTTGATCGTTTCACAAATTTTTCACTGCTGCAAAATACTATGTGTATATGTATGAGAGCAAAAGTTGTATACCTATGTAGCCATAAGTGGTCTTACCTACAGTGAGAGTCAAAAATGTATGTAAAGCTGATAGTCACCACAACTTAAGTTCAACTGCGCTATGCTACAAATGAAAAGATAAAATACTTCAAAACACTATTGAAACTTACATTGCAACTGTACAAAAAATTATAGAAAGATGCAACTTGCGTAGAAACACGAAGACTGTACAGCGATCCGTTCGCCCTCGCTCTATGACAGACATCGAAGTACGGAAAAAAGTAAGGCAAGTAAAGAAAGCTAGCGGACTACATGGACGTGTGCCAAGGAAAAAACCATGCATATTCGATACGCAGGAATAAGGTCTGGGGTTCAGCAAATGACGGGCTTCTCCATAAAACAACATAAAACATGGTGCTGGTTCATTGATGTTGGGGTTGAATGCCAACTGTGGGGACCGGACATATTCTTTTCACTAAATCAAAAGTGAACAACAGAGATTACCTGAAGATTCTGAAGGATAATTTACACTTTGCGTTTTTCAACAAGATAATAACCCAAAGCATACACGAAATTGTCAAGGCATGTCTGCTGTACCATTGCCCTAAGCAGCTTAACTCCCAACCACAATCTCCGAATCTAACCCAATACAACTTTTATGGGAGGTTTTGGACAGAAACATGCGGAATCCAACCATAACGTCTTAGGAAGACCTGCGTACTGCATTGCACGAAGGTTAGTCAAAAATCTCACCTGATGTCACTAGGAACCTTGTTAATTCTGTGTCCAGACAATAAGCGACGGTAGTTAAAGCCTATGAAGGTCCTACGAAATACTTAAAACTTTGCTTTTTAAAACTCAAGTAAGGCGAAAAGTGTCTACATTTTTCGCAAGCCATAAAAAGTCTGCGTTCACGTATTGCAGAGTGGGTTTTGATTAGAATTAAAAATAAAGGACCACTTATTTTTGTTTTTTTTTCTGATAATGCTAATATTTCTTCAGTAAATATTTTAAAACCGATGCACCTCTATTCAAATGCAATAATATATTAATTTTGGAATCCGAGATTATTATGAAGAGTGATTATCTTTGATTAGTTAGTTGAGTTTTTTTGTGACTTTATTTTTTTTTTATTAAATGAAGGTAAGGGAAAGGAAAGAAGTGTTAGTAAGCGAAAAATCAGTATTGGAATTAATATTGGAAATAAAAGTAAATTCTTTAAGCAAGAATCAGGAAAGAAGTTAGACAATATTCCTCAGTCCAAAGAGTGATTAACAACTTTTAAACGAAAGATACTTTGACCTCCAAACCTAGTTCAGATCGACGCTCAAAGTTATCTTGCAGAGAAAAACGAAACATAAAAATGCAAATAACAAAAATCCGAAGCTGACTGCACTTCAAATTGCAATAAATGTTAAAAACCAATTTCACAAAAACATTTGCGCTGATACGGCAAGAAAGATCCTTATAAAGGCTGGATACCACGTACGTTTAGACCGAAAAAATACATTCATTTCGCAAGTCAACTGACAACAAACGTATCGAATTTTGGAAAAACGTTTTATTTTCAGACGAAAGCAAGTTCTGCATTTTTGGCATTAAAGACCGGATAGAAGTTTGGAGAAAAGCAGGTACGGCGTTCCAAAAAGAGAACACACTACCAACTGTTTAACATGGTATTGTAAGTGGAGGGGTTGGCATCTTTCAATTTAATGAAATGGTCCAAAGCACACGGCCGATTGTGAAGTTTTAGTTGTTGTATAATGCCCCCAAAAAGCTTCGCACACCGCTCCAATCACTAGATTTGAGCTCCATTGAACATTTATGGGATTCGCTCGAAAGAAAAATTAGACAGCATTCAATTACCAGAAAGAAAATGTTGAAAACTGTGTTCAAAGAGGAATGGGAGAAAATAAGTGCAGAAGAAACCACAAATCTCGTAAATTCTATGCCAAAAAAGCTCCGAGAAGGCTTTAAGAGACGAGGCTATTTTACTTTCTTCTAAATCACCTTTTTATTTAAAAATAAAACTTAAATGTTCTTCCGTGCATAAAGTGAACGCTGAGTTTTCTCCCCATTTATTATAAGGTCGATTACATAAGTGATGTTATTTTAAATAACACATTTTTGTTTCTTAGGTTTTAAAATGTTTACTGAAAAAAATATTAGCAATAATAAAAAACAACAAAAATAAGTAGTTGTTTGTTTTTAATTACTATTAAAATTCTAGTCTGCAAAATGTGAGCGCAGATTTTTATTGCAAGTGTATGTGTATACTTACTTTTGACTGCAGTTTTTAGATTATTTTTGCTCTCATCGTGAATAACTTCTGTATTTCAATTGATTTTGTTAAAAACAAAAGTGGTAATAAAAGGGAAGTATGTGTTTTTGTGTTTTGAAATATTTTATCTTTTCACTTGTAGCATAGCGCAGTTGAAATTTAGTTGTGGAACCAATAAAAACAAAAAAAAATCGTCAAGATCGTCAAGATATGGACGACAACCAAATAACAGAAACGCTCATTGGTAAGTCTCTAGTGTCTTAGAAAAGTTTACAAGTTAGTTTTCATGGACTTGGAACTGATAATGTTTATTCTAAGCCATAGACAGATCCTGTGATGGCACCGTTTTTAAAAACTCCTCTTCGGAACATGCATCTGAAGAATCCTTGTCCTTGTCCTTAACAAAATTTTTGAAAACCGTCAGGTAGATAGTTTAACAAATTTATACAATTTAGCTAGTTTCGACTTGCACGATGCATTTTAATTTGCCGAAAAATCCGAATACCAGCACGCAGAACATACATTCGTGCTATTTGCTTAATGATAATGGAACTTAGGTTAAAGTTTGCAAAATTTTTGTTGACAGTTTTTCAAGTGTAAGTTGAGCGGTTAAGCAGAGTGACGCAAAAGAAAACAATTGATGCTGATCCGCCTTCTGACAAAAGAAGTCGAAAAAAGTCAGCAAATAGAACACCTCAATATAAAATACTTGACACGAAAACATTCATTGAAAAATCTCTTGACAAAACGGGCATCACATTTGACTTGATGAAATGGATACCAAAACACGTTTTAAGAACAGGGACTCTGTACGTTCTGTTACGGCATCCAAAACATGGGCACTGACCAGGCCCACATGTTGGTTCGCGACGAGACAGTAGCTTCCAGAGGCCAACAAGAAGTCGGCTCCAGTCGGCTCAATTTTTTAAAAAAATATAATGAAGACAAATAATTTTGTACTTTGACCAACGTGGCGAACTAAATCGAAGTGTTTGACTTGGTTTCTCATCAAGAAATTACTGCATAAGTTTCTTCTCAGTGAGTATTCGTACTGACCCTACGATCAAGGCCTGATTGAAAAGAATAAACAGTTTTATAAAGAAATATTGGTTCCTGAGGTTTGGCAGAAAGAAAATGCTTCGTAAAAACGAGGAACTCTTTCCAAGTCTCTGGGGAAAAACATAAAAAACAGCAAAATTTGCCTTTACAGCCAAAAAGTTGAATAACTCAAAATTCAGTGGCTGAAAGAAAGCCTCTTTATATTCTTCTTCAAGTATTTCAACGCAGATGATGTTCCGTTTGATGAAGTAAATTTCAGAAAGCGAAAGAAGTTGAGAGATTTGATGATGCTCCGAGTAGAAAAAGCAGAAAAGAGCAAGATTTAGTGTTCAGTGACAAAAATTTCTGCTCGGAATTGCTTTTTTAGCGTTCTGTCAGAGCAGAAAAGAGCAAGTTTTCTTGTTCTTACTTTGGAAGTAGAGCAGACTGGAGTGTTGATGTCAAAATCAGCTGTGACTGTTATTTGGATTAGATTTCAAGGATGGGGGTTGATTAAGCGTATACGGTTTGACTTCTTTGGTTTTCAAAACAATCATTTTAAGAGTGCTACATTCTCATATCTAGAAAAAATAAAAGAAAAGAAAAGAAAATAAGGAACAATAATGCAAATTGATATTAAAAATAATATCGGCCAATCCATATTGTTTGAATGCTCCAAACATAGGTTTAAAAATATTTGGCAACTAACATGTGGACTGCTCTTTTCTGCTCTTGTCTGCTCTGACTTTGATCCGACATTTTGCTCGCTTATGAGAATTTCTGCTCTAGATCTTCGTCACTGAAAAACTATAGTTTCTACAACTCAAGCACGTCAACGACCGCTTCGAATAGAGCTGCGGATCTATTTTAACATGAGTAGTTTTAAATTTCATTAATTATTATTTAGAAAAAATAAAAAGTGCATTACAAGAAAATTAAAACAGTGTTTTAATTTGGCCTAACTTTAATTTTCAAAATAACTTATTATATGCATGGAGGCCACAAAAAATGAAAATTATGATTTGTTCTCTTCAAATGATATCAATCAAAAACGAATTAGCTGTTAAAAAATTGAGTCAAGTAGATTTTACAAACAAGAATATGAAAATTTGAAGTTAAATAAAAAAAAAAACAAAATTTGTTTTTATAAATTCATTAACAACTCCTATAACTCCTCATAATGGTTACATGGTTAATTTTGCTCTCATAACCTGATATGTAGGTACATGTTCAAAGCTTGATTGTAATGTACATAGCTCTTTTTTTCAACAGACTGCTTAAATTTTGAAAACTTAAAACTACAGATATTAAAAAATTCAAAAACAAAACTGTTCATATTAGTAGTAATCCATGTTAAAGGAATATTTATTTATTCAACACTGGAATTTACAACTTGTATGCATTTTGGAATCTATTGATTTAAAAAAAAAATATATGTACGATAAATTAATTTGCTTTCCCCTGCGTATAGCCAAGTAAAAATAAAAACATATGCGACATCTTGTTTGTTTATTACTCAGAACCATTTGCGCTGTGCACGTTACACTTTTCGCAACAGCGGTGAGTGTTTAACCTTCATTTCATTCTCATCTCCCAAAGACCCAAGAAACTTTTCCATGGCAGTATAACAGCTGATCCGAACACTCACACAAAGAATTGAATGACTAAAAATGCTGACTGGAAAAATGTTTGTGGTTATGTGCTCGTCAAAATATATGCGAACGCATCTGCATTTTTTATACATTGTAAATGATCGGTCATTTGATTCTATGTACACCTTACACGGTGAAATAAATTGTTATCAATTTCATGCGTTTATATTTTTTGCATTTGACAAAACCTTTTCTTTAATGCAAGTGTACCACAACATTGAAGTTCATATGTTGAATTTAGCTTGAAGATTACAAGTCAACACCAACTTCCAAAGATAGTGTGATGCTACACCTTCTGAGCAATCAGCTTTCATAATTTATAACATGTGCAAGTTCTTACACCGCGATAGAAAGGAAGTTAGTTGTCAGACAGTATTTTGATAGGAAACACTAAAAACAAACTCTTCATAAGACCATAACATAAAATATTTGCGTGGGAATTTGGTATGCAAACGTCGATCCTGTAAATATAACGCGAATATGTCAGAAAGTGTACAAACGAAGGATGGCATATTCTTTGATGCCAATGCCCTTTTGGACGTTTCTGTGCACACAAACGAAGAAAGCTTCATTAGTCGCACATCAAGGCCGTTCTTGATTGGATAAAAAATTTAAAATTTAAATCGATTCGTAAGTTTAAATCACTTACAATTAATTAATATAAATAAGGTTTTTAATTTGGAACTGTCCGTGCCGGGTTGCATTTTAGTATCCTCTTAAAATTAACATTTACTCAAACTGCTTGAGACATTTATGAAATTTTTACTTATTTATTTAAACACAATATTTTCAAGAAATGAACTAATTAAAAAAAGAATCAGTCATACGTCTACTTACAATCATCCCCTACGGGACCAGCTGAGCATTGTGCCGGAGGATCTCTACCAAGATCCTGTAATTCCTGAAAGTAAAATCAATGACCGTAAGTATTGTTTTACATACATGCTGAAGAAAAAAAATAAAATAAATAAAAGTTTGGCAGAGACTAACCACCGATACATTCTTATGAGGCGAAACGAGTCTCGACAGAGTTTCTGTTATGACTAACAACCACAATGTCGCTTTCCAGACATTCGTTAAATAATGGTGTGCTGCTATGCAGACAAATTAAAATGTCTTGAAAATTTCACGATGTAGGTACAAACTAGACTTGGCTGCTATTTTTGTTGAGAATACATGTAATAGCTCAAGATTAAATGAATATATCTATATCTGAGCGTGTATCTACTTCATAAATCATTTCATAGAAATCCACCGCACGTACATATAAATACATATATATATATATATATACATATTACATATAGAAGTACGGTGATTATATATATATAAGTATATTTGTCGCATATGCGACCAACAGCGAGCCGTCTATAATGGCTGCAATCACGCCTTTTTTCCGACATCAATATGTTTATTTGGCTACTTTAGATGATAATGGAATTTATTACGAACCAAACATAAAAAATCGAAAGCGTGAATGGTGAAAATTTTTTGGAGCTTACCTTGTTGATTCTTTTCAACGCCATTTTCTATGCAGACTTCGAGTGTATTGATTTCAAGCAACAAAAAAATATTCGCAGCCTTATGCGTGTGCTATTTATTTATTATTTAATAAATCTGCGTTGGGAAAAAAAATAAAACGATTATCCAGAAAACTTCTATATTTGAGAAAATTTTCTGTTCCACTCCACTGTTCTTCTTCCAAATTTCTTTGTTCCTTTATACAGCTATTGTTTCAACTTGTTCCACTATTCCAAGTGCACTGCACTCCCGACTAGAACACTATATTTTACGAATTCTATTATCGATGTTTAAAGATAATTATTTATAAAACTGATATTGAATTTCACAAGGCGATTAACTTGCATTCCTTCACAATGCCAAAAATGAGTTTTTTTCTTTCCGAAATAGTATTATACCAAATGTTAAGATGTTTTAGGTTACGGTGCGTTCCGCCCGGACGACGAGTAAAAATGTTGTCAGAGGGTAAGGCAGTGCATGACAATGTCAGATACACATCACAAGTTACACCACGCCTACATAACTGATAGATATTAGCTGATTACTGTGATGTGTATGCCTATTGTTTGAAATCTAGCAAGTAGCATCCGACTCAAGGTACTGCTATATGTTTTATGAAAAAGAACAAAATAATGTGATTTTATTTAATATACGGTGGCACATTTAAGATGGCTATATTTATATATTGGAATATTGTCTAAACCATAATGAAATAAAGTATATGGAGTAATATTAAAACATAGGAGGTACTTAAGAAATTTTAAACCTTCTTGTGGACTGATAAAATCTTTGATATATTCGAGAAAGCATTCACTCGTGTATTTTGCCTGACTATTGATAGCACCAATGCTTAGAGCAAGAAAACTCTACCGTTGTTTGTTTATTTGCTTGCTCGATTTGATTTTTGGGAGATGTCATTTGTCATGGCGTCACTCAACGGGAGTACTTAGCAATCTTGCGATGATTAAAACTGACATGATAATGCTTCTGACGCAGCTCGTAGTCGGTAATAGGCAATACGTCCAGCAACTGTAATTTTCTTGAAGCTAGAGACTGGCCTCAAAAGAGATATTTGGCCCACTTACTTCAGCTATTTTTTTAATAATTCGCTCGCTCTCAAGAGGGAATAAATACTTAATTTGCTTCCGCTTAATTTGTAGTATTTTATTTGACATAAGTTTGATATATTTTGAAAGGTTGGAAAATGAAGCTAAATAATTATATTTGATAGTAACAGACGGCGTTTTTGCGTTACATAATAGATCAACATCAATGAATAGCTCATTTAGTTTGCGGTTGTACCATCTCCTCAGAACCGTATATCCGACGGAAAATCTTTTTTTTCGAAACCTTGAGTCTAATATAATATCTTCCCTATTGTCAAACGTTCATATTCATATAGAGGAACTGGCAAGATGGGTGTTTTGTAGAGCATAAATTCTGTTCATCTATTAAGGAGTTTTAATCGTTCGATCATCAATGAGTGTAATCTATTGCCTATGGTTAGTATTCACCGGATATTCGATAAAGATTCGTTAAAAAAGCTATACCAAAATCTACGAAAAAAAATTAACATTTAAAATCGCTCATGTGTTTTCTTCATAAGTCAACATTCGTAAAACTCTGACGTTGTTGGAAAATTCTCTCAGCTTCAAACTTTTTATCTAACGAATTTTTCCCATTAATTTAATTTTTGTATTTAATAATTGTTGTGAAAAATTAACCTGATGCAAAGTGCTAAATATAAAGAGAGGTAATTGGGGGTGGTTGAATAAAAAAAAATAATTGTTTTAGTAAATACGCTCTACTATACCGACTTCCAACGTAGCGATTGCAATAATCGCCTGAACGTGCAGCAGTCTACATGTCAATTGCGGAATTTCTCACATTTCTCTTTCTCATGTGGAATTCGGCACATTCCAGTTCGAGGTCTGTGAAAAAGACCATACAAAATGAAGGCTTTGCGGCAGGAACGCATTGAATTTGTGTAGAACTGGAACATTCCATTGACAATTGCGCTTAAGCGTTCACGTCGGCAATGTAGTACGTAATGTGTAAATCTTGATATTAGGGCAAGTCCACATCAGAAAATGTTAAAATTTGTGTGTGCAAATATCATATATATAAACGAAATGAAAAATCACACGTTTGACAAATCATTAACCGTTAATATTATCAGCAAAGCATGAGCGTTTGAATGCCTTCTTGCGTGGCGAATGCGAATTCCTGTTCTTCTTTTTAAGCGAGGAAACGGCCCCGTTCCAGCACGTTATTGCTAGACTGGTTAAGTGCTTCGCTACGGGGAAACTGCTCTGGAACGCATTTGGAGCAGTAGTAAGTATGACGTCACGTTTAATAGAAAATCATATCGGGGTTTGACCGATTTCCTTGCGTTGTGAAGAAATCTTTGCTTAATTTCCCTCAAATATCATTACATTTTTCACGTAGCGGATTTGCGGTAAGGTGAAACGGGGCCAATGTAAGCCTGTAGGGTTTGTTTGCTTATTATAACACCCCGACTCCACTAGAAATCTATCTCTACAATTAAATGTCTGACATCTATAAAAATATTTCCTTTATCTTCGCTGGGCAAATCATGTGATGATATTGGAATGGAATGAGTGATGTGAACGGATAGACTATTCGGCTCTTCTTTTTGTTTGTTCTTAAATGCGTAAAAGGACAATGTTTTTATTTGCTAGAGTTTTTCCCGAGAAATTCAAAGAAATTCAGAACAACATATATACCAAGAAAGTTACATGTTTAAATAAAAGTTTCTTACTATAGTAACTCTTTTAGAATGACAAATTTGAAATTGCTATTCAGCAATTTGAAGGTCTGCAAATATCAGAAGAACTATAAGAGCAAAAGAGAATAAGGAAGAAAATTAACAAAGCAAAAACATCGGTTTTAGATTAATGCGATGATACCCATAGATATCCATGTTAGGATTAAATCGCAGCGAGAGAACGCTTACATTCCATCATAACATAAAAAAGAGTCACACCAAAAGATATTTGTCATGTTAAGCATTATGAGCGAAATTATAACTGGTGGAGTCGGGGTGTTAATTAATATCGGAATGTGTCTTAGATTCGGGATTATTGAATGCAAGTTTTGTTGCTTTTGAATAAAATACGCATTGAAGTGTCCCACATTAGTGTGTTCTTACTAAGCACTGGTCATACTCTTTTTTTTAACCATGCTAAACAGATATCGTTCTAAGAAAAGTGTTGTGCTTGTAATTCGCATGTGTAGTTCTGGTTTGAATATTTGCACGAAATTAACTCAATCCTTTTTTAATAAATTAATGCCATTGAATCGCCATTTAACATTCGCAAATATTTATCATCTTATAATTTCTGTATGCATTAGTACCAAGGCAACATTTTTTGGCACCGATTCGAGCACACCCTTCCGGTGACTTTATCAGCATGAACTTTGACAGTTACCACGTTTATATGATGAAGGGACGTCAGCTCCAATCTGGATTGGGTGTCATATAAACGCAGATCGGAAACAAATAGTATTAAATTCATCCAATCACGTTTTGTGGGATCGGATTGAGTTTGAGAACGCAGATTAAATGACTGAGTTTTAGAGAGAAAGAAGAGATAGAGAGAGGCAAAGAAGTTCTCATTATTTCGTTTTAATATATATATTTGCAGCGTGCAGAACAAACATATGAGAAAATGGAGGGTGGAAATATTTGAACATATAAAGAGACAAAAATTATGTCAAAAATAATAGAGGAAAAACTGTTTGCAGCTCTAGGAGAGAGAAAAAATGTCAATCTTATTCTTATTTGATCTTTCGATTTTTCAATCCGGTACAGCAAAACTTGGATCGAATCTCAATCCTATTCTAATCAGATCTCACATCTCCGGTCATGTAAACGTAGGAAGTCCTGGATGAACTATCAAGTACTATTTAAACTAACAGTCGATCCAAGCGTACGTTGCCAAGCTTCGCTATAAGGATATTTATATGGGATGCATCCACTGCGACAGTAAATATGACGCTATATTTACAAGTAAAATAACCATTTAACATGTTAAAATTAAACAAAGATAATTAAGAAATGCAAAAGGAAAAATGCTGCATCGTATTGTTTGTCTAAGTTTAAACTACAGGCAAATTTTGAGGGGAGACAGTTTTAGTTTAATGAAATAAATAAACCTATCTTGAATCGTTAAGTGAAGTCTGAACTGGCATATTCCTTCAAGTATAAACCGGAATAGCCACGTGGGATTTTTGGCGCTGAAGCCGTGCGAATTTTCTCTCTTGACAGCAAATTGCGTTGACTTGCCGAGCGCTGTTGCAGAGATCAGTTAGATAGAGATGAGGTGAAGCACTCCTTGAAACATCAATGCATTTGTCACGGGTTTTGTGAACCATTAAAATCAACATAACGTTATAATCAATGGGTTTGCTTTCAGATACTTTACGCCATATCACCACCTTTCATCGCCCGAATGACTTCACTGTTATGCGAATTCCAATCCTTCAAAAAAAGAGATTTTCTGGGATACCCAGGCAAAATCGACATCTAAGCTTTCCCTCCACTGTTCTGTTCTTTCACATTTATTGAAAAGCAGGAAATGCTAATTTCTCTGAGATTGGAGAATGTATAGGGCGAACTATTTATCTACTAGAAATCAGTTTATTGAATATTATTTCGAGTTAAACATGTCCATCGACAACTAAAACTTTAAGGTAATTAAGGAGTAAAAGTACATATATCATAAGCCAATTTCTCCACATTACACATAACTACTTACATCAATCGAGCGTTGCAGTTTGAAAGTCTACAGCGAAGATTACCACTTATGCACTAATAGCATTTATTTTGTTCAATTAATTTCACAGAATATTTGGAAAGTTCATGAAATTTTTTATAAATTTGCTTATCACGTATAACTTCAGTATTTGTCTTGTGAATTGTTTCATTAGTACCAAGAAGGTTTCGTATCTAAATTTTCACAGATCAGTCTTATGTGTGTATACACGAGTTAGACAATGTTCTCGGCATCATATGCATATAAATCTCGTTCTTGTGACGTCACGAATGTTTAGCACAGGAAGGTGTAATATCTATAAGTCGTATAGTGCCTTCAAAATCACACCTTTCACTAGTCTGAATCATATTCGCAGCTGAACCCAACCAACTAAAACGTCAAGATTTTTTTTTTAAGAAAATATTACATTTCGTTTCTACTTTCTTGTTTTTTGTGATACTTGCATCCTGGGCTTTTCTTTTAATATTTACCAAAAAAAAGAAGAACAAAAAAAAAAAAAATATCCATTTCGATTATTAAACGTATTTATATATTTGCAAAATATGTTCTTCTGACCATAATCAGTGAAGTGAAACGCAGGAATATGTGTTCGTGTTGCCCTTGTTTAATGAGCCAGCATTTCAATTTCGCCTAAAAATTGTTTAGCCCAAAGTGTCGAAGTATTTTCTTTTAATTAATTTTGTAACATGGAATTTTTATTCGTTATGGGCAAAGGGGATTACAAGTAGTTATCACCTCGCCTTATGCAAAAATATATCGAAACTTCTAAGGTGGTACATTGTTTCTCAATAAGTATTGTTTTTTTTTTTTCTTTTGTATGCATATGTATATTTTCATAATGTATTAAAATAAGTGTTAATATTGACTTAATATCTCTGCTTTTGCTAGAGACTTCATTGAAGATGATTAAAAACAAAGACGTGGTTATGCTCGCAAAGGAATATTTGGGAAATACTAATACCACATCTTTGGAGAAAAGCTGTGCAGTCCCAGGGAATTTACCATCATCAAGTTTAGAAAATCTAGACGTTTTAAGGCGATGCAATTCTTTGCCACTATTTATGTCAAGTGTAAGTAAATCAATTCATTTCCTACCATTTTCCAGACACAACATTTTCACAAACAAAAATAAAATAAAATTAGAGCAGCCCAACCCGCATTTTTTTATGCATACATATATAGTAATTTCATCTTAATGATTTTATAACTCAGTCAGTTGTAAAAAAAAAATGTATTTTTGTTTTGCAAATTTATCAACACAATCCTTATTAACAATGCACATGATTCGCATGCTTTCTTATACTATTATCAACTCTATTCAATGAATTCGCTTGGAAAACAGTTTGCCATGTGACACATATTGGTTTTCACCTTTGACTAAAATTTTCTTTATTAGTCGGCTAGCTAAAGAAAAAAAAATCACATAGCCTTGAGAGTCACAGAGAAATATGAAGATTGTTATTTTATTTTATTTTTCAATTGCAATCACAATAAAAGAACATTTGGTAAAACTTTCCCCTTCAATGAAATAATTTCCATGCACACATGACATGGAGACGAATTGTTACCAAATCTTTTGCCGTTAAAACATATTGCTTGTAGAGAAGGTGAAAAAACGACCTTATAGATTGCGAACAAAATAATTATCCCTTCCGAAGAAACAATCAATTGATTTAATACATATATTTGCTGTTGCACCTGTTGTAATACTGTTGTTTCGATTGAACACGATATAACGCGATGCTTCTCCACAATTTTGAAAACTTAATATTGAATATGGTTATTCAAGGATAAGCTTTTCTCTCACACATCGCAAAGAACCAATTTGAAGCTTCCTACTTCAATAGCATGATAAATCTCCTGCTGGAAATGGAAAACGCACCACAAGTAAATAGTCTATACTTGCTTGTATAAACAAATTTTTGCAATTCGTAACGGCAGCTTGTTTTAAGATTTATAATGTGAATCTTCATGTGTTCCTTATAAATCTTATGTATTCTACACGTTCCTATGTCTTTCCAAACGTTTTTCTAAGTTTCTCCCAAATCTCGAAGGTGATCAAAACAATGTTGATTGGATATTCCTTTTGGTTCAGTTATCTTTAAAAAGTGCGAAAGCATGCTAATATCCTCAAAATTAACGATTAATGATCACATAAATACAATATCATCTCAGAAAATAGCATCCAATTGAATAACACAAAAATAGGAAAAACCCAAGTCACAGCCGTTATCAAGTATCTCTATCTGCCATCAAGTTTTCTTATCGAATACGAGTGCATTGCGTATCGGCGAATTTCTTCGTTGCATAGAAACTAGCCATCAGGCCGGTCAAAACAATTAATGTTGGATGTTTTGAGGTCTGAAATTCACCATCTAAATGCTGGTGTGCCCACGAATCCGTTTTTTCTCCAACTCATTTTAATTTTCATAAATGATCTCTTGTTTACTACGTCTAATCCTATTCACTCGTTCAATGATAAAAGTTTTTCATGCTAGTTCTCAGATTCTCATCCTTCATCTTTAGTGGTAGAAATATTAAATTTATTTAATTCCGAAATGAGCTGCACTTTTTAGGGGATTTCAGGAATAGAGTGGAATTTACTTTCTCCAAAGCACAATGCTGTTTTATGTCACAAAATGAATGATGCTTGCATTACTGAAACCGAAAGACATTCCATCAAACTACAAAATCGATTAATTGATAAATAATACTACTCTTCCCTTAAATGAACCTTACAATTGCAGTTAGCTATAGTCACTCACATGTCTAGGTAGAAACTCCGAACAGCATCGACAGAGTTCAAAATATAGCGATAAACGTGCCAGAATACAAAAACATTGCCAAGTCAATCGACTCGCTTCATTACAATTCAAAGAAGTTTAAAAATCTATCTGATCCTATTTTTTTCCTGAATCCTTAAATCCGCGTTATTTGCTATTATTATAAGGGCAAAATAACTGGGAAATTTCTTACTTAGGAGTTAAGAAACAACATATTTTCTTTCCTGAATCCAATTTCAGTAGATGTAGATGACAATAATAAGAAAACCAGCATGGCCACGTACTCGTGCAAAGCAATTCTCAGAAATATTCTTTAAAAGCATGAATGCGTTTTCAACAGTGTTGCCGTATTAAACCCACATCTTCCCACGTGAAGCGTACAATGCCATGATAAAGCTTGTGGGACCTGATGGATAAGCGAAAGGCCAGTAAGCCCTGAAACTTAAATATTTAAAGTCAAGTTTAGCGCTACGGCATAACAAAATAAAAATAGATAGACTTAAAAAAAAAATAAAGATGGCCCAAATTAACAAAGCTCCAGGTATCTCTACAAAGTTCAAATTGCATTTGAAGCAGATATCAGTAACAACGATAAAATGACGGTTAGGAACCACAGACCTTAATGGTCGAGTAGCATTACGAAAATATATGGTACGACCACAAAACAAAGTCAATGACTAGAAGGAAAATGGCACTGCATATCAACCGACCATTTGAAAGTCTTTATTGGATAAAATAGAAGGGTCTATATTCTCAAATGAAAGAGAAAAACATCTCAAAATAGGGTTGTCATGAATAGGTCCTGGATTTATATATTCTAAAAAAACACTTAAATATGTAAAATGGCATGCTCATCAGCGAATCTCAACTCAAACGAACTGCTTTGGAACGAGCCTGTGCAGAGAAGTTCGAACATAATATCCGACAATAAGTTTTACATGAATTTCTCTGACAGAATGACACTTGAACAGCATTTTTTGTTCTCATGTGCTTCAATATATCTAATAGCACGCCTTGAATTGAGATATGATACAAAAAAAAAACATTTGATTTGGCAAACAGATCAACAAAGTAGAAATAACAAACACTTTAAAAAATAAGAAAATGAAACAACAAAGAAGATAGAAACACTAAAGAAGGAATATCAGATAGCTAAAACAACAATTGTGGATGAGAAACCATTGAATTAGAAATGTTTAAAAATGTCTGCTCATCGTTAAAACAGCATGGAATCTCTACGAGTTGCGGTTTTTAAGCGTCCTTGGGAACGTTTATCCGTAAAAAGTGGCAGAAAGCAAAGAACGTTTTTATTGAATTTGAATCGTAAGGGAAACATCGTGAAGATCTTGCTTGGTTAGGGTGAGCTTTATTTGCTCCTCACCTAGGCCTCTGTTTGGGTTAAGTGTGGGCTTAAAGTGAAAGAAGGGGGTTCAAGGAATTTTTATGGAGCGGCTTGGTTAAAATGATCGGAAATTCTTTTCGTTCGTATTGCTTTTACTATTTCATTGAGGTGCGAAAGGTCTGGTATCAGTGTTTACCCCACTATTTTATGTCGCGCTGTTGCTGGGCAGTGGCAGATGAAGTGCTCTAAATCTTCTTCCTCCTCTTCACTATTTCGAGTCTATGTAAGTGGAAACTTAGATTAATGTGCCTTATTGCCAGTCCCACCATTAACCGTAAATTTGATATTTCTTTTATTGGAGTTCAGAACTTGTTTTGCTATCTTGCAAGTCGGTTTATCTTTTATAGATTTTTCTGTTCTGCACATTGTAATTCCTGGGTTGCCCAATGGTTTATAGCTCTTTTAATGGCTGTCAGGGGGAAGCCAATATCACTTAAAGGGTTTGGGTCCTAAAGAAGAGGCAGTCGTAAAGAAGCTCCGCAAGAAGCTTATAAGCATCCTCATTGCAATTGAATTATTCGATTTTGGAAAAACTTTCCATGGAATTGTGGAATGTATAGTGGCGTTAAACAATTTTAAAACTCTGGTAAATTCATACAAAAATATGAAATTGGTTTTGAGCTACCTACGCTCAAAGTTCAGAAAACAGCGCTGGCCGTCTTTTCATGTAAAAAAAGTCCCTCGATATGTTGTAATTAGAACCTTTTCAGATGTGCAGCATGAATTTTTACGTCATCGCGAGACACAAAGACAAATTTTGTTCATCGAGTAGTAGTGTTATTTTATTCTGAACTAGTTTTTAAGAATATTGTGTAATTTAAATCGTACACCTGAAAGAACAAATAATCACGGATCAGAATTAAGCCTTCTGGTTTCGTGAGAGATTACAATTATGTTTTATCTAATAACGTGGTCTATAAATCATCTTTCTAAAAAAATAATTCACTTGAATTCTTGTTAGAGACATTGGCATGGCAAAAGAGGCTAAAAGAAGAACACTGCATTGGATCACTGGATTGTCTGTCACGATAAGCGAAGGGATTGGAGGAGAAAAAAGTCTAGCCTTTTACTTGGATAATCACTCCATTCTTTTTATTTTTTTTTATTTTTTAATCAACTAATCAACTTAAAAGTAACTAATCTTGGTGTACCGCAGGGGTCTGTACTTGGACCAGTGTTATTTTTAACATACATCAACTCTTTTTTAGGGGCACCAATTCAGAGATAAAATAATTGACTTTGTCCTCTAAATTTGGTTGCAGATATTAATAGTGATGCTTACACAATAAAATGCTGGTTTGCGTATCACAAACTATTGATCAGCAAACAAGACTTAAATAATGTACTTTAGCCAAACTGTTCTAGAATCCCCGGATTTAAATATTATATTTAACGCATCTGAACGTTGCAAGGATTACTTGTGTACTACTTACTAATGCATTTGTCTGACTAAAAACTTATAATGTATAATTTTAAATATCTCTAGAAAGATGATTTATTACGGAATTTTTCACTCAAAATTGCAATATGGAATAACCTTTTGGGGTGGCGTTTATCGTCATAAACTCAACCAAATTATTGTTCTTCAGAAACATTGTCAAGAAATGTGTGTGCAAGTCGTGATAGTCCGTCGTATCCAAAAACAGGCTCCTAACTGGATCAACGGACGGTAACAACTGACTGACATACACCGACAAAAGACAAACTGTGCAAAAAAATTTGTGAACCATTGCGGATTTAGTGCCCAGAATACTTTATTACTTACGTTGGACCAAAATAGACTGCTGAAGAGACTAAAACTCTTACAGACGGTTCACTGACCCACAAGACTCGGAAGTTAGGACACTGAAGTCCGAGCTTAAAAACAGGCAATTAATTCGGCAAAATCGCGTTCGATGAAGAAGCATATCCCACAGAAAGATCTTGAGTTAAAAAATCCGTGGGAATCGACGGCATATCAAACATTATTCCCTCTAAAAGAGGTAAACATGCATACCATCCCGTTAAACAATTTGCTGAACAATGCATATTATCCAGCTCGTTGGAAGACAGCACGGAACAAAGACATCCAGTCCGGCAAATCTCGGGTCGATAAGTCTCCTTCCCAACATCAGCAAGGTCTTTGAGAAAGTAATCAATGACCAAGTGGGTTGAGGACAAAAATATTATTCCGGTAAAGCAATTCGGTTTCCGATTCATGACGCATCTAAACTGGTATCGGATATCCAACGGAACAGAAGCAAGAAACAATTTACGGGTAGTAGACACTGAAGATCAGATTGTTAACAGAGTTCATTGCTCTTGCAACGGGACTTCGTGTCAGCTTTATTAGAAAATTGAATACTCTCATTATGTTTGCTCTGTTGTATAGGACTTCATTGGGATAGAGTTTTTAAAATTAACAACGGTCTTTAAAAGGGTGTGGTTAATTCGCCGATTTCATTCACTATTTTCACGAGCGATTTTGAAGGCTCTCTTCACCACGCTATAGCATACACAGATGACTTGATCGCGTACAGGACAGGTCCAAAGATTGAGGGAATTGTTAGTATTTTGCAGCGTGAATTCGATGAGATTAAGAGATATTGCGACGGTTGGAAGTTGAAGATCAACTACCATTTTGTTTGCGACACCGCTTGCTGGGGCCCCTAGGGATACCAGAAATAATTGGCGAAAGTTTTCTATCGTTGGGCAAAACGGGCAGCCACTGGCGAATCGGAGTGTAGTCAGATTTCTTGGGGTCTGGCTGGATAAGCATCATTATTTTAACAAACATATAGATGTTGCTCTAGAGGGTGTCAAAGCAGCCTATGCCATGGCAAAGATACTATTTCAAAGCAACCAAATCGATGCCAGCGTACAGGTGATCTGCTACACGGGTCACATTCGTTGCATATGGATATCCCATGTGGTTCAACTTGGGAGCAAGCTTGATGGAAAGGATTCGGGTTTTCGAATTGTTTCGATGTCTTAGGGCTTGTCTCCATTTATATAGATCTTCAGAGATCCAGTTGACATACAGTACCGTTTATCTTCCACGTTGCAAGAGTGTGGCTAGGCGCCTAGCCTACAACAGAGACATCGCTAGCAGCTCAGGGGTAAACCTCCGGTTCAGTAGGACGTTATCAGTTCGCGACAAGGAGGATGTCACTAGGCAGCACCAAAATCTTTGGTAAAAAAAACGGAGGGTTCATCATCGTGGTATTCTTTCCTGTTGAGATGGCTCAATAAGGGCCTAGCAATTTCATTAAAGCTTGGCCGGTTTGCATAGGTATTTTACGATATGGTTTATGCGCTCGCATAGAGGCAGTAAGTTATTAAAGAATATTGTTTTTAATAAGGCCGAATTGGCATCATATCGTCCAATAACATCAGTGTTAAGCGACGTCTGTTGATTCTCGGAATACTAATTTAAATCTAAACTAATTTAAATTGATTGCGATCATTAAATATTTTTTGAGTAAGGAACATTGACCAATATGGTATCAAAGCGTATGGCGTATTCTCTGCTTAGATCTGCTAAAATAAAGTCTTGAATGTTTGATTTTTGCCATAAGACCCTGATTTGGAGGGTGTAACCCGGAGGGAAAATGTTTGTTTGGAAAATTTCACTAAAATGATTAATCACTTTATATTATTCATATTATCACTAATGTTTGTTTTATAGAATGTGTTCTATGATTGGAGAAAAAAAGGTACTGAAACTGTCCACAGTAGATTTATATCCAATCATTCATACCGGCAGTCGGTAAACTCGACGGATGCAGCCACGTTTAACTACGAACTATACAATCTCCAGTCAGAAACAAAGTCACTGCAGGAATTGCAAATAGAAGTAGATGCCCTCCTGGAATTTCGAGACTTAGTCATTGAAACATTTCCTGATCTCAAGAACAAAATCATTTCAATGTCGTCAGCAGCCGTATCCGCTAATAACATTAAACTACATTCATCCCCAAGGTAAGATTTAATTTTTATTACAATTTAAACGAAATTCATTAATGTATTACTTATATACTTAGTGAAACAGTAAAAATATTATAGTTGTTAACTTCCACTTGAATTGATCCTATTTAATACGATAAATACTCAAACCATTTTTTTCCTTTTTTATGTGCAGCAGAAGTCAAACAAAGAAAAAAAAACTGCGAAAAGACTCGCATGCGTCTTTTAGTGTGCAGGGATCTTCTGTTTTGAATGCAGCTGGAATAATCGGAGAATCATCACCTGGATTTGTTTCTCGAAGTCGTAGTAATTCAAACAGTTGCAAAAAGGAACCAAAGAGTGGCGAGGGTAGCGGGAGTGTTGTACAGGATTCTGGATTTTCAACAGAAACTACATCGTCTAAAGATGGACATAGTGCTTCTTCGACATCTGGTGGTTTGCAGGTATATACTTTTATTTGTTCTTCAATTAAGAATTTTTTTTCAAGGACGATTTTTTTTTTCGTAGGGAGTCACGGTACAGAATCGTCTTTTACACGATTCTGATGATGAACTTTTGAACCTCCTCGATGTTATTTACCGAAAAACATCTAGGTTTCGTCAGAAGTTTTCTTCAATGCAAAATTATGAACGCGATAAGCAAGAAACTTACAATTCATCAGCATCAATATCTAATATTTTGAGCTCTAATAGTTTTCATCGAAAAATTCCGCGGTATAGTACAGAAACCCCACCTAAGGAAAATTTAGGAATTTTGCGAAAAGAACGAGATAATTTACTCGACAAGGTGGCTGAACTAGAGTCCGAAATGCTGGAAGGTCGAATAAAAATTTCAAATATGGAAAAGCAAATGCAATTTCTTACTTCTGGTAACAGTAATCTCGAAGAGCAGTTAAAAGTAGTTTTAAGTCAAAACCAGGAATTAAATTCTAAATTGCTGCAATGTGGAAGTGATAGCCCGAGGTAAGGCGTATTTATATACATTGATCTATTATTTTAGTTTTAAATAAATTTTTTTTTACTCCTAGCCGAAAATATTTACAATCACAGAACTCGGTAACTGCAGTGCGTGATACTTCAAGATTAACTACAAGTAAGAACTTGCCAAGTACCGATCAAATTGGAAGCTTAAGCTCGAGAACGTCATCAATAAGAGATCAGGATTATTTAAGACATCACAAAACCCTCTCGACTCGGGGCGAACATTTAGTATCCGGGTTCAGCTTTAATTCAGAACCTACAGACACAAAACGCACCTTACATACGCCAAGGTGTGGACGAAAGTATAGTTCTGAACCAACTCCGCGAAGTATGAAGGAAGACATTAAAACGTTGGGGAAACTTGATAGTATATTTAGCACTCCAAAATATTTATGCAGAGTACGAGAAACAGATTCTAAGAAAATTACTGCAATTTTATTAGAAACGAACACGCTTGAACTGCAAAGACATCTCCTAACACTCACAGTACAAAACCAGGTAAATTTTATTAAAAATTCTGTTAAAAAAAAAATAGTGGGAACCCACGCGGTATAGAGAAATCTTAAAAAGTCAATATTCAATCATTATTTAAAATTGGAAATTAAAACCGAACTTATTAAATAATTTGCAATAGCATAAATATATTCGTATAGCAATATATACTTACTTAAGCAATGAATTAACGGAGAAGGTGGAGGCAAAAAAAACTATCAAACTAAGACAATGAAACAAACCAAAAAAAAAAAATAGAAAATAACTTAGTCTAACTACCACTAAGTGTCAGCTCCTCCACAATCTAGCCACTAGTATTTTGCATGGTTTGACCCCTGGTCATTATATATGTCTCTATGAAGTACTCGCGTGGTCGAGAAGTTCTGTATCAACGCACGTTTCAGAACCTTTTTGAAATTAATTTTAAGCGAAAAACATTTTTCTGCAGACAAGTCAAAATAAATGAACTCATTACCAACACAACGTCTGACCCTGTTGTTAAATCAAACAAGTCCAAGAAAAATTCCAATCCAAGAAAGTAGAGCTGTCAAACGCGCCACCAAGGTAGAGAGTTGCTTTACTTCGACGTTGAGGTCGGGCTTACGATATTTACGATCAAATGCCAACCAAACGCGCGAGGTCAAATTTAGTGCAACCACATAAGATCTCATGCAGCATGTTATATAATGTGCATCCAGGCATAAAAATGCCTCAGGTATGCGTCTACTTTTCAACGAATTCCTAAAATACCCACGGTTAGAATAAAAAAAACCCGATGTGTTCATTCTTTGTAACATTTGCTAACCCCGCGAAATGATTCCTCATAAGTTCCAGAATTGCCTTTTGTTAGAGACGTAATGCGTGATCATCCAAATAAAATCATGTGCACAACCATATATGATTAATTTGTAAATAAACCCGTCAATGAAATCAGTGTCGAAGGCGCTACGTTCTTCGCTTCGCTCACGCCAAGATTAATTTGGTAACAACAGGAGTCTAATTGGCCTATAATTAAAAGGATCAGAATGATCTTTATTTTTTTTTAACTACTGAAAAAACCTTTGATATTTTACAACAGCTTGGGAAGTAGCAGTTGTTAAGTAAATTATTAAAAGTTACGCCGTGTATTTATGTCGGTTATATGTTTAAGCATCTAATCCTGAATTGTTTTTATTTTTCAGCAACCTGAATATTTCAGTTAGATCATCGAGTGTTACGTAATAGTGTTTTGTCTTTTCTGTGGCAAGTCCGTCGGCTTTCATTTCATCAGAAAATTGAAGAAGAGAGTCTACTGCACTGTTTTAGTTGTTAAATCTTAAAATTTCCTCAACCACCTCGACAGATTTGCACTTTATGTCACGTGGACCGATTCGAAATGGGAGCCAAGAAAATTAAACCTTGTGTTAGAAACGATGTATCGATTTTAGACTACTGAATTTGCTTTTTTAATAAATCCTTTTGTTTTATTTTTGCAAATATTAAAACGCATTAAGTCTTAAAAATTTCAACCGTACCCGAAACCTTTTGGCGAAATCCATATTGCCAGCTGGCAAGTATCAAAGATCTTTAGCTCTCAGATCATATTGTTTAAATTAGTTTCTAGTCTTTGCGATTGGTGTTAAAAAAGAGAGTTCTGTGATTATTTTTGGAGGAGCTTATATTTCCTGTAACTCGGCTGCGGGACATTTTGTACGGTTCTGTATGTCTTAAGTAACCCCTGTTACCAATCTGATGTGATGATTATCCCACAGGGACAGCAGTTAAAAGGTGGCTAGGTTGTATGAAGGCGAATTAGGTGAACTTGTAAAGCTTTCGAGTATATGTATAAGTTGCTTGCCATTTCTTAAATAAGTATTGTGTATGATTTTAATTTTTGTAAGCAGCATTTGGCGAGGTATTCCCATAATCTATTTTAGCGTACAGTGTAGAGGAGTTTAAAACATTATAGAAGGAAACATTGCTAGTTCAAATATGAGACAACGATTTTCCAGTTATAAATAAGTCGGCTATTCTTTGCCGAGTAGGAAGTTGCTGTGCCAAAGTCTAGTTTTTGGTTCGTCCTGTCCCTGTCCCTGAATGAGGTTAAGGTTTGTTTTTCATCTCTCGCGGTAAGGAGAAGAAGGATTAATATATTTTCCTGTGCATGAATACATATAGCACAAGCATGGTGTTGATCGACCGTCAATGGCAACACGTTTTTCGATGCAACGTGTAAGATGGCGATAGCCGATGCGTTACCTCTATTCGTGATGTTTTGACTGTGGCTTCGTGTTGTTTTCATTTGTCTAGAGTCCACTTCGGTTTCGTAGCAACTACCAGAAACAAAAAGAAATGATAACTGAGCCAAATGATACTTTTCTGTACACGGGTGGTCTTCAAATGGTGGCTCCTCTGTAACCGACATGTTTTAACATATCCTCAACACTGATATGTATCTCCAACTTTGCAAAAACACTCCTGAAAAAAATCATGTGTGAAACCTTTCCTGCTGTTGGTTGTTACGTTGACAAGACAAAACCTTAATCACCGTGTAAAGCTACCTTTATATTCGTATACTAAATTGGTTGAGGTCCCTTTGCACTTGCAATTATATAAGTCATTGATTTGGACAATTAATGACCAAGATTCACAAGTCTTTACATAATAAAACTAGTTGTGATAAGATTCTGTTTCACATCACCTAAAGAATTACATTTGACATGATATTTCATTAATTATTTATTATTTTCAGGTTTTGGTTCAAAAACTCGACGAAGTACTGAGGTCTAAACTTCCTTTGGCAAAACGACTGAGTGGTTCCAAAGAGGAAATGACAAGCTTCAGATTGCCGGTAAGCTATTTTTTTATTATGTTATATTCAATTGTTATATGTAAAAAAATATTCTCTTCTTTGTTTCAAGGTGAGAAGATCATGCGTTGAGCTTGGCGAAGTAAAATCCATACCTCAAGTTTTAAAAAAAAGTCCGTCGCAAAATGTTCCCTTACACCCAACAGAAACAATGTTAAGCTCTAGAACCAGTAGTAATAGTTGTGCATCAACGCAATGCACTCATTCAAAAACTGCAAATTCTGATAAAGATGACTCGCAGCAACAAGAAAGTTGTGTTGATTGCATTCGTAATCAAGAAAAACACAATCAAACTTCAAATGAATATGAAGAAACATTCCAACCTCCCAAACGTTCCAAACCAAGCAAAATACCACTTCCTGGAACAAAATCACTTTACAATTCTAAGGCTGTTGGGTATACATCCAATGGCAGTAGTCCTCCATTTTCAGCAATACATAAATCCCTTAGCTACAGCACAGGAAATATATTTTTTAAAAATAATGCGGGACGATTAAATCGCCAAGATTCTTTAATTATAAAGAGTCGGGGATCATCGTCTTCCATTTCTACAGATTCTAAAATAATGTCGCCACGCAATGTATTTATTACATCGCCTCTGCCAAAAATAAAGCGAGATTCAGTTACGGCCAGAGTACGGCAGTTAGACTACTCAGCACCCTCACGCATTGGAGGTAAAACGCATGAACGAAGTTATTCGGAACAAATTGGTTCCTCCTCACACCAACTGATCGCTCAAAATAAAGTAAACAGAATCAATGGTTCAAGTATTTCTTCTGCTGTAAATAATTCTCCAATAACATCACCGACTCGTTGCATCAAAGGGAAGAAGGAGAATAACATCTCAGTAGCGACAAAGAGGAGTATTGTGGTCAGGACAGAGCCTGACAACAAATCAAGAGCTCCGAAAAAGCTCGGACATTCAAATCCATCTGATAATCAGGCATTTATTGGAGGTAAAAATAATACCAATAGTAATAGCTCAATAACAAATTCATCAGTTAATAGCAGTCTGGCAATAGATGAACCATATAACGATGTAGATATCGGGAGGGTACGCAATTTTCGATCGGCACTCCTTGGCTGGCTTAAAATTTAGATTAAATAACAAAAACAAATATGTATTTTATTCAAAAGTTGTATTACTATTTTATTAAGAATAAAAATATATTGCAATACTATTAATTTAAGTACATCCGTAAATTGAATTAAGCATTTGATGGTGAATATTATCAGCATATTCATTTGGCATAGAAGTTCGCTGATAATGTTTTCTTATTATCTATCATTCTATATACAAGCATTCGTCCAACACTTTGGCGATCCTTATGTCGCCATCAACTGCAAAAGGGACATATGATGTAATGAGAAATAATATTTTGGACTTATAATTAATCTGCATATTGACGGGAATTTACATATCGGACGTTTAAACGTGAAAGCCAAGTTTGGTTTTCTAATAACCCTCTAAGAAGAAAAAGCTGGTGTTTTTTTTTTTTGGATCATAAGATTACTTAACAGAATTGTAGTGTATAATAGTATCATTCCTGTATATTTGTTTCCGCCGTGGCGTTCAGAAGTCCGAAGGTCAACGTGAAATATTTTGCATGAATATTTTATCGATTTTAAAGAAAAGAATTAAAGAAGTTTCAACTATATACGGGAATTCGAATGTCTATGGCGAACTTTGAAGCACTTAATGCAAGCCCTCAAGTAAATTTTTCACAAAACGTGCGCAGTTTGCTTTTGCAACGCTCATCAGTATAGGGAAGACGCTTCATTCATTCATTTGGAACCATGAAACAATGAAGACCATTAAAGTGAAGAAGGTTACGTGCAAGATGATGACTTGAACAACGACGTGATGAAGAAGTCGGAGAGTCCTTATACTTCAAAAGATAGGTCTGAAATATTGTTTTTTCCGACCCAAGCATTGTGAATGCTGCCTCGAAGAGCCCACGAACAACCACTTCTTCGATAGTATACAAACTCTATATGTAATTTTACTCTAATTCATCAAGTCATTACCTCCCATGTTCATATTATATTCCCGAATGAGGCAAGGCTGTTCGACGTTAACTCTCTTCCTCTCCTGTCGTAATATCGTGTCATATTAGACAAAGGAAAGACTTCAAATCTAGTTGATGCAACAGTAACGACGCTATTGTCCATCAAGCGAGCCAGTAACACGCCGCTGGTTTCATCGGTCGCAACTTTGTAGGTTTCTCGTTTCTCTTTGGCCACCACTACCAAGTAGCCTGACTGCATTGAGGCACCACATTTTGAAACCAAATCTTAAAGGTTTATTGCGAATAAATTATTTTCATTTATATTTATGACGTCCATAGTATAGCAACATACCCTCCTCCGGTTTTTATTGTCAAATAGAGAACGTATTTTCCACATTTTATCATAAGACACATGTTCTGCATTGTCGGCAACTAAGGCATTATGCAGATAACTTGACTGCAAAAATGCTTCGTTTTTCGGGCACCGTGCAGTATCTGGACAGGAGCAAAATTCCTAATTTGATTTGATCTTAGGCATTGTGGCATTACGGTTTGATTGAGTAACCAGCAGTGCTAGCACTTCTTCATAAAAATAAGCTAAAATAGCTCAACGGGCAACGGATTCGACACGTTGGGCAAATAAGGCTCAGGAAAAATTGAGTTTGCAGTGGTCAAATAATTGCTGCTCGCTCTTCTTTGCATTTTACATTTCTTTTGTTGAAAATTCAAATCACATTTCTCATATTCTTTAAGTGAATTTTACGCAGAAAATACAAGTCCTTCAGTAGTCAGGACACCTCTCAGTTTCGGACACAACTAAAATTTTGTCTCTTCCGTCCTGACAGAGTATTGAAAAAATGCATTAATTGTGAATAAGTAGACTTAACCTGGGCCTTGACACTAAACATGGAATCCTCAGCAGAGGATGTCCGGTGTAATTTAATAGATAAATTAAAGGGTAAAGTAGGGTATATGCTTTTAGCAGTTTATAAGTTTTAAGAGATTGTACGCAAACGCACAGGGATTAGAAAAGAGCACTTAGTGAGAACCATGTTACCCTAGAAATGGAAGTAAAGGATTTGTAGGGGTTTCTCTGTGACTCAACATCGAAGAGGACCGTTGAGGTTGGATTGTTTTATATATTATAAGCACAGACAACACAGATAAAGCATGCCCATACAAAAAAACGGCATCAATTGTTATCTTAGGCTTTCAATAAATAAAGGTCAGCAAGTAAAGCTTTTTTTCTTGCACCAGATCCCTTCTCGTTTCATTCTTCATTCATTTTTCTAATATTTTTATAGTTAAATAAGTATAAGTGATGTTTTCTACAGAGGGAGTTACTAGTAAGTCTATTAATTGTTTGTTGAATAGTGAGTTACATAAGGTAATGACTTTCAGACATTCGAATACAAGGTGATTAATTTGCAGAATGCGGCCCGATCCGCAAAGATGGCAAGAAGGAGGATTACTGTACGTAAGAAAGTGGCTATGCGTTAATTGTGCGTGACCGAATCGAAGTCTCAAAAAGCATTTGTTCATATTCGTTGTTGTGTTTGTTGGGTACAGCGGGGCGTCACCTGTTGCATTGATTCCGGAATAATGGTGGATGTAGTGGGTCCAAGCTTCTTTCTTCTTATGCAGCCAATATGTGTCCAATAGTTTAAGAAAGTCCTTTTTGGGTGGTGTGTGGTTCTGACGAAACGTTGCGAGCTGCGTAATCCACTTGCTCATTACCTCGGATTCCCAAGTGTCCTTGTGTCCATAAAATGTTTTTTTTTTTATTGTGAATTGCTGATGATGTTATCACGGATTTTGTTAATAACTGGAGAGCGGTTGTTGATGTTCCGTATCGCTTTTATTGTCGATCTTTCATAATATTTGTCTGTGTTATAAGGTATTGGATGGTAACGATCATTCAGAACATAAACATTGATATGGACCTGCCAAATGCAAACGAAATATTGTCAATTTAATACTTGCTTTAGTGTACAGATAACCAATTGGCCCGGAAAGTGTATTCTGTGACTAAATAAGAGATTGGTTTGAAGCTGTTGATATTATAATCATCGGTGAGTTCAGCATAAATTGGATAGAAAATTCAATATACCAAAGGAGATTGATCCAATTGAAAGGAAAGCGCTTTACCAACTACAACTATGCTGGTCCTCGGGGCGTTGATTCCAGAAACCAGCTTCTGAAAATTTCCTATTCGGAGTTATTTCGGCGGGTTATAATTCGTTAACAACCCCATTTCTCTTTTTTGAGAAGTTTGATATTCTGCTTTCATCGTTTGTTCGAGTAAATGTTATTGTTACCATTAAATTGAATTTTTTTCTCACCAGCATTTATATAGTACAAATGCAACAATCGCTCAATGTCAGCATGCAGGCGTTCTTTCACTCCGCGAAGTGATGTGATCTCAGTGAAATTTGCACCTTTGCCTGCTGAATGTGATCAGTACTTAACTTCTTCGTCCTTCTCCGTCGTATTTACACCCAATTTTCCATCTTAGGCAGTTAAATAGCTCAGACGGTCTACTACGGCGGTTTTCATGTATATTGTGTACTAAAAATTTTAAGACAAAAACACGATGAATCGTTTTCACCCCATGTACTCTCAAGGGGATAATACACATCCCCATAGACGATAAACAGTGCGAACAGAAGAAATTATTGCCGTTGTGGAGCTCAGTTTTGAGGGGAATCCGAATGAGTCGATTTGTCATCGGGCAGAGCAATTGGAGCTTTGCTCGTTCACTTGATGGAAGATTTAAGGGAAAGATCTTGGCCTAAAAGCTTAAAAGGTCCAGCTTTTGCATTAGTTGCAAGATACCATTATACGCGTCGTTAGTTCGGCGAATGCGCCGAAAACATGATTCAGCTTGCTCCGCATTTTCAACGCAATGTATTTTTGATTATATTTTGGAGTGGAGAAAACCCAGAAGCCTTAGCTTTGGTTGCAACAATATGCGGCACATTCCACATGGCTCGCGACACCATTAATTTATTGTGGGAAACATTTGCTGACCTATGGACCTGTAGATGGCCTCCACGATCCCGTGATCTCACACCTTTGGGGGAATGGAAACAACATAAAGATCCCTACTTGTGGAAACTCGGCTAGAGCAAACTTGAAGAAGTACAAGTGTTGGCTAAACAGACACTTACCTGATCCCATTGGCGTACTGCTTATTATCTAACCGTCAAAACCCATCTCTCATAACCGTTTTCCTTCAAATCCCAATTGGTGGACAGGAGAGCTGAAAAAAGGAGAACACATGTCGGTAAACTATTTAATTGGGTACTATTGACTAATAGCGACGTCGACTGGTCCATAAGGACCAAGCTAAATAGCTAGAGATCTAAGAATTGCAAAAAGAAAATACTGGAAATCCATTGAACGTACCAACGAAGTAGTCAGACTGCGTAAGTTACTCTCCAAGGAACAAGCACCTCCGGGATATCTTATGCTTACAAAGCCACGTGGACAGAGTCGAGTCAAAAATCGTTGGATCTCTGAATGGCAACACTCTTTACTGACTTCACCCTTTCGAAAGGAGGAGTTCCAAGAAGATAAATATCTGGGTGTCATACTGGACTCGTTGAAGTCGAGTGAACAAGGCAATTTGTGCTCTCTACCTTTGCAAGAGAACCTGCGGTAGGAATTGGCCTTGCGTCCTATACTTACCTTCGTTTCCATTGCATTGCCCAAGAGCTAAATAAAGCTGAAAGGCCTACCTGTCTATGTATTATAGGAGCAGTTAGATCAACGCCGTAGCAGCTCTCGAGATTATGCTTAACAAACCTAATATCTTCGAATGTCTGAAGAGCACTGTAGCTAAGCGTGCAATTCGACTGAGAGAATCTTACACTTCGAAGAACTCAATTGATTACGCGAACTCTTCTTACAATTTCCTCAAAAAGCTCCCCACCTTTGTCCCTAGTACTAAGGATTAGGAACCAAGCTTCCTAACCGAAGGACATGTACACAAATCTTCACCGATGGATCAAAGATTGAAGAAGGGACTGGTGCTGGTCTTCTGTAATTCGTCGCACATCAATAACTCGTACAGACTTCCAAATAAATGCAGTGTCTTTCAGGCTGAAATATTTGCCATCGAAAGCGCAACTCCGACAGTACTAACAGTGAACCTCGCTCCTACAAGATTGAGCATCTTTATGGACAGCTAAGCGGCAATAAACAAGGATACCATACAATTGAAAGCAGTAGGTAGCTGTATTACAGCTATATATATTATCTGGTCAAGTGCCAAAAGATTACCATCATCTGGGTTCCTGGCCACAGTAACATAGACCATAACATTGCAGGAGCTGGAAAGTCACTAGTCTATGCCGAATAACCAGATACGTAGGACGATTTGGAAGTTAACATTCGCCGTGATATTGCTGATATACGGCCCAGTTGCTCGATAAACTTTTCGAAAATTGGACTTTAAAACTGCGCTTCATTCGAGCTAACCGAGGCGGGCTAATATACGAAATCATTTTCAAGCAATAAAGGAATAAAATAATCGATTATATAAAGCTTATATATGTTATAGAAATTAACATCAGCTTGGTGTTTTATGTCATATCGAAAACAACACCATTCACTTAACAAAGTGCATCTTAAGGCATTACTAATCAAATGAAGGAGTCATTGTGTATTGATACTTTTGTTACCCACGCTAAAAGATATACATAATAAGTTTATTCAATCCGATGGTCAAATTCCTTGTTCAATAAAAGGCGAAGTATTTTTATTGAACAGAAAAAATCACGATTTCTGGATTTTAAAAAATACAATGAATTTTGTTTGAGGTTATTTTTTATATGTTTAGGTCAACCTTTACTAATAATCGATTGTGAAACAGTAATTTTATGAAAATTAAAAATCCTTTTTCGCAATTTCAGAACGAGAAATGATTCTCTTGGTATAATATACATTTTATTTTTTACAGTAAAATAAATTTACAGTACGTTTTAAAACAGTGAAGAAACATCTTATCCAAGTTCATATCACAACACACAGTATTTGATTGAACAAAAAAATAAAATTGCTGCAAATTAAAATATTTATAAAATATATTATACCATAGGTCTCCAATGCTATATAGGAATGTGTTATGGAGATTTGCTTCTTAGTTAAATAGTATAAATAAAACATTCAGAAATCAATTAGATCTACAAACAGTGGTACAAAAAAATACATAATTCATGTCGGATGTTTGTCAAATGTGGAAGTGGTTCAGTTTTAAACTTTGACTTTATCTATGAATTGAAATTAATCCAAACGCAATATTTTAATCGTTACAAAATTACAACTGCAAATATATACTAAAATAAAAAATATTTATTTTGGATACTGTTTTCGCGTTAGAATCATGCTCTGCTTCAGCCGAGATCTTGTTACTGGCGGAGTACGACGGTTCGGTCGCCGGGGTCCTGTGCAAGCAGCCTGTTTAACACCATTTTTTGTGGATTTACTGCAGTCTTTAGTTAATTTTGCAACTTTTATTGGAGAATTGTCTTTATTTCTTGTTGTTTGTGTCCTTTTTCTTGTGGCTTGTTTCTTAGGTTCTGTACAAGGAGGACTGTTTTGAGGCTCAACAACTGATTGTACCGCAGAAAACGTTTTCGTACATCGTCTTGTGCTTTGTTTAGCTACACGCGAGGGAGTTATTTTCTTTATTGATTTTACGTCGGATGGTTTTAATACAATTTGCTTAACGAGGACACGCGGTTGCAAGCCATCTTTTCCCGATAAGGTATTTTCTTCATTTGACTTGTTTAAGGAAGCCGCTGATTTGCTTTTTACTTTGTGTTGCTGTTTTCTTTCTGAACAGTTGGATGAATATTCCACAAGTCCAACGTAACTGAATGCTGACATACGGGATGAAGCGGTTGAAACTATGGTCGCTGACAAATCTGAACTAAAATATTGAGAGATATATAAGAATTTTAATACAATAAAAGTTATGTATGTTTAAACAAAAATTGTTGTACTTTCTTAACGATGTAAGCTTGTTAAATTTAAATCGATAGATCGAAAAATTTGACTTAAATGAATAACAAATAAAACTTGTAGTAATGAGAAGAGATGCGGAGTAGAAGAGGTAGCTATAACAATGAAGGCACTCCCTTCCATTTTTTTAAAGACATGACGCCATTAATAATTTTTTTTTAAGGGGGAGTGAAAGAAGAGAAAATTGATGAACTCGCCGACAATTGGTTAAGTCAACCCAGCCATTCTATACTTTTATCGAACTGAACCAAGCGTTTTTGTACTGACTGCAGAGCAAATAATTCATATCTTCCGCAAGATGAACTGGGAGTCTTTCTTTGACGGATAAATTCAAAGACAACATCCAAAACTCCACTTCTAATCTGAGTAACGCAGAAGTCGACGCTGCTATTGAGAAAATAGAAAGCTCGATTGCCGCGACTATTTCCGACAAAATCGGAGTCAAAAAACTTCAAATTAAGATACCAGAACCTTAAAGTGTATGAATACAAGCTACAAGATTCTGCAAAAAATCCTCCGCCGTACGATTAACACTCACAATAGTGAGTGCCTATTCGTACAAACAGAAATCAAAAGCTTGAACTCGATGATACAGCAAAATACCCAAGATTTTGTGAACACTTAGTTTAGGAAAAGACTCAGTAAAATCAAACCAGGAGCTGAAGCTTTCAAAAAATTGATTGAATTGAACTTGAACATGATTCCCTATTTTTATCATCTAACGATGAAAAAGCTAACGCCTTTGTAAACTTATCTGCAAACAGCTTCCGTCCAAATCTTCAAAACCGCCTTCCACAATTTCTTCACGAAATTAAGTCTCGTCTATAGCCGCTGACAATGCGCCACCTATAGCCCAATTTGTGGAAACTAATTCCTCGGTCTCGCCAATATCCACAGTTGAGTTAGCGACAACGCCAAGAAATCTTCCGGACCCGATAAAATTTCCAACTTCATTATAAAAAAACTTCAAGCCATATCAGTGCAAATTCCTTACAATTGTATTAAATAATTGCGTTATTAACAGCTTCTTCGCTAACAAATGGAAAACAGCTGATATTGTTCGCAGTCCCAAGGCCTATCTCACTGCTCCCAAACTTAAGCAAGAAAAGATTGGTTTATTCCAACAAAATCAATTTGGGTTCACACTAGCCCACTTCAATTTTCACCCGTTGTTAAAACTTCATACAGACACAACTCTAAGCCTCAACAAAAAAGAGATCACAGTCGCCTAGCTTCTTGACGTAGAAGAAAAGACGTTCATTTCAGCGTGGTTCAGTGGTTTGTTGTACAAGCTTAAGAGACTGAATTTCCTGCTTACTTGCTTACTTATACAGGAGTATTAGTATTATTCATACCCATGACCAACCCCGAAATTATGAGAAAACAACAACACTGCTATTCCCGGGTGAGTCTATCACGTAATCTTCTTCCAGAATGCCTTCTGCAGCTCTTCGCAATGTTGAGGAACTTATCCTTAAACCCTCGGACTACTATCAAGAATGAGGAATAAAAATTCCCATGCGAAAGCCATTCTTAAAAAGGCCAATCATGCATTATCCCTTATTCTGCCATTGATGAGAATAAGGAACGATTAAGATAAAAGAAACAAACTCTTGCTATACAAGCAACTAATTCATTCCACCGTGACATACTGTTTCCCAAAATGGTTCAAGATAATTCGAAGCCCTTCGGTACTGCACAGCTCTGCACAGAATTCCAGACACCCGTCAATAATATATTAATAAAATACCATAAAACACGGCAAACATGCCACCCAGAGATAAGTATCTCTGTGCACTGCCCTGTTTATTACAATATTATTAATATAATTTTAAGTAGACCGGTATCTCAATGTCCCTTCCATGATGGAACCAGGATTTAGACTAGGTCAGAAAAGGGATTCATAGATGATTTCGAAATGAGTAAGGTGAATTACGCCAAATATCGTACATAAAAAGAGAGCAAATATTATTTTTAGAAAAAAAAAATATTTTAAGTCCTTAAGCCGACGCAGAGCCCTATGCGCTCGCAGAAATTCAATTATACTTGTTATTATAAGTTTGATGGAAAGATAGCTAATAATATCGAATTGGATGATTGTAATATCTCATGTTCGATTCATTGAAATTTCATTTTCACTCAAAATCCTACAAGAGTACAATTATCATGAGAGCTTACGGAAAACAGCGTAAAACAAACAGAAGAATGTCGTCAAGAATGTGACAATATTGTGAAGTCGTTTTGTGCAAATAAGGACGGAAGATTTCTTGTTTGCATTCACTCAAAATAACCTTAATTTCATTCGTTCAAAATTGCTCCACGAGTATTTCTGTGCATGTTAATGTGCATACAAATGTTACACATTTATCCGTATAATAATTCTGCATCATCTACAACTAGAAAAGATGTGCTGTTTCTTTGCACTCTTGACACCTTTTTCACAGTCCTTGACATTAAAAATTTGATTAACTCAGATTGTTGGAATACAATTTGCTTAAGACGATCAGCAAATCAGCCCTCAATCAAATGTAAGATCGTTTTTTTAACATATGAACGAAAAGTGTTGCACTGGAAGTAAAATACAATGCGAATTGAATCTGACCTTAACATACTCCACTTTCTAATTAAGCTTCCTCGAAAGCACTAATTTGTGCGAGACAGAGGTCCTTCTCCACTCTTACGGATTTCCTGAATTGAGTTACGCCACTGGTGTGGATTAAAATAATCTGAGGACCGGATTGTTGAAAACTTAAATCACAATGTCGTTGTATTCGAACTCTTTGGCAAGCTCTATATCGGTCTACAGACCAATCAGTTGAAATATTGTAGAGAATCACGTGAAGAATTAGTTCCGTTAGCGACCAAGAATATTTTCACGTGTCTTACCTTGAGCGCTTATTTGCCATATGTTATGACAATATTAGGTTCAAACTTAACGATTGACTTCACTCCTCCGTTGAATTTGAGGGTAGAATACGAGGAAAAGGAATATTAAAAAATCATCTCACGTAAGCCTCGTACTAAAACATACGGGTTCTGGTCGGAGAACGTCGGGATAATCTTCCGTCACCGAAGAAACTCTGAATCCATCATCTAAACATAGACGTCGACGTCCACTTAGTTACAAAGCTTCGCAGCAGGAAAATTATTCTGGCTCCAGCAAGAAGAAGACTGGCTCGTGGTTACAGGCAGTTAATGACTTTGCAGCGACAACTTATAGAGCGGAACCATATCACTAGCAAAGATAATAAACCCAAAATCAAAATGTGGCTTTTATAAAAATGTTTAATGTAAACGAAAAACACATTAATGAATCCAAATAAGAAAGAAATCCACTCAAATTAATATAATTCACACGACTCATTCAAAGTAGCTGGATCTGTTTCGAACCGGTTTTAAGCACTTTGGAATGAACACCCAAAAATAAGGACATAATGCCACAACCAAATTATAGTAGGAGCGCATTGTTTTTTATATGAACATGTATAGTATGGAAATCCAATGATAAATGGGATTGGTTAAAGATGTACACCTCCACAAAAAAATTAACGTTAATGCTTTCGTACTAAAGGCTAATCGTTCATTGATCCTCTTGGAATTTAGACGTGTTTTGGATTCTCAAACATTTAGGGTGGAATCCGTTTACAATTGGGGTTGGGGTCGGTCGGCAATGATAGCATAATTTACACATTACATCAGTAACACTAAACTGCATTGCATCAGTGATTGCTTTATTCTTGAACCAGAGGTTCGATTTAACTGTGTTCACCTTAGATTGGCTTGAATTGAAAGACTTTCTTAGCTGTAGCGCTTGATGTGGCCGACCCATTCAAGTCGGTGAATTGTTGCCTTCTAGGTTTGATCCAAAACATTTCAAGGCTTGTTAAGTTCGTTCTCATTAAATAGCACTCATCGACATATACCATATATGTATATCCAACAGAGAATTTTTTCTGTTTCTATAGGAAGTTAACATAACATAACAAGGGAAATTACAATAATTTCGTGTTCAAAAAGTGTAAACATACTTTCTTGGGTTTAACATATTCGTTGCATTTATGGTACATTAAAAATTCCCGATATGAAAATCAAAATCTATATTGCACTCTTATACGAAACAATGTGGAAAAATAATTGATTGATTTTTCGCAGATTGCACTATTAGCTCCTTTATCGCGATTTTTAAATCGAACTTTCAAGTTTCCCCCTTTTACATGTTTTCAAAACATATCTTTCATTGTCTACGCATCATCTTTTCTTCCCATCTTTTTTTAGAAACAAATAACCGGATTAAGTATTATCTTATAATAAGTAAGAATTCAATTATAATCTTATAATTTTGGAAGATAGTGCATAACTATCTTGAAAAATTCCGGTGGCCACTGCAAATTATGTTATGTAGATGGTTCGTGCAAAAGAGCACCTTCATCGAGTTCGCTGAAACCAGTAGGAATCTATCGCACTAAAAATTGACAATTGGAGATTTTAGTCAAGACGTTTTACTGACTGACAAAACTCAGAGCGTACGACATTGAAGTCACTGATGATGCATAAAAAAAAATCGGAGAAACAATTTTCTTAATAACGCAACATAGACCCCTGATTGAAAAAATAGCTTTGCAGCCCATTCCTAAAAGCATTACAAAAAAACCGCAAATTTGTCAATCAGTAAGTTATTTTAAGAAGTAACCAACAGATTTATGACTAACAAGGGCATGATACCGTGTATGTCGTATGCATGTACATGAAGAAGGCATTCGACATAATATGGATGGGACCTCCTTTTCAAAGCTTGCAAAACTCTATATTGGAAGCCTTTGTGAATGCGATATCAATAGGATTCAGTTTTGTTACGAAGATCGGAAATTGAAAACCTTTGGTTCTGGCTTCCTTTACTTAAACAAATAGATGCTTCACTGGACTGTAACCGACCTATGCCATTAGAGAGACTGTTGCACAGTAGAAAAAATTATTCGAAAACCTATCTGAGTTTGAAACAACTTGTTTGTAGTGTAATATCTTCGGGGAATAACATCATCTCCGGGATTATTCTTCCAACTGTATTTATCATGAAACAGTGAGCCGTAACGATCTTAGGTCGGTTCTAATATTTCGACCTCATCAGGCTGATACACATTCAGGCGTCATAGTTCCAAAAGAGACATCACACATAGCTCGGAGAAGAATCTCCGGCTCAGTAGGTATCAATTTTAAAAAAGAGAAAATGAGGAACAGTTTTGGTGGTAACAAGAAGGGAGGGGGATTTCGTTTTTGTCGTCATCAAAGTCATTACGGCTTGCGTAGGTCAGTGCTTTAGTTTAACGAAGACAAAAAAAGTCATGTCATGTAAGTGATTTAGAAATTTGTTATTGAACATGGGGCCTGTATACACGACCTGACATCAAAAAGGGTGAAAACCGGTTTCACTCTTTACGTCAAGCACTCACGGGATGAGTGTTTCGAGGCAAAAACTATATACAATCACCTCCTTCCATTGTATAAGAATTATATTCAGATTATTATTTTTGTCCGTTTCATACTGCATATTTCACTTCCCATTGATGTGGAGGTCCATTGACATCATTTACTGGACATAAATAAAGTAAGTTTGGTGCGTCTAAAGGCATATTTTTAACGTAAGCTTAATTTAAAGCTCTGTGCAGGACCAGATTATAACATAAACATGGCATTAAGGCTATTTAAAGGATTTTAATTTTAACTTTAACTAAAATAAACGGGTGAACGAACGAGATTCATATTCAGAGACAAGGAAATGTTTGGGTGTTTAAAGTTTTCCACTTTTTTTTAATGATAATAACATCAGCCCTCATTTGTTAAATTTTTTTAATCCATTTTAAAAATAAAATACAAACCTCGGTTTGGGTAATTCGCTTTCATCACAGTCCGGTTCATCTGTTAAGGCTAACTTTGCTTTAGGAGTTTTAACAACAATCGCTTTCGATCTAGGTATAAAACAATAGTGTATAAGAAAGGAGGCTTGATTAATAATGAACTACCTTTTATTTGGCGTCGTTGGCACCGTTCGGATTGGTTTAAAATGGCACATTTCTGATTTTAAGCTATCTACGCTCAATGAATCTGTACGCTCAGGAAATCGATGAGTATTGGTGGGCGGGATGGTGAACAAATTAAAAACTGAAGAGAGTTGCGATGGAATTTTTGATATGAGCGCCTTTTGGACAGTTTGCTTAAGTAAATCAGCTTCACGACTTATGCGAACCGAGAGTGACTTCAGTGGATTTGACTCATTGGTAGAATGCACTGCAGAAATTGCGGTCATCTTTTTCGATACTATGGCACTAGAAGAGTGTGTAATCGAAGTCGACCCTGATGGTGTATATTTGATTGATGAACTGACCAATTCATTGTGCTTAGCCGGCTTAGTTTGGCAAGGTTTTTTCGGTAGTAGTGAGTATGGTGTCTGACCAGGGTTTGCAACTAACATGGTATTTTATACGTCTCTCTCATACCCGCGTTGATCCAAAAACCCCTTAACTTTTTTTTTTAATAAATCGGCTTCCAATCACCACTTCTCAGCCAACTTTGCATTCAGGGTTTTAACATTTTACTCTAAAAAAAATTTACAACTTCAAATACAAAACATAAAAAAAAAACAAACAATAAGCTGCCAAAATCACCTGTCAATTTTTTTTTTTCAATTTTCTCTAAGGAAATTCTTTCTTTAATTTATGCAAATAGTTTTTCAATCGAATTGGACTTATTCGACAAAACGCGTGACATTTTTATTTCTATTTTGGAAGAAATGAAATAACCAATGTTATTGTTTTGCAGCAACAGAATAAACTCGATATAATTTCGTTAGCTCTTGACTCCAGGTAAGGACAACGACAAACTTCGCAAAGTTAAAAAGAGGGGTAATGCAAAATGATTTGTTTGCCGATAATCCACAATCCACATGCCAAATGTCATCCACTTTTGTTTAGTTTTTGGGACAATTGGATTGCACAGGGATAGCAGGAGGCTCAAGCGTCGTAATATAACAAAATTCAAAGATCAGGACTGTTATATGTAAACATAAATTGAGTTTTTTTTTTTAAACAATCATCTAATAGTGTTCAGAATGCTGAATTTAACAACATAAAATAACAATAAAAAAAAATTAAATTAAAAGTACAAAAAAAACAAAATCTTTTATATTTTTTATATTATTTTTGTTTGTTTTTTGTCGAATTATTAATTTCAATATAACATTTCACAAAAATCAAATTATAATCGTTATTCTTTATTACACTACACATATACATAAGTACAAGTTTGAACTTAAAGCCAGTAGCTCCCACGGTTGTAAGCTAACAATGAAATTAAATGCTCACATTTGTCTACTTTGGATGTATGGTTTTAGTTCACGTTATTGCTTACTTTAAGTATTTAGTGTAAAGGCCTTTATTTTTTTTGGCATGTTTTGTACCAATTTTTCTATGGTTGCATGGTGAATACATTGCCATTCAGTCTGTATTATAGACCATAATTTGCCAAGACTGCTCGGTGTATGTTTGTACTGCGACAACCTTTTTTCATAATTACAATTGAAATTCCATTTCATCAATTTGATATGTGCCTTTAACCATAAATTCAGGTAAGTTTGTAAGCAGGATCACAAGAAAGTTTTCCTTTATCATAGTTCCCGTTATTTTTACCATTGAGCAAATATGCCACCTAGTAGAACATTCCCATACCATTAAACTCCCTACCCGTGCTTTAAAGTCCTTCCCGTCTGATTGAAAACGATGGATTTTCGTTTCGTCGGACCAGTCTACAAGTTTCCAATCTTCTATGGTCCTAGACTTGTGTTCCTTGCAAAATTTTAACCGAGCTTTGATGTTTTTCATGGACAACAGCGGGTTTTTCTTTTTGATGACTGACACCAGTCCAAATCTATCGAGACCTCTTTTCGGCCTCTCTAGCGGCTTTTTTCCAATAATTTTTTCTTTATTACGTGCACTGAAGAGTTACTGATTTTTAAAGATTTTTTTATTTTCCTAGCAGAGATACTTTTGCAGATGTGGATTGTAATTTAATATTCTATCCAAAAGTTGGAAAAGAAAGCAACCTTAAGATCGAATGGCAGGAAAGCGAAAGCTTGCTTAAGCATTAGTAATCGTCCAGACATTGAAATAAGCAGACCACGTTTCCCAAAGAAATAGTTGATTAGTGCCAACAAATGGAGACTTCGGATCGGCGATATAACCCTGAAGCGCAGAACTGGTAATCTACAAAGGCAGTGAACTCCTAAACTTAAACTTGCAAACTGTTCTCACTGTGGATGACGAATTGAGGTTACAATTGTAGGAGACGACATTAAAACTTTCCCAAATAATCAGTCGAGATAAGAGTAAGGACCCACTTCGCGTGGCAGAAGTTGGTTTCTAGATTCGACGTCCGCAAGGCCATCATCCAGGTATCTCACAAGGATAACGCGTGGAGTTGCACCACAGGTGGGGAAGTCCGGTCGAATTAACAACTAGAAACAATAGCATTTTCTCATACATTTTTGGTGATCGATATTTGCAACGAATGCATCCGATGGTATATTGAAACAAAAGAACTTCGAGCTTAGGGGAAGTTGTGAGCACCAACGAAGAATTGTCACCGTCATCGTGAATGGTAAATCTGACCGAGCTTGAGCGAACAATTAATTTTCGGAGAACTAATAACTGGAACTTGTCTTCCAAGGACTAAGAAGTAAGATGCCATAAGAATTAATTTACAAGAAGCATATCAAAACATGATTTCAACTAATGAACATTTTTTTTCAAAGCAAATACATAACCACCATTTTTAAAAGCTTAATGTGGCCTTACGTAAATCATTTTCTGAAGATCAACCCGCAGAAACGCAGTAACAGCATCCATTTACAGAACGTCCATATTTTTCGGTTGGCCCATACCTTTTGCACCAGCCCTTCTTGAAACGGCATATGCTACCATTTGAATTCGTTTAAATTACCAACTTTACGTTGTGCTTTTATGTAAGCTGGAAATTCTGCTTCTTCCCAAGCTTCGTTTTTAGGGTTCCGTACCCAATGGGTTCAAGAAACACTTTTACGAAGCTTCCGCAGTCCGCCCGTCCATCTGTATCTCCTGAGTCGTTTTAGGGAGACTCTTGCAAATTGCAACAGAAGGTGAATTGCTATTGTCGGTACAACAATATATATAAAAAAATAAAATTTAAATTAAAATGGTTTCAAATAATCGCATCTCAACTTAACACCTAACAGTAGAGAATGAGTTTCATGGAGCAGCTTAACAACTTTTTAAGACATGCAATCATTTCGTCCTTCGAACACAATATAAAAGCTGGAGTTCCAATTAGAAAAATAAAAAAAAGCATTTTGCAAAACAACATTCCTTCGTAACTTGTGGAGCATATGTCAAAATGTAGTGGTGTTAGTGCGAATTGAATGTTGCATAGTCTTCTCCAGCATTTTTCTTAATGCGAAAAAATGAATTACAATGTCATTTTCTTAAAATAAATTATAAAAAAATGTGTTTCAAATGATATTAATGCGTGTTTGAGTTATCATTGTCAAACCATTTCAATAAATTATTTAAAACAGAGGGTTGAAAAATAAAGAAAAAATATAAACATTGTATTATGTTGTGAGTGTTGATTAATTAATTAAGGTACACAAGGATATTCAATTTTTAAATTTTTTCTTATTTTTCAATATTTTCTAATCATTTCTTTAAAGCAATTTCTTGAATACTTTGACTACTATCATTTCAAAATGCTCCAGAATTACATAATACATTCATCTTAAATTATTCATTTTCAAGAAAATAACATAATAATCAAAGTCGAAGCGATAGCGAAACACGTGACACGCGTTGTGGTAGGAAATTGAAGTTCGCACTAACACCACAACATTTTGACGTCATAATCATAGATTCACACATATCTGAAGCAAGCTGCATCAAATAATCTTTTTAACTTGTGATCGTGTTAAATCCTTATTTAAAATTAAATAAATATAGTGTTGCCTACTCTTAAGAGGCGAGGAACCCTTCGTGTGAGAGCCAACTCCCACTTGTCTACTTTTTTATTAATGCATCTTTCCAGCCCCTTCGTATGTATTCGGTTATGAACCGCCAACATATCTACTGATCGAATGAGCACCTTGTGAAAAATTTCCCTAACGTCACCACATACAAATATAATTCCTTTTATTTGATGTTCAGTTCCGGGCAGTTACTTTATAGCCATGGTGAAAGTATCTGCCAACTCTGCCGTTGTACCAAAGGGGTCATTTTTTGAATTAGGAAGCAAGCTTTAAGTGTCGCTTAAAGTGTTCTTCGTATTATTGGTGCATATCGAAAACGTAGTTCTCGAAATATTATCCCAGTCTAATGTATGTAAAGCATCATCGTTGGTTCGATTCATTATTAGGCTAGATTCCGTTATTCTTACTGGGTCGACCGCCTTCACAGATTCCTAAACTAACCATTCTACTTGTCGGCATATGACCCTCCATTCATCACATAAATCGGTACGTACGACAGACGCAGACGAGAACTGCCTCCTCAACTTCAGCTTTGATGCAGCATTTGCAACTTGTTTTCCTTACAAATGCAAGTAACTGCATTGTTGAACGTAGTCTCTCCCCTATGACAAAAATTGACATACTACTGTGTCCAAAAAATAAGGTGACATATGAATTTAAACTGCGCGCGTCGAAGGATTTGGAAATTTTTCTTTCTTTTTAGGTTGGTAGTACTGTCAGTGACATCTATGTGAAATTTCATGTCAAAATATATTCATAGTGTTTGAGATACGCGTCGTTTTGTGAGCTGCTAAAAGTGAGTTTTTCGTTTTTTGCGATGTCGAAATTTATTGAGCAAAGAATTTGCATTAAATTTTGTTTGCGGAATCAATTTTCTGCTGCGGATACGTTGAGGATGATGTAGAAAGCCTTTGATGATGAGGCTATGTCTAAAAAAAATGTTTACAAGTGGTATAGTGATTTCCAAGCCGGCCGTGAACGTGTCGAAGACGAAGAGCGTTCTGGGCGACCATCAATTTCAACCGATGAAGCTCACGTCCAACAAATCAAAGATTTGGTGTTGAAAAACCATCGATTAACGATAAGAGACCTTGCTGATGAAGTTGGCTTATCGAAAGGCTCAGTCAATACCATTTTGAAGGATGCTTTGGGCCTCAAGCGCGTCAAATCTCGACTGGTACCGAAAACATTGAATTTTTTGGAAAAAAAAGCGTCGCGTTAAAGTGTGTGAAACAATGCTTTCCGACTACCAGGATGTCATGAAACGCATTATAACTGGCGATGAGACTTGGATCTATGCTTACGGCCCCGAACCGATCAATCGAGCCGAAGGAGAGCCGAGACCAAAAAAACCGCGCCAAAGTCGCTCAAAAATCAAGGTCATGTTGACTGTTTTCTTCGATTATCGTAGTGTTGTGCTTTATGAATTCCTTTCAACCGGCCAAACAGTCAACAAGGAATATTATTTGAACGTTATGCGTCGTTTGCGTAACGCTATCCGCCTAAAAAGGCCGGAATTGTGGAAAGACAATTCTTGGTTTTTACACCACGATAGTGCACCATCCCATACCGCACTCGTAATTCGTGATCATTTCGCCAAAAACTCAACCCATATCGTTCCGCAACCACCGTATTCACCTGATCTGGCGCCGTGCGACTTCTGGCTGTTCAACAAGCTCAAAAGACCGCTCCGGGGACACCGTTTTGATGCGATAGAGGAGATTCAAGCCGCAGCGAAGACGGAACTGAAGGCCATCCCGGAAAGTGACTACAACCAGTGTTTCAAAGATTGGAAAATCCGTTGGCATAAGTGCATTGCATCGGGAGGGGATTACTTTGAAGGGGATGAAATTGATTTGGAAGAATAAATAAGGAATTTTCAAAATAAATACAATGTCACCTTAGTTTTTGGACACAGTAGTATACCATCCTCCTCTACATTTAACTATTTCTCATAACGACGAGATTGATTGTGATATGGTTAACTATGACCTTGTATTCGACTTCAAAAATACTGACTTTACTCATTTGAATGAATTAATTTCTAAGATTGACTTTGACAATATTTTGAAGGGAACAGTTGACCAAATGGTTGAACAATTTTATTTACACATGTTTGATTGTTTCGTCTCATCTGTTCCTCTAAAGCGGACTCGTAAGGGATCGCCATCAACTGTTCCATGGTATAATCACCGACTACGTAGTCTTCGGAATAGACGAAATAAAGCATGGAAGAAGTATCTTTCAAGCAATAAATCCGATGATCACGATCATTACCTATCCATTCATAGGGAATTTCAGTTACTTTCAGTTTATCTTAACGATAAATATACTGAAAGAATGAGTATATCCCTTCTAACTGACCCTACATTATTTTGAAAGTTCATTAACAGCAAAAAAAAAATCTGATGGCTATCCTTCAACACTTTCATACTTGAATTGTTCCAGCAAAAAGCCAGAAGATATTTGCAACTTTTTTTCATCTTTTTTCAATTCAGCGTATGATTCTGATAATTTTACACCCAACGCAATAGAGTTCACCCACCTCGAATGCTTTTGCCCCAGTTCCATGAATCTAATATAGAGGTTATTGATATTGGATTCATGGATGGATGACGTGAATTACCATCTCGCTCTACTTGCAAATGACACCACTTGCGGACCTGATGAATACCTCCAATAATTTTGAAGAACTGCGGCAGTGCTCTGGCAGGGCCCCTTGCTTTCATATTCCAGGTATCCATTCACCATAGAGTTTTCCCAAAGTTATGGAATAATGGTTTCATAATACCGGTACACAAAAAAGGTTGCCGGGATGACGTTACTAATTATAGACCTAAAGCTAAGCTATCTTGTTTGCCTAAACTCTTTGAGGCTATCATTTTTGACAGTTTTTACTTTAGTTGCAAGGCTTCCCTCACTGACAAACAGCATGGTTTTGTAAAAAACAAAATCACTGTGACTAACTTCCTGGAGTTTACTTCTTTTACTAATAAAGCATTAGAAGAAGGGGGTCAAGTCGATTGCATTTACACTAACTTCAGTAAGGCATTTGATAAGTTTTCCCATAAGCTAATAGTCTTTCAGACTGTTGGGCTCTGCAGGTTGGCCTTAATTCTTTCGCAAAATGGTGCTCCAACAATAGCCTATCATTAAACATCTCTAAATGTTTCTGACCTATACGTACACCTTAAATAGTTCTGCGCTGGTCAAAGTTAACCTGACAAGGAACTTAGGTGTACAATTCGCTCAAAATCTTGACTTCTCAACTCATATTGAGCAAATTGTCAACAAAAGTAACTCCCTCCTCGGTTTTATTAAGCGCTGGAGTAAGGAATTTAAATGTCCATTAATAACAAGAACCCTTTACACAACATTTGTCAGGCCACAGCTTGAATACGCTTCCAATGTATGGTCACCGTATTACCTGACACATATTGACCGTATCGAGTCTGTACAACGCAACTTTGTTCGTTTCGCACTTCGACATTTATCATGGACTGATCCTCTTCGCCTTCCACCTTACAAGGACCGTCTTCTTCTTATCGGCCTTGATTCTTTGCAAAAACGTCGTGAAATCTGTGATATTGTGTTTTTGCATCAGCTTATAGCCGGTAATATTGACTCATCAGCACTTCTTACCCTAGTTAATTTTAGTGCTGTCATTTAATTCCCGAACAACTAACATTTTTGACATTAAATACCACCGTACGAACTACGGCTGCAATGAACCCCTAATGCGGATGTCAATACAAGCTAATACTAACTGTCACATGTTCGATGACGTTTCTAGTAAACTGACACTCAAGCGTCAACTTTTTGGATGTATCCGTTCTTGACATGTATACTTCATATCTTCAATTTTTCTGTATTTTTGTCATTTGAAGTTACTAGTCAATAATATTTTTGCATTTCTTTTTTATGTATATTTGTGTGTGGTGTTAGGCTATCCCTGTTATAATTATGTTTACTAACAACTAACAACACGCTAAATGATGACTGTGACAAGATGGGTATTACTCTATGAGTAACACTGTCACTTACAAAGCTTGTTTTATAAGCAGTACTGATAGCGTTGTTGTAAAACTTGCAACCGAACATTCGGCCTCGGTCTAAGTTTCGGCCAAAACCGAAACCAAACCATTTTAGACAAGTTGGAATTTATTAAGTATTTTAATTGTTATTATTTAAATTTAGTATATTTTTACACATACAGAAATTTATCTCGTCCGAAGTCACCTGACACGTCACGCAAGCACTTACCTAGCCATATAAGCACGTGAAAATAAACAAATTCAAAAATACGGCTCACGGACCAAGTACTCACGCGAAGTTAACCGTGCTAGTCAAACAACAAACAAAGTTTGTGTTGGTAAGACTCAATGCAAGCTCACCATTCATAAGAGTTGATTTTGATCAGTCCTCAATCTTTGGAGTAGATTTCCCTTCCAACAGTTATAGACTATAAACTCTCAAAAACAAAGTTTCCCATATCGGCCGGCTCCATCACGGTAACTACCGATGGGACAAAATTGGAACGAAAAGTGGAAGTTTGGCTTTTTGAGTAATCATTGTCTAGAACTCTCCTTCCATATTTTTTCCGCAACCGCGAAATCGCTGTTGTATAGTAACATTTCTGGAAATATTTACTTCGACCGACAGCCCAGCTGCCATAAAATCGTCATCTAAGCTTGTCAAGGAACGCCGGGTATCCCTTAAGAAGATAGAAGTCTGTTTTAAGGTTCACCTTTACGGGGTTCCAGGACATAGGGAAATCCACGGAAACTGTGTAGGTACAATGCACCCCCACAGATGCAACTCACAATATATTGATATACCATTAGCTGCAATCAAACTAAGCATAAAAAAATAAAAACATCAACCATCTTGCAACATCACCACACAAACTTGGAACCTCCTTAATAAACAGAGAACTAGAAAACTACTTAATCTCTTAACTGAATGTCCGGTTATAGCAATATCAAGACAGAAAGCTATGTTCCCATTTCTTCACAGCTTTGCCCCCCCTTGCTTAAGCAAACCCAAAAGACCTCGTTCAGTTCATTTGAGAAGCAAACTAGTTCTTTCCACCTTCTCCTTCATCACCGTCCGGGAGGAAAACCTCTCAATACTCACTGATTCCACAACATGTGGATACGTTAAACCACATAACCTATGGGGGATCACAATGGGCCAAATTGCTGTGTGTGATGTCGGCGCCGCCGAAGTTTTGGCCGATTTTTTGCCGAAGCCGAAACTGTGGCCGAAACCATTTTTTTGGCCGAATCGTTCCGTTGTTCGGTATTGATTGGCTTTGCAATCTAGGCGGAAAAACTGTTATATATATGTATATACTATATATGGTATACTATATGCAGATGTTCCAGTAAAATAATACAGAAGCTTAAAGTAGCTGTCCTGATTACAACTATGGAAAACTTTTTGCGAAAGAAACGAAATGACGGTAACCCATTGATGACGTGGCAACTTGTAGTGAATTGAAACTGCTTTAAACAAGTGATGATGCGGACAAAGTCGGCCTTAATTGTACAGTTGGGATCGTAAAATTAGCGGTAATTTCTTTGGTTCACTGTCGATGGCACTGAAATTGACGCATTTAGAGTTTTGTTTCGTAAGATCACTGGAAATTTTAGCTTTTGGCGTATTTGGTCACGAACTTTGTCTTGGTGGAGTACGTTGCTTTATCTTGAGAGATGCACTCCACGACAACGGCTTAGGGTGCCAAAGTTTACACTAAAGAGCGGAATAAGTGAATGAGAGACTGTTTCGCCACTGGTATACAATTGAGAATCTAGGTTTAAAAGGTTTTTACTTCTGTAAAATCCCACTATTAGAGTGGTATAATATATTCTATGAAACTGTGACAGAATTATTTAAATCTGATTCAATGCGGAATACTGGAAGGTTTTGTGCACATAGCGGGAGATATAAGCTTGGCTTTCATAAGAAAAACTTTTTTTTTCAAATTATTGCGTTGGTGTTCTATTTCACTTATATTTCGTCTGGTGGTTGACACAAGCAATTGTTGTTGTGTCTTTCACTCGCCTTACAAATTTTGTTAGTGCTACCGAAATAATAAGTAGGTATTTTGGTATCTAAGAAAAAACTGTTGGGATCCAAGTAGTCTCTTCAGAAATTGTCCACTTTTTAACCGGCTCATAACCAGTTTGTTTGTTTAATGTTCTGAATCTTGATGTCTGACTAGGTTGCCGAATGCTGCTAGTTTCCTAGCGTACTTTTCCTCGTTTTTGCGAGAACTGGACAGGTGCCCAGGTAGTGAAGTATGCTTTCTATTTCTTCCTCATCCCTGCAGCTCGTGCAAAAGTCGTTCAAGGGGTCTCCCATTCTTAATGCGTGTGAGGCAATGATACAGTGACCTGTGATAATTCCTGTTAAGGCTAAGGAGTGTGCTTGTATTTTTTGGATTAATAAGAAGCCATTCACTTCCAAGTCCTGCAAGGGTTTTGTTCCACCCATCTCCGATTAGTGATATTGATGGCATCTGAACTTGCTTGAATTGAGGGGTCCGGGGTCTCCTGATTTATTGCTTTCATTGGCTGGAATACCTCTATGGCCAGGGACCCAGCATAGGGTAAGATTGCATCGGACCAACATCTCACTGAGAGAAAGGCTCAAAAGTTTAGGTATTTTTGATTTAATTGATGATATTCATACAGATATTCAATTGTATAAATTGGACATAATATTTGCATTGCGGCGGTAAAAATCTACCAAAAAAATTAGGCAATAACAGAAAGAACGAATTACACATTCTTAAACGAAAACGTTCACAAAGTCTCACTTATGAGGGTTGACATCTGGCTCCAAAGGTGAGAGATTAGTGGGTACTCCATTTTTAGGATATATTGATGCATAAGGTTGTTATAGTCGAGTCGCTTTCTTATGTTTAGTCTTAGCTCTTTGATGGAAAGATTATTTGGATACAATGTCTTACTGGTATCAGGATTGAAGGTTATATAAAAGTCGTTTGAAATTTAGTTTCACTTTTTATGTCTTTGCGGTTATATATTTAAAAGCTATCGCGGATCGATGACAGCAGATTTACCAATCATTACCTTCAATACCGGTGTGGCCAAAAATCAAGACTATTTTAATATGATATATATAGTGACCGACCGAACATTCGGTTTCGGTTTCGGCCAGATTCGGCCAAAAAATTGGTTTCGGCCACAGTTTCGGTTTCGGCAAGAAATCGGCCGAAACTGCGGCGGCGCCAAAACTCAGTCTTCCACAAGGAACACATCAATTTAGCCCATTCTGATATCGCGAGGGTTATGTGGGTTAACGTATCTACCTATATTGGAGTGTAAGCGCGAGTATTGAGAGGTTTTCCTATCGCGCGGTGAAGAAGGAGAATGTGGTGAGAACTAGTTTGCTTCTCAAATGAACTGAGCGAGGTCTTTGGATTTGCTTTAGCAAGTTGGGGCAAAGCTGTGAAGAAATGGGAACATAGCTTTCTATGCCTCTATATTGCTATGACCGGACATTCATTGAGGAGATTAAGTAGCTTTCTGGTTCACTGTATATTAAGGAGGTTCGAGGTTTGCCTGGTGATGTTGCAAGATGGTTGATGTATTTATTTTTTATGCTTAGTTTGACCGCAGCTAATGGTATATCCATAACTGGAAATCTACTCCAAAGATTGACTACTGATCAAAATCAACTCTTGTACATGGTCAGCTTGCATTGAGTCTTACCAACACAAACTTTGTTTGTTGTTTGACTAGCACGGTTAACTTCGCGTGAGTTCTTGGTCCGTGAGCCGTATTTTTGAATTTGTTTATTTTCTCGTGCTTATATGGCTAGGTAAGTGCTTGCGTTACGTGTCAGGTGACTTCGAACGAGATAACGTTCTGTATGTGTTAAAAAAATACTAATTCCAACTTGTCTAAAAAAAGGTGCGGTTTCGGTCGAAGCTTAGGCCGTGACCGAATGTTCGATTACGGTTTTGGTTTTGGCTGAAAATCATGTTTCGGTCGGACACTAGATATATATATTTTGTATACCATATGGTCGTAGCTTCAGACTTATACTGATTCAAGTCTCGTACAGAAAGACAAATGCATTTAAATAAAGTACTTTCGTTAACAAAAAAATATATAAAAGTAGTTTAAGCAGTATTTATTAGTCCCAAAGTATAAGGTCAAGTATAAACGGATATCTGATCAAAGGAAGCTGATTTAGAAAAGCGTTATCGTTGCATTTATTATGAAAAGCTTTCGCCAAGTTCTTAAAGGATGCGAAAAAAAAACACCTTGCAAAACTCTAACACATCGTAACGTATATATCACAATATTTTGAAAAACTATCGATATTTCGATATATCGATATATTTTATCACTTCTTTTTTTTATTTCGTTAAGGACATTGGGACAAGTTCCACATATTTACGAAGGTAAACTTCGATTGTGAACCTGCTGCACGAACAGTGTATAGTAAAAGTGTGAATATGCGCACTTTCATCTACTATTCATGTTTACGCTTCAAAGAAGACAGGGTGAACCTGAAGAACAGTACATGTACAAAATTTAACTTTTGAGAAAAACGGAAAAAACTACTTCACTATTTATTTTTCGGATTTATCATGTTATGTTCTTGAATGAATAGTTGAACTTTATATTAAAAGGAAATATTTAGACAAAAAGTCATTGTACTTGTGCTGTTCTGCCACTCACCGATTCAATGGTGGTTGAACTTTTGAACTTGACGTTGTTTATATTATTAGTTTGAATGTCTGCAACCTAGAACTCCATACAGAATTTAGTAGGCGAACTTTTAAGAGTCAGAAATAATTCTGTATTTACCGTTATAACTGTCTTTGAATGCTTCGTTTCTACAGTCTATTACATAAATAAAGTTTTGTTATCTTCTTAGATGTAACTGTTTGAATGTGTGGATCATATAACACTACATTGTATTCTGCTACAGTTTTGAATAATGGCCATACATAACTTGACTTTAAAGTTTTTGAATTCAGAAGATGCATTTGAATACGTTATCCCTTTCAATCTACTTGAAGTTAGGACGACTATCACTATCAAATGGCGTTGTACAGTCAGACCAAGTCGATTTCATCATTTGTAGTTTCCGTATTCTCTATTGATGTCTTTCCACATATATATAGATTGTTTCCTGTGGAGTGTATGATAACTTGAGCTTCAAAAATTGATAACGATTAATATCAAATCTCATACCCAACGGCAACAATTTATTTCGCCCCATTTAATAGGAAGGCGCAATTTTATAAAAAAATGCTTAACATAAAAAAAAATATATTAAAATCCAACGGCAAAATTAACAATTAAGTTCTGTACCGGTTTTGAAATCCAGAAATCTGTTCTTCAATCCTAAATTTAAATTAAATTATTTATGTTAATAGTTTTTGAAAAATTTCCATGGAGACTTAAAATGTTGGTAGAAAAAAATTAAAAGAAAAATTTAGATCAATTTTATTTCAGAATTGCGAAATGAAGTGCTAAATTGGCTACTTCTGATATTATATCAATTCTGAATCGAGCACAAAAAAACCGAATGGTTTTATGTCTCCTAGTTTTTGAGATATTTCAAAATTACTAAAACTACTTCTTTATTAGATTTTTGTTTTTTGGTATTTAAGGTGATCTTATTTTGAGGATTAATGTTGATGACAGATTCATCTTTGTAAGTAAAGTACAGCAAATCATTTAGCGTACCACAGAATGCGCCACGAGGAGGTAGGTTTGCACTGCATTCCATGTCTCAGTCTCTCAGTTTGTGAGTAAGTAAGGTATAAGTTCAAAAAAGTCAAGTCAATATTCAATGTATTTAAAAGGTATGTAAGTTCTAAGATTTACGCATAGGTTTTTGTATATTAGATTTAACAATTTAAAATGAAGAACCATTCAAAATTGTGTTTCTTCACCGTCAATTTGCCCATATATATTTATTGAGCTTATTAGGCTCTGTTGGCAAGAAAGTTAGCCTGAAAAAAAAACACAAAATCTGTTTAGTTAGTATTTGATATTCATAATACATTTAATTATTATTCATGTGTTTTGTTTTATTCTTAGTTTCTCTCCTTTTAAGATCACTGTATTTGACTCATTTTTTTTTATCTTATAAGGCAATTTATTTAAATACTTAAAGCCTTGTAAAAGTAGTCTGAAATTGGAATACGTTTTTAAACTGTACGGCTGCACTTTTTCGACATAAACTAGGTTTAATTGTATAGAGGTCGGTACCATCTTATGTTTCACCTTAAACACAAATAGAACAGCATTAAGCGCGATTATTTGCTTAATTAAGCCACTTTAAATACGCCAGCATCCAGACTAACATTTCAAAAATCTTCTCTTTGCTTTATTTTGTAAAATTTTGAGTTTCTGGATTCCACTAAAAAATCCGATCTTTTTTATATCTTTTTAGCTACATAATCCATGTGATCACCAAACTCCAATCTACTGCCCATAACGCCGAAATACTTGGGAGAAGCATTCTGAGCAAAAAACAATGTTTATATGTGAAATGGCCTCATAAACACAAAAATGATAAATTTGCGAGGAAACTAACAATCTCTAGGCAGTTACGAATTTATTTGTTGTTTTTGAAAATAATTACTTTTGTTTATAATTATCATTATTTGTTTATTTCTACTTGTTGTTATTAATATTATTTCAATACTCGTTATTTGCTGTTAAACAGTGAAAATGAAATATAAATTCGATATAACTGTGAATATTACCTCCAAAATGCGGTCCCCTTAAATGCATTTTGTCAACTTCAATCGTTAATAACTTTGTTAATTATAGTTTCCTCGGAGGAATTTCACTTTTTTTCAAATTGTATTACGAAGAGGCTGTAATGAAAAGCACAACCGTTCAGTCAATACGCACAAGCTGTGAGAATTACATTAGCCAATGCCTTTCAAAACTCCATTCACTTGAAAACACCACCGCCCTGTTTCTGACTTATAACAATAGCAATATGAAAATAAAGATTTGAGTACGTGTAAATTAAACAAAAAAAAGTTTCGAGATACGAAAAATGAAATATGAACGTTTTAATGTAAGATTAAAAAATAGCATAGATAGATAGATAGATAGATAGATAAATACTTTATTAGTCACATATTTGACTTTAGATTTACATACTTCAACCCAATCTACGGTTTGTCAATTTTTTAGATTTATTTATATAACAAGTATGAAGACAGTATAATTTGTCTATTAAATCTTTACTCAATACATTTTTGAATTTATTACTAATACGTTTTAAAAATTATTCAATAAGAGAAATATATGTACATAGTACATTAATTTATTTTAGTTAATTTAAAAAAAAGAGAAAAAGATAAAATAATATTGAAGCTTGGGGCGGATTAAAGTGCGAAGTAAAACAAAGTCTTTCTTTTTTGTATAGATCTTCGAGTGTCCTAAAACTTTTGTTGCTGTTCAATCTCCTCAATTCGGCAGGTAGCGAGTTCCACAGACTGGTGGCAACCAATTGTCAATGATATTGGTTCCAATATAAAATTATATAAATAAATATTGTTGTAACCATAGTCTTTCACGATCTAGTCTTTATGATACGAGCTATACTTGAATCGATAACCTAACGGTTTATCAAACCAAATGAAGAAAAAGCTTACGTTATTTTTGTGGATATATCATAAATGGTGCAACTGACTTTCGATTTTTATATCCAGACTTGCGAATTTCAATCCTCGTCGAGTACAAGTCAAATATATATATTTCTAACATCTGTATCATAAGTTCAATAAAACAAAAAAAGAAATTTACAAAATCAATGTCAAAGAAGAACTCGGACAGAAATAATTTCTAACGCTTTTGGTTAAATATAATAGAACGAGTTTTAATTTTCTATTCCATGTTAGCTCAATGGAGAAGTTTCCTATTATATTATTTTTATTAATTATTGAAATTTAAGTTAAATGAAACAGAAGTGTGAAAGAATCGTTAAAATATCTATAGAAATGAAAAAGTTATGGGGCTTTGAAGTTGCGCTTGCAAGAAAAATTTCGTAACACAGCGCTCCAGGTTGTGATGTCATACGACTCTAACGACGCCGGCTCGTATTCGCTGAATACGTGCAAATTCATTGGTGTGTAGTCCTTTGCGCCGTTCGTGTCGTTTTTGATAAATACTTTGTTAATAGACAATGGCTGAGATTAAAAAATACACGTACAAATATTGTATAGTGTCCGAAGTGTCCAAGATCGACAGTTAAAACTGCAAACAAAATATTTTTTCTCGTCCCAAATGACGTGAAAAAAGAAAAAAGTGGTGCAAACTAATGAGGCGTGATTTGATTGGACCTAAAAGCACTAGATATGTGTGTGAAGATCATTTTGATGTTAGTACTTATGTATCTATTTATACTAGCTGCCTGTTTCTGATTGATATACCTATTGGGCCTGCACACCCAAGATGAATTCATCCCGGGCCAAACCAGTTTTGTGGAAAAGGAAGTGAAGTGTGCAGTATGTAACGAATTAAATTCGAGAATGAGGTGGAAAACTAATGTACATATAGTACAACTTTTTACTTCTTCACGTGTAAAATGAAACTCTTATACCATGGAAGGAGGTTCATGTAATATAGTATACAATTTTTCGCAAGAACTAAATCCTTCGGGGTGTGCTTGAAGTAAAATATGAAAGTGCGATGATCTCGGACGGGCTAAATGACGTCACAGGCAATGCAAAAATGCGTAAACTTCAATGGTTTATTTCTCAGTCATTTATTGATGGATTTCAAAAAAAAATCAGTGATTTATTAGTTTTGGTCTATATTTTGATACTATAACGTTAAATATAATATTTGCAACATCATGAAACTTCTCCATTGAAGCACATCAAAGAGGTGTTTTTGTTGTCTTCGCAGCGTGGCCAGATTTCCTTACAAGTGAGAGATCTAATAATAAAGCATCATAATGAAGAAAATTGGTTTGCTGTATTGCAGCCTTAGTTAAAAGATCGCACTTCACAATACCGAACGTCAAAATCGGTAGAGAATAAACCTAAATCTGGGCTATTCACACCTTCCGATGAGCGATGTATTGTGCGGCAAACGGAGAACAACCCCAAGCTAAGCGCTCCAAAATTAACCACAAAACTGTAACAGAGCCTAAACAAAAGCGTCCATCCTGAAACAATAAGACCGGAATTCGTTAAGAACGATTTGCATGGAAGAGTAACCCGCTTTAAATAAGCGCAACATAATTAAAAGGTAAAAATTCGGCAGAGCCTATTAACATTGTGGTTTTTCGTTTTGGAACGAGTTTTATTTATCTTATTACTATCAGATGGTCAATCTTACGTGTTGCGGAAACAAAATGAAGAGTTGAAGGAATGCAATGTAAAAGCCACGGTAAAACACGGTGGTGGCTCTGTTATGACGTCGGCTGCTGCACAAGGATAGCTATGCTTAATTAATGGAATAATGCACCACACAAAATATCTTACAATTTTAAAAGAAAATTTAGTGCAAGTGGTGCAAATTTGGGAATAAATGAAGGTTTCCACTATTACCAAGACAACGACTGAAACACAAGGCACACAATATACGGTTAAGGCTACTTTACAATTATCCACATTTTCTGCAAAAGCCACCATAATCCACTGTGGGCCTATTTGGACAGTTAATTAAAAACGTACACAGCTACAAACAGAAAAGCGTTAGAGCCGATACTCAAGAATGAATGGTCCAAAATTGATCCTTCTGTCTGCGAAAAGCTTTTAGAATCCATGCCCAGAAGATTGGACGCTATTCTACAGCACATGAGGCTGCCAACCAAATACTGATTTTCCTTTATTTTACGTTCATTTTAACAACAACTAGATTGAATATTTCGTGTCCGAGTTCTTTCTTGACATTGTTTGTGTAGATTTTTTTTCTTTTTTCATTTTTAAAAAAATATATAATTTTTTGTGCTTGCTTTTTACTCTTATATACATAGGTGTTAGAAAATAGTTTTTATTTTTCTGTTCTTAAGGATTTTTTGACATCTTTTAGGCTGCGGAATAGTATGCAGGTAAGGATCCGAGTTCTATATTGATCAGCTGTAGGTATTTCTCAGGTGCTGATCCTTATTACCCAAAGTGTATATTTCATATTTTACCACGAGTTTCATCATCTCTGGAAATAGATTGAGCCATCAACTCACCTTACAACTCTATCCATGATTCTCATTGCAATAATTCTCACTATATTAGTATAAGGGCTTGAATGAAAATTCGCCCGCTGTCGTCTGAAACCGTTTTTTTTTATGAAAACTGCTCCTTTCAGTTTATTCAGTTTTATGAATTAATTTCCATATGATTCCCTTTATTTTCTTATAAAGTGGGTCTATTACGTGATCAAAAATTGTTCCGTAAAAACTAAATTATCAATTATAATAAATTTCTAGTTGAACTGAAGTTTTATTCATGTAGATGAATTAACAAACAAACAAACGATTTATTAATATTTGAAACAACAATTATTTATTATATATACAAAAACATAGCATATTATCACGGAATAATCAAATCATATATAAAAAATGTATGTATTTGAAAATATCAACGTTGTTGTTTTCCACAACATTCTGCACTTAAAATTAAATGGTATAAAACCAGATATTTATTATTTGGTTACAATATGCAGTATCTGCACACAGTTTCCAATTTAATAAATATAAAAGACACCCTGTTAAATTTGATAAGGAAATTATATTCCTCATTTGAAATAATTAGTTTTAATTATTAAGAAATAATTATGAACTAGTTTGTCTGCCTTCGATGATGGTCTACCTACGTAGCTTTTTTATCACCGATTGGAACTATTCATTGTTGTTAAATGTGAGTACATCGTTTTTCTTTTTTGCTTCTTTATAACTTTAAGCTATATAACTAGATACTGATTTGCATACATTTTGTATTCAGTGGATGTTGGTTTGGCAGCTGTTTAATATAAATCTCGAATTCCATGGTTTTAGGACCGCAAATAACCCTTGTTGCTCCAATATAATCTCACTCATTTGGTTACATTTGCGATGTTTAGGGAAAGTAGGAAGCTCCAAGTGTTACGAAAACGATGTCTGTGTTTTGAATCCCTCTCTAGTGGGCGAATATGGGTTTCATACTGCAGATTTCTACTACTCGTGTATTTCCTGTAGTATTAAAAATAGGACTTCGCATTGAACCGTTACTAAAATCCTTAGAAGAATATGTGTGACAAAATTATTCCGACAACTCCATACAGCGCCTTTGTTTCCCTGAAGCCGATGTTGGTGGTCAAGAGCGATGCATCCAGCTCAAAAAGCCAAACCTCCTTGTGTATTTTGCCTCCAGTTCAGTGTTGATTGATTATCGAATCTGAAAATAAAGGAAGTCCTTCTTTAATCCAAATTTTTCAAATAAAATTCTATTTGTATTTAATAACGACTAATTGCGAGTAACAATAAAAACTTTGAACGTGGGCCGACTTCGGGTGGGTTGGTGTATTCAAGTCCTCTAATGGTATGGAAGAGTTCAAACTGTGTAACTTGCTTATCGAATTCGCAACCGCTAAATGTTTTACTACTGAGTTAAATAATAAATCATTAAACTTTCTTAGTCATCAGAGAGCATCCTTGAATATCAATGAACCCCAATCATATAGGCATAAGTTTGAGTATGCTTGTAGAGAACCCTACACCCAAGTAGCTACTCAAAAAAATGGAAACTTGTCTCACGTAGTATTAGAGGTATTGTTATTCGGCATTGAAAGAAGTACGGTGGGTAGGACCGGAAAAAATTACAAATGTCATAAAAGGTTGCACATACAAGTATGTGGCTGCATTCTGGGAAAATGGCTTAGAAGCAAGCGCTTGCTTGTGATCCACATCAAAACAAAATTCCACAACCAGATTCACACCGACAAAGCTTTTGGATTCTTTGTAAGAGGAACTACATATACTATCTTTTGGGTGGAGCTTACGGAAGATGCCCGAATTACCATGTCACAGCCCTACTTGAGGCCTTCACTAAGATCGATAAAAGAAAAAAACATACATTTTTGGCAGATTGAATGACAACAACTAACGGCTCCAACGATAATTAGTGGCACAAGATTTTACCACAAAAAAGCTCGCACAACAATCGCGTTGTCCGCAGACAACCAAATCTACTAAGTGCTGATTGACGCCAGACAAGAGAGTCCAATATAAACTCAACACTTTTAAGTAGCAGCAGCAGGGTTTCAGCATTGGACGCCACAGAGCTTACAGATGCCATCCACGCAAACAACCAAAGTAACTCCAACGAAAAAATGTGTGGTGTGAGGATTAGTGCGTGCAGAAGGCAACAAATGGGGCAAATAAAGATGACGCTTCCAAGAAATCGACCCGACATATCCCAGCTCAGATAACACATCATAATCGACAGCTATAATATTGAGCAAGTTGGGAAGTTAACTTATCTTGGGACAAATATTAACTTCAAAAACGGTGGTGACACTTTCTTGTGTCAACGTCAACCAGTAAGGGGATGGAAGTTGGTGTTAAGCTGTGGTAAAAGGAACAACTTCCCTTTATTACATATATTTCGACTCTTAAATAATATTTTGTATTTTTCTCCATAGAGGAAGCAAAGCAGGAAGGAATCAATAATTAATTTATACAATAAAGCGTCTGCTTTCAGCTCCATAAGTGTGACGGTGTGGTAAGCATGTGATTAGAAAACAAAAAATTGATACGGAATGATCTATATGATGATTTTTAGATTTCCATGATATTCATTCATAATCAGAACAAATATATTTCTTAAAATATAGATAATAACAATATATAATATCATCGACATATATATTAAGTCATGAGCAGATGTCGTAGGCACACATTTTTCTCACTATTTTCTCTGCAGCTACAAATTAAATAACTGCAGAATGTGATAGGTTTTTACATTTCTTAAAAATTAAAGTACATTTCTTACTCATTGTTCGACAGCTCAATTTTAAGATTGCAAAGCATGCAAAGTTTTCGCGTGTGCTTTGAAAACACAATGAAAAAGAGTAGAAAGATAAAGGGCCAATGCACACGGAGCAACTGGAAAGAAACTGATTAGCAACGCGTGTTGGGGTATCCGGCCTAAGTCAGGAAGACGACAAAACTTGTAAATCCACACATAAGACAGCCTTTTCGAAAGTGAAGCGGTAAGGAAATTTCGACAGTCAGATTCTGACTTAACGGCAAGGATGAGAAGTCACCAAGAATTCGATATTAAGAAATGTTTACAGGCGACCTTAAGAAATAAGGCCGAAGTCGTTCATTAGGCAGGTTCAGGCAGAGAAATTAGTGTTCGGAAGAATGTTGTTTTGAAGATAAATCAAGGTACAATAGAAGTTAAGAAAATATCACAATCTTTCCTGGACACATAAAACACCATCAATTTATTATTTTAACTTTTAAAGAGTCTTCCTTACTTTTTCTTATATACATATTTTATATATTTATATATATGTTCGCTTAGGCATTCCATCAATCAAATCATTTTCAAGGTTAACCACCTTGGAGACCAGCGGTAGAAGTCTAAGTGTGTATATGAGCTTATAACAATTAAAATACTGCGCAATTTCAACTGACGCAAAAAAGTTGATATTAAATTCTTCATTCCCATTCCGACTCCACGTAAGGAGTAATGGAAACCACTACACAATCTTTTAATCCTTCTATTAACCTTGAGCAAACTGAATTATAGGAGTTATCATAATCTGTGCCCGTTAGAAAATAAATCCATTTAAATGAGTGCAAATCCAAAAAAAATCATTTTTAAGATTCTATTCCTCAAAAAACAACTTTGCTGTCCGCCTGTTTGTCCCCACCCTTTCTTCTCGGGAACGCGAGGAGATTTCAATGTGAAATTAATACCAAATACTGATGATTGCGGCCACTTAAAGGCGTAAGATTATCAAGCTTTTAAACCGAAGCAGTCAAAAGTTATAACTAGGGGAACAATCAAATATGGAGTAATTTCCATTTTCCTAGTATCATAAATTTGGCAAGTAAAGCGAAAGATCCTAATGTACTAACATCTTAACTAACTCACTTAAAAAAATTACAAATCGCATCAAGAAGACTTTGTGAGTGCAATTTATTTTTGGAAAAATATATACTGTTGTGCCGCCTATTAGGATTCTCGGAAGGGAATCAAAACCTAAACGAATCTTCGTTGCGCGAGTCCTACTCGTACTTGGTCTATTTCATTTTGTGGTTGTCAATATTTATTTCTCTATACACAATATTACAATTATGCTTCAAAAGCAGAATTAATCGAGTCTATGATTTGAACAATCGGTGAAGCACAAAACGAACTTAAACATAGTTTCCACCGTAAAGCATGGCGGTGGATCTTTTTCTTCACCGGAATAAGCTACGATTGTCCTTTAAGAAGGACCACAAGTATACTTCAAAGTTGTGCTCTAAAGAAAGAAAACTTGGTGTAAATCAACATGGTTTTGTCAGCGCAGTCGCAGATAAGAATCCAATTGAGCTTTACTCATAAACGTCATCTACACATAGAACTTCTTGATGGTTTAAAACTTATAAACTGTAGACTTTATTCTTTAAAGACATAGCCCTTAATTTTCTGATTCTTATATTAATATATAATAATAATAGAAAGTTATGTTTTAATTTTTTTCTTCGATTAAATTTGATTTATAAGCATTCATGAGACGATGTCCATCAGATACCAGATTGGATACATTAAAGGGCAGTTTATAAAAATTTAAGATGCCACTAAATTCAGAAAACGTCGACTTGTTCCATATCCCCTAAAGTGTATATAAGCAAATCTATATTTTTTACTTTGTAGATCAAAAGGTATCTTAGTTGAAGTATTTAAGCTTTTTGAAATAATGGCAAAGATATATAGATCACTTGGAGCATTGATCTTTATCATTTAAATAAACGAACGATTTTTGAAAGATGTGGTTGAGGGCAACTAAACACAAATTGAATGTTGAAAAATCCAAATGTTTGATAATTAAACATAAAACAATATAAATGTAGTCATCGATAATATAGTAACTAGTTGAAAAAAATAAAATATATTGCAGTGGCAATAGATTCAAAAATAACATCCATAAAGATATAAATAAATTTTTTTTTTCCTTTAACAGAAGATTTTGTTAATGTGCGCTGTAAATGTTTATAATGTTATTGTAAAACCTGACTTTAGGTACTGCTTGTGTATTTTGGTTCTGTGTTGTGAAAGCGTTTCGAATAAGTAGTACACGCAGTTACAAAACTAGTTTCTAAAAGAAATTGGAACCTTAATGGCAAACAAATTACCTGTGCCTGTCTAGTGGATATCGAGAAAGCCTGTGACACGGTTTGGCTTGACGGGCTTGAGAAGAAATTCGTTGTAACAGATAGAAAGTAAACGAGAACAAAAATGTTTGATACCATTTATGGGCTGCTACAAGGCACAGTATCGGCACCGATACTCTTTAATATTAAGGTTAATAAATGCTGCTGGACTTGGATGGCTCAATAAGATTCGACAACGAAGTCATTGTGTATGCTTATGGTTCAAAAAAAATCAACTAAAGTTTGATACCTTCAAAAATTCTGTCATTACTAAGTACTATAAATAAACAACTCTAAATGCGAAACCATACTGTACCGCATCCCAGTTGGACACGGCTATTCAGACTTCCGACGCAATTAAAGCAATTTGGCTTGAAATGGCCTTGGAATCGAATCAAAAACTGTCGTGAGGTAAAAAGGAGTTTCCTTATACAAATTCTTGTTTTTATTATATAATATATTAATAATATAATATAATATATAAATATTCAATTAAAAAAAGCAAGGTCAGCGTTTATGTCGCTTAAGAAACTTTTTTATTCCAATTTTTGTAATCAGATGAGAAGGTCATTTGCTATCAAGCTTTTGTGCGTCCAGTTTTGACTTATGCGAGTCCGGTATGGTGGAAGATAAGCCCATCTCATATGGTGAAGTATAGAATTTTTGAGAGGCAATGCCAACGAGCATACAGGGGAATGTACAGAAGCCCTCATTCTGACTTTTGGTATTAGGTCTCTAACAAAAGACTATTGATGCTACCGGCGTGTTTTGAATTGGCATCGTCATCCCAGACCTTGCGAGAAATCATTTTGCATGGTCGGCTAATGTAATTGGGAATCAACTCATATCGGGTTTATTTTCTGTATTTTAAACAATTCATTGATAAGTAGACATTTGCCACCTGATGTATTTCTTTATCTGGATGCATATGGATATTTTTCAGACTCGAGTTACATACGTAGGCTGCTAGATATATGCAATCTGACATTTCCATTGGAAAGTTTGACATTTTTTAGCATAACATCACTCAGAACGTGTTGTCATTTAATAGTGAATTGTTTTATATACAGAAACTTAAATCTTTGTATGGCGATGAAGCACCATCCTATAGCACTGTGAAACGCTCGCTCAAAGACGAATTCCTTGAAGGTCGTCCGAAGACGGCTCTTGTGCCAAATAACATTGATGCTATGCGTGAATTGATAATGCAAGATCGTCATGTGACATACCGTGAGATAGAGGCATCCCTTGGCATTTCACCCACCAGCATACATTCGATATTGCATGAACACCTGGCCGTAAAAAAGGTTTGTTCTCCTTGGATCCCTCACAATTTGACAATCGCTCAAAAAAAGGCTCGTGTCGATTGGTGCAAAGAAATGTTAAAAAAAATACGATCGCGGTGCTTCAAAAGACGTTTATAAGATTGTCACAGGTGACGAATCAAAACAACAATAGACCGTGTGGGTCTTCGAAGACGAGCCGAATCCAACAAAAGTTGTTCGTGGAAGAAGCACTTCGAAGCAAATGGTCGCCTGTTTCTTCGGCAAAACTGGTCATGTGGTGACTGTTCCACTTGAGCAACATAGGACAGTGAATTCTGAGTGATACACCACAATTTGTTTGCCTGAAGTCTTCGGAGGAATTCGAAAAACGAACAAGAGAAGACGAACCATTGTTCACCATAACAATGCGATCTCTCATACATCGGCTCAAACCAGCGCCTTTTTGACCGCCCAATACGTCGAATTGATGAGTCATCGGCCGTACAGCTCTGACTTGACACCCAATGACTTCATTTTATTCCCGCACATCAAGAAAAAAATGCGTGGTCAACGATTTTCGTCGCCAGAACATGCTGTTGAAGCGTTCAAAAACCATTTTTTGGAGGTGTCTCAATTGGAGTGGAAAAAGTGTTTCCAAAATTGGTTTGAGCGCATGCAAAAGTGTATAAATCATGCTGGAGAATACTTTGAAAAACAATAAAACCACTTTTGATGATAAATATTCGCATTTTCATTATTAGCCCAGAAATATATCTAGCAGCCTACTATGTCCGACAGACAAACGAATCCCCCATGAACACTCAAGAAATGAGAAACCAATATTTTGAAATACTGCATGAGTGTACCTGATAGAGATATAAAAAATGGTTATAGGTCAAATTTAAATAAATACTGTTGGCTAGATTGGGTAGAAGCTAAGTTAGGCTGAGTTAGGTTACTTCGCTTTCTCTTTAGCTTGTAAAAATTTTTTTTTGTAAAAAAATATAATAATGAGGAGTATTAGCCTCCAATTTTTTTTCTCGAACAAAAAGTAATAAATTGTAAAATATCTCAAAACAATATGTTATCTAGTTCAGTCTGATTATTTTAAAATTTTATGTAATGAGAGCCAAGTTCAAGTTGGCCATGTACGAAAGTATAAAATTTATTATTTAAGCGTTTATCTTGTTTTCGAATTGAGTGAGTAAGCCCAAGGAATGCTAGAAAGATTACTAGACCATCCACATTCGATCATATATTATTCTTTTTTAAGCGAAATTATTAACACAATAAAATTAAATTAAAAAAGAGTATTCCTTACCCTAAAAAGCAGTTCCAATTAATGTCCATTCAGTTTTGATTCGTCTATGGCTCCTATCATTTTCATGTATGTATAAACAGGTCATTCCGTAAAACATTAAAAAAAAAACTTCGCAAAAGCGTCAGTAGATTAACATAAACGTAATTAAACTATAGAAATGCCATCGCATCCACATATTAAACAAAAAATTCAGTATATAACCAACAATTTTGCAATAATTTAAAAAAAAAAAAAAACAATTTAAAAATGTTCTCTTTATCATTTAATGTAAAATCGATAAATTATATAAAACAAAAATAAGTTAAATAGAATGTTGCATAAAAAGGATATGAAATATGTTTAGTTAATAACTTTCACTTTGAAATAACACATTTGTATTCTTTTTCTTTCTAAAACGCAGTGTAAACCGCTTATAATTTGTTTATGCAACTTTTGAATTCCTTTTTATACGCTGAACAGCAAATTGAAAAAAAAAATAATTATAATAATAATAATGTTATCCAAAGTATGTATAAATAAATAAGTGTAATTGTTTAAATAAAATCACGAAGAACGAAATAAAATTTTGTTTTCAAACGATTTTATTTTTTTTTTTGTTTATTTGAGCAAAATACGAAAAGTATCTACCGCTTTGCAAAGCTTTTATTCAATTCAATTTCAAATTTCAAATGCCAGCCTTATGACTCTGTATATACACATACACCACAGAAATCTGCATCAAAAGATCGCGTTATGATTGTGGCATTAAACGCGTATTTAATAATCTAAGGGGAGAGCACTGTAACTTTTTTTTTTCTTTATTAAATTTCTTTTTACATAATGTCTTGTACTTTTTTTGTTTTGTTTGTTTTCAAGTTCGATTTTTTTTTTTGTTTAAATATTTTGCAAAACACTCATGCTGTTTTTACAGTCAAGTTGCTGGGTATCCTTTTCATTAAAAATTAGATTGAAGGCTGCAAGCCATTCATGACACTTTTCGATTGAATTGAATGCTAAAATTCGCGTTATCATATCAACGCCTATGCATGGCCGATATGACTTGATCATCATTTTAAGAGCGTTTTTTCGCTCCCTGTCGACGAACCAATCAATAAGATAACCAGACATAAGCGGAGCCGTTTTATACAGATGAAAGAATTTGCAATAGTTGCCCAGTGCCCATGCTGATCTTAGTTCGAGCGAATGCGATATCGCTGGATACGATCTCTGTTCTGCGGTAAGAGATCGAAGGACGGTAGTTATATCCAAAGTGTTCTTTGTGAAAATATAGTATAAAATCCTATACGATGTGAACTCCAAAATATTAGATCCTCCTACTTCGGTATACAACATCTTTAATTGTGTTTGGCACTGATTGAATTCTTCATGGTCACCCTTTTCCATTGCGATGCGCGCATGTGTTTCATAAACTTCAACTGTGAACGTATCACGGATTCCTTGCACCGTCAAATCTTGCCGTATCGATTTCAGTTGATCACATGCATAATAATAATCCTGAGTTGTTCGCCATTTGGTTTTAACATTTTGCAACGCATTTTCTAGCACATCGATTGGGCGAACTTCGCTCGGCATTGGTGCTTTTGTTAACCTAAGAAAAGATTTCTCCAATTCCCTACAAGTGCCTACGATATGGAACTCACACAAGTCCATTGAGGTATCGACTTCGTAATCATTGTCGTAGTATTGTTTGCTTTGGTCCCCCCTTCCGTGTTTGAATTTTTCCGTACTTAATGAGTTGAGGGATTTTTTCGTTGAGAGGTTAGCTTGTCCAAAACGTGCGGCTCTTTGCTGGAGCCTTCGAGAATCATCTTCAACAGATCCGCCAACAGAGGAAAAAAACGGCGCTTTACTTGCATCTTTCTGCGATTGATGCTTCTTTTTTAGATTCTTGTTGTTCCTCGATTTAAAGGGAATATAGTTCATTGACTTCTTTTCAGATGATTCTGAACTGGAACTTCGGAAATGCTTTCTACGAGGACTTCCCGATGAACTACGCGACTGAGAATGCGCTTCTGGTTTTGGTGACCTCGATTTCGACCGACTTCTTGTTTGATGGAACGACGAACGTTGACCTAAACGAGCATTTAAACATTTTGATAAGCCGGGCCGCGCTTGAGCTTGATTCAACTCATTGTTGCGTTTAGCTAGATTAGACTGAATTTGTTGATTGCTTTCGCTGTGAACACTAGGTATAGGCTCGTTGTCCCAGTCCCTCGTCCATAATTCATGTTTATTAGCCGCTGCTGTGATCTTTCCCTTAAGGCAAATGTCTATTTGATCTTTGTCCAAGTCCGTTACGCATTTGGCATAGCATCTAACCACGTAATTGTTCAAACTCTCTGGCCAAGCATCTGTTGGATTGAATTGATTTTGATTATTTGCGCCCTCAACGATGTGTGAATTTGCGTTTGGAATAAGCGAATTAACCTGGTTCACCTGAACCTGAACTTTCGGCAAAAGAATCGGAGGAGGCTTCGTAAGATCATGCGAGACTGGAATAATAGGAGGCGGTACAGTTGGATCGAAAAATGCTTTATTCCCGTCCATGCTAACATTCTGGCACTTATTTAGCGCTTGATGAACTTGATTTTGTTTATTTTTACGTTTTCGTTTCTTTTTCCCGCCAGTATTATTACCCTGTGGATTTAACGGGTTATGCACGTTGCTTAAACGGTTCTGTTGATTTAAGTTAAAACGAATGCCACCAAAAAGATTCGTTTGTTGTTGCTGTTGAAGATTCAATGCTTGAAATTCATTTTGTTCATTGGGGAAACCATTACTCCTAGGGGTTGACATATTATTCGACATAAGATGCGAAGATTTATTCAACTGAGCTTCATTTGCCAAGGACATTGCATTTGGGTATCCAAGTGTGGCAGCCGTATTGGTGGGCGTTGCCGAATTTTGATCTTGGACATCCGACTGATTCTGCATGCTCCCAAAATGCATATAACAATTATTGTAATAATCCGAATACTGTTGATAGGCATTCTTGTATGCGCCGTTATTATAGAAATCCCAATTTTGTCCTAAAGCCATTGCATGCTGATTCTCTTGAAATTGCTGCATTTGCGGAATAAGAGTCGAAGCGTTGGCCTGCGGTGCGGCACTCGTCACCGAATCTCCTTGGTCTGACATACTTTTTTTTTTGTTTTTTGCTACTTACCCAACAGCTTACAGAACAAGTTTGCATAAATAAAAGTGAATTGTAATTATATTTGAATATTTTGCTCTAAACAGTTTCAGAGCAATTTAACTTTGAAAGATAAAAAGCACATAAAGTTCGAGTCACTTTTTTAAAACAATGAATTCTTCCATATATGCAGAGAAAATTACTTTAAATTCTTTTTTTTATCCACACATGCGAATTGACGCAGCAGAGACAGATATATATTTGTGATGTGCATGAAGGATTAGAACGTTCGTTGAATTTGTAATATTCGGATAGGCTTCGTTAACCTTGAATGTTGAATATGTTCAGTTCGTTAACGAAGAGTGCGTTTAAGGAAAATAGTACAACAGAGCGCTGGATTTATTTTTCAAAGCTGCTGATTCATTGCTAACACATAATGCTCGATTCAAAATGTCGCTTTGACTGCGTTGCGTTGATAGATTCGCTCGAGTTGACAAACGTAATGATTCGTAAGAGGCACGTAATAAAGCGCCGAAATGTGAAGTAGAAGCTCAAACAATTGAACTTTTGCTTCGCTTTAATATTTGATGGGGACAGTGATAGGGATACAGCTGCCTATAAAAAAAATAAATTAGAAAAGAAAATTAATGTAAGTAAACATTATTATTAATTCCTTATTATAAAGATCCTTTTCAGAGTATGTCATTTGAAGAAAAATGAATTGCGCTTGTACAGGAGGATGTTAGGAACTATACGGTGGCAAATAATTAGTGATAAATTGAATAAACCAAGTAGGTAGGTAGGTAAAATTGGTGTTTCAGTGAGAACCTAATAAGCACTATGTGCCGTTTTAATGCCACAGCTCAATTATCCCATTTATTAGGTGTATTTGAGATATCTCTTAGTCCAGCCTGAGGTATTAATGTCCTTAGCAGATATCTCATCAATTGAATAGAAGAATGGTCTACCAAGCGCTCGCTGTCTAGCTCCAGCAAGGGCCGGACAGGCGCAAAAGAAAACCTCCCTTATATGCGAGCGCTGTGAAGAGAAAAAAGCTGACCTTCTAACGACGCTATTTATATCTAATAGACAAGGTTATTGGAATTGTTATTGCATATTTACAAAATATACAATCTACGAAAATAGCTCTCATGTCAGTTGAGGACTGCAAACTAAGGCTTAAGAGCTTTCGTTGACGGAATCTTGCAGTTTTTGAATCCTCCTCTACACAAAAGAATATATTTTAAGCTGTTTTTTGTATCGTACCGTGAGCAAAAACATATCTACTACTCAGAATTCTGGATAATTCCAACGAGAAAGTTATCTGTAAAATGACTCTTAGTTAAAAAATGCAATTTCGTATTAGGAATAATTTTAATATATAATTTTTTAAAGCAATATTTTTACGACTCGTTACCTGCACCACGAAAATAGAATGGTTATCGCTTTGGTATTGTTGCAAACAGCTGACCGTCAAAACATTTGTCAAAGCGCCGGAAGCGCGTCGCGTAATAAAGGGCAAACCAAAATGTGGTGCTCGCGCAGTCGCGCGTTTGACAGGTTTTCTCCCAACTTACGAGAAACACTGTCACAACGCGCGACCTCAAAAGTTGAAACAAAGAATGACGGTCGCGCGTTGAGAGGTTAGAAATATATTCCTGTGTATGTTCTGTCCGCTCAAATTCGAAGTACACGATTTCGCAGTAATCATAAGAGTAGAAATGTTCTTTTTTAAGTTGTTTGGTAAAATTGCGAAACACAAAAATAATGTGGTTTCTTGTTCTAATTTTTTAAAACAGAAATTAGATGCCAATTTACGTGTTTTAGAGCCTTTTTAAAATTAATTTTAAGCAAACAATATTTTTCTGCAGTCAAGTCAAAATAAATGAACTCATAACCAACACAACGGTTGACCCTGTTGTTAAAATCGGGCAAGTTCAAGAAAAATTCCAATCCAAAAAAAATTTCAGCTGGTAGTGAGCTGTCAAACGCGCCACCAAAGTAGAGAGTTGCTCTACTTCAACGTTGAGGTCGGGCTTACGATATTAAAGATCAAATGCCTACCAAACGCGCGAGGTCACATTTAGTGTAACCACAGACGTGTTTTTTTTGTGAATCTATGCGCGATAAGTCAAACGTTTTGCGTGTTAAATACAATAAAAACGAATAAAGGATTTATTAAGGACTTATCGCCGATAACATCCAAGATAACTCACTAACGCCGATAGATTGTTTTATCTATGCGCAGATAGATGGCGCGCATGCTTAAGTCTGAAAATAAATTTGTTTAATTTGAAAATCGGTTATTAGAACTATCCATATTGATAATCTGCATTTATATAATCCTTGTTTATAGTTTGTTGATTTTGTATGCCGCTTGATACAGTTATGCCAACTTTTGCACGCATATAATCCAAACGCCGATTGATGCTGATTATCGTTTTATACGTTTCGTATGTACGTTTACAAAAAAACACGCCTCACAAAAGATCTCATTGGGCTGTCACGTTCCAAACCCGAAATGTTCCGTTTCATCATCATAATTGGTTCGATTGTGACGTGGGGATCGTGAGTTTATATGTGCACCCAGATGAGATAAGAATTAAATGTTCCATTTCACTCATTCCACCCCTATTCTTTATCAAAGTAGTGCAGCAGGGATCACTACAGTGTATAGACACTACATGACTGCTCACTACGTACTCGAAAGTAATCGTCTTAACAGGGTCTAAGATGAACAAACTACACGACCGAACACATCTTTCTCTTTGTTGCTACTCATATCAGCCTGCTGTCACGCTGTCACGTTGTAATGCCGCGAGAGTTTTTTTTAATTTTTCGAAAACAACGCGATGCGATAGACGATTGGGTATTGTTTCATATATTTGCATTGATTGAAATATTTTTTGACAACTCGCCCTAACCTCGTCTCGCTCTCACACTGCATTGTGAATCGGGCATAAGAGTTGTCAACGCGACGCAGTCAAAGCAACTTTGTTTATCGGGGATTAAACAAGAGAGTGAGCGCATACGTAATGAAATAAAAGAAGTAAATACAAGTGTGTATTGTGAAGTTAAGAGAAATACTGACAATAAACAAATAAAGGCGGGCAAAACAAATGTCATGTCATGTCAGATTATTTGTACAATTCACATTACGCCGTTTATTTACGTCATTAACAGTTGTTTCGCTAACTTTTAACTGTTCAGCAATCTTACGATAAGATAGTTCTTTTCCAATATGTTTTCGATACTGTTTTCAGCATCTTTAATAATTTTTTCCGTATTATCTTCTTATTAAAAACCAACTACACAGCGGATCGACAAATTACTAATACACAATTTGTTTACAAGAAACTGCATAAACACCAAAATAAGAAGTTGTTATGGTACAAATAACAGTACAATGTTCCATGACAATGGCATTCTGTCTCTATCTCGATAGAAGAGGTCTGGTCCAGGATAGATTAGCGATACCGTTTATCTTTCACGTTGGTTGAAAAGCTGTGGACGGGCGAGTCAACTACGACCAAGACGTCGCAAGTAGTTCACCGGAGACCCTCAGGTTTAGTAGGGCGGTATCAGACCGCGACAGAGCTGATGTTGTAAGGCAATACCGACACTATTGGTGACTGAGCGGAGAATGAAATTCGTCGTCGTTATGTATCTTGGGTGCCCTTATGGCAAATATATCATGTCCTGTCAGCCTCAGTCGGCTTATTTATGTTTAATGTAGTGGTAGTAGTTTTAATTATTATTGTTAGGTTAGGTTTAGATTTTTAGTTTAAGAATAGTTTGTAGTTTAGTATTTAAGTCTTATTTTAGTAAAAAAGGCCATATTCTAAGTTTTTCTTAAAATTAATCTTTTTTTCTTAGTTTTATTATTAAATATTTAAATTTAAATGTAATAAATATTAGTAAGTCGAAAGACATAGATTTAATTGCTAGGTTTAGCTTAGAGCGCCCGCATAGGGCCAGTAAGTTTGTTTATAAATAGTTTAGGTAATTAAGCTAGAGTTAAGCATTTTTGTCTAGCATGAAAGGTTAAGAAATGAATTAATAAAAAATTCATTTAAATTGAAAAAAAAATGGCATTCTAACGTGGAAAATGGTCCGATTGGGTTTCGAATAGTTTTGCTCCCCACTGTATATATCAAAAAAACTAAAATCCATAAATGTGAACTCAAAATCTATCGATTATAAGACCTAGTTACTTGTGATAGAAGAACAGATCTAATAAAATTAATGTTACAGAGTTTAATAGCACATTAATAGTTAAGGGAGTTTATAGAAAATAATCTACGCTTTAATGAGTGATTTCATAGCTGGTGACTAAAATATTCTCTATAAAATTGAAAGCGCCGATAAAATAGCATAGAAAATATATGGAAATATTGAATAATTTTTATTTAAACCAGTTATTTAATGAAAGTACAAGAAACACAACATCAACAACCACTCTAATAAACTATATTTGAAGTGATTCTATATCTAATGATAAAGTGTTATTAAAAAGAGTTTGGATTATAGTATATCTAATAATCTAAAAGAATAAATCAATCAAAATCTATTAAATATGTTAAGTACGATAAAACATAATTTTTGACCCAACTAAAAAAAAGAAATTTTCAAAGTTTAAGGGATAATGAAATTAATATAGCAACACAATTTAAATTGCACGCGAAAAATATATAAATGGTCTTGTAAAATCGTTTAAAACGAAACCAAATTATGTGGAATGGTACAACAACGAACAAAGCGAACTTAAAGTAGAGAAAATAAGACAAGTACAAAAGATATTCAATAACGAGATCGTCGGATAGTTCGAAAGATTATTGCAAAGTCAGAAATAAATACAAAAGCATATGCACAAAAGAAAAAAAATAATTTCATTGAAAATCTCATGATCAAAAATCAATTTATAGTGGTAAGGTAACCTGTACCGTGTCTCTAAAATGTGCAGAATAAAACTTGTTATGTTAATATTTCGCTACAATAAAATGAAATGAAATGAAAAATCATTGTAGAGAGCTATAAAAAATATATGTGTTCAATGAAGTACGGCTTCAAATATATGAAATAGAAGCAAAAAATTGATTTGGGTGCGAGTAGGTCTGCCCATTCCATGAACTTCCCATCTCAAGATAAAAAAAAGTAGATGCTATTTTATTTGCCGCCACCATCAAATTCCATTTGGGTTATGAGAACATCATTCATTCCCTAGACAAATGCATTGCATTGAATCATTTAAAAAAAAATTGGGAATTTAATATTCATTTTTTCCACTTTTCTCTCGAAAATACCTAAGTCGCCTTCATCCGATTTTGAAAATGTCCATGCTTGTGTCTTATAGAACGACACTTAAGTCCTTCGAGAAAGGGCTTTACATAATTGCTTTCTTAGCCACAGGTATTCTTCGTTTGATGTCAGCGTAAGTGTTATTAACTGTGTTTGCAGCGAAGCCTTGGCAGACAAAGTCCCAAATTACCTCAAAGTTATAGCTGTCTTATAGCTGTCCATCTTATATCTTCAGTCGGTGACGCCTTTGCCGGCCTTAATGGAGCAGCTTGAGTTCTCCATCGTCATTCTGCACAAGCTTGGATGGGAAGCCAAACCTAGACAAGGCTCGTCTGTTTGGACGAAACAGAAACCGAAACCAACCTCTAAATTGATAAAAAGGTCGATATGTTATTGTTTAGTCCATGGTGGACTTTTCTGGTCGAAAGCTCCATTGATATGGACCTATCAGGCTTCAAACGTTCACACAAAGTGGAGCGAAGGGTGTTATAGACAATGTTGAAATGATTTATACCTCTATTATTGGCACAGCTTAGATGGTCTCCTTTCTTCAAGATTAGGCAAAATACAGAGATTCCGTTCATCTTTGATGCTTTATTGTGTCATTGCCGACGCATTGAAAGTTCGACAGCTAAAGTGGCTTTATTCGATTTAAGCTTATATATAGTATGTTATTGCTATCTTTACTTCGTCTAGGTTGAGTAGACGCTGATGGCCTGTGTCGTCTTCATCGAATTTCATAGTTGCCTTAATATAGTCGGCACAAAAGGGCAATTCTAATATCATGTCTCCATCTCGAACTTTGCAGGCTTCGGTTTGAGGTCAGCTAGCCTTAGATGATTGTTTTATCTGTCGGTAGAATTTTCTAACCTTATTCCTGTTTCTTAATTTCTAAAATCTTCGATCGTGCGCTTGTCTTGCTCTTCCATAGACGCTGCGACCGTTGGCAAAGCTTTTGGCAGTTGCTTTTCTACTTCACTACTTCACTACTAAAGTGTTATAAATCAGACAGCCACAATTAACAAATATAATGTAGCTCATTTTCAAGAGCATTACATTTTGTAAGAACTCTGTTTAAAAAGATTCATATTGTAAAAGTTTGAGGACCAGTTGCATGGTGACACAAACTAAATCTCGTGCATGATCGAAAGCTCCGCCGCCACCCATAAATTAATTCAGGTTTTTTTTTGGGATTAAAATTTGTCTGAATCGATTCAACTTCGCCTTAAGACTTGTGCTGAATTATCACCGAAACATCACTTACAAATTATTACTATTACTAGTGCTATAGTAAAAAAAAATATTAAAAAGTTGTTTTAAAATGAGCAAAAAGGATATTTGTGACCGGGTTTTGCTTTTTTTTGTTTGCAGAAATTAAATTATGTCGATAAAAACATCTTATCTCAACTCCTTGTCCAATATATTTTTGGAATTATTTCTGCAAGACTGTACGATGCACTTTCATCAAATTTGTAAGATTGCTTTTCATTGGTGGCTCTTTAATGTGTCAGTGTTGTATACGTCATTCGGAATCATGAAAAATGAAAGTGAAATAATTTTCATGGCACTGCCGTGGAAACGTGGATCAAGAAATAGAGAAAGCGGAACATCAAAATATGAAAAGGGCTTAGCTTAGAAAAAATGGGAAAGACTTTCTACCCAACCCTGCGCTAATATCTAAACCAGTTATCGAATTCAACTTTGAGGTAGTAACGGAGGCGGAACTGATTAATTTTATTAAAGCAAGTAAGTCTGATGCGATTGGTTAAGATGGGGTGCCGATTCGTTTCATCAAAACGATATTGCCGCACAAAATAAGTCCTCTTACGCACTTAATGAATCATTGCATTGCATCTGCGTCCTTTCCTGATATATGGAAACTTGCAAAGGTCACCGCAGTGCCCAAAAAAATGCATCCCTCCTCATCAACAGATTTTCGCCCAATGAGTATATTACCATGTCTAGCAAAGGTCTTTGAAAAGGTTTAAGCTAAACAGATCATTTGTCATATTGGACGAAACAACTTACTGTCATCAGTGTAATCTGGTTTTCGTGCAAAACATAGTTGTACAACAGCCATGGTTAAATTTTTTGACGAAATCCGAATTCACTACGACATGGGAGATGCGACAGTCCTTTGCTTGCTTGACTTTTCGAAGGCTTTTGACAGAGTGAACCATGGTATTTTGTGCAAAAAGCTTATGCTATATTTTGGGTTCAATGAAAACTCGGCCGTCTTTTGCTAGACTTCTTGAGTAATCGGTACCAAAGGGTTGTGACAGAAAACGGCTCCTCTACTTTCAGGAGGCTCTCTGATGGTGTACCACAGGGCTCTATCTTAGGTCCCATACTATTTTGTTTGTTTATTAATGACCTTCCTAATGCGTGCTCAAGTGTTTCCATTCACCTTTATGCTGATGACGTCCAAATTTACCTGTCGAAACCAATTGGTCTTTTTGAAAACCTTGCTTTCCGTGTAAATGAGGATCTTTCAAATGTATAGTATATAATTGGTCCATACACAATGGACCGACTCTTAATCCGATAAAAACTCAGTTGATTCTCGTATCCAAAACTATGTATGATACTGACAGTTTACAGCCACTTTTCCTGTCCATTTTTCGACTTAAATATATGGATACAGTATCAAGCCTTGGTTTTAAAATTAATCGATCCCTTTCAAGCTCTGATCATATTAATCAGATTGTTGGAAGAATCTACGGCGGGCTGCGTTAATTATGGTTAATGTCAAGCTTCACGACAACTAACACGAAACTAAGGCTCATTAAAGCTCTATTCATGCCTCTAATTGACAACGCGGTTGTTGTGTATTGCAATCTCGATTCACAATCCCAACACAAGCTGCTCGTAGCTTTTAACGCCATGGTGAGGTACGTCTATCGTCTACGTAGATATGATCATATCTCGCAATTTAATAAAACTTACAAAGTTTAGTCAATTGGCTAAATAAACATAATATTGATGAAACTTTTGGCATTAAAATTGAACAATTGATTTGTTCTCGAGTTAGGCTGTACGAAAGATTCCGCACAATTAAAAATCACAAACTCACTTTTTGGAATAATTACTGTGTTTCATCTGGTTTAGGTGACACTCTAGGCTAGGCATACTGACACTCTAGTGAACAACACTCTTACTGCGTTTAATATGTGAACCACAGAGACTCCAACCAGTTCACTTATTACGGAGGCTGATATTCAATTTCGTGTCTACTATTTGAAAGTTAGTAAGAGTGCAGGCTTTGATGGCTTTAAGAAAATATATCTTAAGCAATTACCTCGAAATGGAATCAAGTTTTTGGCTAGAATTATAAAGGCGTGCCTAAAAATACAAAATTTTCCCGCTGCTTGAAAAATAGCCAAAGTGTTACCAATACTTAAAGCTGGGAAGTCACCAGAGGACCCTTATAATTGCAGAGCAATAAGCTTGCTTAGAAGTGTAAGTAAATTATACGTAAAAATCGTTAAAGAAAAGATTACGAATATACAACTTCGTCTAAAGAAATCGAGTACAAGGAAAATCAACAGGCATGATTCTCCTTGACATTGAAAAGGCATTCGATTCCGTTTGGCATAATTGTCTTTTAAATAAAATGATTATTTTTTATTTTCCTCCGTATTATTGTAAAACAGTTAAAAGTTTTTTGTATGGTCGTTGCTTTAAAGTCTTTGTCAATAGTGCGTTATCTAGTCTTATTTATTTAAAACTGGGAGTTCCCCAAGGCTCCTTTTTAGGACCAAGCTTACGCAATCTATTCACGTCTGACTTTCCGAGTCTGAGCGAATGTGAGGCGGCTATTTTTGTAGATGATATCGCTCTATTTTCATCTCATAAGTTTCCTCTAAACGTTGAGACAAACTTAAATGATGAGGTGAAAATGATCGAAAGCTAATACAGCAGATTGAAAATTAAGTTGAACGGTACTAAAACGCAATCCCTCTTTTTTACCAGAAAAAGGAGTCCTTGCCTCCTCCCGAACAGCAGCATACAAATCTGTGGAACCGCAGTAGAGTGGAGCATCTGTGTGAAATATTAAGAAATAAATCTTGACACAAAACCAACCTTTAGTGAACATATCACTAAGACCCTTAACAAATTTAGAATAGCAATAAAAATGTTATACCCATGTGAACAGGAAATCTGCGCTTACAAATGTAAACAAAATCATACTACATAAAGTCATTTTCCAATCGATAATTCTTTACAGTTGCCAAATATGGGGTAGTTCTGCACAGTGTCACATCAAAAAAATTACAAGTGTCACATAACAAACTACTTAAAATGATGCTTTAACTTTCCTGCCATCACTCCACGTTAAACCCGCATAAAGGAGCGAATGTTAAAATGATATCTGTAAGAATACAAAAACTTACAGAAAGATTTATAAATAAATGTGCTTTTGTTAAAAATACTGTTTGTAATATTTTGTTAAATCCTTGATTTAATTGTTTATCAATTCAGTAACTGTTATTACTTATTTATTCGTCTATTATGTAAGTTGAATTAAACACGTCTGTTTTTAGCTAAAGATCAATACGATCTGCCTTTATTTTTTCAAACTTAAATTAAACTTAATTCTAAGCCAAGTTCGCCGTGGGAACGCTCGCCAATTGGTGGTTACAGGTGTCGTGATTTGCGTCGTGCCGCCAATTCAGCAAAGCTGTTGCTTGGCGATTCCATTTCAGCTGTTTTTGGGGATCGCATGTGTGTTTTTTGCAAGCGACACGCTTACTCAGCTGTCGCTGGTGGATTGCGTGTGTGCTGTTGCTAGCGAATCGCTTAGTCACTTATTGCTGGGGTATTGCAGGTGTCAACTCCTCCCTCTGATAATTTCGGGACGTTCGCGTTTCGACTTTTCAATTGACTGAGAATTTGGTCAAATTGTTTCTTTGCCTCTTCTTTCTTTTTTCTATTTCTTAACTTCATTGTTAGTTTGAAGAAAAAAAATCACCACCAAGAACATCGTAACTATTGCTAATGGTGGAACAGTTTTTATGAAGATAGGTTAGCGAAAGCTTCGTTTGATGTTCGAAGAACGTAACTTTCATTGTTTTGGCTGGATGTGGTTCCATGAGTATTGGGATTTTTTTTAACGGTAAAAGATGTATCTTTAACTTGGATTGACTGGGAGTACGTTATCAAATATGTTCCATTAATTATAATTTCTTGTTCTTGTTAGTTGGAGAACGTCGTTGATAATCAGTGCTCCATCTAGAATTTCTTGCACTTCTGGTAGGTGATGCGAGGTTTCTGTTAAGCTTTCGGTCGTGTTGTTGTTCAAGAGATGTTTTAGGCAACGGTTCTCTGTAGCTTTGCAGATATGTATCGATGTTGTTTTTACGCATTCCATGATAGGTTGAAAATAGGCTTTACACTTTGCTGCTTAACATACTATATATCTAACCTTATTATTTTATTACATTGACTGACTGGATATATTTTAATAAAACTATAAATTTTTTCAACTTTCGGTATTCTCAATATGAAGTGAATAACATTAGAGTTTTTCAATATTTTAACTTTGGAAGTAGATAACATGTTGTTTACACTTATCGATGCATTTTCAATGTTTATTATGTTTTGTATGTCCAGATTATCTAATACTAAAGGCTTTGATTTTTAGCTAATACAATTGTTAGTGCCGGACTGTTCAAATGAGTTATAATGTTATTATTTCTGTTAACAATAAAGTTTAAAAGCAGTGATTGTTGATTATTTTTTTGAATATGATTTTTTAATTCATTCATTTGATTTGTAATCTCGTTTATTTTGTCCTGCGTTAAAGAATTAATTTTCGTTTGTCTATTATTATTTTCAATTAAATAGTTTACCTTTGTTAATTAAAATTCATAGTCTTAGTGATCTGGTTGGTAGTTTGTTGTTTTACGACTTCGTATTGATAAGGTGAATCGGAAACTTTATCGATTGCTTCTGTTCCTTGCTGAGCCATGAGCTCATAATCGGTAAGGTTTGTTGTGTGTACTAAGTACATGAAATTATCAAATATTGCCACTTCGACAATGTAATAAGTTAGCGTAAATTTCTTTTATGAATTTGTCTTCCTTCCTTGAGGACTGTTGTTCCTAAGCCTTTTTCTACAATATTTTTAACAAATAATTTCTGAAACTTATTTCCTAAAGGTTTATTCCATCGAAGAAATACTCGTTCTCCCAGTTTATTCGTCTTCGTTACAAGACTTTTATTAAGGCACAAATACTATTTAGTTTCTTTCTAAGTTCTTCTAAGTTTGGGGAGGGCTATTGTGAATTATATAATCGGTTTAGCATTTATTACAGAGTGAATGCTGCAGTTATAACGGGTCCGCCAAATAACTTTTGTTTTTTGAAAATGCTATAAAAAAAACTGCTAAATATTTTCTCAATTTTTTTTCTTTTATTTGAAAGTACAATCCTGCCGGTTAATAATGGAAAATAATTTCATTCAAATGGTTGCCTCGGCTGGCCATGTAGTAGCCTACACGATCGGTCCAATTTTTAAGCACATTATCGATTGTGTGCAGCTGTATTTCAACAATGGCTTCACGAATATTGACCTTTAAAGCGTCAATTGTCTCTGGCTTGTCGGCGTAACACTTATCTTTGAGCGCACCCCACAAATAATAGTCCAACCGTGTCAAATCGCAGTTCCGAGGTGGCCAAACGACATCAGCTCTGCGGCTGATAATGCGATCTTCAAAAACAGGGCGCATAACATCGAGTGTAGCTTCGGCTGTGTGGCACGTAGAGCCGTCCTGTTGAAACCAAATGTTGCTAATATCCTCCTCTTCAATTTTTATGAACAAAAATTCGTTCAACATGGCCCGATAACGATCGCCATTGACTGTAATGGCGACTCCTTGCTCATTTTCGAAGAAAAATGGCCCAATTATGCCTCTGGACCAAAATCCTCACCAAACAGTGACTCGTTTTGGGTGCATCGGCTTTTCAATGTATGCGTACGGGTTTTCTGTGCCCCAAATGCGACAATTTTGCTTGTTTACATACCCGCCAAGATCAAAATGAGCTTCATCTGAAAAGATGATTGTTTTGGCAAAATCGGCATCTTCTGTAAGTCGATCGCAGGCCCACTTAGCGAAGCGAAAACGCATTGGATGGTCAGTTGGCTTCAACTCCTGAACCAATTGGACTTTGTATGGCGTCATACCAAGGTCTTTATGCAAAATTCGTCTCAATGATGTCTCCGAAATGTTCAATTGTTGAGAACGACGGTGGATTAATGTTGATGGCGCTTCACGCACACTTTCTGCCACAGCAGCAATATTCTCGGGTATACGCACTATCTTTGGCTTTTCACGCTTTGGTTTAACGATGAGGATGCCAGAGTCTTTCACTTTTTTCACAAGATAACGAACATACGGAGCTGACGGTGCTTCTCTTCTTTCAAAATCCGTACGAAATTTTCGCACACATTCTGCAACATTACCATGATTTTCAAAGTAATGTCGCAATATTTCCCGGCGTTGTTCAAGCGTATACACAACCATATTCGTGCAGCGGAAGGATAAAACTAATTATCTGTCAAATCAGACATGAGCTAAGTGTTACCATTCACGAAATATGCACTAGTTGAAAAAAAAAACGTTAGATGGCCCTAACCCTTTATTTGAGGGTCACTTATAACATTAAGTCGGTTGTTTCGCTTATCTGCTGTTGATTTTTTAATACACCTAGCTTTTTCTACGAGGGTTGAATGCAATCTCTCAACTTGTCCGTTATGTCTCACTGAGAAGTGTAGGAATACAAAATTTTTCGATAGAGAAATTATCTCTCAGTACTGTTTTTATTAAGTTAGAGTGAAAGCCTTTTTCGTTATCCGAAACAATTATTTTCGTTTTTCTGAAACGACTTAATATATTCAATAAAGCATCTATAATGTCAAGTGATGATCGGGAAACGATGGGCTTTACTATTTCAAATTTCGAGAACTTATCGATGCACGTCAGAAATAGTTTTTTATCTGTCATAAAGACATCAATGTGGAAAACTTGGGATAGGTGTTTTACCAACTTCTGGTTTTGTTGGTTTTCTTTGATATTTGTTTTCTAAACAAATTTTACAATTTGTTATTACTGATTTTAATAATTTCCTTATATCTTGAAAATAATACTCACTTATAATTTGATGAAAATTTTCTTGTAAAGATCTGTGAGCACGATTATGCTCCGTTGTGACGGTGTCTAGTTGGTCATTTTCATTCACAAGATCAATTAACAATTTTTCTGTGTGAATGAATTTAGTGCCTGGAAATTTCGATGATAAACTGTTTTGAATCTGCGCTTATGTTGACAATATCATTTGTTGTATGAGGATTAATAACATCATTTAAATTTGTTCTTGGATTTTTCGAAGTATCGAAATTGATTTCACCAGTACGATTTGATTTTAAAACTGATTCGCCGGATATCGTGTTGTCTTAATAGTGTCTGCTAGGGAAATTTCACTATGAATTGTGTTGTAAGACGACTCAGTTGCGTTGTTAACATATTGTCGTGAAAGGGCATCTGCCACTTTGTTTTCTTTCTCTGGTTTGTAGAAAAATGTGGGCGCAAACTCTTCGATAAATGCACGCCATCTTTTAAGTTTCATATTTGGGTTCTTATCTGACATGGAATAAGTTAAAGATTGATAATCCGTATATATAAGTATATCTTTGATACCATACAGAGAATGCCGAAGTGCTTTTAAAGCCCAAACAATGACAAGGAGTTCGCGTTCATTTGTCGCGTAATTTTTTTCGGCTTTTGACAGTGCTCGTGATATCATAGTGATCGGCCTGCCATTTTGGGACAATACAGCACCCAAAGCGCTTAATGAGGCATCTTTCGTAAGTATTAGCGGCTTATTATAGTCAGGAAAGGAGTGGAGAACGTCTTCAGATGCTAAGATTTGCTTTAACCACGAACGCAAATAAATAGAGCTTCCTCGTCGAGCTCTACTTAAACGGTTTTAGAGCGACTTGTTCCAATGTGCCCGTTATTATCACGGAGATACTTAGTTAAGGGCTAAGCAATCGCAGTAGTCAGAAATAAACTGACAATAATATCCGGAGAGCCCTAAGAATGGTCGAAGCGATCGAAGTGTGGTTGGCGTTTTAAAATATAGAATAGCATGAACTTTGTCTGGACAAATCTTAATTCCCCGTTGAGAAAAAAATTTGATTTCTCTGGTAAATAAATAAATAAATTATAATATCTTCAATATAAACATGACAAGATTTGCCTGTATCATCTCGTAGAATATCATCGGTTGCCTTTTGGAAAATATTAGGTCCATTTTTCAACCCAAAGGGCATTTGAACAAACTCATATTTCCCATTGTTTATGCTGAACGCCGTTTTTTCTATGTCCTTCTCATCCATTTCTATTTGAAGGAAACCAGATTTCAGGTTTAATGTAGTGAAATACCCAGAATATAGCCAAAAAAACCGAAGTGTCCGGTATAGGGTACCTGTCGGACACCGTTTTCTCAGAATCAGATCAGAATACGCATACGCGGTTTGCCGTCAATGTCAAAGCCCTGTTTACTTACTACATGAACAGGTGGATTTTCGGATAATACCATCCCGAAGTAAAGTTTTCCTTCCGTTATTGGGTACGGACAACTTTTTGTATAAATTGGTTATTTTGTTTTTGGTATAGTTGCTTCAATACTAGTGTCATAAAGCAATGCCCTATTTGGTTCGGCAAGCGCATTAATATTGTCCTGTTGGTCTGCTGAATTGATGGGATCTATTGTTGGTATCGAAATGAGATGGTTTTCTAAAAACCGAAGTTTGAGGATCTACACTCATAGGAGATGACAGTTTAAATTGGGCACTTGAGCGACGAATATTTTGGTTACCTATACTATGTTGTAAATATGATTTGTGCATTAAACTCGTATTCTGCTTTGTAGGCTTGGATGAACTTCCAGCTGCAAATGTTCATTTCGAGTTCTTGTGCGACTACCAGGGCGGTAGGGAGATCTGCTGGTTTTGATGAAAAGAGAATATCACATATAGGACGACGAAGTCCAGGAATGCGAACTCAAGAACTCAAGCAAGATCAACATTACCGCTATGTGTCATTGTTCGTTTGTTAATTATAAGTGTTAACTGCTGTCGACTGCATCATAATAATCAGTAATTGACAAATTATTCTGCCTTAGAATACTAAATTCCTTTTCTACTCCGTGAATAGGCCATTTGTCCGAATGTGTTTGATCTAATCTTGTTATAATTACTTTGAAGTTTAGCACTGTATTAAATGACGATAGTGTGGCATTTGCACAGCCCGTAATCTTGTTTCTTAAAATTCCCATAGCGATATAATATTTTTCAGATCGCTCTTTATTATAGTTTATCGTGAAATGAGCCGCTGTCCGCCATGCCGGATAGGCTGTATGGTCACCGTCAAATTCGGCTAAAGATTTTATAAAATCGAGAGTTGTGTGTCCTGAGCCAACGAGAGGATCTATTGAGTCCGGTGCGTATATTTCAACACGAGGAGCTTGTAGCATATTCATGCTACAGTTAGTTCGTTTAACCGGGGCTCAAATTCTGGTTTTGCTTGGGCAACAGAAAACGGAACAAGTTCCTGCACCTGATAACTTACACGTTATCAATACAGAGACTGCGTATGAAATAATATTAAACAGACGAAAACTTATCCCTTCAATCACTTTTTTACAAATATTTTTTTTGACGATTCCATTGTGCGAAAAAATATAGGCAGATCGCATTGATCTTAAGCTGAAAACAGACGTGTTAAATTTAACTTGTACATGCTACAGCTTTCCGGGAGGATACTCGACAAATAAAAGGACCATCCAAATCGAGAGATCAGGAATATAAGCCAACAGACCTTGGAGCCTATGTCTAGGTACGGCCCACGAATAATTCGAATAATTTTCGAGGACACCGAAAATTGCTACGAGACATCGTTCTACGATAAAGCAGGTTAAGACCCTGTAGTTAGATTTAAAATTTTAACATTAAAAAAAAAATATTCAAAAATAATGTCAAAATATTTGGAAAACTGATTAGAGTCAGTAATTAGATTAAGCCGCCATTTTTATACTTTTTGCAAACAAAATATGTTGTAAAATTACCACAAGAAACACGTCGGGCCCTTATTATTAAACCGATAAAACCTTACCTAAGTTATAAGTTTAATTTTAAGTCATGTTTGTTAATATTTTTAACAATAAATAAGAACATCTTAATCAAAAAATTGCAGTTCAGTTCAGCATAGAAATAAATTGTCTATTTATTTATCGGACTTGTTGTTGTTCACCTCGGGCTTTTTTTCTTTAGATTCCTTGTGCAATTCGCTTTTCTCAGTTAAGCGAAGGGTTTGAATAATATCGTAAAATTAAAACAAAAAAATGCCTGTTCGTAATCAAGTGAGTCGGAGTGTACTATTAATTCTTTGCTTGCGAGTAGTTGATTATAAATCTCTGCATACGTTGAGTAAACTTTTCGGAGCAGTTTTAATTAAGACATCACTTTTGTTTGATAAAAAATGTGAAATATCGCTTCTTAATTTAAATGCACTTTTATTCAAAAGATCTACTCTTTCACTAAATTTTGTTAATGAAAGGTAGTGAAAGAACTTGAATGGAATCATCACATTTGAAGAAAATATTTTTATTTGATTTAATGATGTTCAGATGATGTATTGCAAGTTTAGTGCAATTTAAATGATAGACTGACTTGACTACTTTTTTTTTAAATAAAACGCAAATCATTTGAGATATTTCAAAAACGACGTACAATCAAAACATTTTTGAATGAAACTCGACTTTGTTAGCAGCGGTCTTTTCGTTGGGCCCAATTTTCGATGACTCGGCCACACATATCGGCCGAAACGGTCGCTATTTCGCGTTCAATGTTGACTCTGAGCTCTTCCAACTTCGTCGGCTTATTGGTATAAACCAATGACTAAACGTATCCCCAAGAAAAAAAAAACTAGAGGCTTTAAATCACACAAACGAGGCGGCCAATCGACTGGCTCATTTCTTGAGAAAACACGCTCATCAAACTTACTCTTCAATAAATCGATTGTAAGGTGTGCTGTGTGGCTTATCGCACCATCCTTTTGAAACCACATGTCATCCAGGTCCAAGTTTTCCAATTCGGGCCAAAAATAATCGGTAATCTTGGCGCTTTAACACTGGCCATTCACAGTTACGTAACGATCGTTTTCGTTGACGAAAAAATATGACTCAATAACGCCGCCAAACAGTTATTTTTTGTGGCTATAGTGTTGATGCATAAAGCAAATGTGGATATTCACCCGACAAATAACGCATATTTTGTTTATTGAATTGAACCTTAAAAACCGGATGAGGACGTGGAAAATTTTCAACGCAGTAGTAATGTTGAAACTAATTTTTTATTTTCTCTTTTTTCCTAATTGTTTTCCATCTTTAATCTTGCTTTAACATGACAGTTCGCTCGGAAGTCACATCAATGACGCTTTTTACTATTATCTTCCTCAATTTACCTCATCTGTCTTAATTTTGTCTTTTCTGTGCTTGGCTTACCTCGGATAAGTGAACATAAAAATCGTAATTCAAATTTTCCCAAAACTGGTGGTGAGAATGAGAACTCCCTCATTATGTTGAATGTTTTGTGCAAACAACGTGAAGGCTTGCAGATTGGCCACGTCAATGCGCAAAGTCTTTGTAATAAATTAGATGAATTCCGTATGTTATTTGAGAAAAGCTTGCTGAATGTTATTTGCGTTTCTGAAACGTGGTTTCATTCTCTATTAAGTAAAAAATACTTAGAGCTGATCATGAAAACAGGGTGGGTGGAGGGGTTGCAATTTATATCAAGAAAAGGTCAAAAGCTACATTTTTTATGTGCTCGACACCCACAGATTTATTTAATAATATTTTTATAGAGATTTTAAGTGGAAATAGTAAATGTATTATTGGCTGCATCTATTTGCCACCAGATATTGCTCTTCATAGAATTTTGACCATTATTCTTGAGATGGTCGGTGATCTTGGCCCTGTTGAATGTTTCTTTGTGTTCAAACCTAATAGAATCAATTAATGCTTTCACCATGTTCTTTGCAAATATAAGCTGTCCCACTCACTTTATGCCCAATTGCAATGCGTAAATTACTTGACGTTTTTCTAGTAAGTAAACCTAATTGGCTTAAGCAATACTCTCAGTTGTTTTTCCCCGCGTTTTCTTACCATGACCTTATCTTTGCCACCCTAGATATCAGTGAGCATGTTTATAATACACTAGAACATATTTCCTATCGCGATCTCAGAAATATCGATTCAAATAATCTTGTAAGTGAATGCGAAATGTTAAACTGGAATCTTATTTTCTTAACCAACGATGTTAACAGACAAGTTGATATTTTTAATAGGCTTATTACCTATCTGTTTGAGAAATATGTGCCGCTTAAATCTCGTTTTATATGTTACCCAAAAAATGCCCGTTACCAAGAGATAAAACTTGGATTAGCATCAATTTTAATGGCGAATTTAAGAGGGCCAGAAAAAGAGTTAACTTTATGATTCGTAATGCTAAATTGGGTCACTCCTCGAACCAATTTAGTTCTAACCGATCATCTAAATTTTTGTGGAATGAAGATAAAAAGATTGGTATCTGCAATAGCGCTTAAACTAAATTTGACACTGATGTTGACGAACTTAATATCAGTCTGGTAAACGCTTTTCCTCAATGCAGTAATGGTCAATTGACACTGATGTTGACGAACTTAATATCAGTCTGGTAAACGCTTTTCCTCAATGCAGTAATGGTCCTTTATTATTTTCGGAAACATCTTCAGCAAATCTATCTGAAAATTCCTTTCTGTTCGAAGCTGTTGAAGCAGCTACAGTAAAAAGGGCCATTATCTCGGTTAAATCGAAAAGCATAGGACTGGACTAAAATTTATAAAAAAATTTCTTTCCAATAAAATTAAGAAAGTTAACCATATTTTCAACACTATACTCATGTGAACGACCTACCCAGATCTTTGGAAACAAGCAAAAATAGTGTCCATCCTAAAAACGGCAAAGCTAATGAATATCGCCCTATCTCCATACTCCCTTTTCTTTCCAAAGCTTTTGAGTTCATTCTAAGTCACCAAATCGAAGAGTATATACAGCTAGTGTAATAAGTCTGCGTACATTACCAGCCTTTTAAGAAAAAGTCCTGAAAAACTTATATTCTCATAAAAAATTTAAATATTCCCATACCATTTCCCGTACTTTTTTCCCTTCAACTTATTTTTGCATTTACCTCTTTCATTCAGTCTATCAATTGGGGTATCCACAAAAATATATTATAATTATCTTCCCCATTTTTGAGAGTTTAATTGTGAAACAATAACAATGAGCAAGGAATTATCAGTGGATATTCGAAAATTGGTAGTAAAACTACGTTCGACTACGTTCGGATGGTAAAATTCTAGGAGAAATTGGCCAAATAATTGAGAAATCACATTCTTCCGTACAAAGAGTATTAGAAAATTACGCAAAAACTGGGAATTTTACTTCTAAATATAGATCTGGACGCCCAACATTATTCACGGTCAGGCTGAAGAAGAAGCAAATCCTCGAAATAGTGTACCTAAAATAGTGAAAAATATCGGCTGTTCTACCGTTAGAAATATCTTAAGAGAAGAAGAGCATCGTGAACGATCTGAAAGGAAAAAACCTTATATTTCAAAAACCAACCGAAGTTATCGTGTTGCTTTTGCCAAAGAGTATAATGAGATACCGGAAAGTTTTTGGAATAGTGTATTGTTTTCAGACGAAAGAAAATTTGACATATTTGGATTGAATGGACGCGGAATTATTTGGAGAAAACAAGCAACTGGATGGAATAAAGAAAACGGAGGGGTTGGGAACTAAGAATTTATTGGAAGTACGATGGATAAATCCCAGTATTTAAACGTCATTAAAAAAAAATTTGCATGAAGGTGCCAACAAACTCAGCTTGGGTGATCATTTTATATTTCAGCAAGATAATGATACCAAGCATACTGCTCACATTTTAAAGCTTTGGCTACTGTTTAATGTCCCAAAACATCCCATTGAACAATTATGGGAGTTGTTGGACCGCCGCATTCGTCAACATAGTATATCGTCCAAAAACATGCTCAAAGAAATGCTGCGTGAGGAATGGAACAAAATAACTCAAGAAGATACGAAACGCATGGTTGATTCAATGGGAAGGCGATTGAAAGAAGTCATATTCAGACCAGGATACCCAAAAATTATGTAAGTTATTTTCTGTTTTTTGTTCTACAATTAGTTAATAAATATTGCTTAACTGAACTCAATAAAAAAAATATTTTTTAATCAAATCGTCCGTATTTTATCCAATTAAAATATTTTGTATGTCTTACACGCAGACTTTTTACACTAACTGTAGAACGAAATAATATGTTAATGCCCTTACAATCTGGTTTTCAGAAAGGACACAGTTGTATGGCGGCTTTATTAAAAGTAACGGATGATGTACGTGATGATATTGACAATGACAAATGTACTTTTATAACTTTACTGGATATTTCAAAGGCCTTCAATTCTGTCAGTGCTAATATTTTAATTTTGAAACTACGGGCTTTCTATAATTTTTCCGAACAGTCCTTAAATATTATTCAATCTTATATGACCAAACAATCCCAAGCAGTCTTTCTTAATCAAAAGCTTTCCATTATATTAGAAATTCACATTGGTGTACCACAAGGCTCATTATTGGGCCCACTTTTATTTATACTTTTTATCAACGTTTTAATCCTTGTATGACGTTATTGTAAGTATCATACCTATGCTGATGATGTACAGCTATATTTTCATTTCACAATTGGACTAATGCATGACGCTGTATGAATGAAGATCTTGGTTCCGTTTTTAAGTGGTCTACTGTAAATTGTTTACTTCTAAATCCTAGCAAGACTAAAGATATTTTGATTTATAAATACCCGATCCTTACCAACCTTCCACCTGTTATTTCAAATGGCCAACAGATTAAACTAGTTTCAAAAACCAAGAACCTTGGTATAATCGTGAATAACACTCTCACTTGGGACGACCACATAATCGCAGTTGTATCTAAAATTTCGCTGCACTACGAAACTTGTCTGTATGCAAAAATTATTCACCCATTCCAGTTAAGTTTAGATTAGCTAAGACACCGATTATACCTTTGATATTGTGTGTGTGCTGCGTCTGATTCGTCATTGCTCCATAAACTTAATGTTGCATTTAACCCTATCGCCAGATTTATTTTCAATAAGCGTCGTTTTTAACATATTTCTCAATACTCACTGCAAATATTTGGCACAAGCTAAGTGAATTATCTAAATTACAAATCCTGCGTAATGCTTTCTAAAATAATTTGCAATCATCATCCGGCATACTTGTATGAAAAAACCAAACTTGTATCGGGTTTTTCATTAGGAGCGCTACAAAAGTTTTAAATAAAACAAAAACGGTCTTGGATATCAATGAAATTCTTTATTCCTGTGAAAGTACGTTCGATGCCATTATGTATGGAACTCGATTTCTATTGCATGGCCACCACGGGCACGCTTGCAGAAGTCCAGACGCTGAACATAGCCCCGTAGGAAATAGTCTAACGGCGTGAAATCGCACGACCGAGGCGGTCAAGCGACTGAACCATTTCGTGAGATAACACGTTCTCCAAACTTTGTTTCCAATAAATTGATTGTGAAATTCGCTGTGTGGCTTGTAGCGCCGTCCTGTTGGAGCCAAAGATATTCAGTTATCATTGAACGGTTGCCCAACGCTTGAGAACGACGTGTAAGAGACACATTTGGGCTTTCTGCAACTGAAGCCTCAGCGGCAGCAATATTCTCGACACTACGGGTACTTCTTTGTCTCACTGGCACCGGAACATTTTGTACTGTGCCTGTGGACTCAAATTTTTCCACTAGACGCTCAATTCTTTATCTGCTAGGACGATTATGACGACCATAAATTGGACGTAGCGCTCTAAACGTTGAGGCCACTGACTCCGAATTTCGGTAGTAAATTTTAATAATTTCGACTCGTTGTTGGCTCGCATGTCTTTCCAGCATGAAATGGCAAACCTTACTGAAGAGAAATGTTAAAAGAGCGGCAAGAAATATGGCGTCGTTTGCTGTCCCTGTCGCTATACTTTTCTAGCGTGCCTGTTGAAAAACCCTTTACATATGCATGAATTCAAGAAGACATTTTTTCATGCACGCCACCAGTCTTTGGAATAAACTCCCTCCTTGTTTAAGTGTAAAAACCAAGCGCAGGTCCCTTTTCTCCCATTTTTGCTATGCTCATTGATGTATATTTTCCGTACAATATCTTCGACTCAATCAATTTTTAATCTGTTTTATTTTCACCTTAGAATTTGGTCTTTTTTGTTTTTCGCAATTAAGTTGACATATTTATCTCACTACATAAAGTAATTAAAACTGTAAAATGCTTAAATATGAATCACGAGCTGCACTAGCCTTAAGACACATTCTTCTTATTGTACAGAAAATTTTATATGAAATGAAATAAATGATTTTGCGATGAAATTCATCATCTTGGCACATCTTCTCCAGAGCCCAATTGGAGAACGTTACTCGTTTAAATAAAGATCCTTACGTAAAATACACCATAATGATGTCTGAGCCATGCCCAATTCTTGAGAACGCCGTGGTATTAATTTGAATCTTTTGCTACGGACGCCTGAACGGCATCCATATTTTCGACACTTCGACCATCCAGTTGTCTCACTGACACGGCAACATCACACAACGAATATGTAGACTCAAAATTTTGCACTAAACTTGTTTTTGCCTATCTACGAGGACGACCGAAAATTGGAATTAACGCTCTTAAAGTTGCGCTCACCGACTCCGAATATCGGTAGAAAATTTTTATAATTTGCAGGCGTTGCTCGTTCATTGCCATGATGAAAATGTTGAATTTACTAAATAAATTGACATTGACAGTTCGGTGCTCAGTGAAAGGGTGCGTTTACAAATTAAATTCAAAGTTATCAAGTCCCTATTGGAAAACTGGTTACAATTATAATTGTTCATTTTAGATAGATTTGGATAGAAATTAACATAAAAGCTCTTAACAGATTGCCAACTCTATTTGAAAATGATGCAATGATGATGAAAATGATTTCTAAAGCTTCTCAAAAAAGGAGGTCATTTAGATTCCTTGGCTTTTACAAGGGGAGTTACATATGCGAATTAAATTAGACAAAGTCGCGGTTGTTAAAAAAAACCCGGATGAAAGACTAGCACGTCTTTCATCGTTCGACTTTATTATCCAACTCTTTTACAAACGATTGTTTTTCGATCAGACAACTTCAATGATAAATTACAAGAACGGATGCAAAAGAAAAAAGAAACAAGAAAAAGGAATGGATGCAAAATAAAATGAAACATTTTGATTTGTAATCAAATTCAAGGAACGGATGCAACTTATAGATAAGACTGCAAGCGTTGCAGTGAATTGATTCAAAGATATTAAATTTCATGAACGGATGCTAATAATTGATGAGTCATGTATGGACTCTTAGTGAATTGAAAAGATAGGGAATGTAGGGGATATATGGTTACATTAACTCCCCTCTTCCTTAAAAATGACGTCCCGGCATTTCATATTCATTTGTCATATCTTGAATTTTTTTAGTTAATTCTACAAAAAATATATCGTTTTGAATAGTTCTTGAATTAGAAAATCTGTTTTTTAATTTGACAAACAATATGATTACAATAGATACCGGTATTACTATAAAAAATATTTTCCATATATAAGATTTTGTATCTTTTGTATAATCATAATCTATAATATCAATATTTTCAAAGTTTAATCCGTTTTCTTTTTGAATATAATTTGTTATTTTTAAGGCATTGACGTTGACTGATCTTACATAGTTGTTTACAATTTCCTTAGTATTAAAATACTCTATTCCATTAATAATAGTATGGTTATTATAGGTTATTAAATAAGTGCCGTTTAATATTAATTCATTAACAGTATGATTTCCAGATATAAGAATCGCTCCATCATTTATTATATCAATATTTTTATTTTTTTCATTCGTTTTATTACATTCAATGGTTTGAGATTTTAAGTTTAATAATTTTGAAAGGCATGTTTCAGCTTTTGACATGGTACAATATTGTCTATTAAGTTCAAGCTTACAATTTTTAATGTTGGTATATATTTCGTTACATTTACCGATCTTGTTTTCTAATATAAGCTTTCCATCTTCTTGAGCTATTGCTCTTACATCGTAAAATTTACAAATATCTTTAATGTATGGATATTGGATATATATAATGAGACAGTGAGTGTTCTGAATAATTTTAAAATGAGATACATCTATTAGATCGCTTATAGAAATTTCAGTTAATTCATGATTCATAATTTCTTTTATTTCGTCCAAATTAAGAATTGCAGGATTAAGAATTCCTGTTTTGGCCAAAGTAATAGTTTGTATTAAATTTTGTAACTCAATAGTCATGAGTCTATTTCTATGCTTTATTGCTGCTATAACACGGGAGTTTTCATTAATATTACTTTTAATTTTTTCTGAAAGTTCTGTAATGGCTTTAAATACTTTTGAGTTCGTTATAAATTGTCTGTTATTGTTTTGTATGATTTGGTTTAATTTTGTTTCGATTTTTACTATGTCGTCATGATCAGGTGTACCTGTAATCCATTTAAATATAGTATCAAGTTCGTTTAGTCCACGTCGGTGTCTTCGATTTGTTCGTAACTGTTCAAGGAGTGTTTCTACAACCTTGAGTTCCAAATCTATTTCTACGAATTCTTCGGAGTCTAATTTATATTTTGCATTGGAAATGTTTACGTTTTCGTGTCTGTTAAGGTCAATCAATGAAAAGTCTATTTTGTCTTCGAAAAGTTGTCTTGTCTCTTGTAATATTATTTCAAAATGTGTTAGGTTTGTTATGTGATAAATTGTCCCATGGTCTTTGTACACGGCTGCTTTTCCGTTTTCGATTAATACGTAATTTTCCCACGTATAGTCAACAATATCTGCCAACGTTGGCTTAAAAATAATAAGCATCAGTAAAAGCATTGTCTGTAAGAAATTTTTTCTTTAGGTCCGAATATTGTCTTTGTGTATTATTCTATTTTTATTATATATCCTGACTTTAGTTCCTAAATCTTCTTTTACCTTTTGTTTCTTATACCTAGGATTAAGTTTATTCCTTTCTCCTTTTATTTTTTCATATACTATCTCACCTTTTTCATAACTTTTAGAACACTTATTTTTATTATGATACTTTAACATGTATGCTTGTACATTTTGTAACTTAGAACTTAAGTTGCTATGAAGTTTTTTGTTGAACATTATATCATATGGTCGTTCACCAATGACAGAATGTATTGTTTTGTTGTACTGTTGCACTGCTCTATATATGGATTCCAAATAACTAATCAAATGGTATTCTTCTTTTATGCAACGTGCTATTTCAATTAGAGTGGAATGAACCCTCTCTATTTTTCCATTCGTAGTACTATGCTTGGGGTCGCAGTAATACAAATTAATTTTAAGTCTTTCCATAAGGGATTTAAATTGCGGAGTACTAAATCCTGGTTCGTTATCTATCATAATTTTATCTACATCGGGGTATGCTTGTAATATCTCCAAAACCTTTTCGTCTAAGTTCATCCTATCTTCAATTAATCTTATTGTCAAGTATTTCGAATAAGCATCAATTATGGTTAAAAACTTTAAGTTATGTGCAAAGAATATATCTAAATGTAATTGCTTTCCTACTTCTTTTGGAATTGGAATCTCTCCTATAGGAATTTGCTTTGGATGTCTTTCATAGTTATTTTTATTGCAAATTTCACAATGCCTCACATATTCTTTAAATTCTTTTGTCATTTCAGGCCAATAATATTTTTCATAAATCTGTTTTAAATTTTCTCTATAATTTCTGTGTGCTCTGTCATGCGTATGTCCAATTATAGCTTTCTGATCATTTTTATTAATAATGTCTATTGCAAATATTTTTGTATGAACAAATTTAATATTGAAAGTTCGGACTAGGGCATCTTTTATTTCACATAAATCTTCAGGAGTGCAATATATTGCAGTAATAATTTTTGGATTAAGATATTCTTTTAAAATTGTTATTAAATTCGGAACAGTATCATATTCAATTACATGTCTAGTTCGACCGAAATTTTGAATTGACTCGTGAATAGTAAATTTGTTTTTAGCTAATAAAATTTGTTGTTTAAATTGATTCAAGGGTCTTCTTGTTTTAGATATTTGTAAGTTATCGCTGCTTTCAGCTGAATGCTGAGTTTCATTAATAGATGAGTTAGAAGATTCACTTATTTTGTTGAGGAACTGCCTAGATAGAGCATCGGCCACAACATTTGTTGTTCCTGGCTTATATACTATTTTTGGCGAAAATTCTTCTATGAAGGCACGCCATCTTTTCATTTTGGCATTAGGGTTTCTATTGGATATCGCGAAGGTTAAGGGTTGATGGTCTGTATGGATTTCTTAATCACTTACGCCGTATAGATAATTCCTAAGGGTTTTCAGCGCCCAAACAATTGCGAACAGCTCTTTTTCATTTGTAGCATAGTTTTGTTCGGTTTGGTTTAGAGTTTTAGAAATAAACGTGATAGGCTTTCCCCTTTGGCTTAATACAGCGCCTATTGCTATATTTGAAGCATCCGTTGTAAGAACGAATTTTTCTTCAAAGTTCGGTTGTGTTAGTTCAATCTGACTTGCTAATAAATCTTTCAATTTTTCACATGCTTTTATTCCATTTTGATCTAAATTGATTTTTACTTTTTTAGAAACATATTGAGAAACCCTTCCATTCTCACCAGATAAAAGAATTGTCAAAGGTTTCGCGATTTTCGAATAATCTTTTACAAACTTCCTGTAATAGCCTGTGAGGCCTAAGAAACTTCTTAATTGTCTTAGAGTTGTAGGAATCGGAAAGTTTGAAATGGTTTCGATTTTCCTCGGATCAGTCCTAATTGTTTTGTACGCTACAATGTAACCTAGAAATTCAGTTTCTATTTCAAAAAATTTTGATTTTTCAAGAGATATTTTCATGTTTGCATTGCACAAAATTTCAACTACTTGTTTCAAATGGTTTATATGATCAGTTATATTATTTGAAAACACGATTATATCGTCTATATAAACGTGGCAAAATTTTCCGATAAATTTTCTTAGAATTTCATCCATAGCTCTCTGAAAGATGCTCGGAGCATTTCTGAGACCGAACGGTAATCGGACGTACTCGTACTTTCCGTTATTAACAGAAAATGCTGTTTTTTCTATATCACTGTCTTTCATTAGAATTTGGTGAAAACCAGATTCTAAGTCTATGGTCGAAAAATATTTCGCGTTACCTAAATTTGATAATATAACTTCTGTATTGGGAATAGGGTAGCGATCGGGAATAGTAAATTCGTTTAGTTTTTTGAAATCAACGACTAATCTTTGTTTTGGGGTTCCATCCTCATTTATTCCTTTTTTTGGAACTACCCATATGGGTGAGTTATATGGACTCTTGCTAGGTCGAATTATTCCTTCATTCAGTAATTTTTTGATTTCATTGTTTACGAATAAATTTGCAGATAGTGGATATGGGTACTGCTTGCTCCAGATGGGAGTTTGGATTGACATGCGTATTTCTGCTTGCAAATCAGTTCTAAACGGTATGTTTATATCTATACCGGAATGTGTTGTTTCAATTTCATTAATTATTTGGTTTCTCAAACCTGATGTTTCATCAGATTCATTTAAATTAACGTTATTAATATTTTCAAGTACTCTGTCAGCAATCGTATAAGAACTTTTATTTTCTGGACAGTAGCCGCTGTCATTATCGGCTTTTACTTTTGAACTTTTTTGTTCGGGTTTGTTTATATTTTCAATAATTGATTTATCACTTGGTTCTGATAAATAAATTTTCTCTCTATTATTATTCTGAATTAAAATTTCATTTTTTAAATCCAGTATAACATTTGCTTTCTTAAGCAAATTGAGACCTATAAGCAAATCAGTCTCTAGACCTCCTATTTCATAAAATCTTTCTTTAATACCGAATATTATTAACTCGGAATAATGGGTAATGATTGTATAACCATTCACTGTTTTCACTCTTTTTTTTATAGGTAGTTTAAATCCGTTTAGAAGAGTTTTTGGTTTACAGTAGCAACTTGAAGCACCTGTATCGATTAATATTTTAAATTTTTTATTCGTTAAATCACTTGTTCGGTAGATGAAGGGCAGGTCGAATCTCTCTCTAAAAAAGCACTCTCATCAAGATTATTTATACGTAAGTTTTTTTGTTGTGGTTGTCCACTGTTATTTCCAGTAATTTGGAATGGACGTTTTTCGGTAGTTCTATTGTTATTAAAATGGTTAGGGGCTGACGTTCTGAAATTATTGTGTGGAGTATAAGGTTGTTGGTTTGAGTAATTTGGTTTGTTATAACTCGGGCGAGGATTATAAGAGAATTGTTGATTATTATATAATGGAGACTGGTTAAATTGCATTCTAGAGTAATTTGGTTTATTCCAGGACTGTGTAGAGGGATCTATATCCATAGGTTCTGGTTTGGGTCTTAAATCTGTATTATATCTCTTTGGTGGAAATCTTAGAAAATTCTGTTTGGGCTGTTGGAAATTTTGGTTTTTTGAGAATTGAAAGGCAAAATTTGCTCTTAAATTATTAGACTCTAGCTCATGAGCCTTTGCCAATGCATTCGGTAAGTCTTCGGGGGCTAAAGAGAATAAGATATTCGAAAGGGGCGGATTAAGTCCTGTTATGAAAATACGTAAAGCATTCTGTCTATTTTTGTTATTTAATTCCCTCGTTATTACGGCATCGTTGCCATATGTCATGATTGTTTTATTAACAAGAAGCGTTAATTTTTTATTTACTTCATTATAGTAGTCGATTATAGTCATGGCTCCTTGCCGAAGGATGCTAAGTTCTTGTTCTAGAATGTGCGTCGGTCGTTTATCGGCGTACGCAAAGTCTAGCCTACTTACTATCCCTTCAAAATTAAGAACCGTGCCATGATTTGTTAGGACATCATTGGCTTCACCTGTTATTCTATTTCTTAGTATTGTAAGGGCTGCAAAATACCTCTTACTCCCTTTAATATAAATACTCATTGAGTTGTTGGCAGCTTCCCGCCAACTGACATAGCTTATATTACGACCTGAAAATTCGGATAATGATTTAATTATTTCCAAAGATTCGTCACAATTTACGTCTGCGTCAACTGTTTGCTTTTTATATTCTGAAACCAACTCACTTCCAGTTAAAATTTTTAGACTACTTTTTATTTGTTCTAGTTCAGATCTCAAATTCGCGTTACTAGCAGCAATAAGCCTAGCAACCATTTCTGAGGTTAAATTTTCATTTACTGCCATTTTTATTTATTTAAATATTTTATTTTGTATAATTCTTAATAAATTAATAATAATCTATTGATATCAGACCTCTTCCGTGCTTATGTTCCTTTTTATTTTTTTTATTTTCAAGGTGCTTGTTTTTTTTTTGTTTTTTATTGTTCTTTCACTTTTCCTTTTTTCTCCTTAAGATTTTGGTCAAAGCATTTATTTTAATGTTGTTTGATAACTAATGTTTTCAATTTTCTCCTTATTTTGCAAGGATACTTTTTATTTTATTTGGTAATTTTTATTTTCACTTTTCTCTTTTTTTTATTTTGCAAGGATACTTGATATTTTTATTTTATTTGGTAATTTTTTACTTTTCTCCTTTTTTGCAAGGATACTTGTTATATCGCGCACTTTGATTTTTCTCCTTTGTCATAAGGATACTTTTTATATCGCGCACTTTTGTTTTTTTTTTTTTTTCGACTTTTCTCCTTTTTCCATAAGGATACTTGTTATTTCACTTTGGTTTGGTCCATGGAGATACACTTTATATTATTAATATAAAGGTTGGTTGCTCCTGGCAGGATCGCCAATTAAATTAGACAAAGTCGCGGTTGTTAAAAAAAACCCGGATGAAAGACTAGCACGTCTTTCATTGTTCGACTTTATTATCCAACTCTTTTACAAACGATTGTTTTTCGATCAGACAACTTCAATGATAAATTACAAGAACGGATGCAAAAGAAAAAAGAAACAAGAAAAAGGAATGGATGCAAAATAAAATGAAACATTTTGATTTGTAATCAAATTCAAGGAACGGATGCAACTTATAGATAAGACTGCAAGCGTTGCAGTGAATTGATTCAAAGATATTAAATTTCATGAACGGATGCTAATAATTGATGAGTCATGTATGGACTCTTAGTGAATTGAAAAGATAGGGAATGTAGGGGATATATGGTTACATTAACTTGCGTACCTTTGTACAAACGTCGTCCACTAAAGGATACTAAAAGTAAAAGATTCGAATTCGGTGTGCTAAATGCCACAACTGAATCACTGAAAAAATCTTAATCGCGCATATTGCTCCCATTAGAAATACGTAACTTTTCGCAAGAAATATAAGAGTATAATTAAGCCAAAGAAGATTCACAAAGTCTTCGGAGCACGATTAATTAGGCTCAATCTTTTTTTTAGAATGAAGCTGAATGTCTTTTCCGATAACCCAATCACTTCTGTTTTTCTTCCCTGATTTTTTCCCACCGGCGCTAAGTTTGATCATATAAAAAGGGTATCCTTAACTCCTTGAACTAATGTATTCAAAAGAAAATATTAGCATGTTACCATGACAGAGAGACTTAATGACGCAATGACGTTATTCATTTTATTCACTCATGTTGCGGTAAACAGGACTCGTAATTCGTTCATTCAGAAAATGATATTTGCCCTTCAATTCAACCAAACAGGGGCCAATCTAACTTCTAGATTAGATTCTTAAGATAAGTCTTGCAATCTAGCGCTCATTGTTGTAATTGAATCAAACCACCCTCTGTTTATAAGCAATCAAGCCCACTATTTACATCTTTTATTACAATGGTAATCATTTGTGAAAAGCTTTCAACGTCAATTTCATCGTCAAGCAATCAAAAAAATTACTCAAATTGAGTCTCGTAGAAATGAAATTCGTAACGATTGAGTTATATAAATTAAAGCACCACTTGATTGCTTCATTAAGACTTTAATGCGAATATGAATTCGCATGCTACACTTTTTTTATAAATCATAATGGAGAATCAGTTGAATTTTATGCAACTACTTTTATGTACCGACCAGAATTCTAAGACGATGTGCGCCAAACCTCAGGTCATGTATGAACCACGTCACACGACTTCCCCTGCTAGAGCGTCTGCAGTTTAAATGGAAGCTACCAATTCCTGCGTCCAGGGAGCTTAATCAAGACTAAAACAAAAAAAAAAAACAAGGCCTTATCGGAACATATAAAACTATTGACATACACATTCAGTGGCCAATTCTCGGCCAGACTCTGCACTGAAATTGAGGTAGCAACTACTGGCGGTTCATTATAATTGGAATACGTATGTGCTTGAAAAGGCGGGTAATTGCTTCCAAGGGATTTTGTTAAATGCACCCCAACAAAAGGGAGTCTGGAGATTTCTTACACTTGTGTGTGTACACCAACTCCAAAAGTGCATGCAAACATTTCATTGAAGCTCCACATACATGTGTACACATAATCGTACACTCCTGTGGAAGCATACATGTATGTACATATATCAACGCAGCAACGTTGTGCGGCAAGAAAGCGCATGGAGAAATATGATGACATATCGCGTCATAGTTCAAACGGCAGGGAATCCACTGATCAATTTTGCGCCCAGCATGTGCACGCATTCAGCATTTTGTGAACGGTTTTTATTGACACGGAAAATTTGATATTGCTCTTGTTGTCCTTGTTGGCAGTTTCATTTTTATCGAGCAGTGTGGAGCTTATTTACCAAATAAATAAGAATTATAGTCCGGAAAAATGTCTTTTGTGGACAGTAGAAGTTGCTGTAAGTGTTTTAAAGCACACAGTGTATAGAGATTGATGCATTAAGTTGGTTTATGGTTATATCTCTAATTGGCTGTAAATTGTTTTGATGTTAATTTTCGAAAATACTCATGTGCCCCCTAACGCACCAATCGTCAAAGACGGTTAATGTTTTTAATTGTCGCATAGCTCGCAATGGTTGAAAGCACAATCGAAATTCAAAAAAAAAAAAAAAAGTCCAAAAACATCCTTCTTTGCAATGCCACGTCTCACATTGGGGGCTACGTCCGGTTGTAGGTACACTACGCGTAAACAGAATAGGTTTAGACACTTGTGCAAGAGTAATGCCTTTTTTTATGTAAGCGTGCAATGGTACGTGTGGTATAGTCAGTGGCGGACTAACAGGGGGCGAAAGGGGCGGCCCGCCCCGGGCTTCCAGTCTTGGGGGGGCCTCAAAATGCCTCCGCGTTCCCATGCTGAAATCCTAAACAAGACTTTTTTTGCTTAGTACCTAGATAATTTCATCAAGATCGAAGAACTAAAGCCATCTAGACTTTTAACGCGGTACTCATATTCTTTTTACTTTCCTGAACGCGTTCAATACGCTGGGGGAATTCCCGTCTTTATAGCGGGTACTTCAAAAATAAAATTTATACTTCAAATAATTCTCTTGTACGCCTACGATTACATTCACTACATTTTATTAACGTCGAAAAATAAACATTGGCCTCATTTAAAATATAGACATTCAATTTCATTACGTTGATATTTAATAGTTTATTAATGTGTTCCGATATTTTCGCGAACGGATAATCCTTTTATAAAATTTTAAAGTAATAAACGCGATCTTCTCCGTTCAAAGTAATTTCATTGAAAAGTGTAATAGTGTTTTTGATTTTTGTTGCGGTATAAGTTGAGTTTGTGCATTTTCGAGTATATGGAAAATGGAAAATTTAGCCTAGAAATATAATCCGTAGTTTCTAGTCAATATGCACCTACGAGACTATCGCTTCAGTTCTTACATTTCGCGAATGGTCCTTATTTTATTTGTAGTGCACGTTTATAAGGGACGCAGGTATGTACTTTTTTTTTTTTTTAATTATTTGCTCGCTCTTCAAGAGGATATTAGGACTCTTATAATGCATGTAGCACAGAGCGAGCGGAAGAATTAGGAGAAGAATGTGTAGTGGTTTGAGAAACTCAGGTGTAATTGGTTTCGACTCACTTCAACTCACTTGTTCTCATCGTGAGACTCAACATGGCAAAGTCTTTGTACATTTGTATAGTTAAATAGTCAAATCAATAATGAAGCTTAATTTATCTTTCTTTTATAAAAGTTTCTTATTTATCTGATTTTTTTAGTGAAAAGGATTCATCCATCTGGCTCTCAGAAAAGGAAGCTAAAAAAACGAAGACTAAAGAGGCAAAATCGCTTGCTGGATCAAAAGGAATACAAAATGGATTTATTCAATGTTTGGGTGATCATGTAAGGCAACAAATTATTGAAGATATTAAAAAGGCCAAGTATTACGGAATTATTTCTACAGCATTCCTGACAAAAATAGACCAAATGAGTCAAATCATAAGATTCGTTCATATAGAGAATGACATTATGGAAGTACGAGAATCTTTCTTGAGTTTTTTTTAATGTCTGGAAAAACTGCCGGGGATATATCAAAAGACATTCAGCAACAGCTGGCAAAAGATGGACTGGTTATTGCGTTGTGCAGGGCTCAAGGTTATGACAATGCCGCGTCAATGTCAGGTGTCCATGGAGGGGTGCAACGAAAAATCCGAGAAGTAAATCCAAAGGCCTTGTTCAGACCTTGTTCTAATCTTTCCTTGAATCTTTGTGGATTTCACGCATTCCAGCGTCACGTGTTTTGGAACAGTAGATAAAATTATATTCGTTCTTTTCGTCATCTACACAGAAATGGCAGTCAGTTAAAATTGTAAAAGAAAACATAGAGACGATTGTGAGAAGTTTGGAACAATTTCAAGATCAAACAAAAGCAAATCTAGATACAAAACAGGAGCATGCCTGCTCCTGCCGACTGTTTGTGATTTTACCTTTCTAACCTATATACAATTCTAGTTTTCTATACTCCACAAATGACTCTGGATACAGAAATAACCAAACTAAAAGCCTTGAATGAGTATTTATTGACCGAACGAACCACGATTGTAGACAATGCTGTAACTTTTGGCATACAAAAATGCAATGACATGGACATCAACATCGAGAAACCAGGAAGAAGGAAGATAAAAAGAACGATGCAGGGTGAATCAGCTCATGATCCTAGATTATCAATACAAGAAGAAATACTTCGGTCAATGTATGAATGCATAGACCGATTTATACAAGAATTGTCGACACGATACGGGCCATGAAACAAATCAATAATATTTTCCAAATTATTGAAACAAAGTTTATGCTGTGTGCTTCAGATGACGCTTTGGCTGTAGCAGTTGACAATCTGATACAAAGTTATGGTGAATTTGACAAGGAGCAAGTTTTTCAAGAAATAAAAAGGTACCGCAGGCATATAAAAGTCACCGATACGAGTATGGAGAGCCCAAGAAATCCTTCAATTTATAATAAAATGGGACTTCAGTGAATCGTTACCCTTTATATCGGTTATACTTCAATACTTCTCGATCATTTGCATCTCGGTTGCATCATGCGAGAGGAGTATTTCGAAACTTAAACTTATTAAAAATTATCTTCTATCTAAAATGGGTCAAGAGCGACTTGTTAATCTAGCCGTGCTTTCAATAGAAAGAAAAATTTCCAAAGAAATCGATTTGAGGAGGATCTTTGATTTTTACTTATACTTATTCGTATTTTATTTTCCTCATTCCATATTGTAGGTACACAGGTTTATTTAGCTGAAATAATTTAATTGGAATTTAAATTTCACTTGCCAGATTTTAACGAAATAAACAAAAATAACTAATGTTTTTTTAAAGCTGGGGGCCTCTGATGGGCTTAGTCCGCCACTGGGTATAGCTCAATAGGTTATAGGTCTATCTATAGGTTAATGGCATGGTACTTTAAAAATTCGTATGTATATGAGTTTTAAGTCATTTTTGACCCTCAAAGTACAAAACACATCGTCGTCTTCGCAAAAAAAGCCCGCCACTCTTTGTCAAAGTAATTAAAATCATCAAAGCATATAAAATGATCAGCAGATCCTCCATAGTTGGAACATCGATCGATATTGCGGAGATATGTTGGTAATAAAATCTACAGAATCTACATCCATACAAATAGTTATTATACACAAGCAAACACATAAACAAGAACAAATCAAGTCGATTTTTTACACACAATATATCAATAATTTTAGATGGCAGGTCACTATGAACATCGTGATGAGACGATCAGATGGCAACAGGTACTACCTCCCGTAGTTTTCGACTTCCTGAAGGGCATCGCACTGAAACACAGTGTGTAAAGCAGTTACATGACAAGTTCAGTGTCGGCAAAACAAATAAAATCGTAGATTAATCCATAACTTGCGGGAAAAAGATATTTTAGTTTAGTTTTTCGATCTTAAACGTGTCGGAAATAGAGGCTAAGGTTATTTATTTAATTGATCTTAGGTTAACTTTTGGTCTGTTTTTCTTTACCGCCTCGGAAAAGGATGTAAGATAGTGCTACGAGGTCAGGTTTCATTCACAAATAAATTGTATGCTTTTATTGTATATTACGTTTCACCTGTGTTAACATCAATTTTTGTTATATGAATTGAGGTGCATATTGATTCAGAAATCTGTTCAAGTGGTTGCATCTTACTAACTTAGTCCAGTTGGTGTTGATGGATAAAAAAAAACTTATGATTAATTTAAAAAAGGGCATCTCAAGAGGTCAACTTTCAAAAAACTACACAACAGACTTCGAGGAAAAACCTTGCAATCAGACTTGTACACATTTTACTGCGACATTAATAAAATATTTAAAACTACCAACAGTATAAGACGAAACATCAAATAAAAATAGCATATACTTGTCCAGGCATCAGCGAACGGAACTGTACAATAATTATCGTACATTATCGCGATATCAAAAACATCGTTCGATTTGGATTATTTTTGAGCTATCGAATAAGTGTTCAAGGTTTTAAATTTTGATTCGAAGAAACCGCGTACCCAAAGGCTGCCAATGCGACCCTATAATTATGCCTCCGACGTACGTCCGTCAATCTCAGGGCTGTATCATCTGAACCATAAAAGGGAGACACTTGCAATTTTCACTATAACCTAATAAAAATGGTGAAAGTTACAAAAAATGTGTTTCTTAAGATCTTAACCCAACTTAACACCTAAAAGTAGGCACTGATCCCGTTTCATGGAGCAGCTTACGACTGTTCATGTTGTCATGTTATCCGGCAAAAAGAAAAAACTCGTACACATGTTGCGATGCTATGAGAAATCTAAAAGAAATCTAAAGTGTTGCATAATGTAGGATGGTGCGGAACCCTTCGTGATAGTCAAAATCTCACTTGGAAATTTTTTGATTTAGTTGCTTCAGAGTGAAAACTGGGCTCTTTAGGTGAAGATTTCGAAGAAATAAATGATACTGAATCAACTTATTTGGACACAACCAGAAAGACAATTGCAAACACAAGCAATAAAGGAACTTGACTGCAACATGAAGACAATAAGCATTAGCTTAGCCTTAAGATCAGTATTAAGCTAAGTTTCCTACGCGCAATCATATAATAAATGCGGAGCTGTCTGTGACTAAAAATCACATGTTCACGCGATTCGTCCCAAGCCTTAAGAGGCTCAGCCGACCAATTCCAAATTTGTAAAAAAGTGATGATATCCGGACGAAAACTAAAGCAAGTCAAGCAATTGAAGTAAAGTTGTGAGGTGGTCATGGTATACACGATATCATGTATACAACATTGGCTTACCTGACAACACTTTTAAAAATTTGCTGTCAGGCACGATATCATTAAAAATATGCAATTGAAGTAATAGTGTTTTTTAATGCCGATCGAGCGGTCAGCATGATTTGGGAGCCAAACATTTATTTGAACTACTAACAAAATCCTTCCAAGAATATAAAACTCCTCTGATGGGAAGAAATAGTTCTGTAGCTTCAGGTTTCATTGAAAAGTGACGTGGTCTTCACATTTATCTATGCCATTCATGACATCTGTGTGCCAGTAAAGCATGTAAGAAACTGCCCAGGAGTTGAAAAGATTAAGCGTGAACTATTTATTGTGAATTTAAGAGTAGAGCAAACCGATAACATTCGTTTCAACAGTTTTCAGATGTTCACAAAATCCTTCACTCAGCAAAACGCGTTGGTTATCTCTGAAAGCGGTTAACGATTCGGTTAAAATCTGTTGAAAAGATTGTCCCAGCGGTCAAAAATCTATTGATTAAACTAATCTGTCAGAAGTCAGAAAAATGTTGGACCAGATTGAAATTCGAAATAATAAACAATTGAAATCAGACTCCGCAATGACTTGTACTGCGAAATAAAAAAACGCTTCGACTTTTCAAATCCGATTTTGAAATAAATCGCAAATTTTAGCAGCAATTGCCAAGTTTGCTGCTGATGAGAGCGCTTTGCCTCGAATTGCATCAAATAATCGATTGGCGAGAGTGGCGTCAATTGAGTTCGCGTGGTAAATCGACAGTAAAGCCGCAAATGAAATATTTTTTAGGCAAATTTTATTGCTTGTGGAAAAGTTGATCAGGAATGACTTTCAAAAACGTACCCAAATTTTTGCTTTTTGTTTTTTTTCGCTTACGCATTCGAATGCTGACAGTGAGCGCATATTTAGTCACATTAATTTTGTAAGAACTAAAACCGATTTTAAAAGTGTGATTTCAACTGTTAACGGTAGTCCTTAAACATTACAAGGAATAAAAAATAACAAAGCTGATGTTAAGGTCTCTGTAATTGGCGTAGAGTTCTTGAATTGCTTCAACTTATCAGTTGATATTCGAAGCTGAAAACTCAACGACATGCAGTCCACAACTGACAAAAATCACTCGTGTAATGAGCCGCGGGTAGCAATTGTGTATAAAAATAACCAGTTTTCGTAATCTTTTAAGGGAATTAACAGACATATTCCAGCACACAAGACAGATGTGACGCATTGCAACACAAATGGTCTTCTGGTTACTGCCAAGCCCCGATGAATCCTTTTCGATAAACTAGGCAGAATTTCTGGAGCTCATCGAGCTCGGTATTTGTAGGCCGTCGAAAAACAACTGGGCTTCGCCTCTACATATGGTTCCAAAAGAACTCCACCTGGCGGCCATGCGGCGACTATAGGCGTCTGAATGCGGTAAATGTGCCGGATAAGTACCCGGTTTCATGACTTCGCTCAGATTTAGCACAGTAAGAAGGTCTTTAGTACAATTCACTTGAAAAAGGCGTACCATCAAGTTCCATTGGAACCAAGCGATGACTTCCTGTTAATGAAGTACGGGCTTGAAAATGCTGCGCAGACATTTCAAAGACTGATTGACGAAATTCTCCAAGGCTTGAATTGCGCTAGGGCCCATATTGACGATTACTTAGTTGCATCTAAGACGTTAACCAAGTACGAAAGCCAACTGCGAATTATATTAAAATGACTTCAAGACAACGGGCTGATTATTAATCTGTCCAAGTACGTGCTTGGCAAATCCTAAGTGTAGTTTCTCACCCATTTGGTACTCCCCGAAGAAATTAGGCCTCTGTCAAGCAATAAAAAATAAACACGAGAAACTTGTTATTGCTTATTGTTATTGAGATTCAAGATGCCAAAACTGGTTTCGAGGAGTACAAAACAGCGTTGTCTGAGGCATCCAGCGAAAGATGCTACAGTTTATATAATCGATGCATCAGATTTTACCGTAGTGCAACAAACAGCAAACGCCATAACATGTTTCTTAAAAAAGTTATCCACCTCGCAAAAAACGTATGTACGTTACTTTCGCCACATGGCAGAGGGAAGCACCTTTTCAATATGCACCCGCCACAAGTCGTTGGTCTTTGCCTTTTGGCAGAAAGCATATTAAGCTTTTCCCAGACAAGCCCGTCAGTTGGACTAACAGTATTAGACCGATATTCGTCACGTCAATGGTGTCAGCTGGAAGCAGATCAAAAAGCTGACCCAGTGCTAAAGACGTTGCTAAGGGAAAATAAGACCTCACTCATTTTGAAAGCTTTCAAAAACAAAGATTCGTCTACGAACCTCAATTGTTATGTATACACCCGATTCATCACAGATGAGGTTCGTTCATAAGACCTTTCAATACTAAAAGATTTCGACACACCGTTTTAGCAAAAATTCATGTTTTGGAACATTTGGGTACCGTAGCGACTACGAATCTGATCCAAGAACGATTCCTGTGGCCGAACGAGCGTTAAGACTGCAGTAATTTCGTCACACAATACATTACATGTGACGGAGCGAAAGCCCAGCGACACAACCGAACGCGACTGAATTAATTTGACGAACCAACTGAACGGTTGGCTCGTTGCACCCCATCAAATGGTTGCACTTACTTGCTCATCATTATCGACGATTTTGGTGTGCCATTCCGTATCACTTTAGACAGCAGTTTGAATCAAGTTTGTTCAAACAGCTTCATCAACAACTGCTTATCACTGTTCCCGAAGACATCAACGACCTTCACTCCTCAATCCCCACTTTCCAAGCCAAGTTGAATTTACTTATTTTACATCACAGCCCCGGGCGCTACGCACGAAAAAAAATTTAAAACCCAAGCCCAATCAACTCAAGCTGAAAGGGACAACCGATTGAAAAAGCTCAAACAAAGTTCCAAATCCCATTTCAAAGACGTTCACCATAAGAGCCGCACACGCATCTTCTTACGTCAGCGTTTCGCCACCCATATACTTCGATGTCGCAAAATGAGAAATGGAGTTTTTAAAATGATCGTCCAAACGAAATACGAGTGTCTTTTCATCAACCCTTCCAACCATGCGGTTAAAATTGGAAATTTGAAGATGGCGAAATGGACGCCGAAATCAACTTCTAGCAATAACAACAAGCCAACAACTTATAACTCCTTACTAATCAAAAACCCTAATAAAAAAATTCCAAGTGCGTCGCGTGCTGCACCTACTCCCCTCCCAAAACTTATTCTAATTGCAGTCTTAAAACAGACATTTTTCCTGATTTTTCACGCTTAACCACAAATGCATTCCTTCTCTCTTCAAAACCTCAACCATCTAAGATCCACATGTCTAAAAACTTCCTCCCTTAACGTGTAAGTTTCAACTTATCTCCATATTCTAATGCCGCTTAAAATGCAACACCGACATCAAGTAGCCAATATCCTAATTTTATCTGGTCCCATATACTTAAGCCTTCATCCTCGATAAACACTTCTGAACCTCACACATCTTCCTTCCTTGACCCAATGCTTCCTCCTCAGGCAAAATTTACGAAGCAAACGCACGACCAAAATGAAGATGGACGAAACGTACTATCACGCCTGCGTGACAGAAAACGTGCGCCTATACCTCGCTTATCTGTACGACCGACCTGATTCTTGTATCGTCTGGTCTGGTCTGCCAATTGACCCCAATGAATTAAGGCAAATTTTCATTCGTTACCACGATGACTTTAATATCTCGCCCACTGAGGTTTCAAAAGATCTGTCAACATTTTCATCACACTCAATGTCTAAACGTTATACGCAGCTCCAAAGTACACGTTTTTAAGCCAAAGACTTTTTTCGTACCTTACACATCTTCTCCCAAATAGATATCCAAGACTTCAAGCGTATTTCTGAACTCTCACAAACTTCCTTACGATGTTTTTCTTTTTACTGAAATCAATCTTTGCGAGAATATATTGAACCAAGAACTCTTCCCTTCCAATATAAATGTCTATCGTGCTGGCATAAATTTTGGTCGAGGGGCTCTAATTGCCGTTAACAACAATTCGACACGTCTCTCGTTAAAACAACTAACAACTCCTCCTTTAATTCTTTAAATTTGTTTGTCTAAACTAAAACTTTCTCTTTTATGAACCTAAATAGTCTTTCATCACCGCCTTGGTTCAATAAAAAACTCCGCACTCTTCGAAATATAAGAAATAAGCTATGGAAAACCTTCCTAATGTTACAATCTCTATCTGACTATAACAACTAAGGTTACAATCTCAATCTGACTATTACAACTACCAGCAGGCTTATATTCGGTTCTCCGACCTACTATATGTTATGGTCTTTTCCATTAATATCTTGATCAAATGCAGGTCGGACTCCTTTCGCCTTAGCGGTTTTATCGGTTTATTAACTTAAAACGAAAAAGTCATGGCTACTTCTCTACTCTTAATTACTCGGACACATCTTCTCTAGACCCAAAAATAATTGCTAACCTCTTTGTTAACTTCTTCAACCAATCGTTTACTAGCCACGTACTTCTTACAGATTCAAATTATTTCTTCTTTTTGTACAACCGCTCACAAACATCCTTTGTATCAGTCGATACATGTACTTCTGATGTGATTGAATAAATTAATTGCCTGAAGGATAATTATTCGCCAGGTCCAGATGGACTACCTGCAAAAGTTCTGAGAAAGTGCGCGAACGCATTTTCCTCACCACTTATAACCTTATTTCAGTCTTCCCCTAAGCTTGGAAGGACACATTTATTATCCTTGTCCACAAATAGCGAAACTCTTATCTATACCCGAGCCTTTCGAAAGAATTTTCTTCGATTGTTTGTATTTTCAAAGTAAATGCATTCTTGCCTAAAAGCAACACGGATTCGTAAAAGGTAAATCAACTAAAACAAATCTTACTGAATTCGTATCTAAAGCTTTGCAAGCAGTACAGCAAGGGAAAGAAAGAAGTGACTTCAGCAAGGCTCTTGGGTTTTCTCCATCCTTCATCCCCTAAATCTTAATTAGAAAATCGACTGTTTAAAGGTTCTTTTCAGAGCCTACAGTCCCTACCTCTGGACTACCTCAAGGCAGTCATATAGGACCCATTATCTTTATTCTCACTATCAACAACGTTGAGTGCATCTATAAATACTCTGAACTGACCATTTACGCTGATGATATGAGAATCTTTAAACACACATTATACCCATTCGATCATAGTTTTGAATCGGATCTTCCTTAAGGGTAACAAAAACGAACTTAAGCTCAATGTCGGCAAATGTAAATCTATTACCTTTTCTCGCAAACGTCTTCCTCAGCCTCCCCGTACATACTAATATAACGAAACTCCAGTTCCCCTATCGAGTCATATGTACTATATTTCGAATTTCAACCTTCAATTTATTTAATGATGGTCGATAGAATTCTCTAATCCTTATGCCTCTAGGTCTTTTTATGTGAAAGATTGGTCTCCTAAGTATGACGCACATTCCCTCAGAATCGAAGCAGTCCACCGCAGGTTTATCCATTTTGTTTTACGCGCCCTACTCTCGGTCGATAAATACACCTTGCCTCGACTCAAATCGACTCAAATTGGTCAATTAACAAACCATTGTAAAAATACGAGTGGTTGCTATATTCTCTTCATACATCAATTGTTAGCCGGAGAACTAGTCCTTTTTAACACCAATCCACGTAACCTTAGATCTTCCCTATGGCTCTCGACCGCACAAACTACGGCAACTGTGAACTTATGTTAAGAATGCTGCACACAGCCGATAGCTCTTCCTTCCCTCTAAAGCCTCTCTCAAAAGTTCCGCTTACTCGCAAAATCATTTCCCTCCATACTTTTAGTTTTAAGTGTTTTGAACTTGAATTGAGCTGAATAAAAGTTTGGTGGTTGTACTGAGCCCTAGTTTGGTTAGATGTGATCTCAAGCGGCAATGGCCTGAGAGCAAGTTCACGAGCTTTCTAAAGTTCTCCTTGTTGAGATTAAGGATTTGTCTGTAACAGATGGGATTGATTTGTAATTTAGATTGTCTGAGTCCCGGTAGATTTTTCCAGTGGGCAATGCGTAGCTTGTTTTCCCACTTATAGGCCAGACCTGTGGTCGTGGTCCAGCTTACGCCACAGAATGGTTCTGGACCAGTGAACGCCGTTTTAGAACCAGCCATGGCTATATTAGTTCGTCCGCAATTTCATTGCCTGCAATTCCATGATTACCTGAAACCCATCCTAACTTAACTTTGTTACATCGGGCTACGGATTGTAAGGCGTCGTATGAGCTTTTGACACATTTTGATTCCATAAGATTGGATGACAGTGCCCCTTTAATGGCCTTATGCAAGGTTTACTGTGGCACAGGATTCGAGGGCTTGTAGTTCAGCTGGGAAAACACTTGGATGTTTTCCCATGGGTGTTGCACGAGCATTGATCACGGTTAGAACTGTCTACCTCAAAGAAACGTCCAAAGCAGTATGTTGCCTTCATACAATCAATCTGGGATCGAGTAGAACATGTCTTTGTCCGTGATGAAATTGTTTATTTCCAAGTGTCCCGTTTGGTCACCTGGTTTGTATTTCATTGCCAGTTGCATCTTAAAGGCATTCCTGGCGGCTAGGGCATGTTCTCATAGCACCATGCATGATGCCCAAACAAGCTATACGCTGGACTTTTTCCAGCTTTTTAGAAGTTGTTACTTCTTAAGTATTGGACCACCAAATTATGGCTGCGTAGGTTATAATAGCTCTAACCATCGTGATGTACAACCAGTAAAGCATCTTAGGTTTGAGGCCCTACCGTAGAACCGCTTACAGGGCCACATGGCTTTAGTTGCGCGTTCTGTGATGGACTTGAAATGTGAAGTCCAGGTCAGTTTCTTATACAAAATAACAACGAGGTACTTGACTTCACTGGAGTATACCAGAGATGTTCCCTCAATAACAAGTAGAGACAGAGTCAGTTGTCTCCTTATTGTGAAGGGGACCAGAACGGTTTTGCTAGGATTCACAGAGAGTCCTTCACACTTACACCATTCTGAGACATGCATCAATGCTGAATGCATAACGCTGGTGATTGTAGTGTCATATTTGCCTCTTATGACAATAGCCAGATCATCAGCATAGCCTACTGTGACACAGCCAATCTCATTGAGGTTAACCAGGAAGTTGTCTATGACCAATAACCAGAGGATAGGCGAAAGAAAACCTCCCTAGGGACAGCTTCTCGTTGCAGTGACTGACTTTGACACGCTTCCAATCGAGGAAGCTATAACTCGATTTTCTAGCATGGATCTTTAATACCTTTACTCCGAATTGCGTTTGTCATAGAGTTGTAACTGTTATTGTCAAAAGCGCCCTCAATAAACAGGAAGGCGCAGAGAGCAATTTCCTTAGATTGAAGAGCCTTTTCAACTAGGGTGATCAGATGGTGAAGTGTCCCCTCAGTTGATTTTGCCCTTCCTCTATGCATATTGATTGGGGTGCAGGGGAGAGTGAGTTTCCATGTGTCCCCTGATATGCAGGTATATAAGTCTTTCCATGATCTTTAAGATGAAGGAGGATAGACTAATAGGCCTTTAAGATTAAGGTAGCTCCCGAGGTCTGTTCCCTGCTTTTTGGTATAAATACAGCGTTAACCTGTCGCCAGGTCAGGGGAATATATCCCCAATTAAAGCTAGGTTTAAACAAAGCGATGAGAACCGGTAGGATAAGGTCCATGACCTTTCGGAGAAGGGCAGGAAAGATCGCACCCCTGCTAGGGTCGGTTGATACAGTGCCTGGGGTCAATTGAAATACATGCAAATAAAACTAAATATAATAAATTAACGTGTTTTATTCATCGTCTAATAACATTTAACGACTTTTAATGGCACAGTTGAGAAACACAAATATTTTTTTTATTAATATTCAAGTCTTTCACGATAATTGTAATCTTATATTATTTTTAATCAGCCTCTAAAGATTTACATTAAATAAAACAGAAAATGGGACATCATTTGCAGTCGTCGATGATCGAAATCAATCCTCTCCAGGTCTGTTGCTGCCATTCACATCTATCTTCACTCCAGAAGCTTTTGCGTTACATAAAGCCATAAGCCTTTACAGAAACAGAAAATCTGTAATCTGCACCGGAAGTCTCTCAACCCTGACAGTGATCCAAAACGTTTCCAACTCAACGTGTATTATTGAAACTATACGCAACGTTTTAGCAGCAAACAACAAACGTCTCAAAATTGTCTGGATACCTGGCCACATTGGAATTGAAGGAAATAAAACAGCAGACGCTGCAGCAAAATCTGCTATACGCGAACCTTTACACCTATTTGACGTATACAATCGTAGGGACATAAAAAACCTATTCCTTGAGAATTTGACGCAACAACGAAAAAACACTTGGGTAAACTTCAATCACTTGTACAAAAAATTCAATCCGAATGCCAACAAATCCCCTTGCTTGTTTTTGTTTTCCAACACGGATTGAGAACTTGTAGACGGCTTGGGTGAAATTTGCAGCACACTATCAATACTTTGAATACTGGGTAGTGAATCAAAGGTTTTGGATCTGCAATGAAGTTTTCTTGTTCCCTGTCGGGGACTTGTGATCACTGTGGCATGTTTAAAGTCAGTTTTTGTACGAAAAGAGCTGCAGTCGACAGCTGCTGCGACGCTTTTGATGGTTCCAGATTAGATATAGATGGTGATGGTGTTGGCGTTTTGTCCTCAAATGTACTAGTATTTTAAATAGGGACCTCGGTTGCTTTGATTGTATTTACGGGATTTGGCCTATCGGACACAAATGAATGACGATTGTACGAAAGCCAGCTTGAAAGTTGGAATGTACAAGAGCAAGTGGCATAGCAGTATAGACATTGTCTTGTCGAAATGGCTTCGCATCCATTCATCACAAGTCAAATTTTCAGCTTTCTTCATCGGACCAAATACAGATCGATCAAGTGGTTGGATTTTATGTGAGCAGTGAGGAGGGAAAGATAGCATCACAATGCCATTCGTCTTGCCAAAATCTAGTGCGTTAATGTGAATATGTAAAAAGTGGTTATCCAGCACAAGTAAAACTTTATGTGAAGGAGAAGCATTTGTATGTTTCTTGAAGTATTCCAGAAAATGAATAAATTTTTCATCCTGCATCCAGCCAGAAGGATTTGCTCTTCCAGCAGATCCTATTGGTCCATGCCTGATAAAGTGATCTTGATATTGCACTCGCGGAAAAACGATAAATACAGGAAAAACATTTCCGATGGCATTGACCGCAAACGGTTGAAGTCACTGAATATTGTTGACGAGTACCACGTCTATCTACTATTCTGTCTGGTTTTTTGCACAGTAGTTATGCCAGTCTCATCAGCATTATATATATTTTGGCAAAATTGTCGTAGAAAGCATAAACGTTATCTCTTTTAAAGCTGCACGCACTGACAGTTCAGGATTTCTTCTCATAAACATGCGAAACCATTCTTCGCCAGCAATTTCGTTGTCATCGCAATCCACAGGTCGTGATAAGTCGTACTTCACGGTGAGTTTCTATGCCAATTTCATAACATCCTTTTTATGTAGGCCAAAACATATGTCCGCTCATGTAATTAAATTTTTAGAAAGCTCACGCTCTTGTTACTTGTTAAACAATCGATTGTGAGCCTTATAACACATTTCTTGATTTTCATCGCCATCAGTCGCATCTTGTTTAAGTACATACCTCAACAGGGAACAGTGGTTCAGTCCATTCTTTTCTGCCTCTGTTCTTAACGAAGATCCGGCTTTTATATCCTCATAGGCTTGTTTACACTTTGATAAGTTGGTCTTATCTTTCGTTTTGTTTCAACCGTCCCCCGTTTCAACCGTACCCTAAACTTAGTAAAAGGACGGACTTGCCTAATAATAATAATAATGTCTTACAGCAGCCAAATGACTTGTATGATGGTGCCAAAAAATGCGGTGGTAAACCTTCTGGTTTTTGAAAGACAATGTCTCAACGTTTGTTTTTGACTCGTGAGTCATATTTAATGGTGACTGGTTCTGATTAGGGCAATGTCTTTGATTCAAAACTTCATCTGCAGTTTCTGCCCCCATGATTTTTACCAACAGAGTACAGATCTTAACGATTTTGTCCCTCCAGAGGTGTTTGTCTGCTTCGATGGTAAAGAGGTCTAGCGATGACGCCTATCTTCGATGTCACCTGTTTAAGTGTAGTCAGGAAATCCACCTCCAGTCGAGATATCGCACGCATATGCGAAGACTCCCTCCGTTTCAAGAGCTGCAGGACAGATGTGCAAAAGACAGCTAAAAATATACCTGTCACAAAATACGTTAGGCACTTTCTTGTATATTTTATTTCAATTTAAGAGTTTTAAGTTATTTCGAGGTGGTTGAAATTTGAAAATTCCAGAGAGTCGTCGATAGGAATTTATTTTTTTATTTAATGTGAAGAACTTTTTTAATGTAGTCATGTAAAAAAAAATGAATACGCCATGAAATGAATACCTCCCGGCAATGCAGAGCACAAAAATTGGAAAAAAACTATCATTTACATTAAAACACATTTGAAATTTAAATCTTGATGAGCGATGAAGCACATTTTGGCTCTGCTCACTTTTTTAGAGTTCCGTACCCGAAGGCTCCGCTGACCGTCCGTCCATCCGTCTGTCACAGCGTTGCTTTTAGATTTTTTTAGAGAATGCGTAACGCTATAACAACAAATTCTAAAAATAAAATGAAAGCTACTTTAATAATATATAAAAAGAAGTAATGCTTGGAAGTTTGTATGAATGAGATAAGCTTTGAAACTACCCATCTAATTGCAAAAAAATATTCACTAATACTAACAATGGACCTTCAGAATAAACCTAGGGTATATAAATGGTATCTCGTGACGACCAAATATGATTCAAAAAAACGGTCGAGCGAATATTTTATTTTCGAATGCTGCTTAAACGGTTATAGATATTTAATAATTTTTATAGTTTCAGTTTTAGAACTGAAGTCCGCGATGATACATCACTGTATGTTAAGGTTAACACACAAATGGTTAAAATATGACTAAACAATATATTTTTGTTTAGGTATGTAGATGAAAATTGCCTTTAAAACAACATTACTTAGACAAGTAGTACGCTTTGATTTCAGCGGGCTACGAGCCCATTCGAGTGATAAACGCTATATGATGTACGTGACCGGAAGTCCCGGAAGTGTCAAACAGCTACAAAACTTGAACTTAAAGTTATTTCCAAAATATAATTTGTCAGTATTTTACCATAATTATATTTATGGTAAAGTTTATATGTAGGATATTGTTTTTAAAACTTCTCATACGATTCAGGCCGGCATATTTTAGCGTAATCTCGTTAACAAAATAAAAAGCCCTTTTATTTTAACGGGATAATATGTTAATAGCAAGCGCTCATTGTAAATAAGGTTTTTGAAATGGTGAAATGGTCTTAAATTATTATCAAAATAATTTGCTTATTGTGAAGGAAATTTTGTGTAGATCAAAATTGTCTTTCACATAACAATGTTAAGACAAAAAGTACGCTTATTTTCAGCGGACGGCGAATAGGCCTTTTTGAGTTTTACAACTTTTCTATGGGACTGCTAGTTAAAAAACAGGGGGCCCCGTGAAAAACGTTACGAAATCCAAACGTTCAAATAGAAAAAAACGCCGTAAAAATACATTGAGTTTTGATGACACTCCAAATTGCAATGTGAAAATCAAAAATGTCGTAATGCCCAAATTTTTTTGAATTATTTGCTCGCTCTTCAAGAGGATATTAAGACTCTTATAATGCGCGTAGCACAGAGCGAGCGGAAGAATTAGGAAATGAATGAAAGACTGTGTAGTGGTTTGAGAAACTCAGGTGTAATTGGTTTCAACTTACTTCCGGGGGTCGAGCCCGAAACGGGACGGAAGATTTTGATATCGACCTATTGGCTTTAACCTAATTCACAGGATGTTATTCGACATTTGTTATGATCTATGAATTTTGAAAGTTTGGAAGATTAAGCTTTAACACCTGTTATGCCTTCACAGCAGAGCCATCTACACACAATCTACTCAAACCGCTATTTTGAAAACACGAATTAGGAACTAAGCCGATACAACAACCACTACAACAACGCCACCCATTAGTCAGACTACTATCATTGGTCGACCAACCCAGTGATAGTGCCATTAACTTGATCCCAATGGCAAATGGTGACTGGACCAGATTCGAAAAACTAGACCACTACTCTAGGAATCGAACGTGGGACCTATCAATTGAATCAATTGAAAGGCAGGCGTTCTACCAACTTCGCCACCCAGCTGTTATTTGATTCATCAAAGAGCATTATGCGCTCGTAGGGAGAACTGCATGGTGTGCCATTTGGGCGACAAAGGCAATGCTATAACAAATATTGGTGACTGCTTTCGGGCATATTGGAACACCTTTTTGTGCCCGAATCGCTCCAACTAGGCCAACAAAATATATGGTTCAAACCAGACTGCCAAAGAACACAAAGCTAATACTACTGAACAAATTTTATGAGACGTTTTCGCCCGGCAAAAAGTGTTGACCCCTCTTGATTTCCACCTGTCAAAGCGCTTGAAAAACAAAAACGGCAAAGTGCAAGTTTGACTCTCATTTCTCTTATGAAGGGTTCCGCGTATGTGCGATAAAATCAATCTTTTAATTTTTTTTGTTTTTTATATTATAATTTGCTCGCTCTCAAAAGGGTTATGAGTTCTATGTACACACTCTCATGATGCATGTGGCATAGAGCGAGCACAAGTATTGGAAAGATTGTGTTGTGTTTGAAATTTGGTTTCAATTGATTTATGAAACGTGTTCATTGCCTAATTTTTGGTGTAAAATCGAATTGCTTTTTTAAAAAAAATTGTAATTGCTTTCCTTAAGAACGCATTTTTGTATTGGGACCTCCCTTTATTTAACAGGATATAATTTAAATAGCGTTAGTTCACTTTCTGTGTAAATTGCAACTGTCTACCTGTAATGTTTGAGAAAATACTGTGACAGACGAAAGGACAGAGAAGACTAAATAATAGGGTTCCGTTGACATCCTCTAGGTACGGAATCCTTAAAAAGATGTTCACTTATAACACAACATTGGAACTGAAATAACTGAATAAACCCTAAAAGTCTGAGACATTGTTTTAAAATATATACTTAAAGGAAGCGGCCACTTGGCCGGAAATTAAGCCCAGAAATGGGGCAGAAACTATCAGACTCTGCTAAATTATCCTAAGGAATGCTGAATATTGGTGTCCAAGCCACTACGGAAGACCAACGTTTTGTCCATCTTGTCCAGACAACGATGACTCTCTAACGAAACAAAATCATCAACCTTAAGAACTTTCTTCCATTCGACATAATTGAAGAAACTTTTAAACTATTCCTTTTCAAGGTTGAATCTACCACTATCTGGGCGTGTCGATTATTTTTTTATCCAACGCAATTCTTCTTTTTTCCCATGGCAGTTACTAGCCTCGTGCTCCTGGCACTTAACGAACTAACACAACATGCTGCAATTCGAAGCAGCGCACAGTGCGTTGACTATCGGACAAAAACAAAAAAATCGAATGTCCGCTAAAGAGATGTAATGCTGCGGAACACAATTGGCATTGTATGTTATAACAGTAATTCCTATTTTTGCATTATTTACACTTTTTGCTTTCGTGGACTAGCGGAAATTCTCTCCGAAGGTTGGGCAATTTTAGCTTTAGTTCCAGTTTGCAATTACTTTTCACTGCATAGTTATTTAGCTCGTGTAAAAAAATCCCAACTCTAAGAATTTTTTTTCCTGGTGAACTCTAATTATGGATACCCCTCGAGCTGGTACGTGTATTTTTGTTAATTATTTTCGAGTGCAATTAATTTTTTAATAAATAAGGAAATAAAAGATTTGTTTTTTGAGGAGCGAAAATGCATTAAAGTCTAATTCTAAATTAGAAAGTACCTAGCTGTAGCAAAATCTTTTATCTAATTATTTTCCTCCATTCTTGCACTTTACAAAAGTAAGCAGTTTTTAACCTTTAAAAAATTCGACGTTTTGTAGGACCAATTCCAATTATAAAAAATGAAACAATTTTCGATAAATGGGTTTCGATTAAAAAAGGTTCAAAGATCGAGGACCTAATGGACTATATTTTGAGTTTACTTAGAAAAAACAATTGCTCAAATGTGGTTAAAAGTGAGTTGACCAAAAAAATCAGAGATTTTGATTACAATCTTGCTAGGCGATGGAGACAATGTTCCCGAAACCGCTTGTCAAGCGCCACAGTATTTGGTTAAAAAGTGATTTTATCCTTCCTCTGAGTATCATTAATATAATGAATGCAACAACCGCTTTCGATCTTCCGGGAACTAGTCGCGGAAGACCCCAAAAGGCATTTGCAGAAGCTTCCAAGAAAACTAAAAACCGCAGAGTAAAAGATCTTTTGGTCTCAAAAACAAGTGAGGAGTTAAAATACGCGGTAGAACTATCTGGCCATTTATCTGGTGCAGGGGCATCAAGTGTCGAAAATAAAACAGTTTTGTCAACCCAAGAAGCATTAGCATTATATTTAGACTTAGACATTTCAGAGAGAAGGTATAACATACTAGGAACAGTTGTCAATGCTTTGCATAAGGATTGCTTTCCGAGCTTGTATAAACTAAAAAAACTTAAGAAACAAGTGCTTCCTGTTAATAGAGAGGCAACAGAAACTATGGCATTAGTGGATCTCCAAGAACTGGAGAAAGTGTAGCCGAAATTGCTCACATAGTCAGTACAAACAACGCTTTGATGATTCAGAAAGCACTGACGAATTTTTCTTTTTTATTGCCTTTTGTCCCCTTAACTTGGTCGAGGATAGTACCGGTAAGGAGTTGTGGAAAAATCCCCGTTCTTCTTCAACTATGTACTGCAGACCAATAAAGTTTCTATATATGAAAGAAAATGCAAGACTTGTGCAAGATGAAGAGGCAAAAATGAATGAACTTATTGGTCAACTGTTTAACCATTGTATTCAAAAAGATGGTTTTGATATACAAACATCTTTTAAAATGTTATTAACAATGATTGATGGGAGTGTTTGTAACATTTTATCAAGAACAAATGCTGCATCGAAGTGTTACATTTGCGGTGCGACTCCAAAAGAGATGAATGGGAGAGCAATCAATAAAAAGCTTCTGAATGAAGAAAACTACCGTTTTGGTTTATCCACCCTACATTGTTGGATAAGATGCTTTGAATGTTTATTACACATTTCCTATAGGATTCCTCTTAAAACTTGGCAAGTGCGGGATTCGGAGAGTAAAATAACATTTGCAAATAGAAAAAAGGAAATCCAAAACTCTTTTAAAACTAGAATGGGCCTTATTGTGGACAAACCAAAGCCAGGATTCGGATCAACTAATGATGGAAACACTGCGAGACGGTTTTTCGCAAATCCAAAGATAACTAACTGAAATAACTGGTTTGGATGAAAGTCTAATACAAAAGTTTTATGTTATTCTGAGGGTTATAGCTTCTGGGAAAAACATAAATCTACCTACATTTTCCGAATTGCTCAACGAAACGAAGGAGCTATACCTTCAGCTTTATAGTTGGTATTATATGCCCAGCAGTGTTCACAAGCTCTTAATTCATGGACCAGAAATTATATCATATTTTGAAATACCTATTGGCCAGCTCTCAGAAGAAGCTTTAGAAGCAAGTCAAAAAGAGTTTCGAAAGCATCGTCTTGCTCACACTAGGAAATCCTCACGAAAATAAACAAATGAAGACCTTATGACCTACATGGTTCTGATCCTATAATATCTAAATAAAGGAATTCAATTTCGAAAAAAATGTTAAGAGAAGACGATGATGACCTCAAAAAATACTTAAGTTTACCAGAAAATATGGAATCATTATTTGGAATACCTAGGAATATAGAGAGCGAAGATTCTGATTAGTCTGACTTAGAGGTCGTAATTTACTATGGCAGTTATTTGGTTTCTTTTTAGGAATATTCGTTTTTTTTTATTTTTAAAAGAAAACTAAGCATGTAAAATGTTTTTGATATACGCCAATAAAAGTTAAAAATTGAAGTGAATGAAAATGTCCAGTATGCATATTTGATTTTTAGGTGATAAACCTTCCTTGAGGTGTTTGCATGATTAGACCGTCTTTTAAGTACCGTAAGTCTTTCAAATTCGCTCTTTTCTATTTTCAGAGTTTATTTTACACAAACAAACCAAATTTATTAAAGTTTAGATTTTTGTCCACCATTCTCATATAATCGACGCACTGTGCAGCGGTGCCAAATCGTTGGCATCGATGACACTGAAGGATGTCGCTCCTTCACGGAACACAAAGCGTCCAAAAATTAATTTATATCCCTACTAGGATTACCGAGAATACCTCATCCTGCATTGACAATATTTTTCTAAGGTCTATAAATACGGTTAATGCTCATCCTTTTGTTTTGGAACTTAACATTTCTGAACATTCGGCAACTGGCATAGCTCTCAAGGGCGTTCTACATAAAAGTGGTCCAACATCTGCGACACGTGTGCTTCCGTGTGCAATTGTTCCTGTCCTTCAGAGGCATTTTCGACTTTTTTTGGATATAGTCAATAGGTGTGTTGAAACCTGCTCTAGCACTGTAAAAGCACAATCCAAGATTTAAAAAATAATTCAGGAGAAGAACAATTTTTACTCTATGAATAAAACAAAACTTAATCAGCCTTTAATAAAAGAAAAGTACAAAGATCTACTAATAAATGTACGCAACCTTGTAGCGAGGCAGAAAATTCAACATTAATTTCAAAATTCAAATTCAATAATATCCTGGGTAATGATCAGAAAGAATTTTATCCGTAAGAGGTTGAGCTTGGTAATGGAACTATTAATACTTCATTAATATTCATTAATACAAATGGTAAACCAGAAATTGTTGTAAAGCTAAATGAAACTAATAGAAAGTTTTTAGTCGTTAAATGGAGTTCATTCTTCTTTTTTTTCAGTCCAGTGACTAATATATAAATTCTTTCCGTATTTAATGTTCTTCAGCCCAAAAAATCAAGTGGAACTGGTGGTATAAGCAGTGTAGCTATAAAAAAGATAGGAAAATCAATTCTTAGCCCTTTGGTTTATATTATTAATAAAAGTTTCGAATGCGGGAAATTTCCAGATGCTCTCAAGACATCTATCGTGATTTCAATCTTTAAAATAGGAGACTATAGATCTATATCCTTGGTTTCAGTATTTTCAAAGTTATTTAAAAAATTAATATTTAATAGAATAATTTAGCTTTGTTAGAGGGAAATTTACTGAGGATGCAGTAATAGCCTTTTTGTTCAAAATATATGGTGACCTAGATGTAAACCTGAAATCAGTTGGCATATTCATTGACTTAACAAAGACATTGGATTAAGTGAACCATGATATATAACTGCAAAAACTGTTCCATGCCGGATTAAAAAAATGTTTTAAATTGAATTGAGTCATTCCTGGCTTCTTGAGTAAAGATTAATAGTTATATAAGTGAGGAAGAACAGTGTTCGAATACTGGAGTTCCACAAGAATCGGTACTTGGTCCAATACTCTTTCTTATTTAAATAAATTTTATTTTTACCAAACTTCTTTGAGGACATTAAATTGACTATGCAGGCGACCTTGCACTCTCGCATGCTGGCTGAGATATTAAAAATCAAGTAACATGCTATCTGCAAATGCTCGGTATTTGGCTTAACTACCACCAAGTGGTATACAGCACAAAGTCCAAGGCTGTATGTTTTTAGCTGTCAAACTCAAGCTTGTCGATCGATGATATTCGTTTCCATCACCCAAGATGTGATAATGTATCTTGTTCCGAAAATTGTTTTACTAAAGGATGTGTTAAAGAGCATAGTTATCTAGGAGTTTTAATAGACAACAGATTGTGCTGGAAATCGCATATTCTTGCAGTCAAAAAGTTTCTTTACATCGCAATGAACAAAATGTTTTATCAACGTAAGCTAGTCTACTATCAACTATGCACTGGTTCATTCACGTCTGGAGTGGTAGTGCATATGTAACGAACTTAATGCCCATTCTCACAGCTGAAAAGAAAATAATCAGATTGACATTCGAACACTCATTGCCTTTATTTTAATCAGCCAACATTCTCCCTCTCTATCTTTACATATACAAAGCGCTACACTTCTTTGTCAGAAGTGGCCATATTTATTTCAAAAGAAATGAAGTTTAGTTGCTACGAAATATGCATATGGTGGTCGCCCCAACAGTCAATAAAGAACACAGTAGGCGTTTTCTCAATTCCATTGCACCTAACATTTTCAACAAATTGCCGCCGGTACTATCTAGATCTCAAAAGATCTCAAAATTTGGCTGCTTCCTAGATCTGAGGTGGAGACCATTATACAAGTAACATACTTAATACAAAAAATATACATTGCAGATTTTTTCTCAGTGCTCATAGCCCGCTTTCAAATCCTCTCGTCACCTGTGTATTTTGTATTTATTTGTTTTTGTATTTATATTTATTGAATTAAAAATTGCTTTACACATTAAGATAAATCTTATAATCTAGCGAAAGCCTTAAAATTAGTTTTACAAATTGTTTATACTATCATAAGAATAAAAGCAAAAGAAAAATAAGAAAAGAGTTTTAAGATAGAGAGTATTGAAATTCGGTTCAAAATTTAATTTAAATATAATTTTTTTAAAGAGAAAAGAAAAAAAGTTAAAATAACTAGTTTTATTTTTGTTCGTTATCTATTATACTATCTGACCAAGTACCTCATAAGCAAAAACCTAAAACGTTTATTGTTTCTGCCTCCTCTCAGTTCACGGGGGAGGGAGTTCCATAGGCGAGTAGCATGAACGAAGAACTGTCGCTCGGAATTTAGACATGAATATGTAGGTGGAATCAAAGCGAAAGTCCTTTGTGACCGAGGAAAAACTAATCTGTTATAGAGATAATCAGTTTGATGTGTCTGTATGATACCGTGCAAACATGTTAAGGCTCGAAGTGCTAGCAAGTTATCGAACGTACAGCCAACAATGCGTTTGGAAAAAACGGACACGTGATCGTACCGACGGAGGCCGTATAGACTACTGTGTCCAAAAAATAAGGTGACATTGTATATATTTTGAAAATTCTTTATTTATTCTTCCAAATCAATTTCATCCCCTTCAATGTAATCCCCTCCCGATGAAATGCACTTATGCCAACGGATTTTCCAATCTTTGAAACACTGGTTGTAGTCACTTTCCGGGATGGCCTTCAGTTCCGTCTTCGCTGCGGCTTGAATCTCCTCTATCGTATCAAAACGGTGTCCCCGGAGCGGTCTTTTGAGCTTGTTGAACAGCCAGAAGTCGCACGGCGCCAGATCAGGTGAATACGGTGGTTGCGGAACGATATGGGTTGAGTTTTTGGCGAAATGATCACGAATTACGAGTGCGGTATGGGATGGTGCATTATCGTGGTGTAAAAACCAAGAATTGTCTTTCCACAATTCCGGCCTTTTTAGGCGGATAGCGTTACGCAAACGACGCATAACGTTCAAATGATATTCCTTGTTGACTCTTTGTCCGGTTGGAAGGAATTCATAAAGCACAACACCACGATAATCGAAGAAAACAGTCAACATGACCTTGATTTTTGAGCGACTTTGGCGCGGTTTTTTTGGTCTCGGCTCTCCTTTGGCACTATATTCGCTCGACTGATCGGTTGTTTCGGGGTCGTAAGTATAGATCCAAGTCTCATTGCCAGTTATAATGCGTTTCATGACATCCTGGTAGTCGGATAGCATTGTTTCACACACTTCAACACGACGCCTTTTTTTTCCAAAAAATTCAATGTTTTCGGTACCAGTCGAGATTTGACGCGCTTGAGGCCCAAAGCATCTCTCAAAATGGTATTGACTGAGCCTTTCGATAAGCCAACTTCATCAGCAAGGTCTCTAATCGTTAATCGATGGTTTTTCAACTCCAAATCTTTGATTTGTTGGACGTGAGCTTCATCGGTTGAGGTTGATGGTCGCCCAGAACGCTGTTCGTCTTCGACACGTTCATGGCCGGCTTGGAAATCAGTATACCACTTGTAAACTTTTTTTTTAGACATAGCCTCATCATCAAAGGCTTTCTGCACCATCCTCAACGTATCCGCAGCAAAAAATTGATTCCGCAAACAAAATTTAATGCAAATTCTTTGCTCAATAAATTTCGACATCGCAAAAAACGAAAAACTCACTTTTAGCAGCTCACAAAACGACGCGTATCTCAAACACTATGAATTCTTTTGACATGAAATTTCACATAGATGTCACTGACAGTACTACCAACCTAAAAAGAAAGAAAAATTTCCAAATCCTTCGACGCGCGCAGTTTAAATTCATATGTCACCTTATTTTTTGGACACAGTAGTATAACGAGCGATGTTATTATATGCAGCATTAAGCTTCCTTTTAATAATACAGTCAACTTTTCCATAAATCTCGCACCCATACAGTAAATTTGGCAGAAGGAGTGTTTTCGCCAGCATTGTCCTTACAGCTGTAGGAGTAAACACCTGAGTTGACCAGAGCAATCGGAGACTTCCAGAGACCTTGCCAATGGCCGCGTTGATATGGTTAGTCCAGTTTAGGGAGCTGTTAAAAATTAAACCAAGATTTCTTGCAGTATCTACAAAGGGGACAATTTCTCGCCCAAGCTTTATTGGTGGCAGTGTAGTCAAGTCCTGTGTCTTCCTGCAAATAACGAGAGCTTTCGATCTTACTGGGTTCATATACAGAAAGTTTCGTTGAGCTCAGAGACGGATATTTTCCAACTCATCGTTTATCTGCGTAATGACTTGGACTAAGGAATTAACGTTACCACTCAGAGTTAACTGGACATCATCGGCATACATGTGTAAAAGACACCGTTGGACAATTTTAGGCAGATCATTAATATATAATGAAAAAAGGACAGGTCCAAGAATTGATCCTTGAGGGACTCCACTTGATGCCTTGAGAAATCTTGAATGTTTGCTGTTGACCACAACACATTGCTGCCTATCGACTAAATAGGAATACATCAGCTTTGCAGATTCTCTTGAGAAATGGTACATGTTCTGGAGTTTTCGGCACAGAAGAACATGGTTGACGGTGTCAAATGCTTTCGAAAAGTCTAGGAGGATTCAAAATGTAACATATTTTTTATCCATGGACTTTCTAATATCATTAACTGCTGACAACAATGCTGTTTTGCAGCTGTGTTTGGGACGGAAGCCGGACTGATAACTGCTAAGTAGCTTGTTTGTGGACAAATGGGCTTGGACTTGCTTTAACAGCACCTTTTCAAACACCTTGCTCAAGAAGGGAAGAATCGCAATTGGTCTGTAGTCATCGCTTTCTTTTTTCGGGAATGGAATGACTTTAGCCCTTTTCCACTCACTTGGGTAAACTGAAGTGGTTATAATACTATTGAAAATATGGGTTAGGGAAGGAAGAATGTAAGGAAGGAGAAGTTTAATGAACCTTGGATCAACACCGTCGATGCCGGTTGCATTCGACTTAATCGACAGAACCGCTTCAGCAACTTCTTGATCATTAACACATATGAAACCAAATGACTTATTTGGGACGGCACTGTCTGACGGCTCAAATGTATTATTCGCGGGTTCGGTGGTGAAAGAAGATGGTATGGTAATAAATTTGGCGTTAAGGAAATCACAGTCGATGCTATCAGCTATTCTTGGAATCTCCTTTCTAGCCCCAAGCTCCTTAATAATTTTCCATCTGCTTTTTGTCGAACTACGCACATTGGGCCTTTCTATCTTTTCTTTTCGCGGCTTCTTTTTAAATAATGTCACTGGTGTTCTATGTCTACAGAGTGTAGTATTATTATGCTTTTAATACTTAGTATATTTTCTTAATGTAAATAATATATATAAATACATACTTTCTTAGGATAAAGATAATCATTTTATTAAAATTAAAACTAATTTTCAAACTATAGGATAAGAATTTAAAAGTTTTAATGAAATTTCAATTGTATTGAATTAAACAGACGAAATAAACGAAACTCTTCTCGAGTAATGTTAAATATTCTTTATAAGGAAAATAGGGCTTGCTATTTGAATGTCCGGAGTTAAAAATCTAATAAAATGGATTACTTTCGCTATTTATTTGATAGTTCTGATGTTGATGTGAACTGCGCTAGCGAGACGTGGTTCAAGTCTAACTTCGATGTGAAGCTCTGCAGTTTACCAGAATTCAATACATTTCGGAATGACAGAGCGACGGATACGTACAACTGATGGTGGCGTTGTGGTCTACTGTAATTTTTTTCGTGTTTATATGAGCACATTGTGATCTGTGGTGATTTTTAACACTGATCTATTGAAATCTAATTCTCGCGCTCAACAAATAACTGATTTACATATGTCTCTCCTATGGTCTGTCAATTGCTAACTCTAACCACACTCGTTTTTCTCCTATTTTTGCCCCCAGACTTGATTATTGTTGCTTACACATCATCACTTGTTTAACATGGCCAATTATCGATGGATTCTATCTCTGATCATAACTTAATTTTTATTACCTTGGACATACGTTTTTCATGTAATTCATCACCACAGTTCACTTTCAGGGATCTGAATGCTGCTGACTTCAGTCAATGATAAGCTTCTTACTCCCAGCTTTATGATGATGTGATACCTTTGAAAACCGTCAAAATCCGAAATAATACATGCCCATACTTCGGACATAGGTAACTCACTTCGTGTTTAAAATATACAGTACGGAAAGTGGAAGCAAACTAGTGCTCGTAACTGTGCTTTACGCACAGTTCGTGGATCTTAAAAGAACTATTTCAACCGGAAGTTGGATTGTAAGCTTCCGTCAAAGATGTTCTGGCGTAATCTTCGCTAAATTGACGTGAGTGGTAAGCATGTTCAACAGTAAAATTTGAACCGGGCGTTTTTAAACGATCATTTTCTAGTTAAAAGTGTCGAAGCACATTCCGCAAGATCATCTTCCAGTAACTCTTACCTGCCATTTCGGTTAGAATTTAATACAGAATCATGTTTAGACGTTCTTGAAGCTTTTAATTCCATCCAGTTGAATGCCGTTGGAGAAGATGGGATTCCTCTTAGGTTTCTCAAAATGATTTCGCTGTTCATCATTCAACCACTTACTCACATTATAAACTCGTGTATAGCTTCGAGCATTTTTCCTCAAGGGTGGAAGATTGCAAGGGTTATTCCAGTTGATATAAAACCTAATGCTAGCTCGGCTAATGACTAAAGACCAACCAATTAGTATTTTACCCTTTCTGTCGAAAATCTGTAATAAACTGGAGCAACTTTCATTGCTTTATCCTCTTCAGTCTGACTCTCATCCGGGCCATAGCTGCTCTACTGCCTTGGTCCATTAAGAACTAATTTTGACAAGGATTACCTTACTCTTCTTTTTGCTTGCTTGATTTCTCTAAGGCTTTTAAGGGGAGTTCCTCAAGGATCTTTACTCGGTCTTTTACTGGTTTGTGTGTTAATCAATGACCTGCCATCTGTTTGTAAACATGTGGTGTTGCATCCCTATGCCGATGATGTTCAGTTTTCTTTGTCCCGACCTCTTGACAATTTAAAAGAGCTTGCCGTTGATTTAAATGCAGAATAATTGGCTATTTATCGGTTGGCAGTCCATAATGGACTTCGCATAAACTCTGCAAAATCGCACGTTTTACCGTTCTTTAAAAGGACCACTGACCCAACATTCTTACCCGATATTTTTTTACACAACACTTTACTTTCGTTTGTTAACAAAGTACTCAGTTAAACCACAAGTTTACGTGTCATGACCACATAAATAATGTTGTTGGCCGCATATATGTATAGCTGCCTCAGAAAACTATGGTACACTGCTGCCATCACTCCTATCGAAACTCGTCCACGATTGGTTTTAACTCTCATTGTTCCTCTTATAACGTACGCTGAGGTGGTCTCTTGTAATCTTGACAACTTGTCACAGCACAAACTTCATGTTGCTTTCAATGACACAGTAAGATACAATTATGGGCTAAAGAGATTCGATCGAATATCTTTTCTATCAAAGAATGTTTTGGGCTGCTCGAAACAGCATTATTTTAATGCTCGAAATTGTATCTTTCTGCATAGAATCCGCGTTTGTTGAAAGCCTGTATATCATTTCACTAAAGTGAATTTGTCCCGGTATCAAAGAACGCGTAACATCAACATCCCTATTTTTAAATTAATTTCGTTTCGTTTGTTCTTGATCCACTCTGCCAGACTTTGGAATTCCTTACCTGCACCTATCAAAGGAATAATTAACATTGTTCAATCCAAAAAGAATATCTTAAATTACTTTACTTTGTTGCAATGATATAATAAAATAAAATATAGTTTTTTATTCTGCATTTTCCTTAATGAAGTTTTTGCTAATTTTTGTAAATGAGTTTTTGCTTTTTAATTTTGTTTTCTGTTTTTTTTTTGTTTTTGCCTTTATGTATTTTTCATTTAATGAATTTTCTTTATTTTTTCAACTCATAATTCTGTTTGAACTAAAAAAGGTCCTGTCTACTTGTACTTATCTTTCTATTAAATAAATTGAATTGAATAAAATAGCATGTCTCTTTAGTGATATTTGACATTCTTTAATCGTAAACTTACGATATCAATAATTGGACCTTTTAAAACACCAACAATGAATTGCTATCATAAATACCAAGAAGGAAAAATTGTTTAAATTTAAATTTCTAACTGCTTCCAACGCTACAACGCTACTGTTTAAAAAATGCCCACATACCAGTTAGGCGGCAACATGCCACAAAACGAAATAATGAGCCAGCCATACTTTGAAATAAATTGTGGTCACTGTGGCTGAGTTTCAATCACATTTGCGGTCAAAATGCAATATTAATCACATTCAGTCATCAGATATTAGTACATCATCAGGTAGTTCTGGCCATCATATTCCATTGTCCAAATGAGACGACTCCATGCTATTAATTGATTGGATTTTCTCATTTCGTTTGCTTGTAATTAAAACCCCATTGTCAGATCTCGAATTGCTGCCTATATTTAGTAGATACATATGTCTACAGAGTGGACATTTTTATAAATAGATTTATTCTGTCCCATATTAGCACTGTTTGTACTCGTATAACCTTCTTCAATTTGTTTTATAATTAATTAGGTTAGGACCAAACCATACCCCTTTTGTGCTATCAATTACATGGAAAAAGGAAAAATAAATTAAGGCTTGATATCCTTTGTTCGTGAGGGGTTAGTTTAATGCTGACAAAGTGGCGTCATGCGGCTTTTCCACATCGGAGAAATTTCAAAAAGACATAGAAACAAAAGTTGTCATGGCCAATGATAAACAGGCCAACTGCGGTACACTCACAATGTTTACTTATGAATTTATGACCATGAAAATAATTTGTCACTTTTTTTTAGTTCCAGTCCTAAAAGTGTTCCTACTGCGTCTCATAAATTAATAAACAAAAAAAAAAAATAGAATACATATTCACATAATGTTTTTGTTTTCTTTTTATTTATTAGCTAATTTTTGTTTCTAAAAGGTTAGTAAGAGGCACACTGTCTCTGGGTTGTCTGGAAAATGTTTACATTAACATCGAATCGTTTTTTGAGCAACTTTTTCAGCTTTTCCTTAAACAAACTTTTGTAAACAAAATATAGGCGTCGCCTCTTATTTGTCATAAATCAGATGTTTTCTTTTATTGCTAATAAATCACATTGTGGACATGAGTATCAATGTTTGTATGTTTTATCGAAAAAAGAAAGATTTTAAGTTCCGGCGGAAAGGTCTCGTGTCATGTTCCGAGTTCTCATACCAAACATGCCGATAAATAATAATAATTTGGCGTTATTAAATATGTTAGCCTTATTTTAATTGTGAATTTTTACGGCTGACTGTATTTTGTGCTGTGAAAGTAAAATAAAGCCAATTTGTCATTTTTACTTTTAAGGCTATACAGGCTTTCCATGTAAAATACAATAACAACTAAGCCTATACAGAATTAGTTTAGCCCGTATAGTAATCGGGCACTATGAGTTAAGGGGTTATAAAATCAGTGCTGTCAAACTACTTTCCGACATATGTTATCGAAAATGTTATCGATAAATATCAAAAATGACAAGCCGGCCTCTGTCTATTGGAAATTCAGTGGAATTTTGTATGTATAAGCATTGGATTGAGGGAATTGTTTGCAGCTAAGCATGGAGAAGAAGTAAATTCTTAAAATAAATCTAAATTTAAAAATGATAATACAAATGCAAACGGGGGCTATGCAATGCCCAGTCCCATACATGGAGAAAATGGATGAAATATACAGGGACAAGGCCATCATAAGCAATTCTCACACAATACACCTTGGTTGTGGGCCTATTGCAACATCTCTATTTCCTCGGACATTAACTCGAACATCACGATCACCAACAACTCCATCTGTTTTATCAACATCTCCATCTCTTTCTCCTCCGGCACCAACACCATCAACAGACATTTTCAATATCGAAATTGAAACGCTCTGCAGAAAAATAAAAAAACAAACGGAAAACGTCCAAGTTTTAGTCTGTTCTGCTATTTCGCTTTCAGCATTCTCATTAACTGCGTTGTGAATCGAAGATTCTGGCAATCTGGCATTGTACAAATCTTCTTTGGAAATGCAGATGTTGTGTAAAACACATGTGCTTACAATAAGACTTGTAACTGAGCACAAATCTGTCTGTAGAATTTTAAGTAACCTCCGGAGTCGACCTTTAAGTTGGCCGAAAGCATTTTCTACAACTATTCCAGTTGCGGAATGTATGGAATTGAAATTTCGTTGTAAAGTCGTCAAGTTGCCATAATCTTTATATGGTGATACCAACCAACTTTTTGATGGATAAGCGGAATCTCCAAGTATAAAAGCTTCATTTGGAAATAGGTCTTCGTGGTTCGTTTGCACTCTTCGAATAGGTTTGATCTCCGAAGAACCCTTCGGTCATGAAGAGATGCCGGTTCACCGCAATTGATATCTATGAATTTCATGTTTGCATCGACGAATGCTTGCTAAACTATAGTTTTGCTTTCTGTTAAAATAGCATGCCTTTCCACTTTTCGGCACCTCAATGGTGATGTGGGTGCAATCTTTAGCTCCAACATTCTCTTTTGTCACTCAAACATATATAAAGTCTCTACTGCAGCATCTCCTTCTGGTCATTTTACAAACTCATGGCCAATTTGCATGAGAAATGCAGAAACCCAGCCAACAACAATCCATGCTGAGGATTTAGAAATACCGAACAAGTTTCCAAGTTGCCGAAAAATCACCGAATTGCTTTTATACCATACATATATATAAACTGTTTTCCTGGAATCAATTCTTGCTTTTCCCCGATGAGATATGTCTAAGGACAATTCATGTTGTGAATACCTTGCTGATTATAAAAAAACGAACAATCACTTTAAATACCAAATAGAAATAGAGAAATAGATTAAATATTAGGTAGTTCATGCTTTGACGATGCAACCGCATGTGAGACATGAAGTCCTGGTCATTAAATGAGTCAAAAATCTATACATTTCGGGTGGTTCTCCAACTCAATTTCAGCTACTGGAACTCGAAGCATTGGACACCAACGCAAGTATTTCTTGCACTTGGTTAAGACATTTGGACTTTTGAACATTAATTCCTGGTCTCTCAAGCAATGAAGATAACATCTGAAACGAATTTTCAAGCGGATACGCACGATATACTATAGTATGTATATAGATGAATGAAGTGTCATCTTTGTCAACTCAATATGTGATTATGCTCAGTGCTGCCATATTCACATTGACAAAACATTAAGCCGCGATAATCGTTTTTCTATTCGTCCTTTTTCTAAGCCTATAAAGTCTAAAAACAAAACACATCTATTATTTCATTTATCACATTATTAACTTCCCTTCAGGAAGTTCTTATAATCGGTCCGATTTTCGGAATTCAAAATGTTTACATATCTCCACTTTTCGAGGTCCAAATATTCGGATTCCATTGGCTTTAGAAAGATGTCTGTGTGTATGTACATATGTTTACACGGATTTCTCTCGTACAGCAAGCAATCGAATCCAAAAAGCTTTTGGTTAACTTTTTGCGGCACAACTTTTTTATGGGTTTACTAAAAATTGTTTTTGCAATACATCTGAAAGAAGTGGGCTATTTATTTATATAAAAATAAATAAAATGCCACTTAGAGGGTGGTTACCTACGGGGACCTTTTCGATTTGTCAATTCGGCCCGCTTTTCTTCAAGTGCATTGTTCAATTTTGTTAGTTGTTCAATGTAGACATCTGAATTGATCGTTCGGTTGGGTGGTAGAAGTTCAAAGTAGACAATTCCTTTGTAATCCCACCAAACTGATAACATAACTTTCTTTTGATGAATATCAGCTTTTGATGTTGTTTGACATTGACAATTGACATTAGGGTAAGCAACCCATTTTTTATCACCAGTTATCAATCGTTTTAAAAATTGATCACTTTTTTCTAACAAATCGCAGATGTTAATGCGTTGTGTTAAATGATTTTCTTTCATGAAGCTTCTCTGCAATCTCACGTGTTGTAGTGTGACGATCCGAATCGACTATTGCTTTGATTTGGTCGTCTTCAGAACTTCAACTTTGAGTGAAAAACCACCAGAACGAAGTTTGGCAAACCAATTTTGACACTGTCGTTCTTTTAAAGCTTCGTCATCATAACAGCACATACATTTTTATGAGCTTGCGATGCATTTTTTACTTAAATGTTTTTTGACGTAAATGTTCGTTTTGACTTTCCACTTTTCAACAGACGTCAAACAAAAACTACACCATTGATCAAAAAATTTTTTTTACTGATTGACAGTTGAAGTACCAACTATCAAATAAAAAAAATGATAACGTCAGCAAACATAATTTAGCTGTAAAATTAAAATAATATGACTTAAACTTGTTTTTATTTTATTGCTTTTTTATTGGAATAAAAACACATCTGATCTGGTATTCTGATCAAGGAATTGTAATAATAGGGTTGAAGCAAAGGGATTTTGTACAAAGGAAAAAAGGATTGTGGGTAAAGCAGCGGATGGTTGTGTACATTGTGGTGTCGGTTCGGCAGATTAACACCGCCACACTAAAAATTCAACTAAAGTCATCTATGAGTGAAATCCGCAATTACTAAGTTGCCAAGCCAATATAGTTTTTACAGTTCATCTGAAAGTTGTGGTCTATTTATATATAAATAAATAAAAAAAACAATAAAATATTCAAGGGAGTCACTTAGAGGGTGGTTACCTAAGGGGACCACTATGAAATAAATAGAAAAAACGCGAATATATATATTTTTTATTATTTAAAAAAATGTTAAAAATGGCTTTATATCCAAACAATTTTATTAAAATTGTATGTTAATAGTTATGATGATCGAAGAAATATGTCTTTCCATCTCGATAGCAAAGCTGTACTTGGAAAATTAAGCAATACCGCAGGGTTATAAATAGTTCCCCTTACTGGTTGATGATTCGCTTTTGCTTGCCTAATAGCTGATGTTACTTCAGGTTTATGTTTTTTTTATAGACGAGCAGATTGGAGAAATAATAAGTCCTGCACGAAGTATGACGCACCCTTCGACTTTTATTTATATATGCAAGAGATAACATGTCCTGATAGACGTGACGTCAAAGTAATACGTATTGAAATAAACTTCGTGATTTGTACCTTTTTACCCTTCGAAAAAATTTCTTTTGACTTTTCCTTTATAAATCTGTCTCTGATGTATTGCCTACCTTCTCAGAATGAATTTCAAAATCATGAAAACATGAAACCTAAAAAGCAAAGAAGAAATGTACCTAGGCGGAACTACGAACAATTTTCTTAAGGGCGTTCGTTTCAATTCACTACGCACTACGAAACTACAAGGCTATGAACAAACTCCCAAATCTTTGTGTCTTGTTTTTATTCTAACTATGAAATTTTTTTATTCAACTCAATAAAAGAATTTGTCGATTCATAAATAAAGAGACGTGATAAATGTGTTTAAAGGAACTTAAAAAAAGTAGCCAACAGAGAATTGACTCTCACACGAAGGGTTCTATGTGACACAATGTTTCTTTTGTTAAAGATTTCTCATAGCATTGCCACAAATATGCAAAATTGAGCGTCAATGTAAAAGCTCGGTTTACTTGTAATTCCAATAAGAACAAGAGCTTCTAGATGGGAAATTGAAAAGTTTAAATAAAAAAGGATTTAAAACGATCACAAGATAAAAAGATCATTTGATGGGAAATGTGTGAATATATGATTCTGACCTTTTTTTTTTCTTGGCAAATTCATGCAAATTCATTTCAAACCAAATTTGCGCCATTTAAATTTAAAGATGTACAAAACGTGTTTTTAACAAGGCAACTCAATTTTACGGCAAAAAGTTGGCTATGTACTGCGGTACGGAACCCTTCATATGCGCGTTCGACTGGCACTTGGCCGCTTTTTTCTTTCAAAACAATGCGCACCGTTGATTATTTTCTTCCATGTCAGGCCGCAGTGTTACTTAACGGTTAACGTTCGGTTGGGCCATGTGTTCTTGTGGCACTGCTGAGGCTGTCCCTTATTTTCTAAACTTTCTAGTCCACGATCAAATAGATAGCGTCCTCGGCCAATCACAAACTTGACGAATATTGATGAGAGTATAAAACGAGCGACGTGCAAGAAAAACCTCATCAAGACATTTTTAATGTAGCGCGACTGTGAACGAGCAGTGCGCTTCCGTACAGTGACTCACAGCGATTGCAAGTAACCCGCGTCGGACAATACTGTCGTGTGAAAATAAAATAATATAATTTAAATGAAATAATAAAAACTGTAATTGCAATAATAAATTCCGGAAAAAAACAAGAAATACAGACCGAGCTATGAATCCACGATTTTTTTAAATTTTGTCGGAATTTGGTATACATTAAACAACATCGAAATACCTATTAATTGAAAAGTGAACACATGTAAACATTAACATAATTAAAACCATCATGAAACCTAGGGCGGCTCTGTCTCGGATAACTTACAATAACAAACTGAAAATAAATCTAGTTCACAATTCAACTTATCACAAAAATTGGTGCTCCTAAGCCAAACAAACGCTGCAAAACGAAGTGTTTTATGGTAATCACCTAACTCCCATTTATTATTGAGAAAGTGCTTCCTACAGTATTTAAAAAAAATAATATTTCCAACAGATATTTAATTTTTTTTGTTAGTTACACGTTTTCGCAGATGAATACATTTTTACATTTAATCGCATGGACACATTTGCATCGTTCCTCATATTTTATTACCTTTTTTTTTTGGTTAAAAGCAAAATATTTTCGAATTAGCACGTACCCCTGTTTTACATTTGCTTGCCCGACTTGGTCGTGGCACCCTCTCACTGGAAAGTGTTAAATTGACCAGCCCACAAAATGAAAAAGTAGAATAAAATGTTCACACACGAATACAAAAACACAACAAAAATAAATATATCCGTGCATGAAAGCAATGAAAGCTGTTTATTTTCCCACGCAAGCACGTCACTTTTGGAAGGAGCCAGCGCGCTGTTAGTCGAAGCTGAATATGGACACCTGCTGCGCCGAATATCATCGTTCCACGCCCCGTTCCGGCCTACACGTTAATGCAACAACCACAGGCGTTGTCGTTCCCCCATGACCAACAGCCGAATGTTATGCTTATTGCGGGCAACAACAACGAAGACGACGACAACAACCGTTAAGAAGACCTACACTTACACGAAAGCCTGAAAAACGGGCTGTGGCTGTAGTGTAACGAACTACTTCAACTCGAGATGTAACCTCAGGCACGAGGCAGGCATCGTCAGCAGGGGTAGGTGGCCACTAAACTGCGGTAGTCCAGTGTATACTCGCATACTCGCACAGTGAATTGACGGCAGCGGCCGAAAGTGATGCTTCTAAGTGCGCAGACATGTGGCGTCATGAAGTGTTGGGATTGGTGGACTGTCTTTTTCGTTTTCTCGTTTGACTTCTACTTGACGTTCCGATGGTAATTCGGGTAAACACGCCCAAAACAGTTGTTGCGCAGCATAAAATGACCTGTGGCATGTGAAGTTATTATGGTTTAGACGCATACATATGCACATCTAATGTGCGTATACATTAATGACAATAGGAGTGGAAAATCTACATAAAACAACGTTGTAGCAATTTTGGCAAAGTCATGTAATTGCATTTCTAAATTTTGGCCAAGATCAATGGCGTGTTGGCTGATTGGGCCACGTTTCAAAGCAGCAAAATATAAGTCGCCTTTAAGTTTAAATAAACAAAACTGATATGCACTCACCCTTAGCATTCATGGTTCTGATTCTTTCACTGATTCATTCAAAATTTATGCTGTTCAAACTGGTGGAGTACGGAAAAGCACTTCTAAAGGTGTGGACAAAAGCCTGGTCATTTGACTAAGACAGTGTAGAGGACGAAAAGTGTCAATTAGCGGAAAATTGTTAAAGGAAGAGTTCGCATCTTCACTAAGCATCAAAAACTTCGCGGCAAGTGAAGGGTGGCTTACAATTTTCAAGAAGAGAAATGGAATTGTGTTTAAAAAAGTTTGCTTATTCAATTGAAGACTTTGATTGAAAACTATAATGCCGGAGACTGATAAAACTGGCCTATTTTTCAGATGTTTACCGGACAAAATGCTAACTTTTAAAGATGAGAAATGTCATGGGGGAAAATATAGTAAAGAGTGGTTGACAGTTTTACTGCTGTAAATATGGACGGATCGGAAAAACTTAAACCCTTAGTGCTAGGGAAAGAAATGAAACCGCGATGTTTCAAAGGAGTGAAATCGTTTCCTACTGATTATCGTGCTAACAAAAAAGCTTGGATGACAACCGAACTTCTTAACAATTGTCATGAAAAGGACATGAAACGACAAAAGCGGAAAATTTTACTATTTTTGGACAATTGCAATATCCACAACTGTCCTCCTTCATTGTCCAACGTAGAACTCTACTTCTTTCCGGCGAATACAACTTTCAAATTGGTCCAAGGCATCATCCGTAATTTTAAGACGTTTTATCGCAAAGAAAAAGCAGCTAACTTTGAATATTACGGTTCTGACAGCTATTTTACTGATTGACAAGGCATGAGGACTGTTACACCCTCAACGATTTTCAACTGCTTAAAAAAATCCGGTTTCATAAAAGAATATTAGGAAAATCTTCCAATAATTATGGATGGCGAAAAACCAGCAATAGAACCACATGTTGACATCAGCGGTGTAAGTTTTTCTAACTATGTTAAAGTGGATATAGATGTTGCGGTTTCAGGTTCACTAACCGAAAGCGAAATTTTTTCTGCAACAGATACGAATGAAAAAGCAACGATGAAGATGAGGATGATACATCAGAAACTTAAGCAGAGGTGTCAGTTAAGGAAGCAAAAGCCTCATTCGATTCCATACAAAGTTTCTGTCTACAAAACGAAAGTGATGAAAAGACATTTCAGGCACTTTATCTCTTACCAGACTGAGCAGCAGCAATGTGCTTTGAAGCAACCCAGTATAAGAGAGTTCTTTTGAAAGATCAATTAATTCTTTACTTTTACCATTGTTAAAGAATAGGAGTTAATAAATCATAATTGATCAATATTGATCATTTGATATTTCAAACATTCGATAATTAGTAATATTTTAAGAGTCCCTCGAGTTTCGAATTAACGAGAGTCAACTGTACCTATAAGTCACTACAAACAAAAGCGGGACAAATCTTGGAGACTGGATTCCCGTGATAGATGAAATATTTACATACAGTCAGTCACATGGATATTCGCACAAAGTCATGTATTAAAGGTAGAAAAACCTACAAGAAGTTCAAATTCACAAGTTCAAATACTCTAATTGATTATGTTATATCAAATGTAGGATCAACTATTATAAAGTTAAAGTGTTCGAATGATTTAAAAATAACAGAACATGAAACTATTTTAATGAATATAGTAATTGACAGACAAGAAACAGGTGATAAAAGAAAACGTAAATCACAGAGGCGGCGTTAGGCAAAATGCGGGCATCGGCGACACTGAATTAATTGTTCTGTTGATAATGAACTAACAGCAAAACAGCAAAAAAACAGACGGCCTTTTCGGCTTTTCGCCTCACTGAATTTTTTTAATATTTCATCATAACTGATGCCAGCCGCTATTTCAGCTTCAATTGATAGAACTGATAACGCAGACAGCCTCTCTTGTACTAGGTAGGTTTTTAGCAATTTCAATTTCGAGAAGCTCCTCTCTGCAGAAGTTGTACTAACTGGAACCGTGAGCATGATTCTGATCGTTATGTATACATTTGATTACACTTTTTCCAAATTATTTACTAACATGTACTCAGTGTTGCCAAGTTTTTTCTGAGCCAAAGCACAGTTCCTAATATTTTCAGCGTTAATTTTGATACCTTGGGCACAAAAAAAATCATTTTCCAGTTTCCCAAAAAAAAAAAACATTTATTTAGCTCATGTCGTAAATAAGTGTTACCAAGCCTTTGAGCGTCCAATTTTGACCTATGCGAGTGCAGTATGGTGGAATATAGTATAGAGTTTTCGAACATAAGTGCTTGCGAGTTTGCACCCGATTTACAGAAGCGCTCATTCCGGCTTCCGGCATCAGCAAAAAACAAAAGACTATTGGATGCTTCCGGTGTGTCTAGGATTGACAACGTTATCCTGGGCTTACTGAGGAATCGGCAACTGTAATTGAGAACGAATTCAAATCGGGATTTTGTTATCCTAACCCGAGATACTTTAAAAAAACTCAGTAGAAAAGGGACACATATCAACTCAGGCATTTTGGTATTTAGGCGCACATGTCCGCTTGTCGGACTCGAGCAATATTCTCGTTGGAATAACAGACATTAGAATTACTGTATTAGCGTATTCGCAAAGCGTATTTGCAAAATTGCATTTAACATCGCCAAACTAATTTTGTTCCTAAGTTTGCCTTTGGCAAGGTTTGCTTGACTAAAAACCCTTTCAACATCGGCATTAGAATGTGGCAAACAAAGCAGTTTCAAGGCTAGTTCGTAAATGTTTCCATAAGGATTTAAGTAGGTTTCAGCGTTAAAAAACAGAGTTAATGAAGCACTAAAAATAAAATGAAAGCACTAAAAGAACGCCCGAGCACTAAAATGACATTTTGGGCACTGAAATAATGTTTTGAGCACTGAAATTAACGCTGAAAGCACTAAATTGGCAACGCTGCATGTACTGAATAAGTTGCTTTGCGTCATTGATAGAGTTCAGTGAAGTAAAAGTAGATTTTAAAAGCTGGAGTTCCTCATTAATTTCGAATGGCTTCGCCTTCCTGAAGTATTGTACCTTAATCCTTACAATGTACGTTGTATTGTTGTGTTAAAAAAGTTAACTCTGTAACATTTCAACAGATTGTATAGGTTCATCAATATGTTCGTAACCAAAGGTTCTTTTTTTCAGCTTCGACAATACTGTTTTCAAATCTATTGCGACTTTTAAGTTTACTTGAACCGATTGCCTTGGTTTACTTTTATTGTTCACACGTAGTAAAATCTCGCACCACACGTGTATTGCAACTCTAAATTCAAATTTTAACATTTCGTTTAAAACTGCTTGAAAGTCGCTGAGGGTTTCCGAATCATCACTTTTATTTTTTAGCTCATGTACGCATTCGATAACGTCATCAAGTTGGAAAAATATCGCTTTTACTGCTCCGATTCTACTTTCCAATCGTGTTTCAGACTGAGATTTAAGTGTCAATTTTAATTTAGTTTTTAAAAGCTACCAACGCTTGCTTGGCTTTGAAAAGAGTGCATCAACTTTATCAATAAAGCCGAAAAATGTTTTACATATGGTAGAAGATCATCTATCAAAAGCAAATTCCAACTACGGCAACCACTTGGCGTGATGAATGCTCGGGGACTAAAATTAAGTGCCGTTGTTATATCCTTGTCCTCTACAGTTTTGAATATCAAGGCCATGTTTTTCTAGTAATATTTTGATAGTTTCACTCTGCTTTTAATTTCGCCAATCACTGATTGCGATATTTATGCAATAAGTGCTCTTTAAGTGTGGGATGATATTTGAATAGCAATTTATAAAGGTCTATACAATTTTCACTGCTTCCGGTGTTTTAGTCCTGTATAAAATTCTATCCATTTTATCATGTACTCCACGTTTCCTTGACTTTGTTCATGTCTCTGCAAGATCCTTCCTAGATCTTTCCAGTCACAACATCCTTCTTTAACCATCTATGTTTGCGAGGGCAAAAAAATAAACTTTAACTTGTAGTATGGAGTAAGCTAACCACCTTGGATGTAGTTTTTCGCCATTGCTCGAATTTCTATAGGAACGAAAATTCGTAAAATTTTGATCATTTGCGTCTTTTGCGTCTTTGGGGTAATTTTCTTCAGATTGCTCTAAATTTTGTCGGGGACAACAAGTGTTTTGATATTTTTACTCTGTATATGGCTCAGAATCGAAGATAACATCAGTTGCATCCCACCCTGATGCTGTAGCAGAAAAGATATCAGATTCATTCGACCCCGAAACAAATTCTGTTTCAGTAACTAAAGAAGCTTGCCTAAGGCACTCATCCTTGGCTTCAGGAGCTAAAACCATTGAAGAAGGTTTCTTTAGGATCGGAACTCATATCTCCTGTTGGACATAACCATTTCAGCTTTTCTTTTTCTTTTTGATGCACCGGATACCCATTTCCTTCCTGTATCTCTGTCTCATGAAGTTCCTCCTGATATGGTGATCTATAGAAAAAGTTCTGCGGAGTGCTTAATGGACGGGCAGGATATTTCTTCTATTCAATCACTTATTACATTTTACAGACGAATAAATATGCTAAAAAGTTTTTGCGAAAACTGACTTACCTCACAAATGTTGAAATAAATCACAAACCAATAAATTAAACATATTTAAAAATAACTTCTTTACAAAATGTTAATTTTGTAAGACGGAAGAAATACATGGGACCCTTCGACCTTTGTAAGAAATAAGTGTGTGAAGTAGAAACAATAACTGACGGTTCGGGTGAATCCCTGGTTTCTCGAGTATAACATTCTTTCATAATGTTGCCAGACGCCTCTAGCTAATAAATTACAACACTCGTACGGAAATAAATGTAGTTAACTACATATTATTATATGGAAAAACAACGTTTACTGTATTAACATTTTCATTGTTATGCATTTCAAAGACGGCAAACAAAAAACAGAACAAATTAACTTAAAATGATGTAATACAATTTGCACAGTAAAAATTTTGTCTTTTACTTTCGCAAAACGTTTTCCAGAAAATTGTGTACATTTTAAATGAAACCAGGGGTCGACTAACGACATCAGTTAACGAGTGAGTGAAATTCATACGATATCGTGTGATCGAGTAACTAAATTGGGATGATCACAAAAGAATCCTCACGTGTCATATGCACATTGAAAATAGTACTAGAAATATTGTACTACACTGAGTGGAGACAACTGGTAAGTGTCAAATGCATCGATTTGTGAATAGTTTTTTTGTATATTTGTAAATAAACATTGTTTCGTTTAATTTTAATGAATAATTGTAATATTCTGAATATCTTTTATCCTCCAATATGTGTTTATCGTCTGAAAATGTGGTATTTTCATAAAGTTCCCCAAAATTTCCTTCTGCGGGGGTAAATTTTATTCAACATCGACCTTAAATATATTTAAAATAATAAGCAAAAACACAAAAAATAACAACAAAAAGGAATATTGTTACATATTGTTTTTTTTCCCCGAAAGCAACTTCATCCGTCAGCAACAATGATACCAAGTGAAAAAAATGCACGATCACGTATGACAGAACGCCAAATTTCGATACTCACCATTCGATATCGTAAGCTGTCATACCAAATGAGCATAATTCAGTCACGTATTGCTCGATAACTGATGTCATAATTCGACCCCTCTAGCTATGATTTTCTAAATTCTTTCTCTGGTTTTCTGCCTTCCTTTTCCGATCAGTCTTCTCTGTTCGCCTTCTATACGGTTTTGTAGACGTTTACGTCTTCTAACTTTCACATCATCTACTTTTTCTTGTTCTTTTTTGTTAAAAAATAAAAATTCTTTAAATGCTAAAGACGAGATGCTGCAAGGTTGTTTTGTGTCAGTGGGTTTGGATGATTTTAAGAGCGACTCTGGATAGTAAAGACGTTTTTGAAGAGTGATCCGAAAGTAGATTGAATGGGCTGAGCTATCGATGCCCAATCTGAAAAAAAAAATCAAAAAATTTAAATGTAACAATAAAAAATTTCTAATAATTTTGTTAAGGTAAAACATACCAGATTGCTTTTCTTTTGCAAGTTTTGTCAACAGAAGTACAGCTGGATGATTTAGCTAATAAATTCAAAACTTTTTTGGTTCCATCAAATCTTGTTTCTGATAGAATTAACTTTTCATTTTCTTTTTGAAGCTTTCAAGCTCACTATGAACGTATTTCCTATAATCAATGGCATCAGCGTTAAATGGTCGATATACCACATTTTCGAAATTCATTTTGATTTAGCTCTGTCCGATCGGAGCCATCCAAAACTAGTTTTAAAACTTCGCAAAAGTTAGCTTTGGTAGCCGCTTTCCCCGCGTTACCCGGAATATTTGGCCATTTTTGAACTATGTTATTATAATAGGAATATGCGTAGTGTTTGGTAAGAGCGGATATAAAATTATCCCATTATCGCAACAAAAGTAGCTGAGTTGCATCGTCAGGTGTGATTTGTGAATAGTAGCCGTTTAGTATTCTTATTAGTAAGCTGGTCATTAAAACTATTGGCCACGTATTCAAAAAATGTTTCCGACCGCATCCAGCTACTTTCTGGTCTCTCAAGTACCCATTCTCTTGCAATACTGTTAACAACGGTTTGAGGAGGATGCACATAAGGAAATACTACCAAGCGACCTTACACAGCTTCGTCCACCCGTTTTGACATAAAGGCATAAAGAGGTTTTATCTGCATTGAAGATTCTGGAAGGGTCTTCCAAAATATTCGATGCACTTACTTCTTGTAAATACTCCTTACCAACCCTTCCTTCCTTCAGCTGTTACAAGGGACAGTACGGGATGGCGCTTAAGGTAACCGTAATATACTTAGATTTGACGGGTACGTCAAAAGGTGTTTTCAATTCGTCGTTCTGTATATTTTTTTGAGGGAGAGTACGATAACTTGGGCGCCAAAAATTGATAACGATTTTTTGTAGAGGGGTCAAAAACAAGCAGGAGGTAGGGTCAATTTAAAAAAAATGACTTAAAATGAAAAAAAAGCAACGGCAATACTTACAAAAAAGTACTACACCGGCTTTGAAAGCCAGAAACATGTTCTTTAATCATAGGCTTAAAATAAATAGTTAACTTTAATAGTTTTTGACAAATTCGCATGCAAACTCAAAATTTTGATAAAAAAATTTAAAAAAAAAAGTTTTGACCATTTTTTTCAAAATTGTGAAATGAAGTGCTAAATTTGGTTTTTGTAGTCAATGCTTGTATTAATTTTGAATAGAACACAAAGTACGCAATTCGTCTTTGAACCGTCTGTGTAGATTCTCACAAATCCGAGATGAAATTAATGTGTCAACGAGTCCTCTTTTGTCGGAAGAACAACGTCAATGTGTTTTTCAAAATCACATTAAGTTGGTGTATAGTCTGTCTGATTTAGTGCTAATTGCCTCGGTATTGATTCTAGAATACAGCTGTGTCCATATGGTTTTGAGATCTATAGCTTAGAGTTCTGAGTCTAACTGCACTTTGTGTAGTTATGTTATAAACATATGTGGAGGTCTTTAGGCAACAGATGGAGAAAGACTGTCATAGCATCCAAAGGAGTTGTCGCCTGTAGTCCCTATGCATGCCATTCTTTGATCTTTGTTGAGCTTTGCTATTTTGTGTTTTATCTTAAGAGCCGTTCACCAAACTAATGATCCGTAAGTGAAGATAAGACGAACTACGCTAGTATACATCCACTGAACCATTTTATGTTTTAGACTCCACTTTTTACCAAAGGTTTTGTTACAGGTAGAAAAAGCTATACATGCTTTCTTGACCCGTTGATAACATTTGATCTTCCAGCTGAGTTTAGGATCTATATAGACTCCTAGGTATTTTGCGCTGGGTGATAGAGACAGTTGTTGACCGTTTAGGCGGGGGAGGTTAAACGGTGGAATTCATTTTTTTTTATTGGTGAAAAGCATCATTTCCGTTATGCCAGGGTTAATACTTAGGCCACAACTTTTAGCTCAGAGTCAACTTTTTTCAAAGCAAGTCCCATGATCTTGCTGATTATGGTAGGAAATTTTCCCGACACAAGTCAACCGCATATACTACTACTTTAATCCTCTCCCTATCTAGTTGTAAGACTATTTTATTCATGACAATAAACCAGAGAAGAGGTGAGATAACTCCTCCCTGGGGTGTTGCTCTGCTGGCAATTTTTGTTTAAGTCAAGCTCCCTAACGTGTATCTGAGCATGGTGATAATCCATTGACTGATATGATTAAGCATGCATGAATTGTTTTCGTTAATAGGTTTTTAAAAGCCCCTTCAATATCTAGGAAGGTTGCTAATGTAAATTCTTTATAGTAAAGAGTTCTCAACACTTTGTGTTGTGTTTCTGTTGATTTATCTCTTAGGTAGGCGTGCTGGGATTTTGATAGACATGTTTCATCTATAGAGTTTTGTGAGTTTATTGTCGAGAGTCTGTTCAAGTGTCTTCAAGACAAGGGATGTGGGGCTTATTGATCTGAAGTCCTTCGCCTGCCTGGTCGCATTCGGAGTCATGACATTGTTATGTAATTGCTTACGATATAGCTTATGAAAAATGGCTTAAGCCACTGAACTACTACATCTTTCTTTCTTTATCATGATCGGATATAATTCCATTTGGACGCGGGATTTTAAATAGAGCGAAGCGGCTTAAGGCCCATTCGATTTTGGCATTGATAATAATTGAACTTCCTCCGTGGTGTCACGGATCGTGGAACCAAAAAATCTGCGAGGTTTCGTGTATTATGCATAATACATGAATCTAATCATCAGATGAAACTGGTTTAACCATTGAAACTAACGTGCAATCTGCTTTTTATTTACAATAGCTGTCTTTTTTACTAAGAAAAGAAAAGCCAGTGTTCTGCCAAGCGACATATATCATTTAAACGGCACATAAATGACATGTAGATTGAGTACCAAGCACCTGGTGCACCTGGAAAAAACATTAACCTTCGGCCATCATATTCAGGAAATATTAGGAAAAACATTTTTCTCTCATCAATCGAAAGTCTAAATAAATCAAAGATAATGAACTAAAGATTTTCAAAGCTTTATTCCGATCCATTCTCTTGTATATCCGCAAATTGCAAAAAACGCAAAACAAGCTTTTAAAACTTATGCTGAATTTACTTTTGCTTTTTGGAACGAACGAGCTGATTTTGATCACTTATATAGAAAAATGTCCTTATATAGTATAATATAATATAATTTATTTACTTCCAACCAGGAAATTGTTGATCCTATTTGGTTTCTGGTCCTATTTGTTAATTTGTTTTTCGTAACATTATTCTCACGCACACATTTATTAATCTAATTATTGATTTATTTTATTTATTTATTTATTAATTAATTAATAAACACTTTTATTTTTCGTTTAATTCTATTTATTTATTTATTTATTTATAAATTAGTTTATTAAACTATCTAATTATTTTTTTTCATTCATTTATCTATTTAATTATTTATATTTATGATATTATGTTAATCACTTTTTTTATTTAAATTCTGTGATGAATGATCTTGGAATTAATTATTGTTTGTCACCGCTGCCTCTCTCCTCTCGAGTCAACATTTGTATGAAGGGGTTTTTTTTAGTACCTTTGCCTTTAAAAATTTAATTAAGATCTGTGATATTTAATTATGTAAAAATTTCAGTTGTAACAAAACAATATGCCAAATCACTGTAAAATGTGCATTAGTTAAATCGTTTGTTAAGGAATGTATTTTTACGCTAGAATAAAGTTTTATATTTCTATGTAATTGGAAAGCGTTGATTCAAAGGTCATTTAAAGAGATGCCAATATTATTTCTTACGGTTGATTACTGAACCGATAACAATCTATATTCTGATCGAGCAAGTCAACTCCGTCGATACTTGGGCGCACGAAGGCTGCTGGTTTATTATTCAACATTTTTCACTTGCAGACCACCGCTGTGCAGATCCAATGAGCTCCTTCACGAACAAATATTATATCTGTAATTTTGTCCTTTATTTCAAATTAATATATTTAATATCTTGAGGTTATTTCAATGGAGCATTTTCATCGCTGTTTGCACGAATCGTACCGTTGCCTTGCTGGCCACTTTTTTTCAAGGCCGTGAGCTATCAAAGAAATGTGAATCAGTTGGCCGTATAGACACGACATTGAAAGCTTCATCTTATTCCTTGAATATACTATGGTATGGTATAACTCATCTATACTCACTTCAATGGTTTTTGTATAGTACCGCATTTATATTTTTTTCAACTTATTCCAAACTAGTCTTAATTTTGTGAATTTGTCCTGGGAGTCTAGTGCCTACGTGAATGTAACGCGTTATATATTCAAACCAATATCTAGGTCTTGAGTAAACAACTCCAGACTAGTAAGTATCACCACCTGTGTCTCAGTATATACGGTTACGAACCTTTACACACAATATCCACTCCGGAGGAATATGGCCAGAAATAGGCGGATGTCATCTCGTGTCACATCAAATTGGGAAATGTCGTGTAGAACTACACATAACTTTGAATGTCCCATAAACAAATCGTAGACGTCATTTTCATGAAAAAGCTCAAACCATACGGTAGGTGATCTATTCTTATCCAAAAATGCAAGCCTATCCCAATCCTTTCTAAGTTATTCTGCCATGTCCATACATGCCTAATCTCTTTGCGGAGATTATTTTTTCTTTCCTTTCCTTGGTACTTCCTGCTTCTTCTGAAGGAGAAGGCGCTAGCTGTGACAAGGGTTGTCACAAGTGACAATCGTTGTCTCTTGGTTCACCTGCCTATCCGTTAGCAAGTCAACTCCCAACATTCGCGAGCATTCTATTATAGTTTCAGCTCTGAGTTGATTACCAGGTCAACGGCTTATGTCACCAATAACAGCGGCGTCACTCAGCTTGGAGTGCACTTATAAATAGCCTCAAAAATGTCGACAATATCAACCACCATCAGACTAAAACAATCAAAATAGTAACAGAGTATTTTTTTAACTGGAATACTAATAAAATGCATTAATAATAAAATGAATATTACTGTGCAACGCGCCTAAGAAAACACTTGACAACAACATTCAGAGTTGATGTGTTATCAGATTTAATGATGCATAAATAAAAATAAAATGCACTTTCGTGGTAACTTCAACAACCCAAAATTGAAGAAAAATATTTGACAGAAAAAATGTCGCGAAATCTAACAAATTGTGTCATAGAGTTTGAAGACGTTTATAATTTGATGGAAATGTAAAAAAATATATATTATCACAAACAAATGAATGACCAAAACTTTGCTGTTTACAAATTTGGGCGTTGGGCACATACGACGCAAGATAAAAACGCTTAAACTAGCTTAAATATATCTTAATTTTACTTCAATTACTCCAATTATATATAGAATATAAGAAGATAGAAAAAGGACAGCAAAAAATCGGAAAAGGTGTTCAAGGTTCATGCTATACAGGAATCCAAAGAAAGGATCAGGGGAACTTCTAAGCTATACTTTAGCTCAACTAAAGAGAATATATAAAGACAACTCTACCCATTATATACATTACGTCTAGGCTTTATATTTATCTAAACTAACTATCCTAAGCTACCCTTTATAAACTTAAGCTTAGCCGAATCTATCTTTAAAATAATGAAATTTCCTAATCTATCTTTGGAAGTTTGAATATCCAACCTTGTTTCCAATTTTACCTCTCGGATCCACCTTTAAATGTTATTCCTGGATTGGCTTTCCATACTTGCATCATCTTGGTGCAGGCTTTTCTACCTCCGGACATACATAGCACTTAAGGCGATTCGGCGGACACATTCCCTACGGTTGTAATCCATTTCAACAACCTTGTCATTGTCCTGTAATTCAAACCTATTCTGCCGAAAGGACGTCCTTCACACACACAAAAGTACCCCCCACATAAGAATTCACATGCGTTTTATTTTTGTGAGTATTTTAAGTTGGAAAGAAAGGAAAGAAGGGAAAGCTTTGTGGATAAATACTATGAACACTTTTTTTCTAATATTTTCACACGACCATACAAAAAACAGCCCTATTGAAATTAACTCAAAATTGTGAAAAATTATCCTAAGAAATGATTACTCCTGATTATCGACTCTCGTTTTGAAAGCTGGATTCCTCATCGGCCGATAGGCAGTATGTTTGACATGGTGGTCTAAATTTTATGACGAAAAAACTATCAAAAAAGGGACGATTTTAATTCTTAAATTAAAACCAATAAAAATAGTTCAAATTCATTAAATTTATAGTTTTTAACTGCCTTGTCAGATAAAAAAATTGTATGCATATGTACACTGCCGTTCACAAGTTCCTGAACAAATTCATATACAAATAATGAACAATAAAGACTTACTTAAAGTGTACAGTTGAGGCCATTTCATAGATTCTTGATCCACTTAACAACGGCAATGTTTGGAAAATTGTTTCAGAAATGTGAATCCTACAAATCTTCTTTTTCATGATTTAGAATGACGTCTACAATGCTGGCACATGAAAATATGCAAAGTAAATTATGAAGCTACTAGTTTTTTTTGTTCAAAGCCTGCTATACCTTGATGCTTTTAAAACGTTTAACTATATCAGCAAAAAGAAACCCATGGGGCTTACTTACATGAGGCAAGCATGGTTTTGTAAAAAACAAATCCACTGTGACTAATTTGCTGGAGCTTACTTCTTTTACTAATAAAGTGGGTCAAGTCGACTGCATTTACACCGACTTCAGTAAGGCATTTGATAAGCTTTTCCATAAGCTAATAGCTTTTAAAATGAAAGCCCTTGGTTTCCCTGCGTCCTTTGTGGAATGGATTTGCTCGTAACTTGACGGACGAACCTATCAAGTCTTGTTTAGGGGATCAACCTCTAAATCAATTTACGCTACCTCAGGGTAGCCACCTAGGTCCTCTGTCATTCATTATATCTATTAACGATGTTGTAAGTGTGCTCAAGAACTCTACAGTTCTAATTTATGCCGACGACATAAAAATATTTAACGGAATTAACAATTTTTCAGACTGTTGGGCTCTGCAGGATGACCTTAATTCTTTCGCAAAATGGTGCTCCATTATTAAACATCTCTAAATGTTTAAACATGTCCTTTTCTAGAAAACGTAATCCCCTGACCTATACGTACACCTTTAATAGTTCTGCGCTGGTCAAAGTTAACCTGACAAGGGACAATTCGCTCAAAATCTTGACTTCTCAACTCATATTGAGCAAATTGTCAACAAAAGTAACTGCCTCCTCGGCTTCATAAAACGCTGAAGTAAGAATTTAAATGTTTATTAATAACAAGTACCCTGTACACTACATTGATGCTTGAGTACGCATCCCATGTATGGTCAACGATATACTGAACACATATTGAACGTATGGAGTCTGTACAACGCAAATTTGTTCGTTTCAGTCTTTGGCATAAATCATGGACTTATCCTCTTCGCCTTCCACCTTATAAGGACCGTCTTCTTCTTATCGGCATTAATTCTTTGCAAAAACGTCGCAAAGTCTAGTTCTGTTTCAGTAACTAAGGCACTCATCCTTGGCTTCAGGAGCTAAAACAATTGAAGAATGTTTCTTAAGGAATTTCGTCATACCGGAACTCATATCTCCTTTTTTTTTTTTTTTTTTTTTTATTTTTGCAAATTTTATTAACCTCTATATTATGTTATTACTTAAGTGCTAGACAAAATTGCTTAAAACTAGCTTAATGAATAAAACTTATATAACTTACTGACCCTATGCGGGCTCTCTAAGTTAAACCTATTGCTAAATCTATATACATGTGTTTGTCTTTCGACTATATTAGCGGTTGATTTATTTTTAATCAGAGGTAACTTAAAACTTTCACCTTTTCTTTTTCTGTTTTATGCACCGGATTCCCATTTCCTTCCTGTATCTCTGTCTCTTGAAGTTCCTCCTCACATGGTGATCTAAAAAAGAGTTAATTTTGGGTAGTTTATGTATATAGTTTAGTGGAGTGCTAAATATACAGGCAGGATAATTCTTCCATTCAATCACTAATTACATTTTACAGACAAATAAATATGCTAAAAAGTTTTTGCGAAAACTGACGTACCCTACAAATGTTGAAATAAATCACAAAAATTTACAAAAATTTTACTTCTTTACAAAATATTGAAAATGTCGTTTTTTTCAAAAATCAATGCTTTATTGAGGAAAAATGGACATAAATTCAATACTAAAAGTATTGCCCATCGCTAGCCACAGATTTTTCCCATTTTTCTGGCAATTCATGGATACCCGCTCTGAAAAATTCGACCGGTTTGGTCGCAATCCACGAATCGATCCATTTTTTGACATCATCGAAATGACGGAAGTGCTGGTCAGCCAGGCCATGTTGCATCGATCGGAAGAGATAGTAATCGGATGGCGCAAGGTCTGGACAATACGGCGGGTGGGGTGGTACATCCCATTTGAGCGTTTCAAGGTAAGTTTTGACGACATTTGCAACATGTGGCCGAGCATTGTCATGTTGCAAAATAACTTTATCGTATCTTGCGACCGTTTCCCGCCATTTTTCCTTCAGTGCTCGGTTCAAACGCATCAATTGTTGTCGGTAGACCTCGCCTGTGATTGTTTCATTCGGTTTTAGCAGCTCATAATACACAACACCCTTCTGGTCCCACCAAATGCACAGCATAACCTTCAGGCAAAGAACATTCTGAACGGCCGTCGATGTTGAGGCATGTCCGGGGTATCCTTACGTTGCCCGACGTTTTGGATAATCGTAATGTGACCATTTTTCATCACCAGTGACGATTCGATGCAAAAAAGATTTCTTTTTGTGACGTTCAAGAAGCATTTCGGACATGCAAAATCGGCGTTCGACGTCTCGTGGCTTCAATTCATACTGCACCCAATGTCCTACCTTTCGGATCATTCTCATTGCTTTCAAACGATTGGAAATGGTTTGCTGAGCGACGCCAAGTGATTTTGCCAGTTCTTCTTACGTTTTTGACGGATCTTGATCGAGCAATGCCTCCAATTCATGGTCTTCAAACTTTTTCACCTGGCCCGGGGCGTTCTTTGTCCGGTGTCGAAATCACCATCTTTGAACCGCTTAAACCACCGCTGACACATTCTTACGTCTATAGTATAGCCCGAGTAAGCTTCGGTAAGCAATCGATGCGCTTCGGTTGCTTTTTTCTTTAAATGAAAGAAGCATATTAAAACTTCCCGCAAATGTTGTTTTGATGGCACGAATGTAGACATTTTACGGCTTTACAAAAACTTTTATGTTTTCGCTAATGACCAAAAATCTAGACTGAAATAATTAGACAATGACATGAAGTTTCTGATGTGACAGCTGTCATGGTCAAATAGATATGAAGTTGTCTGCCATAACGACATTTTCAACCGGTAGTCCTATTATTATTATTATTATTATTATTATTAATTTTTTTTTATTAAACTATACATAAATGCTCAGGGTAATACTTACAAGCTTGTAGCTACCAGGGCTTTTAGCTTAATATGATAATTTTGTATTTAAATAAAATATGTTGATGATTCGCTGCTACAGGGACGGTCAGAGGAAGGGAGAGCAGTAGTTATGACTTCCTCCGAACTTCCCGGCAAAGGTTTAACATGGATAAAACTTAGATACTATCACAAAGGTTGAATATTTGTAAAATTTTGAAAACGTTTTGTTTGTTTTGTTCAAAAGGAACCAAAAGAAGATTTTTTAAGTTTTTATTAAATAATTTGTTGCAAATTTCGTTGAATTTCGAGCAGCCTGTAGTTAAATGATTGATGGAAAGCTGGATGTTTAGTTGGCAGAGGTGGCATGTGGGTGGATCGTCTTTGTTAAGAAGGTGACTGTGGGTGAGCCGGTGCTATCCAATTCTCAACCTGATGAAGCATTTATTCATGGTTGCAGTCGTAGAAGAAGGATGGCTAGCAGGACTTCGGTTTTGATTGATGGAGGAGTAGTGATGGTGGTATGAGGTATGAGTTTGTGAGTTTCAGGATATCTCTTTTGGTGGGATGATATTATGAGATAACATGGCGTTTTCATTGCCCTTTACACCGATGTGACCTGGTACCCAAAGAATCTTAAGTCGGTTTCCAAGTTTGATGATGTTGTCTCTGATTTTGCCAATGAAAATCGACCGGTTGCTTACATTTTCGATGGCTGCTAAAGTTAAAAGACCGTCCGTGCATATCACAGTGTTTTTCTTGGATTTAAAAGCAATTTGCGTGGCTTTCAAAACTGTAAATGCTTCGGCAGAAAAGACTGAGAAATTTGAAGGTAGTTTTTCTGCGGAACGAGATTGTTGTTAGAGTCAACGATTGCGAACCCGGTGCCTTCCTCGCACTTTGAGCCATCCGTGAAGAGAATAGTCCAATCATTATCATGTTCACATTCGGAGTTGAATTTTTTTTTTAAATCGAGTGAGTTCTGTGATGAAAGGATCTCGTGATAATTGCCAAGCTGGGTGGTTCTCAAAATCTTTTTTTTATTTTTGGTTCCAGGCCAACTTTTTTCGCAAACATAATTATGAGATTTTCATTGGTAATGCAGTATTAGGTTTTTGTAAGAATATGGATGTGAGAAACTGTACATATAAATTCAATTGAAAAACATTACGTGTCTAGTTTAGTCAGTAGAAACCTCACAGACTTTGGTGTTTTCGTTGTCGAAGTCTCTGTAAAAAGATTCTCGCTTAAAGTCAGCCGCAATGCTTGCACAACACTCTCCAATTTACTTGCGTACTTGTTCAACCGATGTCGCCTGACAAACATTTTTACAATTATTTTTATCTGAGTCAAAACAGTGCTCCTCGTCGTAAGTCAGCATCTTTTTTTTTATTTCAAGATAATTCAAGAATTTTGACAAAACCATAATTGTGATAACAAATAATCTTCTTGCAATAGTTCACACAAAATAAGAGCATGGAAAAAGGGTAATTTAAATGTTAAATTCACAAGAAGATTTTTTTTCGATTAACATTTAAACTAAGCAATTCCATCAATTATTCAACCATTCGTTTCAAATCCAAAATTTACGAGTCAAAATACTCGTTTAAATCCATTTGTTCAAAAAGTTACGGCTGCCAATATAAGAAACAGAATTGTTTTGAAATGTTTTTTTTCCTTAATTTTTTTTATCTTCGATAAACCATTTTTCATATACAAAAGAAAATATATTACAAATTTGAAAATCAAAAGAGAAAAATAAGTAATTACCCACAACAGATAAATTGAGTTCCGCCCTAACAATAGATCGGAATTGAAGAATGCCTGTCCATTGTATCACATCTGTAGTCATTCATTTATGCTGACATGAAGCAACACAATCCTTTTGAAACCAGCCGTAGTCATTAATAATAACCTGGATAAGTATTGATGTATGGTTCACACCTGCTGACGAAATAGTTATATCAAACATTTGGGTACACTATACAGCCTCATGCTCTAAACTGTTTTTATATTAATTTAGAAACTATTAGTGGACGTCATATAGTGCTAAGCTATTGTAAGTGCACAGCGGAACACGTATTATGCGAGCAAAGTAATTATGTTTCTGTGGCGAGGGCCATACTCGAATTTAAAGAGCATATCCACTTAAGAGTTCTATTCATTTTTCAACAGTTCGCAAATGAAACATTTTGATACTGAACCCGTGTTCATGAATAGAATGAGTGTATCTAAAATGTTGATGAACTCCATGTCGTACGTACGTACGTGGTCTGAGATATCGTACTGGTTTTCAATACTTGTGTTTAGTATCGAGTCCTTCACTTGTAAATACATAGAAGCCCATATTGCTGGGTATGTTCGATGTAAGGTCGTATTTGCATTTGTAGAAGAAAAGCCTGTCGCGCGACCGGCATGCATTTAAAAGTGTCAAATTGAATCAATTTAAAATGTAAAGTTTTTGACTTAACAAAATTAACAGATTTCATTGAATGGACCACAATATTTTCTTAATTGAAATTTTCAATTAATTTTGTCTCAACTGAATGACTCTGCTCGATAGACAGCATTGGTCTGACAGTTGCAATATTATTGTGGTTACTCTCAAGCATTTTCTGCTGAAGTTCTTAACCCTTAGGTGCATGATTTTTTTTATCTAAAAAAAATATATATGTTAAAAAAATACCTAAAAATGAAGGAATAAATAATTTTAAAAATCATACATATACTTCAATTAGTTTTATTTGTGAAAAAAAAGTTGTTATCAATTTTGACAAACTATGCAGTAAGAGTCTGAATTGTATTTATTTTATCTCATATGAAAATTTTGGAAACAATTATTGTTTCTTTTGTCACAAAGTGATATTTTACATTTGACACACATAATGGAAGTGAGCTTCTTGCAGTTTGCATATTTTCATTGGTTTCTTTTAACGGCCTAGGTTTTATCATGACCAATGCCGTCTGTGCGAACATCATCAGGAGGTATTGTTTGAGCACCGAGTTTCAGTTTCTTTTGCGTTGTTGTATTTTCATTTTTATTGAGGCTTGGTCTACCTCTTTTATTATGAGATTTTGCTCCATATTTTCACATTGTTTCAGCTAACTCTGTCCTTAAAGCGGCAAGTTTCAATATGTTTTTGGGATTGGTACCCTTCTTTAGCAAAACTTTTTCGTATAAGATCCAACTGTTTATGACGGCCATATCGAATAAATGATGAAACAGTCTGTTGGTCCACTTTTGAGATTTCATCCGTATTCTGTATCGTCCTAAATAACTGTCCATTGTATCCACACCTGCCATATGAGCATTGTATTCATGTATTGCTTTGAGGCACGATATAGATACGCTCTTTTTTTGCTTTTTGTCATATCGATTGATGGTATCTGTGGGTTCTGCACCCACATACGTAGAAAGCAGCAAGACCTGCTTATTATCCTTCCAGCTCGTAGCTGCAAATTCGACACCTTCAAATGAAGTGACGTTTTCTTCATACGAACCTCTCGGCACAGATGCTTTGAGGATATCTTTCTTTTCAGGCAACTTGCATGTTTTTCCTAATCTGTTTCTCTGAACAGTACCCAAGCAATAAATGCCTTCCTTGCGAAGATAGTGAAAAAGTGGCAGGTTTGTATAATAATTGTCAAAATAAACAATATGGTTTACATTCCTCGGTAAGGGCCGAAGTAAGCGCACCATTGTATTTGATACAGCTCCTAGACTTGGTTCATTAGGCAGCCTTTTGAGATCATTTGTCCCCGAGAAGATTTCGAAAGAATATGCATAGCCCATGAGACAACAGAGTACATACAATTTGAAGCCACATTTATGGGGCTTATTTGGTAAATATTTCTTTATCAAATGACCGATTTTCGTTGCGCACATCTGTTCGTCCAATGACAGGCGATGCTCGAAAGGAACCATCAAAAAGCGCTGATTTAGGTGGTCTACTAATGTTCGTATTTTGTGTAATCTGTCGTGTTTAGAATGCTCAGGAGATAAGTGGTTATCATTATCATTGAAATGAAGTATTTGGCGAAATTTTTCAAATCGGTTCACGGTCATAGTGTCTGCTATCGCATGAAAACGTACGTTGGTAGCCCAATAAGATCTTATGCTTGGATAATGATATACCGAAGAATAAATCAAAATACCAATATATTTTCGTAGCTCAACTAAAGTGATCGGATCGGAGAAATTGGGATTTTTTTGGGTGGCATATTTGTTACATTCTGCAACGATTGTACGATTGTTCAAGAAAATACGAGAAAAATTGGTATGGTATGGATATGCTCAGGATATTTTGAGTGTACTCGGTAGCTCCTTGAAATGCGAAAGCCTGTTCATCCAAGGTCATGTTCTTCTTTTTCCATAGCAAATTGCGCACATTAGGGAAGTTGAAAGAATTTGGCTGGTCTCCAGGTTAGTCTTCGAGTATCAGTGTGTCCTCGGTTTTTTCTTGCCTTTGTTGTTGCTCTTCTTCCTGTTCAAGCTCTTCTTGCAACTCACATACATTGTCATGTATTAGACTATCTTCGTCCACTTCACTATCATCCTCCGAAATTTCTCTATTTTTTAGCTCCCAAAAGAGACTTGGGATCTGCATGTTATCCATTATATTCTTCTAGGGACCTTTAAGTATAATTAGGCATGCAAATCAAAACCAATAAAATAAAATTTGCTTAAAAAATAACGCGAACTAAATAAACCTTCATACGGAAAAAATGCCGCCAATGCATACATTATCATTTTCGATAATAAACTTGGATCACAAAAATTTAAGGCACACAAATAAATTTTTGTAACAATCTATACATATACACAAAATAACGTACTTACCAACAGGAAAAAAATTTTACATAATAAATGCACTTTATTTTTAAGGGAATATATCGATCGCAATAAGAGTGTGATAAGTTAGGTAACGGCTTAAAACTAAATTTCTAGGTAATTGTTTAATTATGAGCACAGTAAATTGTGTTATCAATTTTGATAATCTCTGCACTGAAGGGCTAAATTGTTCTTGAGTCCATTCTTGATCTTGAACAAGCTGTTCTTGTGAACGCTGCGCTCTAAAATATGCAATTCTATCAGGTTTGCAACTAAGTAATTGCGGATTTCACTCATAGATGGCTTTAATTGAATTTTAAGGTTTTCGGACGCACTCGAAATGTCAAACACATTTTGTTATTTGATAGTTGGTACTTCAATTGTTAATCAGTAAACGTTTTTTTTTTTGATTTTTTGTGTAGTTTTTGTTTCTTGAAAAATGAAAAAAATGCTTTTTTTATTCCGAAATGGAAAAAACGCAACGCAAGCTTACAAAAAGTTATGTTGCTTTAAAAAAACGGCAGTGTCAAAATTGGTTTGCCAAATTTCGTTCTGGTGATTTGTCACTCAAAGATGAAAAACGCTCTGGTCGTTCGGTTGAAGTTGATGACCACAAAATCAAAGCAATAATCGATTCGGATCGTAACAATACAACACGTGAGATTGCCGAGAAGCTTCACGTATCACATACATGCATTGAAAATCGCTTAAAACAACTTTGCTATGTACGAAAACTCGATATATGGGTTCCTCATGAACTGAAAGAAAATCATTTAACACAACGCATTAACATCTGCGATTTGTTAAAGAAACGTAATAAAAATGATCCATTTTTAAAATGACTGATAACTTGTGATGAAAAATATGTTGTTTGCAACAATGTCAATCGGAAAAGTTTTATAAACGTGGAATTATGATGCTGCCTGAAAAAATTGTCTTTTATTTTCAAATGAAATCCGCAATTACTTAGTTTCCAACCTGATATATACCTCAACATACCAAAATATAAATATAAAATATTCACTTATAGAAATGATCATACCTTGTTTATAATTTTGTAAACTTGATCACGCTCACAATTCGAGCGACAATAGACAGAGCGACAAGGGCCGCTTCGAGTTATGACTGACCATTATCGTTATTCGACTTAATTTGAGAGCGGTGATAAGAAGTTACCCGGGAACAGGGGCAACCTTACAACATGCCGAACAGCAAAATCGATCATAGAAAAACCGACTTACAAGGTAGCGAAACTAGCAAACTCCACCAAACGAAATTTAAGGCAATTGGTGGGACTGGAAAGAGGGCACATTAACCTTAAACTCTATTAGCAGACTAGCAGAAACCTCAACATGCCAAAGCTGCGAAGAGGAAGGAGTAGATCTGGAGCACTTCCTCTGCTACTGCCTAGCAACAGGGAGACAACTATACAAAATACTGCGGTCAGCACTGATACTGGATTTTGCGCACTTCAAAGAAATTGGGATCGGTGAAATCGCACAAATTCGCAAAACGAAAAAAAAGATTTCCCGACCATACAAATCCAGACAATTCATTGTAATCCTCAGAGTGTTGATAGGCAAGTCATTATCGAGAACAATCAAATGCCTTTCTGGGGTCGCCCAAGGCACACATATTGGGCCATTACTTTTCATTATTCAATATCGTTGAAGTAATTATGCATTGTCATTATCTACTCTATGCGGATGTTCTCAAACTAAACTTATGCTCGGTCCAAGACTGTGTCATGATACAAGTCGATTTGAACCGAATTTCTGAGTAATGTGCTACTAACCGTTTGAATCTTAACAAAAAGAAATATAATGCAATATGCTTCTTTAAGAAGCTATGCTTTAAATTTGATTATGTTAGTAATTATCAGTCTTTCAACCGAGTGAAAATAATTAACGATTTAGAAATCATATTGGATTCTACCATATAAATCACATTATTACCAAAGCAAACTCACTAACTGCTTTCATTAAACGTAATGTTAAAGACTTTAGAAATAGCTTAAAAATACCTTGCTTGAAAAAATATGTCACCGACCTTAAAATTCAATGTTGGGAAAAGAATTGCACTGGGTCGATCAACGTTGGGTGGAAATCTTCGGTCATTTCTCAAACACAAAAAAAAATCCCTTTCAATCATTTGATGAGCATGGTCAGCTTCCTACATTGTTTGCCAGACACCTCCGCAACCATTGAGAGAGTGTTCGCTATTATTAAAAAAATGTGGGCCATCGAGAAGGCATGTTTGCAAATCAATACGTTTAAAAATATATTGTGAGCTCATATTTTTTTTCCGATTTTCACTAAAAGAAATATAATTCAATTTCAAAATTCAAATAATTTAGGTTCGTCAAGTACAACTCGCAAGTTTCGTGCTTGGAATTCTTTGAAGTATTAAAATCAAAAAATTGCTGCGGAAGATAAGTTCAACTTCAAATTGGAACAAACCACGGATGTCAATGCTGGTGCTAGTACTTCTTCCAATGTTTAATAGGTCCTTGCCGTTTTTTTTACCTTTAGTTATTAAAACCACAAAACGGTTCAAATTGAAGAATAAAAATACCTTTGTAACTTGTTATCATTCCGAAATTCCGATCAATATTCCGGAATCGATTCCGAAATTTCGCCAAAAGTAGTTGGTCACATTGGTCATCACTTTCTACTACAACTCCCCCATTTTAACCAAAATCTTCTCCACACCGCCAATAGGAGAACACAATGGGCCCAACCACCCTAACTAACCAACCAACCAAACTACACCTGCCATGGTTTGGAGGGGTTATGCTAGTTTCTCGACTCAGTTCGTCACCCGGCTGGAATCTGCTTGAATCTAAAACCTCCGGCGAGTGTAGAAAAATTTTGCAAATTTGTAATACAAAACTTTTTCTTGCATTCCCATTTTATTCCGACGGAATGAAAACCTTCTCTTGGCGGTTAGAAGTCAAACTACCCTCTGATAGAATTATTTTCCTTCTCCCGCAAAGCTGTTCTCCTGTTTTAATAAATATTAATTATTCTTTAACCTTAATTAGATTTAGTATCATAAATTCATTGAAACGCGCAAAAAGTATCTCAATCGAAATTACACTCTCTTCGTTTTATAAATGTTCTCATTTCGTTTTAATCATAGTGCGAATATAATTAAAACATCCCAACGCAACGCGATTCTTCCGATGGGCGTACCAGAATCGTACCAGAATGTTACATAAAACATAAAAAGTCACCACATAATTCAATTAACCGCGCAGTATGAAAGAAGTTTTAATTACTTCGCGTACTTTTCTAGTTTTAAAATTTTTCAACGATTAAAATTCTTTGCTTGATAATTTATGGGCGAATCCGCAGCATTTATTTTGTTCACACTTGTGGTCGGGGGCTTCCATGATTATTCAAATTCTCTATGCAATGTTTTGTTTTTAAAAACAACAAACAAATTAATTCGAAGGAAAGTATTCAAAAAGGTCTGTGTTTTGCTGAACGTAGTAATTAACACGAATTTTTTAATATCTAACACAATCGGAAGGTATGAAGATCTTGAAAAGTTGTTCCTTCTCCGTTTAACTTCAGAAGCGAGCGCTTGAATGTATCCACGAACAGCTCAGCTTGTCCGTTGGACATTGGATGGTAAGGACTAGAGCAAATATGTTCAATCCCGTTCTCCGCCATGTACTGTTGAAATTGTGAGCTCTTGAATTGAGTGCCATTGTCTGAAACGATAGTCCTTGGTAGACCAAATCGTGAGAATATTTCACTAAGTATTTCTATAGAACGTTGACTAGTTTTGGATCGCGTTGAAACTATTTCCGGCAATTTGGAAAAGGCATCCACTAGGATCAAAAAATAATTCCCTTCGATTTTCCCAGCGTAGTCCAGATGAAGACGTTCCCATTGCTCTGTTGGTGTTGGCCATGGCTGGAGTGTTGTTTTTGTTGGCATCTTTGCTACAGATGCGCAGTTGTTGCAATTTTGAATAAGTATTTTTATATCAGTATCAATGCTTGGCCAATAAAACAAACTTCTGGCTATAGATTTTGTTCTTTCGATCCCTGGTGACTACGGTGGAGTTGTTTGATTACTCGTTTCCTAAACAGCTTCGGAATGACGACTCGTTGGCCAAACATGATACATCCGTCGATGTATCGAGTCGTGGTCAAATCGTCGTGGTGTGTGGACGGCTATAAAAAGTAGCTAGTTTTTAAATACCTTTAAATTTTCCTTATTCTTCTTATCTTGTTCTGTCAAATCAAAAAAGATCAATTTCAATTACTATTCATATTTTTTACTAACATCTAAATTGGTGACCAATTTGACATAAATATGCCTTGCATTTGTGGTTTAAAAGTAGAAAGAATTAATGCCAAGATTCAATGTGCGGTGTGCAAAGTCTACTTCCACTTGCATTGTGTGAACTTGCATCAAAGTGATAGTGCATTTATGAAAAAAAATAACGTTCCATTCCATTGTGCATCCTGTAACCAACACAGACGTAAGTCTCTTCGCTCCCCCCCTCCTACCCAACAAAAAGCGAACGATCACCAAAGCAACTCGTATGCACCAGCGGATAAAGGGCATTCCACCCCACCCGTCAACTCGCCATCACTTAATGTTGACGAAAGCACAAATCCACCGGCTGCTGTCACTCTTGACATCCTATACAACGAAATCGTCGCACTAAGAAAAGTAGTTGCAAACGCTTTGCTGCTGACTACTTCTATCCAGGAGGAAAACAATACACTTTCTAAAAAGGTAAACCATCTCCAAAATATAGTTAACATTCTCCAACAAAAACGGCTTGAAAAGTGTGTGGATATTGTCGGTATACCTGTTGTTGACAACCAAAACACCTTAGAAGCAGTTGTCAAAATAATGTCAGAAGGATTGGGAGAAAATATTACTTCGGATGACATTAAATCGTGTTATGTCAAAACAATTAAACACCAACAACCATCTAAAGCAGCATCTACACGGGCACAATCGTTGGGCATTGTTCGCATTAAATTCAAAACTCTGGAATTGAAGAAAAAAATTCTCAGTAAAAAGAGAAAAACAAAATTATCAACCAGACTGCTTAACAATAATTCAGAAGAGAAGCCGATTTTTATTAACGAAAGTCTCTCAAATTATTATAGGGCTGTATTCAATAAAGCTAAAACAATAAAAGCAGAAAAACAATTAGCTTATTTGTGGATACAGAACGGGCGTATTCTACTAAGGAAATCAGAAGGGGAAAAAATAATAAATATTTGCTCATTTGAGGATTTAGAAAATCTAGTTTAAAATCATTTTAATTTCACTTACCTCTTTCTTTTTAATTGTAATATAAAATAATGTTCTGTGTAAATAATAGGATAAATGTTGATATAGACAATGATGTTCTGGCTGAACCTCTCTTCTGTAAATTTAATGTAGAGATGTTTAATAGTATTTTTCATTCGGAAACAGTTAAAAATCACTTTTCCGTTATTCACCAAAACATTCGTAGCTTAAGAAAAAATTTTGATGTACTTATAGCTCATTTGGATTCTTTTGTTAACAAGCCTGATCTCATCTTTCTCTCGGAAATATGGATATATGATTGTGAAAAAGAGTTTTACAGTATACCCGGATACTATTTTCATGCTAAATGCAATAATGGGTATGCTGCGGGTGGAATTGCAGTTTTTATTCGAGAAGGCCTGGATTTTTCTTACAATGAAATTAATATGGATAGTGCCGATGCTGTCATAGTAAAATGTACAATCTATCTACATAAGTTTTCCTTTTTGTGCTTTATAGATTACACGAAAAAAGCAAGGATCTTTTTGTTGAGGAACTAAGTAGTATACTGAGTTGCGAAAAGGCGAAAAATTTATTTATCTTAGGTGACTTGAATTTGGATGTTTTTAGTGAGTCTCCAATTGCACTAAGCTATTTGTCTATGCTGTCAGCTAATGGTTTAGAACCCGGTTTCATTGAACCTACGAGGGTCTCTAATACCACTCAGACGTGTATTGACCACATCTTTGGAAGAATTGAACGAAATTCAAGTTTTTCACTTACTAGTTCAATATCAGACTACAGAATTTCTGACCACTGTATGACTGGACTTTTTTTTACTAGCGATAAGACTCCTCAAATAAGTCCGTTGAAGAGTGTTCCATTCAGAAGTTCTCAATCAATAAACTTTAATATACTTAATGACCGCCTGTTGAGAGAAAATTGGGCAGAAACATATAGTGAAAATGACCCATCTACAGCATTTGATCTTTTCTTGAGTTCTCTAAACAGTCATGTTCAACAAAGTTTACAGGGTTCACATAAAAAAAGTAGTAAATTAAAACGCCTTAAGCCATGGATGACAAAGACATTGTTGGATAAAATTTTATATAAAAATAAACTACGAGTGAGATGCAAAAAAAATCCTTATAATTTACACCTTTGCAATCTTTACGGCAAAATCTGTAAGGAAATTAACAATGAAGTAAAGGCATGTAAGCAAAATTACTATGTGAATAAATTTCAAGTAGCTAAAGGTAATCTGAAAAGGGAATGGGGAGTGGTAAATGAACTACTTAATAGAAGAATAAGACCCAACTCGCCATCTTGTATTTCTCACAACGGCGAGGATATAACTGATCCCATAATAATGGCAAATGTGTTTAACGAGTTCTTCACTAACATTACCTCCAACACTACTTATGCTTCCAATCAACATAACAACTGTTCTAAGAATGAAATACGAGAAGCTCGCAGTTTCTATTTTGAGGAAATTACTTCATTTGAATTATTGAATATAATTAAGTCACTTGATAATTCAAACTCGACAACTCGGAAAGGTTTTCCTAATACTCTTATAAAGAAAATTTCTTACAATATTGTTGATGTCCCAGCCCACATCTTTAATAAAAGCATTTACTGTGGAATTTTTCCTGAAAATTTAAAAATTGCTGAGGTCATTCCTGTGTTTAAGCGAAATGACAATAAGATCTTAAACAATTACAGGCCAATCTCTTTGCTCTCAGTATTCTCGAAAATCTTCAAAAAAGCCGTTAAAGTGAGAGTTATAAAATTTCTGGAAAAAAATGATTTCTTTAGCCCTAATCAATACGGGTTCAGATCGCATAAATCTACAGAAGATGCACTTCTAAATTTTTCCACATTTGTTTATGAAAGCTTAAATAGCAAAAGAGCTACAGCTGCTTTATATATTGATATTACCAAAGCTTTTGACACTGTGGATCATGTGCTTCTATTAGAAAAATTAGAAAGAGTGGGATTCAGAAAATTTATGCTGAAGTGGTTTACCTCGTTTATAACTGGTAGAAAGCAAGTGGTGAAAATTTCAAACAAATTTAGCGACTGTCGTGATATTCCTATTGGTGTGCCTCAAGGTTCGGTACTTGGTCCAGTTCTTTTTCTGATCTTTATCAATTGCATTTTTAATATAAAGCTTAAAGGAACTCAAACTGGTTTTGCGGATGACATAGCTTGCTCTTATTCTTGTTCTTCGGCATTTGAACTAATTACCAACATAAATCATGACTTAGAACTCCTTAGACATTGGTTCATAACGCATAAATTAGTCCTCAGTGATAAAACCAAGGTCTTATATTTTAATTTATCTGGAGTGAGTTTACAGTATCCTGAGTTAGTTTTTCACAGCCATTGTTGTAAAAAATTTTTACTAAGTAAAGACACGTGTAATGAAAGTAATTTTTTAAAAACTTTTACCGAAGACCTTTGTTGCTCTTCAAAATGTTTTACTGTTGAACGCGTTGCCAACTTTAAGTACTTGGGCCTTGAGTTTGATAGTAATATGAATTGGAACACACAAACTTCATTACTAAGGAAATATTTGCTGAAAGCAACGAGAACTATGTACCACTTGAAGCAGTTTTGCTCTCGTAAGCTCATGGAAACAGTCTACTATGGACTAGTACATTCTAAATTACAATATGGCTTAGCATGTTGGGGAGGCACTCATAACAGCAAGATTCAACCACTCCTGATTATTCAAAAACACATCCTTAGAATAATGTGGAGGAAACGACGCCTGGAAAGTAGTTTTTTACTTTTCCGCAATTCGGGAATACTTCCTTTAAACCACCTATACTTTTATAAAGTCTTAAAAATATTTTTCTTAAGAAGTGGCTATTCTCTCAATCGCAATCCACCTGATTATGGTTTACGAAGTATAAATCAGTACCTAGCATTTGTTCCACCACACAAGACTAGCCACTTCCTAAACTTCTACTCTTCAGTTGCTCCTCGACTTTATAATTTACTACCAATTGAACTAAGGCGTAGAACTCAATCTCTATCCTTATATCGAGAGATCAAAAAATGGCTTTTTAACTTTAAATTTAATGAGATAAGGAACCTAATATCTATTGTGAATTAATTTAATTCTTTAAACTGAATAAGAAGCTCGAAATTCAAAAATGCAGAAACACACCACCACCACTGTTTTTAAAAATAGAAAAATAATTTTTTAAACAGTACATTCGACTCTAGTTCTTTCGAACTACAGAATGTACTTAAATATTCTTCAATAACAGAAAGATACTATTACTCAAACTCATGAATTATTGATTATTTTATAACTTTGTTTTCTTGTAACCTGAATTAAATTTAACTCTATACTTGCTCAAACTCATGAATTATTGCATATTTATATTTGTTTTCTTGTTACATGAATTTAAACTATCTCTATATTTGAGCAATCCAAAATTCATGTTTTATGTACAGGATTTATTTATCATTGTTATAATATTTGTATCTAATGAACTGAAGAATAAACGATATTTGAATTGAAAAAAAAAAAAAAAAAAAAAAAAAAAAAAAAATCTGCTCTCCGGTTAAAAAATGGCTTCAGTTCGCTATTTTCCTTGATTTTGCGTGGCTAACCCTTAGTCACAAAATGAAATATTTGACACAATATCTTGTCCTTGGCTGTCTCGGACTTGAACTTTCAATATTGTCCGTGAGAATTTGGTAAACCTCCCTTTCAAGCCTGACTGATGCAATCACAAAATCCTCTTCCATCTGTATATTTCTATCGATGAGGCGTGAAAGCACATCTGCATATCCAAAACTGCTGGTTGAAATAAAACTGATGTCGAAATCATAAGCCAATTACTTGACGGCCCAACGTTGAAGACGATTGGCTTGATGAACAGCTATTCCTGTCTTTTTCCCGAATATTGCAAGGGGTGGCTTATGGTCCGTGTGAAGTTTGAACTTTCTACCAAAGACCATTTTGTGAAACTTGGTAACTGCAAACACAAGTGCGAGACCCTCCTCGATCTGGCTGTATGCTTTTTCAGTCGGTGTGAGCGATCTTGATGCGCGGCAGATCGCGCTGACAGATTCATCAGGAAATTTATGAAGAAAACAGGCACCTAGTCCATAATTAGATGCATCTGCTGCAACGATGATGACAGAATTTCTTTCAACTTGAGAAAACTATTGCAATGATCTTCTGTCCACTTCCACCGAATATTTGTCTTGAGCAACTCATCCAGTGGTCCTCTGTGCTGCCGCATGTTGCTAACAAATTTTTCATAAAAGTTAATTGCACCAAGAAACGACCGAAGCTCTGACACGTTCGTTGGTTCTGGCATATTTTTGATGGCTAAAATACGTTCCGGTTCTGGGTGAAGTCCGTACTTATCATTAACGTACCCAAGGTACTTAACTTGGCTGACAAAGAACTTACATTTAGTAAATTTTACCTTGAAACCGTAGTCTTGGATACGACACAGAACCTCATGTAGATTTTTTTCCCGATATCAAGATGTCATCAATGTACACTGGTAGCCCTGATAGTCAAGCAAGCATTTTATCCATAACTTGTTGGAAAATAGCTGGAAATGATTTTACACCGAACACCATTCGGTTGCATCGGAATAGACCCATGTGAGTATTGATTGTGAGGTTATTTTCGATGTCAAAGCAAAACTCCGTGATGTTTGATGCGAGTGCTTCCATGATGAATTCTGAACTTTTCTGCTCCACTTTCGCAGTAGCGCTTGTGTTGTTGGATGATGATGATGACAACTTGCAACTTGCAATTGCGAAGGTCGATTTCCAAGACAAGTTTCGTGTCACTCACAGAAGCTCGTGGAGAGTTTACGGCTAACTCTCTAGATATGGCCTTCTGACAGTTTCTCGCTAATGGACACATGTGTGAACTACGCTCGGACACACTCTCACCAACTTTGTTCGTATTTTGAGATTAGTCCTCTGCTAATGAAGTGTAGGATGGCGAAATCCTGGACATGCGACGAGAGCTAGAAATTATTTTATTAAATCCTTTGCTTAAGGAATTCGCAGAACAATTTTCATGCACTGAAAATTAGGGGAGAGTACGATAACTTGGGCGCCAAAAATTGATAAGGATTTCTTGTAGAGGGGACAAAAACAAGCATTTTTTACTATGGGAGGGGGAGGGTCTATCTCGCACCGTTTAGGAGGTAGGGGCAATATAAAAAATATGACTTTAAATGAAAAAAAACTGAAAACAACAACATCGGCAACACTTAAAATAAAGTACTATACCGGCTTTGAAAGCCAGAAACATGTTCTTTAATCCTGGGTTTAAATTAAATAGTAAACTTTAATAGTTTTTGAAAAATTCGCTTGCAAACTCAAATTTTCGATATAAAAATCAAAAAAACAAGTTTAGACCAATTTTTTTCAAAATTGTGAAATGAAGTGCTAAATTTGCTTATTTAAGTCAATGCTTGTATCAATTCTGAATAGAACACAAAAAACCGAATGGCTTTATGTCTTCTAGTTTTTGAGAAAATTGAGATCTACTAAAACTATTTTTGGTTTTTTGGCATTTACGGTGATACTTTATAAATGTTAATGATAGGTTCATCTTTGTTAGTAAAGTTTAGCAAATCATATAGCGTTATCCAGAATGCACTTTCTTCTAAAAAAACTATGCTATTTTCGTTGGTCGATAGCAAATCCCCGAACGAACAAAATACCGAAAGTTATTTAGTTTTGGGATAGATTAGAGGATGCTTAGTCGCCATTGCTTATTCAAAAAAATAACACTCGATTCGTACTAAGGTTGAACACAGAATGAGCTTTACCACATGTGCATGAAAAAACCAACAATACAAAATTCAAAGTTTGATCGGTTATATTTTTGCATCATTATTAAGTGCATTCCATAAGTACATACAGATTAGATGAAGAGTATTCATGACATAGGCGCCTGCCAGGCAAAAACAGGTACCCTGAGCGGAGCGACGAAGTCGCGTGAGCGTGGACTGACTACGGAAAGAAAGTTGAATTCGTTTAGAACCGCGAAGCGGGCCACCCATGTACTGTTGATATAAAAAAAACTATTGAAAAAGACGCATGCCGGACATTTAATCGATTATTCATTCGGTTACCTTAAAGGAAGACCACTTAAATGTCACAAAACAAAAATAGTAATTTTCAATTTTCCCAAAAACTAGAAAACATAAAACCATTCGGTTTTTTGTGTTCTATTCAGAATTGATACAAGCATTGACTACAAAAAGCAAATTTAGCACTTCATTTCACAATTTTGGAAAAAATTGGTCTAAACTTGTTTTTTTAAATTTTCTTATCAAAATTTTGAGTTTACATACGAATTTTTCAAAAACTATTAAAGTTGACTATTTAGTTTAAGCCCAGGATTAAAGAACATGTTTCTGGCTTTCAAAGCCGGTATAGTACTTTATTGTAAGTATTGCCGTTGTTTTTTTTTTCATTTTAAGTAAATAATAATTTTTGGCTCCTAAGTTATCGTACTCGTGCCGAAAATTATATTAGAATAATGCAAATTAAGCAATTCTGCATTTGTTCTGCAGATGATGCAAGAATTTTGAAAAAATTAACAAAACGAAAAGTCGGAGCCGGAATCGATATTTTGTTCAAGAAGCAATGCGTCTACTAGTTGTGCATTTTTCCAGCCTCAAGGCAAAAATATGAATTTTCGAAATTATTCTTCAGACTCCTTGTTCTATGATGTGACATTCTGATTGTTCTGTATCGATCGTACCAATGTTTAAAGAATTTAGCTTAATATCTCGATAACGAAAAGTTGTGATGGACATAAATAGCCATCATCACATCAAGATGCATTGTTTGTCTGCGAACTCGAAGACCAACTATTCTTCGTGCTCAACTCAAATGGTTGTTGAAAATACGATTTGGCGCTGGTTGATTACGAAATGAATAAAGATAAAGAAATCATGGCTAAAGAAACGTCATCAGCTACAAAATAGAAAGTTCTAAAACTCTAAAAATTATTTTAAGTTATGTTAAGATAAGCATAAGCATTACACATAATTATAAAAAAAAAAAAAAGTTAATGCAAATATCCCCAAGTGCGGCATGGGCATGGGCTGTACAAGAGGAAAAAAGGTGACAAATACGAAATTATGCACATTTCGATTTTATGTATTTTCTTATTAAAAATAGTTATTCATTGCGGAAGCAAGCAATGAAATCAAAATACTTGGTGCCAACATTTCACGAATGGCATTCAAAAATCGACAATAGCCTCGGAGTGAAGGATACAAATGTACTTTATTAGCCGGCAAACAAATCACCCATTATGTTTTTCAGGCTCAATACAGCAACGACGACGACCGTCCATTACGGCATTGTATCGTGAGGATAAGATAAGCTATACAATTACACCTCAGTCGGTGGTATTCGAAATGCCACAGAATGTCGGAAATGGAACAGTAGGAATAACCTCAGGCAACCAGCAAATATGAACAATAACATTAAACTCCCGCAATGAGGCGCGTGCGTTTCACCAGTTCTTTGTGCTAAGTGTTAGCTAACATCTGAGCCTTGAATTGAGTATCTTAAAATTGTTTTACTCGTCCCATACAGATGTAGCTGTTACACAAGGTGTAAAGTTTTATTTGTGAAATGGAATAATATGTTAAAAAAAAAACCCTTGCCGGAAGTGTGTTGCGGGTTCCATGGAAGTAGAATTCAAACCAGTGTGAAATATTGGCATTTGCTTTTGGTTTTATGGGTTTCAACTGAACTGAACTGAGCTGTCGAGTCGAACTTAAGAAAAAAGCCATACAATCGTACGAAATTTTTTTCGGTCCTTGGAAGCGTGCTATGTTCTTCTCGGCTGGCCAATTACTTCTCAAGGAGAACAAAAGGAAATGCGGCACCCATTTCCATGCAGATAAATCTCTTTATTAGATGAAATGACATATTTATTACCCAGCATGATAAACTCTGCAGTATCCGCACTCAATTCACTCCCTTGCTTTATTGATTCATTATTTCTGTATAAGATGCCTTGTGCAATATTGTTCTCGTAATTGTGAACGATGGGGATGTTTTCATATATTGCATGCGCTTTCCAACGCACAGACATCATTTTGGACAGTACACCTTCATTTGGTTTCAAAGGTAAGGGGTCTTGCCATGGTGTTTTAAAACTCTTTGTTTGCGCTTTTATACTGTTTTTTTTTTGTTTGTTTGTTTCGCTTTTATATGAGTTTCGTGTAGAAATAATTTGATATAAAAGAAAAGAAATTAAAAATTAATTTAAAAGTAAATTCAATTTGAAGGACCAAAGGAACTTGTGACACATGGGGTTTGACTTTTTTTTCAATTAATTTGGACTTAGTAACGATTTTTTGGCGCCCGAACAAGGACCATTTGCGTTGTGCATATCTTACTTTTCCTACGACCTATTTTTTTTTATTTATTTCTGCCCTGCCCAAGTGGCGGACACCTTTTGTATCTTGGGGAGTTTGTTAAGGCTAACAGATATTCCATCCTTCTGATGAAAGTCAGAATGTCTTTAGCATTGGACTGTCTAATGTCCAATGGGGAGCATATCTCTTTGAGGAAGATACGCCTTCTTAACCAAATTACATCTGGACATTCACAATGAATGTGTACAGCCGTTTCGCCATCTTCCAAACAGAGTCGGCATTCGGTGGTTGTGATCTCAAGAGGCAATGGCGTGAGAGGAAGCTCACGAGCTTTCTTATGTTCTTCTTGTTAAGATTAAGCATTTCTCTGTACGAGAAGGGACTGTCTGAGTCCCGGTAGATTTATCCAGTGGGCAATGCGTAGATTGTTTTCACACTTATTGGTCAGACCTGTGGCCGTAGTCTAGTTTATGTCGGGGCAGTGAACGCGGTTTTAGAACCAGCTCTGGCTAGTTCGTCCCCAATTTCATTGCTTTCAATTCCATGATGACCTGGAACCCATTCTAACCTTACTTGTTACGTCGGGCCAGGGATTGTTAGGCGTTGTAGCAGCAGCAGTTGACCCCATTTGGATTCCACTAGATTGGATGACAGTGCTTTGAACACTGCTTATCTGTCTGAATATGTTAGAATTCTGGCCACTTTATGGCCTTTTGCAAGGTTAACAGTGGCACAGGATTCAATGGCTTGTAGCTTCAGCCTGGAAAACCCATGGGAATATAGATACCGGCATCTTCTCCATTCTCCATTTTTGAGCCATCATCATACCAGGTTAAGTTTCTGGGGTCGGGGGCAAGTGTGTTGCTCGACCATTGATCACGGTAATATCTACCTCAAAGAGACGTCAAAAGCAGTATGTTGCCTTCATCCAATCTGGGATCAAGCAGAACGTGTCTTTATCCGTAATGAAATTGAATTTTTTCAAGTGTCCCGTTTGGTCACCTGGTCTGTATTTCATTGCCAGTTGCATCTTAAGGGCATTTCTGGGGGCTAAATTTCTTATGAAAATGTTAAGAAGAGACAGCCCAATGACAGCTTCCAGTGCTACCATAGGGCAGGTGCTCATAGCACCAGTGCTGCCTAAACAAGCTACACGCTGGACTTTTTCGGCGTACGTAATAGGTCTACCCATCATGATGTACAGCCAGTAAAGCACCTTAGGTTTGAGACCCCACGTCTTACCGTAGAGCCTCTTACAGGCCCACATGGCCTTGATTGCGCGTTTTTTGATGGACTTGATATGTGAAGTCTAGTTCAGTTTCAAATCTAAGATAAGACCGGGGTAGGTGGAGACTGGTCTTCCGATCTACCTCTCTTGAAGTCGGCTTTCGGCGGCGGGTTGTTCTTAGCGGCCGCAATAGCGCTTTCACTGCTGTCGCCTCTGCACAAGGCATTTTTGATGCGTCTGCGTTCCGCAGAGTTGAATTTGATAACAGCACTGGAATTTATGTGCATTTTGTCATGAGTCTTCTTAATGGATGAGCAGCCAGATCTCTCAGACTTGATGCTGCAAGTATCCACCAGTGTGGATGCGTCAGAATCAGCCGTATCATCCTTAGAAGTTCTATTATCCCTGACGGGGGCAGGATGTGATGGCCGCCCCATGGAGGCAGTGAGTCTTCTTGTAGCGGTTACTAGATAAGGATCATCCATTAACTTTATCCTATAACAGCCTATAGTTTATTGCCGATTTTCAGCTTTCTTCTGACAGAAATACTCTCGGAAGAATGTCAATAACTCGGGAAAAGCAGATGTTATATCCCGGTCGCGCTTAGTTAGCTTGCTAATGTTTTTCTATATTTTCGTGTAATTCAACATGTCAACATTTTTTTCGTGAAACGTTAGTAAAACATGAATGCGTGTTGATTTTTGCAACTTACAGCAAAATCCCTTTCAGGAAGTACTTAAATTAAATAATTCTCATGTTTTTGTTTGATCTTAAATCAAATGAGAGACGCCAATACCTTTTCCAAAGACTCAAAACATGCAACTCAACCAAGTTAAGCTGAAAAAAATCCAAATTCACAATTTCACAAACTGACAAAAGAGAACAGATATTGGCGGACTTGAAATCGATTCGTAGACGATTTAGAATTCGGTCGAATTCATCAAATCGATAGAAATCTAGAAAACGAAAATCGATTTCACTGAATTTGATAATTCGTAATCGATTTGAATCCATTTGATTTCTTGAACCTGTCTGAGAGAAAATGATAAGGAGCTGGAAACATTTGCTTTTTAAAAAAAAAATTAACAATACATGCAATAATGCAAGGATGTGTAAATAATTGAGGCATGGACGTAATAACACACATCATGTATGAATTGTGTCAGGGAAGTGCTCCTAGTCACAGATGTGGATTTATTTTCCTATACCATTTCAGTATTTAAACACCGCTGAGGCACTCGACATCTCGGCTACGTTTGATCTTTATACGGCGCTTACTAATCGTATTCTTAAACAAAAAATGTTAACAATAGTTTTGAGAGACTATTGCTTGAAAATCGTAGGGACGGATTCTGATTCTTAAGAAGCTCACAGAGATCATCACATGAACAAGGCAAAACAATGCCAACATTCAACAAACTTCAATAAAGTGCCCAGCAGTGAACGTTTTAACCCCAACCGATGAAACGAAACCACATAAATATTAAATGAACAATAAAATAGCATGGCAAGAATACACCCATTGTCAAATAGCAAATTTACAACGATTAGTTCCATTGTTTCACGAAGAAACACAAACCTTGTTCATTTGGTTTTTCCAAAAGACTTGTTCTCTTGCCCATTTGAATGAGCAAAATGCGCTTTTGTTTATAAGCATAATGCAACCAACGTAGTATTCCATTATGTATAATCGATTGATTATTTACAATGGGCCTCCAGTGTCAAACTTAAACAAAACTGCGCCGAACTAAATAACGAATCAAGCGCGAGAACTGACAAATGTCAAAGTGCCTTGTCCAAAGCCTAAACGACAACGCACCCCATGTCAACATTCAGTGAAGTGAAGACTCAAGGGTTGTCACAGGCAATACCAACCCAATACGACTAGGGTATGAGCAGCCCATGGAAAAGAAAAAAGCATCAGGATGTGATTTTTTTTAAAAGAAAGAGAACAAAACAACCGAGAGATACACGCACATAACTGATTTTCCAGTGGCAGACCGCATGGGTGGCTCAAAAGCACCATCCATAGGTGGCCTTCGAAGCAGCCGCCACCTCAACTCACCGTGATATGATTGTTTAATAACTACACAAACTGCCGTTCCAGGATTTCGCTAACTCATAGTCAAGGCTTTTTTCAATCAGAATTGAAAAGGTAAAAACCACACTGCCCAAAATACAACGGCGATGACGACGATGTTGACGCGGCATACACTAAAGTGGAAATGTCACTAGGTCGGGCATTGATGACTTTGAACGCAAGCTGAAATGAAACTATAGGGCTCCGCTGGATACCTTGTTAGCCCTCCTATAGTGGCACCTCAGCACGCGCTCATATTTACCAGTCGCGATCTTTAAAATTGCACAGGATAAGCATTCATTATTTGTATTGTGCATAAAGAATAGAGGCCGTTGTTTTATTTCAATTATGACAAACTCTCGCTTTCTTTTTCCGAGTGCTATTCTGTTAGCCTCAAGAAATAATTTAATAATATTTGACTCGTGCTGTGTTCGCGGCTTCAGCACTAAACGGACTCATATATTTTATTTTTTTTTTTGATTCGAAAAATGGGTTGGTTTGAAAATTTTACGATTGTCAATATGAGCATCTGTGTGACGAAAAACGGTTATCAAAATAAAAAAAAAACATATTCCGATAAAAATAAACGCATTAAACTGTAGAAAAGCTTAAGCTTTGAATAGGGAGTGATAAGGAAAGAAATTAAAATCAACTTAAAAGTTTAAGAGACTCGCTAAGTTTCAAAATTCAAATATCTGTTGATTGATAATTTTTGTGAATAAAGAAAATAAACCGTTTTCATATCTTTATAAACTAACCACGAAAAACCCGAAATATAAAGCTGCTGTGATATCGAAAAATCGAACGCACTTGCATTGGTTTTTCACCAAAATCATTCAGTCTCCCAGAGCTTAGACGACTCAATAATCAGTTCTTCAAAAATTTAATACTATCAACATCGAAACGCCGCCTTATGACATAGAGTTTGTCATTCGAGTACTTAGAATGAGAAAACCTAAGTATTAACAACTACTGGAAGCAACGCGCCGAACACATTTTGAAAACTGATTCGAGGATCATGTTTCCTAAAATAAGCCAGATCTTGAAGCCGAGGTCAGTTTTTAAAATTCCGAAACTGAAAGTTCCACAGAACTCTCAGCATCTTCTTTCTCAGGCAGGGTTAAACTGCCAACAGTGCCCTGTAATGGACAACAATTTTATCATAGATAATATTGAAGACAAACTGAATATTATCGGATCTGACTTTCAGACAATCCACGCAAGGGAGCTCCCTAGCACTAAAACAACTGAAGTAAACGCAGCGCTGGCGAATCTACAGAGAACCGCAACACCGACTCTTCTGAATTTTTCTGAGCAACTGAAAGCAGACGAACTTAGCGATGAACGGACAGACAACTACTTTACAATACTGGACGACTGAACAATAAAAAATCCAGCGGCTTAGATAACATTCCAAACATTGAAATTTTTGATTGCATACAGAGAACACACGACAACAAGACTTCGCGACATGGCTTATGGATTTTCGCAAGGCACAGTGAATGCTCCCATATTTTTTAACATCTTTCTTTCTGATAAGCCAGGGGATATGGATAACACAATAGCGTTTACTGACGATGTCATTCTGTATGTAAGCGGCTCGAAAATTGCTCATATCCAAAAAGAGATCCAAGAAAAATTAAACAAATTGCAGATATTTTGTTTAGAATGGAAGCTTAAAATAAATTACACAAAATGTGAAACCATCCTGTTCCGCACCCCAGTACGACGCGGTAATTCAGACTTGAGACCAAACTGGCGAAAACTGAATATAACGACTTCTAACGGCCTTCACGTTGAATCGAAAACTGTTGTGAAATATTTGGGTGTTCATTTAGATAAGTTCTTAATCTTTAATGATCATATTAACGCACAACTCAAGAAAGCGAGAGCTGCTTTCTTGTCGCTCAAAAACCTTTTTTATTCAAAATATTTGAGATCCGACGTCCGTCTTTTTGTCCGTCTTTTAAAAGCAAATGTATTCCAGCCTGCATGCGAATGTACAGGAGCGCAAATTCTGACTTTAAGCATTACGTCTTTAACAAGAGACTATTGGATGCTTCCGGAGTGTCTAGGATTGACAACTTTATCCTAGACCTTGTGAGGAACCACTTCGCGCGGTCAGCAGACGTTACTGAGAACGAACTCATTTCGGGGTTGTTTTATCCAAACCCGGGGTATTTTAGAAACTGTATGGTGAATGGTAATGTACCACCAGAAGCATTCTTGTATTTAGATGCATACGACTACATTTCAGACCTTTCAAACGTGCCTTTAATCTAACATTTCGCTAGAAGGGCAACAGACAAGCGACTTCTCTATGAACCTACTCACTTGAGGGATAGAAACGCTAACTTGAGATACTGCGTATTTGTACCGGAGAGGAATAAAAATTATACTGCGAGGTATAATAGAAAAAAATACTGGTAGCTCGAATGGATCGAGGCTAATGCTTAGGTTAAGGTATAATAAGTTAGGATAAGTATATTTTATTGTAGTTTTAGGTTTATCTTAAGAATGATTTAAGTGAAATAGTAATGAGGTTTGGCACCACTAATTTCCCTCAAATACAAACCAAGAAACAGAAAAAGAAATATTTAGTGTAAATATTAAACACGTTTAGTTCCTCTATATTTTAAGCAATAATCAATAAATAACATAAGTATTTTGATCCCTTCTTATATTAAGGCCATTTACATATAAGAAGTCGTTATTATTGTAGTTTTAAGTTCGTTTTTGTACAAAAAAGAAATTGTTAATATTATTGTGGTAAAAATAAACAATAAAAATGAGAAAACCTAGTAGACTTGATGGTTTAAGAAATATGTATTTTAAAGAATTGCCTAAGGCGGGAATAAAAATTTTACAACTCATATTTAATGCGTGTTTTAAGATAGAACATTTCCCCATTACTTGGAGGACTGCTAAGGATGTCCCTATTTTAAAGCCACCAGGCAATGTTTTAAACTATAGAATTTAGAGGGCACGAGTACGCTAACTTGGGCGCCAAAAATTGATAACGGTTTTTTGTAGAGGGGTCAAAAAGGGGGGGGGTCTATCTCGCACCGTTAAGGAGGCATTTTTAAAAAAATAACTCAATATGAAAAAATAAACAACGGCAACACTTACAATAAAGTACTATACCGGCTTTGAAAGCCAGAAACATGTTCTTTAATCCTGGGTGTAAATTAAATAGTTTACTTTAATAGTTTTTGAAAAATTCGCATGCAAACTCAAAATTTTGATAAAAAAAATTAAAAAAACAAGTTTAGACTAATTTTTTTCTAAATTGTGAAATGAAGTGCTAAATTTGCTTTTTGTAGTCAATGCTTGTATCAATCTTCTAGTTTTTGAGAAAATTGAAAATTATTATTTTTGTTTAGGGTAACCGAATGAATAATCGATTAAATGTCCGGCATGCGTCTATATCAATAGTTTTTTTTTATATCAACAGTACATGAGTGGTCCGCTTCGCGGGTTAAAGGAATTCAACTCTCTTTCCGTAGTCAGTCCACGCTCACGCGACGTCGCTCCGCTCAGGGTACCTGCTTTTTGCCTGGCAGGCGCCTATGTCATGAATACTCTTCATCTAATTTGTATGTACTTATGTAATATGGAATGCACTTAATAATGATGCAAAAATATAACCGATCAAACTTTGAATTTTGTATTGTTGGTTTTTTGATTCACATGTGGTAAAGCTCATTGTGTGTTCAACCTTAGTGCGAATCGAGTGTTATTTTTTGTGAATAAGCAATGGCGACTAAGCATCCTCTAATCTATCCCAAAACTAAATAACTTTTCGGTATTTTGTTCGTTCGGGGATTTGCTATCGACCAACGAAAAGAGCATCGCTTTTTTAGAAGAAATTGGTCTGGTTCCCACTAAAACGTCAACTCCCAATTATTTTGCAACTTATCGATGAAGGTGGAAAATGAAAAAATGGAATTCGGTTGGAGGTGGCGATAGCTCTAAAAAAAAAGGTGACAAAAAATGTCGAAAGACAATCAATCCATCTATTGGAACATTTTTCCATGGGCCTCAATGTCGGCTAAAGATTCGAGAGGTGCTTGCAATTATTATCTCTTTTGTGATCAAAATGCCAGTTAACACGGTGTTTCAGGTAAATTAATTATTCCAAGCTAAAACTTAACATTTTTTTTTAAATATTAGTCTGTGTTATTTGAAAATTAGCAATTAATCGCTTGGGGACATCTTTACTTTAACTTTAACTATTGTCGTGAGATAGTCGAAATTATAACGTCTCACGTAGATGTTAACATTGGCGGCGAGAACAAAACTGTTCAAATCGAAGAGACTTTCCTTACGAAAAGGAAATACCACAGAGGCCGTAGAACTGAACAGATGACAACCGTGGTGTTGGGGTTATTTTGCAAAGAAGATAAAGTCAGGGGCTTCTTTAAAGTCAACTCCAAATGTAAAGAAGATTTGTAGCCTTTTATCCATAAATACGTTTACCCCAACACCAGTCGTATTTGTACCGACAGCGCAAGACAGTACATAGGTGTTGAAAAAATGTTCACTTGTTCTACGACTCATAAATTTACGAACCACAGCAAAGGCGAATATGTGAACAGGACCGATGCAATCAACACCATAAATGATTTGGAGAATCAGAAAAAGCTCTCTTCACTCTTCTTTTATCGGAAATACTGCCTGGAAAAAGATTATAAGGACGACTTGGGCTCGCAAATCATGGAATTTTTACTGGACATTAAAATAGTGTACCCATGTTCAATCGATGGTAACAAAAGTATAGGCTTAGAACTAAAAGACTTCGACCCTCCCACCGTTCACAGTGAGCACTTAGAGGGTGTTTTACCGTCAAAACAACCACGGCTCCTCACCATCAAAGACGAACTCAACGAACTCGATGGTGACACTAGTACGGACGATGACTTCATTGACGAGACTTACGTACCTTAATTAACATGACTATTTTAATTAACTTGACTTAGTCACAAACTGACTGACTGGGACGCGGAATGCAATGCAAGTCTACCTCCTCGTGGTGCATTCTGGATTACGCTAAATGATTTGCTAAACTTTACTAACAAAGATGAACCTATCATTAACATTTATACTAAAAGGATCACCGTTAATACCAAAAAACAAAAAATAGTTGTATTTTCTCAAAAACTAGAAGACAGAACACCATTCGGTTTTCGGTGTTCTATTCAGAATTGATACAAGGATTGACTACAAAAAGCAAATTTAGCACTTCATTTCACGATTTTGAAAAAATTGGTCTAATCTTTTTTTTTTAATTTTTTTTTTTATCAAAATTTTGAGTTTGCATGCGAATTTTTCAAAAACTATTAAAGTTGACTTTTTAGTTTAAGCCCTGGATTAAAGAACATGTTTCTGGCTTTCAAAGCCGGTATAGTACTTTATTGTAAGTGTTGCCGTTGTTCTTTTTTTCATTTTAAGTCATTTTTTTAAAATTGAGCCTACCTCCTAACGGTGCGAGATAGACCCCCCCCCCCTCCCGTAGTAAAAAATGCTTGTTTTTGGCCCCTCTACAAGAAATCGTTATCAATTTTTGGCGCCTAAGTTTTTCCAATAAGGACTTGACAACTTTTGTTTTTTAAATAAAACGCAATCCATTTGAGATATTTTAAATACGTTATCATCGACTTGAAGTACAATCAAAACATTTATGAATGGAACTCGACTTTGTTCATATGACCACCGCGGGCACGCCTGCAGAGTTCGATTCGTTGGACCCAATTTTCGTCGACTCGGCCACACATTCCGTCCGAAACGGCCGCTAATTCACCGTTCAATGTTGGCTCTGAGCTCTTCCAATGTCGTCGGCTTGTTGGCATAAGCCAATGACTTAAATTGGCCCCAAAAAAGAACGAGACGGCCAATCGACTGGGCCATTTCTTGAGATAGCACTATCATCAAACTTACTCTTCAATAAATCGATTGTAAGGCATGCTGTTTGGCTTGTCGCATCATCCTCTTAAAACCACATGTCAAACAAGTCCATATCTTTCAATTCACGCCAAAAATAATCGGTTATCATGGCGCGATAACGCTGGCCATTCACAGTAACGTGACGATAGTTTTCGTCGACGAAAAAATATGGCCCAATAACGCCGCCGGCATGCATACCGGATTTTGTGGATAAAGTGGTGCTTCCGAGAGCGAATATGGATTTTCACCCGATCAATAGTGCATATTCTGCTTGATGACAAGCCATTGAGCCAAAAATGAGCTTCCTCACTGAAGATGATTTTGCGATGAAATTCATCATCTTGGCACATCTTCTCCAGAGCCCAATCGTCCGAGCGAAGCCGAATTCTTGAGAACGTCGTGGAATTGACTGATTTGGATCGTTTGCTACGAACGACACTTCGACCATCCCGTTGCCTCACTGATACGGCAACATTACACAACGAATATGTAGATTCAAATTTTGTACTAAAACGAGAATTACGTCCGAAAATTGGAGTAACGCTCTTAGAATTGTGGTCACCGACTCCGAATTTCATAAGCAATTTTTTTTTTTTCAAACTTGGAGACGTTGCTCGTTCGTGTACTTTACCACGATGAAAATGTTAAGTTCGCTTAAAAAATTGACAATGAGAGTTCGAATCGGGTGCGTCAAGAAATAAAATTCAAAGTTGTAAAGTCCCTATTGGAAAATACTTTATAGGAGAAAAATACTAATGACAAAGAAATATGGCATGTGTCCCAATTGAGAACGCATTGGTAAAATAAATTTTCTTAACAAATAGAAAAGAACAGAAAACGGAAACTAAAAGAAATTAAGAAATTTGGTTTTCCAACTTTATTAGGCAAATATTACATTGCTCGCTATCTGTGCGCAGCTTGCCAAGATTCCAAGATTTAGATCCTTTAATTAACTTTAACGCGAAAAATATAGATTTCTTTTGTTTGGTTTTTTTAACTTTAAAAAAGTCATTTAAACAAAGTTAACATAGTTTTAAACATTTCTCTCTTCATTACTCTCTCTTATGTTCAAATCAGTTGCTTGAGCTGATTTGATTTGAAAATTTACACATTGAAGCTGATACGTCAGAAAAATTTAATGATCATAAAATACACAATTTTAAAATCAAACAATTATGGTGAATTCTTAACAAACGTTCTCTTTATGCGATTGGATATTTTGTTCATTATACGCATTTTTTTCTCGACAAATCTTATGCCATTTAAATAAAAATTAACTGTGATGAGTGAATGTTGAAATTTAAATTTTTGTTTAATAAAATCTAATTTTGGAAATTGAAATAGAGTCTTGATCTTCTCAAATCTGTTGTTTTGATGCTATTTTTGTATTGTATTAGTTGTGACTTGGGATTTATGGTATATTAACATAAGTTTAAGTTCTTCTGCGTGCTCGTTAAATTTTTTTTATTACCTTTACTCTATGCTAAAATAATTATTGAATTTTCCTCACCAGGAACTAAATATAGTATGTTTATATTTGCATCAATTCTGATATGATATTCTACGTTTGTTATTATTGATAAAATTATTATTTTTATTTATTGATACCGCTTGTTCCCTTTCAGTTTTCTTTTAAGATAAAAGAAAGTATTGTTGCCTGTTATTTGACCAAATTCCTGTGTGTTGTTTTAATTAGCGCAAACTGGGTATACTGAGTATGTCGGTCGAGAACATCAGTGCTGTAGCCGAAGACATCAAAGAGAGTTCACAAAAGTCGATGAGATATCGATGCTTATAATTTGACATCAACAAACGTCCGTTTCGCTTAATTATGGTAAAATACCCGAAGATGAAGACCGTTAAGTAAGGATAAGTTACTTCTTTGTCCTTTTAAAACCCCCAGAATTAATATGAGCTCATTTCCACAAGGTTGTTTGAAGACTCAGATCAGAGAATCCACGTGAAATGCACGAAAAGCCAAGTCCCAAAGTGAGTGATTTCTGCGGTAATTGATACTAAAATGATTAGGAGTTGCCGACGGCACTACCACAACTGAAACTGGTGAGTGCTACAAACAGAAGTTGAACGACTTTTTTTCCGTTTTGCTGAGCTGGGTTCTAAACATTGTCAGTTCCAGCGGGACGACTCACACAACTCGGGCAACAATAAAGTTTTTTAATCCCTAGTACTCATTCTCTCCCGTTTGATTTCCAGTTTTGGTGATCGCCAGGTCAGGAGGGCATGGGCCTGTACGTACCGGGATAATTTGCTGATTGCACTCAATTTGGCGGCATGTTAGCAACGATTCTTGTCAATGCAAAGGTCCAGTGGACAGACAGACAGTTGACAGGGGGCTGACAACTCACCCGCGAAAAAAGATAATGCGATACATACGACAGTTGTCACAAAAGGTAACAAATGCTGTGATGCGGGTTTGCTGTCAAAGCTAAAAAGTCATTGACTTTAAGCCGATAAGCGATCATCTGGCTATGATCCGCATCCGAGGCTGAATACAGAGTAGGTTAAGCTAAAATTTGCTAGCCACTTGAATATGAATAGTCAAATCGTTAATCTTAAGATATCCAATACACCAAGATCGTTCTCCTAGAAATTTTTTGATTACATTTGCGTAGCCGAGACAAAACAGCAATATATATATATATATATATATATATCAAATATATATATAGATATAGTATCAAATACTTTCGAAAAGTTGTATCGTTAAAAGTTTCTGTTCCCCAATAAACGATTTTTTCGGTGTACTTTTATTTGTCTCAAATACTTTACTAAGGTATTGAAGAATGAAAATGGGCATTAACACGACATTTTTACATTTTTATTTATATATATATATATATATTTTTGAAAATTCCAAAAATTCGACCTGTTCCTAAAACATCGTCGCGTGTATATATATATATATACAAATTCCAAAAATTCGACCTGTTCCTAAAACATCGTCGAGAAATAAAAATTGTCCTAGATGGCATTTCAAAAGGCTCGAGGCTCGAGACTAGATTCATAAATTTTCAACCGCAACTTGGCAACAAATGCATTCGATTTTGTTCTTTTACAGAGAGAGTATTGAGAGTTGAACCGCAAATCATTTCCGTATTTAATGTAAGTTCAAATAACACTTCAGAGGGAGGCCCCCGGTTATATGTGATGTCTTTTTTTTCTGCAGTCTTTTAACTTAGAAATATACTTAAACTATAAAAGCAATAATTTTGAATATACTAACTGTGCAGTTAAAATACACTCATTTGACTTAAGTTAATTGATTGCATTACTTTTTGAATTGTTTCAGTCTTAAAGTCACTAGAAAGTCTTCGGTACGATTTTGTTTCCAGACGAAATTTTATTTTAACTGCACTCAATTTTCAGTTATCCTTTTTACTCATTTGAAGACTTTTGACTTCAATAGTTCATTTTGAATTATGATTAACTGATCAATCCATTGTTTTGATTTTATAATGAAAGGTAACCGTTTTATGCAATTTTATATATTTTTTGAGGAGTCATTATAATTAAATATATTAACTTCAGTCAAATTACTGACTGACAAATTAACTGATTAATAACTAATGGCAACTACATTTTTACAGAGTTGTAAACTTGCAATTAGACCGAAAACGACGGAAGCCATTGACTATAGACCCATAAGCATATTGCCTTGCTTGTCAAAGGTCTTCGAAAAATTTATTGCTAAGCAAATTCAAATCCACTTCAATTCTAAATCATTTTTATATCGTTTTCAATCCAGTCATCATAGTCAACATTTTAGAGTACATAAGACGTGAGTAAGATAAAAGATTTCTGACGCTACTCTGCCTGCTGGATTTCCCAAAGGCTTTTGCTAAAGTAGAAATCAGTAGAAATTAGTATCAGAAAGTAGTAAAAAGTACTATAATAAGTAGAAAGTAGAACAAAGCAGTAGAAAATAGTGGAAAGTAGTAGAAAGTACCAGAAAGTAGTAGAAGAAGTAGTAGTATTAGAAGTGAAAAACTAGAAGAAAGTTCTAGAAAGTTATGGATTTCTACGACAATTACCCCAGTTACCACCCGAATGAAGCATGTTAGAGCACTCAAAGTTTCTTTTCTACAATATGCTGAAGTAGTCTACTGCAAACTAGACTTTGAGTCCTTGCATAAGCTTCAGGTAGCATTTAACGATGCTGATCGATATTGTGACATAATGCTTCTCTCATTACCCCTAGAGGTGTAACCCAACCACCCACCTCCGCACCTACGCAAGTGCGAGTAATTGTTTTTTTTGCGACACTTAATGTTTAATCGATGCAAACATTAAGTGTGCGTCGGCGTTTGCTCTCAGCATGATCGCTCTCTCCCTTCTTCTAAGGAAGAGGTTGGAGAGATCGATCTGTGGTTGTTGTTGATTAAGACTTGTCGCGCTGAGTGGTTGTCCTCCTAAATATATAATAAAAATAAAGCTGTTTAAAATATATTTGTGTCTTTTTATTTTCGGAAAATAAAGATTTACATAATTATATGTTTATCGCTTGCCGAGGTACGTGCATATTTCCGAGCTTTCGAAAACCGTTTTGGGATTGTCTGTGCAGGAGTTCTTTGACGAGAGATGTTGTATATTTTTTTGCAATTTGATTAAAACAAAATCTCCATCTTATCACACACTCCGTCTAACGTCGCTTAAATATAGATACCTGGAATCCGCTCGACTTTTCTATGCCATCAGATTGTGGAACAAAGTGCCTGTTTACATCAGAGGAAACTGTAACTTTGTTAGTTTCAGGTCTGTAGTGTTTCAGCACTTTTCAGCCCAGCAATTATTTTGAGCACATCGTCTCCTATATTATTCTTTTCCTTTTTCCTGTTCATATAATAATACTCCTATGTCATAATTGTAATCATCTTTGTACTATAAAAGACGCGAACTAATTATATACATAAATTGAATTGAATTGAAAAAGAAAAGGGCTTCATTATGTGAAAGTGCTGAGCTGAAAGTGTAACCACAACGTCACGGGTCCGGAGTTTTTAATTTAATTGTTAAGAAAAGAAACGAAGCTCAATTAAATTCCAGTATTTCATTCATTGGCCTTACACCCTCACAAATTCAATGAATCAAATATTTATCTATAAAACAATCACAAAAGGACATTCAATAAACTCTACGTCGCGTCGGTACTAAACACAAAGCTTTATCTCAAATATTTTCCCTACCATATGAACGAATATACGTTCTGTAGAACAAGCAGTCCGTATTGTTTGCATTATGATGTTTTTTAAAACATTAAAGGACAAATGCATTTTAATGAAAATACATTGGCTTACGCCATCCTTTACCTTCGTGCAACTACATAGCAACCACCAATATCACTTCCACGAGCTATTTTCACCGTCAAACTCACATTTATACAAACATATATTCATGTATGACCAAGGCAACACAATTCAATCAGGATCAAAAATCAAACGTTTGTTAAATGACTCTGTGTCATTTCATACGCTATTTTGCTACCGATTTCTGAGTGAAGATAAAGGTTAGAAATGCGTCCGTTGAAAAAGCCCCCAATGGCGCTATTGAAAGGAATTCAATGTTAATATCTAGGGAGGGAAGAGTTCACCTGGAGCGCGAAGAGCACCCCACTCCTTGTTCTGTGTTTTCAATAAATAAACTTGTATTTCACCCTGTATACAAACGTAACTTCCTTTTTTGCTAACTCACAAGCGGAAAATAATGGACCCATAATATTAGTTCGTTATGCAAGGACTTTTAGTTGAGTTACTCTTTGAGTACTCTAACTGCCATAAAGAAAAAAAAAACATAATGTAACAGGGCAAGGATTTTTATACTCACCCCTATGACTTCAAATGCTTGTTAAAGAATGCCCTTGGTGAAATTTGTGATTATGGGTTACGCACATAATACGTTTTTTGTAATGAGTTGCGCCTCTATTAGATGACCAAATTGTGTTGTTCAACAATGTTTTTTTTCTTGGCAAAAAATATTTCCACTATTTACTCGCAGCATTGGCAGTGAAAGGTAAATAAATAGGTACATTAGGGTAGTCCTTAATATGTTCATATTTTAGTGTATCAATAATACTCCCTTGGGCCAAAAACGTCCCTAAGCATACCTTGTATATATGTATATTAAAATTGAGGTGGTTTATTGGTTCATAATCTTTGGGAACATTGTTCCATAAAATTTGAAACTTACTCATTTCTTATATAAAATAGAAGTGTCCCATTTCGATCGCGAACAAGTTGCTTGATTGAACTTACGAGCAGTGATACCAGATTTTTCTTTAAAATTCCCCAGTGTTTTTTTGAAAATTTTCCTATTTCTTCCTCCATTTTGATTCCTTGAAATATAGAAAAAAAACTAACTAAAACAAATAAGAGGTTATTTTTTTAATTAGAGCAAACATGTATTAAAATGTATGCGGTCACAAGAACATCTAACTTTGCATTGAAATAAAAAATATAAAGCAAAAACAATTTACCATTCCCTAGACGGCAATTTTCTTATAGGAGGAGATCTGAATTGCAGACATAGATATTGGGGTTGCTGTAGGGCAAATGCATGGGGAATTTTGCTCGCTAACATTCTAGTGACGATGCCTATAACCCTGTTATTCCCAACCAGCCACAGTTTTGTTCCTGCTAGCTGCCGCGGTTCCCCATCTGTGTTAGACATATTTTTAACAAATGTCTCCAGCTATGTATCCCAACCTAGTGCAATAAATACACCTACATCAGACCGCAATCCTGTTATCTGCCAGCTGAATTCGGAAGCCGAAATACTTAAAGAAGGAATATTTTTCTTTATCTAAATAAAGCTAACTGGGATCGTTTTCGATTAGTGGTGAAGAGTAAATTTCGAAACACTTCTCTTGATCTGAAAAATATAACAAATGTTCAAGATGTTGATAATATTTTCGAATTTTTTACTAAATCTGTTTAAAGTGTTATCGATATAAGTGACCCAAAAAGTGTTAGGAAAAATTACTTTACGAAACATCCGCTTTTTCTTCTTAGAAAGATAAGAAATATCCAAAGACGAAATTGGCAAAGGTCTCGACATCCTGCATTTAAGCGACAATTGTTTTACATGAATAGATTGGTTGCCCATCAAATTCAACAGTTACGTAATAAAAAGTGGAATAAAAAACAAGGCGAACTAGAGAAGGGAGATAAACCTTTCTGGATCATAATTATATTTGTCAAAACTATAAAAAACAAAAACCATCATATGCCTTGTTTTCGAGATAGCAATTGTAATAGCATCTTTAATATTGATATCGAAAAATCAAATGCACTTGCATTGGTTTTTCACCAAAAACAGTGAGGGAAGTTATTCAAAAATTTAATACAATCAACATCGAAAAGCCGTCTGATGTTTTTATATCGGAAGACGCCATTGAGTTTGTCATTCGAGCACTTAAAATGAGAAAAGCTAGTGGACTTGATGATTTGAGAAAAATGCATTTGAAAGAATTGCCGAAGGCGGGAATAAAAATCTTAAAACTCATATTTAATGCGTGTTTTAAGATGCAATATTTCCCCATTACTTGGAGAACTGCTAAAGTTGTTCCTATTTTAACTGGTAAACCACCAGACAATGTTCCAAGCTATAGGTCCATTAGTTTCCTTAACTCTATTAGCAAAATTTTTGAAAGAATTTTGAAGGGAAAGTTACTAAAGTAATTGAAGATAAAAAAAAAATTATCCAAATGAGCAATTCGGTTTCCGTCGCTTCCACAGTACATCCCACCAAATGGCAAGGATTTGCGAGCCTGTAAAGCAAAATCGAACTGACGGGAAATTTACAGGAATGATCCACTTGGTTATTGAGATACCCTATACAAGACCTATTTTTCACACGAAAAAAAAATCTCCGAGTAGAAAACTCAAGATAAACGGTGAATCATCTATAAAATACTTGGGCATACATGTAGATAAGAAACTAACTTTCAGCGAACATATTTCGAAGACATTAAATAAAGTTAGCATTGCCACAAGAATGATATACCCTTTCATAAACCGAAAGTCCAAAATGTCCAATGAGAATAAAATCACCATCCATAAGGTTAAATTCCAGTCCCCCCATCGACTGGTAAAAACACATATCCAAATATTGCAAGTGTCACAAAAACAAATTGCTTAAAATGATGCTCAAACTACTATGGCTCTTACTCTACATCAGATCTTCATCAAAAAGGAAATGTTGAATTGATCTTCGAAAGAATACAAAAGCTTAAAAATACAGTTATGGTACGCTGGGCATTCGCAGATAATATTTCGGTTAACCAATTATCTAGTAAAAGAAAAACAACAAAAATTTTATTTGTAATTTATAAATAAGTTACTTATTTATTTATTTGTTTATATTTATTTATTTAATTAATTCTTTATTAATATATTTATTAATTAAATTGTTTATTCATTTATTTATTTTTTTATTTATTTGTACACTTTTTTATTTTATTTTTTTATATATATATTTATCTTTTTATTTATTTATTCATTAATTTACTTACTTATTGTTCCTTTGTACTACTCTTTTTCTTATTTTGTCTTTTTTGTGTCGTTTGCTATTTAATTAACTTTTTGTTATTAGTGAACTAATCATTTACGTCCTTATTTATAAATTTACAGAACAAGTTTTTTTTTTCTGTTTACCCTTAAAATTGAAGGTTTTCTTGTAGTTTCCTTCAAATTCAAAATGTTATATACGTAATTGTTTATTAAAGTCAAACAAATCATATTTTAGTAGAAAGATATTAAGTACTAATAATCATATCTCTGTGTAAAATGTGCGATAGCCAATAAGTTTGTACAATTTCAATAACAATTAAAATATATCTATCTATCTAAAGAGAAGAGTCCAAAATAAAAAAAAATGGATACTTCGGTTTTAAACTAAAAGGCAACAAATCTGAGCTAACCATCGCCGCCGTTGTACATACATACAGTACATATATTTTTGGACAAAATAATGAATTCTTTTTCGATATTGAGATTAATGCAGCTTATATTTCTTAATTACCTTTCCAAGTCATTAAAATTTAATTCCTTTTGAATTGTCGGGAAATAAGAGCGTAGCAGCATAAAGGATGATACTGCTTTACTTTTAAGAACAGTGGTGTTGATAAAACAAAATAGATTATATTTCTGAGGGGAAGTAATTATTTGGATCAACTAAATATTTGAAATATTTTTTTGCCATCTTTCAGGCAGCATCATAATTCCACGTCCAGAAAACTTTTGGTTTTTATCAGCAAAAAACGGAAACATGTACGAATTGACATCATCATTATTATTGAAATTTTTACCATTCAAGGAGTTTTGCAAAGATTGAAATGAAAAGTAATCAGATGGTGCAAGGTCAGGTCTTTATGGTGGATGCGGCAAAACATCCCAACCAAGCTCCAATAATTTTTGCCGAGTGACCAAAGATGTGCGAGTTACATACTTCAGCAATGAGCATCCGCAAACAACAGGAAATGCTGAGCCAGAGCTTGCCAATGACCTGCCAAGTTCATACAAAATAAAAGCAAAGACAAAACCGCTTGCTTGGTGATTGGTATGACACGATCGTCGGTCATTCGCATGAACTGGCTTCCATTGATGTTGCGACTGCATCAGCATTTGTTATATCGTAAGTTAGTAAATAAGAAATCGTGACCTAATAAAGTTGTCTTGTTCTTTCTTGTGTTTTTAATTTTGATTTTTTTATTAAATTTTTATTTTGCGTGGTCTTGCATTGTCATGATGGAATACAACACCTTTTCGAGTTGTTAAATGCATTGTTCAATTTAGTTTGTTAGTTGTTCAATGTAGACATCTGAATTGATCGTTCGGTTGGGTGGTAAAGGTTCAAAGTATGTCTACTTCCTTTGTAATCCCACCAAACTGATAACATAACTTTCTTTTGATGAATATCCACTATCTTTTCCGATTGACATTGTTGTTAAGAATCCATTTTTCATCACCAGTTATCAATCGTTTTAAAAATGGATCATTTGGATTAAGTTTCTTAAACAAATCGCAGATGTTTATGTGTTGTGTTAAATGATTTTCTTTCAGTTCATGAGGAACCCATATGTCGAATTTTCGTACATAGCAAAGTTGTTTTAAGTGCTTTTCAATGCATGTATGTGATACGTGAAGCTTCTGTGCAATCTCTCGTGTTGTACTGTGATGAGCCGAATCGATTATTGCTTTGATTTTGTTTTTTGAGCTTGAGATGCGATTTTTCTTTTCCGGAAATAAAAAAGTAAAATATTCTTTTTGATTTTCCATTTTTCAACAGAAGCCAAACAACAACTGCACAACCGATCAAAACATTTTTTTTACTGATTGACAGTTGAAGTACCAACCATCAAAGAACAAAATGTGTTTGATTTAGCCAATAGGAAGGTTGAAAATTAGTGTAATCTGATGTATTTGATGTGGGTAAGTTTGGCAATCAGCAATGCAGTCCATCGTACGACGGAATGCAGTTCAGTTGAACTTCACTGAAAATGCCATTGAAAAATATATGTGAACTTAACTCCATTTAATGAAATCTGTGAATTCTTTCAAGCCAAAAACTTTAAAGGTTAAAGACCAAGTGACAGAAAATCAACACAATGTTGTTAAAGAGGAAAAGTACAAGGCGCAGCAGCAAAATTATTGCCTTAAATCGAACAATTGATATAAAAAACACTCGCCCGCTTTCAGGAATTTGTATAAAAAAATCAGCTCATATCAATATAACGTCACCAACTGGATCCTGCTGCAGCAAAGAATGAGTTTGAATGAAAATAAAAGTTGCGAGTCTTCACTGATGCGAGAATAAAGGCTTTCCCTGACAAACAATAGTCAATTTGCAAGCGCATTTAAAATGCTGTATGAGGTAAAACAGGATAGTGTGGAAGATGGGCTCGTCAGTAAGCAAAATATGCGTTATTGATCGGGTGAAAATCTACATTTTCTTCATGAGTTACCACTTCATCGACAAAAAAATAACTGTTTGGTGCGGATAGCATGCCGGCGGGGTTATTGGGCCATATATTTTCGTCGCCGATAACGATCGTCACGTAAGTGTGAATGGCCAGCGTTATCGCGCCATGTTAACAGCCTATTTTTTGCCCAAATTTGAAGATATGGACTTGGACGACATGTGGTTTCAACAGGATGATACTTCAAGCCACACAGCACACCTTAAAAAATGTTGTCAAGACTTTATTGGAAAATCCGATATATTCAATATTTATTAAATAAATTTGAATACATAAATATGTGTGCAATTCTTTCGTTTCATGGAACAGGCTTTTCTTCTAGAACTGAATAATAGGTTAAGTGCTTGACTACGCCATCTTAAAAGATCAAAATGCAATCAGTTTCGAATCGACTTGCGTTGAATAAAATACTGCGAATTGTGAGCGAACGCAAACAAGTCGATAGCACTTAAATTCATTTATCGCTGCTCAAGATCGCAACGCTCACTCTAGGTCGAACAATATTCCAAAAGCGGTGTGGTGGTTTTCGGTGGTACCTACTGTGAACGGCATTAAACTCTTGATTTGAATGTTAAAAGAAACAATCAAAAATAACATTTTTTTCTTCCTGAATTCAAGTTTAAGATTTTAATGTTAGAACAGTTAACAGTAATTAACTTGAAGCGCAATACCCTGAAACCCATTAGCTTTTTTTTACAGTTTCCCACATTGTGACTTAGAAAACAATTTACGTTTCTCGATTTTTCGTTAGACAACATTTTTACGATCTTATTTGAAATAAACTAATCGTAATGCTAGATTAACATACAATACAATTCCAGTTTGAAAGCAATCATATATTTAACATATTCAAAATTGGAATCAATTACAATTAATATTGTATGGCCTCCATAAGTTTCAAAGTCATCTGCACACACTAACGATGGGAACTCTGAACCAAACTTTAAAATAAATAAAAAACCAAAGAAAAGAAAAGAAAAAAAACATAAAAATATCCATTTGCGCCATCAAGTATGACTGAATAGGAAAACCATTCCTGAAATATGTTTGTCTAAGGTACGTTACATAAATCAATGGACCGAGACTCCAAATGATTATTCATAATCGTTCAGCTGTCACATTTTAATAATTTTGTGGTGCGATTTGAGATCTGCCCCCAATGGCGCCTACGGCCGTATCTCATCAATAACCAACAATATTATCCTACACAAATGAAATAAACAAAAAAAAAAATGTTGGAACATAAAAAAAAAAACCTGAAATCCTCATGATTCGGCCGTTGGCATAAAGACCAGGGATTCCTCCTTCGTTGTGGTGTACAGGTATTAATATAAGCATTCCCTGCGTTTGGCTGGCTAATACCTCGTACCTCCGAGTCCCATGCCAAGTAACTAGCAAGGAGTCAGAGATGGAAACTGTTGGTGTTAAATGCGTGTTTTCATTTCAATTTACCTTTTTTTTTTGCTGTTTGTGTGTTCATCACTCTGTTTATGTGCTCAGTATGTTTGAATATGCGTGCCAGGATCTGACCATAAAAAATTAGGAAAATTAAAACATTTATTATTTTTAATTTCAGTGCTTGGAATAGGACTGAAAAAAGTATTTTGGCTTCGTGCTTGTTGGCAATTACTCAGCTGTGTCATTGTCCGATGGATAACAGATAAAGATTCTCCGTCGATGCGATGTTAAAATTTTCAAAAATTAATTCAAAGTCCATTCTAGGTTGAATCCTTAATTTTATGTTTCGTTAATAGTTCTGCATTCCATTTTTAAGGCTACTATCTTTATTTTGTTTTTAAATAAACTGATTTTAAAAGCACATTGGTGCGAAAATTCACAGACGCAAATGCGAATCGAGGTATGCTCTTTCCAATCTTTTATGCCATTTGCTTTGCCATTCCTTCGTACCAATGAAAGGTAAGCTTCACTTTTTAGTTTCCTACTTAAATTTTTTTACTTACTACTCCAAAAAGTTTACAGAGATGTTGCCCTAAGCGAAACAAGGTGCGGTGATTGTTTCCGTCGTTTTAAAGACGTCGATTTCGATGTTGACGACCGTCCGTGTGACGGAGGAACAAAATCCTCTGCAGACGCTGAACCGGAGGCATTGCTCGATGAGGATCCGTGCAAAATCCAAAAATAGCTTGCACAATTTCCTAGCGATTGCATTGCGTAGGGCGTGATTCAAAAACAAGGGACTTGAGTTTCTTATGATTTGAAGTAATGGGACGTTTTTTCGCCTGTGAACAACTGCTCTACAAGCAAAAAAGGAATGGTGATAGGTAAAGAAAAATGGATTACGGCAACCTAAAGGAAAGATAGTCATGAGGTTTTGAAATTTATTTTGAAACCCAATGAAACCATCACTCGACAACGGTTTCGACTTCAATTGATGCGATTGAACCAAGCACTACGCGATACGAGAAGAGGCACGAAAACCTGAATCTACAGCATAACAACGTTGCCAAGACCGTTAAAACCTACTTGGATACGCTGAAATGGGAGGTCTTAAACCAACCGCTATATTCCGCAGATTTTGAGCTATCCGATTGTTATTTGATGGCACATGGTCTGGCTGATCAACAGTTCCACTTATATAAAGGCATCAAAATAATAAGGCCTGATGAAAAAATAAGGAGGCCCTAAAGTAGAGGACGTCACCAAGGAGCTACACATCTATCAAAGTGTTTTAGTTATAGACGGTACATTTTTATCGAGAAACTGTGGTCGTTTATCAGCGAATCGTCCTACGTCTCTGGACATCGACATAGACAAGTGACATCACATTGCACCAAAGAAATCTTAAGGGTTGCTCACAAACCTCGTTTCAAACTCTGAATTTGGATCGGAAATGCGAGTTACTCGAAGAGCCTGTACGTTTTCGTGCGTTCAAACGTTGCATAAATAGATATATATCTCGGATTATTAAAAAAAATCTTCAAAACAATACTACACTTAACTTTTCACATCTTCATCGTCTAATGAAATACAACAAATTCGCCGAAAATTCAAAAACAGAAAAGCCCTATAGAAGGACGAGTTCTTTTAAATTGTATCACCCTCTTTCTTAAACCATTTGCTTTAACTGTTTAACAATATTTTTGAAAATGCTGAAAGTGATATAAATGCAGTTTAAGGCTGCGAAGGCATATCTCTCATGCCATTGCGAAGATATTTTGTGGTGTTCTTGTTAACAGACTCGAAAAGTGGGTGGATATTAACAACATCAACAACCTTACTGGAGTAAAACAGGCATTTCTTGTTAGTGTTTTCTTTATAAATGATATAGCTGCGTACATTTCAAGAATTGTCCGAATCGCAGTTATAAAAATTAATGTTTTACTCTATGCCGATGACCTTCACCTTTTATCAAAATCAGCGGTAACCCTCTAAATATTGGGGTTCAGCCACCGACACAGAAAAATCGTAAGTCAAGTACTCTCGCGTTCTACCCGAGGTGAAATGGAGTAATCTTCGCTGTGTTATTCTGCTCTAATTTTGGGGACACAAGAATATGAAAAAATTGAAAAAAATCAGAGGCATTTCATAAAGAAGATAATCAATATTTCCTTAACCGCATTTAATTTAATTGGAAACATGCTTACTACGACTTCTTCTCTAAAGTTACAAGCAGACTTTTTGACTCCAGGACCCGTTTAAGTATAATTTTTTTTTTATTAGAATCGGAACAAAGAATGGAGCAATGTGGTGAAGAGTCACAAATGAACTTTAACTTTTTTATTATTATTATCATAACTTTATCTCATTGGAAATCTATAAAAACATTTCTTATAAGACTAATTTCTAAACAAAAATAAATTCATAGTTTTAAAATAAAATAGTAAGGATATTCAGTTGTCATAAAGACAAGAGGCGAATCATAACAGTCAACCAAGTAAAAAATAATATAAGGGCATAAAATTGACAAAAAAAACAATTGTTTGCAGGTGCATTTGTTCATAAGAGAAAAGTTTGAATTTAAAAAAAAAATATTTATCTAAATAAAATTTTACTGAACAATTGTTTTTATGTGGGAAAATCCAAAAAAAAGTTTGATTCATTTCCTTCGCATCTTATACTTTCGTGTAAATAAATGAACAATAGAGTGACTTTTAAGAACGTGTAATGGTGTTTTATTAATTTAGGCATAGTTACGAAACGCCTAGTATTCACGAGTTAGCTATAATTGGCATAGGTAGTCGGTATTTTTGTCATTATTATCATATATATTGGAATTTTGGGCATCTCATTCTCAGTCCCCACATCCCGCATTGAAGTCAAATTTGGTGCTTTAAAACAGCCTAAGACTTTGACATTTCTTCAATTTAATTAAAATAAAAATAAAATAATGATGAAATTCTATTCCCAAAAAGTCAATCTATCTTCAAATATAAAGCTAGAACGGGTGACAAATTTTCATCGTGCTGGGCTTATCGGACTGTTCGATTTTTCGAACGTTGATGACAATCGACATTTTAATTTTTTTAGTTTTTTTTTTTTAATTTTTTTCGTAGTTAGCGTTCATTCGAGTGCATAATGTTCAGTTGCACACCAAATAATTTGAGTCTCACCATGTAAAAAGATAAAACATTTCAATCAAAATAAAATTTAATTCATTCTAGGAAGACTCAAAAATTTGTTTATTCTTACTTCTTATTTTTTACAATATTAGTTTTTAACTAAATGTAAAAACATTATGTATTTCCATATATACATACATATTTGAGTTCCTTTAGTCCTAATTACCCAAAGTCAACAACTCATTTTTTAATGCAACATAAACTTCGAATTATTACTTATAACTAGCTTATGAAGCTTAAACCATTTGCAAAGTATTTCTTAATCTCAGTTCACGTTCGAAATTAAATTAATGTAATTTATATTTAAGTGGGACACACGCCTTCGTATTCATACTCAGTTGATTATTATTTCTGACCCGTTGTCGTCGAGCTTTCAAATAAGAAGCAAACCAGGAATGGATTGATACCCTTAAGCCATTGTCGAAGGCTTAAGCTATAACTTTAGCTTTAAACAATATGCTCGGGACTTCAGATTGATTGAACCCATTATAATTTTCGCCACATAACTTCAATAAAGCAGCCACAGTAGACCTTCTAGCTCTAAGGCCGATTTAGTGCTTTTTCATAATTTTTTGAAAAAAATTGTTAGCTGATCGTAATTGTTAAATGAGGTTGTGTCACCATTTTTATGCAATGGTATTACCACTGCACTTTTGAGCGCATCTGGAGAAATCCTTTTCGATAGCTTTCGTTAAAAATAAAACTCTTAGAAATATGTCTAAGGATTCTGCTTGAAATACCGATATGAGACGCTGCGTCTGTAGTTTGGAACATAAATATAATACTATGTATTTTCAGATATGTTTAACTGTCAAAATAGAAACTTCTAGATTGAAATAACTCTCGCTTAATGGTGTTATCATAACATTAACACGAGTAATAACTTTGTTTGAAAGAACCTTTTATTGAACTTGAATTGTTGATTTCGTTAACATTCATTAAATAAGTAAGCTATTTCTAAGGTATCAATTTTTTGCTCCTTTTTCGGATTAAAAATACTTTCAAATTCTCTTTTTTTATAGTAGGTATCTCTACAGAAAGGAATTTCTATTTTTAGCTCAAGACACAGTTTTATTTCAGCCTGATATAATTTGGATGTTAACCAACAGTGACGCAAATCTGAAGTTTTCTGTTTATTTTCTTTAAAAATGATAATGTCATCAAAGGCTTAATGCGCTTTAGGTTTGTGTTTTTATTGTTTGAATATTGGCTGCAGTTTGCGAGATGAAATCGCAGCTTTTCGAGATAGATCAAAAGCGACAGGTATATCATTGGTGTTTAAAACTTATAGTATTTCTAAAACTGCTCTACGTAAAGCAGCAAAATCAATTTTTTTGACCTCTTGAGGCGACTAAACGTGCGGAGTAAAGTTTATTGCATGAAGCTAAAAATGTAAAACTTAGTAAAGAAAAATCAAAAAATATGAGATCCGGGATATGATCAAAAGAAGCAAAATGCGAGTGAAAGAAATCAACATTTTTTCTAATATTTTTAATATTTTGGTGAACGATTGAAAAAACTGAAGAGGATTCAACATTTGGATGATCAATACAAAGGCATTTAAAAGGCCCAGTCCTGAGGCATTATACTGTTTATATAATTATTTTGATTGTCAAAATTAATATGATTTAAGCAAAGCTCTACAAAATTATACAAGAAGTTGAAGACGCTGATTGAAACCAGATGATGGTAAAGGCCTGTCAAACGGAATGCAGAATTCTTTATAGTCAAGCTTTGACCAATTCCGCAGTTTGCGTGGGCTTCGCTCGGACCACAATGTGGATAATTTTGTGCAGGATCAAGTTCACTCAAAAAGTTACGTACGTTTTCCGATTGGGCTCTGAAGAAGATGCGCCAAGATGATGATATCATCGCAAAATCATCTTCAGTGACGAAGCTCATTTTGGCTCAATGGGTTCGTCAATAAGCAAAAATATAAGTTTTTGTTCGGGTGAAACTCCACATTTGCTTCATGAATCACCACTTTATCCACAAAATATAACTGTTTGGTGCGGATAGCATGCCGGCGGGGTTATTGGGCCATATTTTTTCGTCGACGATAACGATCGTCACCTTACTGTGAATGGACAGATCGTCACGTTCTCGCGTCATGAAGATATGGTCTTGGACGATATGTGGTTTCAACAGGATGGTGCCACAAGCCAAACAGCACACCTTACAATCGATTTATTGAAGAGTAAGTTTGATGAGCATGTTATATCAAGAAATAGACTAGTCGATTCTTTGGGGCTACCTTAACTCGTTGGTTTATGTTGGATTTAAATTGGAAGAGAAAATATGTTTATCGCTAAATATTATTCTCAAATAGATCATTGATTTGATAAAGGTTAAAGGCACAGCCACTTTTCGATCTTGCTAGTAAAAGAAAATAAATTCCTAGTGCTTCTTATTTCGATTGGTAGTTTGTTGACAATCCGCGTTGCTACAGAAGAGCAAAAAGTTAAGAAGAGTATTGTGTGGAGGAACAGCAGCAAGAATCGTTATTGAGCTGTGAAGACTATATGTATTCGAATCGTGATTAAAAGAGTACGCGCTTCTTAATAAATATGTTTCCAGAACTTTAAACAAATAGTGGTGTTTAGGAGGTAGTATAGACGACTTCTTGAAGTGTGGAGAACTGTGCTCATAGCTCCTTTATCCCAGATTGTTCGAAGTATTTTTTTTTGTGTCACCAGCAAAGCTTGCATTTTATTTTTTTGTATACCGCGCTAAGAGCTTCCTCGTGCAGAATTGTCGCAAATGGTATAATATTTTAGTTGTTTTAGAAAATATATTTTCTTAAAGTAATTTTGTCACGAATGACTTATTTAATAATCAGTACGCTTTCCAGAAACTCGGCCTATGTTCTCATGTTTTTGGTGAATTTTTTTTTAATAAAGAACATAATGTTATTGTACAGAGCCATAAGGAAAGGAAGAATGAAATAATTTGAAATACGAATGATTAACATAAAATATTAACCAGAACATGGTATGGTATCCTTCAAGATCAGGAGTGACTTCCCTTAAGATCGAAACTAGTAAATTCAATATGGAGCTAATAGAAAACACATATGCACAACATTAACTCACAGTAATCGCATGCATCATAGGAGGAGCACAAAAACAGCAACATCGAGTAAAATAACACTATTTATGAAAAGTGTACTTAATAAAGAGAATCCATGCTGTGGATTGCATCTTAAAAATGGAAACCATAAATTCCCCAGATACATTTTGCTTGTTCAGGAAATTTAATTATTATTAGTAGCTAAAAAAAAAGAACACAGTTAACAATTAATTACATGTTTATAATGGCTTCTGTTCAACGTTCTAAGCAGATATAAGGAACACGAGCATGTGCGAAAAGTTGTCTATAGTGCAGCCCGTGCTGCTGCCTAGTGTCATCATGGAAAAAAGAGCGTGAGTCCTGGTGGTATTTTTGTCTTGTTTTAATTCTTTTGTACGCTCAAATCACTTTTAGACCGGCGAAAACTGCTGCTGCTGCTGAAAGGAAAATGTTCATTACTCTTGCACGAAATAACCACCTGAACTTTACCTCATGCCGGGAGATACCATGTTCCCGCATGCTTGGTTCTCGTTTGTGCAAATTAAAATTTCCAAGATTCATAAATCGTTGTGATAAGACAAACCATGGTGTCAGTGAAGCATTATGCCTAGAGCCTGCAGTCAAGTGAAGTGAAGGAGTTGCGGTAGCTGCCTAACGATTTTTGATATATTTGATGCGACATAAGATGCAGTGATTCTCTTTAGAAAAATAGAATAAAAAAAATACTGTCTTCCAAAGAGGGAGGATCTAAGATTCTCGGAGCTATTTCATCTTTCAACTTTAATTATTTAATTATTTGTCGAATGATATAAAGGATTAAATAGAGTTCGAAAAGAAGTAGTAATGTATATATGACATACAGAACGGGGCTAATGGCAGAACCTTGTGGAAATCATAATATGACAGATTTTAAAATTTGAACAACTATTAGAAAGAAAACTTTATAACATTTTGCACAGATAAACAGGGAAGCCAAACTTTAACATTTTGAATATAAGGCCGTTTTGCCACAACAAGTCGAATGCCTTCTTTGTATCCAGCAGAAGCATTCCTGTAGATTTGCCTTTATCTCGGTTATCTTTGACTTCATTACATATTCTGCGAACCTGGTGAGCTATGTAAGAAGATGGTCTAAAGCTGAATTGTTGTTCATCAGGAAGAATTTCAAAATCAGAAGCAATTTTTAAAAATTTTCCTTGAAGACTTTTTCGTAAAGTTTGCTCAAATTGCTTAGCAGGCTGATAGGTCGATAGCTTGATGGACTATCAGGCGGCTTTCCCGATTTAAAGATTGGAATTATTTTCCTACGACTTGGGGAAATATTGTCTTTTAAGAGACGAATCTATTATAAAAGCTACGCATTTATATGTTTTTTTTTTCTACTTACTTTAGATATATATTTCTTATGTCATCTAGACCCCAAGCCTTTTTTAATGTCAAGCCGTTTTTAAAAAATTCAACATCATCTTCATTAATAAACACACTTTGGGGTGTTTCTGTAACGAAATTATTGAGAAAATCGATTGAACGGCTTATATTTTCTGATGTGGTAGCGTCGTCAAGATTTTGGGAAACTTTCTGATTATTTTGGAAAACATGACATAGAACTCTTGCCTTTGACGCTATTAGAGCTGTGTACTTCTTGGAAAAGTATTTTAAAATAGGAAAGATACGGGAAACGGTGATATGTAAGTTAAGCCAAATTGATGCACATCCGAGAATCTCATCAACAAGTTAACCAGCAAAAGATTTTCTTGCCCAAAAAAACAAACATGTTAAAGCCCAGCAGCCAATCAGTTTATTGAAATCATAGATGGTTCTTAATATTTGTGAGTAATCATCTACAGCCACTTTACATTGCAAGAACACGTTAATAATACTCCCGCCGATCTAAAATAAAGGCTACAGTTTCACTTACTTCGTAACTTCGTATCTTTTTAATGCGTCAAGTACAAAGAGTAGTGTATTACGCCGCTTTTATGTCCTGTGAGTACACACCAAAAAAATTGTTTATTACAGTACAAGAAAACAAAGTATAAAATTATATTAATTTATACCATACCATTTAAAATATATTAAAAAAATTTTTGTCTGTTTGAAACGATGAAACAAAATTAAATTATATCCCGGGTAAAAGTATATGATGTCCTTACAGCGGCTGAACAACTCTTGCGCTGCAGTTTGACGGCCATTCGACGTCCAAATTTTGTCAACGTCAACCGAAAAGTGAGAAGTCAGTTGGTGTTGAGCTGTCGTCGAAGGAGCATCTCCTCTCTCTGCTGAGACCAAATATTTTTCACCCTATAAAAATTCGTTTGTACTTTTCCATAGTCACACAAAAATAAACATTTTATTTGTTTGCTTTATAATAAAGGTTTATATTTTGACAAATCAGAAGTGGGATATGAATTACATTATAAACAAACGTTCTTGAAAGTACATATTGCGTATCTACAAGCGTAGAAATAAAAAGACAAACGAAAGAACCAACGATTATCACCACAAAAGGGGTAAAACGACGAAGCCCGAGTAAAAATATTTCATTTTTATTTGCACGGATGCACAGCGGCCGTTTATAAACGCAACTCAAAAAAGAAAATAAGTTAATAGAAGAAAAGTATACGCATTTAGTGACCGACCGAAACATGGTTTTTAACCGAACATTCGGCCTCGGTCTAAGTCTCGGCCGAAACCGAACCTTTTTTAGACAACTTGGAATTGATTATGTATTATAATTGTAATCATATAAATTTAGTGTATTTTAACATATACCGAAAGTTATCTCGTCCGAAGTCACCTCACACGTCACGCAAGGACTTTCCTTGCCATATAAGCACGAGACAAAAAAAACTAATTCAAATAAACGACTCACGGACCAAGAACTCATGCATGTTAGTTAACCGCGCTAGTCAAACAACAAACAAAGTTTGAGTTGGTAAGTCTCAGTCTCAGTCAAGTCTTCAATCTTTGGAGTAGATTTCCCCTTCCAACTCTCAAAAACATATTTCCCGATATCGGCCGATTAACAACCGACGGGTCAAAACTGGAACGAAAAGTGGAAGTTTATCTTTTTGAGTAATCTTAGTCTAGAACTCTCCTTCCATGTTTTAACACGACCGCAAAATCGCTGTTGTATAGTAACATTTCTGGAAATATTCACTTCGACTGACAGCCAAGCTGCCATAAAATCTACATCTAAGTTGTCAAGGAACGCCGGGTTTCCCTTAAGGAAATAGCGGACTTTTTTAAGGGTTTCCAGGACATAGGGAAATTCACGGAAACTGCAGAGAAGATGAGTTTGCCTGTGAAGGTACAAGGCATCCTCACAGATGCACCTCACAATATATTGACATTCCATTAGCTGCAGCAAAACTAAGCATGCAAAATAAATACATCAACCATCTTGCAACACCACCAGACAAACCTGGAACCTCCTTAACAAACAGAGAACCAGAAAGTTATTTAATCTCCTCGATGAATGTCCGGTCATAGCAATATTAAAACAGAATGTTATATTCATATTTCTTCACAGCTTTGCCCCAACGTGCTAAAGCAACCGCAAAAGACCTCACTCAGATCATTTGAGAAGCAAACTAGTTCTTTCCACCTTCTCCTTCTTCACCGTCCGGAAGAAAAACCTTTCAATACTCACATACTCCTCAACAAAGGTAAATACGTTTATTCACATAACCCTCGCGGTATCACAATGGGCCAAATTGATGTGTGCCTTGTGGAGACTTAGTTTCGACGCCACCGAAGTTTCGGCCGATTTTTTGCCGAAACTGTGGCCGAAACAAATTTTTTGTCCGAATCTGGCCGAAAACGAAACCGAATATTCGGTCGGTCACTATACGCATTATTTAAGATAAGGAAAGTAGTTAGCCCTAAATATGCCTGTTGAAAAGGCGTCCACATTTTTGTCGACAGCCGTCATACTGCCGAGATTTAGCCTTAATCCTTGACTGTGCAGACGTATAACAATTATGTAAAGCCGTTTTTCGAAGTCATTGCTCCTGCAATATGAATTCGAATAAGTTCATCAGAAAGTTATCCACTCTGATCAGGTTGGCCCCCTTGTACAGGACCTCATTACTATAGAATTTTTTGTACTCAGACTCAGGACTTCTATATAAGTGGAGACAAGTCCTAATGCAGCATCTCTCGAAAACCCGAGTCTTTTCCATTAAACTTGTTCCCACGTTGAACTACACGGGACATCCATAAGCAAGAACATGAAGAATGAGGGCCGTGTAGCAAATAACCTTTACCATGGCATCGAGTTGACTGCTGTGAAACAGCCTCTTTGTCAAGGCAAAGGCCGCTTAGGCTCTAGCCAGAGCAGTTTCTATATTTATGTCAAAACATAGATACTGATTTAGCCAGATCCCAAGTTATCTGACAACACTTCGATTCGCCAGTGGTTGCTCGATTTGTCCAATGACAGAGAACATTCGCCACTTCCGTCTAGTATTTCTAAAAGCCCCAAACAACGGAGTCCTGACCAGAATGGTCTCACACTTTTGAAAATCCTTCAAGTTCCAATCGACGGAATATCCCTGATTCTTTTCAAAGTCACGTTGCAAAAGACTTACGATGACGTCGATCTTCGGACTTGACCTTTAGCGATCAAGTCATCTGTGTACGCTTTGGAGTGTCGGAGAGAGCCTACAAAATCAATCGGGAAGATCGTAAGTAAAATCGGCGAAATAACTACACCCTGTTCTAGACCGTCGCTAGATTTCAAAAGTTCCAGCGGGTGTCACATTCCAAAATATATTGTCTGCTTGTGAGCTTGTCTAAGAATATGTGCAGCAGCGGCTTGCTTATGCCCAGTTGAAAAAGAGCCTTTGCAACCATACGGTGTCAACGTCATTCTCCAAACCAATCAGCAAGCTACATGTGCATTGTTCTATACCTTTGTTCTATTAAATATCCGATATCAATTTAGACGCGGCACGAATGGTATCATTCCCCGCTCTTAAGTCGAATTGGCTATCCGGAATAATATTCTTGTCCTTAACCCACTCGGTTAGGGCTCTATTGCTGATGTTGGCAAGCAGACTTATCGACAATAAATTGCCAGATAGGATGCTTCCTTATTCCTTTTCGGAATGGGTTGCACCAGCGCTGTCTTCCAGTGAGGTGAGTGAGGTGTCGAAGAATAATGTTTGATATACCGTCAATTCCCACCGATTTTTTAACTTCTCAGGGAACTGAAAATAACCAAGATGTTTTCCTTTGATAAAAATATGGGATTTGCCCCTTCAACGGCGACGACATCATTTGCCAAATTATCATCATTGAACCTGGTAAAACCAACATCATTTCAAGGTCCCAGTTGTGTACGAGGACGCGGTCTTCCAACAGATTGTTCGGGCGAGTGCTAATATCACCTCGTACACATTTTGAAATGATCTTCGATCACGAAAAAGCCATCTTCAATTGCTTCTTATGGATCTATGCCTGTTGTTACAATGTTTTATTGCGTGGAGCTCAAGACATGGAGTTCTGGTTTTTCCTTCGAAAAAATTTATTTATTTTCGGGGACGATTCCTTTGTGGGTCAGTGCAACATCTGTACAGCAGTTTGAGTCTCGTCAAAAGCCTGCTCTTTTGTCGGTGAAGTGCCCGTCAGTTCGTTCTTCGGAATCGTTCTGTCCACTGTTTGTCTTATGGTGTCGTCCATCCCTTTGAGTCAAATGTCAATGTCCTCGTTCGACTTTGTTTAAACTATTAGCTGTAGTAGATGTGTTACAAAAAGCAATATGATCGGAATAACGAGGTTAAACCCGGTTCAAATATTTAATTTTCGGAAATCCACTCTTAGCGGGAGTCCTTTTCAGTGGACTAGACAAAGTCGACACTCTCTGAAATGACTATCATATTATTTTCAAGTGACTTATTCACACAGTGCGGAACTGTTGTTTAGGTTTGCTGTAATCGAGAAAATGATAATTCAACAATATTCAAATGCGAATCTGAAAGCTCAGTTGTGAATAAATTCGTTTATAAATATGTTTGCTTTGAGTTCAAACTGAATGAATTTTCCATGAATTAAATACGCAATGCATAAAACGGGTATAAACTTATGACAAATATTTTTTATTAAAATGTTTTTGTGTATTCTTTTGCATAAATAATGACCACAAAAACCAATCAAATCTAATGTTAATAATTAAACCATAAATCATATTAGAATAGTTTATACATATATGTATGTTGATTTTGATGTCACAAACTCTTAGATGCGAATGGAAATTAGTTTTTAACGAACTACGCATCATAGGAAACCAATAAAATCTTAATTGCTAAAAAGGCCATTCGAAAATTATGTTTTTGTGAGCAAGCATATGAAAACAAAATATTTGTTATGCACTGTAGTCAAATTCAGTTTTCTATAAAAAGCATACGAACATATTATAAGCCAAAAAAATATGTAAATTTAGACTTTTCAATTGAAGAAGGATTTTTTTTTGCATTTCGAATATATTTTTGACGTTATAACGTTTATCGGAAAAATTTTTAATAAAAACTGATGTCAACATTATTTGCATACTTGAATTTAGAAAAAATAAATTATATCTCTGGGATTTTCAAACTGTTTGACGGACAACCATTGACCGAAGATCGCACGCCAATACAGAGCCGGACAGCTTTAAATTAAACTTTAACAGACCATAAGGAAATTAGAAAACAACAAATTTCCGGGATACGATCTTTACTGGTGAAATTTGAAGGTAGTTGCCTTAAAAAGCATTAGTCAAGCTTTTGTATATTATACCTGTTTGCTTGAGAATTTTGTACCTTCTGAGGCAATGGAAAGTCTTAGCGGGAAAAAGTCCAAGCGCCAAAAATAATATATAAACTTTTTTTGAAAAACTTTTGCTAAAACTATTGAAACCTTTAATAGAAGTGAGACGTTTAATACCGGACTACCAGTTTGTTGAGTAGCTTCAGTTGCAAATGCTGCTATCATACACAGCCTCTTCCCACTACGGAGGGGGATGCATATGATGCAAGCCTCTAGCAAGTGAAATCTACGCAATTCACCGCTCTATATAACCTTATAACTTATCTATAATAATATATAAGATTTTTTCTAATGAAGATAGCGACACCACAAGCTCCGTTGGAGTTGGGTCTGTCTCTTCTGTGCTGACTGTGCCTCAACTTGTGCCTCTGAGAGAGCTTGGTTTCGCTAACCAGAAGAACACCGGGACTTCGGTCTTCGATATTTATTAGCGATATTTATTAGCGAATTTACATTCACTGAAAGGATCTTTAAGAGATTCTCCACCAGCGAACGCAATACGACTGGAGGCGCGTTAGACTCGGCAACAAAGTGTAGATACGATCTACGCGTGTCGCCAGTTCCTGTATATGCTGTTGCATCTGACTAATTTGCCCTGAATAGAAAGTAAAATAGCCAGCAGATCAGCATCACCACTAGGTTTTAAAGTCAATCATTCCACAATGGTCCAGATCCATCGAATAACAAATTTCCCCAGAGGGACAAATATATGCTCTAGTGTATTTCTAGACGTATCGCAAGCCTTCCACAAGGTATGGCACAATGGGCTAAAGATTTCAAGTACTAGAAAGTTACCTTGCAAGCAGATATTTTCGTATTAGCTACGGGATTGAATACTCAGAATTCAAAGAAATTCAGGACGGTGTTCCCCAAGGATGTGTTCTGGGTATCACTCTGCTCTTGCTTTATACGAGACTCATGCCTCAAGATGAAAAAACAATCATATTCCCGCAACCGATGATACAACAGAATCGCGAACGCGAAAACTCCAGGGAGCTTAAGGCAAAATACATGAATGAACGAATACCTGGAATACCGAATCAACTCATGTTTATGTAACGTACAGGCACATTAAAATATACCTTTGTTTCGGGTCAAATCCCGTATGAAAAGGGGGCGAAATACCACATTAAGGAATGACGTTGGACGCAAAACTAAAGTGGAAATTACACGTTAAAAAAGTGCGACGAACTCGAAATCAGGCTCAAAGAAAAGAAAAGGCTCCTCGGAAAATATTTAAAATTAAGCCTATAAAGGATTTTCCTTAAAGGACATGACAATTTTTTTTTCAATAAAGTGCAAACCATTTGAAATATTTCAAAAACGTTATTATCGACTTGAAGTGCAATCAAAACATTTATGAATGAAACTCGACTTCGTTCATATGGTTGATTGGTTGGACCTAATTATCGATGGCTATGTCACACATTTCGGCTGAAATGGCCGCTATGTTGTTTGCTTTGAGCTCTTCCATCATCGTCTGCTTGTTGGCATAAACCAATGACTTAACGTAGCCCCAAAGAGAATAATCTAGGTCGTTAAGCCGCCCGAACGAGGCGTCCAATCGACTTGCCAATTTCTTGCGATAACAAGCTTATCAAACTTACCCTTCAATAAATCGATTGTAAGGTATGCTGTGTGGCTGTTAAGACCCCATGTCGTCCAAGTCCTTATCTTCCAATTCAGGCCAAAAATAATCGCTAATCATGGCACGAGCACGCTGGTCATTCACAGTAACGTGACGAACGTTATCGGAGGCTAAAAAATATGGCCCAATAACGCCGCATGCAAACCGAACAAACAGTTATTTTTTGTGGATTAAGTGGTGACTCATGAAGCAAATGTAGATTTAGCTTTTTGACGAACCATTGATCCAAAAATGAGCTTCGTCAGTGAAGATGATTTTGCGATGAAATTCATCATCTTGGTGCATCTTCTCCAGAGCCCAATCGGAGAACATACGTCGCTTCAAATGGTCCACCGGCTATGTATGGGTGTAAACCAAGATCCTTACGCAAAATGCGTCATAATGTGGTCTGCGCGATGCCGAATTCTTGAGAACGTCGTGGAATTGACTGATTTTGATCATTTGCTACGGATGCCTGAACGACAGCGATATTTTCGATACTTCGACTAACTCGCTATGTTAACGCTCTTAAAGTTGCGGTCACCGACTCCGAATTTCGGTAGAAATGAAAATGTTGAGTCAACTGAATAAATTGACAGTGACAGTTTAATGATAATTGAAAGGATGCGTTCACAAACTAAATTCAAAGTTGTCAAGTCCCTTTTGCGAAACCCTTTTTAACAAACTGTTTTTTTATAAGCAAGTGCTGAACCTAATTGGACGTTCGGTTTACAAATATGGGTCAAGACCAAAGCAAGATATAGAACGATAGTACGAAAATGTAAAAACAAAGCATTTAGGGCAATCGTGAATGCTCCATGGTTTATAAGAAATAGCGACATTCACAGAGATTTGGGAAATGCAAACTTAGCAATTAACTTTGCTCACAAGCTTCGTACTCGACTCCACGATCAATGCAAAATCGAAACTATACGAACTCTGGATAAGACTAGCCTTGTGCGCCGACTACAACATACAAGAAAGTTCGATCTACCGCCGTGAGGAAAAACTACATGTTATGACAATACTAGTGAGCGCTTTTACTGGACAGCTACCTTGTGATGAGTGAAAATCTCATACTGCTATGAGCACGCGACTTAAAGTTTTTATCCAAGAAAACACTTTCTGCCTTTTTATTTAATATTATTTATTAGAAAAGTGATACGTCATCAAGATATCCACACAATGAGTTCCTACGGTGAAACAGTTGTATCCGCAGCTATGGAGTATTTTTGCTTTATAAGCTTAAATACTGCATTGGATCCGGGTGGACTGATGTCTGGAGTGCTTCCGCTGCAGACAGGTATGTCAGCATTTAGCCGTGGAACACCGAGGGGGTTTATAGAAAACGTAACTCGCGCGATCGGTCCTCACAGCGCCCATGAAGGTTTTACTTACCCACGAAAAAAACAAGTATAATGTAATTAATTTTATACGAACAAATTCACTTGTATCTTTCGCAAACAATTTAAATTGTTCGACAAAGTGTAATGCTGATAAAATTTCGGTTAAAGGGGTTGTGTTGGATCAGTGTTTAAATAGAACAATGATTGGTGGCTTAAAAGAGAGTCTAAACAACTTAATGACTCTTTTGTTGTAAAACGATTGTTCATGTCTGTTCGATTCTGAAATATGCTTGTTAAGCTTGGTCTTGAAAAAAGATTTTTGAGATTTGCCTTCAGAGGACTGGGATGGCAAGATCCATAAAACCTTCCACCGTATTTAAAAAATATATTACTTATCTATAATAAATATTCACACTTTTTGAATTATAAACATATTATCATTTATACTAAAATGTTCTTTTTATAATGCATGTGGAATTGTAAGCGCTAGATCATTAGCATTCTAAATAAAAAAATAACTAATCAGAACATCACAAGGAAATCAGTAACATGACGTCAAAAATGCAGCCCTGAAGCCCAATCATAAGCAGCCAGTTTGCAGTTGATTTGGTTTGACTGCGATTGTTAAGAATGGAATTCCGCTAAAAATAAATAACGAGTTCAAAGTAAACTACCGATGCAGCAGTTATGTCCTTGAATATGCTTCATTTACTTACTTTCAAAAAATACATTATAAGCAGTTAGCTAAATGTCCGAAAAAGTATACCCTTAAATACAAAAGTTTTTTTGTTATAATTTTCCACTGCAACACCTCAATTTAAACAAAAGCAAAAATTGACAAACAGTTTTGTTCCTTATTCAATCAAAATCAAATGTCAAAAAGAACCCTCGACTCAAAAACAGCACTCAAATCGTGGGAACAAAACCACTCTGCACACCCTCCATCGTCATATTAGCAAAATCTCCTCTTAAGGCGCGTTCAACCCCGAAAATGAAAAAAAAAACAAAACAAAAGAATTCCTTCACACTCCTTTCAATTGCATCCCATTCGCTTTCAAAGTGAAATCAAATAATTCATTCAAAATCCTTATTTAGCAATTATGGAGTTGTTAAAAGAAGTCCTCCTCGCAAATGCTGAAGATGTATGTATTAAAAACACGCAGCCACCCAATTTTCTTTAAAATAAGGGTGCGTCTATGGCATTTCTTAATCGTGCTCCTTTTATTTTGTCGCCGAACTTCCGGCTGGTCGTATCAAGTTTCCGACTTGCAACGGTTGATCGAAGGTCAAAATAAAAGAAAACCTTCTGGAGCAAGGTAAAGACATTTAATGGAAGTCATTTTATGCCCAACATTTATGGTTGACTTCAATGCAATCTCAGAGAATAGCACAACAGGCGATCCCTGTCCGTCTCGCTGGCGGTAATAACAATAATTATTGCTTGGATTGAAAATTTGTCAGAATACAAAGAACAACATGTGAAGCGGTCCTTTTGTCGTTACTTGCCCTAGTTTGCATGACGTTCTTTTTGTTCCTTTGCTCTCCCAGAGGACTTCTAGTAAGTGTGTATTTTAGTACACCTTGTTCGGCCTCCTCTTGACTCCGTTGAGCTGAGAAAAGTCCACGGTGTGTGTTTGTGTTGTGCGTGCCCTTCGGCTAAAAGGCGCTCACTTTATACCATATATTTTCGAAAACTGCGACATTTAATAGTTTTCTGAAGGATTCGCGGCTTGGCATTCTTGATGCCTACTTTATAGGAATTAATGAATGGTTTCGAGTATGCTTCTTGCACAATGCGAATGCTCAACAATGAAAGTTGGTAATTATAGCTTCAGAAGTATTTCTCAAAAAAAACGTCTTATGTTCTTATGAGTCAACAAAATTTCGTACCCTCGAGAGAGAGTTTGATTCTTTTCACTTTGGAATACGCTGAATGAGTTTTGAGACTGCTTAGAATCCATTCAGACCAAAAATGCAACACCATTTTTTTTTGTTCTTCTCGGCTTCAGTTAAATAAAGCTAAACATTTATGGATGTGCAATAGGGGAATGCTCGCATACTCGTTGAAAATCAGTTATTGTATGAGTGAAACTCTCAAATGTTGGACGTTGAATGTTGCTCTAGAAAGCTGACAGTAAACTATTCGTTATAAGCTTAAGTTGTAATATATTAATAAATATTGTTGACCTTATTTCAAATGAAGAAATTAAAGGTGGGTGAAAATCTGTTGCTCCATAGATTGCACTCGAACAGGGATGAAGAGTATTTGACATCAATTTGTTGCATCATTTCTTATTAATGAACTCGGTTGATGGCTCTGCGTTATAAAGTTACTTCAGTGTCGTATTCTGCTCAAAGTAATTAAAATAATTCCTCACATTCGGTTTTCAAAAATTCTATATTGTTTTCCGGATTAAATGGAAGAAAATTAATAAATCGAGAGAACTTTAAAATTTTGTATATTCTCCGTCCATTTAAAAAGGCGCCATCAAAATCTTTTCACCACAACTCGGCTTTCGTTTAGTTCGTCAGTAATATACTCTTCCCCCAGTGAGGGCGTCTATCTATACAGCGTTCTCACTTACTGCTTCCATGATGACGTCAAGCACCGCCAAATTCACCACTGGTCTATCGTAGATCCCGCTTGCTGTTCGTACTGTCGCTCCCTTACTTGTCTGTAGATGGGTGCCATCGAAGATGTACGTGGCAGACGACGCCACCAAATGGAGCAGGATACCGATGGTTTAAGGGTCTTAGTTTTTTGTGTAAGCAAGAAGAAAGATGGCCTGAGAAAATATGGTACGGAGCAGAAGAGTCCGGTCAAATCAAAGAGGAAGTTCGACCGAGGTACGTGATGTTCACAAACGTTCTTGATAGTAAGCCGTTCCTGGAAGTCCAACGTTTCTCGAGTTGGACAAAACTTAATTGTGTTGATGCATGGGTTTTGAGACCAGTCAAGAAATTTAGGATTGGCAAAAATTAAAAAACTGTAGTTTGCGGTGCGTTTACAACAGAAGAACTTCGTGCGCCAGTGATCGTCATTTGGAAGATGGTGCACGAAGTCGCCACCGTTGGTCTTTTCTTGAATCTCTCCAACACGAAACATTACGAATGGCTTGTATTGTTTTGCGTCCGTTCTCAATGAAGGAAATTCCTAGAATCTGTCCAAAAGAATCGTATGCTTATGCTTAGCATATGGCTTTTCATGATCATAAGAGCCAGTCCAGAACTCGGAATCGAAATCGATAACAGATGTGAAACTTTGCTTCTTGCCCCAATATTCAAAACGAAAATAGGCTACAGCAGCCGGGGCATCTTCGCTGGTGTATACAAAAATGTGGAACTGTATATTCGTACCCACAGCTCAGACCAATGTAGAATAGTTCCTCGAAATATTCATCTCCTCCAACTTGGAAAGCAAGCATCGCCAGAATTCCCACCTCTCCAACTTGTCCCATTCAATTCTTTTACTGCAAACTTCTTGTAAAAGGATTTTGAGTATCATCATGTAGAAGGCCAAAAAGTCCATAGGATCGAAAATTGATATCAATTTCGTCAGGAGCTCTCGTATTGTCGGAATCTTAGCTCCCGAAAGGACAACCTTCTGTGCTGTTAAGAGACTAAAAAAAAAGGTAAAGACATCCTCACCTGACTTCCTAGCACCTTTGCAACCTGGCTTCCACTATTGAGACTATCTAACGTTCGTCCTTCGCACGTGAGCCAATCACTCAGAGTTTCTAGCACATCCACTGAACTCGATAGGCAGTTTTGAATGGTAAAACCTGCTTTCGAATGTACAAATCGAATATCCACAGCCAGACGAATTGCCTTTTCAATAGTTGGTACGCTGTGAAGCAGAACGTCAACGAAGTGATGCTACAAAATAGCTTCAGCAGCTCGAGGGTACTCGTTGGCGTATTCTTTGGCGTTTATGTTCTTGACGTACTGCGCAATACTCGGTGAGCATGATGGTCCAAATATAAGCATCTTCATCTTCAGAACCGTTGGCTTTCGATTTATGTGACATCTCCGCGAGAGAAATCTTTGTGAGCATTGGTCCTCTTTTCTGACATGAACTCGGTGAAACGTCTTTAAGATATCTCCTGCGATGGCGACTTTGTGGACTCAACCCACACCAACCGCAATTTTCCTGGTTTGTTCGCATTTATGGCGATGAACGTAGGTAGTTCATGTGCTTTCTGCTGAGTGCACCTACTAGCACTTCCTTCCTTATCTGTTCGTCGGTATTCAATAAAGCTTCGGGCTCCAAACCCATTTTACGCTTCAAGCACTCCAGTCGTTAAAACGCCATTTGGCAGCTTTCCGGCAGGCTGACATCATCATTGTACTCGTAGGCATAACCAACTAGTCTCGTTGTAGACTAAAAAATATTATAGGCGAGGCGCACACTTCCTCGGCAGATTCCATCTTCGCTTTGGAAATTCCTTGGTCTTCTCGTGCGTATTCATTTTTTACCAAATCATATAAATCCTTGTCGAACGTTCAAACTTCGCAACTGTGGTGGAGGCTACTTTGCTGATCGTCACTCGAACCACCTCCGCCTAAACACAATCCCAATTTTGTCTTCACTGCGACATGCTGATTCCATTTGTCTTCACGGACTCTTAAGGGTTATTGTTATTTAGACCGGTTAATAAACCACACTTTGTCTTGTTGTAACTTGGTAGTTGAAACCCTTTTAGATGTTATCCACACATTTGAAGACATGGTCAAGTGGAACTGTCTGATTCGGTAAAGCCAATTCTTTGACTGTACGCACATCCTGAAGCTTATATTTGTTACCGCTTCCCTTACCCAATAGCGAAAATTGAACAACCTGAGATCCTTCTTCCCATCGAGTCGTTTTCGCTGTCCAATTCAAGCAAAGTGGTTTTAGGCGTCCCTGCAGCTCATGCGGCTTGGAAATTTCCTCATCCATGAGTGGCACTATCAGACAAACTGCAAACTTTTAATAAATTCGCTTATCAAACGATATTTATCTAATGGATTGTGACTCGCGTATTTGCATACAACGTCTGTGTTTGCTTGAAAGATTGTGTGGTGGTTTGAAACTCAGATATATTTTAGTTTCGACTGGAAGAATTTCGAAAGAAAAATGCCGACTTATTTGCATTCGTTCAATTCGCAGTATTTTATAGACTGTGTCATCACTCTGGTGTCAGTGTCATGTTTATAGAGTCAGTCGGACACTCCAGTTATAAGCGTGTTTATTTCATTTCAACGGCAATAATTAATTTGTTTAATGGAAATCAAATGGAGTGGAAATGATCAGGGAGAAAGTAAGAGACAACTACCGATGCGAATTGCTTCTGAATTGAATAACCTATCATGGGAGAGTGTTCCACATTTGTGTTGTGCGATTGAAAAACGAATCTTTGTATCTGACTGTGCGACCGTATTCGGGCTTGAAGGTGGAATTATGAGTACTCCTTGCGAGACGGAGGTTACTTTGAAGAAGGGAGGACCCTTTCTCTGAAAAAAAACGATAAAATATGGAAAGTCAGGGCAAGTTATATTACGTCGGTGTACTTTTCACAATTTTCGTCCTTCTCTAGAGTGAGCAGAAGGCTAAGGTTTGAAATTCAGATATATTTTTGGTTTCAGGTGCTTCGTGATGGAACCCGAATTATAAAGAGGTTATGTTTTTGGGTATACACGTATTAGGTTATCTTCGAAACTACTAATCGGATTTCAAAAATTCTTTCACCAATACTTACAATGCATTTTCATTTCAACAAATTTTGTCATACATGTCGAGCAAGTATGTAAATGAAAATTGGTCGAGCGAATACATTTTTGCAAACGCTGCTTTAACTCTAATAGATATTTGATTGCATTATATAGAAAAGGATACGAAATCAAAAAGTTCTATAAAAAAGTCCGCGACGACACATCTCTATTTCTTAAAGATGTGTCGCAATTTAAAAAAAGTAAAAGTTTGTAAGTTTGTTAGTTTCTATCTAAAAGATAATGTTCGACACGACCCACTCGATCGAAAAAAATTCTTCCACCAACACTTACAGTAGACCTTCGGAATGAACTAAGGCAATAAAGTATCCCATTTGCATAAAAGGGTCTTTTGTGGTGATCGACTACTTAAGTAAGGCTGTCGAAAAAGCTGTAGTTTCTTGCGAACGCTGTCGTTGCGATAAGAAATTTCCTTCTAAAGAAAAGTTTTAAAACTGAAAAGCTTCTATTGAAAAGTTTTGTATTGCAAATTATTTTGTTATCCTGCTGTCAATGTTATGCCTTCACAGCGGAGTCAATGACACATATCCCTCGATTCTTAACTCTGTCTCACGATGGGTATTGAGTGCCTGCACATATTTGACAGTAAAATTCCAGTTTGGGGCGAATGTTAGGTTTGCCAGATCATTCTTACCAAGGTTGCTAACTCTTGAATACTTCTGAAGAAGCAACTGCAGGCAGCCAACTTCACGAGACAAGTAAACGATATTCCCGCATCGCAAGTACTGACAAATAAACGATTTAACTTCTGTACAGACAAATAACTGGCAGACTTTAGGGACTGGTGCACTGCGAACTTTGGTAAAAAAACAGCTGTTTGTTAAAGAAAATGGGAGGTTTGGGTTGGAATAAAAATAATTAAACGATTTTGAATGTATAATAAATGTGCACTCTCGATGCACTCGGATATCGAGGGATAAAGTGTGCAATTTACAGGGCGCGTTTGGCAAAGTGCACATTGGCTACTTTTTCGAGCATACTTGTGGCCATCTATTAAGAGCCAAAGGATGTTTGTTATTTTTTTATACAGTAAAGTCTTCAGTTTATTTTAAACAGATTTAAATGAAAGGTTTAAGTAAATTGTTTGCTTCTCAGACTTCCTTCGATTTTGATAGAATTTTTTTTTATAGCTAAAGTCAATTGACTTAATCTTTATTTATATTGTTATAACATTTCGGCCTTTTGCGCAACGTTTGATTTTACGTGTGTTTTGACGTTAGTGCGTTAGTGGAATTATAGTCTGTGAATGGGGATGATAACTTTTTGGATAACTTTTTCTAGCTTTTGGATTGCATGATTTTCGTCTAAGAACATTTTCTGTCCCTGGTAATCACAGACTGTCCCAATGGTATTGGGCCTTTTTCTGAACTTCTTTTCTGTATTATATAGAGAGGAATTAATTTAAAACACTCCATTTGAATTAAAGGCAAGTCTTGCTTTTGAGCAAAATAAAGTATTCAGAATGGAATATTTTTTTTCTTATAAAATGTGGCAGTTCGGTCTTTGAGAGGATCAGATGAGATGAGGTGAGATTGCTTACCTAAGGAAAAAAAAGGACCAGGGATCAGAATATATGAGTCATCCGCTTTTCCCACTATATTTATATCTTCGTCTCTCTAAAAATTGTTTTATAATAAGAAACCACAACAGTGGTGAAATAACTAAATTTTCTGCTGTCCATATGCGTTAACTTGAACGGGTAATTTGCTTTAATTTTGCCCTGTCTCAAGTTTTCCTTTACAAAATCAGTGGACTCAAAGATCGCCGTGAGTTTATTTTGCCAAGCTGGTTTAATAAAAGTCAACTGAATGGTATAAAGCCTTATGCACACATGAGTTGAAATTCGTAGTGTTGCCAAAGATGTTTCTGGTGCGTCAGTGTTGCAGACCTCATCCGTAGCGGCGAACTTCTAAACTTTTGCATATAAGATGGACTTTTGTTTCACCATACTGGACTCGCTTAGGTCGGAATTGGACGCACAAAGGCTTGGTAGCAAATAACCTTCACACCGGATCTTAGATAGTTGGAGCAAAAACGTCTTTTGAGCTACAAAAATGCTGCTTTCGCTTTTTTTTAACTGAGTATTAACGTGTTCATTGTAGTACAAAAAATTGTATAAATGATCAACTTAATACTTCACAACAGTCTATGACTCGATGCGAAATTCATTTGAAGATATTATTACCATGTTTTTCGAATTGCGTCGTAAATCTGAATTTCACACTTAGAGCTGTTTATTTTAAGTTTACAGTCTCGTCAGAATACCTGAAGAAGGTCGAACTTAGTTTGGAGATCGTTCTTTATGTTTGTTATTTTAGAGCCATGAAAATAAGGGATGACATCGTCGGCAAATGCTTTTGAGTTATCCAAGTCCCTAATCATTTCAGAAACGTAAATGTTAAAGAGTATTGGTGCCGGTACTGTGCCTTGCAACATACATTCAGTGACATCAAAAACCCTAATCGTCATATACTCTCCATTTGTTATCACAAATTTCTTCCAGCGAATCATTGATATAACGACCTTTATCAGGTTATAAGGAAACTCATATCTGATTAATTTATAAATAAGCCCGTCAATTCAGACCGTGTCGAAGGCTTTCTCGATGTCCACCAGACAGGCATCTGTACTTCTTTTGGCGTGTAGGCTCCAATTGATATCGGAAACTAGTTTTGTAACTGCGTAAACTGTCGAATGATTTCTTTTGAAACCAAATTATTCCGCGGTATGATCTCCTTTTTTTCGCACTCGGACAAGGTTGATTTGCTTATAACTACCTCAAAAAACTAATCCTTAGTTATAAGTTAGTTTTAAGTGTTGTTTGTATTAAGCAAAGTCAGGAGTATACCCCGGCCATAAATAAATAAATAAATAAAAGAAGTTGATTCGATTGACAGCCGAATTTGGTGGATTTCTTAAAGACAAAGAGACCGGTTGATGAAATATTGATAAATCTATTTGCAAAAAATGATGACAATAAAATCAATAAAAATATTTTTGAAAAAATAACGAAAAAATCCGATGTTTCGGACTGCGTTCGTGAACACCGTCATCCATGGTCATTCAAATTCATAAAAAAGTTTAATTTTTTCAACTTGTTTCTATCTTTTCAGTTCATTTATTATGTAAGTTTGAAAAATCACAATTTTTCTTCTTCTTCTAGATTCTTACGATTTATGGTATTGATAGCCAAACTCAACTAAGGGCTACATACGCTTGATCCTTTGTAAATATATGTGATCCATGGTTTATTTAGAAGATGCATTTTTGTGGATTCTGAAACGCATATAATAAATAATATGTATCAGTTTTTTTTTACCGCTACTGTGACATTTGTTTGACATGTAACAATTCATTTTTCAAAAGTATCCTTCAAGCACATCAGGCGGTGCACTGGAATTAACAACTCCAATTAGATCAGTTTTTTGTACATCAATTTCAATTCGATAGCTTTATTCGTTTCAAGATGTGCGAGGCGAGAAAATACGCACGAACATATGTACGTACACACACACATATATCCTTCTCACAACAATGGAATCTGGAAGTCTTACTTAAACGTGTCAATTCGATTATACGTTGCAATCGCAAAAGTTTCTCAAAAACCTTACGTTTGGACTTTTTCCCGTTAAGATTTCTGTGACTTTCCATTGCCTCTGGAAGTACAAAATTCTCAAGTGAGGTATTATTTACAAAAGCTTGGTTAACGTTTTTTTAAGCAGCTACTTTTAAATTTCACCAGTAAAAAACTTGTATCCCAGGGCTTTGTAATTTTTTTAATATTCTTATGGATTGTTAAAGTTTGGACAGTGACACGGTTTTCATTTTAAAGTTGTCCGGCCCTGTATTGGCGTTGGCGTTTTCTCTTAATCTTCTTTTCCCCATTCGTCGTTAGCTCTTCTTATTGGCGCCGATTGGATTACGGTTTTTTTAATGGAATAAATGGCTTTCGATAATGAGTAGTTTGAGCTCTTATCCGTAGTCCTTTCGAGGTAAGCGGAGGTCTCATGACTCTTAAAATCTTGAAGTACGCCCCTAAACTTGTTAGAAAGGTAGTTCAAGTATATTTTTTCTGGTTGCGCTCGGGATCATTGCCATCACTTTCGCGCACTCCTCTTCTCACATAAAAGCTCTTCGATTTCTAGCGAGAATATTGTTCTGCCGTTTCGTACTCCGGTCTTCCGGAACGAAGTGTTTTGTTCATGCAGCACTCTGCATAGTTTTTTCGAGTTAGTCAACTTCGTCTCCTTTTTGTTATTGTGGTTTGGTATACTATAGATTGTTGTGGCCCTTAAATAAAAAACATCTATCTGTCAACGCTGTGACTGCTGGCTGCCCACGATGAAGAACTTTTTCCAAGGGGCCCCATGCAGCGGCGCCGTAAACAAACTGCTAACACACTTATTTATAACTACAAAACGAAGAGGTTAATTTGAAATCGAAATTTGGTTATCAACAAATTTACCACTTTCTTACGGATAGCAAGGAGGATGCTGATACTAATTAATGATAAAAGCACAAAAACAACAATTTTATAGTCTCGTTACTTTAACAAAACAAAATTTTATTAAGCTTGTCATAAATTATTTTAAGACTAATTTTTGAATATATTGATTCATCTCGAAAATAACAGCTGTTATATGAGGGTGTATTAATGAAGACTCAAAGAAGGTTTTGGAATACAATGCACATGAAAGTTAATATTACAATCTATGAGCTCTATTAAGACGAAGTCAAGTCAAAGAAAAAAGAGGCCAAACAGCGATCAAATTTTTATATTTTTTTGTTTGCGCCCCTGCAAAAAAAGTATACATATAAATGGTAAACAAATTGTATACCTATCAATGTAAATAAGATAGTGAGAGCAGTTGCTAAAAGTCAGTCTGCCTAACTTTGTCCTGCCACAAGTGACCCTAATATGTAACTTAAAAATTAAAATAGGTCTTAGGTTCAGATTGCTGAGTACTAGAAGAAAACAAGGGTCTCCCTTTACCCTGCCTGCCGCAATCCTCTCACCGAGTATATACGTCATAGAGTGCTTGGGACGAATTCAAGACCAAATTGTTTTCTACCTAAAGCCCTTGAAAAAATACAGGTCTGCTTCAATTGTATGAGTCTTTAAGTTGTTTTTAAACTTATCCAGATAAGTGTAATTTCTCTCGTTCAGGAAAATGATGCGCTCATTAAAAGTGAGTCAAATTAACGCCTTTCTGCCATAGAGACAATCACATCCGGTATTTTTGGCATAAATACATCCGGTAAAATTTTGTTTACAAAAATCTATTTTCCTTTTAAGAAAAGGCGCGTAATATTGACAAAGAGAGGAGATAGCAGCTTCATCTCAATCCCAGTCCAACTTATGTTCCTGCTTATTATCGTGACGCGAATTGGTCACGTTTTCGTTCGACTGTAAGCGCCAAATTAAGAGGTGCAAGCACCAACTTAAATGCAGTACAGACGGAGGAAGACGTTGACACCCAAGTTAGTTTCTTCACTAATAGTATACTAGAATCGATAGAAGACTGCGTCCCTAAAACCCCTGTGAAAACCCATTGTTGAAAGCAGCAGTGGTGGGCCTTTGGTTTGTTGGAATTTGTGTTGTGAATGCTTGAATAGGCTCATTTTGATTTTCAATTTCGGTTATGGTAATGGTTCCCTGTTTTGTTTTTATATAATAATGAAGAGCACATGCCGCCTCTAATACGTGTACTGCTGTTTCCACTTCACTTTCGATTTGTCTGAAAAATATCCTCCACTTTTGAGCCAATATTCCAAACGTTTTTTCGACGACACGTCGCGCCCGGCAGAGTCTTTTATTAAAAGTTTTCTTTCTCTCGTCTATCACGTCTAATGTAAGTATCTGAAAAAATAAAGTTAATAAAAGTTTTGGTTTTTATTTTCAGCTTCAACTTTAAAAACAAAATGGAAAAACTTGAGGGATAATTATTTCCGACATAAAAAACAATTTAAAGGCAGCACAGGACAATCTACGAAGAAACACAAATGGCCTTGGTATAATCAGCTACAATTTTTGGACATAACTTTAACTCCACGTGCATCTTCTTCTAATGTGTCAACAACATTAGACCCAACCGCTTTTCATACAAAACTCTGTCGCCTACACCACTATTATCATCACCAGGGATTTCACAAGTATCGACGCAACCTACAGCGTTTACATCAATATTGCCTTCATCGCCAGTGTTTACACCACGAGCAAAGCGGAAAAAAACGTCATGATCCGGATGATGTGGAGAAAATCATAGATTATCTGAAGACAAAACAAAAGTCTAAATTTGATGCCGTCAATCATCTCTTCCAAAGCTACGCTGAAACATTTAAAAAGTTTTCGGAAAGAAATAAAATAAGGCTCAAAGTAGAGTTGGCCAAATTGTTTGCAGATACTGAGCTTAGGCAGATAGAGGACCAAGTTCAGCCGATATACGCATCAACATATAGTATTCCGTTGTAAGCTCGGACTCTCAAAACAATATGTCTCCTAGATGTTCAGAATATCGGATTGCATCGGAACAACAAGACAAGACAGACAGATTTATTCAAGTTGTATCTCCGACATCTAATATGACATGTTAATCAACTGAATATCTGAAATCATTTTTATAGCTTGCATTTCAAAGCTTTAAATATAAAATACAAATGGCTAGTCCTTCTCTTGTTGCAATGGGTTTCCTCCAGTTTGTTAATTTTAGGGCGAAGCAAATCATGAAGATCTTCAAAAGCATTTTGTGAAATACGGAAATACGAAAAGAAGCGGTCTTCATCTGATTCTTATTCTCGGCACAACCGGTGGTATTCTATTTTTTATTACTGTCGTGAACCCAAATTCTTTTTCTTTTTCGAGAACGTAGCGTGGCAAATAATAATAATTCTTCATCCGATCTGCTTGACATTTTTTTGAAACTAAAATCAATTATTTTTGACCGCTTTCTGTTTGGCGTTCTTAACCGCGGCGTAAAGAACGAAACGTCAAAATAATCCAACCGCCGCGTAAAATGATCCCACCGCGGCGTTAAAAACGCTCTCTGTTTGACGGAGCCTTTAGAAAACTAAAAACAGCCGTTAATTTATTATATCCATCTGTCAACAGAAAGTCAAAGCTAAGTATTGGTAATAAGCAAATAATCCATAAAGTAATTTTTCAAGCTATTTTTCTATACGACTGCCCTGTTTGGGGTAACAGTGCAAAATCTCACATTAAACGCCTACAAGTGTCCGAAAACAAAATTCTTCGAATGCAGCTTAATATTCCTTGGTACCACTCTACCCGAGAACTACATTAAAGAGCGAATGTTGAAATGATTTCAGAACGAATACAGAAGCTTAATAAAAATTTAACTAAGGCTGTACTTTTGCTAATAATCATTTAGTTAACGAACTATACAATTGATACCCCATGTTTTTATTACATTATTTACTTGAAATTTAATTATGTATCTATTTATATTAAGTCACAGTTATTTTGTCTATTTAACAAATTACTAAAAAATTGGTTTGGGTGCAAGTAGGCCTGCCCATACCATGAACTTCCCATTTCAAGATAAAAAAAAAATGTAGGTGCTATTTTATTTGCCGCCACCATCAAATTCCATTTGGGTTGTGAAAACATCAATCATTCCCTAGAAAAATGCACAGGGCTTTACAAAATTGCTTTCTTAGCCACATGTATTCTTCGTTTGACCTCAACGATGGTGTCATTATCTCTGTTTGCGGCGAAGCCTAAGCAAAGTCCTTAACTACAACAAAGTTATAGCTGTCAATGTTAACGTTCTGACCCAGACGTCGCATTTGGGTGTCCTTTCATGATGACAACATATGTTTCTTTTTGCCCTAGTATACAAAAGGACGAACTTGATTGCGATGCCAAACCAAGACATGGCTTCATACATCTCGTCTCTGTGGACGAAACAGAAATTCTTCGAAACAGTCTGCTCTTCCATGTCCTGAGCATGGATTGCAATTCTAGGTTGATTTTTCCATTTTGAACTTCGCAGGCTTTGGTTACAACAGATGAAAACAAAGCATTGTGGCAATGGTGACTTGCTGTTCGGAGGTGACCTAAATTGTAGGCACAAAGATTGGGGATGTGCAACAGCAAGATCTAACCATCTCGCTACCGAATTCTATCTTGTACCCTCTTAGTCCTACTTTCATTCAAGTCAGTTCTCGTGGTCGTCCTTCTGTTCTCGATTTTTTTGTTACCAACTGCTCTAGTAAGGTTACGCAACCAATCTCACTTAGCGCTTAGCGCCGTTCTGTGCCAACTTAGATGTTCAGGAAAGGAAAAAAATCATTATATAGAAGATATTAAAAATGCAAATTGGGTGCGCTGCCGTAGATTCATAAAACCAAAAGCTTGTGAGATGCCAGAAGACCTTCAAAATACTATTTACTTGTTAAGAAGATGTGGACCTACTCGCAAATAGCTTCAATGCGCTGATTCATGATGCAATTAGAATCTCCGTGCCCAGAGTTGTAATTAAGAATTCCTATAAGGTGCTTCCTTCTCACATTCTAGAAATTATTAAGTGCAGGAATGTTCAAAAGAGATTTTGGCAAAGATATCGTCAACCTGTGTATCGAGAGAACTTGGCACATTTAAACCAATTAATTTCAAAGCTCATTCTATGAGAACGTAATAAGGACTGGAAAAAGAAACTTGAAGTTCTAGAAAAACATGCAAGACCATTCTGGAACATAGTCAAAATCTTAAAAAATAAAAACAGACGCATACCTGGGTTAAAAATTTCCTCCAATTTTTTTTTTACTGATACTGAAAAGGCTGGCGTACTTTCGAAAGCTTTTTCATATATTTATTGTGTTTCATCTGGTTTAGTTGACACACATTCTGACACTCTAGTGAACAACACTCTTACTACGTTTAATATGTTGCCCGCTGAGACTCCAACCAATACACTTATTACGGAGGCGGATATCCAATTTCATGTCGACAATTTGAAAGTAAATAAGAGTGCAGGTTTTGATGGCATTAAGAATATATATCTCAAGCAATTACCTCGAAATGGAATAATGTTTTTGGCAAGAATTATAAATGCGTGCCTTAAAATACAATATTTTTCTGATGCTTGGAAAATGGCCAAAGTTATACCAATACTTAAAGCAGTGAAGTTACCTGAGGACCCTCATAATTACAGACCAATAAGTTTGCTGAGTAATGTAAGTAAATAATACGAAAAAATTATTAACGAAAAGATAACGATTATACCCGGCTATACAATTTGGTTTTAGGCCAAATCAAAGCACATCCCACCAAGTGCTCCCAATATGCAACTTCGTCAAAAGAAATCGAGTACAAGGAAAATCAACAGGCATGATTCTCCTAGACATTGAAAAGGTATTCGATTCTGTTTGGCATAATGGTCTTTTATATAAAATGATAAGTCTTTACATATTTTCCTGCGTATTTATGTAAAATAGTTCAACGTTTGTTGCTTCAAAGTCTTTGTCAATAGTGCGTTATCTAGTCTTATTTATTTCAAACTGGGAGTTTCTCAAGGCTCTGTTTTAGGACCTCCTTTATACAATCTATTCATATCTGACTTTTTGAGTCTGAGTGAGTGTGAGGCGGCTATTTTTGCAGTTGATATTGCTTTATTTTCATCTCATAAGTTTCCTCAAAACGTTGAGACAAACTCAAAGGATGCGATGGAAATTATCTAAAGCTACTACAACAAATGGAAAATTAAGCTGAACGGTATTAAAAGGCAAGCCACCTTTTTTTACCAGAAAAAGAAGTCCTTGCCTCCTCCCGAACAGTAGCATACAAATCTGTGGAGCCGCAGTACAGTGAAGCAACTGTGTGAAATATTTAGGAATTAATCTTGACACAAAACTTACGTTTAGTGAACATATCTCTTAGACCATTCACAAAATTAGAATAGCAACAAAAATATTATACCCATTTGTTAACAGGACATCTGCGCTAACGCATGAAAATAAAATCATATTAGATACTTCTTTACGGTTGCCAAGTATGGGGTAGTTGTGCACAGTGTCACATCAAAAAATTACGAGTGTCACAAAACAAACTACTTAAAATGATGCTTTGATTTCCCTGGCATCACTACACGTTAAGCCTGCATAAAAGAGCGAAGGTTGAAATGATATCTGTAAGAATACAAAAACTTACAGAATGATTCATCAATAAAAATGCTTTTGTAGAAAATACTCTTATATCGAATTTGTGTTCTTAAAAATATTTTTGTTGAATATTCTGTAAAATCCGTTTTCAAATTAATTAATTTATTATTTATCTATTCAGCCTTTTTTTTGACTTATTTATTCGTTTATAAAATATCATACTATTATTTTTTTTTATTTACATATTTATTTAATTTATTGATTTATTTATAAATTTATTAATTTGTTTATTTATTTATTTATTTATTTTTTTATTTTATTTCTTTGTATATTTATTTATTTATTTACCAATTTATTAATTTTATTTTCTATTTACTTATTTATTTATTTAATCAATATATTATAATATGGATGTCAACAACTGTTCAATATTATTGTTATTCATATCATTCCTGTATCTTGTCATTATATCTGTCTTATTATGTATATACTTTTTTTTCATTTCTTTTTTTTACAACTATTCAGTGAAGGTTTTTTCGAATTTTCCTTCGTGATATACTCTGTTCATATCAAAATTCAACTTCATCAATATAAATAAATGTTTCAGTAGCAAGATAGCTTAGTATCGAATCTCTATAATGTAAAATGTGTGGTAACCCCAATATTGTAAATTCGTTTCGAAATAAAGACATCTATTTAATCACTTAGTTAACGAACTATACAATTGATATCCCATGATTTTATTATATTATTATTTACTTGAACTTTATTTATCTATCTATTTATATTAAGTCACATAAATATTTTGTCTAATCAACCAATTGTTTTCTAATATATATTACTAAACTAATTCATTTATTTATTTACTTATATATTTATATATTTATTTATACACTTATTTTTTTATAATAAATCTATTTATTTACTTATTCATATATTTATTTATTTATTTTTTTACATTCTTTCCTGCATAAAGTAATTAAGACACTTAAACTCTAGTCATTAAGCCTTAAGCTTATGTAAAATAATTGTTAAAAAAACATATGCATGATATGAGCATTAACTTATTGTCACATGTATCTATATATGTTCATAAAATTAAATCTATTGGCTGTTTTTTGTTTGTTCTCTCTATACAGGTTTTTTTATCGAATTTTTCTTTAAAACGCTGTATTATTGTAAAGTATAACTCATATCGATTGTGATATCTAATCCTTTTTGATCTCTGAACTGTAAAATGTGCAGTAAAACCATAATTTGTAAATTTAATCTCGAAATAAATAAATCTATCTATCTATCTAAGAAAAAAAAAATCAAACTTGTCGTCAACTTTTAAACACATTTCAGCATTGAATTCAAATCTAAATCTTGATTCACGAGAACATGCTTAAAAATCTGGATCGAAAGTACATTGGGAAATTTACTTTTAATAAACGCTTTCATTTTACATAAAATATCAATTTTATTTTTTAGGTTTTTACTGGTTACGCCCCAAAATCAACATTTTCCAGTTACAACGCCACATAAAAACAATATTTTATCTTTTACTCGTCAATGTTAAAGATTTCATTAAAGGATGAAACAAAGGCCAAAGGCCAAGTAATTTTGAGAAGAGCAGCTGTAGATAAGAATCACTGTGAATGATTCCTTTCACCTTCTTCCCTGAATTGTGGCCGGCGGCGTCGACGATGGTTCCAGGGTTAGAAACAACAAAACATGACTAACACAATCCGGGTTTGTATGTCCGCATACCTGCCAGGCAATCGACTGTTATCTGAAACTAGTTAAAACATTTTTCGTATCTTATTTTGGCTCGTGCTGACAATATAAGGGTATCGGTTCATTGCTAATAAAAGGTGCCAAAAAGAATGTTATGCTCATCTTGCTATGGACGCCCCGTCGTCCAAGCATCGATACAATTGTCGCCTGTGTGGCACAAATGAGGAAAATAGTATGTAAGCGATATCCCAATTAAACCCAATTTACCGAATGAAGGAAAAACACTTTCTTGTTAAAATTAAAGTAAACATCTCAACATGACATCACCCCCATGTGATGCAGTTGTAAATAATGCAGAAGATGAGGTATTTCGAAACCATAAAAATGAATATCTGTGAATGTATCGTAAATATATCATACGAGACTCATAAATTAGTTTCTTAATATTAAAGTAATATATCTTTGGTTGAATGGCAAACAAAAGACACTTAATTTATTATGAGGCAATAAAAGCACAAAGTCATATTTTAACGGCTGTTGATTGTTTATAGTTCATGTTAAAGGATTAACTTTTACATTTATAAAGGTCTGGGGGTTATTTAATGCAAATAGAATTCAGAAAAAAAAATGCTAATAAAATTATCTCGCATGTAAAGATGATTAAATCGTGGGAATATATAATTTAATTGTTAAATAGTATTGATTGCTATAAATGTCTGCGTTAATGTGGTTATAAGCAAAATTTGGAAAATTATTTATTGTTTACATATGATTCATGATTAAATTTCAGAATGAAGACTGTTAGCATACGAAATAAGGTATCCAGAAAGTGCAAGTTAACACTCTTACATGTTGTCTGATAAATCTTGCTTCATTAAAAAAAAATAAAATAATTTTTAATTAATATTATTTATTTATTTTTATTTCATTTGAAAGATAAATCACATTTAGTTAATTTTTTTTTCATGTTATGGAATTCGAATGGCGACACGTTCGACATAGCGTTAAGAAGTTGGTCATCACTGCATGGAGGCCAATTGCCTCCAATGGATTGCTCTTTATAATTCAAATTTGCTGGTTAAATAATATACAATTTGTCTTTACAATTTCTTCTTTAGAAAAAGAATAAGTTGCAGTCAGGTTTAGAGGCCTAGTAGGTCAACGAAATTTAGAATTTCATTCGTAACTCTGCTTGAAGAAAATCCTGATTACATGGCAACTTGTCCCATCTTTAAGTGACTATACATAGTTGAAAAGATAATAACTTTCCGCATAGCTCCACCTTAACTTAAGGTGCCGCTGTAGTCTTTGGCGGACCAGGGCCCTAACGAACAAGCTTCTCCAATATCTAGACTCTAACTAGCTGTCACCAGTTTTGACCGTCAAGTTGGTTGAAATGACCTTACACATGTTAGCGCCACCTGAGTCGTGGTCGTACTCTACTGCGCCGTTCCTCGTAGTTGACTCGAAGACCTTCCGGGCCGGAGCTTTGGTATGCATTCGTTGTCAATGACATAGCCATCTCAGCCTTTGGACTTTTATCATTTTGGCTAATTCGATGTTGAATCTTCTCCTCCACTCATCGTGGACGCAGACGAGACCATAGATTACATTTAAAATTCTTCTCTTGAAACAACCTCAGGCGCTCTCCTCCACTTTTTAAAGCGTCCATGCTTCGGCACCACAAAGCTGGACCGGTATGATAAGCGTTTTGTATAGCGATACTTTTGTTCTTCGGGCGAGGGCTTTTCGACTCAATTCCTTTCTTAGCCCAAAGAAAGAACGATAAACAAGAGTAATGGTGTTATTATCCGCATTTAAAGTGGAGCTTGGGTAGATAAAGTCCCTTACTACCTCAAAGTTATAGTTGTTCTGACCAAGACGTCGGTTTTGGTTGTCCTTTCTTGATGACAGCGTTTTTCCCTCGTTACCCGCCAAACCAATCTTTGATGCCTCTGTCTCAATACTCACCAACGCACTGTTGGCACAACGCTGTGTTCTTCCGCTTATGTCAATATCATCCCATGACAGTGCTTCACCTTGCTTAAAACCTAATTTAACATCAAATGGGTCGGTGTGATTTTTGTTGACTTAATGGAGCAGCGTGAGCTCTCTCATCCTGGACCAACGGCGCTTAGCAGGTATGATGAAACTAGTCTCTTTGGTATCATAGGCGGGGTTAAATCGATAAAAAGATGGTGGGGACCAATTTGGAGCTCCTGAATATTTTTTCCAAGATCTGCCGTTTATCAGGTTGTTTACAAACGGCGTCAGAAGTATAGTACATACAACATGGTAGAAAAAAATTATCTAAGACAAATTGGTACATACTCCTAACCAAGTCTTCGCCCACCGCTTTGAAAAGTTTGGCAGCTAGGCTGTCTGCTCCAGCAGCTTTATTAGACTTAAGCTAAGATATTACTATCTTCATATCGTCTAGGTCGGGTGGACGGTATTGTAGGCCTGCATCGTCTTCATTAAATGGTTTAGCCTGATTTTGTTCAGAGGAATTTGATCCATCATCGCCGTTATACAGTCTGCAGAAGTGGTTCTTCCAAGTCCTCAGCATTCTGATAGGATGTTTGCATTTTGATCTACGGTTCGGAGTCTTTAACCCTGATATAATTATTTTATCTGTTGAAACAATTTTCGAACCTCATTCCTGCTTGTTCATCTTTCAAAATCTTGGAAAGCGCGTTGCTCATACTCTCATTTTTCTTTCGAAAAAGACAGCTGCTCTCTCCTCTTCTGCTCGTAAAGCTCGCGATCAGCTCTCGCCCCTTCGTGGTTCCGCCATATTTGACAATGTTGTTTAACTTCACTGCTTAAGACGAAATGGGCTATGTCCGACATAAAAACTGACTGCCTCTCCCTTTTTAACCGTAATTACCGACTCCAGTGTCTGCTGGTTGAAAGATTCTTGTTTCATTATAACTACTATTACTTAATAGGCTTGTCATGCTGGAGTTTCAAGTTTGAATTGACAGTAAAATTGTTTCTGTAAAGGATCTGTCGTTGGCTCTGCTTTTACAGCATAATACTCATGGTAGAGTGATGAAAAATCTTCCACAAAAATATCACTCGCTAGTATATCAACTAATTGCAAATAAAATACTGTGAACTGACCGAATGCAAATAAGTCCATTTCAAATTCTCTGTTCCTATTCAGACTTTGACCATGGATTAAACGACAACAAAATACATATACGTTTACACTTACATTACACAAATATAATAATAATTATAATAATAATTTCGGAATATTGTTTAGTTTTATTTTTGGTTCTTAATATCGATTAGTTTAAAAAACTTTTTTTTAACAATTCATTAACTTAAGTAAATCAAACATTATATTAATACTTCTTTGCCTTTTAATATTTGAATATGGGTTATCAAACAGCTGTGCTCCTTTATACAAAATATTATTCTGAGTACTAGTTCTTCGATATAATGGTCAACGGCAGCATTTCTTAAATTATAATAGTTACCAACAAATAGCAAATTTCTTTGTAGATACATATGGAACATTCCATTTTTTAGTTTTAAAATAAAATTCATTTTCTGTCTGATATTCATCCATTTTAACTCATTCAACATATAAGTAAAATGGGTTCTCAACCCGCACTGCAAATCACATCCCATAGCTCTGTTCTGTATAATTTGTATATTGTCGATTTTACTTTTGCTTCACAAAAAGAAAATAGATGAGCAATACGAACGCACATATTGGGATAATGTCTCACGAATCATCACAGAACGTAATTTTCACAAGAACAAAAAACATGTACTAGATTTTGTACAGCAAACGTTATAGTTTAATTGTCAAACACTAGTAATCTGTCAACAAATATGCCATTAATTTGAATTAAAAATGTGTGCAAAATGAGCTCTTTTCCCGAGTTGCTTTTATTTTTTTTTGACTCAGAAGATAGTGATTTTAAAGCAAATGTTGTTAAAAGGCAGCTTAGGGATAAAAGCAACCCTTTGGAACTTCCAAACAAAGCGTAAGAATAGTGTGAAACAGAATTTTCGATGTAAACATATTGCATGTAAATTTCCATTTCAGTTTTACTAAACGTTATCGGTTGAATAAAACAGCTTTTAAATTTATATTAAAAAAAGTGAATTGTGATTCGCATTTATCCACCGCCGTACCTTCGATTCTGCAATTAGCGTCGACGCTGTCCCTTTTGGCAAGTGGAGGATATCAACACTCCGTTGGCGACGATTATTTAATCGTCATTGCTCAGCGCACAGTTTCAAAAATCACTTCCAAAGTGATAAATGAATTGGAAGATAATCTGTGCTTCAGCAGCATACAATTTCATTTAGCCACGTCGCATGTTACAAAGGAAAGGTTTATGGAAAAATTCAAAATACCAGGAGGTGAATATTTAGACATTAAACATTTTTCCTATAACTTAATTTTTTGTTCTAGTCATTGGTTGTGTTGATGGAACGCAAAATGAGCACATGAACTTCAATCGAAAGGGGTACCATAAATTTAATGCTATGTTCGTAAGTCGGTTCGAATATTAAGCGAAAAACATACTTATACGCACTGTGAACGTTTAATATGGAGTTGCAGCGCATGATGCGTTTGTGTGGAAACATTCCGATCAGCGTAGCTTTTGGAAGGTCGGCTTCAAACGGATATACCTAAAAACGCATGGCTCTTAGGTAACCATTGCATTGATGATATCCTGCAATCGGGTTTTTCTATTAATTCTTTCAGGTGAGGCTGGATATCCTCTTGAACCTTGGCGTATAACACCCTACAAGAGCCCGATTGAAGGTTCAAGCGCATCCAAATTCAACGAAGTTCATTCCAAGGCCCGTTGCATTGTTGAAAGAACGATTGTGACTTTGAAGGGTCGATGGCGAATCCTAGGGTATGGGAAAAGGGGAAGGTACAGACCTGAGAAAATCGCACAAATAATAAATGTGTGCTCTGCCCCTCACAATTTCTGTATCGGTTTCAAAGTTCCATGTCATCAAACACAACCCGTAGTTGAAAGTGCGCCTACAGTATCTAGCCTTATAGAAGACCCACACCTTTTTAGAACTGGGAAAGCGATAAGGGTTAGTATAAGTCATTCTCTTCGTGGTGAAAACTTTATTTAAATAAAACATTAAAAATAAAAAAGCCACATTCAGTCCGACATATACTTAAGAAAACATCTTTAACTTAATCATACTATTGCATTCGATTTGTCTTTTCTTTCAGAATCTATTGTAAATAAAAAAACAGAGAAATTCATAAAACATTAACTAAATTGTATTATTTGATTTTAATTTGTCTTAATTAGTGGACCAACAGCGTTTAACTTATTATTTAGAGTGTCCCATAACCTAATAGAGGTGACTTTTCCTTGAGTTGTATTTGGCAGCAGATTTTTTGCCAAATTGGGATGTCCTTCCATGAACTCAGCCATTACTTTTTTCTGTGAAAAGTTCATTTTGTTGCAGTTCGTCCTGAAAATATTTATTTGATGTGTTTTTGTTATTGAAGTTACTAATAAAGAAATACCAATGATTTTACTAACATTTTTTTGCTCCTTTTCACGTATTTACACAAAATACGCTCGTTCGATCAACTTATTACGTTCATTTATGCGAAAACGTGTACACGTTCACCGTAGTGCCAAAACCACAGCTTACGAATTCGTACAACTCGTTCACGGATGCGGTGATTCGGCCCCTGTTTTCTTATTCTTTATAGAAAAGAAGATTTTTTTTGGCATTTTCGCACAAACAAGGTCGACATGATCATTAAGTGAAAGCCTATCGCAACTCCAAGAATTGTTCCTTGCGGAACACCCAAGTTTACCGCCTTTACCGATGAATATACTTCTCTTAGTTTAACCCTTTGAGTCATTGTAGATTCCATTCCATATTTAGATAATTTGAGCAATAGAATTTTTCTGTCTACCGTCTCAAAAGCTCTTTTCAGATCCAGGAAAAGTGCCAGCACAGAGTTTCCCAATGAGTTTCACTCATTTAACACTCATGCCAAAGCCGTTTCCGTCGAAAGACCTTTTCGAAAATCAGATTACCCCTCGCAAAGAATTCCGCTTTGAATAAGGTAACTCTCTAACTCGACATAGACAACATTCTCCGAGATCCTTTCATAAACAGGCATAATATATAGTATATGAGACGAAATTGATCCAGGTTTCTTGCATTAATTACCTTCTCAACTGGCATCACTATCGATTCCTTCCAAGAGTTTGGGAATACCCCTTCCGTCATTGATGTGCCTATAATATTTATTAATGTCGGTAACATATCTTCCTTACAATCCAATATGTTTGGACAAGAAGTACGCTTTGTTGCAAGCGGGCGGTAAATACCTTTTTAAATCTACAAAGGGTGGGAGAAAATCGTCAACATACCGGAGATCAGGCTTTCTTAATTAGGTATGAAGGTACCTTCTCTAGTAAACAGAAGCAGACTTGCAAACCATGTGTATTCCAAAATTCACAAGCCTTATGGCCTGGACCAAACAATAAAAGAACGAGGCACCTTTAAGCGTTGGAATGGAAAAAAAAACTAAATTATTCCCCGGAGCCATAAAAAACAAATAAGCAAAGAATTTGTTTAAACCTGGAGGACGCAGTGCGTGTCAAAAATTCATTCTCGAATCTGCCGAGACGAAATGAAGGCGTTTGCGGCAATTTTTCTGGCTAATGGTCCTCTTCAGGAAGTTCATGTAATTTGACAATGAGCATACATTGGCGCCTTATATAACCGCTAAAGAAAATTTGATTTTGACGCTAGCAAGAGAGTTCATAAAACAAGCTTATTAAGTTATGGTTTAACTCTCAAAGTAATATCCAACTTCTCAAAGTGATTTAATTTTATATATAACTTATTCAACGAGATGTGATGAGGCTGAAGACTGATCACTCGCATTGAAAAACCCATACCTGGGTGTATTGCAATGATAAAAAAATTGGTTTGGCTGCGAGCAGATCTGCCCATACCATGAACTTCCCATCTCAAGATAAAAAAAATGTAGGTGCTTTTTTATTTGCCGCCACCATCAATTTCCATTCGTGTTATGAAAACTTAATTTTTCACACTTTTCTCTCCAAACTACTTTAGTCACCTTCAACCACTTTTGAAAGTGTCCATGCTAAATGACAGTCATTTCTTGATGACAACATATGTTTCTTTTTGCACAAGTATACCGCCAAACCCATCTTTGAGTTTTGTCTAAAGACTCATAAACGCACTGTTGACATCAAGCTACGTTCCCAAATTATATAAATATCTTCGGTGTATACGAGTTATTGAACAAACCGTAAAAAGATTGTGCCTCTAGTGTTCAAGTATAACGTTGAAGAGACCGCATGACAGTGCATCACCTTGCTTAAACGTTGTTTGACATCAAATGGGTCGGTGACGCCTTTGCCGACCTTCATGGAGCAGCTTGAGTTCTCCATCGTCATCCTGCACAAAAGGACGAGCTTGGATGGAATGCCAAACCTAGCAATGGCTTCCTACATCTCGTCTCTGTGGACGAAACAGAAACCAAAACCAACCTTGAAATTGATGATGCGTGCATTTTTTCCAAGATCTGCCGATAAATTGATATTAAGTCGAACAACAATAATTGGCACAGCTAAGATGGTCTCCTGTCTTCAAGATTGGGTTAACAATACCGAGATTCCATTCATCTTTGATGCTTTATTGTGTCATCTGAAAAGTTCGACAATTAAAATGTTTTTTTTTAGATTTAAGCCTATATATTATTGCTATCTTCACATCGTTTAGGTCGGGTAGACGCTGTTTCCCTGCGTCGTCTTCATCGAATGGTTTAGGCTGCATGCAAGGGAATTTTATTCTTCGTTGCCGTAATATAGTCTGCACAAATGGTTATTCCATGTCCTCAGTATTGACTCCAATTCTACTATGATTTCACCAATTTGAACTAAACAGGCTTGGATTCGGGTTCTGTATCCATGAGTTAATTGTTTTATCTGTTGGTAGAATTTTCATCGTCGATCGCGCGCTGCTCATGCATAGATGTTGAGACCGTCGGTACAGCTTGAGAATGTTGTGCACGAGATTTAAGCAGCAGAAAATTTGTCACTCATGACAATTGTAGCATATTTCTCCAATTTACATAACTGTCTTACAACCCGTTTGTTCCAACTTACGGCCGATTCCATTTATTGTTCTTGTCAATAGAAAACAAGAGAGGCTAGTTTCTGAATTTCAGCGTAGGATCTTTTTCTTCTTCGGAGATTTTGCCAGCTGTTTCCACGGCGATTTCGAGAGATTGTTTATCTCTTTGTTAATTTCTGGAAAGACCTCTAGATTTTGATTCATGATAAGAAACCAGAACAGTGGTAAAAAAACTAAGTCTTCAGATGTTTTGATCGTTCTTGCAATACTTATTAATATACGAGTAAAGCAATTTTGTCAATGTGTTTTAACTTTGTCTTTTTTTTTGCGAAATCAAGCCTCATCTAAGTTGCAGAAGCACTTCCGCGTAAACGTTGATCAAGAAATAGAAAAAGGTGCACATCAAAATTTGATATAGTCTCAACTAAACACTGTTTTAGTCTTTAAGTTTGTCTTTATTGTTCAAACTAACTAAATTACGCCAATTGGCTAATTGATGAAACTTTTGTAATTTAAATTGAAAAAAAAAATAAAAAAAAATATATGAATTCGTCCGGAAGCTTAAGAACGGCAGTGTTAATGTTATGCATATTTTTTGTATCTGATACGTTAGTTAAGAACTATTAATTTAATAAGTTTTGAAATATTTCTATTGGAAAACTAAATTGATTTGAATTGAAGAAATGAACTTTTCCCTCTTTTGACAGCTTTTTGTCATAAAATTTAAACCACCCTGTAAAACTTAACCAAAAGCTTTTCAGCACTTCATTATGCACATACGCTTCGAACAAAACTCATTTGGATCCGATAGCTTGATTTGTTCTCGGGTTAGGCCATACGCAAGAATCCGCACAAACGGAACCCGACTATTGGGACCTCGAAACGTGGAGAAACGTAAAAATTTTGAATTTCGAAAATCGGACCTATTACAAGAACTTCCTGATGGGAAATTAATAAAAAGAAAAAAATTTTGGCGTTTAGTTGGAAAGTTCAAACCGAAATCAGTTAACAGTGTCCGACAGACAGACCTTGTTATCCACTATAGCATAACGAAAATGACCAAGCAAGAGTGAAATTGAAAAACGCTTTTCAAGTCTGTTCAGCTGTTGGCATGCGCAAACAATATAACACCATCTTTCGCGTCCAAATCTTCGGCATTGAAGCTCTTAAGGCGACTGAAGAAAGCTAGAGAGAAGTCGCTAAGAAATCGATCCGTCGAACACCATCATGGTTTTAACTCATAACTCAAGCTACAAAAATGAATCACTCTAAAAAAAGTATCGTTGCAATTCTTGTTAATGGAACCAAGTCAGCAGAGCAGACTCTTAGAATCATTCAAAGAAAAACTTTCCGTCGGAACTCTACGATCCGGTGCGAATAAACAACAATGCTCCAGCTAAGGGCTTGTTCAAACATCGGCCACCAGGTTCATGGGACCAACTTTCCTTTAAGAATTGAGTAATTGCGAGTGCGAGGAACCTTGTTCTCACCAACTGGAAACAGCGAGACCGTGAAGGATAGAAATCAACGAGGAACCTTCAATGACCGATGGCAAGTAAAGAACTGAATTATGTGAAGACCAACACATCAGAATCGAGGAAAAGAAAAAGAGTCCTCGTTTGAAACACATAAATAATAATACCAGCATTAATTTCTTTAATCTGGTTACATAATTCTGCCGACTGGCCTTATTAGATCAACCTTAAACAAATTATAAATGCACATGATCTAAGCCACTCCATCCACAATACACTCGTACAAGTAAGTCAAAGGAAATCTCCACTCTTAGTCGACCATCGAGCAAAATTAAATCAAATGAACAATTGTCTCTTATTAAGCAGCAAACTTTTCAATTTGCAACCCTCACTGAATATAGGGGCACTTCCTTATTTGAATTTTACTCTTGCTCTGCATACCCATATGCGAGCACATTCTCTGATGTACGAGCACGAAAACGTTGATTCATTACAAGCACTCGATCGCAAATTACTACAAATTCGGGGTCATACGAAGAGCAGAGGACTACCTCGTATTGAGAGGTTACCAAGAAGGTGATATGTTTGATTTGTTTTTATTAAAAAGTGCAAACACACAACTCACTGATTTTCATGGTTCGTTACGGATATCGGTTGGCATACTCAAACAATATGTCATGAATCCCAATATTAATTCAGTTGCATTGGTGGGTGGTGAATGTGTGTATACAATGAGAATGGTTTTTTGCTCTTTGCTCAACAGTTTCTATGGCGTTTTCATTTTTCAAATAAATCGCATGTTTAGATGTAATTCTTCATTGCCTGCGGGAAGTCCGGGTTTTTTTTTTGTTTTTTTGTTTTTCATTTTGCGTTTATGTAGGTTTTTTGTTATAAATTACCATGGGTAATTTGTCTTGAAGAACGTGGATGGAGTACAATTGAAAAATGAACAGAATTCAAGTTCTTAATATAATTCGATTATTATTATTATAGCACTATTAGAATGTTATATGTATACTTATGAGTATATAAGATGTTTGTTTATACTCAAAGTAGCAAGGAGTAGAAACGAATCTCCTGCGATCATAAATTTTTTGCCACTATAAAGCAAAGCGGATTAAGTTTGAAATTTTATTGAAAATTTTCGTAGTTTTCTAAATGATTTTAGCTACTGTCTGTTGGGTAAACATTAAGCATCAGTGATTTTAATGAGTCCTTTCGATGCACGTTCGGAAAATATATTATTTGTCGTTGTTGGTACGGTTGCTCAATCCGTAAATGTATTTAAAATTGCTTTGATAATATTTAATAAAATGATTATTATATAAATCTTAGAAAAACAATATCCACCTAGTTCTCGGTTCGATCCATTTACCAAGCGAGTTGGTTTGTCTGTTCACGACTTTTTTTTGCCAATATACAGTGTTGGAAAAAATAATAGGACTACCGCTTGAAAATGTCGTTATTGCAGACAACTTCATATCTATTACTCTGAGGTGAATTTTGACCATGACAGCTGTCACATCAGAAAATTCAATTCATTGTCTAATTACTTCAGTCTAGGTTATTGGTCATTAGTGAAAACACACAAGTTTTTGTAAAGCCGTAAAATGTCTACATTCGTACCATCAAAACAACATTTGCGGCAAGTTTTAATATGCTTCTTTCATTTAAAGAAAAAATCAACCGAAGCGCATCAATTGCTTACCGAAGCTTACCCGGGCTATACTATAGACGTTAGAATGTGTCAGCGGTGGTTTAAGCCGTTCAAAGATGGTGATTTCGACACCGAAGACAAAGAACGCCCCGGCCAGGTGAAAAAGTTTGAAGACCTTGAGTTGGAGGCATTGCTCGATCAAGATCCGTCACAAACGCAAGAAGAACTTGCAAAATCACGTCGCTCAGCAAACCATTTCCGATCGTTTGAAAGGAATGGGAATGATCCGAAAGGAAGGACATTGGGTGCCGTATGAATTGAAGCCACGAGACGTCGCCGATTTTGCATGTCCGAAATTCAGCTTGAACGCCACAAGAAGAAGTCTTTTTTACATCGTATCATAACTGGTGATGAAAAATGGGTACATTACGATCATCCAAAACGTCGGGCAACGTATGAATACCCCGGACATGCCTCAACATCGAAGGCCGTTCAGAATATTCATGGCCTGAAGGTTATGCTGTGCATTTGGTGGGACTAAAATCGAATGAAATAATCACAGGCGAGGTCTACCGACGACAATTGATGTGTTTGAGCTGAGCACGATAAAGTTAATTTGCAACATGACAATGCTCGGCCACATGTCGTCAAAACTTACCATGAAACGCTCAAATGGGATGTCCTACCCCACCCGTCGTATAGTCCAGACCTTGCGCCATCCGATTTCTATCTCTTAGGATCGATGCAACATGGCCTGGCTGACCAGCACTTCTGTCAAAAAATGGATCGATTCGTGGATTGCGGCCAAACCGGTCGAATTTTTCAGTACGGGTATCCATGAATTTCCAGAAAAATGGGAAAAATGTGTGGCTAGCGATGGGCAATACTTTGAATATTGAATTTATATTTATTTATTCTTCCTCAATAAAGCATTGATTTAAAAAAAACGGCCGGTAGTCCTGTTAATAATTTAAGGAACGAGTTAATATTAATTTCATTAATGTTTGCCTTCACGTTTTTCATATTTTTATATTAAAAAGTTCAAAACAAACTTGCTTTTATTATTTTTTCCAACACTGTACATGAATTCACTTTCATTACCTGTTGTTCTTTAAGAAATAGGCTCTGATCATTACCCTCTTTTTTGTCAATTTCTCAGATTGTGAAATAAATAGAAAAAAATTTAAATCTTTGTGATTTCAAAAGTCAGTTGATATGAAAAAAGGCTTAAGAAAAGGTGATGTACAGTCATGCGATTTCTTCAACATCATAACATGAAAGAATCGTGCAAGACACCCGCGTCAACACCAGATGAACTATTTATCCAAGATCGGTTCAAATACTCCCATACGCCGATGACATTGACAAGAACGCAGCCGGAGTTTGGGAATAGTGAGAGAGAGGTCGCTAAGATTGGTTTGGCGGTTAACACCGACGTTTTCGTCACAACGTCACCATAGGCGACTATACCTTCCAGGTTTTTAGGGGCTTCGTCCACCTATGCTTCACTATAAATACGTAGATCAACACTAGCGCAAAGATTAAATGAAGAATAACTCTTGCTCATCGTTGTTTATTTGGGCTAGGAAAGCTTCTCTCGAAAAACTCAAGCGTCGAACTGCAAGTTCACTTTCTTCCTGGTCGTGATATTGGCACAGAAACATGGCCCCTTTCAAAAGTGAATGAGAGTGCCTAAGTTTGTTTCGAAAGAAAAATTCTTCGTACCGTGTATGGTCCTGTCTGCATAGACAGTGATTGGAGGATAAGTGTAAACGACGAACTATAACGACTTAGCCAAAAAGCTAAGAGGGCTAGGTCATCTAGAGCGAATAGACACCAATGTTTCGGCTTCGAAAGTCCTGTGTACCTGATATTATTAAAAGAAATGTTTGCCCAGAAACTCCGGATTATATCAATGAATACATTTGTATCAAAATTACATACTAAAAGCATAAGTAACGCTTTCACATTCTGAGATATCGCAACCCAAGTCGAACTTTACTAAATTAAATTAAAAAATTCTAATGCTTCCGCTTCGTATTCTTAAATACACCTCAAAAACCTTGGATACTCGATACACTCATTGACCTCTAATAATTCTATCAAAGTACAGGGTTTTCCAATAGCTTGTGGCTTGTGGCACCATCCCGTTGAAACCACATGTCGTCCAAGTCCATATCTTCCAATCCGGTCTAAAAATAATCGGTGATCATGGCGCGATAACGCTGGCCATTCACAGTAACGAGACGATCGTTTTCGTCGACGACAAAGTATGGCCCAATAATGCAGTCGGCATGCAAACCGCACCAAACAGTTAGTTTTTCTTGATGCAGTGGTGAATCATAAAGCATACCCGACCAAAAACGCATATTTTGCTTATTGACGAACCCATTGAGCCAAAAATCAGTTTCGTCGCGGAAGATGATTTTCCGATTCATCATCTTGGCGCATCTTCTCCAGAGCCCAATCGGAGAATGTACGTGGCTTCAAATGATCCATCGGCTTCATTTCTTGAATCAGGTTGATCTTGTTCGGGTGTAGGCCAAGATCCTTACGCAAACTAAGCCATAATGTGGTCCGAGCGAAGCCCAATTCATGAGAAAGCCGTGGAATTGGCTGATTTTGACAATTTTCTATGGACGCCAGCGACAACCCGTTGTCTCAATGATACGACAACGTCAAGCAGCGAAAATGTAGACTCAAATTTTTGCACTAAACTTGTTATTGCCTGTCTACATAGGCGAAAATTATGACCGAAATTTGGAGTTAACGCTCTTAAAGTTGCGGTCACGGACTCCGAATTTCGGTAGAAAATGTTTACAATTTGCAAACGTTGCTCGTTCCTGTACTTTACCGTGATGAAAATTTTAAGTTTACTGAATAAATTGACACTGACAGTTGTATGACTAGGGAGAGGGTGCGTTAACAAATTAAATTCAAAGTTCATCTATTTATAATAAAAACTATTTTAACTATTTTAAGACTATTAATCGTAAAAGTCCTCGTTTACATCTAAATAAACTTGGTTATAAAGGTTCTCTTACAATTCACTAAGTACATTTTTTATAGACCTGGTAAGCCCTATTAGTTCTATGAAAGCAAAATATTAACGCCTTATTCGAATTTACAAAAACTTTCCAAAATATTCTTTGACTTGCTTTCTTGATAACCTTTTTGTGTAAAAATCTGATTATTTAGATGAATCGGTCTTATGTTAAGTTCCACTGAAACTGATAAATTTTTATCGGTTATGTCTTCCTATGGCTTGGAAAGTTTACTGGCTTTAACTACTCGTGTGGTTCATGAAACAAGCTCTTGTTTGGATCATATATTTATTAGGTTGCACAGAAAAAGTTCTTCCAAGCTTAGAACGGTTAGATCTGACCGCAAAATAAGTGTCCATAGTCTAACCGCCATTCAACTTGACATCAAGATCTCTAGAATGAAACGGTTTTTAAATTAGTTTTTGGGTTGATGTTGATGAAGCTCAGGTACCTTCGATCAGCTTTGATCTGTTCCTCTATAAATTCAAATCGCACATCATTTGCGCAAGCAAGCAAATCTCTCTCAAGCCTCTTTAATTTTGGCACTCTGCTTAGTAAAATCGTTATCAAGAAAACATTGTATAAGCGTGTTTAAAAATCATCCCTATGACTCTAGGCTGAAAAAAATTATTGAAAATAGAAATACTTATAGAAATAAGTAAGATCAAAATATTGGTAATTCAAAAAAATGGCAGGTTGATATTTTGAATTAAACCAGACCTAATGTGGATATCGTTGTCACTAAATATAATGTGACTACCTATATCTGAGCCTTTAGAAGTTGCAACTGTGCTCAATAATTATTTTTCCAATGTATCAAGAAATATTCAAGGTGTCAACGAAAAGAATGGATTCTGATTGCCTATGCGAAACCAGATTTTTTTTTTTTGAATTTATTTCACCAATCGAGATACACACATACACACAATATCTTAACTTCAACTTCATGTGATGGAATTTCAAGCAACATATTGAAACGCATATCTTTTCTTGTTTCTGACTTAATTTTTACAAAGGATATGTTTCCGGAGGCACGAAATCAGCTGCTGTCATCTCCCTACACAAAAACGGTGATACTATATCTTTAAATATTTACAGACCAATATCCCTCTTATCAATATTGCCAAAAAAATAATGTTGTCGTTTTAAGATAAGACAAGATTATTCAGTGACTCTCAGTTTGGCTTTCGTAGTGGCAAATCCACTGAAGATGCATTGCTAAAGTTTTGCGCAGAAATATATAGCAGCCTTAATGAACCTGCTAGTCTATTTATTGATATCACTAAGGCTTTTGACATGTTGAATAACATACTGCTTAAAAAAAACTCTTCAAGAGAATTTTTCCATGACTGGTTAACTTCTTATTTAGAAAACATCAGTCAGAGTGTAAGGGTTCGTCATTCTTTGAGGGCAAAAGTTCTCTTCAACATAAATGTTACACAAGGATTTGCTTTGGGTTATATCCTGTTTTAATTTTTTGTAAAATCGTCACATCAGGAAACTTTTCTCTTCTGAATCATTAATTCCATTTGTTTCTAATAACACTGCACGATTACGAAGACACATTTTCGTTTACACTCTTGTAACGTATTTCAAAAGTACTGAGCTAAAATTTGATTCCAACTAAGCTTGATGGGGCCAAATCGACTTCGGTGTCACTTTAGATATTTTTCCAAAAATTCCTTAGGTTAAGGAAGAAAATCTTAGAGATTCATAAATCCGGTCCTCAAAAGAACAACAAAGCTAACAAATATCGTTTTTTTACTCCCAGGCGTTAAAATCTTGTTTACTTTTGACATCTAGCCACAGATTTTTTAACAGTTTCCTTTTTACGGATTTTACTGTAATCTGACATACGACTTAAGTTTTAGTGAGACGGTAATACTCAATTTGATTCCAACTAAGCTTGTTTACATAATAAATAAGTTCAATTCTATGTCAAATCCAAATAAGTTTAAAAAACTTTCGAATAAGCTAAGTGACTAAACAATGACTGACGACCCGACAAATGACTACATTTTCGTCTTAATCCTCCCGACCAAGCATGCCTTTTACTCAAAACCACAATGTTGCAACAAGTTTGCTAGAACTACTTCGTGTAACTCACCTTTTTAAGTAAACTTTATTTCAAGTGATTATAACAATAATTGGCCACCAAAATCGTTAGAATTTGAAAGCAGATTCAAACACTTTGTCTTGTAGTGTATTGTCACGAATCTTAATTGATGCTTGGCCCCCACATTTAATTCACCAACGTTGTGTTGCTCTGACTATATGACCAATTTTTGAATTTTTGAACCACTTGTTAAAGAAGTTTCATAATTGTAGGGGTACAATAAAATAACCATTTCAGGGTTAAAAAATGTCCTCAAGTACCTGACTGTATGCCGGTACAAGCTTACATCTTCATCGTAATCCTAGTTTTTGTATTTGCCTTATGCAGATATTATGACTAGTGTCCCGCGGAGCGACTACGAGTATTTATTTTCTGCTGTTGAAAGAGTCTACGATGTGGAACTAAATTGCATATCTTTGCCGTCATCTAGATGACACAGAACATATCGGACGCTGGGAAATGAGTAAATAAAACAATATTCCTTATAAGGGTTATATAATTACAAAATCCGATTATACAAAATCCACTGTCCGTAGAAACTGAGTATCTTTATTCAGTAATTTAATTGTGATGCCAAATTTAGAGGAAACTTGTTACACAAATCTGAAGATATTAAAAAACGAAATAAAAGCAGTGAAACCTCCAAGTAGAATGCCAACGTAGCTCCACTCTTACAGAATCCGGTCCATGAGGAATCAACAAATTGCTATTTGCTTATTCAAAACACGGATCGAGTGAAAACGAACTTTAATGAAAATTTGCTACGATTTTTTCATTGCAGATAGTTAGCTATGGATAGTACAATATTGGCACCTTATGGAATTTTATTCCGGTTCGACACTTTTTTATGAGCAAACCGAGGTAATTTTCTGTGCTGGGCTCAGAAATTTCTTATGCATTTGCATAAGGAATTAATTCCTCTAATTGTTTATTTATTATAATATTTTCTGGAAGGAATTCGCTGCTGTGCTGTTTTATCATGATGTACATTCATATATAAAAGTAAATTGTTTAACATTGGTTCAAGGACTGATGTGTTACACCAATCCTCCACATTCAATGCTCGTTGATATACTTACTCAAAGTTAAATGAGTCATTTTTAACGCCGGTGAGTGCGTTTGCTTTTGAGGGTAAGGTCCCGGGCTCGAATATACGTAAGAACATCTGTAATTTTTTCACGGCCCCACCACTCATAAGTGACTGGCAATCTCTCCGATTAATAAAACTGCCCGTTTGAAGTCGGCAATAAACTGAAGGTCTAAGCCTCCCACTTGCGAAAAAAGGAATTGTAGTAGCCATATAAAGCCTCGGCCTGATTACGCCACAAATTTATTTATTTATTAGTTTGCTGCTATCTTCGAAAACACAAGGAGTAAAGGTTTTGAAAAACAAAAATGAAAACACTAAGATATTATATTAGAAAAAAATTATTTATATAACCGGTTTCATACGCTTTCTAATCCTATTCTTTTTAGGTATTAAGAGAACACAATTTAGACAGGCTTTATTATATCTTTAGATGAATTCTTAGGCTTGCTGACTTAATCGAAATGTAAAACACATTTTGTTATTTGATAGTTGGTACATCAACTGTCAATCAGTAAAAAAAAATATTTTCATTGGTAGTTTAGTTTTGTTTGGCGTCTGTTGAAAAACGGAAAATCAAAACGAACATTAACGGCAAATTTGCTTTTTTATATTCGGAAAGGAAAAACGCATCGCAACCTCACAAAAAGTTATATGCTGTTTATGGTGACGAAGCTCTAAAAGAACGGAGGTGTCAAAATTGGTTCACCTTATTTCGTTCTGGTGATTTTTTCCTCAAAGATGAAAAATCCTCTGGTCGTCTAGTTGAAGTTGTTGACGAGCAATAATCGATTCGGATCGTCAAGGTTCAACACGTAAGATTACAGAGAAGCTTCATGCATCACATTAAACTTAAAACTTAAAACAACTTTGCTATGTACGAAAACTTGATATATGGGATCATCATGGATCAATGAACTGGAAGAAAATCATTTAACTCAACGCATTTACATCTGCGATTTGTAAAAGAAACGTAATGAAAATGATTCTTTTTTTGGAACGATTGATAACTGGTGATGAAGAATGGGTTGCTTACAATAATGCCAATCGGAAAAGATCGTGGAGCAAGCCAAGTGTACCCGCTCAAACAACATCAATAGAAAGTTATGCTATCAGTTTGGTGGGATTACAAAGGAATTGTCTACTTTGAACTTTTACCACCCAACCGAACGATGAATTCAGGTGTCTTCATTGAACAACTAACAAAATTGAACAATGCAGTTGAAGAAAAACGGCCCGAATTGACAACCGAAAAGGTGTTGTATTCCATCATGACAAGGCAAGGCCATACACATCTTTGGTCACTCGGCAAAAAATATTGGAGCTTGGTTGGGATATTTGAGAACACATCCATCATATAGTCCTGACCTTACACCATCTGATTACTTTTTATTTCAATCTTTTCAAAACTCCTTGATTGGTAAAAATTTCAATAATAATGATGATGTCGAATCGTACCTGGTTTAGTTTTTTGCTGATAAAAAAAGTTTTATGAACGTGGAATTATGATGTTGCTGAAAGATGGCAAAAGCTCAAAGCTCAAAATGTGCAATACCTGACAGAATAAAGCTATTTCGTTCCATGAAAAAATTATCTTTTTTTCCAAAAAAAATCCGCAATTACTTAGTTTCCAACTTGATAAACAAGGGAAAACAAATTATCCTGCAAAATGCAAGCAAAAATATTAGTATCCGCTGAACAATATCTTGAAAAAGTTCTTTCCGGATTAAGTTCGGGTTCAGTTCGTCTGAGGTGTCACTTCAGATTTTTTTAACAATTCCTTAGGTAAAGGAAGAAAATCTTATAGATTCATATACAGATTCAATTAATTGTCTTTTTACTCCCAGGCGGTAAAAAAAAAAACTAATTTACTTTCACATCTAGCCACTGATTTTTGAGCAGTTTCCCTTTAACGGAATTTACTGTAATCTGACATACGCCTTAAGTTTTAGTGAGACGGTAAAACTTAATATTGTTATATTTTAAAAACGACCGCCGCAGCAAGATGGAGATTGGTGTATATATACTGTAATATTGGGTAGAGCTTAAAGAGAAGGTATCAATAAAATGTTACATCGGAATGTCCGCATCTACAAAATGCGGATAACATTTACTTCTCAACACCCTTGACTCCCTCAATGGTAAACAACACGGATACGAAATTTTGTCACACACATGATGATAAAGTAGGTCGTTTATTATTATATAAAGCTACATAGATCATAAAAATGAACGAAAAAATAATTAAAAAACTTTTTGATTAAAAAAAAAAAACTTTGTTTCGATTGGAAATAAGCGGTTATGCGTCTGAAACTTTAAAGGATAGTTCCGTTGTGAATGTCAAAACCACCACATATTTTATTTATAAATATATTTTTATATCTTGAAACTTCATATCATATCTTAAATCTTCGTGTTAATATCATAGTCTCAGTTTTTTTTTTGTTCACATATTTGAATATGCAATTCCGAAAAGAGTACATTTGGCATATTTTGACAAGTATGCCTTTTCACATCAACGTACTCTAAATTTTTGATTGTTTTTTTTGTACACAATTTCTACAGTTATTGGTATAATACCGCACATTTTACAGTTAAGTGATATGATATTTTTCTTTATTATTTGTTGAATAGAATAAATTATAAAACAGAGTTTGAAGGCAAAAGTACTAATAAAACCTTCATTTCAAAAAAAGAAAAACAAAAAAAAAAAAAAAACTTTCTCTAAATCACTACAATTGGTACAGTATCAACATCAAAATATTTCTAAGTTTTCAATGGCCGTCAAACGTAACTTAAAAAATATATTTTCTAAAATATTATGCTTCGTTTGAACATAGTTAGATTATTCACTTTCTGGTTTCGAAATTGCATATTGAATTATAAATAAATTGCAACCACAAAGGCGAAAATAATCCCAATTAGCGTGGATTCATATCTGGCAAATTCACTTATCCATTTATATTTTTTTTTTAATTTATTATGTTCATTTCTTAGAAAGCTTGCAATACGATGTTTTTCCATGTGATAATTTTTATCCGACCAAAAACATTTTCATGTAAAATGTTGCCAAGACGAGACTATAAGACTCGTATCTACTGTCAAAAAGCTACATTCAAATAGGCGTAAGGTTATACAATAGTTCTTGTAGTAACGAACGTTCAATCCACATATTTTGAGTAAGGTGTAGAGTTTGTGAAGTTAGGCCATGTAGAATTAGGTCGTGTATAGTAAGTAGTTTGGCTCTACATGAGATCTGATAACATTTTGACAGTGCGAGTCTTATAGTCTAGTCTTGGCAACATTTTACATGAAAATGTTTTTGGTGGTATTTCAATTCTTTTTGTAAGTTGTTTGCAACAACATATTTTTTTTATTTTTTGGGGTGTATTTCCTTCACATCAGAGGCGCCTTTTTTTATAGCCCACTGTCCATCTTTGCCTTTTTTCTTTGTTGGCTTACTGTTTATAGTAAGTGATAGATCAGGGCGCTTAGGCGATTACATTCGACTATAATTGACTATTGTGCTTTAATACTACTAAAGTCAATATTTATAATTTGAACACCTTGCAAATAAGTCACTTTAAAGAGTGGTACATAAGCCTGCCCACAAGAGAACGTAGTTGACCTAATATCAATGAGCGCATTATTTAAACTTTGACATTGGCTTTTGGCCTGCAACATTTTAGTATATAAGATGTAGATCAAAGACAATCGACGCGCTACTGCGTTAGAGGCAGGAGACGTTCGCGCACTAGTATTCAAATTTATATCATATGAAGTATATGTCTCGATATACGTCGATTAAGATTAGATTTTTTTTGTTATACTATATATATATATAAAAGGGGGGCATCAATTCTCACAGCAGATCAGACCTCTTGCGTCAAAAGTGCAGGTCTTATACAAACTCCCATCCCTTAGTTTAAGGGGGTTTGGGGATAAAAGTTACAAGCACTATAATTTTTTTGTTGTTTGTGTACTTGTTCTACATTACATACAAAGTTTCAGGACACTAGGAAATATCCTAGGAATTTTGATGATTATCAGTGAGTCAGTGACGAAATCAGTTATCTGGCATAATCCAAACTTAAGTTAGTTCAAAAAAGCGAAGAAGCGCTTCGAGAAAAAGTAAATAGTGCCCTTGCGCTTCTCTTGGCTCGTCTTGGCGGTGGCACTACCGTGCCCCCAGATAATATGTCCGATTTTCTGCACTCAAAATATTGCAAAAGGTTTCACTCGTACTAAAATTGTTGTAGCATCGACAGGGTTGGATGTACGGGATGCTTATTTAAAAGGTGCAAGAGTGCGGTTTGGCCAGTTTTTCTGCTTTCGTTTAAAAGGTTGCCTGATCATTTATTGATGATGAGTGCGCTAGATCTTTCTGGTTACTATACAGTTGCTGAGCCTGAGAAAAAAGTTCTTTGCACCGATTTTTGAGCAAAGATTCGATACCTACTTGGATGTGAAAATCAACGCCTTTTGGAGATTTTAACTGTGGGGTTGAAATGTGTTAGTCCTTTAAAAACTGCCAAGTTTGCTTACATTTAAGACTCGTGGGTTAACCACGATAATGTTTGATTTGTTTGAAAACTATATCGAAATCAAGCTTAGCCAACAAATTCCAGGTTCTCTCGATTGCTTTAAGTAATTACGCTTACTCTAACCTTGACAGTACTCCTAACGTCTTGTTTTTCGGAAAAACTTCATGCACGAAGTGAAATAATTTTTGGATTTAATAAAATTCGTCACACCAAAACCGTCTGGAATTTGAAAAGACTAAAAATACTCGTCTTGAAATGAAACAATTACAGATCAGGGTTTTGCATTTTCTTTCTGAACTATTAAGACTACATTCAAAAATATATTTTAAGTATTGTGCTAGAAATCATGATGAACAGACTTACGACTGAACAAACTTATTTCTAATCAAATCTCCAATTCAATCAGTCTTCATAAAGAAGCTGCGCTGCTCATTTGGTATGACGTGGCGACATAGTTTATTCCAGTGCGCTGTTGGACACTTCTTATAAGTTGTTAGGTAACATCCTATTCATATGGACACGATAGTAACCCTTAACCTAATTAAAATTCAGAATACATTAGAATTATAATCAACAAATTTGCTTTCCTTTCACTATCTACTTTTTACGAGCTCTTACTGATAGTATCTGATCGGACTGTTGATCATTGATTTTGCAATGGTCATTTGTCATCCACATGCTAATAGGATAAAAATAGAAAAAAAAACAATGCCTAGCTGCTATAGAGCTGTTACAATTTTTGGTTTTCGGTCCCCTTTCTTTCGGGCGAAAATATTTTTCCACAATGAAAACCTAATACCACCTACACTTAACTTTAAATTAACCATTAAGTGTATAAACCATTCGGCAAGACAAACTTTAACAGGGGCTTATTGTTCAAATGCAAAGTAAAAAAATATATTTCTTCTCGTTATTGGCATTCTTCAGAAAATTGCTATTCATTCGCAATTTGTTAGGCCATAAAAAAATTCCAGATGTCAAAATTCCGGGACCACACAAACATCTGAGCCACGGACACTCACAACTAACGACAAAGTGTGTTTAAATCTGTGGGCTTGAAGACGTTAATGACATACCAACCATTTAAAATTCCATGCCCATTTGAAGGTTCTGATAATGCCATTGCCGCTAATGTTTGGCAGCCCATTTCGAGGTCAGAAAAAGAAAAAAAATTAAAATAGCAATACTGCTGCATCTGTGGAAGAAAATTAATTAAACTCCCACCGACCGACGGACTGTTGAAAATTCTTTCGGTCAGTCAAGAAGGTAGAGGAAGAAGTTTGCACTTGCACTTAATTTATGTGTGACGCTAGCTAGACAGCTTTTTACATGTCCACAATGTTTCTTCTTTAATAAATCAATTGCAAGGAACGTTAACTACTTATCAAATGGATCAGCTATGAATCCCTAATCAGCGGCGTTAATTCTAAAGCTATTTAATCTAGTAAGGCTGCAACCAAATAATACTGTGAGTAATAAGCATTTAATCATTTCAAAATAAGCCTGAATAACGTGTGCAATTAAGTGCTGCATTCGAAAATAGTTTCGAGAAACCCCAAAATTTCAGCAGTTAAAGTTGCACAAGATTTGGAACGAGATTCGATTGTAAGCGTGCACCCACAGACAATAAGAAATTTTTTGCTTACACAGAAATTGAGGGCATATAAACCTCGGAACAAACCCTCTCTCTCATCAAAGAATATAAGAAAGCGATTAGAATACGCAAAAGAATACGTAGGACAGCCCCAACATTTTTGGAATACAGTAATTTTTACAGACGAGTCCAAATTTAATATTTTTGGATCTGATGGACGTCGTTTTGTTTGGAGGAAACAAGGAACTGCTCTCGCCTCGCAAAATATAAATATGCCAGTTAAACATGGAGGGCCATAGCGTTGGAAATTTGGGTTTTTGTGGACGGCAATATGAATAAAATTGACTACCTCAATATTCTAAAAACCAATTCGCCGGAAACTTCCGAAAAGAATTAGGCCTTAATTATTCGTTTTGTCCAAGATAATGTCCCGAAACACTCTTCTTACATTGTAAGGGAATGACTCCTTTATAACACTTCAAAAGTACTGCCCCATCCACCTCAAAGCCCGGATTTAAGTCCAATGGAACATCAGTGGGCGTACATGGAAAACAAATTGCGAGAGAGAACAATAAGCAATAAGACACAACTCAAAAACGGTCTTCAAAACATATGCGTAAATATACCCTCGGAAATAACTAGCAATTTGGTTTCTTCGATGGGTAATAGATTGAAAGCTGTTTTAAAGGCTAAAGGACATCACACAAAATATAAGCCTTTGATTATTTTATATTTTTATGTACCTTTTCCCGTAATTTATGAAGTTTTCAAGTTTTTTTTTTGGCTTTTGAAAAAAATTGTTTTTTTTTTTATTTATTACAAAAACCTTTGATTTTATAAAAATTTACTATGTGTTCACGCAACGAGGCAATGCTTACGCGAAGATACAAGTGGAATCAACTGCCATCAGGATTAACAGAAAATCAGCCGATGACGATGAACTTAAGATGTTTACAAACATCTTGACAGACATGTTCATTAGTGTGTACCTTATTTTTCAAAGTTTAAATTTCTAACGCATAGGTCTTAGTATTGTTCACTTGACTCTTAAGGGGGTATTCTAGTCTAGAGGCATGAATTTCATGTATTATAATTTGTGAAGTGTCACAAAAAAACAGGCAATTAATATTTTTAATATCCATATTTTAATTTGTTATTTATTAACATAACAAGAATACAGAAAAAAAATAAAAAAAATTGAAAATTTCAAAAATTCGCAGTTTATTAAGTGAGGGTCTCAGAAAATTGGCGCTTAACCATACCCACGATTTCAACCCTCCTAGCAATCTGAAACCACAAAAAAACAGGTTATAAATCTAGAATAATGTCGCAATGTCTGGAACTACGGAGAACTTGGGAATATTTTTTTTTAGCAAAATGGCGACTACTTGAAAAAAAAACAACAATTTTTGTAATAATAGAAATTTGGAGATGGGGATAGTTTCAGACATATACAAGTCTATAAAGAAGACTCTCTAAGAACTTTAGGTAAAACGGTCCAGTAGAACCTGAGAAATCGTGGGTATTGTTTTGAAAAAGAAAGTTTCGAGAAAAACGCGTTTAAAGTTTCGCGTAAAACTTTTCGCAGTCTAAGTCATGAAATGATATTGTAGACTTGCATTTATTCCATCTGCCTTTCCTGCTTAATACATCGGACCTTCCTCGACTTCGAAAAAACTATTTTCCGCGTTTCTCTCTTCATTTCGAGCAGTTCTGGCCTCCTTTGAATCGTTGGATGCTCGTATCTCGGAGCGGTCAATCCGGGCGTTGTCTCGTTTCACAGCAAATGAATCAGCTTACGGGCCAATTTTCCTTCCCATAAGCTGCATCATTTTGAAAATTGGAATGAAGCCTTCATTAAAAATACAAAAAGCAATAAGTGTCGCTATCACAATCATCTTAGGTCCGGAATGAATATGTTTTGAATCGAAAGTCCAAATCAAAGAGTCAAGAGACTCATTTTTATTTGAGTTTCTAAACCTAAACATCTAGTCAATAATTCCTCTGATGATAAACTCTCGTAAATTGGCTTAATAATTTTCAAAACCTCATCATACAGAGGAGGATTTTCGTGGTAAAAACGTGTCTTCCTGTGCAGTGAATAAATTGCCGTGAAATCGCCATTTTGTTTGTCGATCTGGGCGCGTAATCCTTCATTCGCACAAGGAGTCGAAAAGATAGAGCGGAATCTATAAAATCAAATTTTCAGAATAATATGTCTGAAATTGTGTCGGTTCGCGATGGAAAATTTTTACCTGGACTTGACGTGAGAAGTTCTAAAGAAGAACGCCTGCCAATTCTCATTTCATTTGGAGAAAAGGAACAACTTCTGGCTGTATCCAAATTTGAGAGCTCTTCCGGACAGGATCAACTGAACGCATTTTATGACTGGAACTTCGATGACAAAGTACAAATAATGTGCTGCGACCTAACTGCAATTGAAAGTAGCTTGTATACTTTTGGAACAAAAATTACAAAGGGAATTACTTCTCTTTCCTTGCCGCCATCATGCTTACCAACTGCTTTATAAATGTGTGTTCGAAACAAAAATCCACTAATTCGCATGTAGTCCTGATATTCCATTGTTCAAAAACTTTTTATCCTACTGCCATTGAAACATATACCGATATCGTCACACGACATTTTTGTAATACAACAATAGAAGATTTGTTGACATCAAGAACTGCAAGAGACCATTGTACGTGACGATAATCGGGAACTGATTGAACTATCTTTTCTTTTCTTAGGAGGAGACAGGAGGTGGATGGCTAGAGCCAATTACTCTTTAAAAATATGTTTGTTGCAGTCCCAGTTAAAAATAAACGAAAAGGATATATAAGCACTTCAAGACGTCTGTTTATTCATTGCAGTTGTATATGTAAAACCACCCTAATGATTTAGAGAATGAGTAAGTTCAATAATGCATACATTTTCGAAGCCAAATATATTCGCAAAGGATTTAAGTAAAACCTGCTTCTTTATCATTAGAGAGTCTATCTTCGTTTCTGCGAAGACAGAGTCTGCAGAACATTTATCCGAACTTGGACATATCCCAGCGACGAATTTTTTGGGTGAGAGAAGCTTCTCTTGCTTTAAAAGAGTGAAAAATTGTCTGAGATCGAACTTAAGCCAGGAAAAATTAAACGCGCAAAAAGGTATTGTAATGAAGTAACAAACTTTTGTAACCGAACTGAGTTGATTAATTTAAATTTTTTGTCTGTCGTTGCAATAAAGATTATTTATTCACGTTTACCAAATGTACATTATTGTGTTAGCAGCACACATTACCCCGGTGGCAAAGTGTAATTTCATCGATATTTTTGGATTGTAAAAATAATGTAGGATATGACAATTGTAGCGGCAAGGGTGGCGAAAACTTTATAGCCTATACCTTAAAAATTTGTAAATCCGACACTGGTGAGCATTATCAGTTATCATCTTCTGAGATATCTGGAAAGAAACCATTCGTCAGTATGGTGTCAGCAAAAACGTTTCACAGATGACATCATGTCTCAACTTTCAGCAAACGTAACCAAAACATCAATTAATAAAGTTAATGCACTCGGTATACTTAAGTACCTAGATTGCCTTAATTAAGAAACTACAAGATATTGAAGTCGGTGATATTTCCCATCTCAACTTGTACTTACCCCAGTTCTCACTGCGACCCTTTTTCTTGTATTTATTAATGATCTTCCCTCGATCGCACGCAATCTACTTTATTCCTTTGTACACGAAAGCACTCTTGACTTTGCTCCTCGACTACGGGCATAAGTCGTAGAGTCGCAAGGAAAGCGATTATTAACCGAACTCAACTATGATATTTATGCAATTATCAATTGGAGTGTTGAAGCCCGAGTTGAGTTCAACGCGCTTAAACCTCTTGTCTTTCATGCGTGACACAAGCGTTGCCAATTGTAATATGAATGAGGTTGATCCATATGAAGTTATGCCACAAAAGCAGACCTTTTGGTTTCCTCAGAAGATTTTTAACTTTTTATTTGAATCCAGAATCAAACTGGCCTCGATCTACTTAGTTTACAGTCGTCAAAAATTTGAATACAGTTCGCATGTTGGGGTGACAGCTCTCGCCTTATGCTTGACTTTACTCGATCACTGTAACCGTCAGACCAAATTCCTTTACCATATTGTCATTCTTAATCAAATTTAAAAAGAAGCATGTTTTAATTATTGGAGAAAATTTAATTGAAAAAAGGGTTGGGTTGCGGCAGAAACTTAATATGCGTTCGCCACTTTTTTTATTTTTAAACATTCTCTTTTTAATTACCAAAAATTCAGATTTGCACGTCTTCCCGCCTTTTAAATGAGAAATGTTTACTAGGCATATCGTATTAAATAGAAATAAAAGACGTTTGATCTCTTTCTTCAAAAATGAGGCACAAATGCCAACTACATAATAACTATTTCCAAAGTCCAATGATTTAAAACTAATTGAATCTTCCAACAAAAAGAGAGAGAGAGTACCTATTTAAGATTAACAGATTGGCATTATGATCTTGTGATCCCCTTGTTCATTTCCCTTAGATAATTATCATTAATCACTAGAGAGGTAAATTAATTATAAATTCACGCTTATGCACATAAATCAGCTTAAATTCCAAAACGATCGACGTTTTATGTATCTTGCTACGACTAAAGAACGATCAGCAATATTAAATTGCTGTAGTCCTTCTTGTTTTTGTTTTTTTATCAAATAGCTATTTAGCTAACGATGTTATTTATTAGCAACGTGTGATAAAAACAATTCCAAGAAGGTGGTCGTTATCTTAACATCAATCAATTTAGATTCCTTTCTAAGCAGGTGTTGCGTAGATCCTGAAACTTGATCTCTGAATAATAATAATTTCCCCGTCAAAGTGAGAAACAGAATGGAAAGCAAGCAACAAGGACTCGTTCCATTTTTCGAAGAAGCGCAAACAATTCAAATGCTCACCGGGAGTCGCATGTAGTGCATTCCCCCAAAAACTACGTCGAGTTGATTAATTAATTAGCACTCAAACCATGAAATTCGGTTACGCCTTTTGGCCGCCCCTCTGCCTACCAGAATACATACAAACTTGCCAAAGGCATTTCCATGATTGATGTTTGTTTTGTTCTAAGGCTCGCGCACGTTTGATTTAGTACAAATGAAGAAACAAAAACCATCGAGTTTGAAGAGAAGACCGAGGAGAACAATAATACGTTTGGGAGGACGAATAATTGCTCGGGGCGTTTTTTCACAACCTGTTGTGTGCTGAATTGGGCCATTATCCTAAGTAAGTTGTCTTTAGTGATGATGACCGTGCTCAAATAAACGATCTCCAATAAAAGTGTCATTTGGTGCTATTAAATTAGCCGAATTAATTAAACTTAATTACAAGGCGACATCGAACACACGACAGGTTTTTTTTTTTTCGTTTTTGTTTTGTTTGTCAACACCATTCCCACGATCCGATGATCAGATAACTTTTACTATAACAAAACGTTCAAGATAAGATATACATAAAATGATACAGCGGGCAAGACGTGTAACACTTGTGTATAGTTGCCGCCGCGCATCATTCGGAATCTGATGTCGCCAACGCTATAATTGTCTCCAGCAGTCGGTCGGGCAAAAGTTTTCAAAAGGGAGAAAAACAAAAACACACACACGAAAAGAGAAATCCCATCATCTGAGCCGGCGCAAAGGATAGTCGTTGGCCGATGCCAAAACGCTGCTCTTAGTGACAAAATTTATGGGAGTTCCTAGGCTATGGCACGACGTTATAGCCGCCCAGACATCATCGCACAGGTATAAGCCCAGGGCATATACACAAATGAAGGCACGAGTCCACTTGTATTGTTGTCCGGCATATTGTTATGTGGTTATAAATTAGGTTGTATTAATTTTCCCCCGTCTCTAACAGGAATGCACAGATTAAATGTGTAAGCACAACATAGGTATTGGTAATTTCCTCGCGTTCGACAAGAATTTTAATGTTTGATCCGTTCCCCAAAAGATCTGGGCACCGATAGTTGTTGGCAACGTATGGACATTGGGTTCTTATTATTATTATTATTTTTTTTTTTTTTATTTTGTTCTTTTTTATAATTCATTCGTCTGTTTGTCGCTTTTTGTCGTAGTCAACGTCCCGCCTGGAAATAATATTAATGATACGCTTTAAGATATTCCGTCTAGATCGTTGTTAAGATACTGTGGCGGCAGCAACCAACAACGACCGCAACAAAAACTCACCCAAGAGTATTAAGAAGTCATTATTACAAAAGACCTTGTTCATTTGTGAGCGCAGTACAAGATAAAGAGCAAGAGGAATGAGGCGAGGAAGGTGAAAAGATGAGTAGACATGAAATGAGAAAGATTTAAATCAGATGGCGCTTCGATTAAGTTAAGCGCCATCGTTTGTTATCCATAATCATGTGTCCACCACCACCATGGCGCTGCGCTGCCATGGCCATCAGCCTAAATACTTGTTCTGTTTATGAACAGAAATATAATTTGATGGACATTTGTCTGGATAACAATCAAGACTCTATTGTGACACTATAATTTGCCCTGTTTGGATGGATACCTTTTTTTTCTTTGTACCTACAAGATTGGATTGGCTTTCGTATGCCCTACCCTTAGGTTGAATTTTGGTTAATAATATTTAAATGAATTCTCATTTGAGTGGAATAACAAGTGATAATTTTTCACTAAGGTTTACTTTGAGTTGAAAAATGTTGACTTGAGATTTGCTTTATTGACAAGCATTTTTGTTTTGTATAAAATACTTAAAAATTAAGGATTGTGTGAACTATCCACCTAGGGGAACCTTGGGTATAATGGGCCCTCTCCGTATTTCACTGTAGAAGGCAACCCCGAAAGTAAATCTGTCTGCTTTAATTTATCGGTGGCTATTGGGGGAAAACCACTTTTTGAACAAAAGTTATACATGTGCTGTGTTTTGACTAAAAGCGGAAGTTATTTTCATGTGGATAAAAGTGTTTTTTTTTTTTTAACAAAGGGCAATCTTAAATTTGATTTTCCCTATAAAATATCAAAGTAAGTACCTACATTAAGTCTGTATAAATCCATTTCTCTTTTTCAGTTAGTTTAAACAAAATTGTTTTTAGATATTCTGTAGAATAGGATATGGGGCAGAATGGGCATGGGTGTCCATTTTGCCCCATTAATTTTGTACTCATTTTATTTGTTCGTATAATTCTATAAGATCCAATTTGAAATTGTTGTATATGGTTCGCAATTATGTGAAAAAAACTAACCGACAAGAATGGAGCCAAAAAAATATCCGACGCGCTGTTCAGGACGTAAAAACATATAGAATGAGTTGTAAAGCAGCTGCCGAGAACTACAAAATTCCTCGAACTACCTTACAAAGATTCATAAAAAAAGCAATTCTCGATCCCGACCTTCCTCTTGTTGTAACAAAAGTTGGACACTTTTAACCTGTTTTTTCGGTGGATCAAGAAAAGGAATTAGCCGAATGTCTTAAGGATATGGAAGGGCGCCTGTTTGGATTTTCCATGAAAGAATTCCGAAAACTTGCATATCAACTAGCCGAAAAAAATGAATTAGCCAATAATTTCAACACTGAAACACGTATGGCTGGAGAAGATTGGGCACGCAACTTTCTTAAACGGAACCCCACAATTTCATTATGGTTTAACCGCGTCGCTGTAGAAAACTTTTTTCAACTGCTAGAAGAGCGCTTCGAAGGTTTTTCGTCAAATCGCATATTCAGCGTTGACGAAATGGGAATCACAACGGTCGCGAAGAGTCTCGGGAAAATTTTGCCAACAAAAGGGAGGAAACAAGTAGGATCACTTTCTTCCTCGGAGCGAGGACATCTTCTTACCGTGAAAATTTGCATGAGCGCTGATGGTTCGTTCATGCCACCAATGTTTATTTTCCCTCGGAAAAGAATGAAAGCCAAGCTCATGGATGGAACACCACCTTATTCATGGGGCGAGTTTAACCAAAACGGATGGATTACGAAAGAATTATTTTTAAAATATCAACCGGTTTTGTTACTTTTGGATGGACATGCGAGCCACGTTATAAGCATTGAACTCGTAGATGTAGCATGGGCCAGTGGTGTGGTGATGCTGTGTTTCCCACCACATTGCACTCATCGGTTGCAACCCTTGGACGTTACTTTCATGAAGCCCCTGAGTTCATATTATGGAGATGAAGTAAAGAAAAGGCTCAGACAACACCTTGGAAGAACAGTTACCCGCTATCAGGTAGGAGAGTTTTTTGGTTAAGCCATTTTTAGAGCTGCCACAATGTCAGTCGCCACAAAGACTGGAATATGGACGGTTAATCCAAATGTATTCGAGGATCATGACTTTTTGCCATGCCAAACCACGGACATGCCAAATGAGGAGGAGTCTTCACTTTAAGATGAAACTACTCTTGTCGAGCCATATTCAGGGCCACCAAGTTAATCAACAACCACTGATCCACTGATGTCATCTCCAAACCCTGTTTCCGAAACTAATCATTCAAAAATGTTTCCCCAAAATTCCGTTAATCTGAGACCCTTGATACCAGAGCCCATTTTGAAAAATGACCATACACAAACGTCATCCACTTCTTTCCAAAACTTTTCTCCATCTCAAATTGTAGCTGTTCCCAAAGCACCAGCAAAAAAAAGAGTTTCTTAGCGCCGGGGAAAGACTGCTGTTATCACAAGCTCACCTTACAGACCGCAGCTTGAGGCTGAATTCACCAAATCCAAGCCCCTTACTTTGAAAAGGAAAAAAAAAGATCACAAAAAAGAAAATGACCAGGAAGGAAGCATCTTCATCAGAAAGCGAGAAGGACGAGGAGTGTCGTAATTGTGGGTACTTATACTCCAGTAGATCCTGTGGTAAGTGGGCACATTGCTCTTGTGCTGGCGAGGATGATATTGACGATGAATCCAGTCACATTTGTTCGCGCTGTAAGCCAGCTTAACTTTGTGCCCATCATGCCCCACCTATGTCCATTGTGCCCCAGCACCGGGGTATAATGGGCAAATTCAATCCTTTTTTAAAATAATGTTTAATACTGAATAGTTTAATTTTATTCATTTTTCTCTTCCATATTGATGTATTTATCAATTTCTTTTTCGAATAAAATTGTTTTGGAGATAATAAAAACATTTTTTAGTTATTATTTAAAAAAATCCTTAAGGGGGCCCGTTATGCCCCGGCTTCCCCTACATGTGTCGTTAACTCGTGATTTTTTTTTAAATTAATTTAATTTAATGTACAATTAAGACTTACAATAAGTCTTTAATAGTACTTACAGATACGGAAAGATTAACAAGATTAAGCTCTAAAAGGAGTGAAGGGGGTACCAGGATTTAGTTGACTTTTTTGTGCAAGAAAACACAGCACCCAATGTTCAAAAACTGCTGAAGCGTTCATCCTAGGACATTTTTGTGATCATCGTACCGACGAAGCCCATATTACATACCTGACCATATCATTAAATGCAACAGTTAATTTATGTTGGGATAGGGAGTCGAGTTTACAACGAGTAAGGTTTGTACTAGTCTCAGCCTCATATCAATCGGAGTAAAGTAAGAAAGCAGCCAAAGTTTGCGTGGCCAATGTATATTCGCCCCACAGTGAAGTTAATGTGGCTTACTGGGAAAAAAGAGCGATTGATTTTAAAACTTAGGTTGGTTACCATGTCAACAAACTGCAATTGCGTATTATAAAAATAAATTGGCGGCACAAGTTCGGTGTTTTAAAGCTTTTTCGATAGGAGAATCAATTGGGACTTCGCTGGGTTGAGGTGCCCAGTGATGGATTTCAGATAAATCTGCATTTAGCCTGCAAACAAGATCTTCAACAAGGCCAATAGGTCTAGACGGATACAATTTTACATCATCAGCATACAAATGTAAACTGGCTTTGGAACAGACCGTTGGCAGGTCGTTCATAAACATGTAGACACCGACATCATTTGGCTCGATTTTTTTAAATCAAAATGTTACTTAGGCTGAGTTCATAAGAGGAAAAAAGTTTGCATAAAATATGCTGCAACAGTTTTGGTAAACTTTTTTGAACGCGTAACTTAACGCATTTTTGCAGCAATAGTTAGGTGAAAACTGCATTCATAAATTCATACAATACATTTGACACTAAAGTTTTTTTTTTATATCTAAACAATTGCGCGAGACAAAGACTGGAAGACGGATGTTTTGAAGTGCTCAATTCAATCTGTTGAATGGGATGAAATTACGGACTTACTTACATTATCTGAGCATAGAAAAATATTGACAGCAATTGGAAAAAGGTGTAAAGAAATATTCTGAAGAGTGCTAAATTACGTCGTACTACTTTTCGAATACCCTGCAGTCGTTTTCAGTAATCACTTCCGCATGAAAAATTCAACTTTTCAGGTAAGGATTTAATTTAAGAATTCTTAACATACTTATTATTTAATCACGTGTATTTCCGCTTATTGAAAACGTTCTGGTTGTTTCTACTTCAACTTCGGACACAAATATGTAACTTAGGAGTACTTCCAAATTTAGCACTTTTCGGTTTTGAATAGCCAACTTTTTTTGGATACAGTTTTGATGACCTCACGATCGGTTGTGTCCCTCATTACACATTTTTTTTCAGGCTCTTAAACATATAAGCTATCATTGTGGCGGAGCATGAACAAATAAAGATTTCCAGTCCTTTCTCAGCGAAAATATGAGCTTAATGCGTTTCTCGGCGCAATACGGCGACTCATGTTTGTTGATACAAGAAACAAAATGCTATTATAAAAGCACATTCCTACACTAAACCATTTTTAATAGAAATGCACTTGTTTTTATTAAATTTATTTTTTGCATCAAATGTTTACAGTTTAATGCTGTCTTATTGTGCATATTAAATAGGATCTCCAATAACAAAATTAACAATTTCCTAATTAATTTCCAATTAATTAACAAAATCCTAAGATCATGAATTGTTATCTATAGTTTTCATCATTTTGTTGGAGCCTTGTATCTGAGTGAGCCAATAATAAAAGTATACCGGCATTTTTTTTCAATTTTACAATTTCTATCATAGCTGTATACTTTTTTAAATATTTATTTACCTAGTTATTTATCTTTCATCTATTAAAGCAGTTTCTATTTCAGTCAATTTTAAATGCATGTCACAATTTATTTTTTGATTTATTATTAATGTTTTTTTTTTTCAAAATATTTATTTTTTTTTTCCAAAAATATTTCTTTAATATTACAATACATTAGATAAGTAACTTTTTTTCAAATTTCTGCATGAATGTTGACAATTCTGAATCCTGATAAGAACTGAAATTAAATATCTATATTTACCGAATAATAAGGACATTGAAACTTTCAGAAAAAGGCTGAGTTCATTTATGCAAAAACAGGCAACTTAACAAACGTTGCGTTCATAATTGCACAAAAACTATATTTTCCAAACTTACGTTTATAAAAGTCAATTTACAGTCAATATGCTGTTAATGTTTGCAGATTTGCAATAGATTTAATATTTTTGCAGAAAGTTGACTGTTTTTTGCTAAAGGATTCAATTCAGGAAAATTGATAAATAACTTGCAAAATCATATTAATTAATTTATAAAGATATATAAATAAAGGGAAGATCCGGAACAACATAAATTGGACATATAATCAGAAAAAAGTGTTAATTAACTTCCCATCAGGAAGTTCTTGTAATCGGTCCGATTTTCGAAATTCAAAATTTTTACATTTCTCCACGTTTGGCGGTCCCAGTAGTCGGATTCCATTATTTTTAGAAAGATGTCTGTGTGTGTGTGTATGTACGTACGTTTGTGCGGATTCTTTCGTACAGCCTAACTCGAGAATAAATCAAGCTATCGAAGCCAAATTGGTTTCATTCGAAGCGTGTGTGCATAAAGACCACCTGGAAAGCTTTTGGTTAAATTTCACAGGGTGGTATGAATTGAAGACGAAAAAACTGTCAAAAAAGGGACATTTTCACTTCCTCAATTAAAACCAAATTAGTTTTCCAAAAAAAACGTTCAAAATTAATTAAATTTATAGTTTACAGCTACCTTATCAGATAAAAAAATATGCATAAATATATACACTGCCGTTCATAAGTTTCCGGACAAATTCATATAAAAAATTTTATGTTTATTTAGCCAATTGACTAAACTAAGTAAGTAACTAACCATAGAGACGACCAAAAAGACTTAAACAGTGTTTAGTTGAAGTCATTTCATACATTGATGTGCCGCTTGCTCTAAAATTGTTTCAGAAATGTGAATCCTTTAAGTTTTTTTCCATTTTTCATGACTCCGAATGACGTCTGCAACACTAACACATGAAAACATCTTTAGAAAATGATGGAGCCACCAGTTTTTTTTTTGTTCAAATTCTGCTCGGCTGTAGCTTGACGCTTTTTTATTATTATAATATATAAGCAAAAAGAAGCTCATGGTGCAACTTACATGAGGCAATTGAATTCAAAGAAAAAACTTCGGACGAAAGCTAAAGGACAAAGTTTAGATACATGGCTAAAACTGAATTAATCGTATATTGCAAGGAAGATCATAACATCCGATTAGAGCTCTTTACAGAAAAAGACACATGGATAAAAAATCTCTCGAAATTGGCCTCGAAACAACTATCAAAATCTGCAAGGAAAACTGGACTGAATGTGATCCTCTTTAAGCCATATATTTACCAGACAGAAAAAGATCCTTTGCTGCGCAGTTAACAGCTCGGAAGGAAGAAGTGGTGGAAATCTCTGGATGTACTTTTGGACCCTTTCAAAAAGGACATAAAGTTAATCACACCTTAATATTCCGTGCAGTGGCTAATATTTTCCAAAGAAAAGTAATCAAACAAATTTGATTGATTAAAAATAATTCCAAAACTACATGAAGTTGAGATAAGCAGTTGGTCGTCAAACTTTTGAAATATGAATACCTATAAACAGAGTGCTTACAAAATGTAATACTTTTGAAACTAAGCTATATAATATTTGATAATAATTTGATATAACACTTTATTGAAGAAGTTGAAAATCAACTGCCAAAAGCAAATACAAATTCAACTTCCAATGTTAAAGTTGTTGCTATGAAATCGATTTTCGCAACTCTAAATTTAAAATATCTTATCTCCACGTTGAGTTGGATACTCTTAGAAGGATGACTGGCAAAGATTTTGGGTCGTTGGTCCTGTATTACAGTCGAAAATGCTTTCTTTGAGTCGTTTAATGCAAGCCATGGACAGCCAGCCAGCAAAAACAATTATCTCAAGGTTACACACCCCAAACAGAAGCCTGCAAAATTTGAAATGGAAATATGGTATTCCTCAAAGGCAGCTAAAAATATATGTATCTGATCTTTTTGTTTGCAATGCATTTCATTAGGGAATGAATGATGCTTTCAAAATCCGAATTGTACTTCATGGTATAGGCAAATAAAATAGCACCTATTTCTTTTGTATCTTCAGATGGGAAGTTCATGGTATGGGCAGCCCTACTCGCACCCAAACCAATTTTTTCTGTCCGATTGGGGATTTAAGAAGAATTTAAGAAGGGAAGCAAAAGCCAAAACAATAAAGCTAGAATCTGTGTTTTGTTTGTTAATAAAAAGATTATATACGGATTAAAAAGAGAAACAAAGACAGCGTGAGAAATGCTTCGTCATACACCTACTTCGAAGATTTCGATAAAGTATGTACCTACATATATGGATTGAGGCATATCCTAGAACCACCTACCGGTCTTGTAGCTGAAGTAATAGGAGATAACGACTGCAACCCCGAACATATTGATACCCAAAAAAAAGTTTAAAATGGTTTCGAAAAATAACGAAATCCTCCGATTTCTTCTAAATGAATCCGAAGTAGATGAGCGGCACAACAAGGAGATGATGGCTGTCTAACTGAGACTTCAGATGTACTTATTTTTTATGTTTAATAGAAATTAAAGTATTTTATTCAAATAAGTAAAAAAAAAACTTCCATGAAGAGAATAGCATTGCAATGTTAACTCTTTTTACTGCAGCGTCATCAAAAATCCGCCTGGGGAAAAATATTTTATCTGAATCTTCTGCATCAAATCGCTAAAAGTCTTTCGTTTCCAGTGTGAAAATTATTTCATTATAATGTTCATGGTTTTTTTCTTGTTCTGTAATATAGCTTATAATAACTTTTGACCATGTCATATTTTTTTATACCAAGCCCTTTAAAAATTGAAAACATTGATTTGAACTTGCCACAGTACTAACTCGCCTTGAACTGCGTTTTTAATAAGATTTTTTTGTGATGCGGTCAAATGTCGAGTGTCGCGATATGGCAACATCAAAAAGTTCATTTGTGTTCTAAATTTTACTTTATAATTAATATTTATTTCTAAGTTTTGCTATTAGTTGTTTAAATTTATTTATCAAATTAGGCTTAAGTCGAAAGACATATATTAAATTGTTAGGTTTAGCTAAGAGCGCCCGCAGAGGACCATTAAGTTATTTCAAGCATAGTTAAGTTAATAAAGGTAGATTTAAGCATTTTGTAAGCATGTAAGTTAAAAATTTAATGAATCAAAATGCATTTCAATTGAAAAAATTTAACATTTCAGTTGGTATGCAGAATCACCTTGATTTCAATTGGTTTGCAGAATCTATTATTTTGTCCGCTTCCGGTGCAATGACGGGAATATGGGTCCCATTTAAACAGCTAGCGCAGGGAAACGGGGAAAGCCTCAAACTTGGCAAAATAATACATAATTCCTATACTTGCCGAGATGGGCCAATAAAGAAAGCTTGAGTAGTCCATACACGATTCAATTCGGTTGTCCACTTAATTGATGTTTGGCCACTAACTGCATAAACTGATTTAAAAGACTGCATCAAACGTCAAAAATATTATCTTTGGAAAGTTATTCGACTTGAATTGAATGAGGAACAAATAACAAATAAGAACTTCGAAAAATAACACTAACGTTTAAGTAAAAGTTTCTACTGCAAAAAATTCTTTAATTTAACACTTAGTCAATCGACTTGCCCACACACAGTTCAGTTGAGTTGAAAGACTTGTAAATCAATTTAAAAAAATTCAAAATCTTCTGATTTATCCTCAACCAATTCGCAAACCGTCATACTGGTAATTTGAGTTGAATGGTGTATGGTGTGCATTAAACAACAATTTTGTTATGTTTATGAAAAACTTGAAAGCTGTTCCTTTTGCTAGGTCAAACGAATTGCTTAGTTCTCTAAACAAAAGCATTTATTTGCGATCTTCCAAATGGTTAAGTAAAGTGCTAGCTTTAGGTGCTCTTAAGGTCGTCGTAGGGTCCTTACTGTACCCAGCTAGAGAAACGTCTTAAAATGAATAAAACCTGAAGAAAATGTATTGAAGAAAATTTGCTTAATTTTTAACCAAGAAGCGTCGGTCATTTTGACGGTCATCGGATACTGACCAGAGTACACAACAAAAGTAGTTAAACAAAGTCAAGAAGAAGTGTGTTAATAATCAAATTTTCGCTGTGCCAAATTTGAAACAAATGTTTTGAGTGTATTTTTAAATGAACTGGGCTTTTCAAAACAAGAAATATTTTTGTGAAACGATGAGCCGCTTAGTTTGCAGTGCCTACCAAATCGTGTATACCTGCGGAAAAGACAGAAAGGTTTGCCAGGATAACTGCAGAATTTATGAATGGGAAAACTAGCGAAAAGCTATAAACACCTATTTCGCATACGCTTTTTTCCCTTGACGGAGAAATAAAAAAAGTACCAAGACTTGCCGATTTGTCAACTCTCAAAAGAAGCACATGAACAAGAAATAAAGGTAAAAAATTTATAGATTTCAAAATAATATGTACATGCAAAGTTCCAAGACAAAAATTTAGTAATAAAAATTCTGCTTGAAGAAATTACGAGCTGTGCAAACATTTATAAAAAATATGCAGACAATAAAAAAGGGTTATAAAATTCATATGCCAATTAATTTTATTATTGTTTTCTCCTGCATTTGTTCTACTTTGAATATTGAATCTGTTAAGTCCCAATTACTTTCATTTTGTCTACATGTCAAAAGTTCATTGACAGCAATAATTGAAGTTCAAACTTATATTTACAGAATCATTTTAAATTTGATAAATGTAAGAGCCACCGAAATTATTTTTTATCATCGGGAAAAGAAATTGCTTAAACATTTTAAACTGTTTAAAAATAATGAAAAAAGTCATTTGGAACCCCTTTACGGCTGTTCATCGTTCATGGTTTGGGTATGTTTTTTTTGTATAAGAGTGTTGGCCCAATACACTAAATCCATAGGATTATGTACCACAATGTGAAAATATTATGTAACCATACTCCAAAAAAATTATGCCACTAAGAGGATAATGATTCGAAACACAATGGGCTTCTGTTTAGAAGTGGCCGATCCAGTCCCCTGCTTTGAATCCCATAGAAAACTTTACGGAAACCTTAAAATAGAAGCACTTTGAAGAATAGTCTTGTTTTTCATTTCATTATTTTTTAAAATATGTACAAACTGTTTTTCAATTAAAATTTAAATTTATATTATTAAAGATCTTATATTTTATAGTAATTAGCATATGCTTTCAGATGCGGTTAATTAAGAACACACAAGAAATTTGAAAAACTAAAATTAATATAATAATTTCGTGAAAGTAGTTTTTATAGCTTCAGAAAATCTCTGGGCACACTGTTATGAAACTATTTCTGTTTATTCCAAAGAGAGGTTTAACCTTAACATTGTAACGAGAATTTGTTTTGATCGGATGTATTTTAATTTCCCTGAAAAAAAGTGCATTTTCGGAATATTTAGCATTTTTAAATGGTTTCGTTTAGGAAATACAGACCTTATTGATGCTTGTTTTTTTGGACGTCTTGACACGGGAGATCCCTCAGCAGAGACTTAAAAAATCTTAGAATGTCGAAAAAACTGGATTAATAATAAAATGAAACATTTATAATAAAATTAATTTATTTAAATTGAAATAGAGATATATCGATGGAATATAGGGAAGTGAAGGAGGAGTATAGAAAGGAATGAGAGATGGTTAAATGAAATTTTATAAGTGGGGACTGATTGCACAGTTCACGGCACAGGTTTTATACGTAAACCCCCAAATTTTTACGGCAGTGAGTTCCATAGTTTGATAGCGTGAATTATATAATATATATTATATATAATTCATAGTATAATAGCGTAAATTGTATGTAAATTGTATGTATGAAGTACTTCTTGAACCGAAAAAAATAAGTTTCCAGCACAGGATGTGATGATTGACCTTGTCGACGGTCTTTGAGAAGTCAAGCAGACAGAGAAGTGTAACGTTACCCTACTCAAAAAGGTTTCTGATGTTTATCAGGAAGATGACCAAAACCTAAGCATAGGGACTAAAGTCATTACAAGATACTGGATTGCTCTTTGTAGGATGACGAATAATTCTATCATTTTTCCATGAGTGTGCAAAAGTTGAGTTTGTAATACAGTGATTAATAAAATCAGTTAAATGGGTAATTACCGACGGCAAATTGATTTCTACGAAGCGGATTGGATTGCCATCCTTTCCAGCTGATTCTTTGCTGAGATCAGTCCTCAAAAAGTACTTGTACACAAAATGGACCAAAGACTATCCAACAGACTATGGCGAACAGAAAAAATGCCATATACATCTTTAAAGGATAACTTGAGGAAAAAAATTCCGTGAAATACTTGAAACTAAAAATGACAAAATAGCCCTTTGGAGAGTTTTGGAAAAACAGAAAAATCCACTGGGAAACGATGCCTGTGTAGATTTGATAAAGATCTTTCGTCAAAGTACTTACAGAGTAATTAACATTTTTGAATCCCTTTTTTCATATCTCCCTTACTAGAGAAACATCTTAGACTGAATGTTCCGAACAACTTTAAAAGATTATTGGAAAGAGATATGGGTTTATAATTTAACACGCTAGTGGATCGAAGTCTGATATTTATTTATTTGAGGTGAACTTTGATAATGCTCAAAGCACTTCATACAAGTACACCATCCCCTTAACCGGCTGAGAGAGCCGTCGGTTATTATAATTTGTAAAATCTCATACCTTCTATAATCAGTTCTAAAGCCGATCCGCAATGTTCGCCAACAAAACGGGTATCAATTATCATTAAGCATTAAAGTTGACATAGCTAATCAATTCCGTAGATTGAATTGTACGATTTTTTACGACTCCAACGAAGCAAAACATATCCACAGCAATAGACAACTTGACTGTATCAGCAGGCAACCGCTCAAGCCAGAACGCAATTGAAAATCGAGAAGAAATGTCACGTTTTCGTTGGACAGTGTTAAGAAAATCGTTGACAAGTGTTAAAAAAATTATTATGACCTTTGAATGAAAAAAAAAAAAAATACGATGAAGCCATTAAAACAGCAGGCATTAACTTAATCTAATAATTATTAAATTGAAAGGAAGCGGAAGAATTCTTTGTTCCTTGTTCATGATCACTAAATAAGTGACAACCCACATTTCACACAATCTCATCGTACCCGGTTGTCACACTTGAGAACCGACACCTCTTATCTATTCAATCAATTTCACACCATATCCACCAATCCCATTCAAGAAATTCATCAGTAGGCGTTGTTGAACGTCGCCTCGTTTATCGTGTAGACAAAAGAGGATCACTTGAAAAGTGAAAACATGCGCGGAACTTGTCCATAGTAATTCGATACAGATAACAATATACAATAGCAATGGAAGCTAAGAATAAAGTTCGTTCACAAGAAGGTTTTTGCAACACAGTAACCGAGTGGAAGGTTTTTTTCTGTTACCCATGATAGACCTAGTATAGCTCCTTGGCACTGTCGCAGTTGGATAACACGGATTTGGTGCCCTGTATTTGAATAAACAAATTCCTATTTGATAAAAAGCTGTCTATGATATGAAACATATATAAGGGAAGGTTGATCTGAAGAACCTTGAAGAGAAGACCCTCTCTCCAAACTCCGTCGAAAGCCTTTTCGACGTCAAGTGCGCAGGCGACTGTGCACTTCATTATGTAATCTTAGCAGTGCGTGGACTGTTGAGTGACCCGCTCGGAAGCCGAACTGAAAATCAGGGACGTAATCAATAGGGTTTTCTTCAGGTGAGATGCTGTTATTGAGGATTAGTCTTTCTAGAATTTTTCCGACGTTTGAAAGAACTGAGATCGGCCTGAAGTTGGAAATGAAACTATGATTGGACTTTTTCATAATTGGGGTGATACGTGCTATTTTCCAAGAATCTGGTAAACATCCATTGTTTATGAAACTATTGAGAAGAGTACTAAGGAATTTGATGGCTTTGTTGGAGATTTTTTTGAGGATAAAGTTAGAAATATTAATTTTTTTGAAATTATTTTGAACATTCAAATTTATTATTTTGATTTAAGAAAGAAAAGTGGACTAAAACAATTTTTCTTCTTTTTTTTGAGAACTATTTTCCTTTAAAAGCTACCTACATTAACAACTAAGATAAAAGAAATAAAAAAACAAAAATCAAACAAATCAACTAAATCTAAATTAACTTAAGCCTCAGATCCAACCCCGTCAAGCCACCAATATTTTATTCAATTGAGTCTATTGGTGTTACTCATGCAGAACCTCAAGTCAGTAGATGCATTCCCCGAGTGCGTTGGCACATTGGGGATCCTCTTGTCGGTTGCCCTTCTACCAGCATGGTATATAAAAGGAACATTCTTCGAGTCTGGAAAAAAAAGTCAAGTAAAAGCTTCAGGTGGTATGTGGTCTTTATCTAATGAATTTCTAAAATAACCCGGGTTAGGATATAACAAGCCCGATATAACTTCCGCCGACGGCACAAAATGATTCCTCACAAGATCCAGGATAACGTTATCAATCCTAGATACGCCGGAAGCATCCAATAGGCTCGTGTTAGAGACGTAATGCCGAAACACGCGCTTCTGTAAAACCGTTTTCAAGCTCGCAGGCACTTTCTCTCGAATATTCTATAATTTTCCATATAAGATGGACTTATGTTCCACCATACTAGACTGGCATAAGTAAGAATTGGACGCACAAAGGCTTGGTAGCAAATGATCTTCACATCGAATCTTAGATAGTTGGAGTAAAAAAGTCTTTGGAGCGACATAAATGCTGCTTTCGCTTTTTTTAACTGAGTATTAATGTGTTCATTTTTTGAATTGGCTGAATGAACTCCCAAATACTTCACAACAGTCTTCGAAACGATGCGAAAATCCATTTTAAGATCTAATTCCCATGATCTTCCAATTGAGCAGCAAATCTGAATTGCTTTTTCCTACTGGGGTGCGGAATAGTATGGTTTCACAGTTGGAACTTTTTATATTAAGTTTCCAATCTCGGCAGAATGCCTGAAGTTGGTCGAATTAAGCTTGGAGGTCATTCTGTATATCCATTCTTTTAGAACCATTAGCATAAAGGATGACAACGTCAGCGAAGGCTATTGAGATATCCGTGTCCCTAATAATTTCAGAAATGTGAATGCTAAAGAATATTGGTGCCGATACTGTGCCTAGCAAGATACCATAAGTGACACCAGAAACCATGGTCGTTGTATACTCTCATTCAGTTGCAACAAATTTCTTCCCGCGAATCATTTAAGTAATAATGTATATTATATTTTTGGGAAACTCAAATTTAATTAGTTTATAAATAAGGCCGTCAATCCAAACCGTGTCGAAGGCTTTTTCGATATCTACTAGACACGCTACTGTACATCTTTTAGCGTGTTGGTTCCGATTGATATTGGGTACCAATTTTGTAAAAGCGTGCACTGCCGAGTGGTTTCTTTTGAATCCAAACTGATTCCGCGGTATGATCTCCTTTTTTCGCATTCTAACAAGATAGACTTGCCTTTTCCTACCTCAAAAACTTTCTCAATTTGAGGCAGGAGACCCGAGAGGATGATTGAGAATGGTTTCAATCAACTCTAATTATCTAGTCTCTCTTTTAAGCTACTTATAAGATTCAAGATAGATGGTGGCACAACTTACCCAGACTTGGTTACCGTACAAAAAAATTGCTTGTCAGTTATAGTTTTATTCATTTCTTAAGGTTCCTTACCCAAAGGGCGTCAGCGGAACCCTGTCCATCCGTCAGTCTCAGGGCTGAATCTTCTGAACCGTAATAAGCACAAACATGCTATTTTCTCAGAGTGTGAGCTACTATGACCGGTATAACAACCAATAACAAAAATAATATAAAATTTCAAAGTAATTGTGGTCCCGATAATAAAAATGTGTTTTGTTTCCGCATTATTTTTTGAAAAATTTGGTGTTGGATTAGAATCGAAAATTCGAGTGCGTTTTCGACTCGCAACTTTCTTTCTTGTTGATTATTTTATTTATTTCCTAAATAAATTAGGAAATAAATAAATTCACTTATACAGTGATTAAAATATATATTAAGATATTTATTTGTTCATTTAATTGTTTTTTATTCTTTTTTTCTGTTTTGTTTTGTTATTTATTCATTGTTTTTAGTTATATTTTACTGACTGTGATATTATTGTATATTCTTTAATAATATACACATAAATACATATATTTGTATTTGTTTTTGCCATAATGCTTGTTTTTTTTTAAATGAAGGTTTTATTTGTACTTTCTCCTTCAAACTATTTTTAAACCTTTTTCTCTTTCAACAAATAATTAAATAATAAACTTTATCACTTAATTGTGAAATGTGCAGTTACATATATACCAAAAACTGTAGGAATTACGTACAAAATAAACAATAGTAAAAACTGCACCTACTAATTTTCTAAAATGATTTTGAATGAACTCAATAAAAATACACTGGTTGTTGTTAATCAATCAATTATGAAAAAAAAATATAGCGGAAATGGACTAACTATCTTCGTCGCTCATCAGCTGGAAAAGCGGATGCACCAACAACGCATTCATTATTAACGGTGCAAGGTTGGACACTGCATAAATATAACTGTTTTCAAAATGTTATCAAAAACAAAAGTTGAGCATGAATAGAACTATGACCACTCAAAAAGTGATGGAAAAAAAACGAGATGAAAATATAAACAAATAAGTAATCCCACATCGTTTGGTCTGTGCCAGGTAGGTCGTAAAATCACAAAATAAACAAAATATTATGATATTTTTTTATTTAGTCTCACACACAAAATGTGCCCCTAAAATGGTTTACAGAAATAACCATGAAGAATTGTACAACGCATGACCAATACCTGACATACATATACTCGTGCATATGTATAGATAATGACCCTCTGCTTTATGAAATATGTTTATAATGTAAATTATAAAAATTGCCTTCCTTTTATTAAACAAGAAAAAAAAATAATCATTCAAAAAAATAAGAAAAATAACAAAATAAAATTAACGACTATTCCTTACTTACCAATGAGACCATTCATGATCATTATTCTCTCCAGCTTTCCACGCCACAAGTCGCGTGAATTTTTCAATGTCAATCCCGTTGCTCATAAATATTCAAGAAAATTTAGTTAATTGTGATCGTCGTTACCTTTGGAGTTATTGGAATTTTATGATGATTTTCGAAAACCCAAACTGATAAACGAAACTAAAGAATCTAATAATGTGATAAATGTTTCGAGCAATTAATTATAAAATTCTTGTCGAAGATAAGGTCCAAGTTGTGAAGTAGTGGAGGGTGCTACAAGAAACTGACATAATAACATAGAGCGCAATCATGAGCGCCAGATGAAAAGGTCTTAGGTTTATATTTGAAAGATGAATTGCATTGCCAACAATATAATAAATGTTTTGTATAGAAACTCTTTGACTGAATTCAACTCTAAATTAGTGTTCAAATTGTCGTGGCAAGAATTTATGTGTTAACTTCATTATACTATGACATTTCGTTTCAGAGAGTGGTCAAGCAATGTAAACAGTATTTTAACTGGAAGAACAGTGCAAAACGTTCACGTTTTTTTTTAACAATTTGGAAAGGGCACTGACCACTACTGTAGACTGGTGATCTATTTAATAGAATGCCCGGAACGATGTTTAAAGTTGGTGAAATGATTTTGATTTATTTTTAAGTTTAGCTTTGCTTTTTGTGTATCCAAACTTTGGTACGTTAGATTTACAGATTGAGATTTAAAGTTTTAAAGTATATGGTTTTGGTGAACATGGTGGCTGGTCTTGAAAGACCCTTTTGACTGGTGCAATATTTAATATGGCCGAGCTATTCAAACAAAAAGAAAAAGACAAAAACATTTTGACAAAGTAATTTTCACTGTCGGCTCAAAAATGAACTGCAGTGCTGATGCATACATTTTCTCAAGAAAGCTAGACATCTCCAAATCTTATGGTCTTCTGAGCCAAGGAAGCGTTTCACACGCGCAAATACTGGAAAACAAGAAAGCGTGCGAATTTACAAAGGGCAGAGAGGTTAGGTCCTCATAGATAGCCAGATCGCTATCAAAACCATTGATTCGGCTACCACATCCTAAAAACTAGTAAAACTATGCCGAAACGAAATTAACTACCTTAGTCAAAAAGACGAGAGTCACGAATTGGCCAGCATCCGCTAGGATCCATCAAAGAAATGATACAGAATGAAACAAGCTAGCATCAGGCGGACAAGCCCTACTTCATGCACCATATCCAGGAAAGCATGGCCCGACTATAATAAGTCAAAAACAGCAACAGCAACAGAGTAACAGCAATAAGCGAGGGACACTGACCTGTAGGAGAACATGCTTCAAAGCTAGGTATCCTACACAACACATTATGTCGTAGCAGTAATCAAATAAACGAAAAGCAACCGGCTGTAGCAAGATCGAGACGAAAACACCAGGTAAGCCCTTCGTCGACGACGGCGATGAACAAAACGACGCTCCAAAACGCTACCAAACTGGCGAATCGCATTTACAGAGGGCACATCGTTACCTTCAACGTTACAACAATATTATAAATAGAATATATTACACAAAAGATTGACCGAATACTGTCGTAAAATGTGCGTAGGTACAAGAAAACAAATGCTTTCCAGATTGTCCATTGTGTCGGCTATCCCATAGTTAAGTTCCTAAGCCCTCGAAATCCGCAACTTTAAAAGAAATCTGCGGATCCGCCATATTTACTTTAAAGCAGAAGCACAGAGACATTTTGCCTATAATGTTCTTGTTCCTTTTTTAAGCAAAACTCAACCGTAAAATATAAAATTATCATTCACCATTTTGAAGTCATTGATTGATCATTCATTTTAGTCACTTTAAAGATTGCATTCAAAGGAATGAAATCTTCTGTGTTCTGCCATTGAAGCCTTTTTGAAGTCATTGATGACAAAATTTTAACCACCCTGTCGAATTTAACGAAAAGCTTTTCAGGTGACCTTTATGTAAGCACGGTTATTTAAGACTCTTTGAGGCTGTCAAATGACAGTTCTTACTTTAGTTGCAAGCGTTTCCACACTGACAAACACGTGGAAAATTTGTTGGAGTTTACTTCGTTTACCATCAAAACCCTATAAGTAGGAAATCATGTCGGCTGCATGTACACTGATTTCAGTAAGTTTTTGATAAGTTTTCTCATAAGCTTATTGTTTTTAAAATTAAATCCCTTAGTTTACCTTTATCTTTTGTGGAGTCGGTATGCTCGTATCGTGACGGGAGAACGAATCAAGTTTTGGTTAAGGGATCGACCTCCTCTTTTATTCATTCTAGCCATTAACAAAGTTGAAATCGTGCTCAAGAACTCAAACGTTCTAATTTATGCCGACTTTATAAAAATATTTAAGTGTATCCGACAGCAGCGCTTTTCAGGATGACCTAAAATCCTTTTGCAAAATGGTGCTTCAATATTTGTTTATCATTTAATATATCTAAATGTTTAAGTATGTCCTTTTCGAGTGGCCTTTATCCTCTCTCATCTGTGTACACCATAAAAAATTCTGTGCTGGCCAAAGAAAAACTGACAAAGGACTTAGTAGGCATGCTTCATATATTCAATTTTGCTGTATTTTTGTCATTTGTATTTTTTATATTTTTGCATTTTTTTATTATTTGTGGCCTTATGTTTACCAACAACTAACACCACGCTAAATGATAACTGCGACAAGATGGGTATTACTCAGAGCTCTAAAGGAATGCATTATTTCGAGTTTGCATTCTGCAAAGTCACAGTATTTTGATTAACTCCTTTTGCTTCAGTTAAAAGACTTCAAATTAATACTTTAACTTCCACTTAAATTACCCATTAATTTTGAAATCATTGTACTTAGAATAACTTGAAGTACTCAAAAGGCTTCTAGTCAAAAGAATGCAATACTTTAAGACTGTTTGAATTCTTTGAAGTCTTTTGAAATCATTGATTAATTCGGTAGTGAAGTCTTTTGATTTCATTTCAGTTTTAACTTCTTTTGACTTCTGTTAAGTCTTTTGATTGCTTGAAATCTTTTGATTGCTTGAAATCTTTTGATTTCTTAATTCTTTTGATTACGTTACAACATTTCAATTTCTTTGAAAAATATTAACTAAAAGCTTAATAGTACTAAGTAAGTGACCTTATAAATTTCTACATTCTTTAACAAAGATGGAATGTCTAGAGTTTCAAAATCAAATTTTCGAAAACTCCCTTCCAAAACATATCAACTGCGCTACACACACCCTTAACTTGGTTGCTTGGAAAGATTTTTTCTCGAATTATTGCAGAAAACCCTCAAAACTACAATATACACAAATCTTGCACAAAATGTGACAAGAATTATTGACGAGCTTTTCTTCAACATCTTGTTAACTAACAGAAATAAATGAAAAAATCCGCGAGTTGTGCAAACTTCAAAATTCATTTACATTTCTTTCAAAATGTTTAAATGTCTTATAAATTTTCTGTAACGATTCCAATACGAGCAAATACTTTCATCTGTTGAAATCAAACAAAATGTTGAATGAACCCCTTCATTTTTTTTTCCCCAATGTCCATTATCTTATGAAAAATATTTTATAATTTTTTAAGATAATGCATAAATGTTCAAATTTGTGGAGCAAAGCGAACAAGCCAAAAAGTTCAGAAGCAATTGTTGGAATTTTAGGTTGTCAACTTAAATATCAAGTTATAAAAGATGGAACTCATTATATGACTCTATAACTTACTATATATTATAAAACACAAAAGCAAACTAAATGAGTTATGTAAAAAATTGGAAATTCCACATTTTTTTGATATTGATTTCGAATACTTAGCCGAGTTAACAATTGTAATGAAGCGTATTGCCGAAGCACTGGATTTTCTTCAAAAAGAGAAATATATGCTTTTTGGATTTTTGTTACCAACTCTGGCAACAATACGGATAAAGTTCCAGAAGATGCAAATCAATAGCACACTCACAATTATTCCATCAGACACGCTTTTTAAGTTGGAGGAAGCTTTTTGAAAAGATTTCATTGCTACTTTAATCTTACATCAGAAGTAAATGAAGCGTTCGTAGCATCCGTGCTCTGCCCATCGGTGAAGTTAAAGTGGGTTTCGGCACTTGATAAAAATTGTCGGACAGATAAAATTTTATAAATAAGCTCCTTGGTTAGGGCCAAAATCAGTGCCGAAAACCAAATGTCAGACAGCCAGAACAACAAAAATGGCACACAAATAGCACCCGAGATTACATATTTCGACTTTTCTCTAACAGGTATGATTTGGTAACAAGATTTAATTAACGTGCAACATGTTGCAAGCAAAATTGTCCCTTTTCCTTATAGAAAATTTGTTAGATTCTTCTAATAATGCATCAATATCTATGAAAAACGAAGTTTTTGATACATACTTGGCACATTCATCCACCTCACTTGAAATTATGCATAAATACCCAAGAATTAAAAGAACATTTTTGAGGTACAACACACTCCTTCCTACATCGGCGGCAGTAGAAAGACTTTTTTCTTTGGCTGGTATGCTAAATGCCCCCAAACGTGGATCAGTTTCTGACTCAAATTTTGGGAAATTGTTGCTTTTAAAAGTGGATAGGGGCAATATATAAAAGATAAGCAACTTGTGTTTATTGTTTTCTGTTTTATAAGTTTTACTGAATTTGACTTTGATATTTTATTTTAACTTAAGAAGTGAAAAGTTTTGTTTTTATCATATGTTCAAGCTTAATTTTTTAATATGTTTTATTTTTCAAAGAAATTTAAATGTTGTAACGTAATCAAAAGAATAAAGAAATCAAAAGACTTCAAATAGTCATAAGACTTCACAGCAGTCTAAAAACTTCAAAACGTTAAAACTGAAATGAAATCAAAAGACTTCACTACCGAATTAATCAATGATTTCAAAAGACTTCAAAGAATTCAAACAGTCTTAAAGTATTGCATTTTTTTGACTTGAAGCCTTTTGATTACTTCAAGTAATTCTAAGTACAATGACTTCAAAATTGATAATGAATAATTTTTTAAATGGATGTATTTCAGTGGTCATAAGACTGTAAAATAAGCCATTCAATTCAATTGAATAAAAAAACTCAAATGACTGCATTTTTTACAGCTCTGGTATTACTCTATGGGTAACACTGTCACTTACAAAGCTTGTTTTATAAGCAGTACTGATAGCGTTAAAAAAGGACTTATTTTTCGAAAGAAAAAGATGTCTTGCGTTTTATTCATATTCATTTTGATTTTCCATTTGATGAAAACTTCGGTCAGTCCGAGAAAACTATTATCTCTCTAATTTTATTCTTTTTTCAAATTTTGTGTATTTAATCGGTTCTTTTTAGATTTTTTTTTATTTTTATCCTTTATATTTATATTATCTTTATGTTTTATTTTATATTCTTTCCGTTAAATATCTTGTTAACACTTTTGGAAACGGGTCACCTTTTAAAAAATATTTTATAATTTTAAAATGTGAGCAATTATATTTAAATAAATAAATTGAAAATGGAACTGAAATAAAAATGCTAATTAAACGAATGAAAAGACATTTACGCCGCTTTGGCTTTTGCTTTTTAGCTATTACAAAATTTAATATTTCTTAAAAATATTTTTTTTTTTGTTGACAATTCACTCCAGTTGAAGGTGCTACAAAAACCATTTTGCTGTGTGTAAATAAAACACTTGAATTGCGAACTGCGTAGAAGAAATGTGAGGTATCGCTGAACGTTGGTCTGTGCACTTAAAGAACCACCAAACTGATGAGCATTCCTGGCGAGTGAAAAAGTGGGAGAGGAGTAATAAAGCTCACTATTTCGCAGGAACGCTGTTGATAGGTAAACTTATAAAAAATTAAAAAAGAAAACGTTGTTACAATGAAGTCAGTTAATTCCTTTAATTTTTTTTTTACTCTTACGAATTTCATTTATCGATTTTGGACTAATTTTTCTAAAATTGGTCTTTGGAGCGCATGACAAGATAAATTAAATAAATAAATTGGTGACGCAGCAGCCATTGCAAATGTTGGATGCTGGACCTTCAGATGATTGACAACTCCAAACAGTCCCATAAGATTTTACTCGACAATTGCACTCATCGGAGAAATTCTCAGTCACTTGAACTTAAACCCGGGTCATCAAGCTCAGCAGCAGCACAAACCACTCAAACACGGCACCCACGGCTGCCAAGATGTCCGAGTTATGTTCGATTTTGAGGCGAATACATGCTCTGTAGATGTCAGGCAGATAAGATGGGGTCGAGCATTTCCTGCAGCGTTTAAGATATTTCGCTGCTTTTATTGGAAAATGTGACCATTTTATCGGAAATGTGACCATTTTAACCTTGGTTGTTTTTGATGCAAATCTTCTGCGATGGAAGGTCCTTTCATGGGTAATGGTTGAGGATAAATATTTCGCTTAAAAGCCAGTAGACGCTGTTGCGTTTGGAATTGCTTGAGCATTTTTTGAAATAGGTCTTTTCGATTTCGAAAGTAATCAAGAAAGAAATCAAGATTACAAACAAAACAGTTTTTAAGAAATGAAATGACATCTTGTTATGTATATTGTGATTTTTCATCGTATTCTGAAATAATAATTCAGCTTTCTTTAAATCTACAAATAACTCTAGCAAGCCAATGGGTTCCTCAATATTTTAAGCATCTGCTTATGTTTTTTTTTTGTTTTGCTTTCGCCTTGAAACAAAATAAATGTATTTTAAAAATCACAACAAACAAAAAAAACAAAAAAAGATTTACAACAAAGTATACCAAAGAATTTCCCCGATGTCCTTGTGCATGAACTCTCAATGAGCGTAAAATACTCTGCCTTGGCATTTTGATGGGAGTCTTTGCGTAAGCATTATTCTGTCAGGTACACACACAGGATATAACATATTTCCATTCCATTTAAAAATTTAAATCCAATGAATAAAGTCATCTCATTTCTGGTGAACCTCAATTAAACAAGAAAAAAAAATAACCTACCTCTGCTAGCACGAATTCCAGTATCTTTGCTGGTTAACTCGGGCCCTCCATAAGTAAACAAACAAAGCATCAACACAATTCAGGTATATGATACTGTTGGCACATTACCGACGGAACTCGAGTCAAAGTGAAACACAATTGATGAATTGGGTGGTTTACAACTTTCCGATTCGTTCCAGCTACACCACGAATAGATGTTCGTGCAAGGATGCTCTTGACTGCATGGTCGTCAGGCATGGAGGTGCTGTAAATTTTCCTTCAATACTTGGAAGGAACTTGGTTTCTTAAATTTGTCTTTCGACGTGGTTTTTGACTGACAGACGAGCAGTAAGATTGATAGATGCACATCAGTATCGTAAATCTTATCTTTTCATCGCAAAAACAAAAGGATAGAAAGTCAGTAGGTATCTATGACCTTGCTGAAACTTGTGCTTAGGTATATGTTTGTAAACGGAAAAATATCCTGAGTAAGAATGAAAATGTATTTAAATTGGACGGTTGTAAAGCGATTGACTTTTAAAACTATGTTTATACTGTGAAATTGTCGTGAGGTTTTGCAAAAAGGGACCCAGGTTACTTTTGGCATCAAAGTATTTGATGAGTGTTTGACTTTTTCAAAACTAACTTTCCCGGGCTGTAAATCAAATTGATTTTGAATAGTGACATGTGTTTAGTTAGTTTTTTTTTTAATTTTAGAGATAAGTCAAAATGTTTTATTGTTTTAGTGTGTGAGCGGCAATTTTCTTATTTGTTCCTATTGAAGGACGAATTCAACTCTCAGCTGATTTTTACTTGTGCTGAAGAAAAAGGCACCATAGAATTCCTTGAATTTCGAAAAGGGATACTCAAATGAAAAGAGATTTTTTCACAGAGTACTGCTGGCATTGAAAGAGTTTTTAAGTTTTGTACGACCAAAAATAATTCTCTTGCTTGGTTTATAGAAATAAGTCATTTATAGAATGATTATTTTTATTCAATCGGAAAACTTGGTAAATATCCAACTGACGACATTTGGATTATTTAAGGAACCACATGTCTTATGTGAATCTGTCTGTTACAGTCAAATGGAGGAAAGCCGATTGAACACTGAAGACGAAGGCGCTTTGTCATTTCGTTTGGTTTCTTAAAGAAATCAGCTCGGATCAGGTGGTCCCTTTTGTAAAAGATGGGACAGGCCAATGAAGTACGTGTAGTACATCAACTCAACCCTGGCATCGATTTGACAGCTCTGAAACTGTCTTAGAATAGGACGCTTTGGCTGTAGTCAGAGCAGCAGAGCAGTTTTTATTTTAATAAAAACAGTTTACTCAGCCCCGAAGTATAAGACTACGCTTTGACTCTCAAGAAACTGCTCGTATTCAGACAGAGACCGCAGACAACGGCGGGCGTCCTGAAAGAAATGGTGTTATACTTAAGGTAATAGATCTTCAACTTCCAACTGTCCCAATAAAGCTGAATCGTATTGAGATCATACAAGATGGTCAACACTTTTTCCTAGATGACATCTTTATGTCAGGTTCGCAGTTCGTTGGTTGGAATTTTTAGAGAGCTCGATTCAGCGTTGCGTTGAAATACAAATTCAGCAATAATCAAGGACTTTCCGTCGAAGCGACTACCTTACCATGGTCTAGCATGGAGGGGGATGAAAAACTTCAATGGATTTTTATTGTTATTTTTGCCTGCAAAAAAAAATCAACCACTTGTGATCGGCAAAGAGTACAATTGGCAGCACCTAAATTTATTGTAAAGAAAAAAAAGGCGACCATGTTTAATGAACTAATCACGACAAATTAGTTGTTACTTTGGGAATCGCCATGCTTCTTTTAAGTTTAATCGCGACACGAACAATTCGATAAGGCATCTTAAGCCTTCTTATTTTTAGTCACAATATTTTGTTCGATTGCAATGAAGGCACATTGGTCTTCTTTGACTCAAAAGCGTGAATTTTATTTTAAGTTATATGACTAAGTATACAATGGAAACCGCAAGCAGTATTTAAGCAGACATTTTTGATGAGAAGATCATGTTGGAATTAGATTCAGCTATTTGAGGCGTTCGATTAAAACAAAAGAAATAAACAGTTTTCGAATAATTTTTATAGTATTCCATTCTTTGGAACACATAATAAAATTATGAGTGGCCATCAGTCGATCTCCAGCCAATTTCGACATTCTATTCTCATTTTTCATTCTTCATTTGTTCATTCTTTGCATCTTTATGCCAACTTGTGCAAAGGTGGCTGGAAATAAAAACATGTTATCACTTTAAAACCAAGGAAAACGAAGACAAATTGGATTTGAGAAACTTCAACAGTTTTTTGAATCAGGAGAAACCGGGGTAACTTCTCCGCTTGTTTTTTAAGACCTTTATTTCGGAAGATGCTTAATTTAGCTGAAAATCTATTGGCTTATTAGAAAACATAATAAGTAATTAGTCCAGTGTTATATTATGACCCCACTTCGACCTTCCGGAAACTACCCAAATGTGATTCTGCCATGTACGCTGACGGCACAGCAATATTCACTTCGCATTAATTCGGTCTCAATATTGAGATTAATTTGCAGAATGCGTTTGATCCCGATCAAAAAATATCCACTCCTACAGAAAAGTTTTCTTAAATCGGACCTAGAAAATACGTGCAATAAATCACAAACAAATGTTAAATTGATTGCCTCTCGAATTATCAAACTAAAACAAAATTTCCTGAATAAATGCATCCATTCCGATAACCCTCTTATATAGTACATGAGCTAAGCTCTTTGTCGGTGTAAACTATCTGTATCTTGTATGATAATGTATTTACTTAAAAATTCATGTAAATAATTAACTATTTATCTGTTCCGCAAATAGTTATACAGTGTTTAACGAAATAATTGCAATTTGAATTGGATGCTCCAACTTTTGTAGCAGGCGGTCGTTTTTGTGCTGTGCAAAATAATAAGAACAGTAACAATCTCGGGTCATTTATATTTGCAAAGGCATTCATTTAAAGATTTTTTTATTGGTATGCATAACAAATGGGTATTTTGGATCAATTTACAACAAAAGAAATGATAATTCTAGAGAAGGAAGGGCCGTAACAAACATTGCACTGTTGCACCTTAGAAAGACAGAGAATTCCATGAGGGAAATCGCCAAAATTGTTTCTTGCACATTGGGAATGGTGGTAAATACCTAACAAAAACAGAAAACAAATGAAAAACGTGGTCGAAAACTCAAGACATGGCAAAAATGGATTTAAATATTGTTTGAAGAATCCTTTTATGAAATCTTTAGATACATACTTCCGTGATCCGACGAAGGCTTATTGAGCATAATTTAAATGCCTATCTTCAAAAGCAATGTCCTCTCTTATCGAAAAATATCAAGGATCGATATTTCTGTTTCAACAGGACAATGATCTGAAACATACGGCCAAAGTAACGAGAAAATGGTTTGGATAAATGAAAATTCAAGTTTTTGAATGGCCAGCACAGTCCTCAGACCTTAATCCCGTTGGGGATTTATTAAGAGAGAACTAAATAAGACACAAAAACAAAGAAACAGGTTTAAGCTATGGCAAAATGTGTTGCGATTAATGTTTTTGTATTTATTTGTTTAAACAAAAATATAATTTAATAATTATAACATCTTTACTCAAGTGTTGTTTTTTTAATTCACAAGCAACTTCACACACTTGGCTGTTCTTATTTTTTTTCACAACTCTGTATGTTTGTATATTGTTTCACATCTTTTAAGTTTATTAATAACTTATTATTTTTTAATTTATTACTAAACTATTTAATAATTTATTTATTTATATTTATATTTTAATTATCTATTTGTTATTCATATATTATTTAATAATTTATTTTCCTTAACATCCGCTAACATTTTATATTAATATATATATTAATATATAATATATTATTATATTTCATATTAAAGGTTTTTCTCGTAATTTTCTCCCAACTTAGGTGATATAAACCTCAATAAATTTATATATAGAAAAATATCAAAATATCAAATCGCTGTACATATTGTGCGACAAACAAAATCATGTCAAAAAATGTTTGTGTACGAAAGCAAAAGAAATCTATCTATTTGTAAAAATTTAATATCATAATGTTTACCCAACCACAAAATCATTGCGTAAGCGTTTTCATCTGTCATACTCTTCTGATCGCTTCCCGAGTAGATGGAAAACAGCATTTGACCAACCTGTCCCTAATAATTTCTAATCTTATTCTCCCTCCAATTATCGACCCATTGCACTTACGTTCCTCTTTCCAAGGTCAGAGAAATGCTGATAATTCGCCTCGTTTTCATAGTTAAAGATCCACTGATGATTTGATGGTATATCTCACTCTCTGCATCTTTCTCGTGAAAGCAAAATTGTTGCGCTTCATATTTCTAAAGCATTTGACAGAGTTTGCCGAAAATGCGTGCATTTGGGATCGACGAATTTCTTATTCAATGGATTATTGATCTACAATTCACCATATGGTGTTCCCCAGGGCTCCGTTTTGCCGCTGACTCTCTTTTTAACCTTCATTAACGATCTTCTGTCTGCTAATAGGACTACCGGTTGAAAATGTCGTTATTGCAGACTACTTCAAACACAGAAGACAAAGAACGCCCCGGCCAGGTGGAACAGTTTGAAGGCCATGAATTGGAGGCGTTGCTCGATCAAGATCTGTCACAAACGCAAGAAGAACTTACCAAATCACTTGGCGTCGCTCAGCAAACCATTTCCGATCGTTTGAAAGCAATGGGAAAGGTAGGACATTGGGTACCGTATGAATTGAAGCCACGAGACGCCGAACGCCGATTTTGCGTGTCCGAAATGCTGCTTGAACGCCACAAAAAGAAGTCTTTTTTGCATCGATTCGTCACTGGTGATGAAAAATGGGTACATTACGATAATCCAAAACGTCGGGCAACGTTTGGATACCCCGGACATGCCTCAACATCGACGGCCGTTCATGGCCTGAAGGTTATGCTGTGCATTTGGTGGGACCAAAAGGGTGATGTGTATTATGAACTGCTAAAACCGAATGAAACAATCACAGGCGAGGTCTACCGACGACAATTAATGTGTTTGAGCAGAGCACTGAAGGAAAAACGGCCGGAAACGGTCGCAAGACACGATAAAGTTATTTTGCAACATGACAATGCTCGGCCACATGTTCAAAATGTCGTCAAAACTTACCTTGAAACGCTCAAATGGAATGTCCTACCCCACCCGCCGTATAGTCCAGACCTTGCGCCATAAGATTACTATCTCTTCCGATCGATGCAACATTGCCTGGGTGACCAGCACTTCCGTCATTTCGATGATGTCAAAAAATGGATCGATTCGTGGATTGCGGCCAAACCGGTCGAATTTTTCAGAACGGGTATCCATGAATAGCCAGAAAAATGGGAAAATTGTGTGGCTAGCGATGGGCAGTACTTTGAATATTGAATTTATATTTATTTTTCCTCAAAAAAGCATTGATTTGACATTTTCAACCGGTAGTCCTATCTAGTCCAATTCACTCATTCGCTGATAATAGTACTCTCAGCATTTCATATTCGAACTCAAATTCACGTCCTTCGTCTTTGGCCGTGGAAATGGAACGGCAGAATAATCCACTTGCATTCCTCCCCATTCCACTTTCACCATAATATTCATATCGGATTGCTCATCAGTTCGCCCTTATGTCCAACTTCGATCGTACAGTCCATTATAGAGATTTGTTTTTAAGCCGCATCGCCCGAATGTGAAAAGCTCTCGCTTGTGAATTATTTAAAAAATATATCATCTTGGTGAAGACTTTTACATGAGAAGTCAAAGATTACTTTCCAACTTGCATTCACGACGATGTTTTTAATTATTTGCCCGCTGTTAAGGTATTATGACTACCCTTATTATGTATTTTGCACAGACCGAACAGAAGGATAATTTCAGTTTCAGAGCTGTCCAAATAGTGATTGAAAATTTGAGCTTGACTCATTTGCATTTGCTTAATTCACATCATATTATTCGAAATTAGCTGATACACAGAAACAAAAGCTAGGGTTCGAATTTGAACCTATCAATTGATCCAATTCAAAGGCCTTACCAATTTCGCCACTCATCCGTGTAGAATACCAGAATCAAAATACAAAATATTCTTTTGTTTTGTAAATCTATATTAAGAAATAATAATATTAAGAATTAATATTAATATTAAGAAATAATAAAATAATATTTAAAACTAGTTTATTCTCGTTTACGCTTTTAAATCTAATTATTCGATTCAATATTTTGACATTCTGACAGCTTGACCATACTGGTCTTATGTTTTAAGAATAAAATTTTTGAATATATAAGAGCATTTACATTTTCTGGTAGAGCCTGAATTGTTCCGGGATTGTGGTCGCAAACCCTCGACTTTAGGTATCCGCATAAAAAAGGTAGTTAGTTTCGGTGACCGATATGTGAAGGATAAGCCGCCGATTGATTTATTGATCCTTAGCTTCTTTGTTGACACTGCAATATTCTGCAATAAAAACTGAGGACAAAAAATCCCTCAAAACGCGCAGGACACAGGTCGTTTTTGGCCATTGCAAACGGTTTAATTTGTCGGAGCACTGATATTTCATGCATCGTTCTCGATAAGGTTTCTCATGAGGAATAGACTGCACGATTTACATTAGATAAAAATACTTATTTTTTTCATATTGGTTATATCGTTGTCCCTCCTCCAAGAGCCCAGTTGACGATGATTCCTAAGACTCCTACAGATTGAAGTGACCTTTATTCCATGGGCGGAATGCAGGTATGCATCCACTGCGAGATAAAAGCTGAATGTTATGCAAATGCGGATAAACTATCTTTTCGAACCGCAGCATTTTTTTCACATCGGACATTCTCGAGAGAATGAAATATTTAAGGAAATTATTATCCAGATCCGTAGAGCAAAGAGTGTCTACTACTCTTCCAAGCTAACTGCTGGCTGAGCACAAAAGAACTACATACTTATGGATAAACTTGGAAAGGGGAATTTTCAAGGAACTAATCGAAACCTAACCGAATTACGCTAAAAAAGTGAATTTTACACGAGATGTTATTTTTAAGATTTCTTCTTTACTTCATTTACGATATTTTCGTTATCATGTTTACATACTTGTGCCGGTTACGATAAAAGTAATACAAAGCAACAAAGATTTCAGACAAAAACGAAATAGCACTTCAAAAAATATTTTCCAATTTGAAATGACTAATTTTGTAACTGACGGTCATTTAGAAGAATTGCAGAAATCAAAAATTCACCACCCGCTGGCAAAAAAGCAAACTACTTTTCCAAACAAAGTTGTGACATCGAAATTTTTATCTTCATAAATTTCCCCGACGATAAGTAAAATATGACATTACCTACTCAAATTACTCCTTACTAGTGACCGATCGAACATTCGATTTCAGTTTCGGTTTCGGCCGGATTCGGCCAAAAAATTGGCAAAAAATCGGCCGAACCTCAGTCTTCCACAAGGCACACAGCAGTTTGGCCCATTGTGATACCGCGAAGGTTATGTGGCTTAACGTATCTACCTATATTAGTATTGAAAGGTTTTCCTCCCGGACGGTGAAGTAGGAGAAGGTGGAGAGAACTAGTTTGCTTCTCAATTGAACTGAGCGAGGTCTTTTGGGTTTGCTTTGCCAAGTTGGGGCGAAGCTGTGAAGAAATGGGAACATAGCTTTCTATGTCTTGATATTGCTATGGTCGGACATTTATTGAGGAGATTTAGTAGCTTTCTGGTTCTCAGTTTGTTTAGGAGGTTCCAGCTTTGTCTGATGGTGTTGCAAGATGGTTGATGTATTTTGTTTTTAAGCTTAGGTTGACCGCAGCTAATGGTATGTCAATATATTGTGAGGTGCATCTGTGAGGGTGCATTGTACCTTCACGGGCAAGCTCATCTGCTCTGCAGAAACCGTGGATTTCCCTATGTCCACGAACCCCGTAAAGGTGAGCCTTAAAAAAGTCCGTTATCTCCTTTTGGGATACGCGGCGTTCCTTGACAAGCTGAGATGTAGATTTTATGGCAGCTTGGCTCTCGCTCGAAGTGAATATTTCCAGAAATATTACTATACAGCAGCGATCGTGGTAAAACGCGGTCGTGGTAAAACATGGAACGAGAGTTCTAGATTAAGATTACTCAAAAAGATGAACTTCATTCGAGTTATGACCATTCGGTCGTTATCGTGATGGAGCCCGCCGATATCGGAAAATTTGTTTTTGTGAGTATATAGTCTATGGATAGCTTAATTTGCGGTAAGGGCTCGTTATGATGAATGTCTGATTGATTTGATTTCATCAAAACTTTTGCACCAATCATTTAACTGTATAAAATTTAACAAAGATTACGAGAAGAAGCGCATTGGAGTATCAATCCAAATCAATTGCTGCTGGTCACAAAGAGATTAAAATACGTTTTGTCAAATTGAATTTGCCGTTTATAAAAAGTCCTTAAACGAAAAACTGATTACGTGCAATTTTTATTTTCTCTAATATATGATATTTAATTAATTGCTAGAAAAAATAGCTTAAAATTAGCTTAAATAAGAAAATGTTTATATCTTACTTAAAGGCCGATTACAAGCGCTCTAAGCTAAGCACATGCTTAACTGCATACTTTAATCTAAGAAAATTAAATTTTAAAAACTTAGCAAAAAGGCATTTTGTTTTTTATTTAAAAAACTATCATTACTTACTTAAAAAACCTTTACTTACTTAAATCTGCCTTAAATACTTAAATAATTTATTTCTAGTTTAATGGATACATGCAAGACAGACAAAAACGCAAACACACATGCATTGTCATGCTGAGTACGTACAAAAACATGTGCACATATATCAACATATACAAAATATATTTATATATGGATGTCCCCTTCTTGCTCCTCGGACAATCTCAAAGATAAGCGGAACCGCTAATCAGTCCTGGATCAGGCCTATCGACTCTGAGTAGAGGAATGCCTCTAGGGGGATAAAGTCGTTAAGGCGAACACTTTCGTGATACAAGTCATTTGGGTAGAAAGCTCCGGAGATCAGATTATTAACCTAGTTCATTACTCTAGTAAAGTGACTTCGAGTTTAATAATGAAATAATCCACTCAGACATACCCTGTTGTATAGGACGTCGTTCTTTCCTCAGACTCGGAGCTCTGTATAAACGTAAGCAAGTCCAAGACTTGTCCTAAATAAAATTTAAAGAACTGATTTGGCTAAAATATTGGATTTTGATCAAGTTAAACCGACACTGCTTACGAATACCCTTGCAATGCATTTACGAAGAAACAACAAAAAAGATAAAAAGTTAAAAAAAAAAAATCTTGTTGTGGTTTGAAACTCGGATGTATTTTGGGTTTTTTAGCTCGGATTATTCGATAACGATTTATTTACATTTGCTTAGTTCGCAGTATTTTATTTGTCATCAGTTTATATTTCAGGAAATGTTTTGTAAAATTAGTTCATCATCCTACCGTTCGGGTTATATGTCCACAGCAAAGCAATGACGACTTCATCATCGTTATAAGTTTAATAGTCAAACTGCTATTCCAACGACGCATGGTGGTTTGGCCAAATTCAAAAGGCAGGTAAAAGCTCAAGGCACACTCTAGGATTAGATCTTGGGACCATCAATTGATCCAATTAAAAGGCAGACGCTAGAACAACTACGCAACCCAGTTATGGTCCGGGATTTATCTTGTTAAAAACTTTAAAAAATTCTTTGGCTAAACCAAGTGACGAAATACGTCTTATTGAAAGCCACTAGTACATCATTATCAAAGAATGCAAGTTCGGATAAATTCCTCTGAAATAAGGTATCGATTTTGGCTCGAATTTTATTCTACATATTTATAAATGATATTCCTTTTTTACGAAAAGTCTATAACTTTATTCGCATGCTGATCTCATTCAATACTGTCGGTAATCAGGCTTGATTTAAATAAATTTATGTTTATATTTATTATTTATTTAATATCGAAAAAAGCACAATTAACTTTATTTTTGAAACAAACTTATGAAACAGATCACTTACCTCGAGTATTTTCAATTTTATTCGTTAATTCATTGTTTAGTAAAGTTTAAGTGTTAATTAGAAATATTGTCATATGTTCTTCTATTATTGAATAAAGTTTATTATGCCACATGTTTATGATGGGCTTAGAAGGCTTACTCCTTTCAAACTTGTTAGAGCAATGTCAGCTCCAAGTATAAGTTACGCTGAAATAGTTTTTTTTTCTATTTCTTTTTATAAAACGCAACTGATCTTGAATTCTTTGAATTGGTATGAACATGGTTTGAAAAAAGCACCTTAAAGCGGACATGCAAAAATGCATTTTCCTTCGCAAGCTGACAGACATAAGATTAACTCAATCCACAAGAACCCTTATATTTATTTACGGAGACTGTTCGGAAGTCAATGACTTTGATGCGAGATGGCGCTCAGATTCCAAAGCGGTTTTATGTCTCACTTCTTTATTGCGTTCCTGGCAAAAAAAAATAACGAATACATCTGTCAAAAACTTAGCTTTTTATGATCATCGAAAAAGCTTTTTTCTAGCTGAGTTTGGTGTTTGAAAATAGTAATAATTTTAAATAATTTTAACGCGGATCATTAAAGAGACTGACGACAAACGTAAAACATATTTTAAAGACTCTGTTCCCTTGAATTGAATGGTTCACAAAAGGTATGGTTCACTGAATTTTGTTGCGCTGAGCAGACGTCCAAACAAAATTGGAAGTCTTCAAGCTCAGTTCAACTGAATTTTTAAGGCGACTCGTGCCAGTTGATGAGTCCTGGTTACGTCAAAAATGAAGCAAAACTCAAAACAGCGTACTTTAAAATACTAACGTGCTCGAAAAAAGTTATACAACGTTGAAACAACAGTCTGAACAATTACGTATATTTATAATGGTCGCTGTAGTGTTTTAATTATACCATCAAGTTTAAGACCTCTCTAACTTTCTTAGTCACGAATAAAGCAAAAATTAAAAACTTTAAAAAATCGGCACTCAAAAGTTTTTCAAAGCAGCAGCGATATAATTTAAAAAGAAAAAGTTTTTTTTGTGATTTGCGATTTGCTAATAAAAAAAAAATTAGTACCATTCGGTTAGATTAGGTAAGATCATATTTCTTCCCAAAAAACGTAAGGTCTAATTTGACTTTACTCTGCTGGATAATAAAATGTTCATTAGGCTCATCTTCATATGGTGCACTTTCTTCATTAGAAAACTAGTTTGAAATGTCCCCTTTTTTAGGCAGTTTTTAAAGTTCCGGTACAACGGTATCTTTATAGATTTGATTCATTATCCGCCTGTCTATTACCAACCCTTTTTCTCAGGAACGCGTGGTTAATATGTTGAAAACAATTCATTTAAGCTGTAAAAAAAATTAAGCTTGTATATCGACTCAATCAATAAATACAGCTCTTTATGCCGCATATTTTGATAGTTGCAACCTAGGAAGCAATTTCCCGTAGCACATGTAAAGAGAGCAATGCGAAAAAATTATATATGAACTCACATTACAAAATTTTTTTTTCAAAAATGGCAAAAATCGCTACGAGATTTTTTAGAAATTTTTAAGTTTTGAACAAAAGCCGGAAAACTCTTCGAGACTCGATTCTAGTGATGGACGATATACATACAAATTTGTGCGGAACCTTCGTCGCCAATCCAAATCGTACTTGGCCGGTTTTTTTTTCTTTTCACGTGTTCATTTTGCAAACATGCTTCGAATGGAACCAACATGGATTCGATAACTTGATTTGTTCTCGAGATATACTTATGAGACGAAAAAAATCGCACAATCTTAGGTTGAGGTCAAAATAAAGGTTGTCCAACCTCTTAATCGAAATATTGTAGTATTTAATGAGAATTGAATAATCTATTTCTTCCTTCAACTAATTTTCTGGTACTAGAACAATGTGCCTTAAATTCATTAGCAATAAAGTTTCGATCATATTGGTGCTTCTTAGCGGTCAAAATAATTGCAAGGCTCTCTAGTTTTGATCGTTTCTTCTTATTATTAGTCCTGTGTGTATTTCAAATAAAAAGAATTCCACCTTTTAAAGTAAACCGTTGAATTTTGATAGTTTTCATACATATATAACAAAGATCGTTTGCAGTATGGGACGCGGTAAATACTGCACTTCGGAGAGACGGCGAATCATTCTCCGGCTTCTTGCTGAAGTTAAAACTTATTCGGCCATTAAAAGAATTTTGGAGAATTTCCCAAAAAATTATTATAAACGCTTAGGAAAAATCCACATTGAACAAAAAACATAAATAAAATATACTTCACTCTTCCAAGACCCATGCTGAAACGTCCCTTCAGGAGAAGAGAAATATCTTATGGACGGATGAAAGTAAAATTGTTGTGAATTTGTGCGACGGCCATCAAACGCTGAATACAACGCAAAGCCGTAAAATATTGTGGCTCTTGCGTTATGATATGGGATGATTTCTCGTACTATGGCTTAGGCCCCACATATCGTATAAAAAGTGTGATGGATCAGCACGTTCATGTTGGCATGTTTCAGGAATTCATATTTGCTTACGTGGAAAAGAAATACCAATTAAATTCGTCTTTCAACAGAACAACCGAAAGCATTCCAACTGCTCCACAAAATTAGGGGCTCCTTGGCGTAGTCCTTTGTCGTAGTAACAATATTATGGCAGCGACGCATAAGCATAAGTAAACCCAAAAAAGAGGAGGGACAACAAAACACTTCAGACCTTCGGCGAATGATAACAGTAAGATCTAAAGACACTTGATAAATTTTTAAATTTATCCAAAAAGTTGGGGCATAAACATAATAAATAAATAAAATAAGCGTTTGGCATGAAAATCAATATGTAACCCCGGCAAACGTTTTTAAAAGACCGTTTTTATTTAATAGGACTACCGGTCGAAAATGTCGTTATTGCAGACAACTTCATATCTATTACTCTGAGGTGAATTTTGACCATGACAGCTGTCACATCAGAAACTTCATGTCATTGTCTAATTATTTCAGTCTAGATTATTGGTCATTAGTGAAAACACACAAGTTTTTGTAAAGCCGTAAAATGTCTACATTCGTACCATCAAAACAACATTTTCGGGAAGTTTTAATATGCTTCTTTCATTTTAAGAAAAAAGCAACCGAAGCGCATTAATTGCTTACCGAAGCTTACCCGGGCTATACTATAGACGTAAGAATGTGTCAGCGGTGGTTTAAGCGGTTCAAAGATGGTTAATCCGTCACCGAAGACAAATAACGCCCCGGCCAGATGAAAAAGTTTGAAGACCATGAATTGGAGGCATTGCTCGATCAAGATCCGTCACAAACGCTAGAATAACTTGCAAAATCACAAAATCCGAAAAGTAGGACATTAGGTGCCGTATGAATTGAAGCCACGTAATGTTGAACGCCGATTTTGCATGTCAAAAATGCTGCTTGAACGCCACAAAAAGAAGTCTTTTTTGCATCGAATCGTCACTGGTGATGAAAAATGGGTACATTACGATAATCCAAAACGTCGGGCAACGTATGGATACTCCGGACATGCCTCAACATCGACGGCCGTTCAGAATGTTCATGGCCTGAAGGTTATGCTGTGCATTTGGTGGGACCAGAAGGGTGTTGTGTATTATCAGCTTCTAAAACCGAATGAAACAATCACAGGCGAGGTCTACCGACGACAATTGATGCGTTTGAGCCGAGCACTGAAGGAAAAACGGCCGGAAACGGTCGCAAGACACGATAAAGTTATTTTGCAACATGACAATGCTCGGCCTCATGATGCAAATGTCGTCAAAACTTACTTTGAAACGCTCAAATGGGATGTCCTACCCCACCCGCCGTATAGTCCAGACCTTGCGCCATCCGATTACTAACTCTTCCGATCGATGCAACATGACCTGGCTGACCAGCACTTCCGTCATTTCGATGATTTCAAAAAATGGATCGATTCGTGGATTGCGGCCAAACCGGTCGAAGGCTTTTCTACCAGTCTTTGCATTATGCCGTGAACAATATTATAATATGTTTATTTCAATATTACTAACCGAGAAGTGAGAATAATTTTCTTATGTTCATAGCTCCTGAGAAGCTCAGTCGATTCTCGTGACTTGTTTTATACTTCCCCACATATTGTGTGAAAAACATTTTTTGTTAAGTGCTGAAGCTAAATCATAACAAAATTTTATTATAATATCTGGAACAAAAATATTAACTTTAAGTTTAGTTGGAAAAATTTCAGAACACAGCGACAATTGATTCGTTGCTGTTGAAATCTTTTTCGAAATATTTACTACTGCACTGGCGTTCGCTTGTAGGTCCGTACTATATTTGCTTTTTGGCCATAGCCCCGAACACCACTTTCTTCCGATCAGCAAAGGAATGATTCCCAACATAAATACATTCCTGCCGTGCATGTTTACATTGACCCACCGCTGTGCGTTAAGAGTGATGTCGATTTATTTATTTATTTTTTTTTTTTAGTTGGGTTGTTACTTTATTCTCAAACATTTTTCAATACTTTATTTATAAATCAAGTTTTCTGCGTCTTCATTGCTCTCGCATGCATGTGTTCACAGATTCTTCACAGTTCTCTTCTCGATTTTTTTATTCCTCTTTCGATTTTTTATCTTCTGTTAATTTTTTTTTTTTATTTAAAGCACCGGATTATGATTACCTTTTTTATACGTTTTTCTGTTTTAAATTAGTGGAACAAGAACTCATAACGTTATTCCATGATATAACATCTTTAAGTACATATGCATATAGACTATGGTACATTTGTTTAAATTTATTCATAAAAGGCATTTAAAAAATATTTTTTTCAAATTCAACAAAAAAAAAATAAATGAAATTATGCTCGAGTATCTATAAAATGTTTATGTACTAAATTGTGGAAAGGAAGATGCGGGGTTTGGTAAGAATTGGAATCACTTTTTGTATATTTATAGCTGGACAGTACAGATAGTTAGAGGAAACCATTTATTTTGATTTTTTTTGTCTGATGGCATAGTAAACTTTTATGATCGTCATTTTAAAGATAATTTCTAGTAGAATAACTATGGTTTGGAGGTCCTCAAACCAATCTGTTTATACATCTTATATTCACTAACATTCTCTTTGTAAGATATTTTAAGTCTAATGGCAAGTGTTTGGGAAACGGTTGCATGGGAGAACTGAGTTACATAAAAACTTAATGCTACGCCCCTCGTTGTGGATAGTGGAAGGAGCTGGAAACACACTTACTAACTCAGAATCTGGATGGAATTGGGGCCTTAACATACAAGTTCCTGTGCCGCCTTAAATTGCGTATGCTACGTTTATTGAGTTGCCTTTAATACTTTTGGGCGTCACTGAATAAAAGGTGATACTCTTCTGTGGTTTCTCTCTTTTGCATTTCAAAAACTCTCCGGCCTGCAGTGTTGATGTCCATCCGCAAGTCTAGCCACCTGAATAGTTTGACCGGTAACTTTCTGGATGTGGATCCATTTTACTGCACAATCTGTACGTGAACTCATTAAAGTGGCTCGTACGTACTCAAACAGTGCAAAGGTACCAGATATCAATAAATCGTGTCTGATAAAAGTCATTTATCGTTCTGTTTTTAGTATTACGACTCATGTGTTTTTCAAAGCTCACTTTTAGGCAGTTCAAACATGCTCAGTCAGCAATGCCTTTTATGCTGGAAAGACCTGCACCGGAATTGAATTTTACTATCAAAACTTATGCTCGCCGTTCGCAGTAACTTTTGTATTCGATGAGTGTTACATTTTACGCAAGGATTTTGGTCTTGAACCTTTCAAAATACAGCTCGAGCAAAATTTTTTATGAGTAGTAGAAAAACTATCTTCAGCCAGCAATGTTAGTAAACAAGATAGCTGTATTTAGTTCGATGAGCAACTTTATGTAACATTAGGTGGCACCCGCAAAAAATGCACTGTTTTATGCGGTTGGTGCCAGTGTTGTCAAATGTAACGCAAAATCATAACTTGTATTGCTTTTGCCGTTTGCGTATTGCCGTAATGCAATATCTTTTGAGCGGACGTCGAAAGACAACATCCAAACTATTCGTGGCTGGACGGAGAATGAACTATGTACTGAAGGCGGTTTAGTAGAATAAGCCATCGCTAATACGGGCCTAACGCTGATCATGCGATTTTCTTGCTTACCTCCGTCTATTTAAGAACATCTAATACACTTTACGGATTATTAAAAAAGAGCAGAGCAGGCAGACCAAAGTGTTTTTTGTGTGACAAAACAAAAGCAACTATTTGTTTTTCTCTTTGCATGAGAACAAAAACTTATCTAAAAAATGTATAACTTAAACTTAATGTCCTTCAGTACACCTTTATACACTTGACTATTTAAAATACCCAGCCCCATTCCTTGACTGGAGAAACAGCCCACACCATAACATAGCCCCCATCATGTTTTTCGATGCCTTTGGTTCTGAGCGTTTTCTTTTCGGTCTTCTTACGTGCGCTCTTCCATCTGATGCATTGATGTTATATTTGGATTCATCTGACCAAAGCACTCCATATCTGTATCCACCAGTTAAGATGCTCTTTCGCAAACTTTATGCGCGCTATCCTATTTTTGTTCGATTCAAATGGTTTCTTCGCAGCCTTAAAACACGTTATACCCACTTGCTTACACCTTCTGCATGCAGTTTTTGGATGAAGCCATTCAAAAATTTTCGTGAAGATGTTCTAGGATCTTTTTTGAACTCTCCAATTATAATATGATTATGTTTGTTGTGCAGTTGTTTTTCGAGGTCTCGCGCCAATTATTTTATTTTTAAGTTCATTTTCAAATTTGTTCCTGGCCATTGTCCTTAAAACCATATGTTTGAGTTCATTCAGAGTTGCTTTAGTTTTGTCAATGTCGCATTTCGCGAGTGTATTTGTCTTTTAATTATTTTGGATATGTAACACATTTTCAAGCAAATAAAATGAAGATATTTGTTAGTAAGTAACATTCCAAGTGTTTTTATGATGAATAGTTAAATAAAGGGACACGTTTTAGACGTATTTCGTTTAGAAAACAAACGTATTGCTCGCTGTATTATGAAAAAGATGCTTTAGTTTTGTCACACACTGTATGTCGTCTTAATTTGTCTTGGGTACCTTAAAGGCAAAACATAGCATGTCCTGTAAACCTAGGCCGACTTACTTATTTTTAAGATACTATACTGTCAGTAGTTGTAATTGTTCTTGCACTATAGTAGTTAGTTTATATGTTTTTTAAATATGTTTGAGATTGTATGTTTTAGATAAGTTTAAGGTTTAGCTTAAGGAGAATTACAATCCATACATTAAGCTTTTATATTTTTTCACAAATTATTTTTTACTTAGTTTAAAAATCACTAAATATTGTAAAACAAAGTTCCCATGGCTGTCTGTCTGTCTGAACTGTATGAACTGAAAAACTACCAAACAGATTTTCATACAGTTTTCACTAAAGGACAGAGTGATTCAATTGGAGGGTTTTAAAGCATTCCTCCTTAAATAATCTAAATCGGACCTTATGTTTACCGCGGTTTAAGAAAACAGTCCTACGCTTATTCTTATAATTTCCTACTCAATTTATTTACGTGCATATGTATATCCTTTTTCAGCATTTTATAAACATTTCCTTTATAAATCCGAAAGCAAATCTGAAGGTCTGCGTCGTATGCACTATAAATATAAATGACACTATTGTGTAGTTCTAAAAATGTTAGTAGATCACGTGTTTCAATGGAAGAGTATTATGCATACATTTAATGTTCGCTGTTTTTTACAATATTTTTGTACGTATTATTTTTTCCCAATTAAATAGGACGTGTCAAAAAGTATGATTTAATAAAATCGAAGAAATTTTGAGAGGAACAAACTTTTTGGAAATCGAATTTCAATACACTTTTTGAATGGGGAGTTTCCGTTATTTTTCCTTCATTTTGATAGAAATGTTGCACTTAAAAAAAATATTCAGAAATTCAATGAATTATAACAAACGTTCAGTTGTTGACTTCTCAGAAAGAGCACATTTCAGATTTTTTATGAAAGCGACTGACGACCGAAACTGAATGCATTTTCTTCATCAAATGAGAATGAAAAATGAGACTTCGAAGGTTCTTATGGACCTTCTCTTTTCAGACCAAAAATAAAGATCATTAGACCGCAACTCAGCAAAAAATTTGTAAGAAGGTACATAACATAAAATGGAAGGTATTGGTAGGTATCGGAAGATACCCCGAGAAAAACAAGCAATCACATAATTTGGAAATGTAAGGCGATGTTGCAACAGTTGTAGAGCAACTAATTGTCGAAAATAAATTGATGCTTCAACACGCTTATGCACCAACTTGAATGAAAATGAATTAATGTGTAAAAAGTATGTGTCGGAAATTTCGCAGTATGGTTTGAAATGGCCACCCCAGAGTCTGGATCTCAACTCTCAAAACTGGTTCGCATATAAAATACAACCTTTCCGCGATTTAGAAGCGTTACCTATCAGAATTATTTTTCCGGATAATTTTGCAGCGATTGTTGTCTATTTTCTAAGTTTTTCTCTCATGCTTATTAGTTGTGTATTAAAAGTAAAAAAAAAAACAAAGCTTTCAAAATCAAAAGAATTAACAGACTAACGTTGTCTGAATGTTTTGTCAATGATTATATGGCTTGCGGACAATTCGAACATCGAAAAAATGTTTGCTGAACTCAAGCCATTTTTAATATTCGTCGAAAGGCATTTTAAGTCGATAGTTTTAGCTTTGAGCGCTCGGAAGTCAGATAGTAAATAGTAAAGTTAGTTAAGCTAGATGTAAGCATTTTTTATCGGGCATATAAGTAAACGAATCAATGAATTAACCATTAAAAATCCTTAAAAATGAAAAAAAAGAATGAAAATTTTTTGTAATTCTTGTGCATTGTTTTGTAAAATTCGTTGTAAACAATCATAATTGAAAGATTCCATTTAAATCACTGAAGAGCCGACAAGTTTGTTAATATTTTGAATGTGGATTCTTCTTAGGTTCAATTCCAAAATGTCCGTAATCTAATGGACGCGATTGAAAACGTTAAAAAAATGTAGGGGATTTTGTACGCAGATAAGAAAACGAAGCGAGTTTCAAAGTACATATTTAGGAGTTTTTTTTTTATATTGTAATAGCCACAAGTCTTAGTCCACTCATACAACCTTTTCAAGATTTTATGGAAGAAAAACTGTTGATGATCCAGTCCAGATGATGACTGGAAAGATACTTCAGATCAAAATATTTTCAGTAAGGATTTGAAATTTGAAGATTTGTGAAGAAAAACATCTATTTTAAAAATAATTTTCGTATTTTTCCGCTTTACATAACTTTTGAAGATTCAATATCACGATTGCCGCAAAACAGTGCTGGCACCACAGAACGCAGATGTCTGTAATTAGAGTCAAAAAACATCTTTACTGACAAATTATCTAATTTTAATAGATGTTAATATCTTTCTGTTTTATTTTTGCTATAAGGCGCACATATTTTTAAAGTAGATTTTTACAGAGCGTTACTTTGTTGCCGACTCGAAAACAAAAATAGAACTGCACAATAAGTGCAATTTTTAAATTAAGTTGATAACGTGGCAATATTTTTCTTAACATGCCATTGAAACAATTTAAATAATATTATTTTTTTTAAAATCTCTTTTCCGGGGAAACAAACACTGAACGTTTCCCGCTGTAATGTTTTATGAGATAAAAATATGAATCCGAAGATATTCATTAAGTTTTTTTTTAACAAAAAAAAAGAGTTATTCAATAACAATCATTATATGTTTTAAAATACATGGAAAAGAAATGGATTTTATTGCTCTTATTTTATTCTTAAACGACTGTACTTATTCATGGTCGGGCAGAATCATTGGCCCGTATTTTTTTTCGAAGTAGACCATTAAAATGACGTTATCGCCAATGGCACTTGCTATCGTTGAACTTGCACTAAATATCAAATAGTACTCGAAATGAGTTCGGTTACTTTTATCTGGTTTGGGACTGGTGAATTGGCCGGCTAGATCGGGGGATGTGATGCCCTTAACTTGTTTTTATGAAGTTACATTTAATCATTCGTCAACGCCGATAACCCACGTCAGTTGTAGCAGGAAGGCAGTATTTCACTTGTTATAAGCAAGCCAATTTGCGAATTTGTTCGAAAAATTGACTCAAATTGGACTTCCCGCAAAACTATTTAAAACGTAGTAGTACTCAAAATTTACTTGAAATAAAAGTAAATATTGCGCTTTAATTGAATTGAGATGATACATATAAAAACAACACAATTCCGAGCAACATAGAAGAACTTTAGCAAAAAATTTGCGTGTAACTAGAAGCCGTAGAAAACTTTTGGGCAACTATTTTTTTGAAGTCCTAGAGGAAGTAGGACGCATCAACTACGAACAAACTTTGAAATTTTGTAGGGAAATAAACTGCCTCGAGGCTCTTTAGGCTATTGCTCCGACATCGGTGATCGCGATGGGCCCAGTATGGTGCCGAGTGTCTTATGAAGCACTTCATTACCCTGCACAACCTAACCTAACCTAACCTAAGCAATAAATTCGTTGCTCGGAAAGTTTGCTCTGTGACACAGTTGTTTTGCTTACATGGAATATGGTTTCCGAACTTATCGGAGCAACAAGTAACCTCCATTGTCATCCTTCACAGGTTTTCTCTAAAAACGCGGTCTTAAAACCGATGAGCAGCTGATAAGTATTGTGTTTTGGAAATCAAGTGCGTTTTTCTTAAGTCTGCCTTAGTGTAAGGATTTGAATGATTGCGAACCTCCATGGACTAAAATCGCATAGAGATTAATCAATCTGGTGAAAGAGATTTCACACAGTACGGTGCTGTTCCAAAATCGTATCCCAATCTAATCGCCGAGTTCGGTGATTCTCGGATTCTATGATTGTCGGTCAACGGGGTGTACCCAAAATATTTTGATTTCCGTGCGAGTATCAAGATATGCGGAAGCCGGCCGATATGCCGAAGTCATAAGTACAGTGGACTCTCCCGAAGTCGAAATTTCACGGGATACCATGATTTGTTCGAGTTAGAGAGAGTCTTGGACAAATACAACTTAGAGAGAGAACAATTTTTTTTTGTTTTAAAGTGTTTATTTATTAAAGGGGTTAAATTTATTTAAAAAAAAAGGTAACGGAAAACAAATAAATCAAAAATAGCTTCTTCCTTGGCTTAAATTAAGTAGTTCATCAAAAGACCAAAAATAAATCAATGAAATAAATAAAAGACATATTCTTGCTAAAATAAGGTACATAACTTTACTTAAAAAAGTTTGTTATTTTTGATTGGGTCATCACAGGTGGAGTGTTTATTTTTATAGAAAATAACTCCAGTACTTGTTCAGTCAATTCTATTGCAGATTGCAGAATTTCAATCGCGTTCTCAATTGCGGTTCTTCCTGGCATTTCTATGTTAATTAACCCTGGCTCTTCTTCATCTTCACTTTCGTTTGCTTTATTTTCAACATTATTTTTAAAATACATTTCAACATTCTTCTAAAATAGTCTCATTGTCAGGTACTTCGGAAGCCAAGATACCGTTATCGATATCCATAAAATATTTCCAATTTACATTAACATTATAATTTGCTTCTGTTAACTTGTTTCATATTTGGTCGATCTCATTCGCGTCCTCGTTCTCAGATCTAAGTAAATTGAGCGGAGTTTCATCTTCTTCGTTAAGGGAGTTACATCTTGTACCCATGCGATCTTCTTTTCTGGTTTCCCAAATCTTTAAGGTTTTTGTTGGTATACGACGTTTATAGTGTACTTTTCAATTTTGTATTATCCCCATGAAGTCATGTTGGGCGGGAAGAACTCAAGCTTTATAAACTTAAGCTTATCTTTTATTTGTTTAGGGTGAGCAGGTCAGCCATCGATGATAAATACGACCTTTTGCTTTGATCTTTAAAATTTTGCGTCATTTTTTGAAAGCAGCGTAGATTTTTGCTCTTTTGCCGATTATTAAGAGTTTCAGTTTTTCTGATCCTGTCATGTTTAATCCCACAAGACAGGTCACTCTTCTTTGCTGTGTTTTCCTCCATAACCTCGGTAAACATTTGAAAAAAATGCCCGTATCATCGACATTAAAAATGTCTTCCGGTTTGAATCCTCTAACAATCTATGATAACTTTTGCTTCCATTCATCAGCTTTTGTTTTGTCAACAGAAGCGCTTTCACCTGATAAAACGTTGCCAAGAATGCTATGCCTGGTTTTTAATTTGAGCAGCCAACCTTCACTTGCCTTGAAATCACGAAAACCTAAGCTGTTGCAAATGCCAGTAACTGGTAAATTATTGGCACCCATACTCTCAAACCACTTGAAAACGGCTTTGTCAACACTTTCATACTCACAGATTTTGCTTCGCTTTACTTGACCACTTGTATTAGCACAACCTTCCCGCAGCCTTAATTCTTCACTTGCACTCCATATCGCTGAAAGTATACTACGAGGTAGCAATTTTCGTTTAAGTTTTCAGCTCTTCTCAATCTCTTCAATAAGGCGAATCTTGGTGCCAACAACTAATGTTTTCAATTTTCTTTTTGCCATATTTATTTGTAAAATTTGGTACATATTCATTTGTAAAAAAAAAATAGATGCTCCCTCACATATACCATAGAATACCAACACTTACCTTCCAATCTTATGTTGTAATCCGTTTACACGTTCACTGCCATGTGACTCACCGGTGGGTCACACTAAACATTCACAAGTGGCCGTGTGTACCGGTGGGTCACGGTGTAGGTATTTTTGGAAGGACTTTTTTTAAGGGGCTTGTTGATGAAAAATTTTTTTTCTTGCCTTGGCACCTAGTTCAAAACCCCTTCTTTGAAGGGATAAAATCGAAAACCACTAATTTGCAATGCAAAACTTTGACTTTTATTGTTGTTGTTTTTTCAGGTAGTACAAACTTTTGTTTTTTTCCTTACGTGATACAAAAGAAATGAATTAAATGAAAACAAATTAAGAAAGATGAAAGAAATAAAGAAACAAATGAATTCAAAAATAACAGATAATAATATTTGGAAAAATTTAACGTTTTTCGTTAAAACATTCCAAGCAAAGGAGGGATTTCCCTCGCATGAATCACAGTAAGTTGAAACCTTTTTTGCATTTTTCATAGCCACGTTTCTTCCTTCGCTTTTTGAGATTTCATTGTACCAATTGTAACAACGTTTTCCCTTCGATTGGTGGTGTCTCTGGTTTCAAACTCCTTTCATTTTATGCTTGTTAGAGGTTGCTGGTGTATCAATCGGTAGTCCACAAAGACTCTCGCAAATGGACTGCCTGAATTCAACAATTGACATGTTCTTGTGCTTTTTGTAAATAGCTAACGCATTTACTACAGCTGTTGAAAGAATATATTCTTATCCAATCTTATGGAACCAGCGGATCGTTTTACGTAGTGGTGTAAAGAAGCATGCCATTTGGTCAGAAATATCAATTCCTTGTTTGGCATGGTTTTATTCCGTTATAACTTGAAGCTTTTTCACGTCTTCACCCTTTCGATTCCTTTTCCCTGTCGACACTTCCTCTAGTCCATGTTTTGTACTCAACATCAATACTTCGCGCTTGTATTTCCATTTTGAGATAACAGTACCAGAAGACTCGCGACACATAATCTCATTTCTCCTGAGCTTGGGTAGCGTAACCTCTTTTGGATTCCCATTTCTCTGTTTTCGAAGCGTTCCGATAAGATGAGTTTTACGATTTTTTAGAAACTTTGCAAGCGAAGTGTAAAAGTTGTCCGTAGCGATTGTTCTACCTTTTTCCAAATATTTATCAGCCAGACCTATTACAGTTTCGGTGCTGTGGGAAGTTGAAGGGGTTGGTTTTCCTCTTTGGCTGTTGGAGTTATTCTTCCCTGCATATATAGAGCTTGTATACGTGTAACCACTTGCGTCACATAGCTTGTATATTTTAGCACCGTATTTGTGAAATTTACCCGGATTGTATTGCGGAAATTGTAATCTACCTCGCCAGGGAATTATAGACTCGTTCACAGCTAATACTTCAGTGACACAAGTATCCTTCCAAGTTTTTGCGCGTGAATTTCGGGTGACAACATTATTTTCTAAAAATGTATTGGCGTTGAGATTGCTGGCGACTCAAAAATGAATTCTGTTAGTGAACTTTTCTTAACACTAAACCATACTTTTGAAGAAGCTACTGTAGAAGTCGAAGGAAGGTCAGGTACATATTCTGCCTCTGAATCAGGGCAATCCAACATTACATTTGAAACAGAATCGCTAGAACCAGCATCTCATGGAATACTATATATTCGTCCGAATCTAAATCTTCAAAATCATCATCTTCGCAATCAGATCCTCTCCGTACGTAAAAATCATCCATAATGTTTGTAATTAATCAAAATCTGGAACAAAATGACGAAAATATAAATAAAAAATATATAAGTTTGCGCGAGGGGCCATGTGACACACCGGTGGTCTAGCTCTTAAAACATAAAAAAACAACACAAATTTAAAAAAGGACACAGTTAAACAATTATACACATAAACATAACTTTAACAAAAAAAAAAAAAACACTTTTGGAACTCTAGTAATATTTTTTTTTCTATGGCGTCGGTCAACGTGTTAAAAGTTTATTTTTCTGTTGTTTAAATCATCTGTTCCAACTCAATGCCTTATTGCCTTAAGGCTTAAAACAAAACATTACAAATAAAGAAAAATTTTACCACACGGTTTATGTTTCAATTATTCTGTAACATGTAACTAAGGGTGTTTAAGTGTGTAGGGGTGAAAAAAGACACCAAGAATCGAGAAAAAGCGTACGAGTTAGAGAGAGTTTCGTCATAGAGGATGGTTTTTGTATGGAAAATGGAGGGGAATGCTAAAATATGGCGAAAAAATTCGAGTTAGAGAGAAGTTCGTCTTAGGGAGAGTCCACTGTATTTGGTATTTATTTCTACTTGACGCTGTCAAGTCTTGATAAACAGACAGATAGACCGACAGACGAAACTATAAAAACGAAGATAACAAAAAAAAAACAGTTTAAGGATTTATGAATTTCTCAATGAAATTGAAAGCAACATTTGAAAGCAACTTCAATTTAGAGACTTTGGCCTTTACAGTTTTTCCGTTTGCTCAATCCTCGACTCGTCCAAGTTTAATGACACATCCACATTGTTGTACATTCACCTTCATTCAGCGTACTCGCCACAGGATTGTAGATACGACAGAAATATCTCTAAAATCTGTTTTGTATCTAACATATCGTTAAGCACACGAATTTATCTAGAAGAAATGGCAAAATGAGTATTTTGTGCATCAATTTTGTTGTTCGCGTAAGGAATTTTGATTCTGTTTGTTTGGACAGTTCAATGTAATATTGTATGCATTAAAAAAAACACTTTGGTCTACGTGCTCTGCTCTTTTTTTAATAATCAGTAATGTGTATTAGATGCTCTTAAATAGACGGAGTTAAGCGGGAAAATCGCATAATCAGCGTTAGTCCCCTATTAGCGGTGGCTTATCTTCAAATAAACAAATATTGAAACCATGTACATAGGGTGTACATTAATTTTAACCAATATATGTGCAAGTAGCACATTTCATATTTTTAAACCGCCTACAATTCGGCCATCCTGACATAGTGATCGTCCCTATCACCGAATAATATAAGTACATATTTAAATAGTTACAATTACTTTTCTTCTCTATCTATGCAATATACAGTTTTTCTTAATCTAATACAAAAGTTCATCAAATTCAATTAAAAAACGAAATAGGTACTTCAAATATATTTACAAATAAGAAAGAGAACAAAAGAAATTCCATCCGTAAAATTGGTATGCATTACTGTTCTTAGTAATTCTTTTATTGCTCTTATTTAGTCCTCTGCCAAATCAAGAGTCCTATCATGTTCCAAGCCTGTCATCTGCGTCATATATGGTCTCATATTACGTGCGCTGCTAACTCCTTTATAGGGTATCCTCGTTAATTGAAAGTCATCTATGTCGCCAACCACATATCGGTCGTTACGCAAGACCTTCTTGATTTCGTAGGGACCTCGATACTTAGCTACTAACATCTTTTTAACTCCTGGCGTGGTAACGATATTTCTAAGCATTACATGATCACCTTGTTTATAGTCCTTTGGCTTTTTATGCCTACTGTCAAAGTATTGTTTACTACGATCGTGCTCCCTATGAATGTTTTTGGCAGTTTTCTCTCTAACCTGTTCTATGTCTATTCCTAACTCTGATTTGTTATCTAAAAACTCTTTTACTTTGTCACACAATTTTCCCTCTTGATCTTTTCCAAATAAAAGCCTACTTGGAGTAAAGCCAGTGCTTCGGTTAGTGGTGTTGTTTAGGGCGAACTCAAGCTTAGCAATGCTCTTGTCCCGTCTTGTCCTGCGCTACTGACTTCACGGTCTTTTGCCAACATTGGCACCAGTACTCGGTTTAACCTTTCGGCCTGCCCGTTAGAATGAGTAGCGACTTTTATGTGTTGAACATCATAAGATCACAAAAAGTCAGCGAAATCTTGGGATGTAAAACAAGAGCCACGGTCTGACACCATAATTTTACGATAGATCAACCCATCTACCATTTCAAAGGAGGAACTTTCATTTTTCTCTAAATCACGAATAATAGCAACAATTTGTGGATCCTGCTTTTGTGCAACAGCAGGCATAAATTCAAAAGATTCTTTATCGACATGAAGGATGTTGAATGAACGACTCAGAGAGTCAACAAGTAACATACGATCGCTCTTCATATGTTCAACCGTATGTCTGGAGTTCTAAGACCCAACGAGAAATGCGAGGATTAAGCATCTTTTTGTTTAATGTCAGGGCAAGTGCTTGACAATCTGTTGTTATCTTGAATTGTAGCCCTGTTAGATAGATCCGAAACCTCCTTAATGCATAGATCATGGACAGTGTTTCCAATTCATACCTATGGTATTTACTCTCTGACTCCGCAGCACGTTTTGCAAAATAGAACACTGGATGGAATCTATTATCCATTTGCTTCTGAAGCAACACTGCTCCGAAACTAATGTTACTCGCATCGCAGTGCAGTTCAGTAGCGCTGTGCGGACTAAAAATGGACAGTACAGGTGCAGACAATAACTTGTCTTTCAAAAACTCAAATGTTTCCATTTCCTTCATACCCATCACAAACGGAACATTGGATTTTAAAAGATCATAAAGCGGTTTCGCAATATGAGCAAAATGCTTAATGAACTTCCTGAAATAAGAAAATAGTCCAAGGAAGCTATGAACATCTTTCGTACAACGGGGTATTGGAAAGTCATGAACAGCTTTCAAATTTGCGTCATTGGGTCGAACACCCTTCTCATTTATAATATAACCTAAATAAACGATTTCTGCTTGAAGAAACAAACATTTATCCAACCTAAGCTCCAACCATTTAGTTGTGACAATATGGAGAACGTCTTTAAGGATTTCCAAGTGTTCTTGAACAGTTTGCGTTGCAATAAGGATATCATCCAAATAAGTTAAAATCTTTGATTAAGAAATCAAATCTCCAAAAATGTGATTCATAAAGCGGTGGCTTATCTTCAAACAAACAAATATTGAAACCATATACACAGGGTGTACATTAATTTTAACCAATATATGTGCAAGTAGCACATTTCATATTTTTAAACCGCCTACAGATGAGTGTTCGTGGAATCTTCATGATTTGGCATAATGTCAAAATTTGTTCTATTGGCAGTAGCCAAACTGATATTCGCATCAGACGCTCACACAGTGCACTGGATACGAACTTGTAAACGATTTTAAGTCGGTGGTTGTTGCATGACATAGGACCAACAATTTGTAGATGTGACGAATAGAACCGATATTTCCGTTGCCCCTCAAACTTTCGTCCAGATCAAACAGATGATTTTGATGCATGATTCCTGCTGCCGTATTGAAAAGGCTCAGCTCCGCGGATCGTTGTAAAGATTTTTTCAATAATTAAGAAAAAACTGGATGCTTTTATTGAGACTTACTTCAAGGCTTTTGGCTTTTTTGTGGAAATTCTGGGTTCTATTTTAATTCTCAGATCCTGTTAGATGGAATGACTTTTCGATTGACTTAACAAAGCAGTGAACAATATTTTCATAAAATAATCAACCATTTTTTTTAAATTACTTGAAATGGTAGACAAGAGACGAGTTAGAGAAGTCATGTTGTTTAGCCATGTGGTTTTGTATGAAGCTAATTTGTTGTAACCCGTAAAACATTAATAACAGAGGAAATGCGAGGTTAACTTTCTGTTGCAATTTAGCCAACTTCCTCCGAGAAAATTGTCATATGTTCTTACCCGGATTTAAACGCGGATCCTCGCGCACAATAGCAGACACATTTACCACTGAACCAAAGCACCCAATGCGTTAAAATCACTTAATAATAAAATGAAACAACAACTGTTGTTGCTTCTTAAGAAGTAAAGAAATATGGCGTTCAGAGACCTGTGTAAGTCGAAAATAGTAAATATGCTTTATATCTACATATATATATGCCGCAGTTAATTTTATGCTTATTCATTCTAGCAAGTCAAACATGAGCCGTATTCTTAAATGAACTCTAATAAGCTTTTGCAGAATGGTTCCAATTGCGCAGTGTCCCATGATAACTTCAACGAGCATTCACTTTTAAACATTTTTTCAAGACCAAAAAGGATTAATTTTACTAAGGCTATCAGTATTGCTTATAAAACAAGCTTTGTAAGTGACAGTGTTACCCATAGAGTAATACCAGAGCTGTAAAAATGCAGTCTTTTGAGTTTTTTTATTCAATTGAATTGAATGGTTTTTTTTACAGTCTTATGACTTCACTGAAATACATCTATTTAAAAAATTATTCATTATCAATTTTGAAGTCATTATACTTAGAATTACTTGAAGTAATCAAAAGGCTTCAATTCAAAAAAATGCAATACTTTAAGACTGTTTGAATTCTTTGAAGTCTTTTGAAATCATTGATTAATTCGGTAATGAAGTCTTTTGATTTCATTTCAGTTTTAACGTTTTGAAGTCTTTTGAATTGAAGCCTTTTGATTACTTCAAGTCTTTTGACTGCTTGAAGTCTTTGACTGCTTTGAAGTCTTATGACTAATTTGAAGTCTTTTGATTTCTTTATTCTTTTGATTACGTTACAACATTTAAATTTCTTTGAAAAATAAAACATATTAAAAAATTAAGCTTGAACATATGATAAAAACAAAACTTTTCACTTCTTAAGTTAAAATAAAATATCAAAGTCAAATTCAGTAAAACTTATAAAACAGAAAACAAAAAACACATGTTGCTTATCTTTTATATATTGCCCCTATTCACTTTTAAAAGCAACAATTTCTCAAAATTTGAGTCAGAAAGTGATCCACATTTGGGGGCATTTAGCATACCAGCCAAAGAAAAAAGTCTTTCTACTGCCGCCGATGTAGGAAGGAGTGTGTTGTACCTCAAAAATGTTCTTTTAATTCTTGGGTATTTATGCATAATTTCAAGTGAGGTGGATGAATGTGCCAAGTATGTATCAAAAACTTCGTTTTTCATAGATATTGATGCATTATTAGAAGAATCTAACAAATTTTCTATAAGGAAAAGGGACAATTTTGCTTGCAACATGTTGCACGTTAATTAAATCTTGTTACCAAATCATACCTGTTAGAGAAAAGTCGAAATATGTCATCTCGGGTGCTTACTTGTGTGCTTTTGTTGTTCTGGCTGAGCACAAATGCTACGATCCTTCATTTACTTCTTATTAAGTAGCAATGAAATCTTTTCAACAAAGCTTCCTTAAAAAGCGTGTCTGATGGAATAATTGTGAGTGTGCTATTGATTTGCATCTTCTGGAACTTTATCCGTATTGTTGCCAGAGTTGGTTACAAAAATCCAAAAAGCATATATTTCTCTTTTTGAAGGAAATCTAGTGCTTTGGCAATACGCTTCATTACCATTGTAAACTCGGCTAAGTATTCGAAATCAATATCAAAAAAATGTGGAATTTCCAATTTTTTACATGACTCATTTAGTTTGCTTTTTTGTTTTATAATGTCAGTTATAGAGTCATATAATAATAACTTGATATTTAAGTTGACAACCTTAAATTCCAACAATTGCTTCTGAACTTTTTGGCCTATTCTCTTTGCTCCACAAATTTGTGCATTATCTTAAAAAATTATAAAATATTTTTCATAAGAAAAAGGACATTGGGAAAAAACTGACGGGTTCATTCAACATTTTATTTGATTTCAACAGATGAAAGTATTTGCTCGTATTAGAATCCTTACAGAAAATTTAAAAGACATTTAAACATTTTGAAAGATATATAAATGAATTTTGAAGTTAGCACAACTCGTGGATTTTTTCAAATATTTCTGTTAGTTAACAAGATGTTGAAGAAAAGCTCGTCAATTATTCTTGTCACATTTTGTGCAAGATTCTTCAGGTATCTACTTACATTTTTGTGTATATTGTTGTTTTGAGGGCTTTCTGCAATAATTCGGGAAAAAAATCTTTCGAAGCAAGCGAGTTAAGGGTGTGTGTAGCGCAGGTGATATGTTTTGGAAGGGAGTTTTCGAAAATTTGATTTTGAGACTCTAGACATTCCATCTCATTTTCTTATTAAAGAATGTAGAAATTTATAAAGTCACTTACTTAGTACTATTAAGCTTTTAGTTTATATTTTTCAAAGAAATTGAAATGTTGTAACGTAATCAAAAGAATAAAATAATCAAAAGACTTCAAGCAATCAAAAGACTTCACAGCAGTGAAAAGACTTCAAAACGTTAAAACTGAAATGAAATCAAAAGACTTCACTACCGAATTAATCAATGATTTCAAAAGACTTCGAAGAATTCAAACAGTCTTAAAATATTGCATTCTTTTGACTTGAAGCCTTTTGAATACTTCAAGTTATTCTTAGTACAATGATTTCAAACTTAATGGGTAATTTAAGTGGAAGTTTAAGTATTAATTTGAAGTCTTTTAACTGAAGGAGAAGGAATTAATCAAAATACTGTGACTTTGCATAATGCAAACTCGAAATAGTGCATTCCTTTACAGTCATCAAGTTAGTGGTGTTAGTTGTTAGTAAACATAATTATACAGGGATAGGTTTACACAATGCACAAATACAAATAATAAAAAAGTGCAAAAAGATAATTGACTAGTAACTTCAAATGACAAAAATAAAGCAAAATTGAAAATATGAAGCAAGCGTGTCAAGAACGGATACGTCCAAAAAGTTTACGCTTGAGTGTCACTTTACTAGAAACAATATCGAACATTACCATTAGCTTGTATTGACATCAGCGTTAGGGGTTCATTGCAACCGTAGTTCGTACGGTGGTATTTAATGTCAAAAATGTTAGTTGCTTGGGAATTAAATGACAACACTAAAATTTACTAGGTTAAGAAGTGCTGATGAGTCAATATTACCGGCCATAAGCTAATGCAAAAACACAATATCATAGACTTGGCGGCGTTTTTGCAAAGAATCAAGGTCGATAAGAAGAAGACGGTCCCATAGGGTGGAAGGCGAAGAGGATCAGTCCGAAGTGCGAAGCGAACCAATTTGCGTTGTACAGACTAGATACGGTCAATATTGGATGCGTGCTCAAGCTGTGGCCTAACGAATGTAGTGCACAGAGTATTTGTGAATGATGGACATGACATTTTTTACTCCGACGTTTGATGAAGCCGCGGAGGGTGGTGCTTTTGTCGACTATTTGCTCAATTTGAATTGAGAAGTCAAGATTTGGAGCGAATTGTACTCAGTCCTTTGTCAATTTTACTTTGGCAAGCGCAGAACTTTTGCACCATTTTGCAAAAGAATTAAGGTCATCCTGTAAAGCGCTGCAGTCGGATACACTTAAATATTTTTATAAAGTCGACATAAAGTAGAATGTTTGAGTTCTTGAGCACACTTACAACATCGTTAATGGCTAGAATGAATAAAAGAGGACAAAGGTGGCTACCTTAAGACACACCTGAGGTAGTGTTTATTGTATAAGGGGTTGATCCCTTAACCAAAACGTGAAGCGTTCTGCCATCAAGATACGAGCATATTCACTCCACGAAAGATAAAGGGAAACCAAGGGATTTCATTTTAAGCAATTAGCTTATGAGAAAGCTTATCAAAGACCTTACTGAAATCAGTGTACATGTAGCCGACATGATTTCCTACTACTAGGGTTTTGTTGGTAAATGAAGTAAACTCCAACAAATTTGTTTTCAATAAAGCCATGCTTTTTTCAGTGAGGTAAGGCTTGCAACTAAAGTAAAAACTGTCAAAAATGATCAAAGGGTTAAGGCAAACAAGATAGCTTAGCTATAGGTCTATAATTGGTAGCATCATCCCGGCAACCCGACAAAACGTCGCAAATATCATCTGGCTTTTTGCTAGAACAATTCAAATATGAAAGTGTTGAAGGATAGCCGTCAGATTTTTTCTTGCTGTTAATGAAATTCCAAAATTATTTAGGGTCAGTTAGAAGGGATATATTCATGCTATATACATATATATTCAGTATATTTTTCATAAAGATCAACTGAAAGTAACTGAAATTCACTATGAATGGATAGTTAACGATCGTGATCATCGAATTTATTGTTTGAAAGGTACTTCTTCAATGCTTTATTCCGTCTATTCTGAAAACTAGGTAGTTGGTGATTATACCCATGGAACGATTCCGCTCAAGAGGAGCAGAAGAGACGAAACAATCAAATATGTGTAAATAAAATTGTTCAACCATTTGGTCAACTGTTCCCTTCAAAATACTGTCAAAGTCAATCTCAAGATGATTAAAGTCAGTATTTTTGAAGACGAATACCAAATCATCGTTAACAATATCACTATCAATCTCGTGGTAAGGTAAACGCTGAGAGTGTCTCAGTGCAGGAAACGAGTGATATTTTAATTGGATCAGATTGGATGAAAATCGCCAATTCTGTGAGAACTAGTTATCCCTACAGAATACTTTTAATGTCGGAATAGTCACTATTTATTACATAAAATTATTCAAACTAAACAATAATTTAAAAATCATATGTTTTCTTTTTATAAATGATATTTATGATGACGGCAAAGTCAATGCTTTAAAATACATAAAAACTATTGTAATTGTATCCATTGAAAAACTTGCAAAAAATGAATCTTTGGATTGAAAAAAAAGCTTTACGAATATAAGTTAAAAATCGGAGTCATGCTTCTACCACACTCACTCAAAAATGAGGATGATGGAATAGTGGACTTGCTGTTTTTGGAAACCAACGTAAAGGCTTTATTTGGATGCGTGCTATTTGCTTATGATTTTGCGAAAATTAATTAGTAAGAATAATCCATAAAGTACCGCTAGTTTTTGTTTGGCTTTCTTGCAAAGCTCTCTTTATGGAAAAATGTATATTTTTTACGTCAACTGAATAGTCACAAATATTGATATATGAAAATAAAAGCTAATGGAATAAAATGAAACAAGTTTTTCTTAAAAAAGTATTTTATTGGTTAATGTTGGTATTGAGTACTGCCGCCTTTATATATAAAGACTTAATAAATTCGGTCCGACATATGTATCAAGTTGGTAACTAAGTAGGTAATTGTGGATTTTTTTAGAAAATAAAAGACAACTTTTTCAAGGAACGAAAAAGCTTTATTCTGAAATGTATTTCCCACTTTGATCAATGACCTTTTCCCATCTTTCAGGCAGCATCATAATTCGACGTTCCTAAAACTTTGACATCATCATTATTATTGAATTTTTTATCATTCAAGGAGTTTTGCAAAGATCGAAATAAAAAATAAAAAGTAATTAGATGGTGTAAGGTCAGGACTCTATGGTGAATGTGTTCTCAAACATCCCAACCAATCTCCAATAATTTTTACCGAGTGACCAAAGCTGTGTGTGGCCTTGCATTGTCATGATGGTATACAACAACTTTTCGATTTGTCGATTCGGGCCGCTTTTCTTCAATTGTATTGTTCAATTTTGTTAGTTGTTCAATGAAGACATCTGAATTGATCGTTCGGTTGGGTGGTAAAAGTTCAAAGTAGTCAATTCCTTTGTAATCCCAGCAAACTTTCTTTTGATGAATATCAGCTGTTGATGTTGTTTTAGCTGGTTCACCTGGCTTGCTCCACGATCTTTTCCGAGTGACATTGTTGTGAACAACCCATTTTTCATCACCAGTTATCAATCGTTTTAAAAATGGATCATTTTCATTACGTTTCTTTAACAAATCGCAGATGTTTCTTTTTGATTTTCTTTCAGTTCATGAGGAACCCATATATCGAGTTTTCGTACAAAGCAAAGTTGCTTTAAGCGATTTTCAATGCATGTATGTGATTCTGCAATCTCACGTGTTTTACTTTGACGATCCGTATCGATTATTGCTTTGATTTGGTCGTCATCGACTTCAACTGGACGACCGGAGTGTTTTTCATCTTCGAGTGAAAAATCACCTGAACGAAATTTGGCAAACCAATTTTGACACTTCCGTTCTTTTAAAGCTTCGTCACCATAAACAGCACATTACTCTTTGTGAGCTTGCGATGCATTTTTTCCTTTCCGGAAATAAATAAAATATGACGTAAGTGTTCGCTTTGATTTTTCATTTTTCAAAAGACGCCAAGCAAAAACTACACAACCGATCAAAAAAAATTTGTTTACTGATGACAGTTGAAGTACCAACTGTCCAAAAACAAAATGTGTTTGACATTTCGATTACATCAGCAAACCTAAAAATTCAACAAAAGCCATATAGAGTAAAATCCGCAATTACTTAGTTGCCAACCCAATATATTGAATTATTGGTGCAGATTTGCATTACTTTTATTAATTATAATATATTATATCTATAATAATTTCTTAATGGAGTAACAATAAATGTCTGTTGTTACTTAAAAAAAAAAACACATTTTATTTACTTTGCATACTCCTCACGAGCCTGAAATACTCCTCTCAAAACATTTGAGATACTCCTCGAAACGGCAGCCCTGTATGGAACCCTTGGCAAGAGAACCAGAGAAAAACACCGGTCATTTTTAAACTATTTTTTCTATTTTCTCTCTCAACATCGTCGGCAAACAGTACGCGTCATTTTATAATACATTAATGCACAATGTTTGTAAAAAATGGACAACTTATAGTAACAAATGTTTGTGCTTATTCAGTTGAAGAGGAGTCTATGAACATACTTTTCAACGATACTGTGATCTCCTCATTGGAATGCCATTGAACAGTGAAGGCTTTACAGTGGTCTACAAAAGTGTAGGTACAGCGAACCTGATTCAGAGATTAAACTGTCATTTGATAGTCATTAGAACTAAACTCGAACTTGTTATATTTTCCAATTAAATGATATTTAAGTATCTACACCGCAAAAAATTTAGTTGAAAATTCATCTCTTTTTTTATAAAAATAATAGTGTGAATGTGTGAAACACCCAAAATGGCTTCCACAAAGGTTTTGATACACTTCTAGGAAAGCAAGAAATTTCCACGAATTATTATTTTTTTTTTCATTTTGCTGTGCGTGTTCTATTTGGTTGGTGTCGCGTATCCTTCGCTCAAGTTTTTTCTTATTTGCGTGTCTTGTTGTTCCCTGATTAATTGAAAAAAATGAATCGAAAAGAGCTGACAATCAAACAGCGGCAACTAATAATTAATTTAAATACCAAACAAGAAAAGTCGTACACCGAAATAGCCAAGATAGTATCTCGTTCTCGTTCTGGTTTTACTGTCCAAAAAGTTATCCAGCGCTTTAAAAATGAGAATAGACTGGAGAATGCTGCTGGATCAGGACGCCCGTCGAAACTAAGCAACAAAGAAAAAAGAAGAATTGTTCGGAATTGCCCGAAAAATTTCAGATGAGTTGAACAATATGAACACAATACAAGTTCACTCCGAAACTGAACGTTGTGCCATTGTAGAAGCTGGACTATCTTCCCGAACACCAAGGAAAAAAACGCTTATCTCTGCAACAAATAAGAAAAACAAGAATTGAGCTTGCAAAAGAATATATCAATCGGCCTGTAGACTTTTGGGACAATGTTCTTTTCTCCGATTAGTCTAAGTTTTGCACATTTGGAGCAAACGGCCGTCTAAGAGTGTGGAGAAAAACAGGAGTAGCCTAAAATCCAAAACACACGATTAAGACAGTGGAACATGGTGGTGGAGGAGTGATGGTGTGCGGGTGTATGTCGGCAGCTGGAATGGGGAATTTGGTATTCATTGAAAACATAATGGATCAATACTTATACTTGGATATTCTAAAGAATAATCTCCATCAAAGACCCAAAACATACCGCACATAGGTTTCGATTGTGGTTGCTCTACAACTCAAAAAGACTCGTGACACCACCACAGAGCCCTGATCTGAACCCTATAGAGCACCTCTGGGACACATTGGACCAAAAATTGCGAACGCACGCAATTGCAAATAAAAATCAATTAAAGGAAGTCCTCCAGCAAGAATGGCAAAATATAAACAAAAAATTTGTACATTCAATGCCAAAAAGACTTCAGTCCGTACTCCAAAAGCAAGGATTCCTTTCAAAATATTAAGCTGTAAATATTTCTTAAGTAAGCAAGTTTTGAAAATTGTGCAGGTGTATCAACACTTTTATGGGGACAGTTTTCGATGTTTCACACTTATTGCGCCATTATTTTTATAAAAGAGATGAATTTTCAACTGAATTTTTTTGCGATGTAAATAGGTACTAAATATTTCTAATGACTATCAAATGACAGTTTGATTTCTAAAATCAGGTTGGCTGTACCTACACTTATGTGACAACTGTATATCGATATTTTTGAACCTATCCAAAAATCAGCTATCTCCGTGCTAACTAAAACACTTAATTTAAATTTTTTTACATCTGCCGTGATCAAAAATTTTGAAAATAAACGTTCCCACGTGACGAGATTTTATTCGTTTTGTTTCTTTGCGTGCTTATTTAACAAATTTTTTATTTCCGGTTTTGTTGTGTTCAACCTGATGTATTGCCATAACAAAAAGACGACAATGTCACGCCTCAAGTGTAATTCACAGCGGAGGCAACAACTTCAATTTGGCGTGTGTTCGCGAATCAACAAATCATGCAAGCTTCTAGTCCGCTGTCCGTCGTCTCATTAATTAACAACAGTTGAATTAATGGTTTCTTATTTATCAGTACACCACACAGCTCAACGTTTAACTTGATTGCTGCGTCCATATTGTTGTCAACAATTGGTTCATTGGGCGCCAGCCAACCAATAGCTTGTATGAACCCTAAGTGGTCAGCACACAGTCAATGTGTCAAAAACCGGCATGCGCTCATCAGATACACACGCCCCTTGTAGCTATCTCTATGAACTCATCTATACACACGGCCACAGTATAATAAATAAAACAAGTCAACAGCCCAAAGTCGGTCTGCAAAGTAAAGCACTGTATACAAAGCGATTGTCACGCCTCCCCGACAACAAATAAAGCCTACTTCTGCAAAGAGTGGGACAACTATATTCATCGTATTTTTCTTATAAGAATTTCTCCTCTAAGCTTATCGCTATTCCCTTTACTCTACGGTCCATTGGTAGCCATATTTACTTCACATAGAAACTGCAACCGACCAACCAAAACTACCCAAAGAAACAACCACCTCCGATGCATGTTGCTGTCTTTCTCTGAACCCTGTTCGGGTACCTCCCTTTCTAACTCACACAAGTACAATTAAGAAACTGGTGAGTGGTGTGTGCCTGGTAGAAAGTCGAGGCGGACGCTTCGCATCAGAGACGTATTACAATTCGTGCTCGCTGTATGGGGCGAACGATTCCCTGTTGCTGCACACACATACTGCACGGAGGTAAACCGTTTGTAGGATACCAGGAGTTTCCAGTCCTGCTGCGAGCTTCGCATTGAGAGTTTGCATACCATTTGTTCATCGTAGTGTCGGTACGGAAGCGAATCGCGGTTCAAAATAAATAATTATAAAAAAAAGAAACAGTACGAATTCTTTCCCGTGGATAAAATTAGTGAAATTGTGTCTTTAGATAAAAAATAAAAATTCAATATTTTGGTTTTAAGAAATAGACGAACTACGAAGTTCGAAAAATTGAATCTTTCAAAGATACCTATACCTAAATGGAATATAATTTCGGATAACTAGTTGTATCCATATTGTGTAGTTAAACATCAAGTGTTGTCAAGTGAAATGATGTTGAAATTCAAATTGAAGTGAAAAAAAGTGTTCTTTTTAAGTTAAAGAGACGAAAATAAAAGAGAGAATATAATTTAGGAAAACCTTTACAGATATTTTCAAGAGTAAAAACGTTTTATTTTTCTTTTCGAAAATGATGATGAACGCATTTATCGATCCAACTCCTTCGCACCATCATTTAGCGTCATATGGTCTTCGAATGTCACCGTCATCCCATCAACAGCAGTCACATTCGGATGGAAATACCCATCAGCAACAGCAGCAAGGCCAACAGTCATCTCAATCTCAACAGCAGTTGGAAATATCAGGCGGCATGGGTTCGACTACAGACATGGCATCGTCTTCGGCAGCATATCAAAACTCCGGATACGGCCATATGAGTCATTTGAACAGCCAATTGGGCTCATATTCACCGCGTGACTTTCTTCTGCGTCGGGAAAATGACTATATGACGTCGAGTGCCGCCTCAGGTGGTGTTCAAGGTGGAGCAACACCCGCCGACTCAATGCTATTCTCCTCGATTCACCCACATTCGCATGCAATCCACGAGAACGCAGCCTCATTTGGCAATCATCCCTTTCACGCGCACCATCATCATCATCAGCATCAAATGAGAATGGGTATTCCAACGGCTGCCGACTATTCGCATCCCTATCACCCGCATTCGCATCATCAGGCGAATTTTCCGTCGGTACATCATCATCATCCACACCATCCAATGTCAATGAATCCGGCTGGAGCTGGTGCTTTTCTTAGGTATATGCGACATCAACCAACTTCCGCGTCGGCAATTAAGCAGGAAATGCAATGCCTATGGGTTGATGCGGAACAAGCGACGGGAGCGAGCATTCGCAAAACATGTAATAAAATTTTCAATTCAATGCATGAGATCGTCACTCATTTGACAGTGGAACACGTTGGTGGTCCCGAATGCACAACGCACGCATGCTTTTGGGTTGGCTGCAGCCGCAATGGTCGTCCCTTCAAGGCCAAATACAAATTGGTCAACCACATTCGCGTACACACCGGCGAGAAACCATTCGCTTGTCCTTTCACAGGTTGCGGAAAAGTATTTGCACGCAGCGAGAATCTCAAGATACACAAACGGACGCATACCGGTGAGTTTAGATACATTTATTATCTGCAACGCCTCAATATTCACGCCTCCATAAACCCTTAACCCTTTATCAATATTTGTGGATAGTTTTTTTTTGTTTTGTGCGTAGGTAGGTAGTGTAGTGTATCATAAAGTCTTGCAGGACACCGGATTACCAAAGGCAGTGGTCAACCATTGTTTATCCTTCCACACCTCCAAGTAGATTTCCTTAGAAATTTCAAAATCGCTTTTCACTGTATATGCGTCGTTCGTTTTTGTTTCTCAAGTGACAACTACCTATTGTCAAACCAGCGCAGCGCAGCGCAATGACGCACAACTCAAGAACACCCCCTTGAAATGTTTCTTCCGTTTTCTGTTTATATGGAGTGTGATTGAAATTATGCTCTGATTTCGATAGACACGTGTTTTCACACCCCAGTGCTACATCAAGATTTATGTCCTCTTGTCGGCGTTAAATGAGCCGAGTGGATTCAAGCGCAATTTCCTTCTCCGGCGAGTGTTTGTGTTTGCTCCTTCAAATTAGTCCAAACGATCTACAAGGACTCTTGACTCTTGTCCTCTCACACAGTTATTGTAACCAATGGTTTTCCATAATTAATTGTTTGCTCACTTCAAGATTGTATTTCAGATAAAAAAAAAAACAAAAATGATTTACAATTTATAGCAACAACAACAAAACGATGACGCATTTATTTTACTGCAGTTAACCTTATAATCGAGGTATTCTTTGTCTGTCTACCTGTTCCTCTGCCTCCTACCCCTTAACCATTAATCGAAAATACATATTTTAATTATCTCCACACACACACACACACATACAATGAAAAGAAAACGAAAACATCATGATTACAAATTCACGATCAACAAAATTACAATAAAAATCAAATTTTTCATATCTCACATGGGCACAGTGTGTCTCCTCATCTCGTTTGTGTCGTCTCTCGCCTTAGCCAAGGGGAACAATAAACTTCAAAATATAATTGACCACCAATAAAAAATCAAAATAAAAAAAAAAAACCCTAAAGAAAAAATCGTATTTTCTTTATTTGAATTTTGTTTCGATTGCATGCTGTAGATACATATTGCGATCGAATTGATTGGATGCGAACAGTTATTATTCAGTGTCCGATGAGGTTTTATTATTGCTATCTCTCAGTTAATTAGCGGTATTCCTTTATATTACACCTGCATTTTCAACCCCTCATACTCTCATTTGCCGTAGAACAGAAAAAAAACAGTTTTTTTTTTACTTTTCCATTTCGACGTCAATTAATATGTTGTTGTTGTTTTTTTTTGTTGTAAGACCAATGATGGATTGATATGTACAGAGATAGCAATGTCAGATAACCGGCACACAGTTACTTGCATATTTTGATTTTGAATTTTGAAAATTATCCGATAAGTGGAAAATTGAAAAATGTTTTAATGTTACGGTTGAAGAAGCGTGTTGCGTAGTGTGGTCACGCTTTTTTTCGATTCGTTTGTTTGTTTGTAGGAGAAAATTGTTTCATTGTCGATCAGGGTCGTCCTAAGCGATGCACGAGCCCCCGCTCACACAGAGTTAAGGGGCGCCAAAAAAATAACAACAAAAAATTTAACAACTGCGTGGCGAAGTTGGTAGAGCGCCTGCCTTTAAATTGATTCAAATGATAGGTTCGAATCTGGTCCAGTCACCATTTGCCATTGGGATCAAGTTAATGGCACTATCACTGGTTTGGTCGACCAGCGATAGAAGTAGATAGTAGACTAATGGGTGGCATTGTTGCAGTGGTTGATGTATTGGCTTAATACCCAATTCGTGTTTTCAAAATGGGTTTTTTTGTAGATTGTGTGTAAATGGCTCTGCTGTGAAAGCATAACACTGACAGCGGGGTTTTTAGCTGAGCTTCTTCCAAACTTTCAAAGTCAACTTACGTCGAATAAAGTCCTATGAATTAGATGGAAACTTATAGGCCGATATCAAAATCGTCCGTCCCGTTTCGGGCTCAAACAAAGGGAAGAGAATTTAAACCAAGTAAACCTGAGTTTCTCAACCAGTACAAAATCGTTCATTCTCCTCCTAATTCTTCCACTCGCTCTGTGCTATACGCATTATGAGAGTAGAAATGTCCTCTTAAAGAGCGAGCAAATAATTAAAAAAGAAAAAAAAATAACATAATAGGAAACAAGGATGTAAAAATAAAAATAAATGAATCGAAATCGAGATTTCGCATTTATTGCATAACGTGAGTCCGCGGATTCTTTTGCCAGGTCAAACAAAATCATTCTGATTGAACTTCATTGGCGGGAAAATTATCGTTACAGAAACCGGCAAACTATTTGAATATATTACTCAATTGCAAAGGGTCCATTTCTACGATTTCAATTGTTATTTCGTTATTTGAAATGAGCACCCAAGGTATCGGTCAACACAGTCTCTGATAGTCTTTTCGAAAATGTCGTACTTGTACTGTGTACTGGTAGTTGAATCGTACTGCATGCGTTACTGAAATAATCGGCAAAATATGTAGAAAGTGTTATTGCAACGCCGAATGTATCATATGTAAGCTGGTCTCGTCATCACCACAAGGTTAAGCTTCTTAAGAAGCTAAGAAATTCACAGCTGCTTCAGTATTTTTAACTTCCAATTAATATAAAATAACTTTTCATTGATTGCCTGTACCATTCTCATCCTCCATAAATTGTTTATGTAATTTTTGTATTTTCTGTTGAAAGTACTCAACTGTTTGTCCAGGTCGGGTGCAATGAAAATTTCCAGATATCAGAAGAACAAACCATTCGTCAATTTGTCAGATACTGCCGAATTACAAGTCTGAGCATACAGCTTTCTGAATCATTTAACGATAGATATTTGCTTTGAAAACCGGGTTACATTTATGAACACATATCCTCCTAGCCGAAAAATTTAAATAAAGAGCAGGTTAAATCCAATTTAATTATGTATTCATTTTTCTGATTTGTTGCAAATAAATTAATGGATTCATTCATTCATTAACTGAGCGTGATCGCTAGAAATTAAAGTTATTTATTTTGTAAACCTCATTCGAGGATTCATTCGTCCTAAGAACAATTTTTTATACTCTTATTTAACACCATCAATCGCTTGCGATTGTGTTCGCGTAGATTTCGTGCATGTTGAAAAGTCTTAGAAATTAAAAAAAGGTCTATTCGCTGCCCGCTGACGCTAAAGTAGTACTTTTCCAAACAAGGTTTTGAAACAGGCAATTTTTATTGACGTACATAAAATTTCCTGGACGATAAATAGATTTGATATGTTTTTGTAATTTTTACTCTAATAACCCCTGAATGCTCAAAATGCAATTGAATAGCTCTCACCGTTCGCAAACAACACACTCGCTTGACCGTTTTTTTCTTCGGCTTTAGTTACAAAATTCATCGCCACGAAATGTCATTTTATTTAAACTTTGTTCACTGTAATAGTTCATTCTTAATACTGGTGAAAAATTTTTGAAATCGGATGAGTGATTTCGAAGATAACCTCCTACTTACAAACGTTACCTCTTTATAATATTATTTTAATTATAATTATAAAATTATAGTACAATAGTATGGATAAATGTAGATTAATATGGCAAAGTTTTGTTTTATCCGAATTTCAATTCGAGTCGTATTCGAATGCCACTTTTCGATGGATGAGCAACGCACCTTTACGATCTAGAAATGACAATGTCCCATCATCTGACTGTGTTTCTTAACAGCCCTCGAAATGACTGCAAAAATAGATAACATTTGTTGAGGTTGTGATTTAGAAACTTGGTCAGTTTAGTTTGCATCTGTAAACTCTTTCGGGTTATTCTTGTATAATCAGAACATGCCACCAGCATGGCATAGTCTGTTATAAAATTTTTTTAAGAATAGAATACAATCGCGACTTACTTAAAACGAAGTTTGACTCATCCTGATGGGCACAAAAACAATTGCTTTATTTGTAATTCTGGAAAAAACATTATTGACTCGCCAATCATTAACTACAACAGCTTTTACAGCCCAGTCGTGCACATAATCTTAAAAAGCCAAGTTAACATTTAAATTATGAAATTTGTGACACTTAAAAATGTCAACTGCGTTCTTTCACAGTTTGCCATTCGATCTTCATCTCGACTTATAAAGCTGCTTTGGAAAATCCATATAGGCTTATAATATTTCAAAGCTCTTGGTTAGCCGGAGTAGTCTACTTTTTTGCAATTTGCACATTGTCAAACCACGAATGATTGCGAAATGACCATTTTCAAAAAATTGGTTTCGAATTAGAAGCTTGACCCTGGTCAATTTAATTTGATGTTAAATTTTTGCCGATTTTAATAGTTTTAAGTTAAAACGCCAAGCTACTCATGTAACTTATCTCTAGGAAGACTAGAGGCTATGCTTTCGACGGAATGTTTAAGAAAATTTGCTTCAAATTTTCATACACAAAAATTTATTTTTATTTTTGTGAAAATACAAACTCTTGAATTGGAATACCACATCTGTCAAATGTCAGTTTCGGCTCTGCCTTCAAATGGTCATTTTTGTGATGAAATTTTTGGTCGCGTTTTTGAATAATTGAAACTTTATTCATGACATGCATAGTTTTTGAAGGTGGATGATGTTTTGATGGAGTATGAAGTGATTTCGTGGTTTGCCTTGTGTCATTTTAACTTCATAATTATATAGGCCAAAACCTCAATCACCATTTTCGAAATCAGCTTATTCCCGTCCTGTTTTAAATTAACAAAATATGTCAATATAACACGTGATGTATATTTCTACCAAAAACATTTTGGGCGACGTACATTTGCCATATTCTGTGTAGAAGCGGAAAGAAAAAGTTTAGTAATAGTTTCTTTACGGCCTAGTTCATTGTTTTACGAGTTTTCTGCCAATACATACAATTTCGTCATTGCATAAAAACTAGCGCGGCTAATTTGACGTGAAAGCCAAATAAACTTGCTTACAAATTATATTTGTATGTTTATTTAAATAAAACAACTTTTTGTTTCGTCGTCAATTACACATGCTTTTCGTTGACAGTTTACGTAGAAATTCGTTGGCACAATATTACACAAGTTTTCATTCAATTTAAAAATAATAATGCTTAATAAGTGAGTAATATACAATTTAAACAAAAACATTAGAAATGACATGAACATAAGAATATTTTTTTTTTGTTTTTGGAAGAAATGCTGAACCATTTTTCAATTTACGTATTTTGAACGTAATTTTTCGTAAATACTTCATTTGCGAATGTGATTGGTGATTGTAGATGGTTTTTGAACTGTTTCGGAATCTGATAAAATGATCGGTCAATAAGTAGCATTGGCTCTTAATTTGTATACCTACGCTCGGTTGTATGATATTCCGATTCCGATCCGACCTGGCGCTGACGAGTGTGTTCGAAACCAGCACCGAACATCTCCCTTTCATTCATATGACTAAAATATAAGAACTTAAATATTTTTTGTGCATGCTAGCATTTTTGACAATGTTACAAAATGAAACATAATTTCACGCAATAAGCGACAAATTAAAAGAAACTATGATTTGAAAAAAAGTTGCGTGAATGAGGTTTAATGACTGACCCACTATTTCAACTGATCCAATGTTAATTTGCATGCTTTGCATTTTTTGAAAATCTTATGCATTTAGGAATAACAATTTGCAAGTTTTCTTATTACAGAGAAACAAATTTTCAAAAGAATTCTAAACCACTCTTAGTTCGAACTGCGTAGAGCTCCGCTAGAATATTTTTTTGAGTAGTAAATGGCCACAGACTCTGTTTCGTCTGCCAACTTATTGCTTATGGTTAACTATATTTTGCTTCTTTTTATCACAGCTCATTTGTTTAATATGATGACAACCAATAGGGCTAGAATTTCGAAGATGAATAAACAGATGATTTCCAGGATGCGTAATTAATTGCAACGATTTATTTTCATTGCTCGCAAAGCATTTCAGTTGCTTGGCGTCATTAAAACACTTTAAAAGGCTTCATAGCATGCAAGATTGTAGAAATAAAGTTCAGCCGCTTTTTGGACCCGAACGTTTCTCTGCGATAACTTTGAATTACTTAGCTGTTCTGAGAATATTGACGGATTTGAATTAATTTAGTAGTCAGCAAGGCTCTTAATTATCTGTGTTCTGTGCATTACGTTTAAATTTTGAGTGCAAACTCTTTTGAAAGCTTTTTGTTTGCTTTAATTGCAAATTCCTAGAAGCCGGTTTGCAAAATTCTTAAGGACAAAAAACGGAAACAGAAAAAAATTGCTACGCAAAAGTTTTAAAAAGCTAAAGTTCCAGTTTTTCAAATGTACCTGAGATCGGGCCCCGATTTCTTTAATTTTCAACAACTTTCCTCGAACCGATCGTATTTCTCCCGTTCCCTTTTTTCCCAATGAATGTTGTATCTAGATACTTGTCAAATTTTACTTCTTGCTCGCCATGAAGTGTGCAAAATAGTTTCGATCCCATGTTGAAATTTGTATTCTTTTAATCTGCTAAGTTTAAGAATTTGTTATGCCCTAATAGCCATAAAATAATTATATGTACACTCCTTTTAATTGATCACGATTTATAAATTGCAATAAATTACAACTGAATTTGTTATTGAATGTGCTAAACATTTTACAAATCTGTGTTAAGTCACTTTTGGATCCCTTGTCGCAGATTTGGTAAGCCCTAGAACGTTATCACTTCGTGTAAGAAGAAATTAATTAATACTATTAATCAAGCTTATAGTAACTTATTTCCAAAAAATAACCCTCTAACCCTCTTCTTTGTCACTGTGATTTTCCGAATTGGAACTAGAGGCCTGATGAAACCTTCTTATTCTACAATTCCTTTGCCAATCATTATCATGTTAAAATATCCGTCGCAATTTAAAGCTCTACAAGGCAAGAGCCAGCACTGTATTGACTCATTAAATCGTGTGCCGCAATTTCTTTTAAAGGAAATTTAATGGCTTGAGTTTGCGTCTTAACATTTTACTGAAAGCCAGCCATACAATTGGTGTTGTTTTATTTCTGTTCCAATGAGCTCGAAAAACATTTTTTGAAATAGCAATTCCTTCAGAGAGCTGTCCAAATTCGGTCTTTTCCGTATCTTACGGGAACTCCTAAAATACCCCGTTAAACTAACCACCCGTCTTGAGCAGTAAGGTTTTGGTGCAGCGATGTAATTCTCTTTTATAACATTTGACAAATGCGTTGCAGTTGTTCAAAAATAAATATCAAATATCGAAAATTCGTATCCATATGACTTATCAAACTTGTAACAATTCACTCAAGTGTTGAAAATTGACACCCACAAAATTAGCGGTTAATTCTTTCCATAACAGCATCACAACAAAATACATCAAACTCATGAAACTCATAGTTGTGAAAAAAGGGGCATGTTTAGAAGACACTTCAAGGCTAAGCCCATATTCAACTACTCAAATAAAACAAACAAAACTTTGCTTGAACGTCAGAAACAATTTTCCGTCACGTTAATTCAATTAAAAATCAAAATAAAGAACATACCTTTATCTTTCCTCGGTGACGAATAAAAGAGCAAATTTTCATTAAAAAAGCAAAAAAAAAACAACAGCTGAAAAATGTGAAAAAAGATCCTGTGGTGGCGCTAAATTAAAGTCCTCCAGAGTCGTCAGTTTTTGTTCTCTTTTAAAAGAGTACAATTTTCCAACAGGATGGGTTCAAAAGCTACTTCTAGCAGGTGTAGTACGTCTTTTCTGATGGGAGATTAAATCCATTACCATGGTATGTGTGATGGAAAGCCACGAACCAAAAATGAAAAAATAAAAAAACTGGCCTCGAAATAAATTTTGCTTTTTTTCCAATTGTTAATGGTCTGTGCTAACATTTAAGTGAGAGTGAAAATTGCAAACCTCAGGGAGTCCATCCGCAGGACAGGACAGCACGCTTAGTTTGAATAATAGTACAGTTTTTGTAATTTGCTTTTGCTTGAACAACGGTGTTGGATACTTGAACCCTTTTTTTTTTTTTAATTTGTTTTATTTTGTGTGCTATTTTCATTTGGAGGATATCATGACTCTCTGGCTCATTATAGAGATCATGCTTGGTTATGCTTCCGGAAAGACTAATTGCACTTCAACATCAGTGGTGTGGCAGAGGATAAAAACTTTTACAATTTATTAGTTTCGTTATGGCCATCAAATGGTTCTTAAAATGTGGCAAGTGTTTGTTTGCCGCTTAACCGGTATTTTGTGGTAGTGTGTGACGTTTATAAGAACATTAACATTAAATTTTTATGCTATTCAGAATTTGCTGTGAAATATATAAAAAATTATGCAAAGTCCGTGGGAGTTAACACGATGAACAAACACCTGCAATCGTCCTGCGGAGACTTGAGTTTGTTCATTATTTATTCTTGTGTTTCTCACGTCTCTTTATCGTTGTGAATTAAGGATAACCCAATTGATTGCATGCACGTTTTTAGGTCAAAAAATCCTTCAAATTTCTTGAATCTATCAACTATCATACATTTATGTATTTATTGTTAAATAGTAAAAATGTATCCGCTTTCTGCTAATATTTTTTTCTAGAAATTTTGCAGAGTGTTGTCTTTCAAAGACAAACTTTTTCCTTAAGCTTATATCCAAATGAATGAAAAATGTCCTTGGTCAAATATCTTGCAAATATAAATTGTTAAGGCCATGCTACAAGGATAATGTCGATCTTGCAACCAAGAAAAAGCGAACATATTATTATTACTATTCTATTAATCTTTACAAAAATGTACAGATAATTTCTTAAAAACTACGGCACTAGCTACAAAAACTTTCGGCTGGGACCACAGAGGTTATTTTAAAAAACTTAGTGTTTACATAAGTTAGATACTATTTTCAAGATTAAGTTTTGTTCAAGATTATATTTTTTTTTCATAAGTGACTTGAAGTAGGGTTTTCAGATTATTATTTCAAAGCGAAATACAAAGTGAGTTAATTGTATTGCATTCGGATGTTAAGTGTTTTATGTTAGGTATTTTATTTGCACAACAAAAAGAGCATATCGGAGGTGGCCATGTGTCAACTGTGAATGTCCAAGTCGCAGCCGTAGGGAGCCTCTGTTCATCTTGCGCGGGGTATTTATTGGATATTTTGCCAGAGACCCATTCGGATTGATGGAGGAGTAATGATTCTATTATTTTATTTTTACAGTAGGCTTCTGCAATCTTAAGGAAGTCGTTTTTGAAGGTTTGATAATGAATTACTTCAGCATTGGAATTTGATGTGATTGCTTTTGCTTCGTGATCTGCTGGCTCGTTTCCCTTTATTCCAGCATGTCCTGGAATCCAGACCAATAGCAGCTTGGATCGAAAGAAAATTATGTTGTTGTTTTATATTGCGAATTGCGTTGAGGGTGGAGAGGCTGTCAGTTAATTGTTTTGATGAAAGCGCCATTTCTGTTGCCTTGAGTATTGCTTCGGCGGAAAAGTTTTTCAACAGCCAAAACTTGACCATTCGAGAGTTGACGATTGCGAAACCAGTACCTTCATCGCTTTTTGATCCATCGGTATAAAGATTGTTGAAAGAGCGTTTGTTTTAGTTACTCATGAGTTCTATGAAGAACTGCAGATATGTGGTCTCGGATATCTGCCCTTTCGCATATTTAGCAAGGCTGGTGTTGATTGCGTCTTCAGGAACGAGCCAAGGAGGATGCTTTTTGACGATATTCTTTGCGAAGCATAATGCAGTGTCGATGGGATTTAGGGATCTTCTTGTCGCTTAAAATTTTGATAGCATATAACTGGATGGAAGAGCTGTAAGATTCACAAATTTTTGGGATGCGCCTTATCGTTAACTCTGTTATTCGGTCTTCAATTGATGATTGATTGATTCTCCTTCTGTTAGCATATTTTGGATAGGCTTTGTTCTGTGGGACCCTACTGTGGATCGGATTGTTATTTGTCTGGACTCTCTATTAAAGTTGACAAATATCTTTGACATAGGCCTTTTAAAATAAAATATTTAATTCGCTGAAAAGGTTACTTCTATGTTTTGGTTAGTCAAGATGCCGCCGGGGGCTACACTAACTCGAATAAGAAATGTTCCTTGTTTATTTCTTTATGATAAGAAAATGGAAAATTGAATAAATAGACCTACATACTTAACGACGAAAAACCAGATGACTTTTACTATCCGGATCTCTGCGTCAATATTTCGAATCGATGTATTACTGATTTTGAAACAAAGGAGTAGATTGAAAAGTGAATGTATAGAAATACTTGCAAGGGATTGATAAAGACTCCAGCCTGAATATATGATACCCAAAATAGACGTATGCACAGTGCAATAGACTCTTGTAAAAATATAAACTTTTTGCATTTCAAAACAATAAACTCTTCACATTCTTTTTCTAAATTAACATTTAAGGAACACATAAAGCACTGTAAAGTCGATCTTTATCCTAAGCTTTACTCAAAACTAAATTCAGAACATTTTATGTTAGCTTGAATTTTTTTCTGCGACATTAAAGTCATCTCAAAATAGTAAAAATAGTGCCTACCAAAATTTAAGATGCTTCACTACGACGAAAACTTTATTTGTTTACATCATTGAATTCCGAAAGCTAGGCCAATTTACTTACTTTAACAAACGTCATCGAAATGGTGTAAAAAACAATTAGTTTCACGCTTGGAAACCTTCATTTAAAAAATCAGGGTTTTGCTAAAAAGACCTCAAACTCTATAAGTTTTAAATATGTAAACAGAAACTAACATATAACAACAAGTTCCTTTCAAATAATTTCAATGGTGTCCATATTTATGAATTTAACAACTCCCTTTAGCTGTGAAAACCCTTTCAAAATGTAGGATCAAGCACCAACCCCCGTCAGATTCGACACACTTTTCTATCGGAGCACCCTAAAATATGTTGTGCAGCCAAACTCTACACTTCACGCTTCGCTTCGATCGCTTCAATACATTCGAAACTCATTACAGTATCATATCCTTATGAAGAATCAACAACTAGCTTTACTTCTATGTATGAATACGTTTGAAATTTAAGAGGGGATCACCATATATTTGTATTTAGCTGTTGTAGGGAAAAAAATATGTCTGGTATATCATCGGCTTATACAAGGGGTTGTAGCAAATTAGCTGCCCTTGTTTATGTGCATTTTTCATTTTCAACTATTGAATTGTCCCTAAAGTGACAGATGTTTTAGGTAAATGTCAAAACAAGTTCACCATGGTTTAAAAAATAAAAGATGGCGTTCCGATTAGCGCGTTCTACTTCGCGTAGGTGAATTATTGAATAAGAAAGAAGTACATTGAAACATAAACACTTACTTATGGCAAAACAGTCTGGCATCATCCGCAAGATAAAAAAAGTAACACAAAACTATTTTTCACATTATAAATATAATCGAGAGAATTTATAAATTATATAAAAAGGAAAAGGAAATATAACTTTTTTTTTCCTTCCTGTTGGAAAGAATCTCAATCCGTTCCGTTGCCTTGGTTGCTATATGGTAACAAAGATTTACGGGACAAAGTACCCAATGGAGTTTTCATTTCTTTTCGTGCACAAATCCTGTGCCAACTTTTGAATTGACTCGCAAATCAAATGGCCACAAATGACAAAAAAGAATTCGGTTATAACATCCGGAGAGATGTCATGATGTTTCTGAACTTATGTCTACGGATTGGCACTTCCAAATAAGGGACCTAAACGTACACTTATGGATTCGATTTAATTTTATTTTTTGTTTGCCTCTTTATTTCTTTAGCAGTGCGCTTCCATACAATTCTGGTGCATTTAAAAAAAGTTGATTTGTTGGTAATGATGAACAACAACATAGAAAAGTTGAGTTCAATTGAAGAAAATTATATTATTGTGAGTTCAACAGTGAACTTGGAATTAATGCATATAAATTAGTGTTTAATTGACAAACGTAGATGTGATAGATTAAACAATTACGATATTAACGTAATTTATTAGCACCACAAAAACTCGATTGTGAAAATAAACAAGACTTTGAAATATTAGTTTAACTTGTGAATGAAACCGAGAAAGCCATCAAAACAAGTTACCTATAAAAACTTGAGTTGCTTGAACGCTGACTCGGCAAGACTCCTGATTCCTGACATTTTATGTTTCGCGTCAAACATTCCATCATGAATGGACTGAAAATATAGGACAGGTATTCGAAATGTATGTATACTGTAAAGCGACTTGTTCTTGATGTTTAGCATGCCCTTGACAGTGTAAAGCTCACAGGCCTAACTTATGAAATGAGTGGTTGTGTGATATCTATTCCAATGAAAATAATGATTTTATAAGGGGAAGCTCGCACTAACTTCTGTCCAGTACAAGCAGGAATATGGTATCAAATGGAAGTGCTTTGCGGCAAAAAACCATTTCGTCAGAAAAATCACATAACGCGGGAATCGAACGACTTGAACAGTGCCAAGTGCTGCAGGAATACTTTGCGAACACGACTTCTTAAGTTACATCATGTCACACTAAAATCCAAGTCTAAAATTAAATACACTAACACTGATATCTATCGAGTGAGCAAAGTTATACCAAGATTCAACTCTAACCGCTATTTTACAAACAACATCAAATGAATTAAGATAGTCATCGAATACAAAAGATTACTTCATCACAACAATGCTGAAGCAAACCAGGTGCTGCACTTTAAACTCGAACTGCAACTCAACGAGTGAAGCGAATTAAACCGCATGAATTGGTCATCTAAGCTACCTCACACCGCTTGCAAAGTTCTGGGATAAGACACTACTCGTTAAATTTACTTATTATCGTAGGATAAGAGTGCAACACAATTTTTAATAAAAACAAATCCTTCCGAAGCAGGATTCCTGGCATTATGTTTTACGCACGTCTTCAAATCTCCTCGGGAGTTAATACTCAATATAAAATTATTGCACTCGGTTTAATAAATTCGAATCTTCAGCCACATTTTGACTCCCATTGGTTGCATTTCTTCTGTACCCAAATAAGGTCTACGAATTTTTAGTTCCGTGTTGTTTGTAGGAGCATGTAACGAAATTTAGCAGCATTTTGTGTTTTTTTTCTGCAACGACTGAGACACATTTTGAGCCTTTGTTCGGTTTGATTAAAATTATTTCCTCATCTTGTCCACAGAGTATATCAAATGCGCTAATAACAACCGGCACTTTCCGTGCTCATACTATCCCTTAAAAATATAAAACCGCTTAAATAAGTAATAAAATGCTTATTTCGAGATTGTGGCAACATAATTTCCTCGTCTTACGACAACGCCCAGATTCCAAAAAATATTTCTTAGTTTAAATGATCACTTTGAAACTTTTGCCATTGAAACAACAAGTCTTTGCTGTCTTCAAAATCATTACTCATAAATCGGATGAAAAAGAATAAAATCAGAGAAGCTATCTCCAACGATAGAATTCCAGATCTTTTAAAAAATTAGGTTGAAATGATTTCTCTTTAGTGCAGTGCACCTTTTTCCGATGAATGCGATGCACGTCTTCGATCAAAGGCGATATCGGTCCAACATGAGTTGACATCGATCGATAAGCCAACGTCGGAATGTATCAAAGTTTTCTTTATAAAAAGAAATGTTACCAAAAATAGTTCTTACAGTTTTTTATAGTTGACAGAAGGGAGCTTATTGAAAAATCTAGGAGCAGTAACCTGTTAAAAAGTGAGAAAATTTAGTTTTATGTGCTGCAGGGACAATTACCAAGGCTTGATTATTAATGCGTAGACTATAATAATTCGATGTTCTGTTCAAATTGTTACTACTACGTTTAAAGAATTCTCTAAGGACTTTGAATACGTAAAGGTGTCTTAAGGGAAGAATATGCAGCTCCAACGGCCAACAATGAGGAGAACGATTTTTACCACAAATTATGTTAAATAAACATGGATCAAAAGTGTTGTCATAAGCACCTCCCCAACTCGTAATACCATATTGTAATTTAGAGTTTGCAAGTGCATAATAAATCATAGTTGCTTAGAAAAATAGGGTCGTAAGAGATACATTTTTTCGAAAAAACCTGCATCATATACGATTTCATAGCTTGTATATGTGCTTTCCAATTCAAGTTTTAACAGATTCAATTTTAAAACAGCTATTTAAACATCAGATAAGAATTGTTATTAGCAAAACCACAGCTATGAACTGCGAAAGAAAATCTCTTACAATCATGTGAATAGAATACAACTTTGAAATCAAAACCATCACTACCCATCATATTAAAAGCCATAAGTTTGATCATGTCGCTGGCAACTAACTCATGTAAAGAAAACCATTGCCTTTACTTATAGATGTCTTCATTTGAATTGGCAATGCAGTTAAATGCATTATGTTCTTGATACGCGAAAGCTTTGGTGGAACGAAAAGTTTAAAAAAGTCAGAAATAACAGAGTACAAAGTACAGATCCCTGTGGGACTCCATTCTTGATAGTAAAACAGTTAAAATTCCCATTTATTTTGCTTCTTGTCTTTAAAATAAACCAGTTCAGTATATGTTGCTTCTCTGAAACCTGAACTATAGAATTTGTCCAAAAGCAACTTGTGGTCTACTAAATCGAAAGCTTTCGACATATCAATGAAGAGTGCCACAGTAGGTAGCGCACGATTATTTCCTTTATACAATTGAGAACATAATGAAAGAATCGCATCTTCCGTGGATTTTCTTGATGTGAAACCAAAGTGATTTTTCAAAAAAAAATTCTGATTTTCCAAAAAATGAGTCATGCGGGACTTCAAAAGTTTCTCTAACAGTTTGGAAAAAGTTGGAAGTAAAGATATGGGCCGATAGTTTTTCATATCTTTGCGATTTCCTTTTATAAGAAGAGGTTTAACCTCAGCGCTCTTTAATGACTGCGGAAAACAACCCGTATTAACACTCTTATTAAATAAGTAGCAACGAATCTCAGCTATATTGAAAGCAATTTAATTTTAAAAGTACGATAGTAATACCGTCGCTTGTATACGAATTTTTACATTTTTGTGACATTATTAACTTGAATATTTCTTCAGAAGTAATCGACTTAAAGAAAAAGCTATTGTGTTGTACCTTATCAGGATTCACTGAGTATGAATGACATTCACAGTCACTCTTCTACATTCGTCGCGAAATTTGAGATGGTTAGTGAGTCATCGTTTCACGAATATCAGTGTGTTGTCACAAATGACAGAACTGTTTGAATGTGATCCCTATTGTCTTGCAGCTTTACTTGTTCCTGTAAAATTTGATAAAATTGTTATTGAAATGTGAGAGCCCAGAACGCAATAATGCCCATGATATTACCCCAGGACATGTGAAGCTTACTGGTACATTTTTTACGATACGACGATAAATTGCTTTCAACTTTGAATCAAATGCGCTACCGGAGGAATAAATTCCATTAAAATTCCTCGCCAATTTGGCCAATTATTTAATTAAAAAATAAAAAAATTATGGCATAATCCCATGAAAAAAAAGTCTAACTGGCAAAGAAAAGGATAAAAAGTGTCTGTCCCTGTCCTGTCATTGTCTCCACCACCTTCACATTCACGGTTCCCATCTCTAGATCCACAGTCAACAGTCAAATGCCTCATATTTTCTTTGGAAAAAAAAAGACCAACATTGATCATCACAGACAAACCATAAAATTAAACTGTCACTTCAAATCACTTGCTGGTCGGATTCAACCGAACACGAAATCATCTTGCCGGTGTGTGTGTTTGTGTGTTACGTTTTCGCTATCATCGGTCCAAGTTGGATGGCCATCGTCTAATCCGCTTAATCAGTTTTGGAAGGAACTCATAACTTCTATAAACCTTATGGGAAATAAGTTTACCTTTGGTCTTCCACTGCGGTTTCGCTTCATACCAAAGGTCTTTATCATTTTTATTGTTCCTTGTTTCCTTTTTTTTTGTTTGTGGCAATGGGGGCATACAAAAACAAAAAAAAAAATTATTCATACATAATCGAACATTTTGATCGGCAGCGAACACAAAAGGGACAACAAACGATCACTTTGTTTTAGTTTTAATCGAAATCATGATATTTTTCACGCATTTACGCCTCATCCATCCGTTTAGTCGAACGACCCTGTTTTGTGTTTTTTCGATCGCTTGATACTTTCTTTAGAGAGACTTGTTCGTTTTTGTTGTTGTTGTTGCTGTTGTCGCTTTGTTGACAGTCTGATAGACGTTCAACTTAAATTTTGTCGTAACTAGCCAAGCTAGTAATTTGGTTTGTGAAATTTCCTGTTTGTTTTACTCGTGCGACTATGTTGAAATTTTTAAAAGATTTTCAATTAATTATCAAAACACACGGATATGTTTGAAAAGTAAGAAAAACTATCGCTTGCAGTTTGTAGTGACTCGTTGTTGCTGCTGATTTGTTATTGTTCTACAACATTTGTTTTTTTTTCTTGCTTGCTCAAAGTGCATACTAGTTTCCGTCCTACTTAATATGAAAAGCGTAAACACTCGCTCATCCAAAGAAATCTTTTGCGAAAATCTAAAAATAGACGACATTAAAAAGGAAAATCATGTACGAACATATACACGAGCGCATATGAGTATTTTAGATACTCGTATCTTGTGAGTGACGTGAGAAGTATTCCTTTTATTTTATACATTTCCAAGCATTCTTATTATTTTATTCTTGTGTTTTTTTCTTCAAATGCAAACAAAAATAAATAAGATACTATAAGAAATACTTTGCCAACTATTATAATCGTTGTTGGTATTAGTTGGATGGCGTTGAGTCGTATATTCATTCTAGATACATTCGACATTCGAGAACATTTTTATGCTAAAACGCATCATGTTCCTCGCATAGGTTATAAATTATCTCTCAAAGATGTCAGATCATAATTACTTAAAAAACACCAATGAGGCAGTTTTCACGACAAGATTGTTTTACTTCAGAAAAGTTTCAAGGGTCATACCCCTGTCGAAATCAATTATAAAATAAAATAATAAAGGCCAGCTAAGTCTGAAAAATTTTGATAGAGTAAGTCAGAAAATAAATCAAAAACCATGTGATAAAATGAGTTTCGTTTACTTAAACTTTTGCATTGTTTATGTTTGCTACCTCATTGCAAAAAAACTAAATTTTTTTCCAATGCGTTAACTTGCTTCAGAATAAAAGCAAAGAGATTGTATTTTTAAGCATTTCTATACTATGAGTAATAATTAAAAGTGGTGAGGTTTGTATACTGACTATAAATTTGGTATTACTCGATTTCGTCGACTTATACAATTTTGTTTGACGAAATACCAGACTGCTTGAATATCCTCTACAGTACAAAGAACGTATAGGTTTTGTTTAGGTACAATTTTTACCAAATATAAATAATCTGCATTGATTGAACTCACCTATTTAAAAAAAGCAATAATAAAAAAATATAATAGTGTTTTTATAAAAGTTTGTACAAAAAATAAGCAATACGTCAACAATGAATAAAAACTGCTCAAAATAAGATTTGGTATCCTATTAAGCTGATGCTAAACAGCGGTGGCGTTGGCGTAATAGTTACACTTTGCCTAGCTGGTTGGTGCAGTTTGCTACTAGATAACCCGCATGGCTTATGGGTGCCCTTCGTAGGGAAGCGGCTAGGCCGTAGGTAGGACATATACCTGCATAGCCGATGGCATCATTTCCCGAATTTTCAATTAAATCATTCTTATTCCCTGGCAACAGACCACTTAATAAGAGCACTGCGAAACTGCAGGCATTATAGATCTTCGCAATACAAAGGGCTGATCAAACAACAATATTCAAGTCATTGACGAAGTTTTCAAGTTTTTTTTTAAGAACTTAGCGCAAATCTCTTAATAACGATGTAGAAATTGACTCAGAGGACAATATAGAACATAATGCGGAGATTAAGGAAATAAAACAACAACATCGATTTTTTTTTTATAGAACGGACAAATAGGACAGAATCAATCTTACTATGTTAAACTTTGAAGGAATATTTAAACACACAATTACAGAACTCAACATCAAGTATCGAGTGCTTAAATGGACTGTGCAAGTTAAACTGCATCTATCCATAAGACACCAATAATATTTTTCTATTCAACAATTTAGTCATGCAAAACTGTGTTATATTACAGGAATAAATATTATAGAAGTTTTGCAAAATTAATTAAATAAAGGAACTAATTTGCTTACCCTCGTTAGTTTGCTACCTTTTTTTTTGTTTAGATGGGGAAGTCTTCTCATTCGATTTCAAAAAATTCTTTCACCAGTTTTAAGAATTGAGTTTTAACATGAACTTTATACTGTCCCGTTTAAATAAAAGGACCTGTCAAGGTGACCAATTTTCGTAAATAAAATCTATTTAAAAACGGTCCAGCGAATATGGTTTTTACGAACGCCTAATGAAAAGATATATTTAATTGCTTTCTATGGAACTCAAAAAATTCTGAAGAAAAGTCCGTGATGAGAGTGGTTTATTTAATATTAATACATTAACTGTCAAAATACGACTAATTTATTTTAAAGAAGTATAATATTTAAAACAAATATTTTTATTGTTACATTTCGAGGCCGATTAGCAATCAGAAGGTTCAGAAATACATGTATATGTTAAAAGCAACAGTGTATCGTTATGTTATAACATATTGATGTGAATCAAACGTATTTGTCAAAGTATGCGAAATGTGCACTCTTCATAATTGGATACTCAATTATTGTCAAATAAATTTTGTAATAACGCCGAGAAAATTTTCTGTAAATTAAAATTGACTTCTCGAAGGCTTAAGTGTCTGCGTTCAACAGTTCAACAGTTTTACTACGTAAACGAAATCCACGACGATGAAGTCGCAGCAGACTGCTTTTTTAAGTAAATTAAAATTAAAAAATATCAAAAAGTTTTTTTTCAAATTCAAATAGCCTATGATATTTTAGAATAATATAAAATGCCGACATTTCTACATGTAACTATTAAAAGATAAGAAATTTTCCTACTTTACTATTTTGAGAACCGGAGATGTCTCCTCACAAACTCGTTAATTATAAGTGTCCTATTTGCCCTGATAAAGACTCTTCACTTATTCTCTCAAAGCTTTCATAAAACAAATCCATAAGCTTAACATTTTAGCAGCATACATGCTCATTCTGTGTAAGCATTATGTTACTTAAATTAAAACAGGTGCGTATGTTTGGTCCAGTAAATAGGACATATTAAGTTTTTACCTAATTCAGCTTAGGAAAAGCACTGAAAAATATTTTCTCTCATTGTCAGACGAACCACATGGAGTGCTGCCGCTAAGAAAAAATTTGCCGTAGCAAATTTGAGTAGTAAAACTAAATTTGCGTAGCAAAACTCAATTAGTTACAATTGCGCAGTACATTAAGTCTTCATAAAAATTATTCATCTCTGGAAAGATATGGTGAAATTAGTTCTTGGCAACACAACAATAAAATAATTTTTTTGGGCCTTTTTGTAATAAATATTAACGAGAAAAGCTGTGAATGGATTTGGTTTTTGATTTAATAAGTACTCACCTTTCCATGGTAGCCAGAATTATTATAATTTTCAACAGTGCAACCTCGCTTACAAAACAACAGCAAGGAAATGGTGACAAAGAATAAAATACATTTAGATAAACTAACTTTTTTGTATCACAAAGATCTGGTATTCGCGTCCCATTTCAGACCAATTCCAGTCAAATTAAAACATGCAAAAACAATGTAAAGTCCTAGTCTTCGTGTGTTCGCCTCATTTCTATAGTTCTGATGTGCTTGTAAGAGTTGACTTTCTTTTAATTAGAAAACCGTAGCAAAATTGTTCCGGAGAGGAAAGCGCGTAGTCTATTGCGCAGCAGTTTTGCTACAGCCCTGACCACATGTACGATTAATTTTACCTTTCCGACGTTGAGATGATCTGTTAATAAACAAAATAAATAATAGGCTTAGCCATCGACCACAAAAACATCTACAAACAAACTGTCCACATTATTGGTGTAGCAAGAATCGTCGAGTATGCCGATAATAAATCTAAAGCTCTTGCCAGGAAGATCCGTGCTTTTAGCCTTTGGTGTCAATAGCTCTGCAATCGACTTTTTATGTAATAATCTTAGATACGATCCTCTTAATCCGCTTTGTTTGTAATGCTCAGTTTGACAGATTGAGATAAAATAAATTCTCGAGAAGCACTTTCATATTCACTCTCACTCGAAAAGTTTTCTTTGTGAATTGTGAAATTGGAGTAATAATATCACTATGACAAATTTAAATGATGCCGCTGATCTTTTGATTCACCTCGCACGCTTGGAACGCTAGAGCAAAATGTTCAGAAGAATGTCGACAAGAATTGTTGATCACATTTGAAACAAGAAATTCATATTATATTTTGGCAATTTCCATACCGAAATAACTTTATTATGTAACTTTTTCAAATGTAAACAGCAGTATGTCTGGGAAACTTAAATATACCTGGGCAATAGTCGTTCTTTTCTATGCTAGAATGCGTCAATGCCTATCATCAGTTTTATTCCCCCATTATGAAAGAGTGCAAGTCCGTTTAGCGGGCTCATATGTATTATTATTATTATTATTTATTAAACTATACATAAATGTACAGGGTAATATTTACAAGCTAGTAGCTACCAGGGCTTTAAGCTGAATATTATTTGTTTTGTATTAAAGAAAAGTATGTTCATAATTTGTATTAAAAGAAAAGTATGTTCATGATTCGTTGCTATAGGGGCGGTCAGAGGAAGGGAGAGCAGTAGTTCTGACTTCCTCCGACCGTCCCGGGAAAGGTTTTATATACTATCTCATAGATTAAAAATTTGTAAAATTTTGAAAACGTTTTGTATGTTTTGTTCGGAAGGAACCAAAAGGAGATTTTTTTAAGTTATTATTAAATAGTTTGTTACAAATTTCAAGTTGGGAAATCGTCATGCTTTTTGAATACAACAGTAGATATTTCTGCAAAAGTAGTAACATATAATAATATATATAAAATAAAAATGAATTGTTGGCGCCACAGAAGTGGGGACGTGAAAAAAAATGCCAGATTTGAACCCGGATCCTCACACTCAGTAGCAGACGCACTTACCACTGAGCCACGGACACACAAGATGACCTTTATAAAGTCGGATAGTACATTTTCCTTACTGTTAATAAAACCGTCTTATTTATCGATCTTTTATATTCTATTTTTGAATTAAACCAAACTTCTTTACTGCACCACAGCGTCTGTTTAAAATTGACGAAAGCACAATGGACGGGCATTAAATGTTCCAGACTTTTGAACGCTTGATTTTTTTTTCAAATTTCGGAAACTGTCATTCTGCCATCCAGTGTAACGCTGTCTTTGCAGGAATGTGATTTTGTGCTCCCTCTAGAATGTCCAGCCATTAACATTTCAGTGTTGAAATAATTTGGAAACACTGCTGTTTACAATGAGGAATAATGGTTTAGAAACAACATTGTTTTCCACTTCCAAAAAAAACATTAAATGAGTTTTAGTAAAAATTTGTTACAAATTTTCCGATCAGAAAAAGGATCAAAACTGACAAAGAATGTTTCGAAACAAAAGAAAACGATACGCTTATATTATGCCGATTAAACTACTGCCAAAAAACACTGTGATCACCTTCAAGTCGTGACACTTTACTTGGGTTTATTTCATGCTTGGATAGTTTTGCGATAGTCTCGCATCACAAATACGTAAAGACAGAATAATCTATTAAACCGCGAATAGGAAACACCTCTCATCACTTGTTTTTTAGAAACCTTTGTTTTTTTTTGCGAACCTAGAATGGAGTGTCTGTTGGTAATCCCCAATGTCAATCCGCAATTCAGTGGAGTGTTTTAATCTGAAGGACAATGTGAAACTGTGAGTGAGTGTGTGCGGAAGGTTAGGTAGAGGAATAGAAAATATTTGTGACCTGAGCCGGTTGCATCAGTAGGCCAAAACCGAATTAGTATTGTTTGTTGAGTATAAACAGAGTATGCATGACTGATGGGCTTGTTAAAATCAGCATTAAAATAGACCCTCTTTTGGGATTATTTTACTTTTTCTTGAAGAATACATGGATTGGTTCGCTACTTCAACGAGTATTTATTGGTGATATCTTCTTTGATGTTAACATGGTTTTCTGCTTCAAGATTGATCGACACGTTCGGTTGAAGGATGCAGGGAGCGGCTTGTCAAAGTTATGGATCCCTATTGTGTTGCTATTTGTTTGTTTGTAAATGGATTCTACTGTGTTGCGATCAGATGTTTCGAAATTATCGGATCACGGAGACAGATGAGTTCCTATGTTCATGTGCAATGCAATTGTTTTGTTTTCTAACCGTGCGAGATTTTGAATGTGCAATTTTTTTTCTTTGTTTGTTTCTTTGATTTGAAACAAAAGATTTGAAAGATATGTTGAAGAGCTAAATTGTAATGGAATGATATTTGCTATTTGGTTTGACTTCTAACCGCTGTGAATTGCTTTCTTCTCTTTTTCGTGTAATTTAAAGTCGGATGTGATACGATCTGATTTCTTATCTTTTTGATGATAAGTTGAGAATTAATTTTGTGTGCGAATTGAATGAAGATAAGAGTGTAAGGAATGCTTCACAAAATTTAAAGGGCAAAATGACTTAAGCTTGTTTATTGACGGACTTTATTTCTTAGTAATTCGCAGTCGTTTAAGTTACTTTTATCGCCAATTGTAAATATGTATTCACATGAACAGATGCTCAGAAATTTAACGAGAAAAACTGAACAAGAAAAGCTTAAATAGTTTATAACTCCTTGTAAGGCTACAAGTGTAAGTTTCTTTTTTTTTAATTGCGAAGCCGTACTTTTTAATATGCCTTCCTCATTTACTATATTTCTTAGATTATCATTATGCAATTTTCGGATATCCTAATTGGGTAGGAATTGAGGTCTTTCAGGCTTCATTTGACATACTTCAGGGAAAAGCTTGTAGAGGAAAAAAAAAATTGAATCAGAGACGTAATTGGTCAACTTGCGTGGTCAAAAAAAACATAAAACTTTTGAAAGAAATGCCGTCTTATGCAATGCTCAACCTTCACTTCAAATTCATTCTATTGTAGCGAAGAAGAGACACGGAACGGGTTACCTTACTACATGAACGGAGAACAATATTTATTCAATTATTATCACAGGAATCTGCTGAAAGAAAAAACATCCATAATTATAAAGAAAGAAAAGATACAACAAAACATTTTTAATTTATTCTACGAGTTCTGTTCTGAAAGAATGGTGTGAAGTCAGTATCCCCTGACATTGCATTTGAAAACAAAGTACATATTTCCTTTAATTGCATAGCAAGTTATGATCAGTAAATAATTTAAATAATTAACAAAGCGTAATTAAGAAAGAAAACGTATTTTATGAGTAATTAGGTTAAATAAGTAAATAATTATAAACAACCATATGATTATAAATTATTAACACTTAACAATAATAAATAATAAATAGTAAATAATAAATAGTAAATAATAAATAATAAATAATAAATAATAAATAATAAATAATAAATAATAGATAATAAATAATAAATAATAAATAATAAATAATAAATAATAAATAATAAATAATAAATAATAAATAATAAATAATATATAATAAATAATAAATAATAAATAATAAATAATAAATAATAAATAATAAATAATAAATAATAAATAATAAATAATAAATAATAAATAATAAATAATAAATAATAAATAATAAATAATAAATAATAAATAATAAATAATAAATAATAAATAATAAATAATAAATAATAAATAATAAATAATAAATAATAAATAATAAATAATAAATAATAAATAATAAATAATAAATAATAAATAATAAATAATAAATAATAAATAATAAATAATAAATAATAAATAATAAATAATAAATAATAAATAATAAATAATAAATAATAAATAATAAATAATAAATAATAAATAATAAATAATAAATAATAAATAATAAATAATAAATAATAAATAATAAATAATAAATAATAAATAATAAATAATAAATAATAAATAATAAATAATAAATAATAAATAATAAATAATAAATAATAAATAATAAATAATAAATAATAAATAATAAATAATAAATAATAAATAATAAATAATAAATAATAAATAATAAATAATAAATAATAAATAATAAATAATAAATAATAAATAATAAATAATAAATAATAAATAATAAATAATAAATAATAAATAATAAATAATAAATAATAAATAATAATAATAAATAATAAATAATATATAATAAATAAAAAATAATATTTAATGAATAATAAATAAATAATGATAATAATACATAATAATAATAAAACGCAATCAGTAATATACTAAATGATACATAAAAAAATAAGTAAAATAATAATAATAATAAAAAATAATTATTCAAAATGACAGTTACTAGACCGGATCCACGTTGTTTTCATGGGTTGCTAGTCTTGAAATTAAAACATTGTCTGACATTCTGCTCCTTACATTGTAGTTTTCAAATAGTTTTGTTATCCTCAACGAAATATGCTCGATCTTCATTTCGATATTAACTTCCTTAATGATGCCGTCTGACAACCAATAAGTCTCGAATGAAATCTGCTCGGATTTTCGGCACGATAGGTCTTCAACGATTTTTAATCAGGTGCTTAAATACGATGACACCAGAATCAGGTGGAAGTTTACCCTATCAAGTCAAGAGTAATCGGTTTTTTGAGTTTAAGATTATTCTTAAATAGGTTGAAAACCTTAATACTGCAGAATTATTTTGATTTAAAGACACATTTAATTAACCCTTAATGAGATCTTTGATGTACTCGCTCAGTTGCTTCCTCAGTCGGCGCCTGGTTTTCTCTTGAACATGCAGCCTTCAATGATGGCATACCTCTGAAGGCTGCACGTTAACCAAGATGTTCCTTTGCGATTCGACGATAGTTCCGTATCATTATAACTTCAGGCTTAATTGTATGTATGCTCACTGGCCAAAACAGCGACACTACACTTTTGTACAGTAACACCAAGTTTCACTCCAGTCAATTATTTAAACCCTTACACGTTACTTCATTCCCGACTTCAGCAAAAATCCTTTAAGTTGGTCCAGTCAAGTTTTGTTTTCTGGCCAATGAGATAGAGGTGTGTCTTGTTACGAGAAGCAAAAGAAATTTATGCACATATGCAACATATACGAGTACCCACAAATGTTTCATTCCTTTCGTTCGCTCCATCCAGAGATTTAAATTAGTGTTGAACATAGCAATGTTAGTAACTGGTAGCCTTAGAGCCAAGCCAAGCAGCGTGTATACAACGAAACGATTACTTCTCCAGGTGAACACGTCGTTGAAGTGCTGCAATCATTTGTTAGCTATTTCAAACCCCTTGCCATGCGCTTGATGTTCTGTGTTTCTGTGCACTCATTATTCAAATATCCGACACAACCATGTACCACCAGTTCGTATCCTATCCTCGCTATGAATGTACCTTGGCATTATGGGTACACTTGTACCTTGGCTCTGTGATAGTTGATTCTTCACTTTTGTTTTGTGAAGGTGGTCCTCCCTCGCAATTTTTCATTCTGTGTCTTTTATTCAACCAACAACAATATTGTGTTTAAATGATGATAATTCAATAAATGAAGTGTTTAATTTGCGTGTCCTTTCAATGGTTTTATAGTAGTAACACCGAGAAGGTCATAAACTCTTCATCAAACATTCACTACCACAAGCATTTGCACGCACTGTATTGTTTGATATTACCTAACGAGACGACGACGACGGGCTAAACAAGGGGGAATAAGTGCAGATACCAGAGATATTTAATATTTATGAGGTAGGATTGAAGCATCATCACCGAAATCCTCAGCGCCAGCCACAAGCATTATTCAACGCATCTAAACAATACAATAGTGATGGGAAGTAGGGGAGAAGAGTCCTTTGCTTTGATTCTCCCTTCAGTGTTGCGTTTCGTTTTGTGCTGCTGTTGTTGTTGTGTTTCTTTCTTTCTTTTTTTTTGTTTTGATTTATTCATAACTGTTGTGTGGCATTGAACTGGAATTTCCACAACAAAAAAATATTATGCGTTTATGCGAGAAAAGGCGAGGCGAACTCTGAGCCCTTCGTCCTTCTCAATATTGAAAACCCTAAGTATTATCGAAAACTGCCCGCCCAAAAACTGTCCAAAGGGAAAGTAATATATCCAGGCAATATGTTCGTATAAAAACATTGGTGATGAACTTATGTGAAAAAAGATACAATTGATCTGATCCTTCCTGCGTTCTATTCGAATGACATTTGGTAAATGATGACAGAATAATAAAGAATTGCGATCACATAAGAGCTACCTATACCTACGAGTAAATTGATACTGTATTCATTGTTGCTGCGCGAAGCCTGCACACTTATTTACACTTAAGGTAGTTTTTTTTTGTTTTTTTTTTTTATCTACCATTGCTGCAAATAAGGGAAAGCATCATCAGTTTCTTGAAAATCAGGCATCATGCAGCACGAGTGCATGATGAAAAAGTAAACACACACTTAACTGAAAACGAGTGATTGATGGTTGAGTTTTGCTGGAGTCATTTAGTGATAAACGTAAAACTATTTTGTAGTTTTAATTCTGCACTTCCTGCTTTCAATTTTATTTGACAAACTTTCCGATTTTGGAAAGGTAGTGTTGTTTAGAAAACAGCAAAATTGTGCGGCATCCAGTTAACTTGAACTTTGATCCACATAAATTTAAAAATCTTCACGGCAAACCGACGATAGACCAAAGCTTCACCTAAGGGTATCCATAACCTTTCCAATTGTATATTGCGATGACTTAATTTGAATTCAAAAATAGATTTGTGCAATGTGATCCGCAATAGAAGCAGACTGTCAAGATTTTACTTCCTCTTTCAAGTTTGTTTAATCAGTGAAACTACAACAGATATCATCACTCATTCGAAATATTTACGGCGATTTAAACAAAAGACCCAATGTTTTAAACAAGCTTATGTTTCTCAACTATTTTAGTGAAATTTGCTGACACAATGTGGGCGCTTAATGCGTTACCTAAATAATATTATTACCTGTAGAAGAAGATAACTCAAAATTTATTATTTTTTTGTTGGCATTTAAATTGCCCATAAGAAAAGTAATAACTAATTAGAAAATGTTGGACAGTTGATGTGACATACAAATTTTACTTAGTCAGAAAAATTCTTGACTAGTGATCGTTAAAGTGTTTTTATCGTTTACCCACTTTGAAATCTCTGAAATTATACTATTTATTTTATTGTTTAAAAATGTTTAAATGCTTGTCAACTCCCAAACAAAAGACCAAATTGCAATAGAAATGTACTGGGATATATTTTTTTGCAACTTCTTTCTTTCTTCGCCGTGTTTTTGAATGGATAGAATTTCCCAGTCATGACTTTCGTTTGGGATTTGCAAACATCGCGAACATTGAGTATGTAAATTTTGCACTTTTTGAGGAACAAAAGAAGGCAGTTAGAACTCCAACCTTACTTTGTGTTTCAATTATGAAACTTTTTGAGAGATGAAAGTTTAACGATATTTCATAGTTTCACAGGAACACCGTCAATTTGTACAATTTTACAATTCACTTCCGATGGTTTATGTCAAAGAAAAAAATTCTGAAACTCAAAATCGGTAAATTCTTGAGAGCCGAAAACAAAGTACTATATTCTTTGCTGCATTTTTGTTAGGACAGTTTTATTTTTAATCATAAAAAGGTTGTTTGATGTTTCTGAGGATTACTCTATAAACATTTATGCAGATGATGCACAACACGACTGTATCGTACATATAAACGACGATTTATGAAAAATCTATGATTGGGGAAAATCCAATGGTCTTGTAGTAAATCCTAAAAAATCAAAGTGCATTGTTATTTCAAGAAGAAAATCGCTGGATCTTTCTTCCAATTCTTCTCCGTGGTGCTGCGATAGAATATGTTCGTACGGTGAACAGTCTAGGTATTGTTTTTAACCGAAACTTAACTTGGGATGACCACATAAATAAGATTGTTGGAAATAGTATACGGCGATCTGCGCACACTGATTAACTACTACCGAAACATGTTTGGAAAAACGCTTGAAGTTCCCATTCTGATGTCCGGTTGCGAAGTTTTGGCAGACTGCGGCCGAATGAAGCTCAATGTCGCATTTAATAATATCGCACGTTACATTTACCGCCTGAGGAGATTGGATCACGTGTCTAGTTTCTCAAAAAATATGTATGCGGTATGTCTTTTTACAACTTTTTTAAATACAGAAAGCTTAATTTGTTATTTAATATTCTCAAATCACGCCAACCTTTGTATCTCTTTAGTAGGTTTCAATTCTTAGCATCACCGGGACTTACTAATCTCCTTGCGACTAGGTTCTCATGTCTGGCATCTGAACGATAGTTTTTCGTAAAGCCGCTCCCGAATCACATCCGCGAAACAGGTAGTGAAATGAGATTCCGTGAAAAATTGCAGTCTTTTTTCCTCCTCTTAGAAGAACAACAACATAAACTTTGCCAACCTTAGTTAGACCTTTAACTTTTATTTCTTTTTTTTTATATTTTCACTCTTATACTTTTTATTTAATTGTTATTTAATTTTTTACTTTAACTTAAATGTTCAATCTAACTTTAAAACTTTTTCCTTTTTATCTTTATAAGTCTTCTTATGTGCATTCTACATAGAGCTGTAAATTTATAAATAAGATATTGTATCTTCCTTAACAAGCATACTTTAGAACAAATAAATAAAAAAAATGTGTGCGAAATGTCAACAACGTCGTCACGATTAATTGAACATTAAACACCACAGCAAAAGCATTGGCTTCTAAATGCACTGAGATTGATGTGTGCTGCTTATGTTGCATCGGACGTACATGCCCCATAAAATTTTAGCGAAAATATTGTCTTAAAATCGGTTCCAGAAAAGAAATACTTCAGAAATTTTATGAGGTCGGAACATGTATAAACTCTATAATTTTAAATGTTTTCTTTGATGTGGCCAGTGAATATTTTTTAATGTTTTTTGATAAAATTTAATTTACTTACATTCGTTGAGTGACCGATGATTTTTTTCTTTTTTTCTTTTCCGTAGCTTTCAAATTTATTGTCTTGTTTCTTATTTCTTCACCTCATATAAATATTCTTAACTAACTGTGAAAAAAATTCTGCATTAGACGTACAAGTTTGCAGAAGTAAATAAGTCGAACATTCTCTTGTTTACTCAATCTCAGAACATTTTGAACGACTTTAAAGGCAAATTACAGTTTTTTTTAAAATTAAAAATCGAGCTTCTCATTCGAGTAAAAGGTTATCGTCATATTAATAAATAAATAATACATATCTTTTAAACAATGTCAAGTGCCACTTAGGATAATTGTGAAAGAAGGTAGAATCACAAAAGCGCTAGCTTGCAATTTCCTTTTGTTTTGTTTTGTTCCAGCACCAAGGAGACTTTAAAACCAATTGCTTTTAATATCACATTTCATTCCTCTGGCCAGTACTAAAGATACTTTTTAACTTAACTTCAAACTAAAACAACCCCAAACGAGGAAGAATAAAAACCATGCACTCAGCTTAAATTTTCGATTTATTGCGTTACCAGTTCACTAGATTTAAGTTTTAGTGATGCACGCACTACAGAAGAACATTTTAAGATTCTTACGATTTTAACTTTGCAATGGTCAAATAAATTAAATTTAATATTTTTTGTCATAGTCTAACAATAAATCAGTTTTCTCTCACATTGTTTACTGTTTTTGACTTCTTCAATTATTTTTATGTTTCAAATGCTTTTATTTATTTGATCGTTTATTTTTTAATAATCGTTTTCTATAATTTAATTCATAATCATATCCACCAAATCGTTAAAAGAAGTTTCATATTTCATCGTAATACGAATTTAAAGATTTATATTTATTGGATTGGGCTAACGTAACCCAACGTAACATTGGCGAAGCATTTTATTTTTTAATTTTATTATAATCGTTTAATGAGTTTATTTCGTCTTAAAACATGGTATGCCCTTCATTTCACGATATTAAGCATTTTTCAATTTTCTTTTGAAATCTTTGTGCCTGACAGATTTTGTTTTTTTATAAAAAAAAATTGGTTTTCGAGATTTTATAGTTCGAACTTACGTTAGTTTAAGTCCATCTTATTTGGCAGCGGTATATGCGGAGGATTGAGCTGGTGTGCTATCTATGTGGAAGAGAATTTTTTGCTTTACCAAACGTGCCACTTTTTCTTCAAATCTGTATAGACTCGGCGCAAAAAATTTAGTGAACGTAGAGCCCGCTTTCCTCCTTACGTTTTCTAAATCGTCAACCAAAATTACTCCTTATTTTGAAGCAGCCCAGCCTAGTGAAGTCTACTTACTTACGTTTTACTACTGCTTGCTGTTTGCTGGATCAACGGTCTGATTACTGCCTTAAAATGGAGTCACACATGCGCCTTTTGTCTAATATGGATAAACGCGGCAGTCAATTCGTCAATATCTTTTCATTAACTGTATGTGAAGAATATCGTAACCTGCTCGTTCGAGAGGCTTCCCATTTCAACATAGTAAAGTTTTGAAGACAAATCCCCTGATACAATCTTTGGCAACAAAACTTGATTGATTTGGCTGACTTTTTTTTATATAGTAGTTAAAACATTTCGCTACAAGACATTATACCGCGACAGAGGTGCCATCTTTTCAAACAATCCTCTTTTATGTATACAAATCTCAGTTTCCAGCTCAGTGTTCTTGAAAAAAAATTTTAGGGAGTAATTTGTTTGTCTCCAAATTAAGGGCTCTACAACGGGGAGTGGATTGTTATACCACTTCCCATATATTCGAATCATGCTTCAAGGACAAAAGTAGGACTTAACTTCTAAACGTTAAATTTAAGAAAAAAACTTATGAAGGAATATGAAACAAAATGTATAAAAATGAAAAAATATATCTTTTGCAGTGGGAATATTTTCAGTTAGATCTTTTCACCGCGTTTAAAAAACTATGTGTTCATATTTATTAAAAGAAATCAATTTTGCATGAAATGTAAAAAGTATTCGTCTATCTTTTAGCAGCTGTTTTTCTGTATGATCGTTCTTAACTTAATCACTTTTCAATGAATATATTTTGTAATTCAATATTTTCCTTTCAACTTGACAAAAATCGTTTTACTTCCTTATTGAAAACTTGGAAATATATATGCCTGCCATATGTTGGCGTTCTAAGCCAACTCTAATGCTTGATGCCAATGCATTTAACCTCCTTGATATTTTCAGCTTGTTTTCGGTTACAAACACATCTTCTTATTTTGTGTTTGTGACAGCTCATTTAAAGCACAAACAATTCAGAAACACACGTCCCATTTGAACGTAGTAACCCATCAGGTCTAGAATATTTTCAAAAACCTTCCTATTGACACTTCATTCATTTATCCATATGTTGAAAACAAAAACAGAATCAAAAAACAAAAAAACAAAATCTCTACAGTTACAATGCTTCGTCGATTAAATGTTATAAATATCCGCTATCTGCGTCTATATCCACATACATATGCGTACAACAAACAGAAAACACACCCAATAACAACTATTTTCCACCCTCAAGTTCACATGTTAACTTCGATCCACGAGGCAAAGGTATGTAGTATGTACATAAATACAAATATAAGTATATTGTATTTGCTGGGCTTTTGGGATTTATCGGCGGCTTTCGCCCAACCTAAGCCCACCTCCCAAAAAGCCTATACTACTACCGAAATATTCAACTCTGGTTCTGTATGTCGACTAGCAGCACATTCACAGTTAATGCAGAGAATTCCAGAAATTCTGTTTCTGACGTGCCTGCGTTGTTTTTGTTCTCCATGTTTTCAACATTACCACCGAAAACAACATTGAATGTGGCTGCCGCCCATTAATCCACCCACTCATCCCTCGATGCCTGAATCAAATCAGGGAGTCAACGATTCTATTGTACATCTACAGCACAGCTCACAGCTCACAGCTCACTTGTGTGTACCACGCGAAATATGCGTGTGCAACTTCCTACCAAAAAAAACACAGAGGGTGCTGGGATCGGGGACGACCAAGTGTTGTCTGTTTAAGCAGTCTCGTTCTTCTCTTGACGGTTTGAATATTTAACGCACCGTTTTTTGGTGCTTTTGCTGTTGTTATTTTTAGTGGTGTTGGGCATCAACTTCTGCGTAATGTTTGCGTTTATTGGAATATTCAGATAAGTTTTTCAACATGGTGGTAACGATGGTGGTGGTGGTGGGTATGCTTATGTACTTTACATAGTGTACTAGAATTCTCAAATTGATTTTTTTTTTTAAGGGATGTACAATGCTTTCAAATGAGAAAGAAAAAAGGAAAATGTTTTCCAACCACCCTCTAGCTAAAGGCCCAAAACAGTTTCAGCTTCCGTTTTGCTTTTAGGAAAGGAATTTAAATAAAGCACCCATATTTGATAAACACACCCTATCTAGCAAGCAAAAATAACAAAAAGAAGGTACTTTGAAGAAAAATTCCAGATTGTTTTCTTCCCCATTTTCTTTTTTTTTTCGTTTAAGCTTATAAGAAAACGGCATCACGATATTTGATCGTTGGTGCGGGTATGATACTGACACAGTCCGAATTTAATAAACCATAATAACGTAACTTTAACAGTAATTTGTTTGAAATTTATTACTATGGCGCCTACACTCCAAAGCACCATTCGCCTTTCAGCGCAGATGCCAAGCGACAACCATATACCTATACTATGCATAATTACACGTCCGCTTCACCACTCGTGGTCATGGGGTTATGTAAATGACTATTGTTGTTTGGTGTAGGATTGCTCGCAATAAATAACATTGATTGTCGTATTAAAAATCGGTCGGACAGGTATGTTAAACAGAATTTGAACACAGTGAGATCCCAAAATACACATGGAGCTGAATTGAATCAAATCGGGAAAATCCTCATCACTATTAACACAACAATAATTCTTTGGCATTTAGAGACGCGCTCTGAAGGTGTGAAGTTATATGTTGATATTTATCACACATAAAAAAAGCTTTAATCCGCTAAGAAGCAATTGTTGTGTCGCTTTAACAAAAATATCCCGCATGGAATAATTCCGAATTATGCACACACACAAGGCCCGAAAGCAGAGAGAATCGGCTTAAGTATCTCCACATCGTTGGAATGCATTTGGCTAAAAAAAAAAATTATAAAATGTGATCTTTAGCTGTGTCGTGTGTGCATAATGTTATCTTCAAATAAATGTTGATATAATTTTTAAATTTAACATGACCTATTTTGTCTTGTTAAAGATAATTGCACGTTCGGAAAAAATTAATCGAGGCTAAGAAAAGACAAACCTTTTTAAGAAGGGGCGTATCTCATTTAAACAATTTTAATCCATTAATATACAAGTGATTCTAATCTGATGATTGTCTGACTGAACTAACGTAAATTGAGAAACGTTCTAGCGAGTTTTTTCCATGAATATTACTATTTTTATTTGACTAATTGAAATAATTATTTTGAGTTTTTGGTTTCTTTTTAAATTGTATAAAGTTAATAAAATTATCGCTAAAAGATTAACCACGTGAGGCCGTTTCCCTATCATAAAAGTTCTTCAATTTGTCAGAAATGGAAAGAAAGATTGAGTTTTGTTTTTTTGGATTGACTGACCAACTGCAAAATCTATAAGTTGTGTTCAAAATAATTTTCATACCAGATACACTCTACAATTCCTCAACGTCAACTCAATTCGGAGAGGAACGCATCAAGTCATGTCCCTTAGCTTTCTTTCTACACCTACACAAAATTGTAGTTGTAAAGAAACTCCAAGATTCTTGTTGGGATCGCAGATGTAGCTCACATATTGTGGTCTGTCAGTCAAACAAATATATTTCCTTTGCTTACTTTGACACCAGGCCAAATGTTTATTGAAAAGTTTCGATTGGTTGGAATAGTGGCTCACTTTTCACACATTATGAAAGGTCTTGTGTTGTAAATACAATTCATTCTTGGGCGCCATCGTCATCATTATAAAAAAATAAATTAAGGGGTCTATAAAGTTTTTTGTTTGCTAATTCACCACTTGTAAACTTTAATGCATCATGTTTATTTTCGAAAAATATGATTCGTATTTCAAATGACTGATCAACAACTCAAAAATGTTTGGGTTTGACGCAAGTGATTTACAAGATTGTATTTATCTTTTATTTATCAATTCCGATATTTAAGAGGCAGTCGTAAAAATACTGGTTTAACAACAGCTTTTCCAACAACATGTATGTTTTTGAGAGAGAGAGAGCCACTGAACTTCGTAGTTAAATAGACGGTTTCGTACCCAAAGGATGCTTATGGAATCCTATTACTAAGTCCCCGCTGTCCGCCGGCTGTCACCTGAACTGTAAAAGAGATATACCTTAACTTTTCACACAATGAGTGCTTTAATGGCTGCTAAAACAACGAATAATAAAAATTATATAAAGTTAAAAATAAGAGAAATTCTATAATATTTTGAATTGACTAAAAAAACTCCACTCAATTTAACAAAAAAAAATTACAAAATTTAATGTAATGACAAGAAAAAATCTGGGAAGGTACGGAACCCTTCGTGTGCGTATTTAAATTGCACTTGGCCACTTTTTTTTACACGGCTTCCAACTTTTGAAATTTGACAGTGTTGAAATAACAAACCTAGGAAACTAAGTTTCAACTGCACATTGTCTGTAAAGATTTGAACGGAATAGTGTTTCAAGAATCAAGGCCAGCCATTTACATGCTAACAGAAAATTAAACGGTTCCGGCGCTCTTTTTCAATAAACTCCTTTTTTAAGGAAGATACATTCGTAGGTCGCTTACATTCATCCCAATTACATTCGATTCAATTGACAACTGAGTCTTGACCATGCTCAATTCAGTAAAGAGAATCAAGTTTATGTGTTTTTCACCAACCTGTATTTGGTTTGATTTGTCGATGTAAGTAGGTAAATCTGCACGTTATTTTCTAGATTTTCCTCCAAAAAGTTGGTATTTTGGGTCCGGTAATTATTCATTATATTGTTTTTTGGAATGGCTTAAAATATCGGAATGCAATTATACGCAAAAGTTTGTTTGGTTTTGTTTTGTTTGTTTTTTTTTTTTGAAAACTGTTAGGAGTTTTTGAATAGTGGGTATATTCAAAGTTAAGTTAAGTTATTTTTATCCTGCAAATCATAAAATTCGCATTTTTAAGGTCTCAATTATAAAAAATCTATTGCTTATCACATGTCGTAAATTATAAAATTGTATTTTGAAAAACAAGCGCTTACAGGAATTGAAATTCATACAAACTTCCAAAAAGATATTCCTAATAGTTCTCACTGTGGGTGCTCGTGGCTCAGTGGCAAGTGCGTCTGTTGCTGAGCATGTGGACCCGGATTCAAGTCTGGATTAGATCATCTGGCATTTTTTTCACGGCCCACATCTTGCGAGTATATGAAAATCGATCCAGTGAGTACAAAACTGTCAAAAGGGCTTCTGGGACAGTTCGGAGTCGGCAGTTAGCTGTAGGTTCAATCCCCACCATTTGCGAAAAATGTAAGACTCACAAATAAATGGTGAAGCCAGGCCATGGCCTTCAAGAGCTGTTGCGCTACCAATTTATTCTTTTTTTTTAACTATAATTGCGAAAAAAGTCAACAATAGCAGTACAAGTGACAGCTTGAAAGTGATCGAGCCTGAGGACTTTTTCCATTCAAATTCGATCTCAGGAGTCGAACTGAATCACAATTTTAATTTAAAAGTTAATGACAGGAATGCTCAAATCATATGTGGGCTGAACGAAAATGGATTTTTTAATCACGCGCTTTCGTGTTATCTAATAAGTCTTGCAGCATGGCGTAGCTTGAGTAAATGAGGCGAACATTCGAACTTACTACGCCATTATTTTATGTCATTTATTCATTCTTGTGGGAGCATGTTGGTTGCACAATAGTTTGCATTGTTTTATATTTAGCAGCCCGTCTAAGGTTTTATTTTCAAAGAAATCAATCCCTATATATAAAGAAATAATATTCCCCGAGAAATTAGCATATTCCGACAGGTGTATCACATATCAATGCTTTGTTTTGTTGAACATGTTTACTAAAAATAAGTGAAAAGGTTGTAAACCCTTAAACCATTTAGGCACCTATTATTTATAGATACTCGATTTAGTTCTTTTATAAAGTGTAAGTGATGGGTCAATGAATTCAAATAATTTATTTATAGATTTCATACTGATAAATAATCGTTTCCATAAAACCCATAAATTACTTTTCCTTTTCAACGCACAGGTCAATTCACATGCATCCTTCGATAGCACATGAAAGGTAATCATAGAGAAATCATAAAACTAAAAAGAAAATATAAAAAAAGAGGATTGTTCGAATATAGACAAAAATGATGGTCGAAACCCCTGGGAACATGGCCACTTTGGGTCACATCTATTGTGTTTCGATATGTTCATACTAGTTTCATAGGGTTGATGGTTGACCTATCAAACATTAACAATTTATTGATTGGGTTCACGTCCTCCAACAAAATATTAAATAAAATTTACGGAGAATTCTAAGAAGAACTCCTTTGTTGCATTGCATGCCGCTTCCAATGGTATATTTAGAAAAGGTGTTTAAATGTGTGGTATCGGCGATTCAATGTGTCAAAGTGCAAATATGCAGAGGATTGTTTTACCTGTTTCAATAAAGCAATAAAATTATATTTAATTGATCAACCCTGTGTCTCGTTTTACTGACCACATTAAAAAATAATGAGATGTTACAAATTCGAGAATCAGGAAAAAAAAATACAATTTAACTTCCTCCAGAGACGGTCAGATAAAGAATTATGAAAACAAAATCAAAAACTGAAACTGGTACTATTTTCGATGGCAGTTAATTTTGTTTTTATGCGTCTCTCGGTCATATATTTCTCATAATATTGTAAATGATATGCCGTTTAACGCAGAGACCAACGTGTGGTTGCCAACCTACCTTGGGGCCTCCAAAATGGAGACACCAAGAGAAACAAATAAAAATCATGTTTTTTGGGCTTTTATTTATTTTTTTTTTTTCATTCAAATTGGAATTTCAGCTATGCATTTTTATAACTCGTAAGAATAATAATTTTTCAAACCTCTCTCAATGAATACGTAGAAGTTCGAATGTCTCACAAGGCAAAGGATGGCGTGCAACAATAAAAATCCGCAGAAAAAAAAATAAAAAATAAAGAACAACATCTGAGAAACATATTATTCAAATGTGTGTTTTACAAGTTACCTTTCGCTGTCATAAATCATAAAGTGATCCTTTTTTGATTTTCTATTTGGTCTGGAGACGGCGGCAACGACGAACACGACCATGAAGCTTGTATTTGTGTATATTCGAAATGTGAATTTCATTGGACATGTTCTCTAAATAAGATAACTTCTCCAACAACACCAAGCTCACAAGATCGACGTTGTTTTTTTTTTTCTTTCTTTTTTTCTGTCTTTGGGGTCAAAACGAAGTCCTATATTCCAATCTATATATATTTTTTTTTATGTTGAAGAGAAAAGTCGAAACTTTATTGATGATCGTTTTGTATTTTATATTATCTTTCCAGGTGAGAAACCGTTTAAATGTGAACATGAGGGCTGTGATCGGCGCTTTGCGAATTCGTCCGATCGCAAGAAACATTCACATGTGCATACGTCAGACAAACCCTATAATTGTCGGATCAACGGCTGTGATAAGTCATATACTCATCCATCGTCACTGAGGAAACACATGAAGGTAATATTTTATTACAACTATATTTTGTCACATGAAACATTTACAATATGAATAAAATAAGAAAAAAAAAATGTCCTTGCTTCAAATAAACATTTTTTCTTAAAACAGACCGAAGAAAATAATTAACAAAATTCAATCCTTTTATATATAAAAGAAAATTTGCTCACAATTTGAAATTTTATTTTTTTTTGTCAATTTATGAATATTTTTTGTTCATGTATTGATAACTCTTAAAATCAGGCAGAAATGTAGATTCATAATTTTTAATTAATGTTTCTGTTGCTTCACGCTACCATTTTTAAAGCAAACAATTCACTAAAAATGTGTTCTTAAACAATATTATTTACTAAATGTTTCTCTGGCTAGCATAGCATTTAGTGAAAAGATTTCTAGAACCTTTTTTTTAAAAAAAAAACTCTTAGTGAAGAGAACAGATCCATTTGCAATGGTAAAGAGTTCCATACTTTCATGGTTTAAATAAAGAACAACTGCGATGAAGTTATATTGCGAAATCTTGGTAAAATAAAATTGATGGTTCAGGTTGATATGCGTGAATTGATACTGCTTTTTTACAATTCACAAGAAGCATCACCAACCCTTGCATTTAAAATGCCTTCAACTGGATATGGACTATATTTTATCACGTTTTAACATATTCATTACGCTTAAACGTATTTTATCAAATAAAAAAAAAAACGTTAAGGTAAGCTGACTATCTTAATTTTCCCATCAATTATTGGAATTCTTCTTCGTTTTTGACCCAATTCAGTGTTCTCCGAGAATACTCATCATTTTCCTTATTTGAAAACCACTCATCGATTTCATTTTTATTTGGATAGATTAAAGATATTTGAGCGAGTAACTAAGCCTTGTTTTTTTTTATAATTTTCCTCACGGAATTATAATAAATTCTCGAATTGAAAGATATCTTATTCTCGCACTTATTTGCTTTCACTCAATTCGCAGTATTTTATTCGCCACTCTAAATATACTGGAGAGTGCACTATTATTATTCATTTTTGAAAATAATAAAAAATTTACTCTTGGTGCACATGTCTCCATCGAGTCTTAAATTCTACTTCAGCTGGGAACATTTTTGATACCTAAAATTGCATAAGGTAGGAAGCTTTGTGCTTCTCAATGATTTCTAACTTAAAAAACATATATGAACCTGTGATGTTCCGCTCCTTGCGAATAAACTTCACAATTGATGCAGCTTTCGTATCCTATGCCTGACATATATTTATTTTCAGCGCTCAACGTTATTGTTTTGCTTTTATCATCTGAAGAACGTTTGCTTTTTTAATGTTTTTTGCACATGATAAGCTGAAGAAATGCATTTTAATCTTGAATGCTTTCCTTGGACTTTCTCGGTTGCACCTGGCTCTTTTGCTCGTATACAGTTTCCTTTTCTTGACGACGTTTTTTAATCTTAATTGAGAGACCCAAATGAAAGTGTTTTCATAGTTGCGCTGAATATTGTGTCTTTTGAAATAGCGAATTAAAATTTTTTAAATCAATCATGGCAGTGATCTCACTTTCACTTTTGCTAATAATTTGATCTGTTTGATTCAGTATTGATACTCTAATTCATTTAATCCTTTTACTATACGAAACCATTTTAAGATCACTTTGTTATCCATCTGTCTGTCAGAACCTTTATTCTGAGAAACGCGCAGAGGTATCAAGTTCAAATTAATACCAAATATTTATGACTGCACTGCCTTTAAGAAGAACAAGAAATTAAGCTTCTAAATCGACGCAGTCAAAAGGTACGGTTTTTTGGCCTATATAAATCATACTCGCAAGACACGATTTCAGGGATACCCGAACTTTATACTATCACATAGATGTCACTGACAGTACTACCAACCTAAATAGAAAGAAAAATTTCCAAATCCTTCGACGGGCGCAGTTTAAATTCATATGTCACCCTATTTTTTGGACACAGTAGTACATACCTGTAAGTTAGTACGGAACCTTCGTTGTGGAAGTCCTCCTGGCAATTGGCTAGTTTTTTTCAAATCGTTATGGCTATTCATGGACGGATACTTGAGTATGGTTTACAATTCATCTGAGTTAAAAAGGTGCCAAAGTTTTTGTTCAACTCTTCCACATGAAGTTTCTTTAATCGTCGAGCGCATTAACAATCTCAAGTTTATAATGCGAGGTACTTTTTTCCAGATGTGATTAAAATTCGTTTGACGAATAATTCGGCACAAACGCGCATCTGGTTGTACCATAGGAATATGACATTTTTCGATTCCCGTCAATCCCACTGTAATTAGAAAGTGTCTTTAATCCTTATATATAACAAGTAAGCTTATTGGGGTGTCTTTTCTCACTGGTAGAGGTTTTTTAAGGTTAAAATGGAGGTACCTCGATACTTCTTTCATATGCAAAGTTTTCTCGCCTTTTTTCAAATGTTGGTTTGACTCTAGTTAAAAATCGTAGTCTTATATTGAATAAACCAAGAGTATTTTTCAAGGTTGCTTACATGAAATGCACATTTTTCAAGCACATTTGAGTAGCGAAACTAATATTTAAATTTTACTTTCAGGTTCACGGAAATTTGGATGAGAAATCACCATCTCACGGCTATGATAGCGAAGGCGAAGAATCAAGTTCGTCGAGTATAGTTACAGGCGGTGCGCAAACTCCACCTTCAGCGCGCCTCACCGATTCGGGGGCAAAGTCTTCACCGATGTCAATTAAATCTGAGTCGAGTGGCCTCGGACATGCACACATTGCAAGAAGTGCAGTCAGTGGCATCAGCAATAATAACGACTCAAAGTCACCCGCGCTTTTAGTTTCTGCATCGTCATACCTACCGCCACCTTTAGGACCACCACCATCACATCATCACCATTATCATGGTTCAACAGCCGTGCCAACTGGTTCGCCGGGCAGTTCAGCAGCAAACTCTGCTACAATGTTAGTCACTAGCCATCATAATCATCATTTACTATATCACCCATCACAACATCATCCGCCGGCGGAATGGTATCCCACTACTGCTCCAGTAACTGGTGAAACAATGAACCACCCTCTCAACCATTTCGGACACCATCACCATCATCTAGTGCATCCAGGGGCGGCAACAGCATATTGAAATATATGCAACGAGTAGGCATTTTTGCATTTTTCTCAACTTCTTACAAGTCTATAGTTTGATAACTAAATAACTATCAGATTTGCATGCAAATTAAGTTCTACATAAAGAAGCCTAATAGGAAAATTACCTATCGTCTATGTGAATGTTATGGTTTAATCACTCAATGTGCTTATTTATATAGTATATGATTTTCACATACAAATAAAAGCTTTTCTAGTACAAACTAAAACCTTATATTATACGTAATTTAATATGTAAATAAATGCTAAACAGTAAATTTAAACCTACCCCCGCCCCCTCCTCATAACCATCTCACACTCAAAAGTATTGCAGCAGAACTATAGTATTTTTATATGTAAAACAATTTATAACGCCACTGTCTTAGATAATATGATACTATCTCTTTGTGACATCCCCCCACTTTGCATACATATATTTAATATTGATAAGAGGTAAACACAAATACTAAATACATATGTTTATGTGTGTGTGTGTGTGTGTTTTATGACTACACACATACATACATATTTAAATATGTACATTTGAAAGTAAACCAAATAGTGCCTGTTGTCACTCTGTATCTACTTTATTAAGCTAATTAAATAAATTTCTAAATACGTACAGCCTTGGTCTCTCTATACAATACATAAAACTATAACTTAAACATTTAAAATTGCAAAAACAAAAAAAAAACAAAAAAAATAAACAACAACAGATTTAGAAAATAATTTTGTTGATTTGAAAGAAATTTAAGAGTACTAAAAGTTGTTTATCTACAAACATATAAATATTCAATTATACTTTATTTACTTTGAGCAACGTTTTATCTTTATTATTATTTTATTTTTATTTTTTTGTTATATATGTATATTTTATTTTTCTTTTGATTTTTGTAAATACGTTCGCAACAATGTGTACTTTTTTTATATGTATTATACAATTTTGAATGTGTAAATTATTATTATTATTATTATTATAATTATTATTATTATTACGATTGTAGGTAGGTGATGACGAAATAAATCAGATAACGAATAATTTATTCATATAGAATAACAATTTGCATTTTTATTTAATGTTTCAGCTAGAGGAAAATGTATCGAGGAATATCTTGAATGACTGGTAATTCAATAAGAGAGCATGGGATATCTAGCACTATCGCAGGCAGTTTAAAAGATATAAAAAGGTCTAAAAATTGTGACACGGGTATAATAATGTTCAAAAAAGACCGCTAAAAAAATGAGACATGCTTTGTATATTTTTTCGCCGCATTTAATTCACAAAGCTCCAGGTTAAATAGCTCCAGTTAAATAATCTGGCGACTTGATTCTGAAGCACTTCGAAATCAACAGTACTTCTTTACAAATATACCAAGTACACAGAGAGCCGCTCCTATGTAACTTTAAAGAAGTACATGACCAAAAAATCAAACAAACTCGAAAAGCAGTCGGACCCGTACCCGCTTAGTTCCGAACCACCGTAAAAAATTAAGCACTTAATGTTTTTAAAAATTGCTGTGAAAAAATGCTGGAAAAAACGTTTTTTGAAGGGGGACCCCCATTAGTTTACTTTTATAATTGTATTGGGTTGGCAACTAAGTAATTGCGGATTTCACTCATAGATGGCTTTAGTAGTATTTTTAGGTTTGCTGACGTAATCGAAATGCCAAACACATTTTGTTATTTGATAGTTGGTACTTCAACTGTTAATCAGTAAAAATTTTTTTTGATCGGTTGTGTAGTTTTTGTATGGCGTCTGTTGAAATTACGTCATATTTTGCTTTTTTATTTCCGGAAAGGAAAAAACGCATCGCAAGTTCACAAAAAATTATGTGCTGTTTATGGTGACGAAGCTTTAAAAGAACGCCAGTGTCGAAATTGCTTTACCAAATTTCGTTCTGGTGATTTTTTACTCAAAGATGAAAAACGCTCTGGTCGCCCAGTTGAATATGTTGACGAGCAATAATCGATTCGGATTGTCACAGTACAACACGTGAGATAGCAGAGACGCTTCATGTATACATACATGCATTTAAAATCGCTTAAAACAACATGGCTATGTACGAAAACTCGATATATGGGATCATAATGAACTGAAGGAAAATCATTTAACATAACGCATTAACATCTGCGACTTGTTAAAGAAACGTAATGAAAATTGATAATTGATTAATAAATGGTGATGAAAAATTGGTTGTTTAAAACAATGTCAATCGGAAAAGATCGTGGAGCAAGCCAGGTGAACCAGCTCAAACAACATTAAAAGTTGATATTCATCAAAAGAAAGTTATGTCATCAGTTTTGTGGGGCTACAAGGGAACTGTCTACTTTGAACTTTAACCACCCAACCGAACGATCAATTCAGATGTCTACATTGAAAAAGTAACAAAATTGAACAATTCCTTTGAAGAAAAGCGGCCCGAATTGACAAATCGAAAAGGTGTTGTATTCCATCATGACAATGCAAGGCCACACACATCATTGGTCACTGGGCAAAAATTTTTGGAGCTTGGTTGGGATGTTTTGCCACATCAACCATATAGTCCTGACCTTGCACCGTCTGATTACTTATTATTATTATTTCGATGATGTCAAATCGTACCTGGTCCAGTTATTTGCTGATGAGAACCAGAAGTTTTATGAACGTGGAATTATGATGCTACCTGAAAGATGGCAAAAGGTCATTGCTCAAAATGGGCAATACATTACAGAATAAAGTTATTTCGTTCCATGAAAAAAGTGTCTTTTATTTCCAAAAAAATCCCCAATTACTTAGTTGCCAACCTGATAGTTCCCACTCTGTGAAAATTGCAAGAGTCTACCTATGATACACGGACAGGTGAGAAACAGTCTTCCGTTGTCGTCATTTGGGTACGGGACCCTTAAAAGTAAAGACTGGATTCTCATTATTAAGCTCATGAGAATTTATTCAATGTCTTATCAGTGGGGTAAATATTCTACAGGAATCCAAGAGATCTGCATATTTCTATAAGTTTAAATCAGTATTTAGAAAACTACACTCTACACTACACTGTGAAACAGCAGTCAATTTCGTGATCAATGACTGAAAGAAAAAAGAGAAAAAAACGAAGATTTTGGCACTGTTTTTAGATTTCAAAAGGGCTTTTGAGACTATGTATGTCTATATATATGAAACTATATAAATATGGAATAAGAGAAAAAGAACTTAACCGGTTTCGTAGTTTCTTATCAGGAAGAACTCAGAGCACGAAATTCAATGATGTCCGCTCACAGGCGTCATATGTCAATTATGGGGTTTACCAGGGTCCCATACTCGGCGCTCTTTTATTCATCATCAATTTAAACGAGCTGCACACGACGATACGTGAATGTATATACGTCCTATATGCCGATGTTACCCTGCTATACACTGAGGGTGAAAGTACAAGAGATTGTAAAATAAAGCTGATGGAAGATTTTAGCAAAATTAATAGATGGCTTAAGGTGAACCAAGTGGATGGAGATCAATGAGAACAGCGATGAAAACATCCAGCTGAATGGGGTTCTTATTGATACAGTTGAAAACGTGAAATACGTGTGTATTCTTATTAATAAGGAATATTAATTCATGAGGATCCGGAAAAAAATAACAACTCTTTCGTCAAAACAAGTGCACAACACCATTATGAAGCCACACTTTGAGTTCTGTTTCTAAATACTAATCTTATGCTGCAATCAATCACAAAGGGAAAGGCTACAAAAGTTTCAGAACAAGGCTCTGAGGAGCATCCTAAGATGCAGCAAATACACGTCGGTAAGAATTATGCTAAATTCCTTAAAATGGTTGAGTATATTTCAGAGTTGGAAGTTAAATACCCTTACTACCATCTTTAAAATCAAACATGAATTGGCATCACATTATACAGCCGTAACAGCTGAGGGATCTTGGTAATTTCAGACTCCAATTCTGCAGCAACACAGCAGCACAGCGAACAATTTTTTACAAAGGCTTTCGATACTTTAATTCCTGTATAATTTGCTGAACGTGAAATGTTAAGTATTTAAAAAATTCTAATAAAAATACTACTACTACTACACTTCACATAGGAAGACACGAATCCTAGCTACAGATGATTATTGGCATGTTTGAGAGGCAGAGTCAAGAGTAGGATGCTCGCGGTATTCATACAAGAGTTCCCAGTCAAAGTTGGTTTACACGAGAGGATTGTATTAAGTATTTTGCTATTCATTGTTGCGTGTTGGAAAAGTGACAAACTTCAGAATGCATCAGTCCTCGGCCATCATTTGTATGGATCGATCTAACTGCCATGAACACTTGATGTACGAGTGAATCACTTTAGACGAGAAATAAGTCCCACCAGTTCAAAGAAAAACTGAAAACATGTACTCTGCCAGATATTTTTTTGCTTGTGCAAGATCAAGTACCTATGATCCATGAGCACTTGTAGAGGAAACTTTTTAAATCCTTCCAAAAAATACGATTTATCGAAGTTTGCAAAGAAAACATTTACGTTGAAGAACGTTACGAGTAAACCGATCCACCCATACAAATTTGCAGGACAAGATGGGATCATATTTGTTACATCATAAGATATGTTTTGAGCCCATGTACTAAACAAAAAACCAGCCAAGTGCGAGTCGGAGTCGCGCACCGAGGGTTCCGTACAAACGTATAGGTCATTTATTTTAGAATATAAATTATGGATTTTTATATCCAATGATTGAAAAGAAAATATTTTCAAAGTTTATTTGGTGACAACTGTCCTCGTTTATTATTATATTGGAACTCAGAACTTAAAGACTATAGCACTTCTCTTTATATCCTATGCCAAAACATTCTGCACACATTCGTCAGCACGTGCTTCACTTCGTAGAACCGTTGACTCTGTGCAGGTGCACTTGTTCTTGGAAATATTTTTATTGGAGTTCAATTCCTCAGGTCGTTACTCCAGATGTTCTTTACCGTGGGATGTTTTGGTGATGCACTGTATGGCAAAAGGGTGAACGGATTTATCGTTTACTTAAAACAGAAATACCTACACTAGCCTTGCAGCAGCCTTGGAAAATAAAATATTTTAGGAAAAATACAAATAGGCTGCCTGATAAAATGTTTGACAATATTTATTATATAATATGAAAAGCTGTTTGAAAAATTTTGTCCCCTCCCCATACATAGAGATAAGTCACAATCATTGCGGAAACTAAAATTACCAAATCTTTATAATCACAATTAAAATTTAGGTTTTGATTCCCTTGCGAGTGTCGAAAATTTGCGGCATAGACGGCTTGGCTTAGAAGTTTGCTCCAAGGGACAGTAGATCAGAGTATAAGTTCCAGCTTTATACCTCCACACGTTCCTGCGAAAAAGGGTCTTGACATACAAACGGACGGACGGACAACAAAGTGATCCTTTAATGGTTCCGATTTTCCCTTTTGAGGTACGGAACCCTCGCCAACAGATAATAACATTGTTATCTCATTTCTCTCGTTGTTTATTGTCATGAACCATGACGTGTTTACAAAAAAGGACAAAAGTGACGAAGTTATTCCGATCAATGGTACATTTTTTTCCTGAGATAAAACATAATCGAAATCTGCTGACAGGAACTACAAAAATCGGTAAACAAAATCAACAGCGGATAAAGCTAACTGCAGGCCTATTGATATAACAATTCAAAAGCAGGCTCCTCAAACATCTACAAGGTAATCAAATACTATGTGATTAACAATATGATTTCCGACAACAATCGAACACATCCATTGCATCTTGTGATCTTTGCTCAGCCATACAAAAACATATGGAACGGAAGAGAAAAGTTTCCGCAATCTTCACAGACTTAAAAAAAGCCTTTGACTCTATTGACACGTGTACATGAATGAACAAGTTGAGACTAATTGGCTTTGAAGCTAAAGCATTCAAATGGTGAAAATAATTTTGAGATAAAAGAAAGCAATAAGTAAGCGCCAATAATGCTAATTCGGATATGGAAGAGCTAATTTATGGAGTTCCCCAGGGCAGCATTTTGGGACCATTTATTTTTCCTCATCTTTATCAATGATGTTGTTGGAATATCATTACATGGACGTTGTTTTCTTTTTGCCGACGACATCAGCTTATTGTTTGAAGCATCATCTGAAAGAGATTTGGAGGGAAATTTTTCCTATTTTGCATTTGCAAGAAGAGCTGATAAGAAAATACAATTGGCTAGAACAAAATAAAATTCGCCTTAATATCTTAATACTTAGATCACACTTCCAAAAGAATGGTTTTTTACTCACTATTCCATTTATGGGATCCAAGTCGGGGGTTCAGTCAATAGAAGTTCACAACCTATAACCAATTTAAACAATAGCTAGTTAGCATCACTCACAACATAATCATGAAGCAGATACATAGTGCAACCGAACTCAACGCCAGAAGGGCTAAATTAATTCACAGTTCGTCAAGTCAACCTTCGACAATTCAACACCAATCTATTACAAAAAAAACTTTATTAATACAATCTAAAATTTATATAAAAAATAAGTTCTTGAATTCCTAAATTCCTAAATTTTTTTTTTATTTGTAAGAGCATTTTTTCTACTTTTGCTTGAGTTTGTATCCATACAATATTCTTTTTATCCTTAACTTGAAATAAAATAATTTGAAGTTTTTGTTCTTTTTTCTTTATTATAAAGTTCATTTTCCTTTTTTCTTCAACTTTTTACCCACTCAACAATTTCAATTTACCCAAAAATTTGCCAATCACTTTCAACCTCTCAAATGAAGTAACATTCATTACTCAGCTTAATTTCAAACTTTGGAGCAAAAGGAATGTATTAAGACTCAAAATCTTGTACCTCCAACGGCTAATCAAAGGAAATAATAGGGTATCTTTACGCTTGCATTGAAACAATAAAATTCGAGCTGAGAAAGCCAGCAAGCCGGTTATGTTTCCTTGTAAACAAAATATTTCGGAGGAAGATCCAAAACGGTCTTCCTTGTCTTAAAATCCATCGAACGAGAGAAAACGAACAAATACTTTTAAGAACGGGCATTAAACTAATTGAACGAATTCAGATCTGGAAAATTGTATACTTGAGCACAATTTCTCCCTTCGATATAATATGAAGCGATGGCTATCAGAGAAAGCCGGTTTCACCAAGTTCAATGATGATAACATGGCAAATAATGAAACAGCCAATAGAAGACTGAACGCCTAGTCATCTTCTGATGACTAAAAAAGAAGAAATTGATGGGAATCGATGGAATATCGAAAATATTGCTTGGACACCTCCCACCATGAAGGGATAGATATTTACACCAACCTCTTCAACAATGCACTCAGCTCTGCGGTCCATAAGTCTTCTTCCGAACATCAGCAGTGTTTGAGAAAGTGGTAAATAGTGCCCTACTTAATTGGGTTACGGGGAAAGAATATTATTCTGGACAATCAAAATGGAATAAAAGTAAGAAACAATGCACTGGTACCTGCCTGGCCAACTTGGAAAAGGCTTTTGAAACTGTAGCGTTAGGATGACTATATTGCAAGTTTAAATGGCAATGTAACCGCTAATGGACTATTTAACCAAATAAATGTTCTTCAATAGGGAGCTATCGTTTCGCCGATCCTTTACAATATATTCTGCAGTGGTCTCATAAGCTCCCTTCCGCATGCCTTAGTGTATGAAGCGAACAGATCAGGTTCGAAGATAGGAGTCATTAGAAACCTCTTGCAGTGCGACTTCGATGAGATTCATCGTTATTTCGACGCATGGAAGTTAAAGATTAACTTTCGGAAATGCGAAATTATATTATTTATGAGATTATTTTTTGGGGCCCCTAGGGACACCAGAGAGAATTCGGGGAAGTCCGATATCTCGGTATTTGGTTAGATCAGTCTCTAAATTCAAATTCATAATAACTCACATGCTAGACATAAAATACTTTAACTATGCTTTTCAACGAACAGAAATATAATTAAATATTTTTGAAAATTGTATGCAAAAAAAATAGGTATATGAATATATTTATCTTACTATTAACTTAAACGTACCCTTTAAATCTATGTAAGCCTGTAACGCATCAAAGAACAATTTCTTAACACTCATGGACAAAGAAGACAACTACGAAGCATTCTCTCCCTCATTTATCAAACAAAATTATTGGTCCTGCCTTTTAATATCCTCCTTTTCACGGACTGATACCGCTCTGCTGAATCGGAGATTCTCCTCAGAGCTGCGAGAGAAATCTTCATTGTAGACAAGTCGCATTTCACACACTCTTTCAGGCAACATGGAAGATAAATGACACCGCATTTCTATGCTGAATCAAGCCTTTAAGGTCAAAATAGGGGAAAGCCTCTGGTGGAGTAAAGCTATTAAAGCGCGCTGTATCGAAGTTGGGGTCAGAGGTCAGGTTATTGGTCGAGGTCATTTCTCTTGCAACGTGTCTCCGAGTAAATGTAATTAGGAAGTTACCTAGCACCTCATTAGAACACAATTTTTTGTTCTGGGACTTAGAAGTTCTATATGAATGGAGACAAGGCTTAAGCTATAGTCTCTCAAAAACCCGAATCTTTTCCATCAAGATTGCTCCCACGTTGAACCACACGGGACATCCATATGCGAGCACAGGGCCGTGTAGCAGATCACCTTAACCCTGGCATCGAATTGGCTGCTCTGAAACAGTCTATTTTTATGGCATAAGCTGCTAGAGTAGCATCCTTATCAAACATCCACTCCAACTCGCCTATAGGTTTAACGATAGAGAAGTTTCGTCAATTCTTTATAGTTTCCCCAGAGGCCCTAAAATGGATTCGCACTTTTAGAAGTTGACCTTCAACTTCAAATCGTCGCAATACCCTTGAATCTTTTTGAAGTCACGCTGCAAAAGACTTACAATTCCATCGATCTTTGGAACTGAACTGTACGCGATCAAATCATCTGCGTTAGCATACGCATGGTGAAGAAAGTCCACAAGATCGCTTTTGAAGGTCCTAAATAAAACTGGCGTATTAACTACACCCTATTAGCGTTAAGCATATTTTTTTCTTTTTCATATTTATTCATAATAATTCAATGCTTTATATAATTGCATTTTACATAGTTTAAGAAGAAATAAAATAATTTAGGTGACATTTAATATTTGAAATAAATAAAGTATAGAAATAGTGTCAGATGCCACTTCAGTAGGCTAAGCTTAAAGTATAAAAAATATATGGGTGGGGTGACCCTTATTGACTTTACTCAAAAGCTTGAAAGAAAATGGAATAAAATTAGAAACACCAAAGAAGAAAATAAGATGAAAATATTTAAAAAAAAAAAAGATACCAAAGAAGGAAAACCTTAAATTACTGTATTAATTACTATATATCAGAATGTGAGAGAAAGAGTTTTGAAATGCTGCAAAGTTAAGATCCAAAAGTCACTGTCTTAAACAATTTACAAACCCTCCAGAAATTGTCAAAACTTTGATTGCAGGTGGAAGTCTATCAAAGAGACGACACGATGAAACTAGGTAAAAATTACGAAATGCAGTAGTGCGAAAATTGGGCACAGAAACAAAATTCGAAAAGTTTCTATGCAAATTGTAATCTTCAATTGACATCCGGTTGATGTATCCCGATCTATTGAAGAATGGTTTTAGGACTTTAAAACAATATGAATGGCGAACTGGAAGAACATTCATGTCACGAAACAAATGATAACTGGGATGTCGACAATGTTTACGGCATATTATTCTCAAAACATTCTTTTGCAGGATAAAAAGAGTCATAATTTTGTTCATTTATGTACCTCCCCAACACGTGATACCATATTGTAGCTTCAATTGAAAGATACCATAACAGATAACTCTAAGTAGTTCAGTTGAGCAAACATTTTTTTAAATGAAAAAAGTGCCGGAGAGTGCAGCGGAGGTATTTCCTTAAGAACTCAGTATGGTAAGAAAAGCTCATCCTGTCATCAATAGTTAGTCCTAAATATTTGAACTCATAATGTATACCTTAGATGATAGGTTCAGAAACAAAATTTTTGTTTTCGAACTTATGTTCAATCTGTGTTCGGCGAACCAGTCCTCAATAAATTCAGATCCCAATTAACATCGGCTACGAGATCTAGAGCACTGTCAGAACTAGAACAGTCAACATCATCAGCGAAAGCAGTAATCTTAGCTTTAAAGTTTAGTTCAAACAAGAAATTAATATAAATGAGAAACAAAGTATGTCCGAACACAGAACCCAGGGGCGCTCTCAAATCAATAAAAAGAGTGTCGCTTCTCGTTTCTCCAGTTTTAACTCTTTGAGACCTATTAGAGATCTTTTTCAATTTTTCTTAAAAGGATTGCATGGTTTATCATATCAAAAAGCTTTCGTTATATCTAAAAATAGACCTGCAGTGAACTTTTTCGCATCAAAGCTAAAAAATATATGAGAGCAAAAGTTTAAAAGTGCGTTCTCAGTAGATTTTCCCTGCTGAAAACCAAATTGGGCTGAGCTGAAAAATTAAGATTTATTTAAAAAAGATACTATCCTCTTCTTTATAATTCTTCCAAAAACTTTACTTAACACAGGAAGAAGAGAGATAGGTCTTTAATTGTTTATATCTTCTTATGAACCTTTTTTGAATAATGGAAAAATGTTAGCTCATTTAAGTTTATCTAGAAAAAAAAATATACATAGCAGCGGTTTACTTACCATACGGTGTCAAAGGCCTTTTTCAAGCCAATCAGCAAGACAGCGGTGGATTGTATCTTGCCTTTGTTCCATTAGATATCCGATACTAGATAAGATGCGTCATGTATGGTATCATGCCCCACTCTGAAGCCAAATTGATTGTCCGGAAAAATATTCTTGCCCACTTACTCAGGGTTCTATTAAACCTTTTCAAAAACCTTGCTGATGCTCAGAAGGAGACTTATCGACCAAGGATTTTCCGGATTGGATGTATCCTTATTCATTTTCGGAATGTTTGCGTTTTGATCCAGTAAGCGGACATATTTTCTTTTTTTTTGGAATTTGTACACCTAATGAACATTTCTGTGTATAGTTAGTTCATCGATTAGTTTCATCAAGTTTTCAAGCAGATGTCGATATGAAACATCTTGTGGATACTTTAATCTCGTTCCCCACTCTTATTTTGAAATTGAATTTGAAAAATTATTGTCTCCTCTGCAGTCTGGTTTTCGAAAGCACCACTGTTGTTCAACCACCACAGTTAAGGTACTAGACGATATTAGGGTGCAATTCTATCGGGAGCATATCACTGTGCTATGTTTGCTTGATTTTTCTAAAGCCTTTGATAGAGTAAATCATGCAACTTTATGTAAAAAACTTCGGTTGTATTTTGGATTTAGTGAAAGTTCTGTATGGCTTATTAGCAGCTATATATCAAAGAGAATGCAAAGGGTGTGTGTGGGTGTCCCACAGGGGTCTATTCTGGGATCTATTCTGTTCTGTTTGTATATAAATGACGTACCAAAAGTATGTAAAAATGTGCCCTTACATCTCTATGCCGATGATGTACAAGTACACTTATCTAGGCCCATTGGTCTGGTTGAGGATATCGTTTGCAGTCTTAATGAAGACTTGTTGGAAATACATAACTGGTCTGTGTGTAATGGCCTTATGGTTAACACTAATAAATCACAGGCTATAATTATTTCTAATGAATTTTCTGACACAGACTTGCTACCGCCAGTATTCTTAGCGCACGTACGACTTAAGTATGTAGGCAGAGTGACCAGTCTCGGGCTTAAGATAAACAGAAGCCTTTCCGCCACAGATCATGTGAACTATACCGTATGACGCACTTATGCAACTCTCCGCAAACTTTGGCTGTCTGCGGCATTCACTCCCCATTAGTAACAAAATTAATGATGGTCAAAACCCTAATTAAACCAATTATCTAGTATGCTGCGGTAGTTTATTGCAAACCCGATTCCCAATCGCAGCATAAGTTACTTGTCGCTTTCAATGACACCAGAAGATACGTATTCGGACTGCGGAGGTATGACCATGTTTCTGAATATCATCGGCTTCTAAGGTGCACTTTAGGTGAATATATTGATATAAGATGCTGCACAAGGCCATTCACAACCAATTGCCTGGGTACCTCACCGAAAAGCTTTAATTTGCTCAGTCGGCCCGAAAATGTAACTTGATAACTCCTTCCTCAAGATATTTATATTCGTCACGTCTTTTCTTCGTCCAGGCTCTGGAATTCTCTTCCGTTGGAAGTAAAGCAAATAGCTGGTACAAATAAATTTAAAATCGCAATTACCAAATATTTTGGTGTACCGAATTAAAAAAAATTGTTGTTGATTCCTACACATTTTAGTATTTATGTTTTGTATTTTCTCTTTCATTCCTCATTCCTGTTTCCCTTCTTTCCCTATTCTATACCACACAAAATTTAATTTAATAATAAAGTTTTATATTAATTTTTCACTTTTATGTTCACGCCTGTTTAAGCCGATTTTGTAAGTAATATACTATTGAAGACACAAGTCTTATTTGTACTTTTGTATTAATAATAATTGAAATTGAAAAAAAAAAAAATAAAAACGGATTACATTTGGTAACACTGGCTGCATATTTCATTGGCGATTTCAAAATTTTTGGTGTCGGTAAGCGTATTTGACATCTGAAATCCTGCACAGATGTACTTCTTCGCGCTGAAATTTTCGCGATATTTTTTCACAGTAACAATATTCACGAAGATTCCTCGAAAATTTTGGAAGCCTAACCATTTGATTATATTTCTGATTATCGTTATAGTTATATTTATTGTAGCAGCGAATATATACATTTTTTTGTCCTTAAATATTTTTGCACAATTAAATAACAGTTAAATAATTTAAAACAAAAATGTATGGAAAAAGGAAAAATTAATTGTGAAGGAAAGTTACAAGTAAAACCTTCATTATCTTTAAAAAAAAAATTAATAAATAACTAAATATACTGAGAATATGTAAATATTTATACATGAATATGTGGATTAATCAAATGCACAATAATAAAAATTTTGTACGCTAAATTTATATCATTCAACAATTGGGAGAAGTGGAGGCTGACAATTACACGATGCAGGATTACTTTACAAAAATTATATTTAATCGGAAATAAGGAGTGAACAATCAAAGAAGTAAATAAATAAATAAATAAATAGTTAAATATATAAATACAAAAATAAATAAATAAATAAATAAATAAATAAATTAATAAAAAAATAAATAAATAAATTGAAAAGATATGTATATCTCAAACTTATTTGATAAAAAACAACAAATAAATTAATTAATATTTGATTAAATAAATTGATTAAATACTAACTTAAACGTAAGGATAGAATAATAATCTATTAGAGAAAAAGAAAAATATCACAAATAAGTATGTATAAATCAAATATAAGTAAGTTAAGGCTGCAGCCAATTCTGCAATTAAGTGATTGTCAGAATAAGAGCATTCACTTAAATACTTTTTTGATAGTTTTACTAATCTCACGGAGACTTTCTCAATATCTGCGATCACATGTAATTCGTCCGTTGAAAAGAACCAAGGATGATACAGCATCATTTTAAGGACCTAGTTCTGTGCGATTTTCAATGCGATTTCAAAATGCCCCAAACAGGTGATCCGTAGAATATAATAGGACTACCGGTTGAAAATGTCGTTATTGCAGACAACTTCATATCTATTACTCTGAGGTGAATTTTGACCATGACGTTGTCTAATTATTTCAGTCTAGGTTATTGGTCATTAGTGAAAACACATAAGATTTTGTAAAGCCGTAAAATGTCTACATTCGTGCCATCAAAACAACATTTGCGGGGAGTTTAAATATGCTTCCTTCATTTAAAGAAAAAAGCAACCGAAGCGCATCAATTGCTTACCGAAGCTTACCCGGGCTATACTATAGACGTTAGAATGTGTCAGCGGTGGTTTAAGCCGTTCAAAAATGGTGATTTCGACAGCGAAGACAAAGAACGCCCCGGCCAGGTGAAAAAGTTTGAAGACCATGAATTGGAGGCATTGCTCGATCAAGATCCGTCACAAACGCAAGAAGAAAACCGTTTCCGATTGTTTGAAAGCAATGGGAATGATCCGGAAGGTAGGACATTGGGTGCCGTATGAATTGAAGCCACGAGACGTCGAACGCCGATTTTGCATGTCCGAAATGCTGCTTGAACGCCACAAAAAGAAATCTTTTTGGTGATGAAAAATGGGTACATTACAATAATCCAAAACGTCGGTCAACGTATGGATCCTCCGGACATGCCTCAACATCGACGGCCGTTCAGAGTATTATGCTGTGCATTTGGTGGGACCAGAAGGGTGTTGTGTATTATGAGCTGCTAAAACCGAATGAAACAATCACAGGCGAGGTCTACCGACGACAATTGATGCGTTTGAGCCGAGCACTGAAGGAAAAACGGTCGGAAACGCTCGCAAGACAAGATAAAGTTATTTTGCAACATGACAATGCTCGGCCACATGTTGCGAATGTCGTCAATACTTACCTTGAAACGCTCAAATGGGATGTCCTACCCCACCCGCCGTATATTCCAGACCTTGCGCCATCCGATTACTATCTCTTCCGATCGATGCAACATGGCCTGGCTGACCAGCACTTCCGTCATTTCGATGATGTCAAAAAATGGATCGATTCGTGGATTGCGGCCAAACCGATCAAATTTTTCAGAACGGGTATCCATGAATTGGCAGAAAAATGGGAAAAATGTGTGGCTAGCGATGGGCAATACTTTGAATATTGAATTTATATCTATTTTTCCTCAATAAGGCATTGATTTATGAAAAAAAAACATTTTCAACCGGCAATCCTATTATTAATTATTATTAATATTAAAAGCATGAAAAATCGCCTTAAATATCATTATCTTATTCTCGGCTAACATTTTTCAATTTCGGTTAATGAAAGGGTAAAGGATGTGCTTGGTTATATTTATTTTGTTTATTATTTGGCTTATATGAAAATTGGAAGTGAACGTTTTGTCTAGATGTTCACCAAGGTATTTCGCATTTGACTTCAACTCGGTCTGAATTCCTCCAATAACTAAACAATCACGTGGCTTACCACAGGCTTTTCATTTTCTAGTGAAATTGATTTTGATTTTCCGGTTTTGAAAATATCTTTGTATATCAGATTGAAGATTGATTTCATTTTTGGAAACCAAACTTATCTGAAGAGAAAATACACGTATCATCTGCAAAGATTGCAGATTGGCAATTGATCAGTTCAGGGAAGTTGTACGTGTGTATATTATATAGGAATGGACTAAGAAAGCAACCTTGAGGCACACCAAAAGCGAGGTTCTTACTCTCAGAATTCCAACCGTTTATACAAACTTTGAATGACCTTTCTATCAGAAAGGAACGAATAATTTTAATCACAGGATTCCATCATGCCAGACAGTTACGAATGCTTTTTCGATGTCAAGCAAAACCATACCTGTATCGTTACCTATTACGATTTTTTTTTTAACGTGCTTAGGGATGCGTTGAATTTGATTGACGGTATTATGCTGAGCTCTGAAACCAAATTGTTCCGAAGGCAGAATGTTATTGGCATCGAGAAATAAAATAATTTTATGTTTGATTATCTCTTCAAAACATTTACTCAATGAACTCAGCAAACTAATAGGCCTGTAGTTGGACGGATCATTCTTTCCGGGCTTTAAAATGGGTATGACTATTTTCCAAGACGCATGAAAATATCCTTCTTTGTAGAGAGTATGAAGTAATTTTAAACCTATCTTAGGAAGGCATTGAAGGTGGATGTTTTTTTATCTCTTAGGTCTTAGAGAAGATATTGCGTTCTTTAATTCATTCATTGAAATAAATGTTTCAGCTTTGTTTGGTGGAAAGGATGTAATTTCGAATATAAGGCTGCGGACCGCAGATTCACTACTTGTGTCGGAAATTAAGTTATTTGGAATTGATTGAGAAGCGAAAAACTCATTGGCAAGAGCATTCGACTTTTCTTGGTTAGAAAGCATAATTGAATTGTCAACTCGAAATGCAGCGACATGACCTTCGTGAGGTTCCAAAACGGTTTGCTCGCTTTTTCGAGTTCTTAGAGCTTCCTGTTCTATTTGATGTTTCTTAAGTTATAAAATTGTTCATTAATAACTCTACCAAGAGCTTTTGAGACAAAGTGGGAAAAAGGAGTTTCTGGTTTTGGTCCATCTGGATTTGTACCGATTTCTCAATTGTATAATTCGCAATTTAGAACCGAAACGTTAGCACTCTCTAGTATACTGCTCATAAGAAACCCTACGCATTGATCTATTTGGGTTTTTGTTTCTAACACAGGGTCCTGGTAAGCTCTTAACCTGGATTTTAGCACATTATTGAATCTAAGCCAGATGGTGTCATTGAAATAAAGAACTCTATTTTCACTCGGTGACAACATTTTCGTACAGTTCACAGGTAAATGATCAGAATTTAATTCATTTATTGCAACTGTTTGACTAAAAAGTTCAGGTATATTAGTTAGGAAAAGATCATGCGTAGAAGGAATAAAAAATAACAGAAGGACTAGAAGGAATGTAAGTAAGTTCCGGCGGAAATAGGATCTCAAAAGGAATGTCTTGAATGCAAATTTGAAAGGACATTACCAAATGCATTTGCTCTTAAACAACCCCAATTTCTATGCCTGCTATTATATTATCCTTCAAGCATATATAAGTCCCTTGTACTGGTTATATTTCTGATTGCAATTGAGGAACAAGTTTATCCCCTGAAAAAAATATAAACATTTTAGTTTGATTTAAATCAATCATATCTGATTAGCAAACGTTGTTTTTTCCATTTGTACGAATAAAGTCATGTCAACGGACTCAATCCAAAGTTGCACAAACAACAGAAATCTACTTTCATCCGACATTAGCTAGCCCCTTATGACATATAAACATAGGCGAACGAATAAAATAAAATAAAGTTAAGTCTCTGGGGCACACGGAAAGGTCAACTAACCAACCATGGGACTCGTTTAATCGAATTTCAATCCAACCACTTCACCAGGATACGACTTTGTGCAAGCATTGATATTTGAAATTTCTGCATTGCGAATTTAAGATTTATTATTTTTTAATTAACTTTGCAACAACTTGGTTGCATGTACATCACATCTGGAACGAATTGATCACTGATTTATGGCTAACATAAATTTATTAGGTAGTTGTCTTTATTGTGACGTAGTGAAATATAGAAGTGCATATCTAAATATATATGCCGGCAACGAAAAACTCTTGAACACAAAAATTATGTTTCATTTTCAAAATGTATATTTTTATTCTGTACGTGTGTTAGTCACTGAACTTGTCATAAACGGCGGCACCGATTTTGATGAAATGTTGTGTGTGTTTTCGAGCGGGCCGTGGTTAAGATTATAATTATGTTTATAGTTGGCAACAATTTATTAAGAGGGTGTTCTAGTCTAGAAATTTAAAAAAAAATAATTTTTTTATTATATTTTCAAAGTTCAAGAATATATCAGCAAGTGGATTTTTCAAAATTCAAATTATTTTCGGAGATATCAGTATTTTGCTGACCGGGCATCCAAACTGGTTCGGCCGGAACTAATCGAATTGAAGACATTAGGGATTCTCCGTCTACCTGAATCCATATTTCTCAGTAAGACCTTTTGTCCTTTGTATATATTGTAATACAGGAACCCAAGGTGACTTGTAACTTTTATATTTAGTGTTCATTTACGTCCACAGTTAGCACAGTCGAATTATTACCTGTACTCCTACGATTAGAGTAGGACGCGTTGGACACGCTTTTCTACAGCTTTGACAAGAGCAATATCCTCCAGCCCGCTCAATCCACCGTCTAATAGAAATTTGTCAAACGAGGAGATTGATAATTTCCTCAAACAGATGAACGAGACTATTTAACAAACTATGGAAAGAACGATACCAAAGTTTCCACAAACTGACAACACCGACATATACCGCAACACAACAACTGACGTTCTACACAAACATAAAAGTAGACTTCTATCACGACTAAAACTTTTCTACAGACAATTTACCGACACCAAAACGCGGAGATTAGGATACTGAAGTCGTTGTTGAAAAATATCCAGCAACTTATCAAAAAAAATTACATAAAGTCTGTCAATTTGTATTGGAACAATAAAATTCGCTCGGTTAAGTCCAACAACCCGAGTATATTCCCATATGTAAACAAAATTTTTCGAAGAAAAAATGAAAACGATCTTCCGTGTCTTAAAATCCCTCGAACTACAGAAACAGAACGAATACTACAGACAGCAGGCGTAGATTCTATAAACGCCGCTGATGATGGAAACTCTTTTGTGATTGAAGATCCGCAAGAAAAGGTTGAGGTGATAAGAGCTACCTTTCAAGAAGTGCATAAGGCAAATGCTTGCGTTGGCCCCAACCGTGACTTGGAGAATCGTGTCCTTTTCCACAATTTCTACCTACGAAATGATATACATCAATGGCAATCAGAAAACCGAGGTTTCACCGAGTTCAATGACGACAATTTGACATATAATGCCTTCGCTGATGACAGCGAAAGTCCCCCTTTCATTTCCAAGACAGATCTTCAAGCAATTTTCGAATCACTAAAAATGAACAAATCTACAGGAATATATGGAATACCAAACATTGTGCTTCAACATCTCCCTCTGGAAGCTATAGACATTTTCACTATACTGTTTAACAATGCACTGAATAATGCACATTATCCGGCACACTGGAAAACAGCAATAGTACAGCCCATCTCCAAAAGGGGTAAAGATAAGTCCAATCCGGCAAATCAGCGGTCAATTATTCTCCTTCCGACAATAAGCAAAGTTATCGAAAAAGTTGTCAATAGAGCGCTGACTAAGTGGGTAGAGGACAAAAATATTATTCCAGATAATCAATTCGGTTTTTGAGCGGGGCATGATTGCATACATGCCGCGTCTAAACTGGTTTCAGATGTTCAATGGTACAACGCTAAGAAACAATGCACGGGTGCCTGTCTGGTTGACTTGGAGAAAGCCTTTGACACTGTTTGGTTAGAAGCGCTCTTTTACAAGTTGAACAAGCTTGGCATAAGCAAACCACCACTGTACATGCTTTATAAAATGCTTACCAATAGACGGTTCATTGTAAAGAATGGCAATGTTACTTCTATTTGTATTTTCAAGTTAATAAGAGGTCTACAACAAGGTGCAGTTAATTCTCCGATACTTTTTAGTATTTTCACGATTGATCTTATAGGTTCTCTTCACCATGCTATAGCGTACGCAGACGACTTGATTGCGTACAGATCGGGAACAACGATTGAAGTCATCAGATTGAACTTGCAAAGTGACTTTAATAATATTCAGTGTTATTGTGACGACTGGAAGTTAAAGATCAACTACGAGAAATCGGAAACTATTATTTTCAGGACCCCATTGTCTAGGGCCTCTACGGATACAAGAAAGCGGCTTTTGCCATGACAACGAGACTGTTTTACAGCAGCCAAATCGATGCCAGGATAAAGGTCATCTGCTATATGGCCCTCGTCAGGCCTATGGTTACTTATGGTTGCCCCGTGTGGTTCAACGTGACAGCAAGTTCGATGGAAAAGATTCGGGTTTTTGAAAGACAATGCCTTAGGGCTTGTCTTCGTTTATATAGAACTCCAGAGTCCCAATACAAAAAATTCTATCGCAATGAGGCCAACCTGATAAGGGTGGATAATTTCATTATTAAGCTTATCCGAAAGCACATTGCAAGGTCAATGACATCGATGAACAACTTGATCTCGGGGGCTTTCTATCCCAATTATTTGTATCACGAAAGTGTGCGCATTAACGGCTTTATCCCACCAGAAGCGTTGCTCTACTTCGATTCAAAAGGTCTGATCCAGAGTAGTCTGGCGGTGCCACTTATCTTCCACGTCGCCCGTTCAAGTGTAGACAGGCGACTCAACTACAATCGAGACATCGCACACAGTTCCGACGATTTTCTCCGGTTTAGCAGGGCGGTTTCAATCCGCGATTTATCAGACACACAAAGACAGCACCAGGAATTTTGGTGGCTGTCTGAAAATATGTGAGGAACTCTTTCGTGGATTTCCTTCAAAGTAAGGTTACCCCTCGAGGCAAAGTTGGCCTCTTTTATATTTATAAAATATATCGCCTGATTACATAGACTTAAGTTTCGTAGTGTAAGTAGGATTGCCGGATGGAAATATATATAATTATATTATATATATTAAGTATATATATTTAGTTTATTTATGTTTCCTTTTTGTTTTTTTTATGTGTTTTTTTGTTTTCTGTTTTAAACGTATGTGTATATATTACTTAAATATATATACGTTTGTTAAAATCAATTTTAAATTATTGTAAGGTAGCCTTAAGCTTTTTTTTATAAAACATTAAAACGTACAGTATCTAAGTTTTTAAGAAAAAATATTTCTTAATAATTTAATTGTTAATATTAAGATATCAATAAAAAGAGTAAGTGTAAGTCGAAAGACACAATATATAGTAAGTACTAGGTTTAGCTTAGAGCGCCCGAATAGGACCAGTAGGTTAATTAAATAAAGTTTAGTTGTAAGAGCTGGTTTAAGCATTTTTTGTCTTGTGATTAAGATTGAAAAAAAAATAAAAATGCATTGAAAATGAAAATGAAAATGAATGAATTCTAACCTTCAAACCACGTGGACGTACATATATGCTGTGAGTGAAATAAAAGTATTGTGAAATAATTTTTTTTAATAATATGGACAAAAAACTCTCAGCGCAAAGGATTTCGCGTCCAGATAGAAAAAAAGGCGATTTCACGGCAATAGATTCACGGCACAGGAAGACACCAGTTTTACGAGTGCATCAGCAGCAAAATTGAGTAAATCAAGTAATAAAGAGGCGATCATTGAAAAAAATTACGGCTACTGTGTTTATAAAAATTATTTTTGTGTTTTTGGAATTTTTTTACGGTTTTTTCACCGATTTCTTCTTTAGTTTTGTAAACTTCATGCAGGATAGAGGTTAAATTTTCGAGAACGTCTTATCGCGGAATAGGTTTTAAAATTGCATTACAATCCGTTTGCGATAGTGAACAATATATACCATCATGTCCATTCGTCGAAAATCCTTTGAAGTAAACCGAAGAATTATATTTGCTATGCGGCTTTTGGGAGATGGCAGGGAAGAAATAAATATCTTCCGCAGTATGATGGATAATTGTCAAGGATTAGCAATCGGTACATACTACTATACTACTGTGTCAGAAACATACATCTACAATTCATGACCTTATTATTTCCAAAGCTGTTAATGAAGAAAAAGATTTAATTTCAGCTAGTGATCCTAATGTTTGTCCAACGGATTTTACAGTTTCTGACGATGGGACATGGAGTAACTCTCTATTTGGAGTAACTACACTTATAGCAAGAAGGTTGTCGATACTGCTGTCAAATCTAGTTTCTGTCAAGGCTGTCATCTTTGGAAAAATAAAATAAATTCTGATACTTCTGCGTATAACGATTGGTATGAAGATCATGAAGAATTATGTACAATAAACTGTAAAGAAATGCAGGCAAAATGAAAGTTGACGCTATTGTCGAAATGTTATGTAGATAGGGTGTAAAACACAGAGTGAAATATGTTAAATATATTGGAGATGGCGACACTAAGATATTCATGGGTATACTCGACATTTTTTTTTATGATTGGCTCGCTCTTCAAGAGGATATGAATACTCTTATAATGCGGGTAGCACAGAGCGAGCGGAAGAATCAGGAGAAGATTATGTAGTGGGTTGAGAAACTCAGATGTATTTAGGTTTCAACTCACTTACGTGGGTGGAGCCCGAAACGGGACGGAAAATTTTTATATCGACCTATTAGCTTTCACCTAATTCGCAGGATTTTATTTGAAATTAGTTTGATATATGAACATTGAAAGTTTAGTAGATTAAGCTAAACAACTCCGCTGTCAGTGTTATGCCTTCACAGCAGAGCCATTTACACACAATCTACACAAACAATTTTGACAACACGAACAAGGAACTAAGCCGATACAACAACCACTACAACAACGCCACCCATTTAGTCAGACTACTATCGCTGGTCGACCAATCCAGTGAGAGAGGTGCGGAGAGTTGGTGTAAATGGCAAAAAGCTGCATATGAACATACATTACAGGAGTTTGACAACGAAAATCCTTCCCTATGTGTTGAAGTTTTGAAAATTATAAAGAGTTTATAATCAGAGGAATTATTGACTCGATGTTTAGGTACAGAAACTCAAAATAATAATGAGTGTCTAAACTCTTTGATTTGGACTTTCGATGCAAAACATATTCATTCCGGAAATAAGATGATTGAGAGAGCGACATTTATAGCTGTTAATGAAGGCTTCATTCCTATTTTAAAAATTATTGAGTTTATGGGAGTGAAAATTGGCCTAGAAGCTCATTCATTTGCTGTGAAACGAGATAACGCCTCATAGGAGGCCAGAACTGCTCGCTATGAAGAGAGGAATGGCAGATTGAATAAATGTAAGTCTACAATATCATTTCATGACTAAGACTGCGAAAAACTTTACGCGATACTTTTAACGCGTTCTTCTCGAAACTGTCTTTTTCAAAACAATACCCACGATTTCTCGGGTTCTACTGGACCGATTTACCTGAAATTTTAAGAGAGTCTTCTTATAGACTTGTCTATGTCTAGAACTATCCCCATCCCCAAATTTCTGTTATATTTTTATTTAATTTGGTTACGCGCCAATTTTTTGAGACCCCCACTTCATCAACTGCGAATTTTTGAAATTTTCAACTTTTTTATATTTTGATTTTTTTTTCTGTATTCTTGTTATGTTAATTAATAACTAATTAAAAAAACGGATAGTGAAAATGTCAATTGCCTTCTTTATGGCACTTCAAAAATTACATAAAATTCATGCCTCTTGACTAGAATACCCCCGTTCAATAAATCATAATCGCCAGTATTCAAATAGATTTTTTACTCACCGAACCATCAGCAAATTGTTCTCTATATTTGCCGTAAACTTTAGTGTTCCTCCATTATCAACCACAGATTTTGATATTAAGACTTGTTGCAAAAGGCGTCCTGTCATAAGCCAGCCAGAGTCTGACAAAATGGTGATTAAACTTCACGCTTCAAAAAAAGGAAAAAAACGCAAAGATGTTTGGAATTGCGTACTTACAAAAATTATTTTTTGTGTTTTACTGTACTCAATTCAAGAATGTCGCGGGACCTTCAATACTCTTCCGCGGAATCCCAAGGTACCAAGGAACACGGTTTAAGATCCGAGGCCCAAGGCTACCCATTTATAAAATGCAATCTTTGCTTGGCCTACAATTTATCAAATAAGTTCAATTATTGCAGAAGCAACTGTTCAATTATTTCAATAGAAATTGCAATCAATCAAAAGAAACTTTAATGCACTATTCGCGAACACATTCAATGTCACAAGTAGATGAATGTTTAACGCTGATCAGAGATGCCAACAATTCATGTTGTCATTGTATCCATTGTGAGAAACTGTTTAACCAGTTAAGTCCCAGGACTGTATTAACGATGGCACTGTTTTTTCTTTCACCATATGGTACACTATGGAATACCATCTCTTGCGGATTCCCCACAAGTTGAACATTCTTCTTCTTCTTTTTTTCATTGGATATTTGAATGTACGATCTGGTGGAGGACTGATACCATGGATTTCAATGCACCACACATCTGCACCGTGAGACCTGAGCTGTAGCCAAGTGCATAAGGAACAAAACGATACAAGTTTGGTTGATCGGACTCATATCATGTATGCAAAGCAGAAGAATATTATTACCTTTATGGTGCAGGTTAATCCGTATCTGTGCCGTGGCCTGGCAATGGGCATACCTTGCATAAAAGATTTATTCAATTATTTTGTAATTTGTTTAGAAAATTATTATGTGCGCTTCGGTAAATGTTGAGCTCGTTCACGATTCTGTGAATTATGGTGCAGACATTTTGCTGAACTGTAGCACTTGTATAATAAATGATTTACATTCACCAATGTGAACGGCCGGAATAGATAGCCATCTGCGGTAAACAGCAATATGTAGTTGAGTTGAAGGCAGTCATCATCCGGGATCTAATTCATAGCATAGCTTGCTTGCTTTTCAGCACTGTTTCAGTGCACTAATAACTAGTTGACTTTCAACTAACGAATAACAAATTTTTTTTGGCGGTTTTAAGTTATGATCATATGGAAAATTTTGGGTTGTGCTCCTTTGTTTAAGCAATCAATTTCGTTTTTATATACTCGTACAAAACTTATTTTTCACTTGAGCAAACCAGGTAGGCGCACACCTTTGCAGGATACATTGCATTGCGGTTACTTTCAAATTCTATAGTTGATTTCGGGCAGCTCTTAAATCTGCAACTTATTCTTGAGTCTCAAATTCGATATTCTACTCCGATATTGCTTTCATGTTGCATTACCTTTTCTAATGGGGTTTGAGCAACTTCAGGAAAATTTTTGTGAATTTTTTCAAGAAGCTGCTGTGCATGGTCTCAAGGATGATTTTCTTTATATTCACTGTACAAAAAATACTTCGGAAACAAAAATTGAAATGTATCGTTATGCGACAAAAAAAAAACAAAGTAGTATTAAAACTAAAAATAAAAGTCAGATTTGAACCCAGAACCTGCAAGCTGAAAAAAATGTGAGCAACCCACTACGCCATCGAGCGTAGGTGTGTACTGTACTGTACTGTGTGACTGTCTTAAGAGTTTTTGGTACACGTAAATCCGGCCCGCAAATCAACGATAGAATAAAAATAAAAAAATCTAGCCAGATCTGAACCCAGAACCTGCAAACTGCAAAAAATGTGGGCGAAGATTCAACCAACTACGCCATCGAGCATAGAGGTGTACTGCACTGTAATGTGTGACCGTCTCAAGCGTTTTTGGTCCAAAATCCGGCCCGCAAATCAACGATGGACCTAATTTGCACACTACGCCAAATCTTGAAAAATACTAACGAGTTTCAAGCCGATACCCACCATCTATTCTAGGCCGCATGTGTTTACATTGCTCCGAGCTTAATAACGCGGTAGCTGAATAAGGAATCCATGAATGACCCGGTTTCAGCAAGGAGATGCACTGTCAGGGGATATCATGTCTTGAAACAGAAAGAACAACGGGCAGGTATCGACACGGAAGGCACCATCTGTTTCAAGTCTATCTTAGCTTCTGAGATTCGCAGACGATATCGACAACATCGTTCGTTTCTAGCATGCCGTAGTTGAAATTTTGTCGTAACAACCAGGGTCTATACTCTTAACGCGAACAGAAAAAATATTGTTCTACAAAACACTGATTTAGCCAGTCCTGCTTTATTGAGTCGAATGCTGAACGGTTAGTAAAGCATTTGAACAAATATCCGTCGACTATACTGGCTCGGTCACATCTTAAGAATGGATAATATCGCTCCAATCAAGACAGTCTTTGAATTCATGCCACCAGGTTCAAGAAGAAAGGGAAGACCGAACCCCGGTCCAACGATCAAGCAATCACGGACGCTGGAAAGCCTGGTCTAACCAACTGTCGTGCACATGACCGTCAAGGTTGGAAGGTATATCTTACTCATGAACAAAAATTTTTTCAATTCATGGTCCAATTATATTGTGATTTTGGATTGCTTCATTCTCATGACATGTCCTGCCCAATTCCATTTCAATTCTTTTGCTCCTTCAATTCCGTTTCTCCACTTTGTCTTTTTCCTTATATTCGCATTCGTCATTCCTTGAGTCTTATGAATTAAGCGTTGGTCTTTCCATGGCTCGGTGAAATAATTGGAGTTTTTTGACTGCCCTTCTTAAATCACTTCGTTGTGCATCTGTCTGTCGACACTCTTCTTCTCAGGAACGCGTGGACATATCAAATTTAAATCAATACATAACTTAAGCAACTGCGATCCCTTAAAGTTATAAAATCAAGATGCGGCCTCTTATGCCGAATACACTTGCTATGGGAATCAAAACTTATGGGATACTTCTCGTTGACCAAGAATCGTGAAATTTGGCAAAAAACAAAGTCTTATAGAACATGTTAAGGGAAGAATCCGAAAACCGTTCAATTGTACTTACATAACAAAATTTGTAACCTCCCATCTGGATCTTTTAATCGGAGCGAAGAACTGAAAAGTTTTTGATTAGATTCGATAGCCTGGTATAAATTTTGAAATCTGTAAAAAAGCGGGACAATAACGCTTCTTAAATTGAAATAAAATTTGTTTTCGTATTAAAAAGTCCAAAATCCATTACACTTTCACAGTTTTCACCTTCCTCATAATTTTTACACTGCCCTTAATAAGTTTCTAAGCAATAGATTCCGTCAGACAAAGTCGTATAAAATTATTTGTCTTTTCCTTCATTTATTATAAAAAATATATTGCAAGTTAGCTTAATCGGGTACGGGAAGTAGAATATACCCGGTGTAGGCATGCCTATCGTAAAGTTGACTAAACTTCATCCTCCGTATGCCGAGCGAGTAGTGCAAACAAAAATATGCAAAATAAAAACAAACTGAATTAATAACCCAGGCTCTACGAATTCTGGGGAGACCCATTTATTAATAATGAACCCCTTTCAAAAAGGATCGAGGGTAATCCGATCTCCACCATCTAGATAAAATGTGTCCGGGAAAATAGTCCGCTTTAAAAAACTGTGGTGCACCGAGAGAACTGTCCAGCAAAGGAATATGACACGGACGAAGAAGAACTTGCACATGAAACCAATTTGTCCCTAAAAAGAGGCCTTGCAAGAAGCGTAAGGTTGGCTTATCCAATGAAGTTATTAAAGAAGATAACCCTTACGTGTCAAAAAAGGCAATGGCACAAACGAAACCTCGAAAAATCCACCCGCAATAAATGTTGTCGGGATTGAGGATTACGACAAGCTGCGTAAACTCCTGAAAGGCACACTGAGGACTTAAGAGAATTATTAAATACTTTCGCTCCGTAACAACGAGTGGAAAACGAATATCGATGACCCTGATGCTTATCGAGTGCTGTCAAATTGATTAAATTCGGAGGAACTTAAATGGTATACCTACGCAAATAAGTTTGAGAGGCCGCTGCGAGTCTTCGAAAGGGGACTTCAACCATTGTGCACGAAAGGAGACATTATAGAAAATGTCCTGGAGCAAGGCTTAAAACTGTTGCATTATCACAACAAAGCGTTGCCTTCATATCTTCATACTCACCTTTATAAAAACCGAGCATGTTGACGATAATTTTAAAATTGAAACTATTTCAAATATCAGGTCAAAATCGAGGCCATCTGAAGGGGCAAAAAAACAATATCTCAATGCAAACAATGCCAAGGCTTCCGTCACACAGCGGCGTATTGCCAAAAAGAGCTACGATGTGTTAAATGCGCCGATAACAATCTCTCGATTGAATGCAGCATAAATAAGCAGGCCCTACCGGATTTTCCCAATTGCAAGGGAAACCATCCAGCGACTTTTCGAGGCTGTGAAATCACAAAGGAACTCCAAATATGACGCGATACTTTCAAGAAACCTGACCAGAATCAGGACCCTTATTAAGGAATCGATTAAGATGATACAAAAAGCAGAAAGATCAAATTCAGCTGCCAAGCTGGCACTTGTTGGCCGAGGACGTACGCTCAAGTCGCGGCTCTCGAAAACAAATCAAAGTTGGCTACAGCAGACTCGGTGCCTCAAATAATAATCGCCGCTTTTCTGGAAAAAACCAACACATGTTTGACAAGTTCAGCAAGTGGAAGTTCAAACCTCAAAAACGAAATAACCGATCACGAATATGAAACAGTTGCTTAAAATCTTAGCATGGAATGCAAACGGCATTCTGCATAAAAAAGGAATCTGCACCCATAATGAAAGGTTACATCGACTACCATGCGCATCACCCTTCGGATTATTCAAGAGGCGGATCCTCTTTCTACATCAAGGACTGCATCAAGCATTTCGAGAACATATAGTACATATCGAACATGTCTCTATATTCAGTCGCAGTAATATTGAACTAGGTGGACTTCAACGTCGTCTCATGTTTTTTCCCTCCCCATCATAAGCTGGAAGACGACGAACTCGTTCGCCTGTTTAACTCACTGGGTTCAAATTTGATCATCGGCGGCGACTTTAACGCCAAATACTTTTGCTAGGGCTCAAGATGTATTTCCACGAGAAGCAGTCTCTACAAGGCCAGCATGCAATGTAGAATAGATTTCGTTTCTACAGGAAAGCGAACGTATTGGCCAACCGATATAATTTAAATTACTGATCTCGTGGACTTCCTTATCGCAAAGGGAATTCCTAAACAATGTTGAAGACTGCTACATATGATCTCTGCTCAGATCACTCGGCGGTTATTTGACGATGAAAAAAGATAGAGTGCCTAGAGTGGATTATAAAACCACCAATCGGAACGGCTTGGGAAAAACTGCAAGAAAAACGAAAGAATACGAAATAGACAATGTCGTAAGAACTATACGAAGCGCTGCGTGTAACAACACTTCGTTCCGAAAGACCGGAGTACGGAACAGTGAAATAATATTCCCCGCTCGCAATCGAAAAGCTAATAGGTGAGAGACTTCCGGTTTCCTGGAAGGCTTGACTGCGGATAAACCTCAAACTAATCGTTATGGAAAGCTGTTAACTTCATTAAAAAACCTGTTACGCACTCGGCGCCAGTAAAGAAGACTTACGGCGAATAGGCAGAAGAAGATAAAGAGAAAGCGGATCTCTTTGCAGAACATCTAGAAGACGCGTCTTAATCGTTCGACGGAAAACCATTGGCCGAAGATCCCAATGCCAATACGGAACCCGATAACTTTAAAATGATAACCGTATCACTGTCCGAGTTTTTACAGTCCATAAGGAAATAAAAAAATAGCAAAGCTCCGCGATACGAGTTTTTTACTGGTGAAATTTTAAAGGAGCTAACTAAAAAAGCGTGAGTCAAGCTTTCGTAATATATATTATACCTGATTGCTTGAGAATTTTATTCCTCCCGAGGCAATGGAAAGTCGTAGAAGTCATACTGGTTCCGAAACCGGGAAAAAGTCCAAACGACAAAAAAAAACTTAAAGACCTATATCGCTCCTGCAACCTATAATTGAAGTGAGACACTTCATACCGGACTATCAGTTTGACCAATCAGATCTATCGAATAACAAATTTCTTTAGAAGGGAAAAATATAGTATATGCTCAAACGCATTGTTCGACTATCGTAAGCCTTCGACAAGGCATGGCACGAAGGTCTTAAGTAAAAACTAAGGTTTATTTTACCGGAGAAATTGTTCAAAATACTTGAAAGTTACCTTGAAAACATATATTTTCGTGTAAGTTGCGGGACTGAATACTCAGAACTCAAAGAAACTCACGAAGGTGTTCCCCAAGGAAGTATTCTGGCACCAATTTTGTTCTTGCTTTATACAAGAGACATGCCCGAAGATGAAGAAACACTCAAATCTACGTTTCACAAAGACTTCAGGGAGCTTTAGGCAAAATATGTGAGTAAACGGAGACCCGACGAATCGTTTTTAATGAGACCGAATAAACACATGTTAATATTACGTTCAGAAACGTTTATAATAAACCTTTGTTTCGGTTCGAATCTCGTATGCAAACGGGACGAAATATAATGAAATGACGTTAGCCATAACAAATTAAAAAAAAAGCCGCGACAATCTCGAAGTCAGGCTTAGAGAAATGCATTGGCTCCTCGGGAGTTATTCGAAACTAAGCTTATATAACAAACTGCTCTTATATAAGCAAGTGCTTGAATCTAATTGGACGTACGGGAAACAACTATGGGGTTGTTTCAAAGCAAGCAAAAAATCGATAATAAAAACTTTACAAAACAACACATTAAGAGCAATCGTGAATACTCCATGGTATCTAAGAAATAGCGACATTCGCAGAGATTTGGCAATTGCTACCGTGTCTGACGAAGAAACTGACTGCACGTCTTCACGGTCACTGCAATAACGAAATTATACAAACTCTGGATGAGACTAACCTTGTGCGCCGACGAACAAGACAATTTGATCTAGCGCCTTGAGTAAAAGACCCATTCAATGACGGAATTATTAGGTGCCTTCATTGGAATCCTACCTACCAAACGCGAAGACCTACAGAAAATTGTACTACTTGTTATCTGGAAGACATGGGAGGTTTTTTAGTGAGTAAGAATCTCACACTATTATGTGCCTATGAAGGTTTTAACTTCCCACGGAAGAAAAGAACAAAAAAAAAATTATGTAGCCGAAAGCCTAATAGCTAAAAAGACTTTGGTTACAAAATATGGTGCGTTCTAATTTTTGTCGAAAATCCACTTCGTAACTGCCGTCAATCTAGACATTATATCATCATTGATCTCAAGACTACTCAAAAGATCTGTTAAACGAATCTTTCCGCTAAGTTTGTCCCGAAAACAGTTCCATTAGATTAGGGCCATTTCTAGTTTAGAAGTGTCCCTTTCTCTATTTCTGCTTGCTTCTTTACGGGAAAGCCTAAAAGTTTATTTGTCTAATTCATGTTCATAATTTCGGGTGAGGTCTGCAACACTGGCGCACGAGAAACATCCTTACACAACTGTAGAGTCACCGCCATGCTTAACTGGAAGGGCAACACAGCTAGACGCCGAACGTGAAATCACACTCAGTTTAAAAACTTAAAAATTGTAAATTCGTCCGCATAGATATTTCAGTATAATTGCTGTAGCTTCAAGCTTTTTATCGTTTAACCATATTATCGAAAAGAATCTCATGACACAACATCTGCGAGTCAGTTGGTTTGTAAAGAATGTATCGAAAGATAGCAAAATGCCCGAAGATTGATTTGTTTTACCTCTGTTGTTGTTTCTCTTCGTGAACCAAATCCTAGAGGGTTTTCGGAAAAAAACTAAGAGATAGTCGCACTTGCTAATGTTTTAGATATTCCGATCACTAGTTATTTTCTTTCAAAGATAAGCGAAAACAAAAATCGACAAGATGTGATTCCTTCGAATATTGATTTTTCAGTTCTCAAATCAGCCCTTATATTAAGTTTTGGAATGATGTCTATGCAGCTCAGGATCCTTCTATCGCCTTTGATCTGTTCCTTGTTAATAGTTTTTGAAGCAAAGTTGACAAAGTTTCAATACAATCAAATAAGAGATTCTACAATAAAGCATAATAACCATATGTATCCAAATTATGCAGCCTTATTGGGAGAAAAAAAGAAAAAACTTGGCCATCACCGAACCGAAACAATAGCAGAAAAACCTCTTCAAAGCTTGCTTGACTATACAATTCGTCGCTTATTATAGAAACTTTGCACACAAGTGAAAAGTGTAATAATCACCTTATTTCTACTTTTTCTTTACTTTTGAATGTATTTTTTTATTTTCTCATTCGAACTTCTTAGACACTAGACAACACGCTTAAACTAGCTTATATAACTTAATTATGTTTAACTAGCTTACTGGCCCTTCGCGGGCGCCCTAAGCTAAACCTAGAACTAAATTCTATGTCTTTCGACTTAAATAAACTTATATTATTAATTTTATAGATAGATATCTTTATTTCGAAACTAATTTACAATATTGGGGTTACCACACATTTTACATTACAGAGATTCGATATTAAGCTATCTTGCTACTGAAACATTTATTTATATTGATGAAGTTGAATTTTGATACAGAGTATGTCACGAAGGAAAATTCGAAAAAAACATTCTCTGAATAGTTGTAAAAAAAAGAAAAAAAATATATATATAATATATATAATAATACAGATATAATGACTAGATAGAGCTGGTTTAAAATTAAGGGGGTCACATACAAGAAACGTGGTTTTCAAAATCGCAACTAAATTTTACGTCAAAAAGAAAACTATGAAATTTAAACTTAATTTAAAAACGCAACTAAGTTTCACGACATGAGTAGGCAATGGAAAACTATTTGTTTTTAATACAACTCAGTTTTTCGCTAACAAGAAGGTTATGAACGGTGATACGGAACCCTTCATGCGCGTATTAATTCGTGCTTAACCGTTTTTTATAAAAATCTTGGAAGAAAAGGACGACTTGCTGGGTGTCACTAAACAGCTTTTCAGTAGTCTCTGGTTTTGAAACTTAAATATTCATGCTTCAAAATTAAAGTTTGCCAAAATTTTTGCTTAAGATTTAATAATAACCTTAATGCTTCTAAGGATGTTTCTTGTTGCAGTGCGTCATACGAAACAAGTTAAAATTATATGAATTGAAACACCAAACCATCCACAAATCCAGTCGGTACCAAAATGCCTCACTATTTAAAATTGCAAAGGCCTATAAAAAGGACACACAAATCTGACATTTAATTTGCAAAAAAGTGATGAATCATATACCAAAAAATTTCTCTTTTCCAAAAGACTCATAAATTATGCTCTATGCTCTATATATAAATAAATAAATTAAATAAATAAACAAATTAATAAATATATATATATATAAATAAATTAAATAAATAAATAAAAAAAATTAATAGGTTAATATTTAATAAACGAATAAACAAGTCATAAAAGTGACTGAATATATAGTAAATAATTAATTAATTTATTTAAAAACGGATTTTACAGAATATTTAACAAAAAAAATTTTTAAGAGCACAAATTCGATATAAGAGTATTTTCTACAAAAGCACATTTATTGATAAATCTTTCTGTAAGTTTTTTTTATTCTTACAGATCATTTCAGCATTCGCTCTTTTATGCAGGCTTAACGTGGAGTGATGCCAGGGAAGGTTAAGCATCATTTTAAGTAGTTTGTTTTGTGACACTTGTAATTTTTTGATGTGGCACTGTGCACAACTACCCCATACTTGGCAACCGTATAGAAGTATCGATTGGAAAATGACTTTATTTAATATGATTTTATTTTCATTTGTTAGCGCAGATTTCCTGTTAACAAATGGGTATAACATTTTTGTTGCTATTCTAACTTTGTGAATGGTCTTAGAGATATGTTCACTAAACGTTAGTTTTATGTCAAGATTAATTCCTAAATATTTCACACAGTTGCTTCACTGTACTGCGGCTCCAAAGATTTGTATGCTGCTGTTCGGGAGGAGACAAGAACTTCTTTTTTTGGTAAAAAAGATGGCTTGTGTTTTAGTACCGCTCAGCTTAATTTTCCATTTGTTGTAGTAGCTTTCGATAATTTTCATCGCATCCTTTAAGTTTGTCTCAACGTTTTGAGGAAACTTATAAGATGAAAATAAAGCGATATCATCTGCAAAAATAGCCGCCTCACATTCACTCAGACTCGGAAAGTCATACGTGAATAAATTGTATAAAGGAGGTCCTAAAACAGAACCTTGAGGAACTCCCAGTTTGAAATAAATAAGACTAGATAACGCACTTTTGACAAAGACTTTAAAGCAACGACCAGACAAAAAACTTTGAACTATTTTACATAAATACGGAGGAAAATAAAGACTTATCATTTTATATAAAAGACCATTATTTCAAACAGAATCGAATGCCTTTTCAATGTCTAGGAGAATCATGCCTGTTGATTTTCCTTGTACTCGATTTCTTTTGACGAAGTTGCATACTCGGAGCACTTGGTGGGATGTGCTATGATTTGGCCTAAAACCAAATTGTATAGACGGGTATAATCGTAATCTCTTCTTTAATGATTTTTTCGTACAATTTACTTACACTACTCAGCAAACTTATTGGTCTGTAATTATTAGGGTCCTCAGGTGACTTCCCAGCTTTAAGTATTGGTATAACTTTGGCCATTTTCCAAGCATCAGGAAAATAAATAGGAGGAAATTTTTAACCCAGGGATACGTCTATATTTAGTTTTTACGATTTTGACTATGTTCCAGAATGGTCTTGCAGGTTTTTCTAGAACTTCAAGTTTCTTGTTCCACTCCTTATTACGTTCAAAAAGAATGAGTTCTGAAATTAATTGGTTTAAATGTGCGAAGTTCTCTCGACACACAGGTTGACGATATCTTTGCCAAAATCTCTTTTGAACATTCCTGCACTTAATCATTTCTAGGATGTGAGAAGGAAGCAGGAATTTTATAATATTAACAACTATTCAACTAAGTGGTCGGAAGTTTTTAATTCTATATCTTAAGCTTAAAACTACATTAAAATTAATTAGAATATATACTTTAAGCTATGTACTATGTATATGGTTGGCACCTAAGTAATTGCGGAAATCACTCATAGATGACTTTGGTTAAATTTTAAGGTTTGCTGACGTAATCGAAATGTCAAACACATTTTGTTATTTGATAGTTGGTACTTCAACTGTCAATCAGTAAAAAAAAATATTTGAACGGTTGTGCAGTTTTTGTCTGGCGTCTGTTGAAAAATGGAAAATCAAAACGAATGTCATATTTTGCTTTTTTATTTCCGAAAAGGAAAAAACGCATAGCAAGTTCACAAAAAGTTATGTGATGTTTATGGTGACGAAGCTTTAGAAGAACGGCAGTGTCAAAATTGGTTTGCCAAATTTCGTTCTGGTCATTTTTCACTCAAAGATGAAAAACTCTCTGGTCGTCCAGTTGAAGTTGATGACGATCAAGTCAAACCAATAATCAATCAGTTCAACACGTGAGATTGCAGAGAAGCTTCATGTATCACATACATGCATTAAAAATCGCTTATAATAACTTTGCTATGTACGAAAAATCGATACCGAAAGAAAATCATTTAACACAACGCATTAACATCGTCTATGGTTCAGTTTTTTGCTGATAAAACCAGCAGTTTTGTGAACGTGGATGCTGCCTGAAAGATGGCAAAAGGACATTTCTCAAAATGGGCAATACATTACAGAATAAAGTTATTTCGTTCCATGGAAAAATTGTCTGTTATTTTCTAAAAACATCTGCAATTTCATACTTGCCCACCTGATATTATAATAGGACTACGTGTTGAAAATGTCGTTATTGCAGACAACTTCATATCTATTACTCTGAGGTGAATCTTGACCATGACAGCTGTCACATCAGAAACTTCATGACATTGTCTAATTATTTGAGTCTAGGTTATTGTTCATTAGTGAAAACACACAAGTTTTTGAAAAGTCGTAAAATGTCTACATTCGTGCCATCAAAACAAAATTTGCGGGAAGTTTTACTATGCTAATTTCATTTAAAGAAAAAAGCAACCGAAGCGCATCAATTGCTTACCGAAGCTTACCCGGGCTATACTTTAGACGTTAGAATGTGTCAGCGGTGGTTAAAGCGGTTCAAAGATGGTGATTTCGACACCGAAGACAAAGAACGCCCCGGCCAGGTGAAAAAGTTTGAAGATCATGAATTGGAGGCATTGCTCGATCAAGATTCGTAACAAACGCAAGAAGAACTTGCAAAATCACTTGGCGTCGCTCAGCAAACCATTTCCGATCGTTTGAAAGCAATGGGAATGATCCGAAAGGTAGGACATTGGTGGCCGTATGAATTGAAAAACGGCCGGAAACGGTCGCAAGATACGATAAAGTTATTTTGCAACATGACAATGCTCGGCCACATGTTGCAAATGTCGTCAAAACGTACCTTGAAACGCTCAAATGGGATGTCCTTCCCCACCCGCCGTATAGTCCAGACCTTGCGCCATCCAATTAATATCTCTTCCGATCGATGCAACATGGCCCGGCTGACCAGCACTTCCGTCATTTCGATGATGTCAAAAAATGGATCGATTCGTGGATTGCGGCCAAACCGGTCGAATTTTTCAGAACGGGTGGCCATGAATTGCCAGAAAAATGGGAAAAATGTGTGGCTAGCGATGGACAATACTTTGAATATTGAATTAATAGTATATCTATTTTTCCTCAATAGAGCATTGATTTAAAAAAAACAAAAACAAAACGACATTTTCAACCGGTAGTCCTATTAGAACGCCCAAATTTTGACAAATGCTCCAAACGCCATCCTTAACCTTTTAGATATGGTTCAAAATCAAGCCAAAAAATTTAAAAGCAACCTTTAAATGGTAGAATCAACAACGTTGCAACGTATCCGGTTTTTCCTTATTTTATCACTTTTTTAATAGAACAGCGCCCGGTGAAACTTTTTCATATAATAGCCGACTGGCAAGTATTCATTTTCGCTTAATCGTTAACAACATGTTTTCCGGTTCCATTCTTCGTTAACAAAACGAAAAAAAAGTTGTGTAAAGCAAAAAACCGGGCGTTAATTTTCTGAAAAACGAACATGGACATACAAAAAAATCTTAGCAATATTTGTTATAAAGGGGCTTTCAACAGGGACGCTACAAAAATAGAGCGACAGGGACAGCAAACGACGCCATATTTCTTGCCGGTCTTTTGGCATTTCTCTTGGATGTTCTTCATTAAGATTTATACAAGCTTATCACTCAAAACGAGGATTCAAAACTTAAAAACTAACAAAAGTTAGAAGCTAAGAAGTCTAGAGATCTATTTTCTGTGCGGAGCATTCTGGACCTTGGTTCAAAATACCCGTACTTTGTACGGTGAGTGGGGAGACTAAAGAGGGGCATCGAAATGAGGTTATTGTGTTGGCGGGAAGGGTAATCGATCGCATCAGAGAAGAGTTGGTGAATAAATAACACATCACAGTTTGCATGTTTATCAGTTTCAGTCTGTTCTAATAGAGGGGCACGTTGTAATTATCTGTCCATTGGAGAGCGCGAAGTGCAAAACGCATAAACCTACGTTAGACTGATTGGACTATTTGGGAATATAACGTAAAAGGGAGACCAGACTCGACTGGCATATTAGAGAATTCGTCTAACATATAGTATGTTATATAAAGCGTTTTTGAAACATATGGGTTTGAAAATAATTTTGACCATCGTTTTGTACAGCATCGTTAACGTTATAAAGCCAAGCTTTACGTATGATAGACTCAATGTGTGAACGAAAATTGAGTTCTCTTTCGCATAGGACTCTTAGAATCAAGTTCGTAAGGTAGGGGAAAATTGTTGCGAGAATAAGTTATAGCATTACAGCTCTCTGTGTATTTTATTGCTCCAACTATAAAGAACTATTCAATTCAGTTTGCAGGTCGATTTGAGAGGGATGATATGTGTTTGTAGATTCTCATATCATCGGCATAGATGAACAGATCGGAGTTCACCAAAATCTGTTCCACATCGTTAATTGTAAGTATGAAAATTATAGGGCCTCAATGGCCTCCTTGGGGAACGCTGGAGGTAGCAATAAAGAGATTGGACTGTGACGAATGAAAAAGAAGATATGATTTAATCCAGTCGACGAAAGAGGGTGGATATCCTAGGGCCTTAAGCTTAACGCAGATAATTCGATGAGAAATTTTATCAAAGACTTTGCTTAAGTCGGAAGAGCTAGCGTCGACTTTTTTACCATCTTGCGTAGTCTACAATGCATTAGATGTAATTTCGATGAAGCTAATGGTTGTAGATCCACCGTTCATAAATCCGTGCTGCTTTGTAGACAAAATGGATTTATAGTGAAAGTAAATTGAGTCAAAGGAGTTAAGGAATCGGGCGATAAATTAAGACTTCGTCTTTACGTCCCTTCTTGACGGACAGGGATAATGAATGTATCCTTCCATACTTAGGTTTTTAATTTTATTGACGACGTCATTGGTGGATATTTTCAAAGTCGAAAAAGACGTTTTCGGGCAGCTATTGAAAAAGGAAAAATATTTCTCATTAGGATGTAGCTCGTGTTTAGTCACCGATTGACTGGAAAAGCTTGCAAAGAGGTTTTCAACTGTATGGGAGTCAGAGGAAGATTCATTTTTGAGGGTAGAGGGGACGCCATCAGATTTTCTTTTGCTGTTTATGAATTTGTAGAAATGTTAAGGTTTACAGAACAAACTGATCTGCATCCGTTCAATATATTTGCGGTACTGAGATTGGCAAAGTTTGGAGAAGGACATGTATAGTATATCTGGTGAGAGTCATAAAAGTCAGATATGGACTGGATATGCAGGTAATTGAGCCATTATTTATATCTGCGATTTCGAATTGAACGTTGCTCTTTATTGTTCCACGGAGGGGACGACGACCCGAGAGGGTGAGACTTATAAAAATGTCAGTTGTTGCGTTCGTGTTGTATTTCAAGAAATTGTTCATGTCTAATTTTTTGAGATGGTAATTTAGGAGGACTCTGAAGTTTTGGGAGTGTTATCAGAAAACAAAGATTATCAGCGAAATTAAGATAGAGAGAGGGGATGTGGTATCGGTTCAAAGCAGAGAAGAAGAACTATTGATTTCTCAGTATCTCACGAAAATACTACTGTGTCCAAAAAATAAGGTGACATATGAATTTAAACTGCGCGCGTCGAAGGATTTAGACATTTTTCTTTCTTTTTAGGTTGGTAGTACTATCAGTGACATCTATGTGAAATTTCATGTCAAATATATTCATAGTGTTTGAGATACGCGTCGTTTTGTGAGCTGCTAAAAGTGAGTTTTTCGTTTTTTGCGATGTCGAAATTTATTGAGCAAAGAATTTGCATTAAATTTTGTTTGCGGAATCAATTTTCTGTTGAGGATGGTACAGAAAGCCTTTGATGCTGAGGCTATGTCTAAAAAAATGTTTACAAGTGGTATAGTGATTTCCAAACCGGCCGTGAACGTGTCGAAGACGAAGAGCATTCTGGGCGACCACCAACCTCAAAACCGATGAAGCTCACGTCCAACAAATCAAAGATTTGGTGTTGAAAAACCATCGATTAACGATTAGAGACCTTGCTGATGAAGTTGGCTTATCGAAAGGCTCAGTCAATACCATTTTGAAGTATGCTTTGGGCCTCAAGCGCGTCAAATCTCGACTGGTACCGAAAACATTGAATTTTTTGGAAAAAAGGCGTCGCGTTGAAGTGTGTGAAACAATGCTTTCCGACTACCAGGATGTCATGAAACGCATTATAACTGGCGATGAGACTTGGATCTATGCTTACGACCCCGAAACAACCGATCAATCGAGCGAATATCGTGCCAAAGGAGAGCCGAGACCAAAAAAACCGCGCCAAAGTCGCTCAAAAATCAAGGTCATTTTGACTGTTTTCTTCGATTATCGTGGTGTTGTGCTTTATGAATTCCTTCCAACCGGCCAAACAGTCAACAAGGAATATTATTTGAACGTTATGCGTCGTTTGCGTAACGCTATCCGCCTAAAAAGGCCGGAATTGTGGAAAGACAATTCTTGGTTTTTACACCACCATAATGCACCATCCCATACCCCACTCGTAATTCGTGATCATTTCGCCAAAAACTCAACCCATATCGTTCCGCAACCACCGTTTTCACCTGATCTGGCGCCGTGCGACTTCTGGCTGTTCAACAAGCTCAAAAGACCGCTCCGGGGACACCGTTTTGATACGATAGAGGAGATTCAAGCCGCAGCGAAGACGGAACTGAAGGCCATCCCGGAAAGTGACTACAACCAATGTTTCAAAGATTGGAAAATCCGTTGGCATAAGTGCATTGCATCGGGAGGGGATTACTTTGAAGCGGATGAAATTGATTTCGAAGAATAAATACAGAATTTTCAAAATAAATACAATGTCACCTTATTTTTTGGACACAGTAGTATATGATCTACTAGAATAATATATGATGACTTATTTGAAACAGACCTGAAAAATCGAAAATCGGTCATTTAAAAGTATTTCTTTTTGGCTTTACTTGCATGGAAAGACGTTTGATCATCGAAAGGAGACCATTGAAGTTGAGGGAGGTAAGAGTCACCCATAATAATTAACTCGTCTTTGGAATCAGCCATGTTATTAAACAAAGAGTCTATAGTTTCAACTGAAAGTCTAAATGCTACTACTGGCTGAGCAGGACAGATGTACAATAGTAGCAGAGGATGAAAATGTTTCGCGTCGATTGTTTTAACTGAGCGCAAACAAACTCAAAGAAGGAGTTGTTGGTGTTTTCAACTTGATATGAGTCGTAAGAGTTCTCTAAAGCAATTAATACTCCACGACCGCAGGATATGCTTGCAACTTGATCGCCGTCAGCGCGGTATACATTGAAATTTTGAATAAAATCAAAATGGCTTGTTGATAGATGAGTTTCTGTGAGAGCAAAAATGTCATAGGGTAGTCTGGGAATTCGAGAGGAAGTTTTTGAGCGGAGGCCTGGAAAGTTCTAGTAATTAAGGGAAAAAATGTTGATAGCTGCCGTGAGATCGCAATTAGGTACACAAAAGTTCATTACTTGAGATTTGGATCTTTGGAGGTTAGAAAGGCGTTTTGAAATGTTGTGAGACGCGTAGGTTGAAAGATGTTCTGCAACCTCAGACATTAATATTCTTATGATAACGAACGAAACATTTTTCTTGTTCCTTTGGATGGTAGGGAGCCCTGCCTTTTGAATTGAAACAACGACATTGGTTCTAGTAATACCATCGATGCATGAGTCAGGCCGTTCGTGCAGATAGGCTTGGTAGATACGGACATTTTCATAGATCCTACGGTCCCTCAGACGTCAAAGAACGTAACGCCCATCATCACCGTGGTCAGACGAATGCTTGGTCAGTCGACCATCGACAGTCAGTGGTGATAGAAGTGAATTCAGCTTCACAGAGAGCATAGCAAGTTGTTTCGACATATTGACATACAAATCAGAACACAAAACTTCAAATAGGAGTTTGGTCTAGTGGTAGCGTGTCCGACCGAAACCCGACGGACCACTGGTTCGATTCCTAGTGGCAGCAAAATTCTTTTATTTTTCAATTAGTTGAAAAAAAAAAAAAAAAAAAAACAACATCGATCGAGAGTTCGACCGATATGAGCGAATCCAACAGGTCCGCGCCCCGAAGTATGGGAGCAGCGGACAAAACAACAACAACCACCGCAACATCAGGCCATTCAACAGTGACTGAATCCAGTAAACGGAGGAGGGCATTGAAACCGTCGGCGAATATTGTAAAGCGCCCGTCACTTTCCAGCTCAGTTGAGAAGCTGCCGGCTGAAGGGGGAGAACGGGCGCCAACGACGTTATTAGTACCTGCAAAAAACGCAGCAGAAACCAAAGCAACAGTAGAGTCCAAAAGTCGCGACTCAGTTGGACATGACGAATTTCCTTACGTCTCGGACGGTGGAGAAGGTCGGTATACTGGAGATAGCAACTCCTTTGCTTCTTTAGCAGCCTCCGAATCGGAAGACGAAGACGAGGAAATAAGCGTTATAAGTAGCAACATCAACCAGTTGCATGAAATGTTACGTGCGATTAAAGCCAAACAAGTGGCTCGCAGACAAAAGGAGCGCTTGGCAGCAACGCAACCTAAGAAACAGCGAGAGGAGCCAATACACAGCTCAGACCAAAAATTGCAACGACAGAACTCAGAGCAACCAAAGAAACAACTGCAACATCAGCAACAAACACTTAAACAGCAACAGCAAAATAAGCAGCAGCAGCAACAAGGACAACAACTGACACAGAGGACGAAGAAGGCGAAGATACCACCCATCTTTACGTATAAAATGGACCTTAAGGATACCATAAAGCTTTGTAAGTCGGCCATTGGCAATCATTTTATTGTAAAAAGAATTAACCAAGATAAACATTCAATTCTTTGCTCCACTTTGGAGCAATATAATATTATTAAAAATTTATTAAAAGAAACAACAACGGAGTTCTTCTCCTTCACCCCCAAAGGGGAAAGGCTGCAGACCATGCTCCTTAAGGGCCTGGAACCGTCTTCTGACCCGCAGGAGATCTTACTTGAGCTTAAAGAAAAGGCAAGCGAGTATCTTCAATTTGTGGCAGTTAAGCCATTTTCTACACCGAAGGCAAAAAGGGAGAATCGGAAACTACCATTCTTTCTTGTGCAGTTAAGTCCCGACAGCAAATTGGATAGTCTTAGGAGTATTAATGTCCTAGATTACCAGTGCATAAAATGGGAAAGAGTAAAAAGGTTAGATAACATTTTACAATGTATTCGATGCCAGAGGTTCGGGCACGCCGCATCCAACTGCGAAATGCAGCCACGGTGCGTGAAGTGCGCAAAGAACCACAAAGCGGAGGAATGTCCGCTTGGTAGAGAAAATAATTTAAATAAGAACGATCTCAAATGCACTTTATGTGGGAACACAGGACACACCGCAAGTTATCGGGGTTGTCCTAAATACCAATACATAAAGAAAATAAACATGACTCGTCAGCAAAAAGTCGAGGTGAAACGACCGTCCGTTCGCGTTCAAACACCAGCCGTAACTCCACATGTGACCTACGCCCAAGTGGCGTCAGGCCAACGGAATGCGGCACAGCAACCCCCGAAGGCTGCTTCACAGGTCCCACTGCCTCGAGCACCTGAGGCTGAAGCTGATCTGCTGGCTGTTTTGCTCTCGATCCAAGGGCAAATTAGCCAGTTGCAACAGCAAATACAAGAGCAGGCGACACGGGTGGATCGTATCTACTCGCTTTTGCCGAGTCTAACGCGCCTCCAGTCGTAATGTGTACGCTGGCGAATAGAGCTTTAAAGATCCTTTCGGTAAATGTCAATTCATTAATAAAAATCGAACGAAGAGGCGTACTCTTCAAGTTGTTAGAAGACCGAAGCCCCGATGTTCTTTTGGTTAGCGAAACTAAGCTATCTCAAAAGCACAAACTGCGGCACAGTAAATACAATATTATAAGACGAGACCGACCTAACTCAGATCGAGCAGGTGGGGTAGCTATTTTTATTAACAAAAATCTGCGTTATAAGGTTGTGTACAGTGGTGAAGTGCGTAGGTTCCAGGTGCTAGAGGCTTGCATCATATGCATCCCCCTCCGTAGCGGGAAGAGGATGTATATGGTCGCAGTCTATGCAACTGAAGCTACTCAACAATCTGCTTTTATTTCAGAGCTCGAAACACTCTTTCAATACTTACGGCTGGAATCGGAGGAGAATTATTTCCTCATGGCCGGAGATTTCAACGCCAGGTATAGCAATTGGAGAAATCATTCACCAAATACTAGAGGGAACCTACTGTTCAATTGGTGGGGTCAGAACAATGTTGAGTACAGGTTAGATTTGAAGGCAACTGATAGCCCGTCTTATCCAAGAACAGGCTCCTACCTGGATCTTATGCTTTTCGACGAACGGTTACAACTAACTGACGTGGACCGACAAACGATAAACTGTCTAAAAACTTTTGTGTATGACAGTGACCATTGCGGATTTAGTGCCGTTGTAACGATTCCCAACGAGATTGCGGAATTAGATGAGTATGTCCAAACGTATTCTTACAACTATAGTAGAACGCGTTGGTCACACTTTTCTCGAACATTAACTAGAGCAATCTCCTCGAACTTGCTCAACCCACCATCCAACAGAAATCTGTCAAACGAGGAGATTGGCATTTACCTTAAGCGGATGGACGACACAATAAAACAAACTATGGACAGAATAATTCCTAAGTACGAACTAACTGACAATGTAAACATTTACCGCAATGCTACGATCGACGCTCTACACCGACAAAAGAGCAGGCTATTGACAAGGCTCAAACTACTGTACAGACGTTTTACTGACCCACAAAACTCGGAGGTTAGGACACTGAAGTCTGAGCTTAAAAACCTACAGCAATTAATTCAGCAAAACTACCGAGCTGCAATTAATTCGCATTGGAATACCAAAATTCGGGCTGTTAAAGCTAGCAATCCTAGTATGTTCCCGAAAATTAATAAATTTTTTCGAAGGAAAAACCAGAATGAACTTCCGTGTCTTAAGCTCCCTCGAACTACCAACAACGAACAAATACTTGCAACAGCAGGAATAGATCCAGTAGAAGCAATCGAAGACGACAACTTTTTTGTGATCGAAGATCCTCAAGAGAAAGTTGAAGTAATTGGTGCGACCTTTCAAGATGTGTATAAGGTGAATGTTAGCAGTCGCCCGAACCATATCTTGGAAGATCGCGTCCTCGTACACAACTCCGACCTTCAAAATGATATTGAAAACTGGCGATCGGAGAACACTGGTTTTACCATGTTCAGTGATGATAATCTGGCAAATGTCGTCGCCGATGATGGGGCACATCCCCCATTTATATCAAAGGAAGATCTCTTGGTTATCTTCGGTTCGCTAAGAAGTAAGAAATCTGTAGGAATTGACGGTATATCAAACATTGTTCTTAGACACCTCCCTATAGAAGCGGTAGACATATACACTACTTTGTTTAATAATTTGCTGAATAATGCACATTATCCAGCTCATTGGAAGACAGCGGTAGTACAACCAATTCCTAAACGGAATAAGGACACATCCAATCCGGCAAATCTGCGGTCGATAAGTCTCCTTCCGAACATCAGCAAGGTATTTGAAAAGGTAATCAATAGAGCCCTGACAAAGTGGGCTGAGGACAAAAATATTATTCCGGATAACCAATTCGGTTTCAGAGCGGGGCATGATTGCCTACATGCCGCGTCTAAACTGGTATCGGATATCCAATGGAACAAAGGCAAGAAACAATGCACGGGTGCCGTGCTGATCGACTTGGAAAAGGCCTTTGACACTGTATGGTTGCAGGGGCTCTTTTTCAAGTTAGATCAGCTGGGCATAAGCAAACCACTGCTGTACATACTCTTTAATATGCTCACCGGTAGAACGTTTATTGTGAAGAATGGCAATGTAACTTCTGCTGGAAACTTTGAAATTAACAACGGTCTACAACAGGGTGTAGTTAATTCGCCGATTTTATTCACTATTTTTACAAGCGATCTTGTAGGCTCTCTTCACCACGCTATAGCATACGCAGATGACTTGATTGCGTACAGGTCAGGTCCAAAGATTGAGGGAATTGTAAGTCTTTTACAGCGTGACTTCGATGAGATTAAGCGATATTGCGACGATTGGAAGTTGAAGATCAATTTCCAAAAGTGCGAATCCATTTTGTTTAGGACGCCGTTGTCTGGGGCCTCTTGGGATACCAGAAAGAATTGGCGAAAGTTCTCTATCGTTGGACAAAACGGGCAGCCACTGGCGAGACGGAGTGTAGTCAGATATCTTGGGGTCTGGCTCGATCAGCATCTCTATTTCAACAAACATATAGATGCTGCTCTAGCCAGAGCAAAAGCGGCCTATGCCATGACAAAGAGACTGTTTCACAGCAGCCAACTCGATGCCAGGGTAAAGGTAATCTGCTACACGGCCCTCATTCGGCCTGTGCTTGCATATGGATGTCCCGTGTGGTTCAATGTGGGAGCAAGCTTGATGGAAAAGATTCGAGTTTTCGAGAGACGATGTCTTAGGGCTTGTCTCCATTTACATAGAACTCCAGAATCTCAGTACAAAAAATTCTATTCTAATGAGGTCCTGTACAACGGGGCCAACCTAATCCGAGTGGATAATTTTCTTATTAAACTTATTCGGAGACACGTTGCAAGAGCAATGAACTCAAACAATAACCTGATCTCTGGGGCTTACTACCCCAACTTTATGTACCACGAGACAGTTCGCCTTAACGGCTTTACTCCACCAGAGGCTTTCCTCTATTTTGACCTAAACGGCCTGATTCAAGATAGAAATGGAGTGCCGTTAATCTTCCATGTTGCCAGAAAGAGTGTTGACAGGCGACTTGTCTACAATGAAGATGTCGCTCGCAGCTCAGATGAGAATCTCAGGTTCAGCAGGGCGGTTTCAGTCCGTGATAGGGAAGACGTGGTTAGGCAGCACCGACAGTTTTGGTGGTTAAAAGAAGAGGAGACGCCGTCTTCGTCGTTTTCTCAGATTAGGTTCGCTCCATAAAGACGAATTAAAAAGTTGATGTCAGCCGGCCGGCTTACTTAGTTTTAAGGTTTTTTAGGGTTAAGGTAGATTTAAGTTTTGTTTATAGGTTAATGTATAGTATATTTAAATAGCACAGCACAAAAAAAGTGTACATATTCTGTTATGTACTTATATATAGTATATATTTTTTTTTTGTTGTTTGTTTTGTTGTTTATTTTTTTAAGTTTTATTTTAAGGTAGTTCTTAGTTTGGTTATTTATAGTCTAGTTATAAGATCTAAAGCAAAATGTTCTGATACTAAGTTTTTCCTTATTTTGTAAAAAAAACAACTTTTCTTAGTAATTGGCAAGCAAAGTTCTTTAAGTTAGACAGTTAATTTTAGTAAGTTTTCGTCGAAAGACATATAAACATAGATATATTTAGCATTTATCATGAAGTTTAACTTAGAATACCCGCGAAGGGTTAGTAAGTTATGTAAGCTAGTTATTTAAGATAGTTTAAGCGTTTTTGCTGTCTAGTTTGTAAGTTTTTTTTTTTTTCTGAAGTACAAATAAAAAAAAAAAAAAAAAAAAAAAAAAAAAAAAAAAAAAAAACGAATGCTTGGTAGGCTTGATTAGTGGATCAAAGATCGGTGATGGCTGTGTTTCAATGGGGTTTGCGATGGGAGAGGTTATGGAGGGATAATTGGAGATAATATGATGATATAAGTTAAACTTGCGGACGTCTCGATAATTAATTTTATAAGTTTTTGCGGAATAATGATCAAATTATAGATACTATAACTGGACTGGTCGAACAGCGACAGTCTTTCAGAGTGATGTCGTAGTTTTCCTTAATTTCAAAATCCCAAAAAGGAAATAATACTATTGCGAGGAATTAAATACTGCGAACTGAACCAACGCAAATAAGTCTTTAGACTATAAGCCAAGGATCCAAAATCGCAGAAAATACCTAATACTATTGCAACCGATTAATAAAATACTGCGAACTGAACGAACGCAAATATCAATCAATGGCATGTAAAAAATATAAGAAAATGAAAAATATAAATCGTGCTTGTCGCGCAAAACCATCGAAAATATTGCGTCTGTAGCTTAAAGTATGGCTCGTTGGATGTGCATCAGAGGTAGGTTGATATTGTTGATTACTGTAAATGGCAAATCTTTTATCTTTGAATTGGAAGTAAGTTTATACCTATCAACATTGAATTTTTCTTTGGAAAGCCTGTATATAAAAATATATTGTTGTTATTTAAATTATGAAGCCCTTTTTTTCTTTATGGAGTTAGGAACGCTGGCCCCATTTGAGAGTTTGACCAATTATTTAAAAAACTCTGTTTATCCTCTTATGAAATCTTATAAACTTTCCTCTTCTTTCTGATGTTTTCGTCATTCTAGCAAATAATATGTATATGGATAGATATGTTCAGTTAATTGTTTTTATTTTATTAAAAAGTGTCTTCATCAAAGAAAAATAATCTAATGATGTTATTGTCAAAAAGCTAAATTCTCAGTAAAACCCATAATATTAGTTATGCATAAATAAAATCAACACATACAAATACCAAAATTCACACTTACATAAATCACCCGAAAAGCATTTCTCCATCCAATCACACAAACACTTAAAGCACGCATTTTCATCGAAGGAAGGAGAATAGTCATCAAAACGCTGCTATTATCCTTTCACATTCAGTCGACTTTATTTACCAGGAAGGATGAGAGGAAAAAGTCAATTAAAAAAGTTAAATAAATCATAACAGTGTTTGGTTTGGTATCAATAACATCCCCGCATCCGTGCTGCTTTCGAAACCGCAGCACACAACAAACTTCGGTAAATGCACACTTTCAACTTTTTCCTTCGTTTCCAAGTTTATTTATTAAAGAGCCCTCATAAAATATACCCTTGCCCAGGCCTTATATCAAAGCATTTAATATTATGGCAAAAGGAAGGGTATGATTTCCGCCCGAAGTTGAAAGGAGGAAAGGAAATACAGAAATGTAAATCTTATTGCACACCAACAGGATTTCGGCAGAGGAATCTTTTTCTTGTCTGTAATAATAATTGTTACTGTGGCTGAATGTATGAAGTGTGCCGTATGCAGTCAGCACGTGTCGAAGTCATTTCACTGGATGTCTAAAAAACACATCCACTCTGTTATTGGAAACTATGTGATATGCGCTGTCGCCATAAATACGAAACCACCTTCCCAGTCGCCCGGTAAAAATATTACTTTTGGTTACAGTGACAGTGTCTTATTTATATTTGTACGGATGCTGTAGTCTAATATTTAAGAAATGAATTATTAATTAATAACAGTTGTACAATGATTAATGTTCATTCAAAATTTAATTAAAAACAAAAAACGAAAATAGGAAAAAAAAGAATCTGTCGTATTGTTTTGTTTAGAAGTGTTACGATAACCCATATCAGTTGCTTAATTTGAGGCTTAAGATGTTTTGAAAAAAAAAAATCAAGTATTTCAAATGTTTTCGAATGATTGCGAATTTTTAATACTTTTCGCATCGCTATATTTGATTTGCCAACGTTCAATAAATCTGGAACAGTTTCAAAGACTCGATAAAGATTTTAAAAGGGAGGGCAGAAAGCTTTTCAATTCAATTCAATTCAATTCAATTGAAACAGTGTCTCTAATAGTACTTGGACAATGAATTTGCGAAAAATTCGTTAAATAATATTTACTAAATAACAAAAATTATCCCAATCTAAAAAAGTAATAAAAAAAAGTAATAACAAATCGTTGTGACGGGGAAGGGAGTGAGGCAAAGGAAACAAACGTGCGAAGTATCTACTGTTGTGTCGAAAAATGACTAAATATCGCGGTTTTAAAGTTCGTGATTGAAATTGTACTTTTAATTCTCAAGGGCAGAGAGTTCCATAACCTTATGGCGTGACTGAAGAACAATCTAGACGAGTTAAAATATCTATAGTAAGGTGTGTTGAGGTTAAGTGTCGTACGAGATCGAGAGAATTCCAGCTTGTGAATACATGCCCTCGCCTTAAGATACTGCTGTAGGGTGCAGCCCAATATGTTTGTAGCAAAAAATGATTTTCGGTCGTACCTCCGAAGGCCTTGGACTTAACGTTCTGCATCATTGAACGCTACCTACAATTTATGCTGGGACAATGAATCGAGGTTGCAGTAAACGACTTCCGCGTCTCAATCGGAGTAAAGCTAGCAGTAAGCCATAGTTTGCGTGAGCATCCATACATGCAACCTATCACCCAGTTGACGTGGTTGTATCCAGACATGCTCCGGTAAACGACAAATCCTAGGGATGTTTTGTTTCAACAAGCTCTAACTTACCAGATATCCAAATGTCTCGAACAACGTTCAAACTTAAAGATCTTTGTGTTATTGGTATCACCTTAGATTTCGTTGGGTTTATGAGAAGTCCATTTTTTATCGGCCAGTCACTGATGGCTGTCAAGTCTTCGTTAAGACAGGCTATCACCTCATTTATCTTACTCTGGTGAACGGACAGATAGAGCTGAACATCGTCTGCATATAAATGAATCCGCACATGCTTACATACCAAATGTAGATCGCTAATAAAAATGCAGAATAATATTGGCCCTAGGATTGAGCCCTGTGTCACACCCTGAGTAAGACGTTTTAGAGTCGAGCACGTACCATCAGCAACGACTTTTTGCCACCTATCAGACAAACAACAAACGAATGCTTCAGTTTACAGCAAAGTTTATGTTGGTTGACTTTGTCGACGGCCTTTGAAAGGTCCAGAAGGCAAAGCAAGGTAGCGCATCCCCTATTAATGTTCTTCCGAATATCATCCAAGGTATTAACCATTGCGGACGAACAGCTATGACCTTTCCTAAAAACAGATTAAAACGAGCTTAATAAAGAATTGATAGTGATATGGTTTTGAATCTGCTTCGCCAGCACTCTTTCGAAGGCCTTCGCCAGGCACGGCAGAATGCTTTTAGGTTTGTAGTCACTGGGAACGCTAGCTTTCGACTTTTTTGCAATTGGTATTACTCTTACAGCCCTTAGTCTACAATGTTTCCAAGGGATTAAAGATGATGCGATATTAAAGGATTCTAAATCGATAGAATTGTAGTCTTTATACTGAAATAACGCCGGACCAGGATTGTGTGCGAAGTTAAGATTGTAAGTGCAAAAAAGGAGATCGTGTTCGGTGATACCTTTAAGAGATAGTTGATCATAAAGGAGTGCTGATGAAGGGTCAGAAACAAGGATCAAATCAAGAAGACTAGGTGAAGCATTTGCTTTTCCTAGAACCAAAAATAGCTTTTCAATTTGAATCCGTCTCTGTTGAGGATATCCGACAAATTCTTAAACGATAAATATAATTTATAATTCCATCGCATCAGGCATATTTCCTGACTCGTGAAAAAAGCAGTAGTTGAGCCGACATACCAATTTGAAAAGGTGTTCGAAAAAATAATTTTTAAGCAGCTTTACACATTTTTTGAGGAAAACAATTTATCAACTGACATTCAACCAGGAGTTAAAAAAATCATTCCTGTGAAAGTGCGATAAATTTATTGATCACGAGATGGAAAGAGGAGGTATCTTAGAAAAAAATATAGTGAACTGTGTTTTTTTGGACATTAAAAGAGCCCTTGAAATGATCGACAGAAATATTTTACGGCAGAAACTGAAACGAAACTGGAGCTGTCTTGGCGAAAAATTTGTTAGCCCAATTGGACGAATAGCTTCAGAAATAATCTCAGGACTATGTATTAGTAATTTGTGCACTGAAGGGGGCACATTATACCATGGGTAATGTTCCACAAACAAACAAGCGCTATCAATACAAAATTTTTTTAATAGACTGATTTGAGTGGACAACGCGAAATCGGCATGATGTTTTCATCTATATGGGATGCAGATGTTGTAGTACCATGGAAAAATCGACGGGCAGTGTGGTCATCTTTCGAACTTGCAAAACCTGGTTTCGGTTTGTCAACCCAGTGTTCCATTCGGTTTCGAAAAGCTTCTTGAATTTAAGATATTTGTCAAATTAGATATTCGATTTCCAATGTACTCGAATTCTCTTTTTGTAACATCAGTTGTTTCGTGAACCAATTAAATTCGTGTAGGTCTACAGAACCATGTCGATGATGGACGAGATTTTTCCCACAAAATTATTTTATTATGCGGTTACCCAATACTAACTGGATTGGAACAAAAAATGTTAAAAACATGTTGGCATCGGAAATATTTGGGTCGGTAAATCATTGTTTATATTCACTATTACATGAATTTCCATCACAACCCCATTTAGAAATAAGGTGAGTCTGTCTGGTTGACTTGGAGAAGGCCTTCGACACTGTTTGGTTAGAAGCGCTTTTTTAAAAGTTGAACAGGCTTGGCATAAGCAAACTACTACTGCATATGCTTCATAATATGCTTACAATAAGACGGTTCGTTGTGAAGAATGACAATGTTACATCTATTTGTATTTTCAAGTTAATAAGAGGTCTACAACAAGGTGCGGTTAATTCTTCGATACTTGTCAGCATTTTCACGACTGAGCTTGTAGGTTCTCTTCACCATGCCATAGCGTACGCAGATGTTTTGATTGCATACAAATCTGTACCGAAGATTGAGGATATTAGATTGAACTTGCAATGTGACTTTGATAAAATCCAGCATCATTGTGATGACTGGCAGTTGAAGATTATCTACCAAAAATCGGAGACTATTCTCTTCAGGACTCCACTGTCTAGGGCCTCTTGGGATACAGGAAAGAATTGGCGAACATTCTTAATCGTGGGACAACATGGGCAAACAGAAGACACCTAGGGCTCTGACTCGACCAATATCTTTATTTTAATTAACATATAGATGTAGCTCTAGCCAGAGCCAAAGCGGCTTTTGCTATGACAAAGAGACTGTTTTATAGCAGCCAACTCGATGCCAGGGTTAAAGTCATCTGCTACATGGCAGATATATCCAGAAAATGATATAGAGATAAACAATCTCTCGAAATCGGCTTGAAAACAACTATCAAAATTTGCAAAGAAAACTGGACCTGAAGAAAAGGATCCTATGCTGAGCAATTCCCAGCCCGGAAAGAAGAGGCGGTCGAAATCTCTGGACTGAGACTATTCAGAGTTATGATAAATATCCTCCAAAGGAAAGCAATCTAACAAATAATATAAGCGGCCTTTCACAATGCTTTTATCGAAACAATTTAAATTCTGCAAACAAAAAAAAATAGCCTGGTTACAAATTTTCCTTTGCTCATTTCAAAACAATTTTTTAAAATTCTTTTTCCTATATCTAATAGCATTAGTAATACTAATGATTTTTAAGTGATGTTTTAGTGATAACGCAGACAAATTTTCAAGCTCGAAATTTAGTTTGTGTCACTATGCAACTGGTCCTCTAACTTTTAAAAAATATGAATCCCTATAAACAAAGTTCTTACAAAATGTAATACTTTTGAAACTAAGCTATATAATATTTGATAATTCTGACTGTCTGATTTATAACTCTTTATTGAAGAAGTTGAAAAACGACTGCCAAAAGCGAATACAAGTTCAACTTCCAATGTGAAAGTTGTTGTAATTTTTATGTTTATGTTTACGTTTATTGTAGCGATTTGGTATCTATGATCTTACTGCAAACAATTTTTCAATATTTTACTAAATATATCACAACATTTATCAATAAATTGTTATGAAATCGATTTTCGCATATCTAAATTTAAAATATCTTATCTTCACGTTGAGTTGGATACTCTTAGAGGGATGACTGGCTAAGATTTTAGGTCGCTGGTCCTATATTACAGTCGAAAATGCTTTCATTGAGTCATTTTATGCAAGCCATGGACAGCCAGCCAGCAAAAACAATTATCTCAAGGTTACACACCCCAAACCGAAGCCCGCAAAATTCGAAATATTAGAAATATCATAGTAGAATTGCAGTCAATGCTGAGGACATGGAAGAACCAACAAAGCGATTTCTTCAACATCATACTTGGGACAATAGTGCAAAAGAACCTTGTCAACACCAGAGGGCAAAAAGAAGCATATGCTGCCATCAAGAAAAACTAAATCCGACGTCTGGGTCAGAACGTTACCTTAGACAGCTATAACTTTGAGGTAGTTAGGGCTTTGTCTATCTTGGCTCCGCTGTAGTTACAGATAATAACACCATCATTTGTCCCATCTGCATTTACGGTGAGTGGTTAAATTATATTTAGTTATTTCTGCAGTAAAACTAAAAATCTAATTTTCTTTTAGTAGAAATGTAACTCAGTCAGAAAAAAAGTATTTCCAAATTGAAATATGTTAATCTATCAATGTAAAATACGCAATTCGTATATTAAATGATCCAAAATAACGCAAACTTATACGAGTATATGGTATTCCGCAAAGGCAGCTAATAGTATATGTATCTGATCTTTTTGTTTGCAATGCATTTGATTAGCGAATGAATGATGTTTTCATAATCCGAATTGAATTTCTAGTGTAGGCAAATAAAATAGCACCTATTTCTTTTGTATCTTGAGATGGGAAGTTAATAGTATGGGCAGGCCTACTCGCACCCAAACCAATATTTTATTTTTATATCAGGTTGGCAACTTAGTAATTGCGGATTGTTTTTAGAAAATAAAAGACAATTTTTTCATGGAACGAAAAAAAATTATTTTGTAATGTATTGGCCATTTTGAGCAATGACCTTTTGCCATCTTACAGGCAGCATCATAATTCCACGTTTATAAAACCTCTAGTTCTTATCAGCAAAAAACTGGACCAGGTACGATTTGACATCATCGAAATAATAAGTAATCAGATGGTGTTAGGCCAGGACTATATGATGGATGTGTTCTCAAACATCCCAACCAAGCCCCAATAATTTTTGCAGAGTGACCAAAGATGTACGTGGCCTTGCATTGTCATGATGGAATACCACATCTTTTCGAATTGTCAATTCGGGCCGCTTTTCTACAACTGCATTGTTCAATTTTGTCAGTTGTTCAATGTAGACATCTGAATTGATCGTTCTGTTGGGTGGTAAAAGTTCAAAGTAGACAATTCCCTTGTACTCAGAAACTGATATCTTAACTTTCTTTTGATGAATATCAGCTGTTGATGTTGTTTGAGCTGCTTCACCTGTCTTGCTCCAAGATCTTTTCCGATAGACAATGTTGTAAATAACCTATTTTTCATCACCAGTTATGAATCGTTTTAAAAATGGATCATTTTCATTACGTTTCTTTAACAAATCACTGATGTTCATGCGTTGTATTAAATAATGTTCTTTCAGTTCATGAGGAGTTTTAAGCGATTTTCAATGCATGTTGGTAATACATAAAGCTTCTCTGCAATCTTACGTGCTGTACTGTGACGATCCGAATCGATTATTGCTTTGAATTGGTCGCCATCAACTTCAACTGGACGACCAGAGCGTTTTTCATCTTTGAGTGAAACGAAATTTGGCAAACCCATTTTGACACTGCCGTTATTTTAAGCCTCGTCACCATAAACAGCACATAACTTTTTGTGAGCTTGCGATGTGTTTTTTTCCTTTCCGGAAATAAAAAAGCAAAATCTGAAGTAAATGTTCGTTTTGATTTTCCATTTTTCAACATACGTCAAACAAAAACTACACAACCGATCAAAAAAATGTTTTTGACAGTTGAAGTACCAGGACCAACTATCAAATAACAAAATGTGTTTGACACTTTCGATCTAAAGCCATCTATGAGTGAAATCCGCAATTACTTATAGAATCATATTTCAAGTACACTTTTTAACATTCCTCCGTCGAAAGACATAAAGTTAAGTATTAGGTTTAGCTTAGAGTACCAGTATAGGATCAGTAAGTTTTATTACTAAAGTTTAGTAAAGAAAGCTAATTTAAGCATTTAAGTTGTAATGAATTAAATGAAATAAATATGCAAAAAAATCTTAGTTGCAGAAGAATATTTGCTTTAAATGGTACAAGCTATTCTTATTTTTTTGTGCCCCAAAACTCATCAAACAAATGTATTTACATTTTTATTCGTTGATAAATTTCTGCAAAAAATTTGGAATATGTATAAGTATATTTAGAGGACTCGTAAGATTGCAAAAATCAGATACAATCTAGACATACGGTTACATTTGTTTCATTATTGTTGAAAACTAAATTGTCATCAATATTTCGACGGATGAAAATTTAATGCTGCCAAGGGATGAACATCATTTTATTCACGTTCGTTTCCCCTTCTTAGGGATGTTATCGAATTTCTTTTATGAGCTAACATCACAGTCACGTCGAGTGCACTTGACAGGTGTAACATTAGTATTAGTGTGCCGACAATTCTCAAGAAATATATTTTCACAGGGGTTGTGTTTGTTGCTGATATTGAATTGAAATTTAAATTGAAAACCCTCCTGCATCAGATTGCTAGGGATCATTAAGAATGAAAATAAATTAGGGCTCTATCATCGTTACCGCCCACAAAGTTATCACAGTCGTCGTCATCGTTCCACTCTCATCAGTTTACGCACGATAAATTTTGGCATCATTAAGTCATCGTAAATCGCAAAAGCGTTCTCTTGACTCTTTAAAAACGAATAAATGGTATTTCGAAAAAGACTAGATTATTCTGTTAAATAATAACCAACAGAACTTGAAGGATTTTCAAAACAGAACATAGTTAAATTGTGGCCTTGGGAAAACTTTATGCGCAAAAATAAGAAACAATATTTATTGTACAAACACATATATGTATGTACATATCTAAATAGGTATGAGCGCTTATGTACATATTTTTGCCATTACGGAAATGATGGAAACATTGTATCTGACAATGACATTTTATTATGTTTTTTTTGTGTCGGAAAGGAGCAAAAACGTTGATAAAAAGAAGTGAACACTCGTTTCGGAGCAAGCTGATGAAAGTATATACCAAGAAACCCATTTAAACAACGGAGAAAAAAAGAAGAAAAAAGCATTTTTAAAAATGTTTTTTTTTTCTCATTCAAACAGACAAAGATTCAGATATGCAAAGAAAATATTCAAATCATGGAATTGCTTTATTTTTTGTCAGAAAAATGTAAATGTGCGAAATGTAGAGCGAGTCACTTTAAATTTTGCCGTTAGATGGTTTAAGATGGGTTGTAAGTGCCTTTCGCTGTCTCATAGCTGCAACATCTGAAATAGTCTATCAGTAATAACGACGAGTCATACTTTTACAGGGACTCCTGTTTAACACCCATGATATTTCCACTACAAATGCGATCGCAACGATCTATGGCTGGAAAATAGATCTGCACTTACTTACTTACTAATGCAGGGAAGAGGGGCTTTTTCGAATAATGGTTTGCGATAGAGACTTGATCACCAATTCAATTCAAATTCAAAATGCATTTTTATTCAATTAATTCATTTTCCTTACATGCTAGACAAAAACGCTTAAAGCTAGCTTAATTAACTTAACTATGACTATACTTACTTACTATCCCTTTGCGGGCGCTCTAAGCTAAAATTAACAATTAAACATATGTCTTTCGACTTACCAATAACTACTATATTTAAATTTAAATTACTTATAATAAAACTAAGAAAAAAGATTAATTTTAACAAAAACTTAGTATATGAACTTTTTTTTTCATGTTTTTAACTAAAATTAGACTTAATACTATACTACAAACTAATCTAAATGTAAAAAGCTACTAAAATTAGACTTAATTACTAAACTAAAAACTAATCTAAAGCTAAAAATCTAAACCTAACCTAACAATAACATTAAAAACTACTTACACTACATAAAAACATAAATAAGCCGGCCAAGGCTGACAGGACATGCTATTTTTGCCATAAGGGCACCCAAGATACCTAACAACGACGACGTTCATTCTCCGCCCAGCCACCAATAATGTCGATGTTGTCTTACGACATCAGCTCTGTCGCGGTTTGATACCGCCCTACTGAACCGGAGGGTCTCCGGTGAGCTACTTGCGACGTCTTGGTCGTAAGTGACTCGCCCGTCCACAGCTTTTCGACCAACGTGGAAGATTAACGGCACCGCTAATCTATCCTGGACCAGACCTTTTCTATCTAAATAGAGAAAAGCTTCAGGGGGAATAAGGCCGTTAAGGCGCACTGTCATGGTGCCATGGTGCATGGTGCTTGGTGCCCCGGAGATCAAGTTGTTGGTCGAAGTCATTGCTCTTGCAATGTGACTTCGAATAATTTTTATCAGAAAGTTGTCCACTCTGATCAGGTTGGCCCCGTTGTACAGGACCTCATTACTATAGAATTTTTTTGTACTCAGACTCTAGAGTTCTATATAAATGGAGACAAGCCCTAAGGCATCGTCTCTCGAAAACCCGTATCTTTTCCATTAAGCTTGTTCCCACGTAAAACCAAACGGGACGGCCATAGGCAAGGACAGGCCGAATAAGGGCCGTGTAGCAGATCACCTTTACCTTGGCATCGAGTTGACTGCTGTGAAACAGCCTCTTTGTCAAGGCAAAGGCCGCTTTGGCTCTGGCCAGAGCAGCATCTATATGTTTGTTAAAATATAGATATTGATTTTCAACTTTCAATCATCGCAATATCCCTGAACCTTTTCGAAGTCACGCTGCAAAAGACTTACAATGACCTCGATCTTCGGACTTGACCTGTACGCGATCAAGTCATCTGCGTACGCTATGGATTGGCGGAGAGATCCTACAAGATCACTTGTGAAGATCGTTAATAAAATCGGCGAAATTACTACACCCTGTTGTAGACCGTTTTTAATTTCAAAAGTCCCAGCAGACACCACACTGCCATTTTTCACAATAAACTGTCGGCTGGTGAGCATATCTAAGATTATGTACAGCAGCGGTTTGCTTATGCCGAGCTGGTCAAGAGACTTGATCAATATTTTTCGCAAAGTGGCGAAACCCTTAATAGCCTCGTTCGTTAAGCAGCTGCTTCGAGAAACTAATTAAAAATCGAATTGTTTCTTATATGGACTCTAGAAATGTTTTACCAAGTGAACAATCGGGTTCAGGTCTTTTCCCAGCCCAATCCATCATTTGAATCGTTTAACAAGACATGTTAAACAAAACTATAATTTTCATTTGAAAAAGTATTTGACACTGTCTGATACAGGTAGGTAGGTAAAAGTGGTGGTTCAGTGAGAACCTAATTAGCACTATGCGCCGTTTTAATGCCACAGCTCTGTTACCATCTTTATGAGGTTTTTTTGAGATATCTCTAAATCTAGCATGAAGTATTTAAGAAGGATATTAGTTACTTAATGTCCTTAGCAGAAATCTATTCAGTTGAATTGAAGAGCTCTAGCAAGGGCCGGACAGGCGCAAAAAAAGTCTGTAAGAGCTTCCCTCTCAGCTGTGTTTTTGCAGCTGCGACAGTGTGCGTTTTGTGGCATGTCTAGCCTAACGGCATGATCTCCAATCGGCCAATATCATGTGCAGACCGCCACTAGTCTAACAATATCATGACGGCTTCGCCGAAGGAGATTTTTTGTTTTTGATTGTTTGTATTCAGGCCATATTTTCCTTGATGTTGCACAGGACGTTAGAGTGGCCCTTTTAAAGTTTGCTGCTTCAAGGAAGTAAGAAGATATAATAGCCTTAACTGAGCGCTGAAGAACAGATCCCTGCCCAGAAAGTTCATCGGCCCTCACATTGTATGGGATGTCACTGTGACCGGAACCCATATAAGGGAAATGAGCTGGCCCTCTAACGACGCTATTTCTATCCGACCCAATTTCCCGTTTTTATTATTTCAATCCTTTTTTGGCTTTCGTAGTTTCAAAGTTTCTTTAAGCAATTCCCTTTCAAGCATTTTTCAAATTCCAGATGGAGCTGCTCAAGGTTCAGTGTTAAGTCCTGTTCTTCATAATGCATGCGCCTCTGTTTTCGCCCAGGCGAGAAACTGTCTACTGTTATTGTTCTTAATATTGAAAACAACCTACAATCTGCCATAAATACAGTCCATGCTATTGGAAAATTATGAGAAGAATCTGTTTATAGCCAAATTATATAATATTTATTCATTTATGCTTTTTTCTCGCTTATCAAATAAAGGGTTTTATTTTCTTTCTTTCCCTTTAAAGTGCGAGAATTTGTCCTTATTTATTTGTCATAAATGAATAAATTGAATTTTTCATTTTAAAGTTATATTTGTATCAAATCTCTGAATTGTAAGTTGTCTTATTCGGAAAATGAAAAAGGAAAAAAATATTTCCATTTCAGTTCTCAAGCACTTAAGCTACTTTTGCTTTTCTTAATAATAGGCAGCAGAAAGTTGTAATCGAAACTAGCTGCTCGTCGCTTAAACACGTAATGCAGGTTGTGGCAAAGGGGCAGATTCTCGGGCCAATTTTATTCTGCATGTTAATTAATTAATTACCGTCTGTACGCAAACCACATACTCCTATGAGAACGATGTCCGCCGGATATAATCAACGAACTCACGGAAAACCTTAACTATGACTTATCGGCAATTCCCGAATAGTCTTTTGCTAATGGTCTTATTAAAAATCCCACTAAATCGCAAATTAAACCAATTTCCCACCTCTCATTAGACCATGACCTATTGCAAGACATTTGCAAAGGCAGGGTCAAGATTAACTTTTACTTATAAAATTAATAACCTCGGATTCATAATTTATCGTGCTATGACCACACACTAGCTTTCAGCTAGTTTAACTCCGGTTCTACCTCGCCGCAAGCTCGTGAAAACTTTGATTGTTCCTCTCATCACATATGCTGCACTAGTCTACATCAATTTACATTCTTAATCTCAATACATTTTTTGAATGATGATGTGAGTTACGTTTATGACGATCAAACAGTGTTCTCTCTGAAGCAATATCTTAAAACAAAATATTGTAATTTATTGTGCAATATAATAAAATATAATATTACATATCATATTATAGATCGTAAGCTTGCTTCTACCGGTTCATAAAGAAACTTTGAACTTAAAACACCTCCGTTGAAATATTTAAAGTACTCCCGACTATTTTACGTTGCTGCTTTAAGACTTCCTCTTAAAGATATTAAAAGATTCAAATAACTTCAAACAAATTATATTGGAATAATTTTCAATGCGGCAAAAACATCCCCATTCCCACTATTGTAACTTTTTTCCCCTTACTTCAATTTTTGTTTATTTTTTACACTGAATTCTTTATTTTTTTTTCATTATCCTTAAAATTCCTAAATCGAAGGTTAATAATTTACTGGTGCAGTCAAATTCGTTTTTTTTTTGTTTTAAGTGGTATCTCTCTTTTCAATATTTGTTTAAAGTTAACAATTATAAATTGATTTATTAAGAGAACTGGCTCCCAGAGCAAGGAAGGAATAAGGTTTCAATTTAATTAAAGTAATAATTAAACACTATTTGGAAAACATCTCGGAACGCGAAATTGGTTAAATTGTCAACAAAAGTCCATCTGCCATCCACAAAATAATAACCAAACATAACACCACTGGAAAAATGAACAAATTACCCTCACTCTGGACAGCGAAATATGCTCAATAGGAATGCCGTATTAATGTAAAGAAAATGAAAGTTGGTCTTAATTCGTAAATTCCAACATGAAAGTCCATTGCGATTATTTTTGCATCCATTAGTGTCCATTCTACCACAAACTAAAAGCTTTAGTATTTTTTCAACAACATATCTCTCAAAATATGCATCAGTTGGGATTATTAACCTGCAGCGATAACAATAGTGTTCTCCAGCTTTGTTTTTTGGCATTTCTACTATATTTTCGCTAATTTTTTGTAGTTATAGGGAACCTTCAAGCTCAGCTATTAAAAAAGCTTCAAGCTAAATATATTTTCAAAATAGTGCAATATTCCTACAATTTTTTCTTATAATTTTCAATTTATTGTGAATTCTATTTATTTGTTTGATTTCGAGATTAAATTTACAAATTATGGTGTTACCGCAAATTTTACGGTTCATTTTACAGTTCTATATATTACTTCTGAAATAAAATTAGATATCCCAATCGAAATGAATGAAATACTTTCCAATAATAATGGACTACCGGTTGAAAATGTCGTTTTTTTTTCAAAAATCAATGCTTTATTGAGGTTAAAATAGATATAAATATTCAAAGTTTTGCCCATCGCTAGCCACGCATTTTTCCCATTTTTCTGGCACTTCATGGATACCCGTTCTGAAAAATTCGACCGGTTTGGCCGCAATCCACGAATCGATCCATCGGAAGTGCTGATCAGCCAGGCCATGTTGCATCGATCGGATGAGATAGTAATCGGATGGCGCAAGGTCTGGACTATACGGCGGGTGATGTAGGACATCCCATTTGGGCGTTTCAAGATAAGTTTTGACGACATTTGCAACATGTGGCCGAGCATTGTCATGTTGCAAAATAACTTTATCGTGTCTTGCGACCGTTTCCTGCCGTTTTTCCTTAAGTGCTCGGCTCAAACGCAATTGATTGTCGTCGGTAGACCTCGCCTGTGATTGTTTCATTCGGTTTTAGCAGCTCATAATACACAACACCCTTCTGGTCCCACCAAATGCACAGCATAACCTTCAGGCCATGAATATTCTGATCGGCCTTCGATGTTGAGGCATGTCCGGGGTATCCATACGTTGCCCGACGTTTTATGTACCCATTTTTCATCACCAGTGACGATTCGATGCAAAAAAGACTTCTTTTTGTAGCGTGCAAGCAGCATTTGGAAATGCAAAATCGGCGTTCCACGTCTCGTGGCTTCAATTCATATGGCACCCAATGTCCCACCTTTCGAATCATTCCCATAGCTTTCAAACGATCGGAAATGGTTTGCTGAGCGACGCCAAGTGATTTTGCCAGTTCTTCTTACGTTTTTGACGGATCTTGATCGAGCAATGCCTCCAATTCATGGTCTTCAAACTTTTTCACCTGGCCCGGGGCGTTCTTTGTCCGGTGTCGAAATCACCATCTTTGAACCGCTTAAACCACCGCTGACACATTCTAACGTCTATAGTATAGCCCGGGTAAGCTTCGGTAAGCAATTGATGCACTTCGGTAGCTTTTTTTCTTTTAATGAAAGAAGCATATTAAAACTTCTCGCAAATGTTGTTTTGATGGTACGAATGTAGACATTTTACGGCCTTACAAAAACTTATGTGTTTTCACTAATGACCAATAACCTAGACTGAAATAATTACACAATGACATGAAGTTTCTGATGTGACAGCTGTCATGGTCAAGATTCACCTCAGAGTAATAGATGTGAAGTTGTCTGCAATAACGACATTTTCAACCGGGAGTCCTTTACAGCGTTTTAAAGGAAAATTTGATTAAAAAAATCCTTTATAGAGAGAACAAACAGACAATAAAAAAAAATAAAAAATTGATATATATTTATGTATATAGATACAAACGATATTTAAGTAAATGCTCATATTATGCATATGTTTTTTAACAATTATTTTATATAAGCTTAAAGTTAAAGGACTAATTCTTAATTAAGTCTTAATTACTTTATGAAGGAAACAAGAAAGTAAAAAAGTAAATATGTAAATAACGAATTCAATAAATTTAAAAGAAAATATATAAATAAATAAATACATAAATGTATAAATAAATAAATTAATAAACTAATAAATTTATAGATATAGAAATAAATAAATAGAAATATTGATATAAAAATTAATCAATAAATAAGTGTAAAAATAATAAAACAAATAAATATATAAATATTTATGTAAATAAATAAATGAATAAGTTTAGTGCTCTAGTAAACAATTTGTGAAAAAGACAAAATAACTATGTGACTTTATAAAAATAGATAAATGAATAAATTTCAAGTAAATAATAATGTAATAAAAGCATGGGATATCAATTGTATAGTATAGTTCATTAACTAAGTGAATAGAAGGATAGCTTTCTTCTATCTTCTTCACCGAGCTCTCCCACTCAATACTTTTTCCAGCTGCCTGGATTTAGCTACTAGGGAGAAAACAAGATTTCCTTTTTCGGCTGAAAAATATTGCTTGTGTTTTGTCACTTTTTTTTTTAAATATTGAACGAATTAATAATGATCCCGAGTACTCCGGGTTATACATTTTATTAAACTTTATAGAGTGATATTTGAGCACCTGCGAAGCGTTAATTTTTTGGCCGCACTTTAAACGTTTTATTTTTTAATCTCCGTTTTTGGTAAAATATTTGTCAGACGTAATTTTTTCCGTACTAATCCTAACTTTTGTTAACTGTAGGAACGAGTTCAAACACATTAATTGTAACGAAGCCAGAGCTTGTGAATATGCTAGGAAGTTCTGGATGTTCAAATATAAAAGATCAGTTCAATTCCTTAACGGAGGAGTTAAAAACTTGAACGAAAAAATTTGACAACCATGACCTGCTAAAACGTACTTTTAATCTGATTATAAGTCGCGATTGTGCAAAGCCAGTAAAACATGTGATCGATTTATAATGGAAAATAAAAATGCCTGGAAACGTCCATTACGTTTTTAAGAAGCTCACAGAAAAAACGTGGTCGTCCATTAAACATCGAAAAACTCAGCAAAATCAGGAATGACACATGTTTCTTTGCTATGTTTTGCCACCAAAATTAGCCTTATAATAAGGGAAAGAAAATTGTTACAAGTAAGTCACAACTTGATGTCTATCTAGCTGTCTAGCTATCAACTTTACATGATTGGATAAGTCATCGAATGCCTTCTTCAGTTGTCATACAAATTATCAGAAAATAAAGCGCGAATACAGAAAGAATCATTGACACCTCTAAGCCAGGATTTGGCAATTCCAAAGATGGGAATAGGGTCAGACGTATCACGGCAGGTATCACGGTAAGATAACACGGCAGATAAAACTTGATTTGAAATGGGACACCAAAACTCAATTTTTGTATAATGTAGCACGTGGCTTCCATAAGTCACACAGGCCCATTGTGATGGTTTTCAGAGGGTTTCCTTCTGGGTGGTGAAGAAGGAGAACTAGTTTGTGTCTCTTAGAAACTGAGTGAGGACTCTTGGGCTTGCTTAATCAAGTTGGAGCAAAGCTATGAAGAAATGGGAACATCTTTATCTTGATATTTCTATGGCCGGGCATTCACAGAGGAGATGGGTTCCGGTCTCCTCAGGCAACTTGTGCAGAAATCATTTGACAGCACGCCCAGCCTTTCCACATGCCTGTCACTAAGACAGTGTCCCTATGGAGTTGCGACTCCATTTTAGCCGCTTTCCAGTTCCCTCTTTGTTAAGGAAGTTCCAGGTTTGTCTGGTGATGTTGCAAAAAGGTTTATTTACCCTTAAGTTATTTATCAGGATGTTGTATTTATTTTAAATGCTAAGTTTGATCGAAGCTAACGGGTTTTAAATACATGGTGTGGCGCATCTGTGAGGGTGCATTGTACCTGCATGGGCAAACTCATCTACTCTTCAGTTTCCGTGTATATCCCTGTGTCCTGGCACCCCATAAAGGTAAACCTCGAAAAACTTTGCTATCCGGCGTTCCTTGACAAGCCCATATAGAGATATTATGAAAGTTTGACTTTAGATGAAAATGTATCTACAGCAGTCACTTTGCGATCTTGGTAAGCCATATAAGGAGGGTTGTAGACTAAAATTACTCGAAAAGATAAACTTCCACTTTGTGTTCCAGTTTTGATCCATCGGTTGATTTCGTGAAGGAGCCGGCTGATATCGGGAAACCTGTATCCAACTGCTCACTGTGCTATAAAAAAAGGTGCTAGAAGCCTTATCTTGATCGTTTTACGCATCGGAGGATCGTCAGTCACTCGGTGTTATACTGTGGCAAAATGCCAGATGGACTCTCCTCGATTTGAACCAAGATCTTCAGGCTAAGCTGCTTACGCACCAGGAAGATGGAGGCGAAAATTGTGCTTGAGACTATATAGTCTATAGAGGGTAAATCTTCTCAAAAAGATTGTGGAGTCACCTAAAGCATCTCTGGTGCATTGTGAGATCGCATTGAGTCTTACCAACACAAACTTTGTTTGTGCACATTGCACAAATATTTTATTCATGTCTGGTCCATGTATAAAATAGTCTCTTTTGCATAGAACAATTAAGTGAAGATGCACAAGAAGGTCGAAACAAAGATTTTTAAAACTACAGAGAGCATTACTCACGGAAGTGCAGCCGTGAACTTACTACGACGCATTTAACTGTTTCTTGCTAAGCTCGGATCACGATATTACAAGTAAAAGAAAGCTTCCCCCATTATCTCTCTCTGCCACTGAGAGTGACGATGAAAACTATGATTCAAATTTTTAACGTTTTCTAATTTCATCAATATTTTCCAAATTAAAACTTTTAAAAGTGATAATGTGTTTCATTTTTATGACACTTGATATCAATTGTATGCTTTCAAAACGATTTCATGGTACCGGTGAAATGATGACGGGCTTTAGGTCCTTCTGCCCCACTGTGCGATGTGAGATTTATTATAATTCGGCCTAAGTTTTCGGCGATATCTCATTCCGAGGATAGCTTGACAATATCTAAGACTTTATTTACAAAGACTCACACCCAGTTCTAGTAACTCAGTAAGCAGTGGAGCTAAAAGTCCACCTCCAATCGAATAATAGTTCTTGATACACGATCATCATAAGTTTACTGCGAAACATTAATCCACGATTAAACGCCACGAATAGGTTATTCTGCATTTTTTCACTGCTGTAAAAATTTATAGGAAATTAATGACGCATTTATACATACCGAGGCTATAAAAAAAAAAGCTTAAAGAAGTATGTGAGTTTGAGCGAAGGAATATGATTCAATTTCAAATTGCACATAAAAATCTAAAGATGCTCTTAAAGTCAAGGACTTTTGCGTGAGCCACGAACGGGGGTGCAAGCAATGAGATATATAGTATGTACAGGAGACACACTCTTGTGAACGCACTTCACCTTTTATTAACACGTCTGTATGATAGTTTTTCAACTTCTGAAAGCTAAGACTGGAGTAACACTTAATTCCATATTTCGAATGAGTGAAATAGAAAGGAATTGTATGATCGCGACCGATGCATCTGCAAAATGTCCAAAGTGAGTTTCGAAACGTTTTGAAAGTTGTAATACAGCTATTGAGTGACACCATGGCATTTAACGACATGGCGCTCAAAACAAGTAAAAGTCCATCATTCGATAATATTTTTAAACAAAAAAAAAATATACGTTTTCCTCTTCGTTATTTCATCAGAATGTCAAACGAGTGATATTATGGAATAGAGATCGCTCCCTACAAACCACAAAGATACACAGAACGAATACAAAAGAAATGTCGGAATATATCCAAACAAATGAATTTAACTTCCTTAGGCTGCTCGTTCGCCATATGATTCTTGCCAATCATAAAAAAAAAAAAAAAAAAAAAAAAAATCCTTTCCGAATGCTTGTCTGTCATTCATTACTACATCAAATTGAACCTACCGCATCGGACATTAATAACATCTTTCTGGCAGGTAACCATTCATTCTCTTGATTGTCGGGCTCTGTCGTTTTTCTTCTCCATTGGTCCATAACGATCGGCGCTTTTTACGGGCGATATCTGTCCAAGTTGTGATCGCTTTTGATCTAATCAAACACACGCCAGAGGTATTACAAAAAATTTGGCGCAAAAAACACTGCCGAGCTGACAGGCGGAATGTCTTTAATGAATAATGCATTCTACGAGTAAAAAATAAAATAGCCACAAGTATAAGTATTCCAAGACAATCTGCTTATTTGTACTTCTTTAGGCGACCGACTTTTGTTTCAGTAATTGTTTGAATCTTCATATTTTAATAGAGACTTTGATTTTTTTGTTAGAAATTATTATTTTTTTTTTTTTTTATTTATCTTTTTACACATAGTTTTTAAATAAATAAAAAACGTCTTTTGAAAACCCGGTGCAATTGAAAAAAGTTGCAAATGAATAAAAACGAATTTGACATAGTCCAGATAAATTGAGAAAGAGCACGGGTATGCAGGGAATACATTTTTTTCCTGCCAATGCTTCCCTTAAACGTTCGGAGCTCAAGGAGCCATGTTTTCTTGAGTATCAATCAAAACGCTACGCTGGCTGGTAAGAGGACCCATCACTGCACGCCATGGATGATGGACACATTACAAACTCAGAAAAGATTTATATAGTAAGGTATTTCATATTATTTATTATTTAGGGTCTCCTGGTGCATAAATCATAACAAAAACAGATGAGTCTCAGAAGAAGTGTGTTGCTTCTCTTTTTGAGTTGTTTGGAAAGTTTAATTCTCTCGGTTTCTTTTTGTTTGTTTTTTACATTTTTTGTTTTCCTTTCCTTTATTTTTGTTTTTTTAAGGTCGTTAAAAGATTGTGTGATTTGCGGGCTTTTATTATGTGATCAAACAAGAAGTTAGTTTTGAAGATGACGATGGCGCCAGTAAAGTTGAATTAATGATCCAGGGACAAGTTAAAACTCCGATTTATACTCGCCAAAATTTATATTCCTGAAAAAATCTTGTATTTTGCTGTAAGCACTTAGTATTCGAATGACGTTTTACGGAATAAACGTATCAACATTTCATGAAATCTTCGTTGATGTTTTGAAAAAAATATTTACAAAACCACTAAAATCGTAAGAAAGAAAGCTTCATCAACAGTTGGATATGGTAAAAGCAATAAATTAGGAAATAGTTAGATATTAAAAGTCAGCATCTGTAATGTGAGGTGAGCGGGAGTAATTTTATAGGAAATAAACACACACTTGGTCAAATGTTCTATGGTGACTCCGCAGTAAATTTCCTTATGCTCTTACTAAATCATGTAGAACCATCCATTTTGTGGTTACAAGCAAACATATTTATGATTTTAATTTTGATAGAATATTTATTTCCACATATTGTTTGTATCTTGCCATAATGAGTGGAATATAATACCATTAAAATATGATCCACGGGAAGTTCTTGAAGGTCTCGATTATGACAAAGTAATTTCGGAAGACTGCTTTAATACATATCGGGTAATGGGTGGTATTTATAAAAACTGACTTTGCTAAAATATGAAGCAATTGCTCGAAAAAGTGAAAGCTTGTAGCATTTGCTTACTTTCATATGATAAAAAACTAATCTGAGCAATTGCTATGTTCGAAAATGGCTTTTGCTCCAATTGGTATGAATAAAAGGCATAAAACTGAGCATTTGCTAAGAAAATGTCAAAGCTGCTATTTAGGTGACTAGAAGTATTTGCTTCGTACTTTTGAGGCATAAATTACGTGCATTTGAAGTGAATTGTTGTGCGATTTTGGGTTTCCGCGAGTTTTCTTTAAAAAAAAAAAACTTATTTATTTACCTTTCCAAATTCCAAATATGTGTAAATATTTGTCGTCCAAAAAATCACAACCAAATGCAAGGAAAAAACTTTTTTGATAGCCGAACTTGCTAAAGTAAAGTAAAGTCTTATTCATACGAATTTGAGCAATTGCTTTCTAAACTTACTTTACTACGAGACTGTTCTTCGAGTAATTGCTAGTTTTTATTAATACCACCCAATAGCTCAGCTATAACTTAACAACTATTCGTTTTCGAGGCGATAAGAATTTGCAGATTGTCTGAAAAAACACGGTCAATAAATAATACCTTGATGGCAAGTTCACATCTTCCGTCCTCCAAGTTTTAAAAACCGTTGTATCTGTTGAAGAACCATCAAGTTGAATCACCACGTCTTATTCATCTATCTGTTCGATTTGATGACAAATACAAAATCAGTTGAATCTAGCTGTAGCGACAAAAATTGACGGTGAGGGCTACACATTCGTCATGTTTTAGGAAGCCTCTTTGGTGAAGATAATTCTGTGTTTCAGCACCACCAAACGAATGTTTAATCCATTCCACTCGCAGTTGACCTTGAGTCTTAATAATTTGACCTTTATGTCTATGTAGACTCAAAAGCTGTGCCCGCAGTGAAATCGATATCAAATTGTCCTCAAGACTTGGTTACATAGAATATGTGGTCAATCCAGCAAAAGTTAAAATAAACACGAATACCGAGCATTGAAAGCTTTACGGTTTCATCGCCGCAAGTGCCATTCACGGGCCATGGCCCCTCACGCCTATGTCCATGTCAAAAATATAGTCTTGAGAAAATTACTCTCTTGCAGTTCTATCTTTTTGGCTTTAGTTGTCTAAAGGGAAAAAAGATTAACCATACAAATTTGATAATAATTCAAAGTAATTAAGAAGAAACTATATTCCCCCGTTTAAGAATTGGGATGCCATGCTGCTGCCGAATACGGAAAAGGCAAATGTCCTGGGTAATGAATTCTATAGGAATAATTCTGCAAATGCTAACATAAGTCCTGCGAACAATATTCATGATTTTGTAGAGCGATCTATGAATCTTCTTAACACATTTGCCCCAGCAAGTGATGTGAACTTAGTGTCATTAAGCGAACTGCAAGCTATAATAGCTAGCCTGCAAAACCGAAAAGCACCGGTTTTTGATGGAATCAAAAACGTTTGTTTGAAAAAACTCCCTAATGAAGGTATAAAGTATTTTCTGCAGCTGTTTAACGAATGCCTGAAGTTGGTTTACTTCCCTAATAAATGGATAGAAGCAAATATCATTCCCATATTGAAGCCTGGTAAATGTGCTTCTTTGCCGTCGAGCTACAGACCAATTAGTTTGTTGCGAACCATAATCAAAGGTTTTGAAAAAACAATAAAAAACCGACTCCTGACAATTATTGACGACAATAACATCCTACCAAATGAACAATTTGGTTTCAGAGCCTATCACAGTGCAGTTCACCAGTAACACCGTCTTACAGTTGAGATTAAAAGTAACTTTACGCTAGGAAAGAGTACCGGAATGGTACTACTTGATGTTGACAAAGCTTTCGACACAGTCTGGCACAATGGTCTGCTTCATAAAATGGTCAGACTACGCTTCCCATTTTATTTAGTAAAAATCGTGCAATTTTTTCTTAGTTCACGCAGTTTTAAAGTATCCCTCAGTAGTATACTTTCGAGTAGTAACCTTGTTAACGAAGGAGCCCCACAAGGAGCTGTAATAAGTCCTGTTTTATTTAACATATATAGTACACCTCTGAATTCCCGCATCTGGAGAATTGTAAAACTGCTTTATTTGCAGATGATACTTGTACTAACACATCTGATGTAATTGGTTCTTACATTGGAATCAAATTACAATCGGCTTAACATACAATCCAAGACAACTATAAAAATTGGAAAATCAAAATAAATGCTTCTAAGACTCAAGCTGTCTTTTTCATCCGTAAAAGAAAAGCTTACTCCCTTCCAAGCAACAGTCTTTTTATCAACAATGTCCAGATTGAGTGGAAGTCAAGAGCAAAGTATCTCGGGGTACACTTAGACCAACGGCTAACTTTTGATATCAACCTTCAAGAAGTTATAAAAAAGGTTAAGGTGACTACCAGAATTCTTTACCCATTCATTATTAAAACATCCAAACTCAGCAACGCGAATAAACTTTTGATTTTTAAGGTCATTTTCCAGGCAATCATGTTTTACGGAACGCCTGTATGGGGAAAATGTGCAAAAACCCACCTGCGCACTTTTCAAGTTGTACAAAATAAAACTCTCAAAGTGAAAATGAATTTACCCTAGTACTACTCAACACTTTTCTGTTTTTTTAGTGCACAATCAATAGCTGCCTGATGAACGCAATTGGTAAAAATGTGACAAAACGTTCGACAGATTCTCCGTCAAACAAAATATAGCGAATTATAAATGTCAACTAATCGGTGTGTGAAATATTCAGTGAAATGAATAATATTAAGCTTTTTTTATTTCTCCTATAACTTTATTGTTTCTATTACCCGTAGTAATGAATTTCGCCACTAAGTTATGTCTTTATTATATTATTTGACTATATGGGTATCCAGTCGTGGTAACATCTGTATTACCGACAGCCGTATTAAGCGTGGCAACTGTGCCCGCCTCGACCTCCTTCCATCAGTCCGTTGGGATGAAGCAGAACCTTGATAGCAGGAATGGCACCACATGGCTAAATGGGGGCCGTCTCGTCAGGGATACAAGAATGTCCTCGCTGAAAAACACCAGGGCAGCGAAGCCAAAGGGCATTCCCAAAACAACAACAGCAAAGGTCAGCCAGATGTGGCTGCTTGCCGATGAGGAAAAGACCCCAAAAAGGCCCAATTACTCCGGCGAGCTTTCTCCTTTAAGAGAGATGAGTGTCTTTAAGGCATTATCATCGGACATATAAGAGGCCTAAACAAGCCTGTAATGAAAGTAATATGCAACCACACTAGCCAGACCCCTAGGGCTAGATATTAAGATAGATATTAACTTTCTTATAATTCCAGAGTTTTTGATGAAGGACCTCGTTGCCCTAGTTTTAGAGGTGCCTACGGACGGAGAGGTACGGAAGCTGATATGTGCCTCAGCCTACTTCCCCGGTGATGATGACAACATACCACCAACTGAAGTCCAGGCCCTCATTGGGTACTGCCAGGTGGAAAATCTGCATTACATCATTGGATGTGATGCTAATGCACATCATCTGGTCTGTCTGGGGTAGTACCGACTTAAAAAAGAGAGGTGAGTGCCTGTAAAACTTTATGATTAGCAAAAATATAGATATATTAAATAAAGGCTCAAAACCCACCTTTATTAACGCGAGTCACAATCGCAAGTCCTTTTGTATCAAAACTTATTACAATTTGGCACGTATCTGACGAAGTTTTCCTGTCGGACCACCAACACATCAGGCTTGACATTATTTGCAACCCTGCTTCCATTCCCAACAAATACAACCCAGAATCCATGGATTGGAAACTATATTGGAGACAAGTCCTCTCCAAAGCCGACACGCTATACCGGGCTATTGAACCCAATGGGAGCTAAGAGGAGACAGCAAATCGACTAAACGAGATACTTTTGTCCTCATATCACGAGAGCAGCATCCCAAGAACCAATTCTTGTCGGCGTAAAGTTCCATGGTGGGATGAAAAACTCACTCTGCGAGGAAACTCTTCAATCGTGCCACAAACGCATTTCGGAGTAAAGGTATCGAAGACTCGACTAACAGCTCGATAAGATCCATGCTAGAATACCGAGTTATAACTTCATCGCTTGGAAGCATGTCAAAGTCAGACACTGCAACGAGAGGTTGTCCCCAGGGAGGTATTCTATCACCTCTCCTCTGGTCATTGGTCATAGACAACCACTTAGTGAACCTCAATGAGATGGGCTATATCACAATAGGCTATGCTGTTGATCTGGCTATTGTCATAAGAGGCAAATTTGACACTTCAATCACTAGCGTTATGTCTTAGAATGGTGTAAGCGTGAAGGACTCTCTGTGAATCCTAACAAAACTGCGGAATCTCAGTATTTTGTCCAATCTTGAAGAAAGTGGACCATCTTAGCTGTGCCAATTAAAGAGGTATCAATCTTTAAGATGTTGCTTATAATACCTTTCCCGCCGTCAACAACCTGATAGGTGCATATCAATGTGGCTTTCGACCATAGACTAGATATTAATATATCGGCAGATCTTGGGAAAAATGCACGCACCAACTGTTCATCATTTTCACGGTTGGTTTTGGTTTCTATTTCGTCCAAAGAGGCAAGATGTATGAAGCCATGTCTAGGTTTGGCATCCCATCCAAGCTCGTTCCTTTGTGGACGATGACGATGGAGAACTCAAGCTACTCCATTAAGGCCGGCAAAGACGTCACCAACCCATTTGATGTCAAACAACGTTTTAGGCAAGGTGATGCTTGTTGTAGTTGAAACAATAGTGCAAAAGTCCTGTGTTAACACTAGACTAGCCAAATATATAGATATAATTAGTGCGTTTATAACAGAATGTTAACATAGACAGCTATAACTTTGAGGTAGTTAGGGACTTTGTCTGTCTAGGCTTCGCTGCAAAAACAGATAATATCAATAACGCTGACATCAAACGAAGTATAACTGGGACTATGAAAGCAATTTTGGAAATCCCTTTCTTGAAGAGCTTGAGTGTTGCTCTATAAGACCTCTAACATCCCTTCCTACTACATGGTGCAGAACCATGGACACTTTTAAATGCGGTTGAAGGCGACTTAAGTTGTTTCAAGAGACATGTGTGAAAAATTAATGTTGAATTCGCAAATCTTTTATTGAATTATTCAAAGCTGAAAAAATATGTAGTTTAGGGAATGGGTGATGTTTTCATAACCCAAATGGAATTTGATGGTGGCGACAAATAAAACAGCACCTAATTTTTTTTTTGTTTATCTTGAGACCAATTTTTTACATTTGAGTGCCAGGAGTTGGCCACCCTATTATTTACACTGATATCAATATTTTGAAATCTTTGCACCACTTAATACATATCTTATGCTTTTAAGAACAATACAAATTGTAAAATAAATTAACACTTTTGCAAATACGCAGAATTAAAAGAAGAACAAGCACTGATGTGCGTCCTGACTGATGTGTATCTACCGGCTGCAGTATTTGCGTTAAGGGTCGATGTGTATTTGCATCTTTACATTAAGAAAATTCCTAAAGAATTTATAAATGATTTAATTTTAAAATTCGAATGAACCATGCTAATCGCCGCAAGTAAGACCAACTTAACGCACGCAACTTACACAATTCAAACTTTTGAAAACAGAGTACTGTGAGCTACCGTAAAAAAAAACCCGTGTTATATTCGTAACAATAATATCCATAGAAATTCCGAGCCTGAAAGCTGAAGTAATTAACTCACTCTGGAAGCTTGGACACGATGAGCATTGGGTGATTCAGTATTTTTCAGTATTTTTTTGCTGGCAGGGTTGCTTCAAAATTTGAACCGAATAACGAAGGAGTTGCATTTTAAATATGGTTTTTCGCATCTCAGCGTGCGCTGTTGGTCCTCATAGTGCTTAGGAAGGACCCACAATCGCAAAATTAAGATCTTATTTATGTCATGGTTTTCGGTGAATTTTTCATCACCAAAACTCTTCCTTACATTTTGTGTCTTACAAAAGAAGATAATTGTTAGGCGCTCAGTTAATTTCAGTTTTTAAAATACTTATGTAAAATGTGCCGAGTGTAGTACTACTTGTAACAAACGTACGTGAGTACTTTCCTAAAATCTCATTCGGTGCCAGTGTGTCTTAGCTTGCTCCAAGAAAATAACTTATCCTTGTAAACATTAGTACACTTCATTAATGATGTAAACAATAAATAGAAAATTATGTGTACTGAGAGTTCCTAAGGCATATATACCAACAACCATCATTCACACGTACTAAATATGCCATCTGTTTACAAACGTACTATCTCCCAAAACAAATGGATGCTGCTCCGGAGAAAAAAAAAACAACAAAACCCTTCAGCAGCTAATTTGACTGAAACCACGTTATCCAGTATTACTTTTGTTTAGATAGTTTACAAGACAGAGGGCAACGTTCCCTCTCTCCCAGCTAAAGCAGTGCTGTTAAACTTCTTACTATAGATTCCCAGCCAGAACCATTGTGCAGCACCTGCAGCACCATCAGCTACGGCAGCCATTCGGGAGCCATATGCAACTGCCGGTCACGCCTAAATCAGAGACTGGCAGGCATCGAGAAGGAACACTAAGTTAAATACGAGCTCGTCTTTAGCACCTAATGATTACTTGTTAATTTGAACATCACCTTAATTCGTGTGCATGCCCCCGAGTCTGGTGATTCTACTATCAGGAGGTTCCCTTCCTGCTGCCTCATCAAAGTGGTAAATATTTTAGGAGGAGGCGTCGCTCACAGTCTTCACAAGTGCCAAATGATAAATGCCCGAATTTAGGTTGCGATAATTGTTTGGTATGAGCTCGTTAAGTGTGGATTCGGTTACGGAGGCTGCTCTCGATGGAGCGTGTTGGTAAAAATTACATGTTGTCTGGTACCATAAATGCAGGAATGGTCTCAGCATAAAGCTGTCAACGGATATATTTGTTTTTCCGTGGAGTCATAGCAGCTCAAATTGTTTTAAAATAAGTGTTTTCTTGTTTTGCTGTTGTGGTGGACATTGTACACTTGTTCGTTGTTAAATTGTATGCGCCAATAAATCATTTAGAATTTAGAAATATATGTATTTTTTTTCAGTTATGAGGGTAAAAGGAAAAAAGACGCTTAGGGTTTGTAAACCCCAATTAGTGGGATGTAGAACTCTGCTTTCTTTTTCAATTTGCAACTATAGCAGTTGTGAAGGTATTGTGGGTAATTTTTTAGCGTTCTTCTTAAATACATTTCTGACCAGGTCAATCTGTAAGTCCTTGTTTCTTTCAAACCTAGTTCCATTTACTTATCAACCAATAATATGGATTGTTAGCATTCATCCATATTAGTTTAAGTTATAGCATATAGTAATATACTTTTAATATAAATAGTGGTAGAGATTTTTGTTATTTTTTTTTTTAATAAATAAGAGTTGACATCGCCTCAATTAGTTACTGTTAGTTAGATTGTTACTGAAATTGTTTTGTCTGTAAGCAAAATGTCCAACTTATTACCGATTGAGTTAGAAAAAATATAGGACCAACGACACAAATTCTTAGCCAGTCTTCTGTAGGCACATAGCGGCACTCAGACATCGCTCTAAGAGCATAGAACTCTGCGTTCAGATAAGACTTGTCAAATTAAGTGTTCTGAAAATCTATTATATTACAATAACTCTTCCATTGAAGTTGAATTTGTTTTCGCTTTTATCAGTTGTTTTTAAACTTTACCAAAAAAGTGTTAAAACTCGTAACGGTCCGACTTAAGAAATAATGTGTAGGTAAGTTTCAACAGTATAACAATTTGCAAGAACTTTCTCTGATTAAAGGGATTCATATTTTAAAACTTCGAAGACCAGTGGCATGGTGACACAAATTAAATTACGAGCACGATCATAATTGAGACTGGATTGTTTCTGGTATTAAAATTTTTCTCACTCGGTTGAACTCTGCAATTTCCTTGTAAACTTTCCCTTGCTCACAAAACTTTTCATTAAAACTTGTGCTGAGCTATAACTGAGACATCACCCACAAAATATTACTAAATTTTACAAAAGGAAAAATTGCCATATTTGGGGTTATATTACGAAAACTTTTACATTGTAAGTTAAATTTGTTGTTGAAGTTGTTTTTCAACTTCACCAATTAAATCTTTTAACTCGTTATGGACAGACAGACAGAATTAAGTTAAAATTGTTCTAAGCTAACACTGCTACGTCACTTACAAATTATTACTATTCTAGTAAAAAAAGTTTAGAAATTTGTTTTGAAATGAGAAAAAGTTAAATTTGTGACCGGAACTTGGCTTTTGATTTCGGAATTTAAATCGTTGTTTCGATATAAACATTGTAAAAGACTGCTTATGTCAATTCATTGCCCAATGTATTTAAGAAATTATTGCAACATCCTTGTACGATGCATTATTGTGATCAAATATTAAAGCGTGATTATCCTTACGTTGTTTAAGTTAAAAAAAATACATAGATTTAGTCGAGAGATTTCCATAATCTTTTCCTTCGGAGCTCCAGAAATTTTCTGCATCGGAACTCTTTCTTTCTGGCTCCAAGAGGATTACATTCAGTCCAGTTTTCTTTCGAAATTTTGATAGTTATTTTCAGAGATTGTTTGATGTTTTGAGAGATTGTTTATCTCTTTGTTAATTGCTGGAAAGACCTCAAGACTCTTGTTCATAATAAGAAACCAGAACAGAACACATGATGTTGATTAAATCATTGGAATTAAAATTTAACAAAAAAAAATTAAATGAATTTGTCCGAAAACTTATGCACGGCAGTGCATATATGCATTTTTTTTTTTATCTGAAAAAATAGTTGAAAACGATAAATTTTATTTATTTTGAACTTTTTTAATTGGAAAACTAAATTGAAAACGAAGAATTGAAATTGTTTGTTTTTTTGACATTATTTACATACGCTTTGAACGAAACTAAGATAGAATCGATATCTTTATTTGTTCTCGAGTTATGCTTGAGGAAAAAATCCGCACAAACGTACGTATTAGGACTTCGAAACGTCGAGAAAGGTAAAAGTTTTGAATTTCGAAAATCGGACGTATTACAAGAACTTCCTGATGGGAACTAAAAAATTCAAATAACAATTACTAAAAATACATTTTACTTATTTCTGAAAAATAAGGCCTTTTTTAATGCTAGTTCCGTTTTGGTTTTTCGAAAGACGGAATTAAAAAAAAATGTGCGCTCCGATGTTAAGAATGTATAGCGAGGGACAGATATTTTCTTGTCAAAACAGTACTGTGGTTGGCGAGAAAAAATTGTATCTGAAACCTTAATCAAACTTCAATATTCGAGATATTTTTCAAGAGGCAATTGGCAAAACAAGGTATGCTTTCATATCTACGTAGCCTATAAGGCACATTGAATCGTGGAATAAAATGCAACGTTAAGATTATCGTTGCAAATGTAATTGCAATTACAGAAGAATTCGCAACCATATATTGGGTAGAAATGACCAACGTCTTCGCATGAAGTAAACGGGTTTTAATCGGTGTCTTCGCTACCAGTAAGGAACGAAGTGCGCCACATACTTTGCCGACGAATCCATTATCCCAGATCAAAAAGCGATTGAAAGTCACTTCGAGGTTTTTGCGTTTTCGACGTATTCAATATGCGCATATGACAAGACATTAAGATTTGTAAGGGATTTAAGAAAGACCATTTGACTCAGACCAACTTTCGGCAACTTTCGGACCTGCATTGTACGAAGAGAAACAAATATTTTCTTGAGGGTATTTTCATCGATATCCTCAGCTGGTACGACCCTTAGCTTACCTTTGCCAACGTTTTTTACGTTTTACCACTGCTGACGCCCGTTTAAGGAAGAACTCAGTTGTTTAGATAAATGTTCGGGGTCCGTATTTCAGCTAAATTTTATTACGAGGCGAACAATACACTCGACGCAACTCATTCAATCGATACCGTTTCTAAGTATTATAAGCCTGATCTCGTTGTTCCATTAATTTCTTTATATTCTTAGTAAACCATGGTTTATTATTTGGTTTAATAATTTTTGTTTTTGAAGGAACATATTTGCCAAAAGATGAGTCTTTGTTTGTGTTAAGAACTCATCCCGATCATTCGAGAGGATATGAAATATTGTATCCCAGTTTACCGCGTGTATACTCTTCTAGCTCCCGAAAATTATTATTTGAAAAACACGATTAGTGAATTGATAAACAGAGTAATCAAAATCTAAGAGTAAAAAATATCAAATCATGCTTTGAGAATACAGGAGCTGCAAGCTGGTTATAAGAAGTTCTAAGTTTAAAGTTTATTATTATTATTATTATTATTATTATTATTATTATTATTATTATTATTATTATTATTATTATTATTATTATTATTATTATTATTATTATTATTATTATTATTATTATTATTATTATTATTATAATTATTACTATTATTATTATTATTATTATCAAAACTTAACATATGTATACCATTAAAGTACGCTCTTTGAAGGTGGAAATTGGGATGAAGTTAACTTTTCTTTTTTATTATTATTATTTTTTTTTGCTATTAAAATATAACATTATTTGAGGTTAGAAAATGATTGATTTATTTTTTTTTTGTGTTATAGAAAATTGGTTTGAATTATATGGGACTGAGTAGTTCAGGTTTCTTTTGCCATATACGTTGCGAAACATTGGTGTTTGCTACAAACATCTAGCTCTGCGCCTGGTGTTAACTTGGTCAGCAATTGGACTCAAAAAACGTTCATATTTCACTAGTGTATTTTCACATAAATATTTGCTCTACTGTGAGGACCCTTAAATTACTTTCTTCTCTCTGGCATCTGGAATTAGTTTGAGCGTTGTACGTGGTAATTTCTGCAGTTTTTTCAAGTCGTATTTTGAATTACTATCCCACGCTTACACTCCACACCGTAGTTTTGACTCCACCAGTGCGTAATAAACTTGTTTAAGAATCTCTGGCGTTGAACATCTTTTTAAGTAGAATATAGCGAATATAGCCCTCTTTAAATCTGCTCTGAGCCGTTGCACATGGAACTCCCATCGAAAACGGCTATCAACGGTGACTCGCAGATATTTATAATGTTCCACGAATTCAATTTCTTTAGACTTCGTATATATACATTTAAGATTTTGAAACATTATTTTACACTTCGATTGTCCTCTATGCGTTCCACGAATCTGCATTAACTTGGTCTTTTTTGCGTTAATTACCAAACCCATATCATGGCACCATTTCACTGCTTCGTCGAACTCTTCCTGCATAATCTATGTTGCTGCATCCTAAGACATGTGTTGAACAAATGTACTGCTTCTTTTGAGTATTTTTAGCAATTCGTTTGTGTACATGATGAATAAAATCGGGCCGATCTTAGATCCTTGCGGTACACCGTACCCAAGTTTCTTCCATTCGCTGATTTCCTTATTTATTTTCACCCTAATACCACGGTTATGACCAGCACATGGTAATTTTTGTTAAGAGCTCCATTAATTTTATGTGCAAAATCCCCCAGAAGCTTGCCCGTACTTTTATTATTTTGAAAACCGTATTGCTGTTTTTCTATTCTCTTTTGATTTTCCAAGAAGCTTCAGATTCGCTTCCAGAAGAGCTACGTCGTTAAAGTCACTAACAAAAATTAAATCCAACAATGTTGAATCTCTGCTAAAATAATGAAATGGTATATTTGTTTTAACGGGTCTAAAGTTATAGGTATTATTTGGCAGGAGATTAGGGCTTAACAGGAGCAGAACAATATTATAGATTGTACAAGTTAATGAATGGGCTGTTGGAATTCTCAGTTCTCAAAAATAGTAACTTGTGTAGACATGTCATTGCAGAGTGTTGAGATAAGCTTCAAAAATTTCAAGTATATCGAACCACTGTCGAATAAAAAGTATGCGAATAAAGCGAAAAAGTCGATATCAAATTCTCCGTCACATTAGGCGCTTCAATCACGAAGTAATTCAAAGGAAATACTTAATCCGAGTGTAAAAAGCACTAAATAATCCTCTGCTTGCTCTTTGCAGCATGCGTCATAAGATTAGTCAAAATGGCAAGATAATGGCTGTCTTTACACAGGCCTCTAATTTTGAAAATGTTCAAATAATTTGTCATGTGCTCTATAGCCCCTAAAATAAAAATAACAAACATCCTTTGGCACTGAGGAACTATGATCCAAAAATCGCAACAATGCACAACGATTTCTTAATAAGTGCTTATTAATATGAAGCTGAGACTATCCAATATCTATTATACTTTGTTACTGCCCCGCAAGAGACGCCCCCATTTTCATCAAAGCTGAAACAATCCAAGATTCCAGATGATGGCAATTCTATATTCTCTACAAGGAAGACCTTACGGGCTGTACAGTGCAATGGATCTCAACAAAACGACTGTTTGCAAGTGAGTGACAAATCGGTCCGTAGTGTTCGAGTTCATGCCAGGTCCTTAACCAACTTAATTTACTCTATTGGATGACGTCCCCATTTACCACCAGACCCATGTTAGACGCTTTCGTTTCAATACTAACAAATGCCTCATCGACGGCTCGCTGAGTTCGTCCATTCACGCCAATGTCATAAGTTGATGGCGTATAGAGACACGTAGGCTGCTAGATAAATATATTTCTGGCCTAATAATGAAAATGCGAATATTTATCATCAAAAGTGGTTTTATTGTTTTTCAAAGTATCCTCCAGCATGATTTATACACTTTTGCATGCGCTCAAACCAATTGTCGAAACACTTTTTCCACTCCGATTGAGACACCTCCAAAACATGGTTTTTGAACGCTTCAACCGCATGTCCTGGCGACGAAAATCGTTGACCACGCATTTTTTCTTGATGTGCGGGAATCAAAAGAAGTCATTGGGTGCCAAGTCAGGGCTGTACGGCGGATGACTCATCAATTCGACGTTTTGGCCGGACAAAAAGGCGCTGGTTTGAGCCGATGTGTGAGAGCTCGTGAGATTGTCCACTTTATTACCGGTTATAACCAGTTTGTTTTCTTATTGAATTTTGCTATATTCTGAATCTTTATGCCTGACATATCTTCTAGGTTGCTGATTGAGTAGCTTCCTAGCTTCCTCTATTTTGCGAGGGCAAGACAGGTGTCTAGGTAGTGCAGTACGCTTTCTACTTCTTCCTCATCCGTGCAGCTCCTGCAAAAGTCATTATGGGGGGCTCCTATTCTAAATGCCTGTGAGCCCATGATACAGTGACCTGTGATAATTCCTACGACCTTACTTATTATATTTCTGTTAAGGCTAAGGAGTGTTCTTGTCTTTTTTGGATTAATGGAGGCCAAATTTGCCTCGAAGTCCTACAGGTGTCTAGTCCCACCCATCTCCGATTGGTGTTATTGGTGGTATCTGTATTTAGCATAGTGGTTATTGCTTGAATTGAGGGGATAGGGGGCTCCTGATTTATTGCCAGTGGCAAGCTCACCCCTATTCTAGCTAGCTCGTCGGCTCTTTCATTGCCTGGAATACCACTATCCCCAGAGACCCAGCATAGGGTAAGGTTACATCTGACCGCTTTCTCCGTGAGAGATAGGTGGCAAAGTTTTACCATCTTGGATTTAATTGATGGTGTGTCCAGAGCCTTGATGGCCGCCTGGCTGTCTTTGTATATGATGATAGATAACCCGTCCATCGGATTCATTGACAGTAAGCGGGCAGCCCCTTGGATAGCTTAAGCTTCTGCCTGGAATACACTGCAGTCGTTGGGAAATCGAAGGGACAGATAGAAGGAGATCTCCGGCGAGATGGCAGATACTCCGAGTTCGGTGACTTCGTTCGTTTTGGAACCGTCCATGTAAGCTTCCAGATAGGTAGATTTTCTGACTATATCTTTCGACCAGTCATCCCTATCTGGGATCAGTATTTTGTATACCGACTCTAGACTGTATGTCTTGGAATTCTCACATTCTTTATAATGACCCGTATGACCTGGGCTAAGTGTTCTGTTCCAGTGGATATAGTTGTAGCATAATTTCAATGGCGGTTGAAAGTGTGGAACTAAGTGCCCCCGTGATGCATAAACACGCCGATCTTTGGATTCTGCCTATCTTTCTCAGATCTCAGAGATCAGCAAATAACATCAGCGATGAGATCAAACGCAGAATTACTCTTGCCAACCGCTTTTTCTTTGGGCTTAAAAAACAATTGAATAATGGAGCCCTCAGCGCAGAGGCATGGACACTGTCAAAATCGGATGAAGAGGCCATTAATCTTTTCGAGAGAAAAGTTCTGCATGTGATCTTTGGTCCTATTGGCTTTGATGACGTATAGAGCTTGAACGGGTACAACGACTTGAGTCTATTCAGGCGTCTACGGATCATACGCCTAAGATGGGTGGGCAATAAAGAGCGTATCGATATTTCAGCGCCGACCCGAAGAATCTACGAATTCGAGCCTGTGGGACAACGCAGCAGAGGAAGCTCACAGTCACCACGGCGCACGCAAGTTGAGCGGGACCACAACCAACTTGGCGTGCGAAATTGAAAGCAGCTAGGAAGAATTAGAGCGGCTCATTTGGTTGAGGCACATGTTCGACCCGGACTTTAGCGCCACCTTAGACTAAAAAGGTTTGAATGCAGCGTTCTGCAAGATCGATCGATCGATCAGCTCGGTCAAGATCCATCCGTACTTTAGCTACATCGCAATAAGTAAGTTGTTCACTTGTATTGTATTCTTGATTTCCTGCGTATTTATCTAAGCTTTAAAGAGCAGCATAGGATAACAGACTTGTGATATTCGATCTTTTATTTGAAGAGCAACATTTGATCCTGCGCGGTTTAAGAAACATCATTTGATGATGTGGGTCCGAGTTGCTTCCGAAAAATATACTCGCTGTTGTCTATTTGAATATAAATTGCAGCAATAATTTTAATTTTCAAATAAATTACTCTGCTCGTATACATAAGAGTATGGAAATAAAATAAACAAATATATATGAAGCCAGAGTCACCAGTTGACTTTTCAATTCGTGGGCCCACAAAATCAACAATGAGAACTCGAATTTCGAGATAGAAATCAAACAATTTTTTTTACTGAATAGGTCCTCAATAGTTGCACGTATGCACCTTTAATATTTAATTTAGTATATTATGTGACTATGTATGCAAGAAGGCTCATGTGCGAGGCGCATGCGCATGGCGACCAGGCTCCATGACAAACCAAGAAGAAGCATCAACGTAAGAAGGTGAATCTCCACTCACATGTATTGATCAATTTTTGAGTGAAACTGTGTATCATTTCTTGAGAACAAACAAAAAAAAAGTCGTCAGACCTGGTTGCATTGCCTTGGCAGCCGTTCGACTATATCTTTCGCACGTTAGCAAGCCAGAGAGGAATATTCGTACCGTAAAAATAAAAATAAAGAAAACAAACCAAGTGAGAGCATGGATTGCTTTGCTGTTTATCCGTTTCCAGGGAAGTGGTTCAAGCCATTGTCTTATCTCGGAACAAGATCAATATTCACGATATCAATATTGTTCCGTAAACTTAAACCACTTAGCAATAGAGTCTGCGGCTGTATGAATTGGCTTAGGAAATTTGTATGTGTTCGGGCAGCACGAGTTTTGCATACCGAGTCGTTGTATTGCAGTTCTGACTATTTCACATGATGTTGGACAGCCGGAGCAGCAGAAGACTAAAAGTGAACATTATCTGCGTTTGATTTCGAAGAATTTGAATTATTTTAGGTACAGTATGACTCCTGAGAACCAACAAAAAAAAGTAATGTGCGAATTACATGCATTTCAGTTTCATTTTGCTGTTTCGATTGTTAGTATTGTTGTTGTCGTTTTTCTTGTACTAACTTTATTCTTGTCATAGGAACTGGCCTGCCAACTGAAGTCATTCACCATACCTTATCGTTCATCTGATCCTTATCCTCTTAAATTGTGTTGACATCTATGAACACGACTCTGCATATTTATAATGGTGGAAAATAGGTTAGCTTGACACGAGCCACGTAAGCTTCTATAACATTGCTAGTTAAAGGAGGACTTGACGCAGTCATAACAGTTCATAGGTGAGTTTGCATTCAAACATTAAAGAAAAAACGCTTTGATAATGTGAACTTCTCCTCAAATGAACTTTCAACCACTTCTGTGACCTTGTGTACTTCGCTTTCAGTAAATTAGCCCATCCAATATGCTTATTGAACAGTGCACAGGTCTCTTCGATTGAAAGTTTTTGAGTATACGAGGCATGAGAATGGGGCAACGAGTCTTCAATCGTCTGGTTTGAAATCCCTTTGTTAGTGGAAACATCTCCGAGTGAATGTTGCCCAGATGTGATCGCAACCTGTCCTGCAAATTATTTGATCGCTTAGCTTTCCCAATTTCCCTTTTAGATACGAGTTTTCTGGTGTTGGTGAATATCATATTGGTACTGATGCCTCTCGTTAAACAGTTGGTTCAGAAAACAGTTTCACCATTACCATCGCCAACACAAAAAGCTCAATCGCCTTCTCCTTCCCCTATGACGCCTGATAACAACACACGGATACTGTCAAACCAGATTCAAAGGAATGGGGGGCCGTCTATTGGATATGGAAGAAAGTTTATCTGTAAGAATTGACGCGATTGATAAAACTGTTCGTGATAAACTCGACGCGATTGATAATGAGGTAAATACTTTGAGACACCGTATCGCTGCCTTGGAGAGTTGTACAGAAACCTTCAGCTTCTTGCAAATGCACGTTGAGAACATCAAACAACAACTGCAACAAGATCTGGAGCAGCCAAAGCATTCTGAGCACGGAGGAAGCGATGAGCTCTCAAAATTAAAAGTTGAAGTCGAGGAGCTACATATGAAAAATATTGCCACTGATACGGTAATTGTTGGAGTGCCTTATCTCCCAAATGAAAATCTGAAGTGCACTTTTAACAAATTATGTATCACGTTGAACATTTAACCCTCCGTCAGTAGAATATTCCGTGTCAAGCGAACAGCGGACGCTGTTATCATTGTTAAATTTCTCTCCACGGACGATAAATACACTTTGATGAAAACACTTGTTGACTTCTTCAGAAAAATGCACGTACGTCAGTTCTGCCAATCGGATATCGGCCTTGGCACAAATCACCCAATATTTATACACGAGTGCCTCACAATAAAAAATAGGAACTTGTTTAGAAAAGCACTTCTACTTAAGCGCAAAAAACAAATAAAATCAGTGTTTACTTTACGAGAACTTGTTTATGTAAAAGCCGAAAAAGAGTCAACTGCTACAAAAATTGACAGCGAGTAATAATATCGCCCATCAATTTAGAGAAATAGAAGAAAACAAACATAATTCGCCGCAGAGCACTCAGATTGTTCAAACGATAAACGATGATGCTAAATTTCGCTGCAGAAATTCTAAGCTTCCCAAACATTTTCATTTTGTATATATTACTTGTTTTTTATTGTTTAATTGTTCTATAATGTTTTTTCCGTTAATGTTCCTATGCTTTCTCAACACTTAAATTTTCTTGCTGCACATTATAAATGGTCTCATATTAGAGGTGTGTTCTTTGGCTTGCAGAGATTGTTCCCACTACTCATTTGAAAATGGATAGTAATTCTTCGAATGCACTTAAATAAATCACTTAAATGCCCGTAGCTTCAACACATACTACTGTGTCCAAAAAATAAGGTGACATATGAATTTGAACTGCGCGCGTCGAAAGATTTGGAAATTTTTCTTTCTTTTTAGGTTGGTAGTACTGTCAGTGACACCTATGTGAAATTTCATGCAAAATTTATTCATAGTGTTTGAGATACGCATCGTTTTGTGAGGTGCTAAAAGTGAGTTTTTCGTTTTTTGCGATGTCGAAATTTATTGAGCAAAGAATTTGCATTAAATTTTGTGTTCGGAATCAATTTTCTGCTGCGGATACGTTGAGGATGGTGCAGAAAGCCTTTGATGATGAGGGTATGTCTAAAAAAAATGTTTACAAGTGGTAAAGTGATTTCCAAGCCGGCCGTGAACGTTTCGAAGACGAAGAGCGTTCTGGGCGACCATCAACCTCAACCGATGAAGCTCACGTCCAACAAATCAAAGATTTGGTGTTGAAAAACCATCGATTAACGATTAGAGACCTTGCTGATGAAGTTGGCTTATCGAAAGGCTCAGTCAATACCATTTTGAAGGATGCTTTGGGCCTCAAGCGCGTCAAATCTCGACTGGTACCGAAAACATTGAATTTTTTGGAAAAAAGGCGTCGCGTTGAAGTGTGTGAAACAATGCTTTCCGACTACCAGGATGTCATGAAATGCATTATAACTGGCGATGAGACTTGGATCTATGCTTACGACCCCGAAACAACCGATCAAAAGAGCGAATATCGTGCCAAAGGAGAGCCGAGACCAAAAAAACCGCGCCAAAGTTGCTCAAAAATCAAGGTCATGTTGACTGTTTTCTTCGATTATCGTGGTGTTGTGCCTTATGAATTCCTTCCAAATACCGGCCAAACAGTCAACAAGGAATATTATTTGAACGTTATGTCGTTTGCGTAACGCTATCCGCCTAAAAAGGCCGGAATTGTGGAAAGACAATTCTTGGTTTTTACATCACGATAATGCACCATCCCATACCGCACTCGTAATTCGTGATCATTTCGCCAAAAACTCAACCCATATCGTTCCGCAACCACCGTATTCACCTGATCTGGCGCCGTGCGACTTCTGGCTGTTCAACAAGCTCAAAAGACCGCTCCGGGGACACCGTTTTGATACGAAAGAGGAGATTCAAGCCGCAGCGAAGACGGAACTGAAGGCCATCCCGGAAAGTGACTACAACCAGTGTTTCAAAGATTGGAAAATCCGTTGGCATAAGTGCATTGCATCGGGAGGGGATAACTTTGAAGGGGATGAAATTGATTTGGAAGAATAAATAAAGAATTTTCAAAATAAATACAATGTCGCCTTATTTTTTGGACACAGTAGTATATCCAGTGGACTTGTTTTGGTTTCAGTCCCCAGGACTTCCTTAATGCCCTCCTGCATATCCAAGATGCTCTCTTGGCTTTAGTATCACGTTTCCTCGAGTTGAGTTTCTTATCGATTATCAACCCTAAGGATTTTACGTTGTCCTTGATTTCAAGTTTATTACCTCTAATATCAGGAATGTGGAAGTCACTTATTTTGGTGATTTTTGTAAAGATGACCAAAACCGTTTTGCTAGGGCTAACATTTTATCTGTTTACAACCGTCCATGTTGTAATGGTGAATGAGAATGTCCTTTTTTGGTTTTGTTGTACTTAAACAGTCATCTAATTAACTTGAAATATTTATTTATTTATTTTTTTTTCATTTCAAAAATATAAAAGGAAACTGGGGGCATTAATTAAAATTTTTGAAACATGTATTTATTTATTTAGATTGCCACTGTACATCCGAACAGGATTTAAATTAAGGTTTTTCAGGCTATCGAGACCTGGTTACAATTTAATTATTTCCTTTGCAATGTCCATTAGCTGCATTGTCCCAAAATTTATTTAACCTTATCCAATTCTCTCTAACAACTTTAATTTGATTTCATATTCATCAAAATTGAGTTGCACAGGCGAACAACAACTGCCCACGCTTTTCTTATTTTCTGGCTTATAAAAAAAAAACAATGAACCGAATGTTTTTCATCGCCTTAAACTGAATTGGGAATAAAAGTCAAAGAAAGTCCTCAATGTGATTAAACGTAAATTATTGACAACATTCAATATTCCAACCCTCGACTGTGTTTGGAATACTCGCCTCCACGATCCAAGATCGAATGACACCTGCTCCGTATATTTTTAAAGACCATAATCGGTGTCTACAAATTTTTACACAAATTTGTAATGAAATGAAAACAAATAAAAGAAAATATTATTATCCTCGACATTAGCTAGGAACAAAAAAAAATAAAACCTGTATTCGAAGTGTGTTCATCCAAAAGGAAAGGGTAAAAGCCGCGTGTCCACTGCACATACATTCTACCATGAATATTTATGAAAGGTCTGACCTTAAAATTGGATGGTATTCAAAAAATGAAAAATGCGATCGAAAGGCGCGAAGATTTTTGGATAAAAGACATTTTTCTTCTAATTTGACACTTTATTTCCGAAACGATCTCACAGAAGACTCACATGAAAGGTTGGTGCAAAGGATTAAACATTCTTCTCTTTTCTGTCCCTTCTTCGTGTTTTATTCTTTATTTTTTTTATGAATAACGTGATAGTTATTGGCGTTACGACGACTGGAAAGCCTGAGTTGACGGCTCTTGGCTCCAACAACGATGGAGTGAGTTGATGACGGCGATCTATTTCATTGGGTTACACGATACCAATTATGTATGTAAAGTGAAGTTCTGAGCACGGTTCTTGAATGGCTCTCCACCTTGGGAACAAAGACACATTGTCAAAACTGAAGATTAATTGAACGATCAATTTTAAATTTTACAAGCGTTTAACTTTACTGTACCCGCACTTATGAAAGATTGTTATGTTTAAATTAAGATGAATGCCTTTCGGGATTTCGAATTGGCGTCATATTTTGTGACTGCGTTATTTTCGAAAGCATGTCAATTATTGTAATTTGTAATACAGTACGATGCTAGGTAATTCAAATTTTAAACTAAATAAGAAATTAAAACTTGAAGGCTTAGAAAGAATTGAACATAAAAATATCATCATCGATATGTAACGTATTATTTAGATGAGCAAAAATTTCCTATCGGGTTCTGTTTTTAACAAACGAGAATCTTTATGTACATTTTTAGGTATATAAATAGACTTTTCACGGCCTTAGTAAGTTCACGATACAGAGTACATTAAAAAATGTTTACTGAAAAATTGTTCCCGTATTCTGCACTAAGCCCAAATTTGGAAATTTGAAAAACTTGTCATATGAAAAGTAAAAGAGAATTTCTATAATTTGAGTCTATTGTTAAAAAAAAATGGGCCAAGTGTGAGTCGGACTCGCGCACTGAGGGTTCCGTATAATATAAGTACAATATGCATAGCTCGAGAGGGCTTATCTCCATTTATATAGAACTCTAAAGTAATGAGGTCCTGTGCAACGCGGCCTGATCAGAGTGGATAACTTTCTGTTAAAGCTTTTTCGGAGTCACATTGCAAGAGCAATGACTTCGACCAAAAACTTGATCTGATGGGCTTTTTACCCCAATGATATACACCATTAGACTGTGCGCCTTAACGGCCTTATTCCCCCTGAAGCGTTTCTCTATCTAGATAGAAAAGGTCTGGTCCAGGATAATCTTCCACGTGGCCCGAAAGGCTGTGGACGGGCGAGTCAACTTTAACCTAGACGTAGCAATTAGCTCAGCGGATACGGATAGGTTTAGTAGGACGGTATCACACCGCGACAGAGCAGACGTCGAATGGCAACGTCGACACTATTGGTGGTTGAACGAAGAATAGAAGTCTGTCGAATGTGTACTTTTAATCTTGAGTGCCCTTTTGGCAAATCGGATAGCATGTCATGATTGCCTTGGCCGGCTTATATATTTTTTTAGGTAGTGTTAGTGAATAGTAATTAGTTAGTTAAAAATATTAGGGTTAAGATTAGTTTTTAGTTAGTATTAAAGTCTTATTTGAGTTCAAATCAAAAAGTTCTTACACTAAGTTTTTTTTTTCCTATTTATTAATATTTTCTTAGTTTTCTCAATTAGTTTCTATAACTTAACTTCACATAAATAAACAGAAGTTGAAAGGCCTAATTAATGTTGTTAGGTTAAGCTTAAAGCGCCCATTAGTATACAAACATAGTTATGTTAATTAAGCTGCCAATTACATACATTTACGAAAATGGCAAGAAAAATCACCACTCCGAGTACAACCACTTCTTTAATTTCCGTAAAGCAGACTTTGTGAAACTGAATAACTTACTCGGTACCATCAACTTTAGTTCTATTACTAACAACAGTAACCTCGATTCTGTTTTCTCCCATTTCTTTGACGAAATTATGGCATGCTTCATACATTATGTACCCTACTCGCCGCAAAAGAACTTTGAATCCTCCCCTCCTTGGTACAATGATGAGTTACATTCTGTTCGTAATAAACGAAACAAACTGTGGCAATCATCATATCTTAAATCTCGGGCCCAGTCGAACTACGCACGTTACAATTTTGGGCAAACTGAATAATCCGAACGTTGCTAAACACTATACCTTGACTACATAAATAAAATGCAGATAAGCCTATCATCTGATCTTAAACGTTTTTATAAATTAATCAACAAGAAAAGCCACCTCACCTCACCTTCCCCACCTCTGGAAAAACTCGTTATAGTACTCCTGCATAAAAAAGGAACACGGAATGACATTTCCAACTACAGACCCATCGCTAAACTTTCATGCATGCCAAAGCTCTTCGAAAGTACTGTTTATGTTCAAATGTTTTTTCACTGCAAATCAATACTTTCTTCAAATCAACATGGATTCTTGAAGGGCAGATCAACAACCACAGACTTTGTCGAGCTTGTATCTCATACTATCTGCGCCATGGAAGATGGCAACGATGTCGACCTAGCACTATGTGCCGCTTTAATGCCACACCTCGGTTCCCTTATTTATGAGATGTATTTGAGATATTTCTAAATCCAGCCTGATGTATTTAACAAGGACATTAGCTACTTAATGTCCTTAGCAGAATGAATTGAAGAAGGGTCTACTAAGCGCTCGCTGTCTAGCTCTAGCAAGGGCCGCACAGGCGCAAAAGAAGTTTATTAAGGTTTCCCTCTTAGCTGTGTTTATGCAGCTCCGACAGTGTGAATTGTGGGGGATGCCTAGTTTAACGGAATGATCTCCAATCGGCCATTGTCCTGAGCAGACCGCCAATAGTCTAGCAATATCATAACGGGTTCGCCGAAAGAAATCTTTTGTTTTTGATTGTTTGTGTTCAGGCCATATTTTCCTTCATGTTGCACAGGACATCAGACTGGCCCATCTAAGGTGTGCTGCTTCAAGGAAGTATGAGGATATAATAGCCTTAGCTGAAGGGCATATCCCTGCCTACCAAGTTCAGCGTCACTGTGACCGGGAACGCATATAAGGGAAATGAACTCACCTTCTGACAACACTATTTGTATTTATAATAGACCAAGTAATCAAAATGGTTATTGCATATTTATTTTTGTATGTGTACAAAAATAGCCTTCATATCAGTTGAGGACTGCAAACTAAGGTTTAAGAGCCTTCGTGGCCGATACATTACAGTTTTTGAAACCGTCTCTATACAAAAGGATATATTTTTTTATCATTCCGTATGCAAAAACATATCTATTTTCTTTTCCAACAAACTGGGAATCATACAGAAGCCCAAGATGAAATTCTGGATAATTCCAACGAGGAAATTATCTGCAAAATAATTCTTAGTTAAAAAATGCAATTTCGTGTTAGGAATAATTTTAATTTATACTTTTTGAAGCAATATTTTTACGACTCGTTACCTGAAGCATCAAAATAGAATGCTTTTTGTTTTGGTGTTTTTGCAAACAGCTGACTCCCAAAATATATGTCAAAGAGCCTTAAGCGCGACGTTAAGCTTTTGGTTTTTTATTAAATGGGTCACTTCCTACCTCGAAGATCGCCAATATGTAGTCCTCTTCAGGTCTTCCGCATCCATACCTTTTATTGCAACCTCCGACGTGGCGCAAGGTAGTTATTGTTATGTTTACTTATTATTCATTTTATTAATTCAACTAATACGTATTTAACAATCTTAAAATATGAGTAAATGGTTTGATATGTTTTTTTTATAAACGTATGATTTAAGACAATTATTATCTGGTACTTAATTAGAGCATCGGTGTGTCCAACCAGTGCCAACCAATTGAACCGATTTAGTTGAATCGCACGAGTGATATTGGTCCGAATTTTCAATCAAGTACTCGCGCTTATCCATTTACTGCGACGACATGAAAATATTTAAGAGTATTTCCTCCCCCTCTGACTCTCGGCACGAACAAGACGATCTGAATAGGTTCTCGATATGGAGCAGACACAATTTCTTCGAACTGAACAGCAAATGACAACCCATAACCATGTTCCCCCGTGTTTCATCGCTACGGCTGTGATTTGCGACTCTGAACTCAACTTTCGCCTACATTACAACAATATTGTAAGCAAAGCCAACTCAGTGCTTGGCTTGGTCTAAGGAGTTTTCCAATTGGTATGTTACTAAAGCCCCTTACATCACTTTCGTTCGATCAGTGCTCGAATACGCCAGCCAAGTTTGATCCCCGTATTACGACACTCATAGTCTACGAATCGAAGCTTTCCAAAGACGATTTCTCCGTTTTGCCTTAGGAGGTCTTCTTTGCGATGACCAATTCAACCTCCGTACGAGGTTCATTGGTCATAACTTTATTCTGTAATGTATTTTGAGCAATGACCTTTTGCCATGCAGCAGCATAATTCCAAGTTCATAACACTTCTGGTTTTTATTAGCAAAAAGCTGAACCAGGTACGATTTGACATCATCATTTTTATTGAAATTTTTACCATTCAAGGAGTTTTGCAAAGATCGAAATAAAAAACGAAACCAAGCTCCAATAATTTTTGCCGAGCGACCAAAGATTTGTGTGACTTTGCACTGTCATATGGAATACAACATCTTTTCGATTTGTCAATTCGGGCCGCTTTTCCTCAACGGCATTGTTCACTTTTGTCAGTTGTTCCATGTAGACATCTGAATAGATCGTTCGGTTGGGTGGGAAAATTTTAAAGCAGACAATTCCTTTGTAATCAAACCAAACTGATAACATAACATTCTTTTGATGAATATCAGCTTTTGATGTTTTTTGAGCTGGTTCACCTGGCTTGCTCCACGATCTTTTCCGATTGACATTGTTGTAAACAACCCATTTTCCATCACCAGTTATCAATCCTTTTAAAAATGGATCATTTTCATTACGTTTCTTTAATAAATCGCAGATGTTAATGCGTTATGTTAAATGATTTTCTTTTAGTTCATGAAAGCTCCCAATGTTTGCAGTTGAAAAAGCATTCGACACTGTCTGGAACAATGGGTTACTACATAAGATGCTCAATCTTAAATTTCCGATGTACCTGGTAAAAATCATACAATCCTTTTTATGTTCTCGCAGCTTCAAAGTTTCGTTAAATAATGTCCTTTCAAACACTTTCCATATTCCAGATGGAGCTCCTCAAGGATCAGTGCTAAGTCCTGTTCTTTACAATGTGTACACCTCTGATTTCCCTCACCTGAGTAGCTGTGATTTTGCGCTTTTTGCAGACGATACCTGTATATTTTCGTAAGATGTAATTGGTCTTAATTTGAAACCAACCTACAATCTGTCTTTAATACACTCCAAGCTTACTATAACAATTGGAAAATAAAAATCAATGCTTCTAAGACCCAAGCTATCTTTTTTACATGTAAAAGAAAAGCTTGTCTGCTTCCAAGCAACAGACTTTCAATAGACGGTACCCAGGTCGAGTGGAAATCGCGAGCGAAGTATCTTGGAGTTCACTTGGACAAACGCTTGACCTATAATCTCCACATACAAGAGGTCGTTAACAAGGTTAACATCACTATAAAGACTCTTTCAATATTTCAAGCAATTATGTTCTATGGAAGCGAGAATTGCAAAACTCGCCGCTAAATACAATATTCCTTGTTTGTCAGCTGATAACGACTTGATTTCAAATCTAGCTTTGTAAAACTCTTATCATCTAGTCTATAAATATATTCCTAATAAATTTTTTGCTATATGGTCTATATATTTATTTATTTGTTCAGTTTTTAAGTTTTGGAAATTTTTCTCTCGTTTTAGGTTGGTAGTACTGTCAGTGACATCTATGTGAAATTTCATGTCAAAATATATTCATAGTGTTTGAGATACGCGTCGTTTTGTGAGCTGCTAAAAGTGAGTTTTTCGTTTTTTGCGATGTCGAAATTTATTGAGCAAAGAATTTGCATTAAATTTTGTTTGCGGAATCAATTTTCTGCTGCGGATACGTTGAGGATGGTGCAGAAAGCCTTTGATGATGAGGCTATGTTTAAAAAAAATTTTTCAAGTGGTATAGTGATTTCCAAGCCGGCCGTGAACGTGTCGAAGACGAAGAGCGTTCTGGGCGACCATCAACCTCAACCGATGAAGCTCACGTCCAACAAATCAAAGATTTGGTATTGAAAAACCATCGATTAACGATTAGAGACATTGCTGATGAAGTTGGCTTTTCGAAAGGCTCAGTCAATACCATTTTGAAGCATGCTTTGGGCCTCAAGCGCGTGAAATCTCGACTGGTACCGAAAACATTGAATTTTTTGGAAAAAAAGGCGTCGCGTTGAAGTGTGTGAAACAATGCTTTCCGACTACCAGGATGTCATGAAACGCATCATAACTGGCGATGAGACTTGGATCTATGCTTACGACCCCGAAACAACCGATCAATCGAGCGAATATCGTGCCAAAGGAGAGCCGAGGCCAAAAAAACCGCGCCAAAGTCGCTCAAAAATCAAGGTCATGTTGACTGTTTTCTTCGATTATCGTGGTGTTGTGCTTTATGAATTCCTTCCAACCGGCCAAACAGTCAACAAGGAATATTATTTGAATGTAATGCGTCGTTTGCGTAACGCTATCCGCCTAAAAAGGCCGGAATTGTGGAAAGACAATTCTTGGTTTTTGCACCACGATAATGCACCATCCCATACCGCACTCGTAATTCGTGATCATTTCGCCAAAAACTCAACCCATATCGTTCCGCACCCACCGTATTCACCTGATCTGGCGCCGTGCGACTTCTGGCTGTTCAACAAGCTCAAAAGACCGCTCCGGGGACACCGTTTTGATACGATAGAGGAGATTCAAGCCGCAGCGAAGACGGAACTGAAGGCCATCCCGGAAAGTGACTACAACCAGTGTTTCAAAGATCGGAAAATCCGTTGGCATAAGTGCATTGCATCGGGAGGGGATTACTTTGAAGGGGATGAAATTGATTTGGAAGAATAAATAAAGAATTTTCAAAATAAATACAATGTCACCTTATTTTTTGGACACAGTAGTATCTATTTATTTATTTTATTCATTTAATTATTTATTTATTTATTTATCTACTTATTAATTTATTTGTTTATTTATTTATTTATTTTTATATTTATTTATTTATTTACTTATTTATTTATTTATATATTTATTTATTTATTTATTTTTATATTTATTTATTTATTTATTTATTTACCAACTTTGTGATTGGAATCAAGTTGTATTTATCTCAGCAACTGATTTGAATCCTCTTCTCCTTACCCTGGGCAACTTAAATGTGATGGGTTTTTTTAGTGGCTTTTCCTTCAAAACTATAATTCTGTGATATATATTTAAGCTTTATACAAATATTTTAGTTGTAAGGTATGTAAACCAAATCCTCTAACATACTATATTTTGTAAAGAAAAATCAAATTGTACTTACTTTGGCCACAATAAAATATCTAATCTCATCTTTTAGTTCATGAGAAACCCATATTCCGAGTTTTCGTGCCTAGCAAAGTTGTTTTAAGCGATTATCGATGCATGTTTGTTATACATGAAGCTTCTCTGCAATTTCACGTGCTGTACTGTGACGATCCGAATCGTTTATTGCTTTGATTTGGTTGTCAACAACTTCAACTGGACGACCAGAGCGTTTTTCTTCTTTGAGTGAAAAATCACCAGAACGAAATTTGGCAAACCAATTTAGACACTGCCGTTCGTTTAAAGCTTTCTCGCCATAAAAAGGCACATTACTTTTTGTGAGCTTGCGATGCATTTTTTCCTTTCCGCAAATGAAAAAGCAAAATATGACGTTAATGTTCGTTTTGATTTTCCATTTTTCAACAGACGCCAAATAAAAACTTCACAACCAATCAAAAAACATTTTTTACTGATTGACAGTTGAAGTACCAACTATCAAATAACAAAATGTGTTTGACATTTCGATTACGTCAGCAAACCTAAGAATTCTATTAGTGAAATCCGCAATAACTTAGTTGCCAACCCAATATTATTTCTTCAACAATAATTATCTGGAAACCTTGACTGCAATGGTCTTCTAATGAAAATGAACTAAGACACGAATCCACTTGGTTTAAGGAATATTGCACTCTTTCGTGTCACCTCATATCGCACTAATTACGGTGCTCATGAACCTAGAGCTCTCTAGAAAGCTGCGCCAAGCTAATGGTGTCCAAATAGTGTTTGAATTTCAATTAGAAAAGAACTCTCTCAAGAGAGACTCATTTTATCGTTTTTAACTATTCCTTTCTCATCCTTTCCTTAAACTCATTTTTGTTAATTTTTAAATGTTTTTTTTTATGTTAATCTTTAACGATTTTTCATTAAGCCTATTAAATAAATAAATTCAAGAATCAAAGATCAAAGTCTTTTTAGATCACTCCGAAATTCATTGGCTAATTTAATCAATCGCGAAAAATGAAGATACTTTTCAAGAAAGTTTAGTACCAATCTTCCACACAAACAGCTCTGGAAGAATATCAGGGACTCGTGCACTCGAAAGAGTCGAACTGATGACTCTTCACATAAAGACGTCGATGAGCTCAATACGAATTTCGCTCGTATCTCATCAGTTGCGATCCAATTGTCTCCTCCACGAACACAATCAGCAAATCCTGTTTTGGTAGAAAATCCCCTCTACTTTCATAGATGCGAAGAACCGGGTGTCCTTAAAGCTATTCGGGTTATGACCAAGTGCATCCTAAATTTATTTAAATTATTATTCCTTCCCGTACCAATGGAAGCATGCTAAAGTCATTCCCATAGCGAAAAAAAGACGTCCCCGTTGGCTCCAAAAGAATATAGGCCTGTTGAGATTCTTCCTTTTTTGGCTAAAGTTTTTAGAGACTAGTTTTCTGGCAAATCTCAACTCACTTAAGTCAGAACAAACTTGTATCTCATTTTCAGTCAGGCTTTAGACAAAAACACAGTTGTATAACAGCTTTGTTGAAAGTTACTGATGATATCCGAACAGCAATGGTACAAAATAAAATTTCTTTCATAAGTCTTTTGGATTTATCTAAAGCTTTTGACACTGTTAACCGCGACTGTCTGAAAAGTAAGCTTTTGAATTTTTTTTTGGCTTCTAATATTCTGCAGCTGCATTGATAACCTCATATCTGGTAAACAGAGATCAGTTTTTATACAACAATGGTAAAATATCATCTGCATTATTACTGACTAGAGGAGTTCCACAAGAATCTATTTTTGGGCCGATATTGTTTTCAATGTACGACCTTCCAACTGTTACTAAGCACTGTAGTTTCCATTTATTTGGTGATGATGTACTACTGTGTCCAAAAAATAAGGTGACATTGTATTTATTTTGAAAATTCTTTATTTATTCTTCCAAATCAATTTCATCCCCTTCAAAGTTATCCCCTCCCGATGCAATGCACTTATGCCAACGGATTTTCCAGTCTTTGAAACACTGGTTGTAATCACTTTCCGGGATGGCCTTCAGTTCCGTCTTCGCTGCGGCTTGAATCTCCTCTATCGTATCAAAACGGTGTCCCCGGAGCGGTCTTTTGAGCTTGTTGAACAGCCAGAAGTCGCACGGCGCCAGATCAGGTGAATACGGTGGTTGCGGAACGATATGGGTTGAGTTTTTGGCGAAATGATCACGAATTACGAGTGCGGTATGGGATGGTGCATTATCGTGGCTTTGTTGTTACCAAGAATTGTCTTTCCACAATTCCGCCTTTTTAGGCGGATAGCGTTACGCAAACGACGCATAACGTTCAAATAATATTCCTTGTTGACTGTTTGGCCGGTTGGAAGGAATTCATAAAGCACAACACCACGATAATCGAAGAAAACAGTCAACATGACCTTGATTTTTAGCGACTTTGGCGCGGTTTTTTTGGTCTCGGCTCTCCTTTGGCACGATATTCGCTCGATTGATCGGTTGTTTCGGGGTCGTAAGCATAGATCCAAGTCTCATCGCCAGTTACAATGCGTTTCATGACATCATGGTAGTCGAAAAGCATTGTTTCACACACTTCAACGCGACGCCTTTTTTCCAAAAAAATCAATGTTTTCGGTACCAGTCGAGATTTGACGCGCTTGAGGCCCAAAACATCCTTCAAAATGGTATTGACTGAGCCTTTCGATAAGCCAACTTCATCAGCAAGGTCTCTAATCGTTAATCGATGGTTTTTCAACACCAAATCTTTGATTGGTTGGACGTGAGCTTCATCAGTTGAGGTTGATGGTCGCCCAGAACGCTCTTCGTCTTCGACAAATCACTATACCACTTGTAAACATTTTTTTTAGACATAGCCTCATCATCAAAGGCTTTCTGCACCATCCTCAACATATCCGCAGCAGAAAATTGATTCCGCAAACAAAATTTAATGCAAATTCTTTGCTCAATAAATTTCGACATCGCAAAAAACGAAAAACTCACTTTTAGCAGCTCACAAAACGACGCGTATCTCAAACACTATGAATATATTTTGACATGAAATTTCACATAGATGTGACTGACAGTACTACCAACCTAAAAAGAAACAAAAATTTCCAAATCCTTTGACGCGCGCAGTTTAAATTCATATGTCACCTTATTTTTTGGACACAGTAGTACAATTGTATTGTTCGGCCCCTATTAATGAAGTCAGCTTAGCTATCGAATTTGTTAACTCTGATCTTTGACGAATAAATAACTGGGCTCTTCAGAACGGTTAAGCTTTGAATCCAGATAAATCGCAGTGTATTGTTATTTACAAAAATGAAGTCGACACTTTACTCTTTAATAACATTTATCTTGATTCCACTCCTCTGATGTACGTAGACAAAGCTACAAATCTCGGTGTAGTGTTTGATCGTACCATAAAATGGGATCAGCAAGTCAACAAAATATCTCGATCGTTCACGCCTATAATGACAAGATGAATGTTAGTAAAGGCGCTCATTATGCCAGTTATTTTATATGGATGCGAGCTTTTTATTGTATGGGGTTCTGTTGCTAATCGCAAACTCAATGTCGCTTTTGACAGTGCAGTTCGATACGTTTTTTGGCCTGAAGAAATACGATCATGTTTCTTCTTATAGATGTAAAATATTAAATTGTTCGCTGGATAATTAAATTATAGTCAGATCAATTCTGCTTCTTCACAAAAGAACCTTTGTATCTGTATGAAAAATTAAACTTCACGGGCAATAGGATTCGTTCCTCCGCGCTGTTTGTCGGTTACTTCTAAAAACCAGTTCTTTCCCAGCACTGTGAAGGCCTGGAATCAGTTACCAATTATATATACTATATATTATATTAAAAGAAGCTTTGGTAAAGGGAATTTTCGGGAGATTCTAAAGGGTCCGCCAAATAACTTTTTTTTTGACAATGCTATAAAAAGAAAACTGCTGAATATTTTCTCTTTTATTTGAAAGTACAATCCTTCCGGTTAATAATGGAAAATAATTTCATTCAAATGGCTGCCTCGGCTGGCCATGCAGTAGCCTACACGATCGGTCCAATTTTTAAGCACATTATCGATCGTGTGCATTTGTGTTTCAGCAATGGCTTCACGAATATTGTCCTTTAAAGCGTCAATTGTCTCTGGCTTGTCGGAGTAACACTTATCTTTGAGGGCACCCCACAAATAATAGTCCAATGGTGTCAAATCGCAGCTCCGAGGTGGCCAAACGACATCAGCTCTGCGGCTGATAGTGCGATCTTCAAAAACAGGGCGCAAAACATCGAGTGTAGCTTCGGCTGTGTGGCACGTAGCGCCGTCCTGTTAAAACCAAATGTTGCCAATATCCTCCTCTTCAATTTTTGTGAACAAAAATTCGTTCAACATGGCTCGACTGTAACGGCCACTCCTTGCTCATTTTCGAAGAAAAATGACCTAATTATGCCTCTGGACCAAAATCCGCTCCAAACAGTGACTCGTTTTGGGTGCATCGGTTTTTCAATGTATGCTTGCGGGTTTTCTGTGCCCCAAATGCGACAATTTTGCTTGTTTATATACCCACCAAGATCAAAATGAGCTTCATCTGAAAAGATGATTTTTTTGGCAAAATCGGCATCTTCTGTAAGTCGATCGCAGGCCCACTTAGCGAAGCGAAAACGCATTGGATGGTCAGTTGGCTTCAACTCCTGAACTAATTGGACTTTGTATGGCGTCATACCAAGGTCTTTATGCAAAATTCGTCTCAATGATATCTCCGAAATGTTCAATTGTTGAGAACGACGGTGAATTGATGTTAATGGCGCTTCACGCACACAGCCGCAATATTCTCTGGTAAACGCACTGTTTTTAGCTTTTCACGCTTTGGTTTATCGATGAGGATGACAGTTTCTTTCACTTTTTTCACAAGATAACGAACATGCGGAGCTGACGGTGCTTCTCTTCTTCCAAAATCCGTACGCAATTTTCGCACACATTCTGCAACATTATTCACAACCATATTCGTTCAGCGGAAGGATAAAACTTATTATCTGTCAAATCAGACATGAGCTCAGTGTTACCATTCACGAAATAAGCACTAGTTGAAAAAAAAAAGTTAGATGGCGGACCTGTTATTTGAACATTTTCCGGAACTAGATTAATTCATTTTCTTTTTTTTTCTTATTTTAATTATTTAATTTTTTGTTTTCTTTTGTTCAGTAATTTAGTAAAATAAAAACCTTCTTCTCTTTTTTTTTTGTTTATTTTTATTAACTTCCCATCAGGAAGTTCTTGTAATCGGTCCGATTTTCGAAATTCAAAATTTTTACATTTCTCCACGTTTGGCGGTCCCAGTAGTCGGATTCCATCATTTTTAGAAAGATGTCTGTGTGTATGTGTGTACGTACGTACGTTTGTGCGGATTCTTTCGTACAGCCTAACTCGAGAACAAATCAAGCTATCGAAGCCAAATTAGTTTCATTCGAAGCGTGTGTACACAAAGATCACCTGAAAAGCTTTTGGTTTTTTTATGACGAAAAAACTGTTAAAAAAGGGACGTTTTCACTTCTTCAATTAAAACCAATTTAGTTTCCAATAAAAAAAGTTCAAAATTGATTAGATTTATAGTTTACAGCTACCTTATCAGATAAAAAAATATGCGTAAATATATACACTGCCGTTCATAAGTTCCCGGACAAATTCATATAAAATTTTTTTTTGTTCAATTTTAATGCCAAAAGTTTCATCAATATTATGTTTATTTAGTCAATTGACTAAACTAAGTAAGTTACTATTTATAGAGACTACCAAAAAGACTAAAACAGTATTTAGTTGAGGCCATTTCATACATTGATGTGCCCCTTTCTCCATTTCCTTAACAAATTTCCACGGAAGTTCTTTGAAAATTGTCTCAGAAATGTGAATCCTGTAAGTCTTTCCCATTTTTCAAGACTCAGAGGACGTCTGCAACATTGACACATGAAAACATCCTTAGAAAATTATGGAGCCATCAGTTTTTTTGTTCAAAACCTACTCGGTTGTAGCTTGACGCTTTTTTATAGTTATAATATATTAGCAAAAAGAAGCTCATGGCGCAAATTACATGAGGCAATTGAATTTAAAGCAAAAGCATCGAGAGAAACCTAAATGACACAGTTAAAACACATGGATAAAACTGCATGACTCGTATATTGCAAGGAAGATCATAACATCTGATTTAGTTTGCTTTCCCCTGTTGTGGTTTCTTATCATGAACCCAATCCTAGAGGTCTTTCCAGAATATGACACAGAGATAAAAAAAAATCTCTCGGAATCGGCGTGGAACAATGTGATCCTCTTTAAGCTATATATTTACCAGACAGAAAAAGATCCTTTGCTGAGCAGTTACCAGCTCGGAAGGAAGAGGTGGTGGAAATCTCTGGATTGAAACTATGTACTTTTGAACCCCCTCAAAAAGGACATAAAGTTAATCCTTAATATTTTGAGCAGTGGTTAATATCTTCCAAAGAAAAGCAATCAAACAAATTTGATTGATTAAAAATAATTCCACAAATACATGAAGTTGAGATAAGAATTTGGTCCTCATACTTTTAAAATATGAATCCCTATAAACAGAGTTCTTACAAAATGTAATACTTTTGAAACTAAGCTATATAATATTTGATAATTCTGGCTGTCTGATTTATAACACTTTATTGAAGAAGTTGAAAAACAACTGCCAAAAGCAAATACAAATCAAGTTCCAATGTTAAAGTTGTTGTTAATCGATTTTCGCAACTCTAAATTTAAAATATCTTATCTTCACGTTAAGTTGGATACTCTTTGAGGGATGACTAGCTAAGATTTTGGGTCGTTGGTCCTATATTGCAGTCGAAAATGCTTTCATTGAGTCGTTTAATGCAAGCCATGACCAGCCAGCAAAAACAATTACCTCAAAGTTACACACCCCAAACCGAAGCCTGCAAAATTCGAAATGGAAATATCATAGTAGAATTGCAGTCAATGCTGAGGACATAGAAGAACCAACAATGCCGTCTACCTGGCCTAGATGAAGTACAGATAGCAAGATAGAACTTCTAAAAGCGGCGGCGATGACTTAGTTGTATCTGCAATACATGGTCAGAAGAAAGCATGCGAGATAAATGAATTCTCAGTATCAATCTCCTCAAAATTGCCTTTAACATCTTTTCTGCCGTATGATGTGAATTTCTGAAGCAGTTCGTCAAAATATTAATCAACGTTTTAATGTGGTTTTCGACCAGAAAAGTCCACCATAAACCAAGTATTAACATAACGGCAGATCTTGGAAAAAACCCAGGAGCGCCAAGTCAGTACGCACCACCTTTTCATCAATTTCAAGGTTAGTTTTGGTGTCTGTTTCGTCTGTGGAGACGAGATTTATGAAGTCATGTCTAGATTTGGCATCCCTTGCCAAGCTCGTACTTCTGTGCAGGATGGCGATTTAGGTCACCGCCATCCTGCACAAATTGATGTCGGCAAAGACGTCACCGACCCACTTGATGTCAAACAACGTTTTAGACAAGGTGATGCACTGTCTTGCGATTTCTTCAACATCATACATTGGACAATAGTGCAAAAAACCTTGTCAACAAAAGAGGGCAAAAAGATGCATATGCTGCCATCAAGAAAAAACAAATCCGACGTCTGGGTCAGAACGTTATCATAGACAGCTATAACTTTAAGGTAGTTAGGGCTTTATCCATCTTGGCTCCACTGTAAAAACAGATAATAACACCGGCGCTGAGATCAAATGAAGAATACCTCTGGTTAAGAAAGCTAAGCCCTCTCTCGAAGAACTGAAGCATCGCTCTATAAGACCCATATCATCCCCGCCCTACTATATGGTGCAAAAGCATGTACACTTTCAAAAGCGGATGAAGGCCCCTTAGGTTGTTCCGAGAGAAAAGTGTAATCTTTTGTCCCATCTGCATTGACTGTGAGTGGAGGAGAAGATTCAACAACGAACTGTATGCTAGGAGTTGTACAGCGACATCGACTTAGCCAAAAGGATAAAATACCATGCCACGCGGACTGTAACGCCACCTCAAGTTAGTAATTAAATGATTAATGACAAAAAAAGTCCAACCAACTATCATTGAAAAAAAATATCGGTAAAAATTATTTTAAATTATATTAAGTTATTTCTGCAGTAAAACTAAAAATCTAATTTTCTTTTAGTAGAAATGTAACTCAGTCAAAAAAAATGTATTTCTAAATTGAAATATGTTAATCTATCAATGTTAAATACGCAATTTGTATTTTAAATATTAAATATGGTTTTCCTCAAAGGCAGCTAAAAATATATGTTTCTGATCTTTTTGTTTGCAATGCATCATTTTGTTTGAATGATGTTTTCATTATCCGAATTGAATTTCATGGTGTAGGCAAATAAAATAGCACCTATTTCTTTTGTATCTTGAGATGGGAAGTTCATGGTATGGGCAGGCCTACCGCCCCCAAACTAATTTTAATATTTAGTATTGTATCGAAACATCGCTAAAAAATAAGGAATTTTTTTTTTCCTTACTGCGTTTGTTAAATCTTAAGTTAATAAAAATAAAATAAAAAAAAATGCACTGGAAGAGCTCCTAAATGGAAAGTTAAAAATAATACCACGCCGCCTCGTCCTTGTTTATGAAAATTTAAAAATAATTTTAAGTAAATTTTGATTTCAAAGATCATAAGCAGTTTAGATATGTACATATGAATTTCGCTTTTGCATCTGTATAGAAAAGAAACTTCATTAGCCGCTTTCTGTGGCCTCTGACCTAATTACGCACATCAAGTTCAGTTGCGAACAACTCCTCATAAACTTTCAATTATTCACATAACAATGCGAATGTGAACGTCTGTCAAATACAAAGTCGAAAAATATGGGACATAATATCGTGGTCATGACAGCACCCCGCATTTCATTTCTTTTGCACAAAAGAACACAATTGCGCCAACAGTGGTACAAAACGAATTTGCTGTCCGTCGCCCCAGATAAATTGTCATGTATCTGCCACACCATATCTCAGCGGAAACACTATATACACACTGAATCCAAAGATATAGCCTTGTTCACGAGCTTGTTCCATACCTAACCAACGTATGAAGGATACATGAATATTGCACACAAGCACTTGTCGATATATGATATATGTACGTATGCTATTATGTATCTATAATCGAGAATAACTTTAACGAACAAAAATCGTCCAGAGTTAGTTCATTATTGTGTTACCACCTTATGTTATGGGACTTGAACAGCAAAGGACTAAGGACAAATCTTTCGTTGATTCTATGTATATTCTTTCTTCTTCTGCGTTTTATTTCACATTATGTTGGAGCATTTGTGTTTAACTTATCTCTTTCTTTTTGTGTCAGTTTAGAGTAATCACCCGCTGTGACAGTTTATGGGAGAATGAACCTGTTCACTATAATGATTCAGCCAGCTTCGCCAATATGGAAAGTCGGCGGCAGGCGGAACATTTCCCATACCACATTGAGTGGAAAACGAGACTTAACAATCCGCCTCAAAATTATAATGCCGATCTAAATTTTAATTGCATTCCTTCAATAAGAAAATGATGTATGTGTGTGTGTGTGTATACACTGCAGGACAAAAGTCAACCGAGTTTAATGGCGTGATGATGCGAAGTCCGAGGTATTTGGCGTTTTCGTTTGACGCAGCACTGAACAAAAGATGCTAGTAGCCTGTGTAATTATGTTATACTGTGAAGATCAAAGGCGATTCGCTTTTGATCTGAAGATCAAGAAGATTCAAGTTAAATGGAAGATCTTGTACTTAGGAGTTTTATAAATGTGAAGATGTAGATATTTCCTTCACATTAACCCTAAAATTTTATATTATTAAGCAAATACTATAGCCGGTAGATACACCTCAGACGGTGCACATTTGCGAATGTGTAAGAAAGTGGTGATTACTTGTCCTCTTAAGGATGCCGTATCTCGAAAAAAAGAAAAATCGAACCCTTATAGGATCACTAGGTTGTCCGACCATCTGTCTGTATGTCAAGACCCTTTTTCTTAGGAACGCGTGGTGGTATCAAGCTGGAATATATATCACAAACTTACGTCTACTGTCCCTTAGAGCTGTGAAAGAATCCAACTTTTAAGCCAACGCAATCAAAAGAATCAGCAATTTAAGCCTCATATTTCAAACTCGCAACTACTCACAAGGTAATCAAAACCAAAAGGTTGACCTAGAATCTTGAAATTGGGCTTGAAGCAATGTTATTTTTTTATTGATTGTCGTGATGGGTGAACTTTGTTCAGGTTTGTACGGAACCCTCGATGCGCCAGTCCGATTCACACTTGGCCGGTTTTTTTTTTATTAATATACGCATTTTTTTTTTACTCAGTCAACACTCTGTTCTAAAAAGGAGATATTTTTCTTGCTCCTCAGGCCTCACGACCAGGAGCACCTAGTGGTCATGCTGATCTGCTGGCTATTTCGCTTTCTATTCAGGGGCAAATAAGTCAGCAAATACAGGAACAGGCGACACGCTTAGATCGTATGTACACTTTGCTGCCGAGTCTAACGCGCCTCCAGTCGCTGAGGGAGAAACCCTTAAAGATCATTTCAGTGAACGTAAATTCACTAATTAATATCGAGCGAAGAACTGTGCTCTTCAAGTTGTTAGAAGACTGAAGCCCTGATGCTCTTTTGGTTAGCGAAACCAAGCTTTCTCAGAGGCACAAGTTGAGGCACAGTCTGTATAGCATTATAAGAAGAGACAGACCCAACTCCAACCGAGCTGGTGGCGTAGCTATCTTTGTTAAAAAAAAATCTGCGTTATAAGATTATGTACAGCGGTGAAGTGCGTAGATTCCTGGTTCTATAGGTTTGCATCATATGCATCCCCAGTAAGTTGAAGTAATAGGTGCGACCTTTCAAGATGTGTACAAGGTGAATGGTAGCACTCGCCCGAACCACGGCTTGGAAAATCTCGTCATAGTACACACCACCGACCGTCAAAATGATGTTGAGCACTGGCGATGGGATAACATTGGTTTACCATGTTCACTGACGATAATTTGGCAAATGATCTCCAATCTCCAATGAAGGGTCTCATCCCCCAATCATATCAAACGAAGATCTCCTGGTCATCTTCGGCTCAATGAGAAGTAAGAAATCTGTGTGAATCGACAGTAAAACAAACATAGTTCTTAGACACCTCCCTCTAGAAGCGGTAAACATTAATAATGCCCAGTTTAACAATATCCGGCTCATTGCAAGACAGCGGTAGTGCAACCAATTCCTATAAGGAACAAAGCCACGTCCTATCCGGCAAATCTCCAGTCGATAAGTCCCCTTCCTAACACCAGCAAAGTGTTTGAAAAAGTGATCAATAGAGCCCTTACCAAGTGGGTTTAGAACAAAAATATTATTCCAATTCGGTTTCAGAGCGGGGCATGATTGCGTACATGTGGCGTCTAAACTGGTATCGGATATCCAATGAAATAAAAGTAAGAAACAATGCACTGGTGCCTTGTTGATTGACTTGGAGAAAGCCTTTGATACTGTATGGTTGCAGGGGCTCTTTTTCAAGTTAGACCAGCTCGGCATAAGCAAACCGCTGATGTACATAATCTTAGATATGCTCACCAGCAGACAGTTTATTGTGAAAAACGGCAGTGTGACGTCTGCTGGGACTTTTGAAATTAAAAACGGTCTACAACCGGGTGTAATTATTTCGCCGATTTTATTTACGATCTTCACAAGTGACCTTGTAGGATCTCTCCGCCAATCCATAGCTTACGCAGATGATTTGATCGCGTACAGGTCATTGTCATTGTAAGTCTTTTGCAACGTGACTTCGAAAAGATTCAGGGATATTGCGATGATTGAAAGTTGCAGATCAATTTCCAAAAGTGCGAGACCATTGTTGTCTAGGGCCTCTTAAAATGCTAGAAAGAAGTGGCGAATGTTCTCAATCGTTGGACAAAACGGTTAACCAATGGCGAAACGAAGTGCTGTGAGATAACTATCAGTATCTATATAGTACTTTAACAAACATATAGATACTGCTTTAGAAAGAGCCAAAGCGACCGTTGCCTTGACAAAGAGACTGTTTCACAACAGTCAACCCGATGCCAGGGTAAAGATTGTCTGATACACAGCCCTCATTCGACATGCCCTTACCTATGGATGCCCCGTGTGGTTCAACGTGGGAGCAAGCTTGTTGGAAAAGATTTGGGTTTTGAAAGACAATGTCTTATGGCTTTTCTTTACTTATATGGAACCCAAGAGTCGGAGTACATAAAATTATATTCCTATGAGGTCCTTTACAATGACTGCGAACAATAACCTGACTTACGGGACTTATTACCATGAGACTGTGCGCCTTGACGGCCTTATTAACTCACAGGCATTCCTTTATTAAGATCTTTATAGGCTGATGCAGGAGAAATCAGCGGGTCTGTTAATTTTCCATTTTGTTCGAAACAGTGGTAAAAGGCAACTGAGCTACAGTCGAGACGTTGCACGCAACTCAATTGAGAACCTCCGTTACTCTTACGTTACGCTGCTATCAAGTCGTGATAAAGAAGATCTTCTAAATCAACACCAACTCCATCGTCGTTTCCCAAACAAATAACCCCTTAAGGGTCTTCTTTGTGTAGTCATTCTAGCCAGGGGGGCTTGCATAGATTGAGGTATATTAAGATTTTGCCGTTAAGGTATGGAGGATTAGATATGTATGTGTTTAGCACATCACTTAAAAAAAATACATAAATACATATTTTGTTATGTAATTTCTTAACGTTAGTCTTCATTTTATTTTAAGTTAGATGTACGTAGTGAAGGTTCAGTTAATATTGTTTTAAGATTGTTTAGTAGCTTAAATCGCAAATTCACTTAGTTTCTTATCTTATCTTAGTTATCGAAGTAATCTTTAATTATTAACAAATAAATTAAGCTCATTTGAACAAAATAGGGCCAGTAAGTAATATTAACATAAAGTTACTAAATTAGTTGAAGCAGTTTTTGGTCCAGCATTTAAGTAACAATGAAATGAATAAAATAAAAATGCATTTTTGTAAGTGTGATTTCTCGAAAAATACTGAAACTTTGTTTGCAATCAATAATTAAAGCTGTTTATCGATTTTCGGGGTCATAACTCACTATTTAGTAAAACTTAAGTATCGCCTTTATTAAAGTGAACCCTAGTTTATATGTATTTTAAGGCTTCTCTTAGTTTCGCGGGTGTTATATCCAATTGACGAATTACTAGCTTGGCAGGAAGTTATTTGGCATCGTTCCTCGATCTTAATCCAATTTGACTACCCATTTAATCAAAGCTCTATTGTCGACCTTTCTAAAAACTTAGCTTTTTTTCGGAACGAGATATATTCCCCGGTACCAAACCTCTCTGATCGCCATTAGGGGTTATGATGTTGTAAGGAAAATAATGCGTATTTTCAATGATCAACCAAATCATCAAATCTAATGCCATAACAGTCGCCATAACAGTGTCGCGGGCATAACAAGTTTCAATAATTGCCTAATAAGCGGTTAGAACATTAAGCTTTTCGTATATTAAATGTACAACATATATGCATGCTCAACTTTTTGCCTTTTACACAACTTACCGTACTTACTTGAATTTAATCTCAAGCCAGTAACTTATCGAACACGAATAACTAATCTAGGTTTATAAGCATGCAGATAATATCATAGTTTTAAAAAATTCAACCTTATTATCTCAAGAAATACCATATGAAAAACGTCATACTTAACCCGAACTGTGCCAGCGTAACCGTATGGTCACACATAGCAGACCTAGAGAATAATGTCATGTGTCTCACACCCAAACGGTCAAACTCAATGACGGGTCATATCTTGATTTGTGACAATTGTCTTTTTAAAATAAAATGTCTTTTTCATCACTTCCTTCATGCATATAGTCATAGCAAGCTGTTAATTTTTCGGTTCATATTTAAAGTGTAAAAAAGTGGATTATGGCAAACATGAAAAAGTAAGTAATAACTTTTTGCTTACATTCTTCCAGTTATTTCTATAATATGAATATCAATAGTAAGCTGATAACTTATTGTTTATGCATATTATGTAGTTCATAAAGGAAAAAACTTTTTTTTTTACTAGTTTTGATTGTACGTTTTAAATTTGTTTAACGATGTGACTGTACGGTGACGCTGGTACTTAAAGAGTTCGAATTTTTAGAGGATCTTTTTTTTGAAAACTATCACTTCAGGAGGCTGTGGACTATCTTGAGCAGCTTAATGATGAAGATAATGCATTTGGTGACTTGGTCGATGGTATTTACATTGAACCACCCGATGAAGATGGAAATATCAGCGGAGAGGATGATGCCGATGAAAATGAAGGCGGCACGATTGAAGGTCTGAACGGGAATCAATTGAGAGCCGGTTGTGAATTAGTATTAAGAAATGGTCAACATATTGATATAATTCAGCTGCAAGAGCAGCCTATTACAACCGAGAACGTGGAGGACGATCTCATTGAGATCTTAGATGAGTCGCATATGAACTTATCAGTTGACCAACCTACCCAAGAGATACAACAGATGCTTTAAGTGCAGATGAAGCTATTGAAGAAGAGAAAGGAGAAAATTTGATGTTGCCGATTGCTACTCGACTCAGGAAAATAAATCCCATCCTGTCTGACGTGCCGATACCTGCCTCCAACAAATTAACAACTTTCAAATGGTCAAATGATGTTACAAGTGCTGGAATACCAATTTTTCCTGAAGCAAACTTCGATGACTGTCGGGATGTGCAATCGCATGAACTTTTCGAACGGTTTTTTGACGATGAGTTACTGGAACACATCAGCCATTGCTTAGCACAATATGCCATAAAAAAAATAAGGTAAGCCAATACGAAAATTTTCGATTCATGAAATGCGGACTTTCATTGGCATTCTGCTGGTGACTGGGTACAATTCGATTCCTAGTTATAAGGCGTTTTGGAATAGTTCTGATGATCTTCGGAACGAATTAATTAACATATCAATGCGGCGAGGGCGATTTGAAGAAATTCTTAGTTGCTTACATTTTGAACCACACTTGGCTGCACCACATGGAAATAAAGACAAGCTTTGGAAGTTGCGTCCCATGACAGACCATTTAAAGGCAAAGATGCTTAAAAATTTCCATCCCATACAACAATTATCTTATGATGAAAGCATGATAGCCTATATTAAAGACATGTTTGTAAGCAATTTATAAAAGATAAGCCAATTAGATTTGGTTTCACAGCCTGGTCGTTGTGTACGCCCTCTGGTTACATGGTAAATTTCGAAATTTACCAAGGAAAAGTACAACAAATTTATATGTGGTGTCGATCGTCTTGATCAAAATGTGAATAATCACCGAATTTCATACTGATGAAAAAAGTGGTGGTGCTTAGTTTTTACTTGGTTAATTGATTTCGCAGTAAATAATGCTTGGCAACTGGATTGAAGCAATTATCCCAGTGAATTCAAACGTTGTGCACACACTACGGTGAAGTACCAATTCAACCTGGGCTGAAGCGAAATGAGTACGTGTTGTATCAAATGCGATATTGGCCTTTGCGTGAAATGTTTTCAACACTTTTACAACCAAAATTAGTAACTTTTTTGACTTTCAACTTAATTAATTAAATTACTAGTGAATTCACTGAAATTTATTCGTTAAATTCTCTGCTTTCCTACGTAAGATTTGATTTTTCAGGTAATCCTAAACAAGGTCCCTTACAGTGGCAGCGTTACCATATGGTCACAGCACAGAAATCGTCTTACCTGTATTCCCAATGCAGAAAAAACATTCGGACTCAGGAAAGTCTAGTCTATAATCCCTATGAGTTTGGTTGAAAAATTCGCGTAAAATAATTACAGCACTATTCGGGTTAAGAAGCGACAACGTTCGATCATTTTCGAAAATCTTTTTGTTACAAAACCATGTCGGTGCACTATTCAAGATTTATATGCTCAACTTTCCTGAGAGAAGAGAAGAACAGAAACACTAAAAAGCTGACATTACATATTTAAGACGTCTAGACACGTTTCCGGTAAGCAATAAAATAATAAATAATAGTTTGAGGTTATCCATAACGATTTTAACTAAACAGATATCATTGGTGTGCATGTATTGAACGATTAACGAACAATATAAATGAGGAAAGGCAAATATATCTGTCACATTAAAGAATGATCCTAGTCAAATTATTATTTATTGATCGTAGAAGTTTGGGAAAATGAGCCATTAGAAAATCAAGTATTATCTCAGATCATAATTAATTTAATGATGCTCAAAGATCCACACCTACGTATGAACAATCATATTGTTTTTTTTCATTATTTCGTTTATTTTGGGTTCGTAGTGAAGATCATGGAAGTCATAAAATTAAAATGAGGACGGAATGAATATTTTCGTTAAAAGGAAATAAACTTGAACGGTTTATGACTTTTAATATGATTGTGGTCATCCCTGGATACCACTCTGGCAGCGATTGAAACGATCCATTCACTCCAGAGGTCGTACAACCAATCCAGTCACACAGCCATTATCGTTATACTTATTATATATGTGGCGACAAGATTTTCTCTTAATTCATATTTTTCATTCATATTTCTGGTGTTTTAGTAAAATTGTTGATATTTTTGTCGTTCTCTTCGCCGTCGTTGATTTCCTATACAAAAAAAAACATCTAAGTGATGGAGTTTTTCAGCAAGGAGAACATTTTTTTATCCGATGCCAAATTGAGAGTTGTAGAGGAAGCTGCTTGCGCAGATATCGGAGATTAATCGAAACTTGGGCGTCCCTATTCATGCCAAAAGTGGAAACGGAATTTTGGATTGAAAGCAATCAAAAAAAGTTCTGAATATCTTAGAAGGAATAACGATCATAACGCCACTTAAGAGCATAATAAGACAGTCCACATTATCTGGAAAAACTTAAATTGGGCTACATATCTTTTTCATCATGTTCCGTGATGAACGAGATGCGTGCGCTTACAGTAAGTTAAAAAAAAGAAAATTTTTCGCCGCCGGGAAATTAGGAACTAGTGCAGCAGCTCAGTCCTACATAAATTAATTTATTTATTTAGTTCATTTATAATTGACTAAATTCGATCAGAGCAAATTTAATAGTTTTGTATCTTACTACTGGACAATATTGTTATTAACTTCCCATCAGGAAGTTCTTACAATCGGTCCGATGTTCGGAATTCAAAATTTTTACATTTCTCCACGTTTCGAGGTCCCAGTAGTCGGATTCCATTGTTTTAAGAAAGATGTCTGTGTGTGTGTACGTACGTTTGTGCCGATTCTTTCGTACAGCCTAACTCGAGAACAAGCGTATGTGCCCTAATTAGAATAGATAACTTTCTGATTAAACTTATTCGGAGATAGATTGTAAGAGCAATGACCGCGGGCAACAACCTGGGGCTTATTACCGTAACTACATGTACCACGAGTCAGTGCAGCTTAACGACTTTTATCTACCTGAGGCTTTCCTCTATTTTGCCATTAACGACCTGGTGGCTTGATGAAGGAGAGGAACCCCGTAGTTGTCAATGTGCCTTAAAGTACCTTACAAGAAAATTAAAGCCTGGCCGGCTAATACAGTTTATATATGTAGTTCATAAGGTATGTTAAGTTCTTAGGAAAGGTAGTATATATATTTATATATATATATATAAATAGCATAGCACAACAACAACAAAATATATATAGTTGATTATGTATAGAGATAGATTAAGTTAGTACGCTAAGGTTTATATTAATGTAGTTTTTAAGTTAAATTTATTCCTTTTTAACAATTATTAATTTACTAAGTTTTCTTGTATATATTTTCTTAGTTCGTCAAAATTATATTTTTCACTGTTCTTTTTTTTAATATCACATAAAGCCCGATTACGTCGAAAAAACGACAAAGCATAAGAATCAGGTTATCGGGTCAGTAAGTAAATAAAACAATCAAAATAAGAACAGTTATTTAAGCTAGTTTTAAGCATTTTTGTCTAGCAATTAATGTATTCTGAATAACAAATAAAAAAGCACTACAAAAAAAAAGAAACACAAGTGTATGTGCATAATGAGGCGCTGAAAAGCATTTTTTTATGACGAAAAACTATCAAAACAAGGGACAATTTCACTTCTTCAATTAAAATCAATTTAGTTTGCCAATAAAACAAATTCAAAATTAATTAAATTTGAAGTTTACAACTACCTTATCAGAAATATAAACACTGCCGTTCATAAGTTTCCGGACAAATTCGTATATTTTTTTTTATAAAGGCTAACTTAAAGCTAAAACAGAGTATATTTTGATGTGCTCCTTTCTCTATTTCGTGATCCATGTTTCCATGGAAGTGCTTCGAAAGCTTAGATGAGGCAATTGATTTCGCAAAAGAAGCATCAATAGAAAGCTAAATGACAAAGTTAAAACCCATAGATAAAATCGCATTACACGTATATTAAAAAGCGTTGCGAGAACGATCGTAACATCCGAAGACTTAGTTTGTTTACCACTGTTCTGGCATCTTTCCATGAACCAGAGTCTTGAGGTCTTTCCAGAGATTAACAAAGAGATAAACAATCTCTTGAAATCGGCCTGGAAACAGCTGTCCAGAAAACTGGACTGAATGTGATACTCTCTAAGCCATCCATATTTACCAGAAAGAATAGGATCCTATGCTGAACATTTCCCCAGCTCGGAAGGAAGACAGCATCTGTAGAGACGGACTATACAATGCAATGTCTAGCTTTGGCATCCCTCCCAAACTCGTCCGTTTGTGAAAATTAACGAGGGAGAATACACCCTGCTCCATCAAGGTCAGTAAAGACCTAACCGAGGCCTTTGGTGTCAAAACGGGATTCAGACAAGGTGACGCGCTGTCACGCGACTTCTCAGACATCATTCTCGAAAGAATTTTTCAAAAATAGCACGCCAACACCAGAGGATCAATCTTTCAGCAGTCCGTCCAACTACTCGCAAATGCCGACGATATTGACATGACCATGTCAATATTGTCAACGTTACTTATGTGAGAAAAGCGACGATAGGTCCAAGGGTAAATGAGGGCAAGACAAATTATATAATATCAACGAGAAAGGACTCCCAACACCGACATTTTGGACAGAACATCAAAGTAGACATCTTGAACTTTAAGGTAGTCAAAGACTTTGTCTCCCTAGGCACCGCTATCAACTCAGATAACGACACCAGCGCTGCAATCAAACGAAGAATAACTCTTGTCAATCGCTGCTTCTTTGGGCTAAGAAATTAATATACAACATCTGCATAACGATAATTTGGAATAACAAGAACTGTTCTAAGTTTGTACCCCATTGCCATTGGAGTGAAGGTTGCTGTCAGCCACAATCTCATGAGACAAACATACTCATAAATCCTACCGACGACATTAGTGCGGTTGTTGCCGGAAAGATAACGATTAATAATAAATCCAAGGATTTTTCCGGATTCTTAAGAGTCCAGTTTGACATAAGAATGTGTAAATGGTAAGATCGAATCTTCAATGTGCCAATGGAATAACTTTTGATTTGACAGGATTGATCAGCAAATCCATTCACATTAGCCCAGTGATGTTTTTAAGGGAAACAAGTTCCTTAATCATTCCCACAGGTCAAGCTTAAGTCTGCAAAAAGATGGAAAGGACAGTTTTTGCATGTAGAAATTCAGTCATTAATTTATATGCTTGACCGTTTCGGTACAGAGACTTTATCACCAATCACTCTATGCATTCTACTCGATTAGCAGATTAGTGCTATGTTTCTATTATCGACCTTCGATATATCCAATATATATATAAACACAGGGTCTCAAGGACTTCTTGTCCAAATATGTGGATGAAAACGCGGTGTACCGTCATCGGTCTCAAAGCGAAGATGACAATCCACAGTCGCCGATTGCCATGGAAGATACTCAGTACTTAGTAGTGGGACACGGGGTTCTCAGAGTCCCCGAGATGGCGGACTTCGCTTTGCGCCTCCAATTATTCCTCCATCCAGCTCGAATCCACACACTCCAGTGAGTCCACATTCAATTGGCGGCCAGAACCATCCTTACTTCAGCATGACATCACCACCGGCACCTCACATGCCGCATCCATCTCCAAGTGGCCTTCTGCCTTCATCACCATTAAATCCACAACCGAGTCCAATGGCGCACTCGCCAGGACCAAGTATGTAAAGGGTTTTTCAACAGAGACGCTACAGAAGTAGAGCGACAGAGACAGCAAACGACGCCATATTTCTTGCCGCTATTTCGACATTTCTCTTCAGTAAGGTTTGCCATTTCATGATGGAAAGATATACGAACCAACAACGAGTCGAAATTATTAAAATTTACTACCGAAATTCGGAGTCAGTGGCCTCAACGTTAAGAGCGCTACGCTCAATTTATGGGCGTCATAATCATCATAGCAGATCAACAACTGAGCGTCTAGTGGAAAAATTTTAATCCACAGGCAAAATACAAAATGTTTCCGTGCCAGTGAGACAAAGAAGTGCCCGTAGTGTCAAAAATATTGCTACCACTGAGGCTTCAGTTGCATAAAGCCCAAATGTGTCTCTCACACGTCGTTCTCAAGCGTTGGGCATCTCCGCGACGTCGTTGTGGCGAATTTTGCGAACAGATTTTGGCCTACATCCTAACAAGATTAAATCGACGCAAGAACTGAAGCCGCTTGACCACCAGAAGCGTCCTATGTTCGTGAATTGGGCTGAGCAACAACTTGAAAATGATTCGGGTTTTCATCGAAAATCGAAGTTTTCATCGAAAACTCATCTTCAGTCAGGCAGCAATCCAAACGTACTACATGAGTCATCATTGCATCCCGAAAAAATAACGGTTTGGTGTGGTTTATGGGCCGGCGGCGTCATTGGGCCGTACTTCTTCCGTGATAATCAAGACCAGTGAATGGGGATCGCTAACGTTCAATGATAACCGAATATTTTTGGCCCCAAGTGGATGATATGGACTTGGAGGACATGTGGTTCCAACTGGATGGCGCCACAAGCCACACAGCGAATGTCACAATCAATTTATTGGAAACCAAGTTGGGAGAACGTGTTATCTCACGAAATGGTCCAGTCGCTTGGCCGCCTCGGTCGTGCGATTTGACGCCGTTAGACTATTTCCTGTGAGGCTACGTCAAGTCTATGGTCTATGCCAACAAACCAGCGACGATTGATGAACTTCGTACAAATATCGAACGTGAAATTGTAGCAATATCGGCCGATTTATGTTTGAAAACCGTCGAAAATTGGGTTCAGCGTCTGGACCTCTGCAAGCGTGCCCATGGTGGCCATGCAAAAGAAATCGAATTTCATACATAATGGCATCGAACCTTCTTTCACAGGAATAACGAATTTCATTGATATCCAAAACCATTTTTGTTTAATTTAAAAAAAAACTTTTGTAGCGCTCTTATTGAAAAAACAGAGCCACACCGACGGAAGTCCATTTACTGCCAACTGTAAAACATCTTACTGGTCCGGATCACCCAGCATGCCCAGACCATCGCCGCGACCCGGTCAAAGTCCAGAACACAAATCACGGTCATCTGTGTCTACCTCGCATCTATCCAGAGTGTTGCCAAATCGATAATGGGCTGGAGCGGTTTCTACGCTACTGACACACGAGGCACTTGAAACCCTCTGTCGACCATGTCCGCATCCAAACAAGGACATCGGAAGTCCAGAAGTATGTCCACTGGAACGCTTTTTGGGCTGCTTTTGCATGCGAAGACAATTGCAACGCAACATTCAAACCGAGGATTCTCTGACCGCACTGAATTCCAACGAGCCAGGAGTGGTTCTTTTCAAAGTAGATGGCCTGCAATGCCCGATGGTAAACCAACATTCCAATGAAATCCCGACGACCTGCAGTTCTTTGATACTCGCATCGCCGTTCCGCCATACCGACCGAATGCACTGCACGGCTTCTGTCGTGCACTCAATTGTCCCATTCAAGTGCGCAAGGATTTCATTCAAATCATGAGGCTGGAAATGATGCCAGAACTCGCTCCGGGTAGCTGCAGCTGGTGTACTCATCTGTCGACTTAAGATTCTCCACTTCCTTCAAATCACACGCATTCCTTATCCAGGAATGGATCGCAGTAACAGTCCATCGTTGGTGTTGCCTATGATCTGCGATCTTAGCTTGAATATCACCCAATTAGCTGAACGAAGGGAACAATCACCATCACAAGCCACAAATGCAGCAGGAACTCTGCTGAGACGCTTTGCCGAATATGGTACCCCGGCGAATGTTCGCTGTCTCCAGCTCTGAGGGACATTCTGACAAATCTCACGCTTCCGAATGACGTGCCTCCACCCAACGCACAGATCTCAGTCAATAGTCCCGTCACCGGTTCAGGTGGGCTCAAGTCCTGGTCCAATAATGCACTCGCCCATGCAGCAAATGGGACAGGTGCGTCCACCACAATAAGGCTACCCGATGGGCCCGAATCAGGGACCCAACTGATAATTACTATAACTCTCTGAGAACCAACTCAAAGTCTGGTAAAATCTGGTTTCCCCATGCAATGTGTGTCCAAAATAAAGTGCGGTTCAAGGTATAGCATTACATCCTCATTTTAGTCTTATAAATCAAATTGTTATTATGTATTATGTTATATATCTGTAATCAACCATTTCATCAAAATATAGTTTAATTAATTTTGAAAAAAAAAAATCTAGATAAGTCTATACACACCTCCAATCAGTACCTTCCGTAACCCTAGGAGGATTAATTGGAGTAGATACATGGACTTACTTCATAAAAAAACAATAAAAAGAAGTCTTCTACGAGCTAAACACGGAAAATGATATCAATGTCATGGTAGAGGATATCACAAAAGCCATGTACTCTGCTTTCTCAATAGCATGCCCTGCAAGCAGACAGTAGACAGTGGTAGAACTTTGACCTTTCAGCTTAACGCAAAGAAAGCAGAAGATGTTTCAACCGTGCAAAGCGGACCTGGATCTATCTAAGCAAAGTCTCAAGACCTATAAAAAGGAGGTCAAGGCGGCGCAAAAAGAATCCCGGAAAGCTTTTTGCGGTCAAATAGAAAACACCGAAGATTGTGGTCGGTTAAGACTTTTACTTTCAAAGACACCAACCATGCCAACGTTTAAACGAACGGAGTCTGGACAAAATCCGCTGAGGAGACACTTTAACAGCTGGGTGGCGAAGTTGATAGAGCGCCTGCCTTTCAATTGATTCAATTGATAGGTCCCATGTTCGATTCCTAGAGAATTGGTCTAGTTTTTCGAATCTGTTCCAGTCACCATTTGCCATTGGGATCAAGTTAATGGCACTATCATTCTGTTGATCGACCAGTGATAGTAGTCTGACTAATGGGTGGCGTTGTTGTAGTGGTTGTTGTATCAGATTAGTTCCTAATTCGTGATTTCAAAATAGCGGTTTGTGTAGATTGTATGTAGATGGCTCTGCTGTGAAGGCATAACACTGACAGCGGGGTGTTTAAGCTAAATCTTCCAAACTTTTAGAAGTTCATAGATCATAACTAATGTTGAAAAAAATCCTGCGAATTAGGTTAAAGCCAATAGGTCGATATCAAAATCCTCCGTCCCGTTTCGAGCTCCACCCACGGAGTTTCTCAAACCACTACACAATCTTTCATTGTTCTCCTAATTCTTCTGCTCGCTCTGTACTACACGCATTATAAGAGTCTTAATATCCTCTTGAAGAGCGAGCAAATAATTAAATTATTTAATTAAAAAAACTCCTGATCGACGCTCATTTACAGTTGCTTTTACAATTCCTTAACAATCTAATATCCATAACTGAAACTATCTAAAACTATCGGATAATCCGATATAATTTCATATCCAAAACCGTATTCGAAACCTTTATAATATTATTCATATATCCGTAACCATATCCAGATCCGATAGGTTCTGGCGTACCCTCGACTCCCAGAGAAAGTCTTCCCCCTCTCAATTAAATTAACAAAATGACTCTATGCATAAATTACTTCGTTTTTTTTTGGTTTTCTTATTTGTTCGCGGATTAGGTATTGATTGAGTTACAATCATTCAATACCCCCTAAACACTAAATACAAAATGAGCAATTATTCTCACTCAGCGATACATTATAAATTAGTTTGTCGTTCCCACCACAAAAGTATGTTCCAAATGAATGTTTTATCTTTTATTTAAATCGTGTTTGGAATTTCAATTGGCTTTGAAAGGGAACTTAAAACAAACACCCTTAAGATACAAATCTCCATAAACGTCAGGTCGGTTTTCTATCACTTGCTATATTGCATTGCCGTTATTGACTATATAGGCAGAATACCGCAAAAGAAAAAAAGAAAAAAAAACCGACAATACAACTCGAACACTTGGTTTTTAATTGAAGGACCGTCTTTAGTGTCTGACAATTTAATTTGCAAATTAATCAAACAATTACAGCTAGAATTACAAACTGTGAAAACGTGAACGGCATTTAAATATAACGACTTTGATAGATAGTATGACCACAGTTAATTGGATTGATGAACAGCTTTACGTTATTGAGGTAACTTTTGCAAGTGGGTACGCTTCTTTATTTTAAAGGTTTAAAAATTTCAATGTTCTAAAAACCTTCAAAATTACAATTTAAAGAACGGAAACGATTTTAAATAGTTCTGGTGGTCGCTTTTCAAACATGAGCCTTGAGGTCATAACAAAAACTATCGTACAACTAGAAACGTTATCATACAAATCTGTTAAACTGAAATTTAAAATAATTCTGTGATACATTTTATCATGTAATATTGTTTATTTTGTTTTGTTAAAAGCTTTTGTGTGGGAAAACATGATTTTGAGAAAACAGCGTTTTTGTCTAATCCGAGGGTTTAAATTTTTTTCTTCTTTTTTTCTTGTATTGCAGAGGGCAATGTTGGACAATATAAGAAATATTTAAGAAAGGACTTTAAACTTAAATTGAAATCTTTTTATACTTAAGTCGACATAAGCTTTTCTGTTTTATTGCCATAGAGATATATGAAAAAATTACTAGACAGCTCTTGTAGACCTGACCGGCTGAAAATGTATCTCAAATGTCAGAAAATAAACCTCATAATGATATCGATGAAAATATTTACAAATTAAGTGTTATGCCTGATTCACAATGCAGCGCGAGAGCGAGGCGAGTCTAGCACGAGTTGTCAAACAAAATTTCAATCAATGCTAATGTATGAAACAATGGCGCGAGACTCGTCCTATTGCATCGCGTTGTTTTCGAAAAATAAAAAAACTCTCGCGGCGTCACAGCGTGACAGCAGGCTGATATGGGTAGCCAGAAAGACAAAGATGATCGCAGATCCGCTTCGCAAAAAATGTACTGAGATGACAGTTCCTACCGTAGCGGAAGGTAGCGAAGGGTAGCGAGTCGCTACGGGGAAATTTAAGGGATATTTGAGGGAAATTTAGCAAAGATTTTTTCGCTACGCAAGGAAAGCTGTCAAACCCCATTTGATTTGCTGGTAAACGTGACGTCATTTTCTCTGTTGCTCCAAATGCGTTCCAGAGGAATTTTCCCGTAGCGGAGCAGTATACCAGTTTAGCAAAGGCGTGCTGGAACAGGGCCGATGTTCGGTCGTGTAGTTTGTTCATCTTAGACACAAAGATTACATGAGCTCGCTGTCATAAATTTGGCTTTCATTGTGTACTGGGAAACGATTTTAGGACGACAGCGATTTCTCGGCTCGCCCTCGTCTCGCTCTCTCGCTGCATTGTGAATCGGGCATAACTGTTGACAACACACGCAACAAAAACAGGATAACGACCTTCTGATCTTAACGTGAAAAGTCTAAAGAAATCCAGCCGACCAACACGCGAAGACTTTAGACGCCAATAAAGCGGACAGCACCAGTATTGTAAGGTTTGAGGAACATGCTCTCATGGGGCACTGAAAGCTACAAATGTGACTCCCTATCACATTTGTTATGAGTGAATTCGTGGCAGTAGCCAAAAAACACAATCCTTTGATCTTTATGAAGTGATTCAAATCCTTAAATGAAACTTTTGCAAGTGCTCTGTAAAGCAGAAACTTATTTATTTATATATTAAGAATGCTAAATATCTAGCGTTAACAATTGTACATTATTATTTACATGTAAAAGGAACATATTTTTAAAAGAATGAGTTAACATTTTTGCAAGTCAAAAAGTGTGAATATTTATTAAAGATAATTAACATATTATTAAATGGAGAAAACCGGTTATAGTTCATACGATGGTGAGATACTGAGATTGCATTAGGTATGTATCTAAAAAATCTTTGCGGTACATTGAAATTGAGACGAGACAAGAGGTACATAGAATCAATGTTGCCATCAATAAGTTTGGTAATGAAAGAGAAACATAGATACGATCGTCTGCTCTCAAGGTAAGGCAGATCTATTAGTTTAAGTCTGCTTGTATAAGGTGGGAGGTTATAAGGATCCTGCCATCCCAGTCCCCTCAAGGCAAATCTCAAAAATCTCTTTCGATCTTTCTCCTGTGGATATGACATTTATAGTGAGGAGACCACACTTGACAAGCGTATTCAAGGATCGGACGGACGAAAGTCATTAACAACTGTTTAACAACATAAGGATCATTAAATTGCTTAGATTCTCTTTTAATCCAACCAAGTACTGAGTTCGCTTTATTGGAAATTATGTTGATATGTTGCTTAAACTCGAGTTTTTGATCCAACAAAATCCGTAAGACAGAAATATTATCAACATTGCGAATTGTCGAGCCATTTAAATTGTATAAGAACGAAACCGGCGAGCTTTTTCGTATAAAATTAATGACATTACACTTCTTGACATTTAAAAATAAACAATTATTGGAACACCACACATAAAACGCATCAAGATCACGCTGCAGATCATGACAGTTTCCAATGTTATGTATCTTCTTAAAGATAGTTACATCGTCAGCATAAATAAGACATTGTGAACTCTTTAAAATAGAAACCAAATCATTTATAAACAAAACAAACAACAACGGACCTAAGTGGCTGCCTTGTGGTACCCCAGAGTTGACAGTGAAATAGCTAGAGGAACAACCATTAAAAATAACAGAGTAAGATCTACTTGATAAATACGATTCAAACCAAATTAAGAACTTTGTGCTGAAGCCAATTTTGTTTAACTTTAAAAGTAAGATGCGGTGGGAAAGCTTATCACAAGCTTTACTAAAATCAGTGAGTACACAATCTGTTTGATTTTTAAACTTAAATGAGTCGACGCAGGATTGTGTGAGTTCAAGTAAAAGAGTTGTTGCAGAGCGGCCTTTAAAAAACCCATGTTGATTAGGGACAATTATAGATTTAACATAAAAATACAATGATTCACATAGACAAGATTTAAACAATTAAGGTATTGCCGACAACCTCGCGATCGGATGATAATTTTGGATGTCATCGTTTCGACGCTTCTTAAATTGAGGAATTATAAACGACTTCTTCCACGCAACAGGAAATATACCATCAGTCAAAGATTGAGTGAACAAAACAGAAAGGGGAGTTGACAGATAATCAGCACATTTTTTTAAAACAATAGTTGGAACACCATCTGGACCTGATGCTATGTTGTGATCAAGGTTGGATAAAGATGTCGTAATGGTGTCAGTATTTATATTAAAATTAATGTTGGTCAAGTGGTTAAAAGATTTCGAATGACCAAGAAGTTGGTCATTTTGGTCAATATGGTTAAAAGATTTCGAATCACCAAGAAGTTGTAAAAGCAGATTTAAAAAAGTCAGAAAACAGATTAGCTATAACAGGAGGGTTATGGCTAGAGTTATCATTATAAGTAAGAACAGACGGATAGTATCCACATTCTTTCTTTTTTTGTATAAAATTCCAAAAATGTTTGGGATTAATTTTTAAGCCACTCTGTACCCCCTGAATATAATTTAAGAATTTTAAGAAATTATTTTTGGCATTTAAATAGTTAAACTTCAGACATACAAACCGAATGTATTTTTTGTTTTCGTACTTCCTTGACAAATCCATTGGGCCAAAGGTTCAATATTCTGTCTGGAGACCGATTCAGATACTCGTAAGTAGCTCATAGCTCAATTGACTTTCAAATATAGTTTTGTTTATTTCTGCCCATAGGAAACAATAAATATGATAATCTTTTTAAGAGATCCAAGCCATTTTTGTGTCTCGATTCACGCATGCTCTAGTCCTCGCCTTATCCTTTTCTTCTACTTTTTAAAATTATTCTTTTAAACCTATAAAACAATTTTATAATGTTTATTACAACAGGACGCGTGCTCTCTTAAAAAAACAATTTTTTTGTTAAGTTTTAGTAACAATTATCTTTATTACGAATTATTACGAAGTTTCTTCTTCTTATAACAAAGTTTTTTTTTTTATTAATTTCCCATCCAGAAGTTCTTGTAATCGGTCCGATTTTCGAAATTCAAATTTTTTACATTTCTCCACGTTTCGCGGTCCCAGTAGTCGGATTCCACTGTTTTTAGAAAGATGTCTGTGTGTTTGTGTGTACGTACGTACGCGCGTACGTGTGTGCGGATTCTTTCGTACATCCTTACTAGAGAACAAATTAAGCTATTGTAGCCAACGCTTGGGCGGGGGGAGACGGATTTCTGAAGAAACCATCAAAATAAGGACTAACCCACCAAAACGGACAAAATTTTCATCATGTTGTCGGGAAAAATTCTCCAATCCCTTGGCACAGTTGGTGTATAAGGTACTGACGTACAAGTTAACAGAAAGAACAAGGAGATAAGTCCGGTAGAACTCATAAAAAAGGAACATGAGTGCTAGAAAACTTGATTTTTCAGGAAACGCGATTTTCTGAAAAAAACGATGTTCCTCTAATGACATCATCATTTCCCAAAGCATTGGACCAGAAGAGGCTCCATAAGCAAGGACTATGGAAAGAAAAATGAAGAGGACCCTAGCGATGAGGAGATTAGAAGACCGGTACGCTGAGGAAGAAGAAGCGGACGGTCCAGCATATGGGGCCGGACTCTACTAGCGCGAACCCTGACACGGGTCGGTCTAGTAGGAATTTTTTCATTATTTTTTTTTTAATTTGTCCGAAAATTATTTTCAAAAAATCGATTTTTATGCGAAAAAATCTCATTGAACGGTTAAACAATATTCGGTGGAGGCCATTTCATACTTTGATGTTAACCTTCCTCTATTACCTGATCCAAATTTCCACGGAAGTTCTTGGAAAATTGTTTCAGAAATGTGAATTCTGTAAGTCTTTCCCATTTTTCATGACTCAGAATGACGTCTGCAACACTGACACATGAAAATATCCTTAGAAAATTATGGACACACCAGATTTTTTTTTTCTAAACCTGCTAAACCTGCTCGGCTGTAGCTTGAAGCTCATGCCGTAACTTACATGAGGCAATTAAATTCAAAGAAAAAGCATCGATAGAAAGCTAAATGACAAAGTTAAAACACATGGCTTAAACTGCATTACTCGTATATTGCAAGGAAGATCCTAACATCCGATTTAATTTGTTTTACCCTTTGTGGTTTCTTATCATGAACCCAATCTTGAGGTCTTTCCAGTAAATGACACATGGATAAAAAATCTCTCGAAATCGGCCTGGAAACAACTATCAAAATGTGCAAAGAAATCTGGACTGAATGTGATCCTCTTAAAGCCATATATTAACCAGAAGAAAAAGATCCTATGCTGAGCAGTTCCCAGCTCGGTAGGGGAGGCGGTCGTTACTCTCGTTACTGAAATTATGTACTTTTGAACCCTTTTAAAAAGGACATAAAGATAATCACGCCTTAATATTCCAAGCAATTGTTAATATATTCCAATGAAAAGCAATCTAACAAATTTGATTGATTAGAGATAATTCCGAAAATACATGAAGTTGCGACAAGCGGTCTTTCACAATGTTTACATCGAAACAATTTAAATTCTGCAAACATAAAAAAAGAGCAAAGCCAAGTCACAAATTTCCCTTTGCTCATTTCAAAACAGCTTTTTTAAAAATGTTTTCCCTATAATAGCATAAGTAATAGTAATATTTTTAAGTGATGTTGCAGTTATACCTCAGCACAAGTTGTAATAAAAAGTTTTCTGAGGAAGGGAAACCGAATCAGACAAATTTTAATCCCAAAAAAGAAATACTGTTCCAGTTATGGTTGGCAAAATAGCTTTTGATCATGCTCGAAATTTAAATTGTTTCACCATGCAACTGGTGATAATTCTAATATTATATAGCCTCTGTCTAATTTATAAAACTTTATTGAAGAAGTTGAAAAACAACTGCCAAAAGCAAATAGAAATACAACTTCCAATGTTAGAGTTGTTGAAATGAAATCGATTTTCGCAACTCTAAATTTGAGCTTAATCTTCCAAACTTTGAATATGTCGATATCAAATCATCTGTCGCAATTTGAGTTCCATCCACGGAAACCAAATACATCTGAGTTTCTCAAACCACTAAAAAAAAATCGTTCGTTCTTCTCCTAATTCTTCCACTCGCTCTGTGCGACCTTGATGTCGAGTTGGATGCACCTAGAGGGATGGCCGTGTGCTACTATGTACCTATAGAAGACTGGCTAAGATTTTGGGTCTTTGGTCCTGTATTTTTGTTTTAAACAGCAGGAGTTGCTTTCTTTGAGTCGTATAATGCAAGTTATGGACAGCCAGCCAGCATCAGCATGAAGCTCGACAAGATAGAACTCGTACTTTCTCCAAAACGCTTTTACAAGCCAAAGTTATTTCTAACATTCAAGACTAAATCAAAAACAACTATTTCTATTATCTAACAAAAATCTGTCGAACGAGGAGATTTTCATTTACCGTAAGTGGATGGACGACATCATAAAACAAACAATGGACAGAACAATGACAATATTAACATTTACCGCAACGCTACCATCGACGCTCTACACCGACAAAAGAGTAGGCTACTGACAAGGCTCAAACTACTGTAGAGACGTTTTACTGACGCAAAACTTTTTTGTAATCGAACATCCTCAGGAGAAAGTTGAAGCAAAAGGCGCGATGTTTCGTGATGTGTATAAGGTGAATGTTAGCAGTCGCCCGAACCATGTCTTGGAAGATCGCGTCCTCGTACACAACTCCGACCTTCAAAATGATATTGAGAACTGGCGATAGGAGATCACTGGTTTTACCATGATCCCTTGGTTATCTTCGGTTCACTGAGAAGTTAAAAATCTGTAGGGATCGACAGTATATCAAACATTGTTCTTGGGCACCTCCGTATAGAAGCGGTAGACATCTACACTACTTTGTTTAATAATTTGCTGAATAATGCATATAATCCAGCTTTTTGGAAAACAGCGGTCGTACAACCAATTCCAAAACGGAATAAGGACAAATCCAATCCGGCAAATCTCCGGTCGATAAGTCTCCTTCCGAACATTTGAAAAGGTGATCAAAAGAGCCCTGACCGAGTGGGGTGAGGACAAAAATATTATTTCGGATAACCAATTTGGTTTCAGACCGGGGCATGATTGCATGCATGCCGCGTCTAAACTGGTATCGGATATCCAATGGAAAAAAGGTAAGAAACAATGCACGGGTGCCTTGTTGATTGACTTGGAGAAGGCCTTTGACACTGTATGGTTGCAGGGGCTCTTTTTTAAGTTAGCTCGGCATAAGCAAACCACTGCTGTACACAGAACCACTGCTGTAAGAACGTTTATTGTGAAGAATGTCAGTTTGACGTCTGCTGCTCTGGCCAGAGCCAAAGCGGCCTATGCCTTGAGAAATAGGCTGTTTCAGAGCAGTCAGCTCGATGCCAGGGTAAAGGTGAGCTGTTACACGGCCCTCATTTGGCCTATGCTTGCATATGGATGTCCCTTGTGGTTTAACGTGGGAGCAAGCTTGATGCAAAAGATTCGGGTTTTCAAGAGACGATGTCTTCGGGCTTGTCTCCATTTACATAGAACTCCAGAGTCTCAGTACGAAAAATTGAATCCTAATGAAGTCCTTTACAACGAGGCAAACATAATCCGAGTGGATAATTTTATCATTCAACTAACTCGGAGACACATTGCAAGAGCAATGATCTCGCGAAATAACCTGATCTCCGGGACTTTTGTGGGTTTCCGTTAACCCTCCATGTTGCCAGAAAGAGTGTTGACAGGCGACTTGTCTACAATGAAGATGTCGCTCGCAGTTCAGATGAGAATTTCAGGTTCAGCAGGGCGGTTTCAGTCCGTGATAGGGAAGACGTGGTTAGGCAGCACCAACAGTTTTGGTAGCTTCGTCATCTTCTCAGGTTAGGTTTGCTCCGTAAAGACGAGTTAAGAAGGTCATGTCAGCCGGCCGACTTACTTAGTGTAAGGGTATTTAGGGTTAAGGTAGATTTTTGTTTTAAAGTGGTTCTTAGTTTGGTTATCTTCTAGTTATAAGTTCTAAGGCAAAATGTTCTGATACAAAGTTTTTTTTATTTTGTAAAAAAAAAACAAAACTTTTCTTAGTCCTACAATCTATACTTTATACGCGAATCGTGTTTTGCATAATTCAAAGTTGCCAAAACAAATATAAACTTACGGGGAAGCTTAAAAAGTGAGTTGATGTTGGGAGCAAATTAAATATCACCTTAATGTTTTTTTTTTAATCATGAGATGGGAAGTTCATGGTATGGGCAGGTCTACTTGCACCCAAACCAATTCTTTTGTTTGTATCTTAGGTTAGGTTTTTCCAAATAAAATAAAATAATTCATATTAACCGATTTATCCAACTCGGTTTGTAACTCGGTTTGCTTTAATTCCAACTCGGGTTTATTCGATTAAAAAAATTGTCGATTTGCAAACAAATTACGTTCTATCGAAATACTTTTGTCTTTTTTTCGTAATCGTTTGATTATGCGTGCCAACTTCATATCAATTTTTCATACTTATTCAAAAAAAATTTCCATAATTAATTTTGCCATCCGTGTAATTGTAAGAAACCCCATAATTCCCCTGAAACGTAATCACACGCCACAATCAAGTTTCATTCATACGCTCACTTACACGTTCTCTCGTGCCTAAATGTAAATCAATGATTAACATAACGCCAAAGACAACCCTACCGAGATACAATAAATTTAACAGTGACATTACTTTTCCCACCGATGGCGGTTGCTTTACACGTAAGCCCACACGTTGATGTAAATACGGAAGTATCCCCCTTTGATTCCTGTAATGCACTTCTAATGTGGCCGACTACTGTAAGCGTATGTCTTTTCAAAAACGTACCCCATTTCCACTGTAGTATAGGCAAATGGCGAACGAGCCCAACTTGCATCCCTTTGCTGGCAATAAAAACCAACTAAATTGAAATTGAAATATTTTGCGATCAGCACCCTTAAGGAGGAAAATCAGAAACACAAACTTGACGAGGGTGTATCACAGTTTATCAACTTACCCAAAAGGACATTATTAGATTTTCGGCAATCGCGTTAACGCTGCGCCGCTTAAAAATACCCATGGGATGAAAATGTGGCAATGGGGAGATTTGCTGTGCTTTTCAGCCTCGGTGGTAAATTAACAGGCTGAATGTATGTACTATGAATGTAATGCGGTTTAATCTGAAAGATATACAAGTGCATTCAGGGGTTCTAATGATTCCAACGATGACGGATTGTTTTCTCGATTAAATCAGTTTGTTTTTATTAAAAGTATCAAGATTTTGTATGCCGGGGGCCATATGGTGCAGCGCCCCCAAGGCGTTCAATTTGCGACAACGAGATGCTTATAATTTAATTTTGATGCGAATTATTCGTTAATGAATACAATCAAAACCATACTGGGGCCTTTCTAGAGTATGATAGCTTATCTTTTTGAAATGTCGATTAAGATAAATATATATTCACTTTAGATGGGACCTTAACACACCCCAAAAAAGTGAGTAAATTTGTATGCAATTGATTGTAAATTGTTAAGTCAAGTGCTTTATATATAAGGTTGGCAACTAAGTAATTGCGCATTTTTTTTAGAAAATAATAGACAATTTTTTCATGGAACGAAATAACTTTATTCTGTAATTGAATTGCCCATTTTGAGCAATGTCATTATTCAGGCAGCATCATAATTCCACGTCCATTAAACTTCTGGTTTTCTTCATTATTATTGATATTTTTACCTTTCAAGGAGTTTTGCGAAGATGGAAATAAAAAGTAATCAGACGGTGCAAGGTCAGCACTATATGGTGGATGTGGCAAAACATCCCAACCAAGCGCCAATAATTCTTGCCGAGTGACCAGAGATGTGTGTTGCCTTGCATTGTCATGATGGAATACAACACCTTTCGATTTGTCAATTCGGGCCGTTTTTCTGACAATGCATTGTTCAATTTTGTAAGTTGTTCAATGTAGACATCTGAATTGATCGTTCAGTTGGGTGGTAAAAGTTCAAAATAGACCATTCCTTTGTAATCCCACCAAACTGATAACATAAATTTCTTTTGATGAATATCAGCTTTTGATGTTTTTTAAGCTGGTTCACCTGGGGTGTAATCATCTAAGGTGATAAGTGATAGTCACATTTGTGATAATCAAAAGCGATCAAAATATTTTCTTGCTCAATGTAATGTGATCACAAAAAATTGTTGAAGAATTGGCAGCACTTAGCATTTTGAAATGTCATAATACTATATATCTAATCATTCAATTGTCATTGTTTATCCGTCAGATTTTTATTTTTCTAGAAAAAGTGAGTAAATAAAACTAAAATGTGCATCTGAGGGACAACCCAGATATGGCGAAGTCGTACATAAAAAACTCAAGCCTTGGCAGACAGGCCCTCACCAAAAAATGGGAAAATTTAACCAAATGGCCACCAACCAAAATTGTTGCAGAATGGAAACGAGTAAGTAAATTTTATTCAAACATCGGTCATGGTAAACATTTATTTATTTCAGATTTGGTCAATCCACAAATATAATGCCAAAAAGAAGCTTGCACACAATACCAAATCCCTCAAGCAGACTGGCGGTGGGCCATTTGACTTAAAGACGCTCGATGCCAATGAAGAGGCTATTGCTGAAGCATGTGCGCTGTCAGCAAAAGTCAGCAATAGTAGGACGTACGGTGCAGATAGTATGGAATTGGAAGGATATGATGAAAACGGTAATAAACTGCAAAACACGGACCTATTATTATTAGTCCTTTCCTTTTAGGCTCATTCCAACAGATTCCGAAACCACAAACACAATCAACACCCAAGCCCGAAAAAAGGATCTCATAAAAATGCAGCTGGATTTGCAGTCATTTTTTGCAACTCTTAGCAACCAAATGCAAAACATAAATAACACGTTGCAAGAGGTCAGGGATGTTGCAACTGCTGGACTGTCCAAAAAAATGCAGAGGGACAGGGAAGCAACTACAGCTTCAAAAATAGAAGAATTTGAATTACGAAAGCTCGAATTGGAGGTAACCAGAACGAGTAATGAAATAAAACTAATAGAGCTCAATAAAAATAAAACCAAATAATTTAAAATAAAGTTATGTTTAATTAATTGGTTTCGGTTGTCCGCTAGACCATCTCTTATGCCGTTCTTTATGCGAACAGCATCTCTATTTGCAGATCTTTCAATTTGTTGCGTTTGGCTTTGTGCTGTCACTGATGACCTTTATGGTAGAGGTACACTGTATTGCAAGCAAATATTATGTAGAGCAGCACATACATTTGCAATTTCAGCTATTATATTCCTAGCTTCCGAATGGACATAATTAAAGTTTGCTTCAGGAGAGTTTTCTTACGGGTTTCTATAGGGAGTTAACATGAAAGGTTCCAAAAATAGCCATTGTCGCCTATTAAAGTAAAGATAGTTGGATTGATACGGAGATTATTTCATCCATATTAACCTAGTAGCCACGAGGAGTAATTGCCAAGAATATAATCGGCGTCCAGTTTAGTTCTTTCACTGCTTTGTCCCCAACGAAACTATCGTAAGCGCTCCCACTGGATCGTGCATTTATTGACATTGTTCTTGAATTTTCGTTGCAAATCTTAAATAAAAGTACTTAAATGAACTCTCTGATATGCAAATAGAAAACTTACAACCATGGCATTGATGCTATGCCTCCCTTTTCGGTTGAAAAACATTTCTTCGTTTACCGAAGGTCGGATAATCATAAGGTGCAAAATGCTTGTTTTAAAAGTCTAAAGTTTTTCAAAAAACTAAATGTAAGACGAGAATCAAGGAATCGTCCGGTTATGAAATTAGGAAAATTATCAACTTACATTGCATTTGGAAGCTCAAGGACATTAGATGTATTTCTTAATTGGATCCTTAGAAAACGGACTCTTCTATTGCTGACGTTCTGTTCCACGTCATTGCTTGAATTTAAGAATAATTCAACTGATGTTAACATTTTTCAATTTTCGAATTTCAGCATGAACAATTTAAATTTAATGAAAGTGACACCTATTCAGTTGTCACAAGAAATCAATCACTAAAATTTGACAATTATTACAAATATCACCTTACGTGAAGCAAAAACATCGTTTGTTACTATTACTTATCACAAATCACCTTAGCTGATTCCACCCCTGGCTTGCTCCACGATCTTTTCCGATTGACATTTTTGTAAACAACCCATTTTTCATCACCAGTTTTCATTACGTTTCTTTGATTTGGGCGTCATCAACTTCAACTGGACGACCAGAGCGTTTTTTACCTTTGAGTGAAAAATCACCAGAACGAAATTTGGCAAACCAATTTTGACACTGCCGTTCTTTTGAAGCTTCCTCACCTTAAATAGCACAACTTTTTGTGAGCTTGCGATGCGTTTTTTCCTTTCCGAAAATAAAAAAGCCAAATCTGCCGTAAATGTTCGTTTTGATTTTCCATTTTTCAACAGACGCCAAACAAAAATTACACAACCAATCAAAAAAAAGTTTTTTCTGATTGACAGTTAAAGTACCAACTATCAAATAACAAAATGTGTTTGACATTTCGATTACGTCAACTAACCTTAAAATTCAACTAAAACCAGCTATGAGTGAAATCCGCAATAACTTAGTTGCCAACCCAATATATACATACTAGTAGAAAAGCCTGTCGCGCGACAATAAGAATGACCTACACATTTATGTTACGAATTTAATTTTATATTTTATGTATTGCATATAAAATGGTAATTGCTTTAAACCTTCTCAACTTTAAAACTTATGAATTAACGACAAAAGCAGGACATGGGACCACTACCGTGTATTGTCTTTTAAATTGTTTTGTTTTTTAATTTAGAATTATTTAGCTAAAGACAATTTTCTTCACAGTACATGATTCCTTGAGCACACCGTTTTTTGATATTATTTTGTCCGACCCTGAAATTAGTTTTCCTTGAGTTGGACCCTGTTAAATTTTAACACTAGAACTACCGTTATTTTTAAGATGCTAGTTCTACCAAAACCAGTCAAAATGACTGGTCGTTTAATAAAGCGTACAAATTATTTTTTTTTTTTATATTTATTGAAAAAAAAATATCTAGCAAAAGATATTAAAGCATATAAATAAATAATAAATAAATAATAATAGGGAAAAATAATCATAAAATTAAGTTATTCTTAAAGTATTAATAGTTATAATGGGGCACAAGCCCGACAAATGTTGCTTTTCTTTTTAGTACATTTTCCGCATACATATTTTTTTACATATATCGCAAATAATATTAGTCTTATTATTGTTGCATTACCCAATTTGACACCATTTGCGTGTAGAAACTAATGTCTTTGAAGTTGTAGGTATGTACATCAGCTGCTCGTGGTCTAACATTTTCAGAGGCAAGTTCATCTGCCAATTGAAAAAGAAACTGTCTTCTGGATATTTTTCCACCTGTTGTGTTTTGTATAAGATCCACGCATTTATGCCACCCAAATCTTAAATGTTAAAAAAGACTTGCGGTGGCCATCTACTTGATCCTGATTTTGGTCTGCAACGTCAACGCCAAACTTAGTTTTGTTATAAAATTCCACAGTTTCAGGCAAAAGCTTTTTATTTTTCTGAGCATTCACGGATTTATGCTTGGAACTCAATATAAAAACTCTTTTCTTCGGCTTACTTTTGTAAATCTTAAGAACATACCCAGATGACTTGTATAGTTTTGATGAAAATGTAGCCATAGTATCCTTCTTTATTTTACAAAAATTTGACAGTTCTCTTTTGTTTCCATGTATGATACCAACCAAAGTTGTTTTTTTGGCTAGCAATTTAGACGCAAGAGGTACGCTTGTGAAAAAGTTGTCAGTAGTTACGTTTCTTCCTTTCATAGTGAATGGCTCGATAAGTTTGAGTACAGCATGTTCACTTAGAGGCTGTGATTTTGCTCGTGTCTCATCTTTTCCTAAATAAGGAAACCCATTTGCAATATATTTTGTCTAAACAACACATGCTAGCCAGAATTTTATACCAAATTTATCAGGCTTATTTGGCAAATACTGTGTGAACCTGCATCTCGCTTTTGTTGGTAAAAGTTGTTCATCTATTGTTATATTTTGTCCTGGTATGTAGCAATTCTGGCTATTTTAAATAAATTTTTCCCATACTGTTGACACTAAATCAAACTTATCGCTTCATAGACGTTGACTTCTCTCACTTTTTTTTATCAAAGCGAATTTATCTCAAAATATCAGTAAAATCCTTTCTACTCATGGCGTTTGCAAAGAAAGATGTATGAAAAATTCAAATTTTTCAAAACTCGAGAAGATTCCAGTTCCGTGCAAGAGCTGATATGTTCAAGCATATGGTAGTCGATTACCAAAGAAAATGCACTGCTTACTTCGCCTCTGATAATATTTCGTTTTGCATATCCTGTTGGACCGGAAGCATCTTTGAAGATACTGTGAATTGGTAATCTTCCAGGAGCGCCACCTTCTCGTATTTTTTCCCAAAAAGTTCCATCAGCAGCAATTTCATTCGCATTATCTTCATTTCTGAACTTGAAAGCACTCGAGTATATCTTCTTCTACGGAAATTCAAATTATTTTCAAGTTCAGTATCACTTTCTAAATTATCTCCCATGTCGAAAATTTCATCTCCACTATTGCAAACAGCGTATGCAGTTTCTTCAGCCGCACTTTCACTTTCGTAGTTTTCGTCGTCAGTATCGGAGCATTCCATTCTTATATCGTTGAGTTTTTTCAATGTTTCAGAGATTTACAATCGTTTTGTCATTTTCTGGGCTTAGAAAAATGCACTCGAAATAATCTGTGGCTTACTATTATATAATTTATATATTTTATTTACACGTGGGTATTAGCTGATGGGTGATAAGCTGATCTGTTTCTTTTTTGTGCAATTTGCTTACATTATATATTTTCTTTACGACAAAAAGAAAACTACCTATCTACCTGCAATCACGCTTATCCTTTACACAATAAGGAATTCCCCCAAAAACCTCTTTTTACAAAAAATACCCTTCATTTTTGCTACCTAATATAATAATCGAACCTTTTTATTGCCTAAAATCGAATATTTGTACTGTAATGAATTAAAAGTTCCAATGACAATTCTAAAAAAACATATTTGTTGATCTGCAATTCCAGTGAATTTGTCCACGGTAAGCAAATTGCAAGGTACCAGTCATTTTGATTGGTATGGTAGTATGGTAGTGTTAATATTCAAGTCACTTGCGCTGCGAACTGTGGACATTGCAATGAAAAAAATGTGCTCATGTCTAAAATCTGGTTCTGGAAATTAAATACAGACAAATACAGCCCTTGTGACTTCTTCATTTTCATGGCTAATGCTTATTTGATGCTTTAAAATATTTATACCACAACTTAAATTTTCGAAATGAAATATGGTAGATAAACAATGGGATCTAAATTTTAGTTTTCCTTTGATTTGGGTTATTTTAAGGGGTATTCTAGTTTAGAAATCATAAAAAAAAATCGATTTTTTTTATATTTTCAAAGTTTAACAATTCAAGAATATATCTACAAGAGGATTTCTCAAAATTCAAATTATTTTCGGAGTTATCGGTATTTTGCTTACCGGCATCCAAACTGGTTCGGCCGAAACTAATCGAAACAAAGCAATTAGGGATTCTCCGTCTACCTGAATCCCTATTTCTCAGTAAAACCTTTTATCCTTTGTATATATAGTAATACAAGAACCCCAGGTGACTTGAATCTTTTATATTTTGTATTCACTTACATCCAGCTCCTTTCATTTGAATTCTAACTTTCAAACGACGTGGACGTACATATGCATGTGTACATTTATTGCTGTTTATATTTTTAATGAAGTCTTCATTCCCATTTTAAAAATGATGGAACTTATGAGAATGAAAATTGGCCCGGAAGCTCATTCATTTGCCCGGATTGACCGCTCCGAGATACGAGCAACCATCCGAGCTCGATATGAAGAGAGAAACGCGGAAAATAGTTTTTTCGAAGTCGGGAAAGGTCCGATCCATGAAGCAGGAATGGCAGATTGACTGCGAAAAACTTTACGCGAAACTTTAAAAGCGTTTTTTTCTCTGTCTTTTTCAAAACAATACCCACGATTTCTTAGGTTCACATGGACCGATTTACCTGAAATTTTTAGTGAGTCTTCTTTATAGACTTGTCTATGTCTGGAACTATCCCCATCCCCATTTTTTTTTAATTCGAAACAGTCAAAAAAAAAAGTGGCACAAAAATTGTTTTTTTTCAGGCATTCGCCATTTTGTGAAAAAAAATTTTTCCAACTTTTCCGTAGTTCCAGACATTGCGACATAATTCTAGATTAATAACGTTTTTTTTTTTTGGTTCAGGTTGCTAGGAGGGTTGAAATCGTGGGTATGGTTATGCACCAATATTTTTAAACCACCACTTCATCAACTGCTTATTTTTGAAATTTTCAACTTTTCTATTTTTTCTATTTTTTGATTTTTTTCTGTATTCTTGTTATGTTAATAAATAACTAATAAAAAAATGGAACTACTAAATACAAAATTACATGAAATCAATTCCTCTCGACAAGAATACCCCCTTTATCAGATCAGTTGTGATCCAATGAGTCTCTTACAAGTGGTGATTCATCATCAGCGTTTTGTAAAACGATAGTTTCTCGTCTTCTCAAAGGTTTGGGAATTAATATTTATTATCACCGTTCATTAAAAGGGCCGTAATGACGACATCTCAAACTGTCCTCCCATTGCGAAGCTCTCTTCCATACCCAAGCTTTTCGAAAGCAACGTATATGACTCTATGTATTTTCATTGCAAGTCCATCATGTCTCCAAAGCAACATGGATTTTTTAAGGGCAGATCTACAACCACTTATTCAACTGAATTTAGCCACACAAAATGGTAATAAAGTCGATGCTATTCATACCAACTTCAGTTAGGCTTTAGACAAAATCTCTCACCGAATCATCTGCCTGAAGTTTACGACACTCGGTTTTCCCCATTCTTAATCAGATCAGTCAGTACAGGATCCGCTTAAGATCTCTTTTATCCAACCTGCTACCTCCGGAGTCCCCCAAGGTATTCATTTGGGTCCCATTATCTTCATTCTAACAATTAACGATGTATTGGGCTGGCAACTAAGTAATTGCCGATTTCACTCATAGATGGTTGTAGTTGAATTTTAAGGTTAGCTGACGTAATTGAAATGTCAAACACATTTTGTTATTTGATAGTTGGTACTTCAACTGTCAATCAGTCAAAAAATGTTTTCGATCGTTTGTGTAGTTTTTGTTTGGCGTCTGTTGAACAATGGAAAATCAAAACGAACATTTACGTCAGATTTTGCTTTTTTATTTCCGGAAAGGAAAAATTTGCTGTTTATGGTTACGAAGCCTTAAAAGACCGGCAGTGTCAAAATTAGTTTGCCAAATTTCGTTTTGGTGATTTTTCACTCAAACATGAAAAACGCTTTGGTTGTCCAGTTAAAAACCAAATAAAAGCAATGATCGATTCGGATGGTCACAGTATAACACTTGAGATTACAGAGAAGCTTCATCACATACATGCTAATCGCTTAAGCCAACTTTACTGTGTACGAAAACTCAATATATCGGTTCCTCATGAACTGAAAGAAAATAATTTAATACAACGCATTAACATCTGCGATTTGTCAAAGAAAAAAAATGAAAATGATCCATTTTTAAAACGATTGATAACTGCTGATGAAAAATGGCTTGTTTACGATCTTGTCAATCGGAAAAGATCGTGGAGCAAGCCAGGTGAACCCGCTCAAACAACATCAAAAGCTGATATTCTTCAAATGAAAGTTATGTAATCATTTTGGAAGGAATTGTCTACACTACTTTTACCACCCAACCGAACGATTAATTCAGATGTCTACATTGAACAACTAACTAAATTTAACAATGCAGTTGAAGAAAAGCGGCCCCAATTGACAAATCGAACAGATTGTTGTATTCCATCATGACAATGCAAGGCCACGCACATATTTGGTCACTCGGCAAAAATTCTTGGAGCTTGGTTTGGCTTTTTATTTCGATCCTTGCAAAACTCCTTGAATGGTAAAAATTTCAATAATAATGATGATGTCAAATCGTACCTGGTCCAATTTTTTGCTGATGAAAACCACAAGTTTTATGAACGTGGAATTATGATGCTGCCTGAAAGATGGAAAAAGGTCATTGCTTAAAATGGGCAATTCAAATTACTGAATAAAGTTATATCGTTCCATGAAAAAATTGTCTTGTATTTTCTAAAAAAAATCCGCAATTACTTAGCTGCCAACTACTGATTTGGAAAAGACCAGTATTCCCTGTTCACTTTCTGTACTAACTTTTATTAATAATTTTTTTGTAATTTAAGGTTTTGTTTTTCCTTCGAGCACTAAGGACGTTCCCAACTTTGGACTTTCAAAAATCCTTCAAGGCTTTTGCCTGAGATAGGACCTCGTTTACTTACTTTTTACTTAACCCAACGACACTTATTGATGTTGGAGCCGCTTAAATCTTTTCAAAAGTCCAACTTGATCGATTTATAAAGAAACAAACTAAACCGGTATTATATTTAATCTTAACTCAAGAAAACATTTCTCGAGACATTTAGATAAAGTAGAAAAGGCTCCCTCCAACCAATTGGAATCTGGCCAAAGTCAGGCGTATTTATCCCGGAGGTATGCGCTGTCACATTCAAGAAGGCTGACGGAACTGTGATTTTCGCTGTCTTGATGTTAACTAGATTATTATCAGAAGATCCTACAGAAAATTACTATTTAATTGAATCATGCATTATATACTTGAACGTTTTATCCATTCACTTCAAGGTGCCTAGACTCTTGCCATTTAACCCATTATCGAACCAGTTTGCGTTAATCCGCCAGTGAAAAGAGCCCCTTCATCTGAGCTCAATCAACAAAGCATTAATTAAAATAAATCGGTTTCTTGTTTTCAATTTTTGCCATTAGAGCGTTAAAATATACTTAATTCTCTGGTTCTATTCGTTGACTTCGGATTTTGTCACATGCGATTATTTACTTTATATCCAACATTACTTAATTTAAGGGAGATCTAAAAACATACGTTTGAGTAAAAAGAGAAATCTGTTTTTATTTCTTAATGAAAATTTCGCACCATGGGGTTCACTAGGAATTAATGAAATGCAAATAAATTCCAATCAATATGCCGAAAGAAGGAAGCATGTCGGGTGATATCACACTCTACGTGCTAATTGGCCATATCGGCTTAATGACAAACTGTGATGTAATGAAAACTAAATCTCCTGTTATTGATCATGAGCGAACGTCATTAGTCAATCCATGCCAGAAACGAGTTGATTTTCAATTACAGACATTGCCAACAGAATCCTTATTGTGATTACATAGATGTCACCCGTTCGTTGTAAAGCTCATATAAGCTTCTAATGGAAACGTTACGATATACTTTGTTGATAAAAAAAACGTCCAAGGAAACACACCATCCGATAATCTTCCTCCTTTTCAAAAGCAAACAGTTGATGACAGGAAAAATACGAGTACGGAAATAAAAAGTAAAAAGCCGAGAATCAAAGTGTAAGTGCAGAACGCATAGTAGCGAAAAATACAGTTCACATTTTACCGCGCTTCAATTAATTCGCATACTAGCAAACCTGAGCTTCCGTGTCTTAAGCTCCCCCGAACTACAGATAACCAACAGATACTTCTGACAGCATATATACAGGTATAGGTCCGGTAGAAGCGATCGAAGAAGACAACTTTTTCGTGATCGCAGATCCTCAGGCGAAAGATGAAGTAATAGTAATAATAGTAAACGCGACCTTTCAAGATGTGTATGAGGTGAATGTTAGCACTTGCCCGGATCATGTTTTGGAAAATCGTGTCCTATTGCACAACTTTTTCCTGCAATATGACATTGAACACTGTCGTTCGGAGAACATTGATTTTAACTTGTTCAATGACGATAATTTGGCAAATGATGTCATCGCCAATGAAGGATCACATCCCCCATTCATATCAAAGGAAGATCTCCTGGTTATCTTCGGTTCACTGAGAAGTAAGAAATCTGTGGGAATCGACAAAATACCAAACCTTGTTCTTAAACACATTCCTCTAGAAGCGGTAAACATTTACACTACCCTGTTTAACAATTTGCTAAATAATGCACCTTATCCAGCTCATTGGAAGACAGCGGTAGTGGAACCAATTCCTTAACGGAACAAAGACACATCCAATCCGCCAAATCTCCGGTCGATAATTCTCCTTCCGAACATCAGAAAGGTATTTGAAAAGGTGATCAATAGAGCTTTAACAAAGTGGGCTGAAGACAAAAATATAATTCCCGATAACCAGTTCGGTTTTTTAGCGGGGAATAATTGCATACATGCCGCGTCTAAACTGGTATCGGATATCCAATGGAACAAAGGTAACTCATAAACGCAATGTTGATAATATCAATATCTTTGGCGTATGCAAGTTATTGGACAGACCTTTAAAAGATAGTGCTCTTCAATTATGTTGAAGGAACCACATGACAGTGCATCACCTTGCCTAAAACGTTGTTTGACATCAAATGGGTCGTCGGTGACGTCTTTGCCGACCTTAATGGAGCAGCTTGAGTTTTCCATTGTCATCCTGCTCAAAAGGACGAGCTTCATACAACTCGTCTCTGTGGACGAAACAGAAACCAAAACCAACCTTAAAATTTATGAAAAGGTGGTGCGAGCGTTTTTTCCTAGATCTGCCGATATGTTAATATTTAGTCTATGGTGGACATTTTTGGTCGAAAGCCGTAATTCAGTTTGCTGAGTGGTTATTTCATGTCCTCAGCAAAGACTGCAATTATACTATGATTTATCCATTTTGAACTTTGTAGGCTTTGATTTGGGGTCTGTAACCCAGGGATAATTGTTTTAGCTGTTGATAGAAGAGACTCTCAATTTTGTGCGGAAGTTTTGTTTGCCAAAAAAATGGAAATTATGCAATCTGAATGGAACCGAAGTTGTTTTATCTGTGACAAAAATGTCCAACTTGTTACAAACCGAGTTAGAAAAAATATAGGGGAACGACCCAAATTCCTTGCCAGCCTTCTGTAGGCATATAGTGGCATACAGGCATCCCTCTAAGAGCATCCAACTCTACGTGTCACTAACTTTTCCAGTGAAGTTGAATGTGTTTTCGCTTTTGGCAGTTGTTTTTAAACTTCACCAATAAAGTGTTACAACTCGTAACATAAGAAATAACGTGTAGGTAAGTTTCAAGAGTATAACAATTTGCAAGAACTTACTCTGTTTAAATGGATTCATATTTTAAAACTTCGAAGACCAGTGGCATGGTGACACAAATTAAATTACGAGCACGGTCTAAAGCTCGGTCGCCAATCATAATTGGAACTGGATTGTTTCTGGTATTTGTCTTACTCGGTTGAACTCTGCAATTTCCTTGCAAACTTTCCCTTGCTCAGAAAACTTTTCATTAAAACTTGTGCTGAGCTATCACCGAAACATCACCCACAAAATATTACTATAACTCGTGCTATTCTATTAAAAAAAAAAACTTTAAATGAGGAAACGGAAAAATTGTGACAAGGTTTTGCTTTTTTTTGCAGAATTTAAATAGTATTTTTCGTTTGTGAAACACCGCTTATGCCAACTCCTTATCTAATGTATTTTCGTCTTTACTTCCATATAAATTTCATCAAATTTAAAGACTGCTTTTCTTTGAGAGAAATTTACCATTGCTCGGAATATCAAAGCGTGATTATATTTAAGTAGTTTTAGAAACCGTTCAACAGTACAAAGTTTCATACGACCACCACCACCTCTTCCTTCCGAGCTGGGAACTGCTCAGTATAGGATCTTTTTCTATCTTTTCTTTATGGCTGTAAGAGGATCACATTCAGTCCAGTTTTCTTTGGAGACTTTGATAGCTGTTTCTAGGCCGATTTCGAGAGATTGATTATTTCTGCCATTTTAGCACCAAAGATTGTGGTCGGTTAAGAATTTTACTTTCAAAGACACCAACCATGCCAACGTTTATTCAAACGTGGGACGGAGTCTGGACGGAATCCGCTGAGGAGGCCCTCAAACTCCTGATCAACACTCACTTCCCTGGGAATAAGGATCCCATAAACTTTGACTGCACACAACCAATCGATCAACGGTATCATAGTACCGTTCCAGCTGGTCTCTTAACGAAATCTAAGCTGGATTGAGCGGTTAATAGCTTTGAGCTATCTAATGAGCTGAGAGCTATTTTCAGCAGCTGTTTAAAATACAGTGATATTCATACCAAAGAGTAGGATAGCCACACACAGCTCACCAAAGGGTTTCAAACCCATCACCCTTTCCTCATTTCTTCTGAAAACAATGGAAAGGCTGATGGATCTATATATTAGGGAAGGCATCAGCTTCAAATCTGCTCAACATGCTTATCGTAAGGGATATTCAACAGAAACAGAACTTCACTCCTTAGTTAGCAAAAATATTATCAGAAGAGCAATCAGAGGAACCCCGCCAGGAGGCGTACTATCCCCACTCCTCTGGATATTGGTAGCGAACGAAATTCTCATGATGCTTTGTCATATCGGCTGCAAGCCAAAAGCCTATGCGGACGACGTAGCCCTAGAAAAATTTCTTCATACCATTAAATAAGCTATCAAAGTGGACAGGACGAGTAGGTCAAGATGCAAACCTGTCTAAAACAAAGCTCGTACTGCTCATAAGAAGATACACTGGATGTATAAAGCAGTTGTCAGACCAATCCTAACATATGATATCCTCGTGTTGTGGCCTCGTATCATCGTCATATACATAGACAGTCAGGTGGCCATCAAGGCTCTGGAGACACCATCAATTAAATCCAAGATGGTAAAACTTTGCCGCCTCTCACAGGGAGATAGCGGTCAGATGTAACCTTACCCTGGGTCCCTGGGCATAGTGGTATTCCAGGCAATGAAAGAGCCGACGAGCTAGCTAGAATAAAAGTGAGCTTGCCACTGGCAATAAATCAGGAGACCCCTTACCCCTCAATTGGGTGGAACTAGACACCTGCAGGACTTCGAGGCAAATTTGGCTCTCATTAATCCAAAAAAGACAAGTACACTTCTTAGCCTTAACAGGAATATAATAAGTAAGGTCGGAGGAATTATCACAGGTCATTGTTCCATAGGCATTTAGGCATTTAGAATAGGAGCCCCCATAACGACTTTTGTAGGAGCTGCGGGGACGAGAAAGAAGTAGAAAGCGTACTACACTACCTAGGCACCTGTCCTACCCTCGCAAAATAGAGGAAGCTAGGAAGCTACTCAATCAGCAACCTAGAAGATATGTCAGGCATAAAGATCCAGAATATAGCAAAATTCATTAAGAAAACAAACTGGTTATAACCGGTAATAAAGTGGACAATCTTTACAGAGACCACTCAGATACCTCTGGCCAATGAGGAATCGGTGTATAAATCACCGGTAAGTGAAAGCACAATGGATCCAAACAGGATCTAAGTGGGTCACAACTGTCTTCTGTAATTTTTTTTAAAGATTTTGGTTCTTGATAAGAAACCGCAATAGTGGTAAACAAACTAAATCTTTGGATGTTTTAATCTTACTTGCAATAAACGCTTTTCAATAAACGAGTAATACAATTTTACCCATGTGTTATAAATTGTCATTTAGCTTGAGCTATTGATGCTTTTTTTACAAAATCAATTGCCTCATCTAAGTTTTCCGAGCACCCCAAGCACCATGAAATAGAGAGAGCACATCAAAATTTGAAATGGACCCAACTTAACTTACTCTCTTACTTAGTCTTTATAGTTCATAACTAACTTAATTTAGTCAATTGGCTAATTGATGAAACTTTTGGAATTAAAATTGACCAAAAAGAGAATTTTAATGAACGACGGTGTATATATTTATACATATTTTTTTATCTGACAAGGTAGTTGTAAACTATAAGTTTTATGGTTTTTGAACTTTTTTTATTGGAAAACTAAAAGGACAGTTTTTTCGCCATCAAATTTAAACCAACCTGACAAATTTAACCAAAGGCTTTTCAGCTATTCATTATACGCATACGCTTCGAAAGAAACTTAGTTCGATTCGATAGCTTGATGTGACGAAAAAATCCGCACGTATGTACACACACACGGGGACATCTTTCTAAAAACAATGGAATCCGACTACTTGGACCTCGAAACGTGAAGATATGTAAAAAAAAATGTAATCCCGAAAATCGGAACGATTACATGAACACTTCCTGAAGGGAAGTTATTTAAATTGAAATATTGCAACGAATTGGAAGAACTTTTGAAAGAAATTTATTCTAAACAAAGTTAATTTAAATTTTTTGTTCTATTAAACAACTTTACTATAATCTGTTCCTTTTCTTACCAGCCATTTCTTACTAATCTGTTATTAAATAAACTTAATTTTGAATTGAAACAAAAGTAAGTAATATTTGGCTCATTCAGTTTACAATGTTTTTTTATGAAAACCCATTTGTGAATACCCGTTTTTTCAAGTACAATGCACTAAGTGCTTGGTTTCAAATGAGCACCAAACTCATTTCAGGTGATTTATTCATTTTACTTTTCAAACTGTGAGTACAATAAAGAAGTATACTAGAAATAAAACGAATTTCTTGAATCTGGTTTAAATACATTCATTGCAGACCTTTAGTTTATTATAAAAAAGTCGACACTTATGATTTATTGACAAATAAAATAATTATAATTACATTTCTTATTAATGATGAGAAAAGCTTAATTTAAAGTATTCCGCGAGTATGGATTTTCATTGTGAGTTTTCAGTTTTACTTTTGCGAGAATCTTCTGGCTAGCAGAAGTTGTTTTTTTTCGAATTCAGTGTTTTTTATTTTATTTTATTCTTCTTTGCAACTGCTTTCTGTTTAACGTTCGAGGATGTCTTCTTATTAGCAGACGCTTTTGAAGCTGGTGTCTTTGAAGACGATGATGTTGTTTTCTTCTTTGCCTAAAATGTACAAACATATTTAAGTATTTCAAAAATCAGATTAAAATTCACATTAAAATATTATTCTTAGATAGTCGTCGATAGAAAGTAAACTGGTATGAGGAATAGAGAGTATAACAACAATACTCAACAAAATAATGACAAGTTATAACAAATGAAATGAATAAAATAAATGCAAAACTGTGGTCGGGCAAAAATCGCACACCACAGTGTATGTTCCCAATTTGAAAAGTTTTTCCTTAAACCTAAGATCTAAGTGTTCCTGTATCGGAATCATGTTTGCGTTTTTTACAGGAATAAAAGATCCGGAGAAAATCAGCAATTTTCTTTTTAACTTTAAATAGGACGGCACAAGCAGATGAACTCCGGGGTAACTGAAATCTCGATTACACATTTGATTTCAATAGGTAAAATTCGAATGCTCCATACAAACGATTACAAAGAGAAGTATTTTTGAAGGAAACTAGAACCTCGCTTGTTTGAGAAGAAATCGATCGGAGACATCCATAGACAGACGTATACAGCAGCTCGGACTTGTTGAAATGGTGTTGCTTTTATTCGGTGATTTACATATACAGCGTGTTTGGTAAAAACCGAAAAGCCAAAAGCAATATTTCTCCGCAAAGTCAAATAAATTGTTAAAGAGATGCAGAGCATCGAAATATTTTATAATTATCAGAGCTAATATTTTTTTTTTTTTCAAACTTGTTAATTTCCACCATAATTTTAACAATTTTCTTAACGAGAAACAAGATAAACGCTTAATCAATAAATTTACATTTTCGTGTTGTTGTTGCTATCGTATTTAAGTTCAAAAGTCTTTCGGCGTGACCATTTATGTAACTTAAGTACGGTCATGTAAATGCGTTTTTGCGAACGCTGCTAAAATTGTAATATATATTTAATTGCGTTCTGAAGAAAACTCAAAATGTTATATAAAAAGGTCTGTGATGACATATCTCAATATGTTAAGTTTAATACACAAATTGTTCAAATATAAATAATGAATATATTTTTAAAATTAATTTTGGCGCTAAGATAACAAATAGGTGCGAGACTATAGAATTTACATATCAGTTATTCACCATCATTTTATTTTTTGTATGCAACTTCGCATGGGCCACACCAACCTTACATACAACCATCTACTATCCAAAAGCGAACCAAAGACTTGCTTGAATGCCAAGAGATAAGCCACGCAGTAAAAAGCTTTTCCACAATTCCACTAGCAGACTTACTTAAAACGCCTACTGAAATTTATATAGAAAATATATATTAAGTGTTAACAATTCTAAAAAATAACAAATATATCGAAGCTTCAATTTTCTTAAAAACCAGTCAAAAGCACTTGTACCTAGTGCTATTCTCCTTCTTATTACTTAGGTAATTAAAATAATAATTAATTAAAAAATAATAATAATAATAAAAAATAGTTAATAAATAAATATATAGTGAATAACGACAAAAAAAAAGAAAAAACCTTCATTGCGTTTTAAAGATAACTCAAAATATTAAGAACAACTTTATGTGTTGGAAGTCTTGCTGTGTCATCAGCAAACATCGCAGACTTGCACACTGGCAAAAAGGGGAAGTCAGACGTTGGATTGTGTTATTGTGTTTTTTTTTTGTTTTTGAGTTATTCATTTTAATGCAACACTACACTTAAAATTAAAAATGTATATTATTTTTTTTTTGAAATGGTGTTAAAAAGACGGCCCACGAACATACCACACAGTCATAGTATTTTACACTGTTATTTTTATTTTCTCTAAAAAAAAAACATCACTTGTTCGTTGTCCGAACTACGCTGCAGTCTTTTTTTCATCTCCATGGCATCTCCTATGGAATTCGATTGCAAAAATCTTGGCAGAACGACACCTCCAAAAACTCCATATACATCTCAAAACGTAATATCGCTATATGAAAACACAGAAATACCTTTAATTGACCGAACATTTAGATAGCCAGCTTAAACATGGGAGGAAATTTTTAATGATGTGATATATTCAATTTAGAGAAAAAGACCAAATTTGTTGAGGGTCTAGACGCCCAGGCTCCGGTTTATAGAAATGGTGATAATACGCACGCAGTACATTACTCTTTTAGCTAAATTGATATATCTGTGATTGAAATAATTACCTTAATAAGGGTATCATTTTCCAATAAATCTTCGTTTTCTTCCTCGGATTCGATCTCTGCAGTTTCTCCCTCTTCGTAGTCTTTTATTTCAAGCAGATCATCTTCATCAGCATTTTCATATTTCTTCTTTTTGATTGCCGTAGCAGCAGAATATGAATATGGGAGAACATCCTTATTATATGCTCTTGTAAGAGCGGCTTTGACTCGACCCTCAACAGCATCCATTTGACTCTTTTTTCCAGGCCATGCTGTCAGATCAATAAGTGACTCTATATCCTCTCTTAAGAGACGATATTCTTGAAGTACATGCAAAGATTCTGAAACACCTTCAAGTCCTTTCTCTTTTAAGGGCCTGACTATATTTGAAAGCAAAAACGGTGCATAGTCCAATCGTATAGATAGACGTGATCCAGATGTTCGAACTCGGGTATGATCATGGATTTCTTGAGCCAGTCGTTTTCTTTTGTTTGCCTTTGAAAATTTTCCCAACCAACCTGGAAAATTAATCTGACCTGTGAAGTGACCTTCCATATATTCGCCTGGCAAAAATGAACTAAATACGGCTTGCACTGGCAGTAAAACCCATGCTGAATTTGAGCGTATGCGCCTATCTACTAGGTCCCCTAAACTTAAAGCGTCAGCTGTCAGTGCGACTTTCTTTAATACTGCTGATCTAAAAGAATAACAGAGACTTTTGAGCGTACGATTCTTTGTGATTTTTTTATAATATAACTTACTTTGGCCCGCTTGGGGATACCATTAGATAATTTTGCTGCACAAAAAGTGGTGCCATGCTGTAATCATGGAAAAACAAATCTGTTTTATCCTGTATCGACATATTTTTATGCTCACTTTCAGAAAACACCTTTCTCACTACATCCCATGGACCCTAAAATGAATTATAATAATAAGAATTAAGCAAAAAAATGTTTATGGTTTTTCAATGATCATACCATTTTCAAATCCTTATGCGCCGTTTGCCCATTACCAGGTTTTGTCATTATTTCTTTACCTGCACTTAGGAGGCATAAATGGTTGACAGATTGACGTATATCGTTGTTGGTTGCTAAAATAATTTCCTCAATTTTCTCTGAACTTAAATTCACTTTTTCTTTAAAGCAAATACTCTTGACGAACCCTTTTATTTGCTCCAATCGAGGTCTATTGAAACGCAGGTCATAGCAATAGTTTACAAGTGAACGCATTTTTTGAAGATTTCTATCATTACACATACATATAATTGGTACATGTGAACTTTTAATAAGATCTATCAACTCCTGAATTCCTCCTCGGTCTTCATTTCCTGCCATTCCATCAACTTCATCCATTATGAGAACATGTTTCTTTGAAACCACTTCAGCACTTCCATGAAAGTAGCCATATAAGGACTTATTTGAAAGCAGTTCAGCGACTTCTTCTTTTAAATGACGCTTACTTCGGGTGTCCGAAGCATTAAATTCTACAGCATCGAATCCCAATTCCTTGCAAACAAGTGAAGCAGTAGTTGTTTTACCTATGAAATGTACATTAAAACTTCAATAAACAATCATTATATAGTTTCAGACCAACTCCTGGTGGGCCAGACAACAGTGCTGCTTTGAAATAACTGCCATCATCATTCTTTGCCCAAGGACTAGGTTTTTGCATTTTTTTATTTCCACTTTGATTAATGTGCCATTTTGAGAGCCAATTTGTGAGTCTGAATATCAAAATTTAGAAATTTGTTTTTTTAGTTTATTCAATTTGTGCAGGACTATTGGAAAAAGGACTATTGCTGCTTGCCCAAAATACCCGCAAGGGGAATATATGTAAAGCTAATATATAATGAGAGTATTTTTTATTGATATTATTCTTTATTGAAAATAATAATTAAAGCTAATATTCGTTAAGCATTATCTTTATCTATATTCACAGACACTATGTGCATATTTTTGTTGGTTTTGAAAACTATGTTAGCCGGGTTTGCTATTACCGTTATGGAGCTAAATCATAACAAGAGAAATACGTTTGGTGCTGCCTAATCCTGTTCTCCTTGCTGAGCTGCGTGCGACGTCTGAATTGAAACTTAGTTGCTTATCAACACTCATCTCTGCAACGTGGAAAACAAACGGTACTACATGTGTTTCTTGAATCAAGACTTTGAGGTCGAAATAGAAAAGTCTCTAGTATTAAATGTGGTGGGGCGATCAGATTATTGTGGCAGGATTTTACTCTTAAAATATGCTTTAAACAAGCGTTATACTTGGATTAAGTTCTCTCCATTGTTCAGCATCTCATAAGAACCTTCTAGTCTTTATCTTCTTCCTCTTCAACCTCGATTCCTTTCAAAATTTTAGCAAGATCTACTACCTCACCATAATGTATCGCTTTTCCATACACAGTGCTCGGGCAAAATAACCAGATGCGTTCCACTCCTTAAGCTTACTCACCAGAATTATTCAGAGAATTCCTGCCAAGAATGCTCTTTAGTTTACACTTGAATTAGGTTCAACTTTAAGTTAAGCCTGACCATTAATTGCGCCATTCATATTTTAAGAATATTGCTACTCTGTTTTTTTTAGGAACTGATTTATTTGATTTTAATTTTGGGAGACTAACTCAACACCCTGCTATCAATGTTATGCCTTCACAGCATAGCCGTCTACACAAACCACAATTTTGACAACACGAACTAAGTTCTTAGTTCTTTAGCCTTTCTCTTGTTTTGAAAGAGAAACAACGTACAACGAACCTCGGCATTGCACGTGTGACCATTTAAAGAGCACATTCTTCTTCTTCCCTATTCTGTTGTAAAGCAATATATTAAGTGCGACATAATAAACAGTGAAAAATATGAACGAAAAAGTAGATCAATATTATGGTTATTCCTACAAAAAGAAGAAGCACGTGAAGTTCGGTGCGGATAAGTTTGAGAACGGATCGGGAACAATTAGAGACAGTGATTGAATGAATAAACGTCAAAATCAGCATCATTTATCATTATGGGAATTCCGCCGAAAAGCAAAAGCAAAAAGGATTAATATCGGCTTCTCAGAAAGAAATGTGTACAGTACAAGTACTGTTAAGAACATTTTGGTAGAAGCAGGTCTCCCCACTTTAGAAGATCGTATTCAAGATTAGAAGATTGTGTTCTCTAACAGATCAATTGTCGACAAGGACATTGCTGCCTTTATAAAATGTACTACGACAAAACGCTATCCATCTGTTATCTCACTTGCACAAACCTGCGCGAAACAAATGGTACTCCCAATTAAAAGGCTGATTTTATACGCCCTTCGTAGCCACCATGGTGCATAAAAGAAACATCTTTTATAATGAACTTGACGCATTTCAACAAAAGTAACTCATCCAATAACATATAGTATACTGCAACACTTTTCTGGATATTGCCTCAACATCAAAACACATTGCAGCCAATTCAGCCCACAGGTTCCTGTTCTTCAATTCGACGTATGCTACATACCGCAAATACACCAAAATCATGTGTCGGAAAGGGTTTGGATAATTACTCCCAGGTGTTGCACTAAAGCATTATAATGTGTTGCGTATTACAGAGTGGTACAGAAACTAGCCCTTGGATGCGTTTTTTATATTTTTTTTCCAACGTAATTTAAACGGTATTTAAAATCCAGATTCCCATAAAATAAAACAGCGTTTTATTATCATTACATAAATCGTCTCTATTCGTTAATTCCATCTGATCATTGATCAATCTCATGAGTTCGACAGGATGCAAAAATTAAGCATAGCTCTGTACAGCTCGTCTCTATAAATGGTGAGATGGTGAGTTGATCTCAAACTTGTTTTACAAACGGCAGTGTGCAGATTTAATCAATTGAGAAATTTCCTCGCATAAAGCCACATTAATATAGACCATTCAAGTTGTTGACGAGAGGTTTAAGGCAGAAAAGATCTTGTGTGCAAGGTAAAGCAAGATTGAAAGATTTATCACTCAGTAATTGGAGTTGCAGGTTGTTTACCACCGCCGCATAAAAATTGACAGAAGTGTTCTTTCGATATGCTCGTCATCGACTGTGACTCAAGTGTAACGTTTCCGTTATTATGCCTGCAGAATTCCATTCCTGCATTTTCCTTTTAAAAAACAGATGTTCATCCCTTCTTCGTTAGCCAGATGAACCTACATCAGAGACGGCATCTGTGATTGCTCTCTGATAGAATTGGCAATAGTCTTTTGTGCTTGATATTTTGGAAGGTATATTCATAAGGCAGTTTTGGAGTCTGAGAAATCCTCATTCGAACGCTGGCTGCAACTTCTAGTGTCCCGAGCCAATGCTTCTTACGCGGCGTGGAATATCTGGACTTCCAGAACGCTTGTATGAACATCAGCGTTATTAATTTTGTTGACGGTTTGTTGATCAGGAGAACACCAAGTTTCCTTTTGGATGATGAAGTGTGAGAAACGTTTGATTTCCGCTATAAAGTTTTGTCCTGCAGCAAAGTTTTTCTGCCTCAGCCCGCTGTCTGAGATTTTATTATGGATTTCTTTTTTTGTTCGAATTCGTTCACATGCGTATAGTTACAAATTTCTTGCTTTTGCCTTTGATCACAAAATGTTTATCCAACATCTTTAAAAGAGCAATGTCTTGACTTCGAAAGTAAGCATCGAATTTGCGTAACGAAAGAAAATTACTCGTGTGTATTTAAATGGTGCCTTTGCGTATTCCCGCAGGTCTTGAACTGCCTTGTTCCACCAACGGAACGCTATTCTTCTTTATATGCTGTGTGATATGTGGATTGCTATACTTGCTGCTTAACGTGTTTATAACAGAATTATTTTGGTTTCTTATTAATATTTTGGCTGAATCTTTATGAGGTAAATATTTGAGATTTGGTTTTGGAAACAGTCTCAATCATCCCTGTCATTTTGGAACTGTGGACTTATTGTGAACAGTTTTGTTCATTAAGGGGTGTTCGGCTTAGTTTCGTTACAAGCTATTACATTTTAACAACTAACTCATAACGTGTTTATAAATAGAGATTGTTATTCATACAACTCTAAAAACACATAATAACGAAAAATGTGAAAAGTTACTACTATAACTAATAGTAATATTTTCTAATTTTATTGACAAATTAAAAAACGAGAAAACAAAGTCGTTACTTTGTCTAAGCCTAAGACAAGGCCAACTAATGGTTAAGAGTGCATCACTGCCGAAATGTACTATATATTTAGAACAAAAATATTAATGATTTTACCTTAAGAAACCCAACAACTTTTGAAGCTCTAAATGCCCACTAGAATCTCTATAAGATTTTTTTTAATAATCGAAGAACAAAATACATGATACATGATTCTATCATGTATAGTGCTTCTCTTTCCTAATGGTTAGTTAAGCTGAGCTTTATTATCTCTTCACTTAGGCCTCTGGTTGTGCCCGTTGTATTCTAATGACACTTTAAATATGAGTTCCTTAAAAGAGTACTTACTTGACACAATTACTAGCAGCACCTTGTTGTCCGACTATTTGTTTTACAGTAGTTGGTTTGTACTTATCAACCCAGGTCATTTTATTTTCACCCGATGATACATCATTTGAATTTAGCTTGGTCTCAATTTTGATGGCACTTATCTCTTGCTTGACTTTCATTTCTGGATCCCCGTTTTCCGCACTCAACTTATTGCTCTTGCCGCCTACATCTTTCATTTTCGGGAAAATATTTTCTTCTTTGCATGACTGATGTATTTCACTTGATTTTTGTTTAAAATCAGTTTCCATTTTCACCGTTTTTTCAGAACACTCCAAGAATAAATCGAAAAATCCTTTAATAGTTAACATTTTAGCATCATGCGATTTGGCAGTTTCTTTTTTTTTTGGATCAGCTTTTTCACCAATTATTATATAATTTAAACTTTCATTTACAGAATCAATGACTTTTCCACCTAACTCTTTTATGGTAGCCAATACTTTATCCCGCTCGATTGAATTGAGATCCCCAGCAAGCAGGAATGTATGTCCCTCGAGTTTGTTTGTATTAACCTTAAAAAAAGAGAAATAATATGTCGAGTATTATGTATTTGTATATTACATTGAAACCAGCAATTCAAATTATAAAAAGAACGTTTATAGTTGTGAACTTCGTTTTCCTTCTTTGGATTGTTGATCCCAAACAAGGCAGAGTAACAAAATTCGCAAGTCAGAGTGTTGAATCTCTTGATGAGACCAGCTAAGTGGTTCTCACATAAGAAAAGAATTGTGAAAAAATAACTGCGAATAAACTCACCAACGCAAAGAGGATGACGCTAGGCAGTGAAGCTGGCTTTGAAGCCAGACTAACCTGTGAATAGATTCTCGTCGTGCTGCCCGTTCGAAAAAAACTCTTTTTACAAAAGATGAACGACTAAAAATACAGTATAAGGACCATGACTTAAAAAAGCCCAGTTATGTGAATAAGCTGTTTTGTTTCAGGACAACAAAGTTCAAAGTTGTTTTCAATGCATCGTGTCGAACAACCACTGGGGTTACTCAAATAATTGGGTTATCCTACAATTGCAAGAAGACTTATGACATTAATACCAATGCAAAAATACATGGAGAGGGAAGAGTCTGCGAAGAACATGTCGAATATCAACCACTTGTCTGACGCAAAACTCCTTACCATAACTAAGAGGACTGCATGATTAAGACTGACGCCTGTGTCTCGTAATGTTCTCAAGTTGCATTGAAATCCGTTCAGGTACATTTCTGCAAAGCAAATCATTTCTACATGGACGATTTTTACTGTCTGTTTTAAAGAAGAACTTCGACGGATTTTAAATCACATATCATTATACGAAACCGTGATGATTTTATGCTTCAATAATGAACAGAGAACTTTTAGATGATCTACAATACAATATATTGTATGTAACCGTCGTATAATAACCCAATCACTGGTTTCCCGCTCTCGGAATCGAGTCGAAAGTCAAATAAAAGAGCTGAATGAGAATTCAGTAACCATTGGTATGCAACGACTTTGTTTTACGATGATCGATAAAAGAGTTACCCAAGCTAGAACCAACACAGCTTCTTCAAGCAATTGCATTTGTGGAGCAAAACCTGCCGATATGAATAACCTATCCAAGTTGCATGCTATGATACTGAATGAGGAAACTTTTAGATAAGCAAGTCAACACTGCCTGCATGGAAGCATGAAAGCCACTGAAGATACTCGAGCTTTAAAAGAAAACGAAAAAAAGCGAATCCAAACAGAATTCATTGAAGCAGTTGGAATAAAAGTTGACGTCATCAAACTTGGACACCGACTAAAGATTCTCTGGGTACCAGGTCACATCGGTGTAAAGGGCAATGAACACGCAGATCGAGAAGCTAAAATAATCTCAAAGAACAGAAGCCATGAAATCTCACAATATCATCCCACCAAAAGAGATATCTTAAAAACTCACAAACTCATACCTGCTCAATCAAATGATGTTGGATTGGTCTCAATACAACAATCACTTCTCCTCCATCAATCAAAACCGAAGTCATGAAGATGTTTGAATTAATTATACTATATATCATTTTATCTCATTTATATTTTTTGTTTAGTGTCTATCACCACTATTGACCGAGATGGAAGCTTATGTCAACTCGATTCCGCTTTTGTAGAGACGTTAATAACCATGTTGCCAAAACCAGATGATACTTCTAGATTGGTGAGCCGCTGAAAACCATTCCAACCTCAGATTATTAGCCGTATTATCGTATATGTTCGGAGAAATCTCCGAAACTCCGATCGGAATCGTAGGAGACATAGACGCGAACCAACGCATGAAATTGAAATAAAATATTGGTATGAAAAATAAATATGCAATAAGTTTTCAAAGCGAGACAAGACAACCGCGTAATATTCTTGAAAGCTGAAAGATATGAATAGAGAACTTGTAGCAAACAAAAAAGAAATTCTACCAAATCCAATTATATGAATCCAAAAAAAGACCAAAATCCTTGATCAATATCCATTCTTTAACTTTCTGCAGAAAAGGTTCCACCGCGATTTTGCTGTTAACGCTATCAGTACTGCTTATAAAACAAGCATTGTAAGCTTAACACCATAAGGAAATAAACAGTTTAACAAATATGTGTTAAGTAATTTGGTGACCACACATTGGATGCATACTCAGACTGTGGCCTGACAAATGTAATGGACATCAAATTTCTTTAGTCCACTGTTTTACAAAGCCGAGAAGGGTGTGAGCTTTTGTTGACTATTTGTTCAACATGAATTGAGAAGTCTAGATTTGGAGCAAATTGTACACCTAAGTCCTTTGTCAGTTTTACTTTGACCAGCGCAGAAATATTTGCAATGTACACAGAGCACAAAGGATTAAGACTTCTCGAAAAGAACATACTAAGACATTTAGATATGTTTAATGATAAAAAATTATTGAAGCACCATTTTGCATGAATGGTGCATGAATGAATTAAGATCATACCGTAAAGCGATGCAGATGGTGGATGCCCTTAAATATTTTTATGTAAACGGCATAAATTAGAATGAATAAAACATGACCGAGGTGGCTACCTTGAGGCATACCTGAGGTAGCGTTCATTGTACTAGAAGTCGATCCCCTAAACAAAACTAGATACATTCTCCCGTCAAGATGCGATTATATCCAGTTCATGAAAGATTCATGGAAACCAAGGGATTTCATTAGCTTATGGGAAAGCTTATCAAAGGCCTTACTGAAATCAGTGTTTAAGCAGTCGACTTGATATCCTACTTCTACGGTTTTATTGATAAATGAAATAAACTCCAACAAATTTAGTTACAGTGGATTTGTTTTTAACGAAGTCATGCTGTTAATCGGCGAGGAAAGGTTTGCAACTGAAATAAACGCTGTCGAAAATGATAGCCTCAAAGAGTTTCGGTAAGCAAGATTGCTTAGCTATGGGTCTGTACATCTCCCCGCAAGCCCCTTTTTGTGCACCGGAATTATAAAACCATTTTTCCGCAATTTTGGTTCCACAAGCTTGAAATAAAAAAATTCTTAAGTGGAAGAAAGCAGCGTACCAAAGTGAATGAAAGTATGTCAAACCCCCTAAGTGTAAACATAGGGCTACCTCAGGGAACCATCCTAGGCGGGCTCCTATTTCTAATTTATGGTTATGACATTAATAAATTAGTCAAATGTTCAAACCTCGTCTTATTTGCAGATGACGCCCTTTTGTATGCTACCGGAAATGACATAGAAAAGTGTATCAATGATGATCTCAGTGCAGTAAGTCAATGGCTTAGAATGAATCAATTAATTTTAAACACGGCGAAGACAAAGGGCATTATAATAAACAATAGCTCTGTGCATAGTCCCCCTAAGTAATCGTTCACAATGTTCAAATCGAAGTGGTGCGTGATGTGAAATATCTTGGTGTTATTATTATTGAAATTTAACTTTTATATTCCAATTCGGTGGATGCTAGCGTGTTTAAAGTGGCTTAATATCAAGCAAAGAATCGTGTTTAATTCTGCTCTATTCGTGTTTAAGGTAAAACATAAGATGGTACCGACCTATCTTTCATCAAACATAGTTTATGTCGAAAATGTGCAACCGTATAGTTTAAGAACGAATTCGAATCTCAGACTACAACTCTGTTGAGACTCAAGAAATCAAAATATGTTAATGTATAAAGGCTCAAAATACTTTAATGAATTGCCTTATAAGATAAAAAATGAGTCAAACATTGATTTTCAAAAGAGAGCTCATCAACCATATTAGAAACCGAGAGTTAAAACTAACCATAGGAACAATGATTAAATGTATTTTTAGTATCAAATACTAACTAAACAGATTTATCTTTTTTTCACAGGATAATTAGCTTGCCAACAGAGCCTTACTCTTGACAAATATATGTGGGTAGGTGCCTTCCGGCAAATTGACCGTGAGGAAACACAATTTTTAATGGTTCTCCATTTTAATTTTTTAAATCTGATATATACCTATATATATATATTCTTGGAGATAAATTCTAGAATTCAAAGACCATGTTAATTACATTTGCATAAAGATAGCAAAGAAAATTGGTGTATTAAGGAAAATACGACAAATATCTAAATAGTGGAAAGAAAATCTATAATGCGATAATTAAACCACACTTTGAATATTGTGGAAGTTTGTAAATCATATGCCCACAATACTTTAAAACCAGACCTCAAATTCTTCAAAATAAGGCTGTGCGTATCATCTTAAAGTGCAATCGGTATAAACCAGTAAATTATATGCTTAGAACGCTCAGCTGGCTAAGTGTGAACCAAAGACTTTTTATGAATGCCTTGACACTCGTGTATAAAGTAAAGCATGATAGATGTCCAGCTTATTAAAGTGATCAAAGTGATATTTTGATCAAAGACGGCGCTTCATATAACCTCAGAAGTACGGGAAATCTCAGAGTTCAGAGAACGAGGACTACTAGGGCACAGGGAACTTTGAATTGTGTATGTTTTCAGAAATTCAACGGTTTACCAATTAATTTAACAAACAAAACAAGTTTGCATTCATTTAAAAGAAACCTAATACATTATGTGAGAAATAATATAAATTGAATTGTAATGTAATTGCTTTCTTTGTTGTTCACTAATCTTGTTTGTGTTAAAACATAAATTTTGAAATGAAAATAGATAATTTAAGAAAATAAATAATTAATAATTAATGTAATAAACTTAAGTTGTCAAAAATTGCTTTAATAAAATCTATCTATCTAAAAAATTATGTTTTCCATCACTTTAAGTAATTAACTTTTCCTTGTTCTCGAAGTTGCATCTTCGCAGCATAGCTTAATTATTCAATAATTTGTATTTTGTCTTAAGAAGTTGTTGAAATTTCTTGAGGCGCTCAATAACTTCTCTTTATGTTCATGAGAAAAATAAGCATACATTTTATTTTATTTGTTTGTAATCTTGATATTGGTCCCATTTTTCTTCTTTTCTACAAAAAAGTAAGATACACAGCTTCTTAAATATTCAGAGATTTGATTTCTTGAAAGAAAAATTAAACATAATCGCGATCGTATGAAAATAAAAAGCTCAAATCAAAGAAAGTGACATATTTTAAAATTTAAATTTAAAAAAATAAAAAAAAAACCCAATATTTAATTGTTTCTCATTGGCGAAATATTAATCTAAATTAAAAAATACTAACGTGCAAAACCTAGAAACCATTCAAAGATCAGTTTCAAAACTCAACTTTAAATTGTAAATTTACATAATGTTATGTTAATCCTACTCATTTTTTAATCAGCGAGCCAAAAGCCTATGCAGCTTGTGCTCCCTAAATTGTAGTACTAACTTAGCAATTTAACATTACTATGATAGTCTGCATAAATAAAATAAATAATCTTAATTTTAAGACCATTTTCATTATAAAGCAAATTCAATTAACTTAACTCTTTCTTCTGTACTGCTCAAATCGTTGCCTTATCTGGTCTCAAAATTATTATACACTTAAAATAAAAACGATCACCCTTTTTTACAAACCACTAGCAACGGAATCCATGTTAAATTATTTTATAAAGCTACTGAAATTTGCTACTGCACTCGTTTAAACATCTTAGGAACAACAAATCGGATTTTTTTGTGTTGTTATGACCATTTCGCCGACCTTTTTTAAGTTATAAATAAAACCAAAAAAAACAACTTACTAGAACTGAATTTGGCTTTGAAACCATTTCACTTTTTTACCGAATTGTTTTGATTTTGGACAAATAGTTATTTTATTCTAAGACTTAACCTCATTTACCGTGAAATCAGGATCATTTGTTAGATAAGTAATGTTAGCTTCGGCATGTGCATCTACTGGTTTGAGCGGTGAGTTAATATGAAAATGTTTGCCTCTCTACGCCATATGGCTGTATTAAAAACGACACGTTTTGCATGAGAGTTAATAGGTAATAGGTCAAGTATAGCATTGAGTGTCGCTTTTGATGTTATTTTAAGAGCCGCAGTAATGACACAAAAGACGAGTGTAACCCTACTAGTTGTGGATACAAAATTTTTTCTTCCATTGCTTTCAACCATACGCAAACTACCTTGTAGAAGTGTTTTTGAGATTATTTCGGATTCGTGAAGAATTTGATCTATTTCCTTGACCCGACTCACAACCTTCTGTTAATTTTGACCCCATCGAAGAATCCGTCGTGACAATGTTACGCAGACAAGGCTACTGTACTTATGCAAAATGTAATCACCGACTCTGAATGATTTTGCGCATGCCATTTCTTCGAATTTCGAAATACGTACCGCAAAAATGTATTGTGTGATTCTGACACTCGTTGGTTTCCTTCTTCCACTTTTGCAGAAGTCTTAATATACAAATAAATATTGTTGTTGGGAGTTGATAAAAAATGGAGGAGATTGTTACAACGTCAACGAAGGGCATCAATAAGCTTTGACCCTGATATTTTAAGCAGGAAAAACCAGCACAATTTTTTTACACAGCATCAAACAGAAACGCTGTCTTTACCAACAGATTAACAAGGATGGGGAAACGAAACTTAGCGAATAAAAAATATGAGCAATGCATGCTTATCAAAACTTACGTTTTTGGATTCCGCTTTTATGTCCACTTTGTTTAATTTTTGATTACCAGCGTTTGAACCTGTATCAAAAGTGTAAGCAATATGATATCAAATAGTAGCCATAGGATGTACCTTTATGAGTCCCTTTCTCTGATTTAATTTCTTTTGCTTCGCCTTGATTTGCATCATTATTTAACAATCCTTTCAAAGATTTTTTTATAGAATCATACTTAGTTTTTAATTGTGTTGATTTCTTTGGGGAGCACTGACTGCTGTCCAGATCTTCTCGTTCAAGCTGGTGCTTCCTAGAATTCTTTTCCGGCGTGTCTGGCTTTTCAATGTGATTTTTACTTGAATCATCGAGTTTTTTGCTTTTTGCCAACTTTGTATTACGTGGAGATTGTTTACCAACAGCTGATGTAGTGGCAAAACCGCAAGTTGTTTCTTCTTCCTTATCTTCGGATTTCTTTTCAGCTTCTGATGAAATCAATAACGACCTAGCGAGACGCGGACTTTTACGCTGGGGCTCTGTGGGAATCGTATTTTTCTTCGGTGTTTTTTGTTTGGGTATATCGACATTATTTTTGCTTGCCTCTAGTTTTGCCTCCTTATGTGGTGTCTTAGTTCGCGACTTATCTTCACGTGCAGGCGCACCCCCAAACATTGATGTTACATCAACGGGTTTGAGATGTTTATCTGCATCATTTCGTTTCAGTTTTTTATTAGTGCTAGCATGTTTATCGGATGCTTTATTTGAGTTAGTCTTTACGGTAGACACTTGCTTCGGTGAACCTTCTTCCTCATCGCTGGATATTGGCAAGGCCTTTCGTTTTTTTGGTGTAATTGGCTGCGACGAAGACGGCGCAGCTTTTTTATGAAAAAACGAATCAATAGTCTGTAACTAAATAAAGATTTTTATTATTATTATTAAATAAACTTTACGAGAAGTGAAATTTCTACCTTTTTCATGATTTCAAAACCTGAGATAAAAACGGCGCTTATTACTTAAATGTCATTTTTGACAAATCAGCATTTTAGGTACACAAATAACAAACATTTTGAGTAAGCGGACGGCGATTCAGGAACTGTTATACATACTTTGAGCATAAAAAAAAACTGTATAACTATGGCCCCGTTCAGCACGTCTTCGCGCAGATCCGCTACGCTGTCAAACCGCATTTGATTTGCTGGTAAACGTGACGTCATATTTTCTTTTGCTCCAAATGCGTTCCAGAGGAATTTCCCCGTAGCGGAGCAGTATACTAGTTTAGCAAAGGCGTGCTGGAACGGGGCCTATGACCTATGAGCTGCTTATTTGAAACCTTATTAAAGCAGATGAATTTAGTTTTCAAGTAAAATGCTAATATCATTTTTTAAGGCGGTTTGTTTTCAATGAAATTGCACACACATTCAAGCATAAAATATTTTACCAAAAATACAATAAACACTCATCAACTTAAATTGACTTAAGTGGCTATGCTTGAAATGTCCCTCTTACGGATCTGTTTATAGAGATACTGCCACAAAAGCTCGATAGGGACTAGAGTTTGGGGTTGCGGAAAGTGGTCCAGTTTATTAGGCGAACGATAATTTAACCAATCCTTGACCAGTTTTGATGTAAGCTTGGGATTGTTATCTTGTTGGAAGACCCAAGACCCACGGCAAAATGTGTCTCGAAATTTGGAAATTGTTGAGACCTCAAGTTATAATGAATTAATACCTTAAAAGTAAATGTCATGTTCGCAACTTCATGAATTGTCACTCTTCTTTTGTCTCTTTCTTTTAACGTCAAATTTGACTTGTAATCTTTCCTTTTGTTTCCTGCGTTCCTGATGAAAGGAAGTCCAAATAAATAATCTACAAAAGTTTTTGTAATTGCTCATTTATTTCAACAGGTTAAGGGCCCAGTTAACTGAAGAAATATTAAGGATTTAATATTGGCTAAAATTTTCTTTAAATAATGAGCGCGAATGTCGTAGGCCGTATTCAATTATTTAATGGAGAGAACTTTGATTCTTGGAAACCACAGATGGAAGCAATCCTTCACAAATTGAGGTTAACTGGCTACGTCAAAGGAACAGTACCTAGACCACTGAATGCAGAGGAGCAGGCAAATTGGGATGACAAAGACATGGATGCAAGGTCGGAGTTGCTTTTGGCAATAGAACCCAATATTATGTCTTTAGTTAAAGACAAACGGCTGTCCAAAGATATATGGGACTTTCTAGGTGAAACGTACAATCGCAGAGGACCCAGGCAGAAGGCGGAAGAATTTAGGCGTCTCATCAACATGACAATGGCAGTGAATCAAAGCATGGATGGCTTTATTCGTGAGTTCAAGACGACGGTCAGCAAACTGCAAGAAATGGATGCGATACTGGATAAGGACTTACTGGTGGTTGTACTTCTTGACGGACTCTCTGAAGAATTTAGAGACGTACAAGCTGCATTCGACGCTCAAAGCAACTACCCAGAAGTTGATGTAGTGTGCACGAGACTTCTGGAGGTGAGTGATCGCAAGAGAGATGTCAATGGACAACAAAGTACAGCTTTGTATACCAAGTAGAAGCATAAACCTAAGAAAACGTCAAACTACAACAATAAACGTACCCCCTTTCCATTTAACTGTCGCACAGGTGGAAAAAAGGGTCATATGGCTAAGGACTGCTACCAAAATAAAGAAAAGGCAAAAACAGCACAATCGACAATCACAGAAGGGACCGAATATGGCTTCACAATAACTGAAGAGTCTGCATTTAGAGTTGGCAATGAGGATTCAACCTGGTGTCTGGATTCTGGCGCTACTTCACATATGTGTTCGACGAAATCTCTGTTTGAAAGTCTGGAGATATGCAGAAAGGATGCCTTTGTCACTCTTGCAAACGGAAAGAAAGTGAAAATAGCTGGAATCGGAACAGCAGTACTGCCATCGCACCTTAACAACGTTGGAAAAGACATCAAATTGTATTGTACACTTTATATGCCAGATCTAAATGAAAACCTCATCTCGGTAAGCAAAGCTACTAAAAGCGGAGCTAAAGTCATGTTCGGATGCGATCAGGCTAAAATCTACAGTAAGACTGGTACATTGTTGTTCACAGCTGAGCAAAGGCGAGGCTTATACATCTTAACGAGAAGTGACAGAGCTTTAGCAGCACATGAAAATAACTCGTTGGGCTTGTGGCACCGAAGAATGGGCCACTTGAATACAACCTCATTAAAGCGACTGCAAACAACAGGAATGGTGACCGGTCTACCAGAGAAATTTAGACTCGACGAAAGAAGTTGTGTTCCATGCATTTGTGCCAAACAATCAGTAAAACCATTTGGTGTCTGTGAAAACAAAAGAACGAACAGAACACTTGAACTAGTCCATTCCGATTTGTGTGGTCCCATGCGAACTCAATCATTGAGCAACGCAGTGTATCTCATCACTTTCATCGATGATTATTCCCGACGAATTTTTGTTTATTTCATGCAGAAGAAAAGCGAAGCTTTAGATAAGTTCAAAATTTTTATGGCATACGCAGAAAAACAAACAGGGGAAGCCATAAAATCGCTAAGGACAGACAACGGGACGGAGTACACACATTTAAGATTCAAAGAATTCCTGGAAGAAAATGGAATCGACCATGAGCCTGCTGCTCATGGTGTAGCAGAGAGAGCCAATCGGACTCTTCTAGAAATGGCGAGGTGTTTGAAACTCGAAGGAAAATTACCTGACATTTTGTGGGCGGAATTAATCTGTACTGCAGCCTTCATACGTAATCGGTGTCCAACGCAAATGAATGGCAAGAAAACTCCCGAGGAATTGTGGACGGGTAACAAACCAAACGTGTCATCATTTAAATGTATCGGCACAAGGGCCTATGTGCTGGACAAGGGAAGCAACCTGGGGAAATTTGAGTCGAAAAGTAATTTACACATTGTTATCGGATATGATAACGACAATGGCACGTATCGACTTTGGAAGCCTGGAACCCGCATAGTCATTCGGAGCAGAGATGTTCGATTCTTGGAAGAAGACGAAAATAACATCAGAAACGCAGATCCATCAAATTATTATGCTTTCAGCTTTAAAGAATCTGTGAGTCAAATCTCCGATATTTAGGACCAAACCAACAAGATCAAGAAGAGCACCTAGAGGAATCACCCAAAGAAGCCAAAGATACTATAGCAGATACTCTCGAACAGGAGCCAAATAAAACGGAAGAAGTATATACCGTTGAAGCAGATCCTGTGACCGTGAAACAGCTGGAGAGCAACGAATATAAGGAAGAATGGTATAATGCCATGCAGGAAGAGTACGAGTCGCTTCTTCGAAATGGAACTTGGGTGTTGGTGGATAGGCCAATTGATCGGCAGGTAATTAAGTCAAAATGGGTTTTCAAAACTAAATATCTTACAGACGGTGCAGTAGAACGAAGGAAAGCCAGACTGGTGGCCAAAGGATTCGACCAGATCCAAGGTGTCGACTATACTGATACGTATTCTTCAGTAGCCAACATCCACTCCATTTGCCTTACACTAGCTTTAGCAGCAGAGCACAATTTAAAACTCTACCACATTGACGTTTCTGCAGCGTACTTAAACGGCGAGCTAGACACCGTCATTTTCATGGAGCAACCAGAAGTTTTCAACAACGGCATTAAGGACAAGGTATGTTTATTAAAAAAGGCTTTATACGGTCTCAAACAATCCGGCCGTCAGTGGAACTCTAAATTAGATAAAACTTTAAAGAATCTCGCACTCAATCAGTCGTCATATGATAAGTGCATTTATTATAAAATTAAAATGAACACAATAACAATTATCACCGTTTACGTCGATGACCTGCTCTTGGCAACAAATAATACGGAAGAGTATTCATTGATTTTTGCCAAACTATCAAAGGAGTTTGACATCCGTGATTTGGCTGAGCCAAAGTTATGTGTTGGTCTGGAAATCATGCGGATCAATGGAGAGATAAGCATAAGGCAAATGGAATACATCAACAGCCTCATAGGATTCTACAATTTAACTGAAGCAAAGCCGTCACGCCTGCCTTCACAAGTCAAACTCAATATTCAGAAGGAGCCGACGATCAAGGGTGAGAGCGAAAAGGTGGACATTACAACATATCGTCAATTAGTGGGGCGTTTGCTTTACCTGTCAAACTTAAGCAGACCGGACATTTCGTATATAGTCAATGTCCTTTCTCAACATGTTGAAGATCCTAGACGCCAACATTGGAATGCAGCACTCAACGTTATAAGGTATCTGATCGGGACTAAAGCAGCAGCAATTGTATACAGGAAAACAGATCAACAACTTCAGGCGTTCTCGGACTCTAACTGGGCTGCAGATACCAATGATAGAAAATCACAATCCGGGTTCGTATTTCTCTACGCTGGCGGAGCGATCCATTGGGGTTCCCGAAAACAAAAAATAGTTGCCACATCTAGCACAGAGGCTGAATACATCGCTCTATCATCGGCGGCAAAGGATGCAGCATATTTTCGCAACATTCTACTCGAGCTTCAACTGCACGAAGGCCATGTCGATATGTTCTGCGACAACCAAAGTGCAAAGCATATTGCAACTGACCACTCAAACCAAGGAAGAACCAAACATATCGATGTCCGCTACCACTACATTCGTGATGCAGTCGCAGAAGGGATCATAAAGATTTGCTTTCTGAGTTCTGGAGAAATGATAGCTGATGCTTTTACAAAGCAATTACCGATCAAATCACATCTTAAACATTTCACTGAGATGGGTATGAGTTTTGAGTATTAATTTTTTATCTGTTTATTTAATGAATTAAAATGAATTGTGATTATTTTTTTTCAGAGCTTAAAATTAATGTTTAACTATTGATATTTAATTTTGAATTAGAAATATTTGTGAAGACATAAGCAGCGAATTGACAATTATGAATTTGAGTCGGGGTGTTGAGACCTCAAGTTATAATGAATTAATACCTTAAAAGTAAATGTCATGTTCGCAACTTCATGAATTGTCACTCTTCTTTTGTCTCTTTCTTTTAACGTCAAATTTGACTTGTAATCTTTCCTTTTGTTTCCTGCGTTCCTGATGAAAGGAAGTCCAAATAAATAATCTACAAAAGTTTTTGTAATCGCTCATTTATTTCAACAGAAATAATCCTCTTTTTACATCGTACTATCAGCAAAAATGAGGTTCCTTACTCCAGATGACACCATACATCCGAAGACCATTAAAAAACCACCTCCGCGCTTTATTGTGAAGTTTAGATTTTGCTGTTTATATTCTATATTTTTTGTTCGCCATATTTTTGGAGGTTTTCTTGCGCCAATAATCTGAAATCTAGTCTCGTCACTAAAAGGAATATTCCCCCAGAATGACAAGGTCTCATTTTAATATTTCTTGACAAGAAGTCTCAGTTTTTTTTTCAGAAATAAATGACTTTTTACAAGGGACTCTGCCATGTATATCCATTTCTATGGAGGGTCTGGTGAACAGTGCTCGCAAAAACGTTTACACCAGAAGATTGGGTAATGTTTTCAGCAATCTCCATTGCACTTACCTCTGAATTTATGGGAACTTCCTTTACAATAGCACTTTAATCTTCTACCGACGGTGTCTTTGGTCTTCCAGAATCGTCCGCGTTCCATTTCGTTGCGTTTACTTTTTTAAAAATTTATAACAAAATATCTAGTTGTAATTAAAAAGAAAATCGTTTTTATCACTCTCCCCACTTCCACTTCGATTAGCATCGCCTAAAAAGGTGACATCTTGAAGTCTTTGGTTTTTTGCGACTTCACCAAGGATCTTCTTGGCCGACCGGTATAGCCCAGCTTCCTCACATGTACCTAGTTGTACAAGTTAAATGTGCTTCCAACCATCGCTTATCAAGTTGTTCCACTGCTTCTTGACCTTTATATTTCGTGACGTTATCTGAATAGAAAGCCCACGGAGTCGCTCGGCATCCCATAAAATAACATATGCACGTATAAACAAGTCGGTCACGTAACGCGTTCGCACCACCTTTTCTCTGTTCACCTTCCCGCTGTCACTATCATGGGACCAAAACAATCCAACCTCACAGGAGTAAATGGCATTGAAAATGTTGAAAGGAGAGGGGAGCTATTCCGGAGATTTTGTTGACAACAGAACTGATGCCTTATCTTGTTGAGAACTTGCTACGCGATGTCTCCTTGGCCTAAGCAGCGAACGCTTTGTTGCAATGTCCATATAGTTTCGTTGCTGTCTATTTGTCCTCGCATTCGCAACAACCCATCAGCATCCACGTGCGGAGAACATTTGTACAATTCATTGGATTTGCTTTATTTCCCGTTTTTTTTTGGCAAAACAAAGAGATCGTCGTAATACACCTCACCAGAATTAGTTGGGCACATGTATACTTCCTCCCGTCTTAGATAGCTCTTTTTGCGTTATCGATGAAACGCTACGTCCATGCCATTGTTGACCGCAACCGCAACCATGAAGAAAACCTTTTGGGTTCGACCAAAGGGACTTAGATCTTCTTAAGTTTCAGAACCAACACGAACGAGCTACCCCGCCCATTGATAACGCAAATCACAGGACTTGTGAGCCAACACTCGGAAGGTAGAAACTTCGGCATCTTCTTCTTTGCTGGGTATCCATCGCCACTCCATTATATTTGAGCCTTTTTCATCGATCCAAGCATCACATGCTGGTTTTATTTTTTTGTATCTGCTCTCAACCAAGATAGAATGACGGCGAATCCGACCAAAAAAAGCCCTTTGTTCCAGCTTATACAGATGAACTCTTGTTATTGCCGCCGTCAATCTAACGCCTATGGTTGATGCTTGCAATTCCATACGTGGAAGCCGAGATGCCATTTTGGTTTAAGCTCCTAACATCGCGGTCTCCAAAAAAACCTAATATGCTAAAGAAGCCATTGCCGTTTCGCTCGCATCCACGAAGACATGCAGCTCAATAGAAATATCTTTTCTTGCAAAAAGTGCGCTTTGGCATGTAGGTATCTTAACGTACTGCACCTGATTAAGACTGCGCAGGTCAACGGTGGTGCTCCAAACCTCTTGCAAGATCACTTTTGATATTACCAAGGAATGGGCCAGGAAAGAATCAAATACATACACTTAAACTTTAAATTACTCACGCTTAGTTATTTACCTAAATCCAATCAGAATTTCCTTATGCATCTTCACAGAAAATGTGAAAATATCTGGTCCAATCTTCCACCACATTCAAAGAACCTTCGCTGTTTCATCACCGTGTGGTTGACGGATATTTCCTTGTCACGTCTGATCATCTCTCCCAGAGCTTCCGTGCCATGGTTTGAATTAAACAATGTACTATTATTGGTAATTTGGTGCGTCCTTTTTATTAAAAAACGTTTGATTAACTCGAAAAGTATTGGTGTTGGTCATTGGTCAGAAAGAAAAAAAACGGACGTGAAATTGATTTTAAGACTGCTATTACACACAGCATGGTTGAGATGCGCGGTTCTCGATGATTTTCTTGTGAAATGGCATTCCGTGTTGCGCTCGTTTTTACACGAAGATTTTTTGATGCGTTAGAGTTGCGCGCTCTTTTGACAGCTATCCTTTATTTTTAAATTGATATTCGCAGTTGAATGGCTAATTGATGAAATGATGATTTCAAAGAATGGAAAAAAAACAAAGATCTAGGATAAAACTATTGACATGTCCAGGGATCATTCAATTTTATTACAAATGCACTGAAAGTGTTAGATAAAGTATCTTTCTTAAATCCTTAGTGTTTACTTAAACTATCAATTGTATTTATTTACTTTGTTTTACGCCAAATTAAAAAAATATAGTCAATTTTTTGGCACCTAGACAGAGCAAATTTGTTGTGGATCCTGAGAGTAAGAAGGATAAATAAAGCATTCGAAAAATAAAGAAAAAGGAGATAAGGAAACGTCAAAAACATGCCCGTGCACAACCGGTCTAGGTTATTGCTGTTTCACATTCCTTCTCTTTTGCACTCCTTTGAATCTTGTAAAATGTGCTGTGTGTAATAGAGGTCTAACCAGTGCTTTTCTACTCAATCAAAAAATAAGCACAAATTATTCGCTAACAGAACTTTGTAGAGATCTTGAACAGGATTTTGAGGTTTTCAGTGAAAACGATGTACTCGCAAGTTTATTTATTGTTGAAAAATAATTTTACCCTGTTTCTTAAGAGCTCTTACACATTTAATTGTAAAAATTTATCGGCCTTTGCTGATCTTTGGAAGCTTCAGATTATCGTCCAATAAGCATCTTAGCAACCCTTAGGAAAGATACTTGCGAAGCAGATTGTTGCTCATCTAGACGAAACAAACTGCCCTCGCCCTTCCGCATTCAATCTGGCCTCAGACTCCACCATAGTCGTGCTGCAGCCATGGTTAAGATTCTAGACCACCTCAGGTTGGAACTCGACAGGTATTACTGTACTTCTTTATGCCTTCTGGACTTTTCCAAAGCTTTTGATAGAGCTACTCATGATGTCTTGTGTACAAGACTTCGTTTTTGATTTGATTTTAGCAGACGGGAAAGCTATTCAAAAAAATCGGTCTAAGCGAGCAGGAGTACCAACAAAATGTGAAATAATGGGGTTCTGTTTATTTTTCGTTTAAACACGCTGATAATTATTTTCCGATCCGAAAAATAGAGGTGTGCACTCTTAACTAGTTTCCTACAGTATTCTAAGGTTAATTCTTTGCAACTACATTCCCGTACCTAACAACTTGTCCGCAGCAAATGCAAAATACTTTTGTGTTATTTCGAAGCATAACTGTCAGCGATGGCCATGTTTAATATATTGGACAGTTAATTTCACGTGATGATATAACTTTTCTTTCCATTCTGTAGTGAAATCCCCTCAGTGGCATTTCATTTCGCTGCAACGGTTTCGACCTTCTCGAAAAAACAAACAGAAAAATGGAATTCGTTGATATTTTCGCTTTTAACAGGGTAGTACAGTTTTGTAGTGCTGAACTATTACGGCTTACCTTTTATCCCAGAAAAGCTCTGTCTGCTGAGTCTCTGTTTGAGTTGTCCTTCAAGAAGATGTAAAAGGTTCATGTTCTGCTTATGACTGTTGCTCCATTATTATATCTATAAGGCTGCTGGGCCATCGTACGAGTTAGCGATGACATTCATCGAAACGTGGATTGAAGTAGATATGGCACGATGGCGATGGCAACGGCAACATGCTGCAACAAGAATTAATCTGCAAAATGCAGATTTTGTCTCGACGTTACAAAACTTCGTTAACACTGCTTCGGCAGGTTGGCGTCGGTAAATATTTAAAGACTGTATTTTTATTGTCCTTGTCCTACCCTCGGTGATACGACTGATAACGTCCTTTCTTCAATGTCTCACGCTTGCAGGCAGTTATTCAATAAGAGCCACCATTAAAAACCATAAGATAACGAAATGAACCTGTAATTATACACCCAACTCTCTTTTTACACGGTTTCTTTTTACACGTATTTGAAGTTACACGGTTGAAAAAAACAAATGTTTTTGTAAATTTTTTTTAATCTAGTTTTCAAAATCACTGTCTTGTAACTATGTTTGTTTTTGCCACACTTGGCACAACTGCTGAAATGAATATGCACAGTAGTATCTGGGAAATCCCCTTATTCGATAACTCTTACCTACACATTTTGTTCTCATGATATTTATATAAAATATTGCATAATTAAAGTGTTCAAATTATTATTAGCAATATTTTATCAATTGTTCGTGCTATCAAAAAGATTTGAACATTTCTGACCTTAATAAGTGAAAAAAGGTATTTTATATTATCTATAAATTTTTAGTTAAGTTTTAAAAATAAAATTTTTGCCCTAAGTAACAGTTAACAAAATGTCCAAAATTTCAAAGATTCGTAAAAGGCAAACCATTTTTTTGGAATGGCAAGAGGTGAAGGTTCAACATCTGTGGGCAAGGATTTTGGCTTAAAGGAAGCTACTATCAGGACCATTAAGAAAACTGAGAATGAAATACGGAAATCTGTCATCAGTTCATCAAAACATAGTTCCAAAACATCGTCATACATTAGAGATGAAGTGTTAGTAAAAATGCAAAAATGTGTAGTTTTGGATTGTGGAATTATTGTAAAAAAGAATACCTGTAGATGGAAATATTATAAAGCAGAAGTCACTACGAATTTATAAGCAACTGCAGATATCGGAGCCATCAACAAGTCTTCAAGATAAGAGAAAGGAATTTTCTGCTAGTGATGGATGGCTAACAGGATTTCTTAAAAGAAACGCATTTCAAATTAAAGGAGAAATCGCATCAGCAGTTGAAAAGCCAGCTAAAACCATTCCAGCAAAACTAGCCAAAATAATTGAAGATGGGGGCTATGTCCCCAACTAAATTTTCAATGCCGATGAAACGGGTTTGTTCTGCAAAAAAATGCCTTCCAGAACTTTTATAGCAAAATCCGAAAAAAATTGCTAGTGGTTTTAAACTTGTTAAAGATTGGGTAACATTTTTATTGTGTAGCAACGCTTCTGGTGGCAAAATTTTAAAGTCTCTTTTAATTAACCGATCATTATGGCCAGGTGCTTTGAGAGGAAAAAACATTCAAGAGTTGCCGGTTCATTGGAGGGCGAATAAAAAGGCCTAGATGACAGCGGGTCTATTTACGGAATGGTTTGAAAAATGCTTTGAAGTTAAAATACATATAGAAAAGCAATGTCTTGATTTTAATGTGCTTTTGCTCATAGATAATCCAAATGTTCAAGTAATATTTTTGCCACCTAATACTTCCTTGATTCAACCATTAGATCAGTGTTTAATTGCTACGTTTAAGCTTTATTATATTCAACGAGCATTCCAACATATTTTAGATGCAGTAGAGAAGGACAACCTTACGATCGTTGATGCATGGAAAAAATATTCTATTTTGGATTCCATTACATATGCTTCAATGGCCAAAGAAAAGTTAAGGGTATCAACATTAAATTCCTGATGGAAAGCACTTTGGCCAGAATGCGCCAAGAGTGGTACCTCAGTGCTCCGAGCATCGATGGAGGCTTCTGAAATTATAGCCTTGGCACACGAAATCGGAGGAGAAGGATTTGAGGACCTACAAATTGAAGTTGTCGACGAATTAATGATAGATAAACCTCTAGATGAAGATTGTCTGATTGAATTAATAACAGATGACGGCAAAACTGTGAACCATAATAGCTATAACGACGAGGAGACCGAAATATGTCAACTAACTGCTAGTTTAATTGATGACGGTCTAACATTTGGTAAAAGTATGGTGAATCATTTCTTAAAAAATGATCCTAATATGGAACGTGCCCTGAAATTCGAACGAGATATAAATAATTGTATTGCTGGATATAAAGAGTTGTATAAAGAACTTAAAAAAAAAGTTCAACTTTCTATAAAAGATTTTTTAATAAAAAAGTCGACGGCGCAAGACCTTTCGGAAAGTAGCCGGACAGTTCAAAACTCTATTACCGGACGAAAGTCACCATTGGGTAATTTAATGGATATCTCCAGTGATGATACCGACTTTAGTCCAGTTCGTCGCAAAAAATTGCGCTTGTTATCAAGTAGCGACAAATAATTATGTAGCTGTGTAAATATTTTTTCTTTATTTTTATTCTAATTATGCTGTCCTTAATTCTGGACTAACATATTTCTTTTGTTTTTTGCTTGCTCTACCAATTTTTCACCTGTATGAATTATGTATTTTAAGTTTTAATGCTCAATATGCCATATGAACATACAATTTGTATGCATATCTGAAATTTTATAGTTTTCAACATTTTTTAAACGGATTTCTGAGGAACGTATCTACTGTGTAAAAAAGGAGTTGTATATGGTAAGCTATCCAGTTAACAACGAGAGAGATATGCCTTAAGAATTAAAAGTGATTTCAGGTTGTGACTATTGAAAAAACAATCAAACTTAAAATTTGATAGTTATTGTATGGAGGACTTAAAATATTTAACAAAGTCCATCATGAAATGAAAAATAAAATAAGACTGTTATGTCTTGCAAATATTTAATGATTTTACCACATTTTGAATACTGCTCATCCATTTTATATCTTTGTACGGATGTCATGTTATTTAAACTTCAGCTTATTCAATAGAGCAATGAGGTTCATATTGAAATGCAATGGATATACCCCAATTTCATCTATGTTAGACAAGTTCTTATGGTTGACTGTAAAGCAAGGAGTTGATGTAAATTTTTAAAACTGGGCACGAGTTAGTACCAAAATAACTTATAAAATACCTAAATATATAAATAATAGGACTACCGTTTGAAAATGTTTTTTTTTTGTTTCTTTTTTTTTTTTTTTAAATCAATGCTTTATTCAGGAAAAATAGATATAAATTCAATATTCAAAGTATTGCCCATCGCTAGACACACATTTTTCCCATTTTTCTGGCAATTCATGGTTGCCCGTTCTGAAAAATTCGACCGGTTTGGCCGCAATCCACGAATCGATCCATCGGAAGTGCTGATCAGCCAGGCCATGTTGCATCGATCGGATGAGATAGTAATCGGATGGCGCAAGGTCTGGACTATACGGCGGGTGAGGTAGGACATCCCATTTGAACGTTTCAAGGTAAGTTTTGACGACATTTGCAACATTTGGCCGAGCATTGTCATGTTGCAAAAAAACTTTATTGCTCGGCTCAAACGCATCAACTGTCGTCGATAGACCTCGCCTGTGATTGTTTCATTCGGTTTTAGCAGCTCATAATACACAACACCCTTCTGGTCCCACCAAATGCATAGCATAACCTTCAGGCCATGAATATTCCGAACGGCCGTATATTTGGATTTTCGTAATGTACCCATTTTTCATCACCAGTGACGATTCGATGCAAAAAAGACTTCTTTTTGTGGCGTTAAAGCAGAATTTCAGACATGCAGAATCGGCTTTCGACGTTTCGTGGCTTCAATTCATACGGCACCCAATTTCCTACCTTTCGGATCATTCCCATTGCTTTCAAACGATCGAAAATGGTTTGCTGAGCGACGCCAAGTGATTTTGCAAGTTCTTCTTGCGTTTGTGACGGATCTTGATCGAGCAATGCCTCCAATTCATGGTCTTCAAACTTTTTCACCTGGCCGGGGCGTTCTTTGTCTTTGGTGTGAAAATCACCATCTTTGAACCGCTTAAACCACCGCTGACACATTCTTACGACTATATATAGCTTCGGTAAGCAATCGATGCGCTTCGGTTGCTTTTTTCTTTAAATGAAAGAAGCACATTAAAACTTCCCGCAAATGTTGTTTTGATGGCACGAATGTAGACATTTTACGGCTTTACAAAAACTTGCGTGATTTCACTAATGACCAATAACCTAGACTGAAATAATGACAATGACATGAAGTTTCTGATGTGACAGCTGTCATGGTCAAAATTCGCCTCAGGGTAATACATTTGAATTTGTCTGCAATAACGAAATTTTCAACCGGTAGTCCTATTATATAATATATATATATATATTAGTTGTGAGAACATGATTTTTAATATAACTATATGTTAAAACGTGATTCAACCGCCAAATATATAAATCAATTTCAAATTCTTATATCAGCCAAATCAATGACAAAATAAAAAACACCCTGTTAATAAGCTTCAAAGTGTTACCGACCGCAATGACGTAGCCATGGCAAATATCGTGTGTGTTTAGCAGTACTAAAAAAGGTTAATACTTGGTTACATTTCATCCATCATCTGTCATACACAAAGCAAAATGGCGTTGTCAGAGATGGGTGTGTGACGATTTACTTATTCAAAAGATCAGGGTAGAAAATTTATCATCTTGGCTGTCGAAAAATTTGCAATAAAACTTTCCAAAGACATTTGTTTTAGGTTTCCTGTTTTAGTGACTATGATTTGCTTACCCAAAGTTCAAAATATTGTGTGTAAAAGTGTTTTTTTTTCGAACGTAACTTTAACATAAGTCATGTTTTAGCTTAAACCCTGGTTTTTATCTATTTCTCCGTCAGGGTACATTTTTCATTAGATATTTTTTTCTTACTAAATAATTCTTTGACGATTAATATCAATTCCCTAAAAAAAAATTGTTGAAAAGTGTTAAATGAAGTATTTTGTTGAGTTTTTTTTTTGTTATGTTGACCTTACGAAAATTGCTTTCTGGGTGCCATTAATAAATTAATGAGGAGTTAAGAAAAGAATAATGTTAAGTGCAATTTTTCGCTTCTAAATTTCATGTTTTCGGAATAGACTATCGCAGATATATTGGAATAAAGTGAAACAAAAAACTTGCGTGTTTTTTTTTTTTTTAAAGAAAAAAGGTGTGTTTTGGTTCATGTGATATATTCAATGTAATACCACTGCAAGTAAATCTGAAGGATTTGGCTACTGTTCAGGGGTAAACGGACTCAGCAGAAATCCTCAATAGCTCAATATAATAAAAAATAAAATACCAACAACAATGATAACAGAACGTAAGTACATACCTATGCATGAAAATTGAGGTCATTGAATTTCCTCTTAAAATCATACTGTATTTTTTTGTATACTTTATTATGTATATTCAATGATTGGATGTGGAAAGAACTAGGTCACAGATGATCAAGAAAATGTTGAGATTCGCACTGGTCTCGTATACTCCTTGCAGTTTTGATAATACTATATATATATTTTTGAAAATTCGACTTGTATGTAATTGTATTAAGAAAAAAAATTATAAAAGGTATCTGTCTACTGAACACATTACATATGATATCAAAAATGCTTATCTATTTATTTTTAAAAGACAATAAATGGGGTTTATTGTTGGTTTGATCAAAGAAGCGTAATGATTGGAGTATTTACCCTTATATCGGATTTGAACAATCACAAATCGGATATGATTGATTGATTTTTATTCAAATAAAAAACAATGTTACATTAGTTTCAATAATATTCAGTCTAATAAATAATTTTGTACAAATCTGGTAAACTTTACCAGGATATCTGTAGTCAATATCAATTCAAGTTTGCAACATGTGTTGTTAATAAATTTTGGTAAAGGGTTGCACTTCATGAGAAAGGCAAAATTTGTCACATGTTTATTGGAAGGAATGTAAAGTTTGCCATGGGATTTTGAAAAAGTATTGTCGTCAGTCATCCAAGAATCACGATCAAAATCAATGTTAAATATAATATTTTCTGTCACGTTTAGGCTCAGTTGGAGGAAATATATCACTCTAGAGGACTTACGGGAAAAGCTTCGCCTCGCAAAAAGTTGGTGTTCACCAGTGAATGAAGCCCACTTAAATACTTTCTTTTGTACTATTGAAAAGTTGCATTACGCATCTGAAATGCTACTTTCTTTTGTACTATTGAAAAGTTGCATTACGCATCTGAAATGCACCTTATTTCAGACGTGTAATTGAAGCAAAAGGCAATCAACCGAAACTGGCCTTTAAAATAAAAGGCAGAAAGCTGGATAAATTAAGTACACATTTTCCTCAAACAAGGAAATAAGACTGCAGATTGCTGCAGCTAAAGCAAGCTTATTTCAGCGAAACATGGAACGCTTAAGAAAATAGCTTTTTAGCCTTTGCATTCAATTCTATAGCAAGGAAATCTGTCCTTGTATTGAGAAATTAAACAGTGATTTAAAAGCAATAAGCGAGTGGTTTAAAAGAAATCAGCCAGTCTCGAATATTAAAAGGACCAAAAGCATGATAATAGTAAATAACATATCGCGAACACCTCCTATCATTAAAGAAAACAACGAAATTGAGGTTCTTAATAAAATTAATTACCTTGGCATTATGTTGGACAATAAATTAAACTTCAGTGAACACATAAACTATATTTGTAATAAGATTTCTCAAAAAGTTGGAGTGTTATGAAGAATAAACAATCTATCAACGCAGATCGCAGTCAAAGTTTATAGTGTCATCTTTAAGTCCCATTTTGAATGCTGTGGAAGTGTATTATTTATGTGCTCCCAAATCCAAAAAGGCAGGCTGCATGTTATACGTCTTATTCTTAAGTGCGATAGATACACGGCAATAGCGCACATGCTCAGGGAACTCAACTCGTTAAGCAAAAACCAAACACTGTTGATGAACACTGTAATATTTGTATTCAAATTAAGGTATGGTGTGCATCCACAATATCGACAAAATACGTTTCATACGGAACCTCATCGTATAATCAAAAGGTCGGGAACTTCAAGAGGTCAACAAAAAATTAACTTCAAGGGTTTCAAAGCATTTAACAACTTGCCACCTGATTTAAAAAATGAATATATTTGAGTATTTAAAAGTTAATTCAAATAAGAATTAGAATAAAATGTAAAGAAAAAGTTGATACAACTGTTAATAATAGATTTGAGATTTAACTTTAAAAAAATATGTTAAAATAGTTATTTACAGCTAAATAAGGACTAACTTACTAAGTACAAGTTAGTCCGCCATTGCCTTGGCTTGTGCTTTTAAATTAACAAAGCAAAAGTGACCAATTAGCAGTATAAAGGGCAGCTCATATTGTTGTGGGCGGCACTGTCCTTTCAGTGTAAGAAAAATATTACTGCAACAAAAAAAAAAACATTAAACCTCTCTGTTCCATAGTGAAATCTGATATTAATCTCTAAGGCAGCACTTCCTGTTTAACAAAATTAAGTAATTGTAAGGAACTTGAAAGGTGAGCATGTTGGAGGAGAGTGAATTGCAAGAGTAGCAAGAACAATTCAATCTCCTTTATAAAATCTAACATCGCAACAAATTAAATTAACCGCATGAATTTCAAAACAGAGGTATGCGGAGCATTCTATAATGCAACAGATACACGCCAATAAGAGTGATGCTGGATGCTCTAAAATGGCTAAACATACGGCAAAAAATGGAGTTAAATGCATTAATTGCTGTGTACAAAATAAAACACGTAGAAGGGCCTAATTTTATTAATGGAGAAATCAGGAGAGTGCAGGAAGTACAACCATACCAGCTGCGTAATGAGGAAGACTTTAGAGTTGGTCTCCAGAGGACGACGAGGTGCCAAAATACATTTTTATATAAAGGGCTTATTTTATTCAATTCTCTGCCTTATAACATTAATTTTATATCTTTCAAACAGAAATGGGTAGAATTGGGCAAAAGCAAACCTATTAAATTAATAATTTTTTTTGTATTTTTCGTAAATCCAAAGAATAGATTTAAAATATTATTTATGAAAATGTACTTAACATTAATCTTTGTGATAAACTTAGAAATTAAAAGAAAATATTTAATATTAAAATAATTGTAATAATGAATTGTAAATATGAAGATTGAATTTTATTTTTATATTTCAAATTTATCTACAATTGGTGTTATAAAAAGTATTTACAAACACTTATAAAAAACTTCTATTACTACTACTACTACTAAAACAAAAATTACTTCCGAAGAAATCGCAGTAGCTTGTCATTGCTACTTAAAGAACCATACTAAGTTGAGATCGCGTCTGTTATATATGTTATTTAGTTTAGTTTACTTTATTTATTATAGATGATGGTTTTTTACAAGAAGCAAACATGGCATATGTCCTGGTCTTGAAATGCGATGTCTATCATCTAAGTTATATTTCGCTGATGGTAGTATCAAAAGGAAATAGGCTTACTTCGTAGTGAGGGATTGACCTCGGCATACAGTTGTTGGCTTTCTAAAAATGTTGCTTTACTTGGTAGAGAAAAAGTACTCATATCCTCATGGATTTCTCTGCTTAATTAAATATGTATTTGATCTGTACGAAGACCATATTTTAATGATAAAAGCTGAGCAAATTGTAGAAGCAAAACAAGGAAATCATGTTTGTTCTTTAAAAAAGACTTTGTATGGAGTGAAGCAATCATGATGAAATCGTTTTTAGAGTTGAAACATGAGCTTTTAGTAAATGCATTGCGACCTTTGAATACTGAAATATTTTAATATTCTGAACTCTTATGAATGTATCATAAGAGCAAACAAGAAAGAGGCCAGTTAAATCTGTAATCTAAAGACGAAACATCTTGGAAAAGTGTTTTATGCAGATTAAGCACAAAAGCCATAAAGGGACCAGAATCCTAATGTTCTTAGACAGCCAAGCAGCGCTCAAGGCATTAATGGAATCAAAATGTGTCAAAGGATGCTACGACGACGTCATCTTGGAATCGAAGGTAATGAAATTGCGGACGAACTAGCCAGGTCTGGTTCAAAAACCGCGTTCAATGGTCTTTTCTGTGGCGTAAGCTTGACTACAGCCACAGGTCCGACCTGTGTAAAGCAAGCTGCGCATTGCCGGCTGGATAATATATAATTACTTTTCAATTCCTTCTCATAAAGAGAAAGTTCGGGAGCTTGCTCTCAGGCCATTACAGCTTGAGATCACATATAACCAAACTAGGCCTCAGTACAACCACCGATTGCCGACTCTGTTTGGAAGACGACGAAAGGACTATACACATTCTTTGTGAATGTCCAGCTAAGAAGGCGTATCTTCCTCAAAGAGATATGCTATCCATTGTACATTAGACAATCCAATACTTTAGAAATTCTGACTTTCATCAGAAGAATGGAATGTCTGTTAGTCTAAACAAACTTCCCAAGAAAAAAAAAAATACATAAGAGTTTTTTTTATGGTACAAATCACCACCGATACACTGTCAGGTTTGGGCTTGAAGACATACACACAAGCAGAATTGAGTGTTTTTTCGTTCAAGGTTCAAGGTTAGCAACAAAATACATATAGTGATAGTTCCTGTGTCCATTGACTTCTCGGTTTCTTGTGCGAGCATGCAGAGACACCTTTATGAAAGAAGAATTAACGCGCTTAAAAAAATGAATCCTCATTTTCTTAATTAATGTTGAAATGGAATGCTAGAAATCAGAAACCTACAAAATAAATTATTTTTATTTGTTAACGTCGTAACGTTAGTAAACAAAAAAAAAAAGCCCGATGAGCTCGTCAACCGTTCGTTATATTTTTTATTTAATTTAAATATTATTGCAATATTCCCGATCTTTTGCTTCCCTGTCTAACTTGAGAATGACTCAGTTTGGTTCTCTACAATTCGCTGCGAAAAATTGCCAGAATTACTATTATATTATATCAGCATTCATAATGACCTTTATTTTAAGAGTACCAAGATTAACGCCATACAGGAGTTAGTCAACCAATTCGTCTAGACAAATAATAAACATTAGCAAGTTCAGATAACATCCCTCTCTCAGACAACGAGATATGTTTATTATTCTGGATATTTCACTTGTAGCTCAGATATAAGCTGGCGACAGCTAATTCAGATATATTACAGCTTCCTATCCAGCATATACATAGTTTCCTGTTGCTCGCAGTTCTTTTCCTGGATTTAAAAAAAAATAAACGGGATTACCGGTTATTATAACCATATTACTAATATTTGTGTTAAGACATTGCGCTACTTTGAAGAAAGTGGAACTGTTTTTAGAACTTGACCAAAAATTTCACTCCTTACTACTCCATTTCTATATACAGTGTTGTTCGAAACCTAAGCAACTTTTTTCGTCTGCATTATTTGAATTCGAATATTTATGTATTTATTATTTTTGACAAACATAATATAGCTTTATTTTATTGCATTAAATTTTGCAAGATCACATTTGACCTTAGACAAGTGGAAGACCGTTCTATTTAGTGATGAATCAAAGTTCAACCTGGTTAACTCTGATGGTAAATGTCACGTTCGTAGAAGAAAGGGTCAAAGGCTGAATCCCCGATATTGGAAAGACACAGTTAAGCATGGAGCGGGAAGTGTAATGGTGTAGACTTGCTTCTCAGCGAATGGAGTTGGACCTTTTCATCAAATCAACACCATAATGGATAGATTTGTCTACAGAGACATATTAAATGACCAAATGCTACCATATGCCGAATGGGAAATGCCACTTTGATGGGTGTTTCAACATGACAATGACCCAAAACATTCATCTAAGCTGGTAAAAGAGTGGCTGTCAGCCAATGGGATTCAAGTTTTGGAATGGCCCCCTCAATCCCCCGACTTGAATCCCATTGAAAATCTCTTCGGCATCTTAAAGCGTAGAGTTGGGACCCAATGCTTCAAAAATAAAGATGAGCTCATGACGTGTTTGAAAACAGAATGGAAATTAATACCAATGTCCATAATAAAAAATCTTATTGAATCTATGCCTCGTAGATGTGCGGAGGTAATAAAAAATAAAGGTTACTATACAAAATATTAAAAGTTGCTTAGGTTTCGAACAGCTGCATTTTGAGATGCATTATGTTTTTTATATTTTATTTACTTTGAATGAACTGATTTTTGATTTTTGTTTTTACTCAGCACATACAAGTAGTTAATGCAATCAAATAAAGCTATATTATGTTTGTCAAAAATAATAAATATATAAATATTCGAATCCGAATAATGCAGACGAAAAAATTGCTTAGGTTTCGAACAATACTGTATATGCAACTCTATTAATGAATAAGTTTCAGGTATTAAATTAATCGTATTTAAGTATAGGCTGGTAAGGTACCAATACAGTTCCTTGGGAGTCGTAGCCATTGATGATCCTTGTGAGCCTCCTAAATTCTGCCGAGTCTCTGTACAGACTTAGAGCCATCAGTAATATAATGAAAGGAACCTATCGAGGGTTATTAATTTTTCACGCGAAGCTCACAATCGTTACTTTGTTTCGGAATCATTTTTGTTTTATTTATTTCTTTTATAAATATCGATAAAATCTTATACTTAGCTCAATCTTTGAAAACACTCTTTGGACTTAAATGGGAGTCGTAGGCGCATTTTCCACAAATCTGATTTCATTCGTTAATTGACATTAATTGACATTCATCCAGCATAGAATTTACTGTGGTAAATACTGCATCAAAAAATCACAATTATTACAATTTTATTATTCACCTCTTCGTATTTTTCCATCTGTTCTTGCATATAAACTCAAAGTTTCAAATCGTTCCTTCCGTATTGCAACGTTGATCAGTGCACCAAACATTGTATGCGCATTGTCGTTTGCTTAATGTCACGCGCGGTCGGTCCATATAAAGCGCATTCCTGGGCCAGATCCGCCCGGACCTTTGTTTAGAATTCCTAGCCTTTCATTTATAATCTATGGTTTGTTCAATTTATTTTCAACATCTTACTTTTATATATCAGATGATTGACCACTGGTACGGCTGCGCAGCTCCCACTCGTCTGACGTGGCTTGTTAAATATCCTGGTTCAGCACTATATTCGAATTTAAAAACGGCCAATAATGTGTTGTACTGTAAAATTTGCTTGACGATCAACCATTTAAGTGCTACTAACAACGAATTTATTGGGGAAAATCGATGGCATCTCAGGATGCTCTACGTGGCCTTGTTTTGTTGTTTCTGAAGCCTTTTTTCTATTTGTTACCATCATTCATATTGATGTCCATTTTTTGCTGCTTCGTCTTTGAAACTTGCTGATGAACCGTTGAATGCCCGTTGTGCTCTTCCAATAATGTCAAAATTGTCATAGAAGTTTAGTTATCGAAGATCCCTCTAATTCAAGGATGCAATTATGCATTACTAATTAAATCTTTTTTTGTCATGCACTGCCTCAAAATCGGTGAGCAGTTGGCGGTGGTCGATTTGGATTCAGAGCAAGGCAAAAAATAACCTAAATACAAGGTTCGTTCATATAAAGGTTTATCCCTCTGTAATTTACGCAGTTAACAGACTCTCCCCTTTTAAAAATCGTGAATATTGAGACTCCATTCATCGGGTATGCCTTCATTCGGCCATTCTTTAGAAATGATTTGGTGTTTGATCCTGGCAAGGTCTTTTATTGTTCAAGGAATGCATAACTTGAATGATTTGTGAAGTGTGAAGAACATGCATAATTCATTTAACGCTTTACTTTACACAATAAAAAAATGTGTATGTTTATGTACATTACATACAAATATCATATTTTCCAGAAGTGTTTTTTTTTTAATAAAGAAATAAAATCATACTTTTTTCTTTTCCAGATGGCCATATTTTGACACAGAAACAACAAAATATACCGCCGTGGTACAACGAGAAGTGAAGTTTTGGAAATCTTGACGCTAGTGTATTTAAATACACACAACGTCTAACTTAATTAGGAACAGTTACTAAACGAGAAAAGAGTTCCAAAAATTTGAAATTTTTGAGATACTGAACTTCGTCATATTGCTTTAAAAGAAAAGACAAAATGTCTGTTGCCGAAGTGGGATCTGCGAATGCAACTGGAGGCGTTGCGGGAGGTCGAATGACACACTCACTAAGTACTCCATCCGGAGTTGATGGAACGACTTCAACTCCTAGGCATCGTGGAGGCAAAAAACTAGCACTGAGAATTCAAATGCTTGATGACTCTGTCACTATGTTTCAAGTTCAAGTAAGTTTATAGATTTAAAAAATAGTAATCTCAAGGGTCAAATTGTATGCTAGGTATTGTTAAATTTTTAAAACATCACTTGTAAGTCCATTAATCTGAAACCTGATATACCTAATTCCGATATCTTATTTACAGTTTTTCGTTTCGATATTTTATTAATAAACATTCTAGCAACAATAATATTTAGTTTTGATATTATTAATAATATATTTTTAAATGTTGTTCTGACGAATTTAAGTTCATTGGGTTATTTATTATGTAGTTTGATACCATTATATCTTTATTTATGTTATGTGCGAACTTAGTTCTAACTAGAGGAAGTCTAAAATCTTGTCTGTGTCTTACAATATATATATGTATATCACTAACGTATGTAAATTAGTGACCGACCGTACATTCGGTTTAGTTTTCGGTCAGATTCAGCAAAGAAATTGATTTCGGCAAAAAATCGGCCGAAACTCAGTCTTCCCCAAGGCGCACAGTAATTTGGCCCATTGTGATACCGCGAGGGTTATGTGGATTAACATTTCTACCTATATTGGGGAGTAAGTGAGTATTGAGAGGTTTTCCTCCCTGATGGTGAAGAAGGAGAAGGTGGAAAGAACTAGTTTGCTTTTCACTGAGCTGAGCGAGGTCTTTTGGGTTTGCTTTAGCAAGTTGGGGCAAAGCTGTGAAGAAATGAAAACATAGCTTTCTATGTCTTGATATTGCTATGGCCGGACATTCATTGAGGAGATTTAGTAGCTTTCTGGTTCTCTATTTGTTAAGGAGGTTCCAGGTTTACCTGGTGATGTTGCAAGATGGTTGATGTATTATTTTTTATGCTTAGTTTGACCGCAGCTAATGGTATGTCAATATATTGTGAGGTGCATCTGTGAGGGTGCATTGTACCTTCACAGGCAAGCTCATCTGCTCTGCAGTTTCCGTGGATTTCCCTATGTCCTGGAACCCCGTAAAGGTGAACCTGAAAAAAGGCCGCTATCTCCTTAAGGGATACGCGGCATTCTTTGACAAGCTTAGATGTAGATTTTATGGCAGCTTGGCTGTCGGTCGAAGTGAATATTTCCAAAAATGTAACTGTATAACAGCGATTTCGCGGTCGTGGTAAAACATGGAAGGAGAGTTCTAGACTAAGATTACTCAAAAAGATAAACTTCCACTTTTCGTTCGAGTTCTGACCCATCGTTTGTTATCGTGATGGAGCCGGTCGATATAGGAAAAATTGTTTTTGAGAGTATTATGTCTACAACTATTGGAAGGGTAGATTTCCAAAGATTGAGGACTCATCAAAATCAACTCTGGTGCATGCCGAGATTGCATTGAGTCCTACGCCCCCAAACTTTGTTGTTTGACTAGCACGGTTAACTTCGCGTGAAGTTTCGAATCTATTATAATTCGTAAATACTTGATTTCACTTACTTTATCCAACATTGCACCAACGAAAATAACTTTTCTGTCGGATTCACCGGTTCACGGCTTCAAACGCTCAACGATTTATAAAAACAGCTACTAAGCAGTCTTCCAATCATCAACAACTAGGTTTAGGAGAGATTCGCAGTACTCGGAAAAAGGTTCATTATCTTCCATATATTTTTGAAGCTTCATTTGTACAATTTTCTCCAATATTTTGGCTTCATCGGGTAGCATGTTGTCTGGACGGAAATCCTCAGGGCTTTTAGTGTCCTTTATTTTTGCGACTGCAACAACATTGAATTCTTTCCAGCAATCCGGGAAGACACCTTTGGATAGTGACTCATTTATTATTTTGCACAATACAGGACCAATGACGAGGAAGGAATCAATCAACATACTAACACTTAACCTTTTATATTTTTCAGATCTCGTACGGAAATATTTCCAAACTTAAAGGTTTTGCACGTTTCCTCAATATAGTTAGTGTGAACAAATTGGTATTTATACGAATCACACTATTGATAAAGAAAATATTAAAATAATATCCAAAAGTGATACAGTCTTCTACAAATCCTTTATTGGACTTTCAACACAACGGACTATATCGCCACATTTCTGATCCTTTGCAGACCTTCCATCGTCGAACATAATTATTTTAGTTTTTTTTTATCGCGGATTAAAATGCGTTACGCGGGTTTCTATATTCTGACCATGCATTTTCTGAGTTCGTCCACAACGGCAAATTATATTTGTTTACTTTTTCTTTTCGCATAACTTTGAGATCATTATCAAACCGCTCTATTATTCATATACTTGACTATTCAATGTCTTTCCAATTTTTTTAGTAAAAATCTGTGGGCTTAAAATATTCATATAAAATTATTTCCGGTTTAGGGTGAGTTTTATGGTCAGTTAATGACGTTTGGAGTTTTTTTCATTCATGCTGAACGGCAGTACGTACATACTATATACTACTGTGTCCAAAAAATAAGGTGACATATGAATTTAAACTGCGCGCGTCGAAGGATTTGGAAATTTTTCTTTCTTTTTAGGTTGGTTGTACTGTCAGTGACATCTATGTGAAATTTCATGTCAAAATATATTCATAGTGTTTGAGATACGCGTCGTTTTGTGAGCTGCTAAAAGTGAGTTTTTCGTTTTTTGCGATATCGAAATTTATTGAGCAAAGAATTTGCATTAAATTTTGTTTGCGGAATCAATTTTCTGCTGCGGATACGTTGAGGATGGTGCAGAAAGCCTTTGATGATGAGGCTATGTCTAAAAAAAATGTTTACAAGTGGTATAGTGATTTCCAAGCCGGCCGTGAACGTGTCGAAGACGAAGAGCGTTCTGGGCGACCATCAACCTCAACCGATGAAGCTCACGTCCAACAAATCAAAGATTTGGTGTTGAAAAACCATCGATTAACGATTAGAGACCTTGCTGATGAAGTTGGCTTATCGAAAGGCTCAGTCAATACCATTTTGAAGGATGCTTTGGGCCTCAAACGCGTCAAATCTCGACTGGTACCGAAAACATTGAATTTTTTGGAAAAAAGGCGTCGCGTTGAAGTGTGTGAAACAATGCTTTCCGACTACCAGGATGTCATGAAACGCATTATAACTGGCGATGAGACTTGGATCTATGCTAACGACCCCGAAACAACCGATCAATCGAGCGAATATCGTGCCCGAAGGAGCCGAGACCAAAAAAACCGCGCCAAAGTCGCTCAAAAATCAAGGTCATGTTGACTGTTTTCTTCGATTTTCGTGGTGTTGTGCTTTATGAATTCCTTCCAACCGGCCAAACAGTCAACAAGGAATATTATTTGAACGTTATGCGTCGTTTGCGTAACGCTATCCGCCTAAAAAGGCCGGAATTGTGGAAAGACAATTCTTGGTTTTTACACCACGATAATGCACCATCCCATACCGCACTCGTAATTCGTGATCATTTCGCCAAAAACTCAACCCATATCGTTCCGCAACCACCGTATTCACCTGATCTGGCGCCGTGCGACTTCTGGCTGTTCAACAAGCTCAAAAGGCCGCTCCGGGGACATCGTTTTGATACGATAGAGGAGATTCAAGCCGCAGCGAAGACGGAACTGAAGGCCATCCCGGAAAGTGACTACAACCAGTGTTTCAAAGATTGGAAAATCCGTTGGCATAAGTGCATTGCATCGGGAGGGGATTACTTTGAAGGGAATGAAATTGATTTGGAAGAATAAATAAAGAATTTTCAAAATAAATACAATGTCACCTTATTTTTTGGACACAGTAGTATGTTAACAATGGGTCGTATTAATAAAAACTTTCTTTGCTTTGAAGCAATTGCTTACGAGACAAAGCTAAGTTAGTTCTCAAACCATGGAACAAAAATCAAATCCATTTTCTGTACACCCAAAATAATGAAGTAAAACAGAAATTAGAAAATAATTCCATTTAAATTAAAATCCATCTCATATGCATTGTACGTGTTTAATATTTCTCAAGTTCAGACAAGAAAATTTAAAAATCGATTAATAAAATGCCCTAGACTGCCGAGTCCAGCTGGTACCTAGTACTAGCATATACCGGGTACACAAATTTAGTAGAATAGTGCGTTGGTTCTTGGTGAAGAAATCACTAAAACCAGTACTAGCGCCAGTACTCGGTGAAGAAACTGGGCGTTAATGTATTGCAATGCAATTAATGGTTTCTGCATCTGTTGTGGTATTGGAAACATGATTCATTTAAATTTGAAATCTTATATCTTATAACTAATTTTTTTTTTGAAGAGTCTGTCAATATCGCATCCTAAACTTCATTGGAGATTCCATCTTTCTATTGGGAAATAAAGTACCGTGTCCGATTGGCGGATAAATACGAACTTTCTTTAACAATCCTTACCAATCCAATCCACGTGTTATTTCTTTCAGTGGCTTCAATATCCTCGATTTGGGTTTTGTTATTGGTTGGTTGCATTTCTTGCTTTCTTTTGCAACACATTTCAACCACTTTAACTTTATTTAATTTATATTAATTTTGTAATGAACTTACTTATTGATAGCTAGGGGTCGTTCTTATTATTAATCCTTAAAGTAAAGTGGCTTTAAGGATGAAAAATAAGGAAAAGATTGTCATCTATTTTTAGTACTAGTTCTCCCCCCTGACGATGATGACCGGGAACTTCCATTTCAAACATTGCTTTAGTTGACGCATCTATTCTCTTGAGCACGTTTTCCAAACTATTCGCAGGGCTAAAGTCAAGTATTTTAATGTCCTCGACTCATAGAAATACTTTTCAGCTTATGTAAATGTATCATTTGCCAATTTAAAACAACTAATTCTATGGGCTTAAGCTATATGTCGAATGTATACAAAGTGTCGTTGAGGAATAACGTTGTTTTTTGAATAAAAGTGAACTTAAAATTCAATTAAAAGCTTTATCGATGCGGTTCTCATTGTTCACAAAACGATACTACTACAGCCACCCTCAGCCACACTACACATTTGTTGAGAATTGAGTACTTTTGTCTACAAAGACACCAAACGCAACAAGAAAACTTATCTTTGTAAGAACAATAGGATTTATAATTGTTTTTACTTTTCGGTTGCCGCTTTGATATTAGCCCTATTTGTTCGAAGTCGATGTATTTTTCAATGAAATTATGTATTGATCGACTTGTCAAGGGCATCAAAACATATTTTCGAAACAATTTTGAGTGTTAGTTCAGCAATTTCGCTCATACACACGGTCTCTTACCATCCATGTTGTCTTTGGTTTGTTGGTTGACACCTTTTCCTTTAAGTACCCCAAGAGGATGAAACTGAGGGGGGTAAATCAAGTAATGATCTTGGACGACATAACCAGTTTTTGACATTTAAGCAAAATAAGTATCGTTGCACGAGCTTGATCTGAACGCCTCACTCCTTTGTGGTTTTTTCATCTAAATCTCTCAATTCGGTCAGATCCTCAGTCTATTTTTCACGTTCGACTGCACCCGAAAATCTGTTAGTCTATTGTTCTCTTTAACTGTTTACGCTGTGATCTTTTTAGAAATATCACTCCAGAAATATAAACTCCGTCTCACTTGATTACGAGCAGGAATTTGTTGTTTTAATTTTACGATATTTTTCCAACCGTTCGCTAGCTTATGAAAAATCAAATGAGATGGTAGTGTGGCAGTCTAAAACCGTTTCTATTTCTCAGCAAGTATGGCTGTATTTCTCTTACATATTTCAGATGTTTCTTTAAATAAGAGGGCATAAGTTCGTGTTTGATTTTAAAAATTAAGCACATGACATTAACAATTATTCTTTGTTTAACATTTAACCACAGACGCATATTTAACACAAATTGAATAGAAGTATACCTATTGCACTTTAATATACTATAATTCTCATCGCCTTATTTTGTATGCGTTGGAATTTTAATAACATTGAATCACTACAAAGATACAGAACTGATGAACAATACTCAAAGTGTGGCTTAATCATAACATTGTAAATATTCACAGCACACATTAATGGAATTTTTCCTCGAATTCTACTAAGAAAGCCTACTTTTTTTTAAACTTTTTTAAAAATATAGTCGATGTGCAAATTAAAGCTAAGTTTTACATCTATAATTATTCATAAATACTTGATTTGTTAAACTTGTTTTATAGTTTCATTTTCAATAGTTAACTTTAAGTTAAAGCTATTTTTAATCATCATACATTGCGTTTTGTTAGCATTCAACTTAAGTTTATTTTATCTCAACCGTGAGCTTACTCTCGACAAGTCATCCTGTAACATCCTCTCACACTCTTTAGGATCCTTCCATGTTATATATATAAGTGCATCATCTGCAAACAGTGCAATTTGGGTGTGTTGAAGTTCTCGTGCAATGTCGTTAATATAAATAATGAAGAGAAGTGCTCCTAGTACTGATCCTTGTGGAACTCCAATTGTTGTTTCGAGGCTATTGGATATTATTCCATTGATGCTTGTCTTTTGAGATCTGTTGCTCAGGAATGATTTAAACCAATTCAGCTCGTTTCCGTTTATGCCATATCCTTGTAGTTTTTTCAGCAGGATGTTTCTGTCTATTGTCTCAAAGGCTCTTTGAAAATCGAGGAAAATCGCACCGACGTAGTTTTTAGCCGCTCTTTTTTCCTTCCAGCTAATGATGATATTATTTAATGCCGTCTCACATGAGTGTTTTTTGCAAAATCCCGATTGGCTTTCTAAGAAGAGGCCGTTTGATTCGAAGAAATCTTCAAGTTGTTCATGGACTATCTTCTCAAAAACTTGTTCATATATTGGCAGCGCATTAACGGGCGGAAGTCTTCACATTTTGTTGCTCCATTAATTTTTTCTACTGGTGTTATCATTGACTCTTTTCAGCTTACAGGAAACACCCCACAGCTCATAGATCTATTTATTAATTTTACCAGAACAGGGCCGATTATATCAATTGTGTGTAGGAGCATTTTAGCATTAGTAAAATTAAAATCTCCTTTTTGGTTCATAGTTTTCAGCACTTTTCTTAGTCAGTCAGATTTACAGCTTTGAATTTGAATGCAGCGATGGGATGGTTACATGTATTGTTGAACTGTTCATGTGGTATTGATTCGCTGATATCACAGATGCTGTTAATAAAGTACTTGTTAAACTCTTCGGCTTTATCCTTATCGTCTTTAAAGCAAAATCCATTAAAGTATATGTCTTTTAAGTTGTTTTTCTTTCCGTTGAGAACACATGTCTTAATGACTCGCCACATAGATTTTTGATCATGTGAGCGTGCAATTCAATTTTTTATATTGTTATTTTTGCTTCCTTTAGTTCGGTTTTGTATTGGTTTCTTATTACTCGATATTCATGCCAACTCTCTTCGTTATTGTTTACTTTGCATGTTTGGTAGGCAATAATTTTTTGGCGTTTTAGGTTAAATAGTCTCTCATTGAACCTGTTATTTGTGGGACTTCTCATTGTTTTTGAATGAATAAACATTTTAGTTATTCTCAAGAGTTCATCCTGGAAAACTTTTCCAATAACCCATATGAAAATTCGAGAAAAAAATTGTTTCCCAAAAATGTGTCGATTTAAAGGTATTGACCACCTATCGGAGCTGTCCCAAGTATCGGTTTCATTATTTATATGAACAAATGTGATGGATGAGGGTTGTACAACACATCACCTCTATTCCTGAATTTCACTATTGACCATAGTTCGCACATGTATCACAGTCTTATTGTTTTTGGTAGTGGAAGAGTTCTAGACCATCCCAATATCGAGATTGTTTGATTCTTTGTTTATTCAGAGATTTAAATTTCTTTTCATTGTAATACTATTTTCCTGCCAAGGTCGTCGTCTCTATTCGTTTGCTCGCTTTCTGGCTTATTCATCATCTTATTTATTTCCTGATACACATTTGTGGTACGAAAGACCACAACCAGTCTCAAGTAAGACTGATTTTATTGAACGAAGCTAGTAAATTTTGCAAGTGCTTGAAATCTCTGATCAAAAAGGATTCAGATGACCCTATGTGAAATTGTGTTTAAAAGCATAATAAACAATTGAAAGGCAACACAGACGAAAACAAAAATGAAGGCACAAATTTCCTTTCTTAATCTTTTTCATTACGTACCCCTTATTGTATTTTCTTTTCTTTCGTAGTTGTTTTCTACTCATCCACTTAACTTTTATTTATATTAGGTTTAAGTTTAAAATTTTTAAAAATTTTAATTTGTTATTTGTATATTTATAACTTTGTAACCTACTGCCTTTAAAAGACGAAACAATTTATAGTTTATATTTTTTAGTGATGCTTACTTTAAAAATCATCTTAACTCCATACAACCTCGCTTGACGCTGAAGGTGGTAGTCTCTTTGGGTGTTTTTGACGACTCCAATATTCTTGCGGTGGCTTAATTGCAGCTTAAAGTATGTAACTTCAGTTCCTTTAGTTGGAGCTCGTGGATGCGTGCGGAGACCCACTTATTATACCTACGTCTCTGAATTGTTTGTTCCCGTTCGTAGAATTTTAAGACTGCCAATTTTCTTTCAACGCTTTAAATGATTCCCTTCCGCCGATGCGAAAAATAATGTTGTTCAATAAAAAAATCCTATTGTTTAACTTTTCAATTTATTACAGGCGAAGGCAATAGGTAAAGTGCTGTTTGAACAAGTTTGCCGTCAGCTTAATCTACTTGAGGCTGACTATTTTGGCTTGGAATATCAGGAACAATCAACTCATACGAAATATTGGCTAGATCTGGAGAAACCACTCAACCGTCAAGTCGGGTTATCTTTGATAGATCCACTTCTTCGGTTTTGCATAAAATTTTATACGCCCGACCCAGCGCAACTGGAAGAAGAATACACGAGGTAATAACAAGACCATTTTAAATTATGAATTAAATGCTGAAAGGTTTGTTTTCATAATTTAGGTATCTATTTTGCCTTCAAATTAAACGAGACTTAGCTACAGGTAGCTTACAATGTAACGACAATACAGCGGCCTTAATGGCTAGTTACATAGTTCAAGCGTCGTGTGGCGACTTTGTACCAGAAGACTATCCAGATCATACATATTTATCATCACATCGTTTTGTGCCTCATCAGGATGCTTTAATGCAACGAAAAATTATGGATAATCATAAAAAGCATGTGTAAGATCATTTAAAATATAAAACAGTGAATGTGCCCACATTAGTCCTTCTTCATTTAATTTAAAGTGGTCAATCACCAGCTGAAGCTGATTTAAATTTGCTTGAAACTGCCAGACGTTGTGAACTTTACGGCATGAAAATGCACCCAGCAAAGGATGTTGAAGGTGTCCCATTGAACCTCTCAGTTGCTCATATGGGTATAGCAGTCTTCCAAGGCATAACCCGTATAAATACTTTCTCTTGGGCAAAAATTAGAAAAATTTCCTTTAAACGAAAAAGGTTTCTGGTTAAGTTACACCCAGAAGGATATGTAAGCACAATTTAATTTTGATAGACATTTGCATAAACATGACTGTTTTTCAAAGGGTTATTATAAGGACACTGTTGAATTCTTTTTTGACGGACGAAATGAGTGTAAGAATTTTTGGAAGAAATGTGTTGAAAATCATGGGTTTTTTCGTTGTGCTTCTGTTCAAAATCCACCAAGGCGAAAGGCAAGAGTTTTATCCAGAGGCAGTTCATTTCGGTAAGTGCTCACCAATTCACTTTAATGACAATAAAAAAAATACCTCATTTTGACTTTAAAGATACAGTGGAAAAACTCAAAAACAAATAATTGAATTCGTCCGAGAAAACTATGTTAAGCGGCAAAATTTCCAAAGGTATGTTTTCATTCACATTTATTATTTTTTATTTTATTTTGATACGGTGGAACTAACATATAAAAAAAACAGTTTTTAGAAGATTTATAATTTACCTATAATTCTTCAAAGATTCATTAGCAAATCAATATTAACTAAGTCGCGTTAATGTTCAGATCAATGTGTTCTCAGTGACTCAACTTTTTGCTCACATTATCATGAAATTCATTCATTTTTAATTTCAGTTAAAGGAATTATTCTATATTAATATCGTTTTTGTGAATCAACTTCAAATTATTTTTTATATGACGATATTTTATTAATAAAAAAACATAAATCTTGTTGGCATAGCTTTAGGATGACTTAATGTTAAGCTGTCATCTCTTATTCATTGGAAGATAATGTCCGACATTTTCTTGGGCCAATCAGCAAGGGTTTTCTGAAGTTCTCGTTTGAGTGCGCAATACTTGGCCACATTCACCATTACCCTCCATGGTCATATGTATATCATCAGAGTATCAGCCAACACCTTCCATACTGAAGTCATTACATTCCCACCATCAGATTTAACAGTTTGTTTTATTTGGCGATCTTTAATTGGCTAATATGGCTTCCTCTTTGTCATATGGCGACCATCGTATCCGAAATTTTTAATATAGGTTTCGTCTGACCAACCTATGGTACAGTTTTTGTTGTTTTGTTTTGATTAAATTCTGTCCTTAGTGATGATAAAATGCATACAAGGTGAAACCCATTGAAGCTTCAACCTAAGGGGAAAAAATTTATTGTGGGTGACTTTGGATTCGATAAATCTTTTAACGATTAATTTCGTTAACCTAACGTAACGATAACGATATCGGAAAAATGACAAGCTCGGAATTGCGCCACACAATTGAAGGGGTTATTGTAATAACGTGATAAGCCATAAAAGCAAAACACTGAGAAAATTGACTTTAAAGTTTTCAATAAAATCTACAAATATGATATTAAATATTTCTACTTCTAACGATTTTGAATAAGTAGGATTGCTAGATAAGTTACCGAATTTCTGCTACGGAGAAAATAAATCAACGAAATGGCTTTAAAAAAAAAAGTTTTGTATTCCAGATTGTGGTTTATCATGTTATCACAATAAGCCGTTCAATAATTCTTTGAAAAGTATTTGATCACATCGATTCACAAAGTTTTGTTTAACAGGATAGAAAACATAACAGGTTTTTTTCTTTCACTGGTTTTAAATCAGCATCTTTGTGTATTATGTTGAGGTAAAAAACTAGAATGGAAAATCGGACTGATCATCTGATCAAAAAGTTGGGTCACTATTCGTGATAGACGAATTTCACAATTTTTGTTAAACTTATGGAACGTTCCACTTTGCATACTAAATAGGCACAATTAAGAGACATGCATATGGATTACGAAGTCTATAATATTGTGCCTATTTGCGAATATATTTCACAATTTTTATATATCTCACTTATATAATTTTGTTGTGTTTTCATTTTTGTTTTGGTTTCATCCACAAGATCTGAATTAGATAAATAAAACATGAGCACTGTGTCATAATTAGAAATTCATTTTCACCAGCCACTCACAAAAATCTTGTATTTAAAAGACAAAGTTGAAGTCAAATTTATTATATATTTCTAAATAAAATTGTTCATGTCTGATATTTTAATAATATCGATGCAATGATAACTTTTCGTCACATCAAAGGCAACTGAATCTGAAATATTATTTCGAAACGAGAACTTCTCTTTCAGTTATGCAGTTTCAGCACAAACATCTTCACATCTTATTACTCGCTCCTTCACATCTTATTACTCGCTCGAAAAACACAATTTTACATATTGGTCGTGTTCAAACAAATAAGTTATTTAGCTACGTTTTGATGGTTCAATAAAAAAACGCGAGTTATTATTTCGTTAACAACACTTCAATGCAACCACCGTGTTTTGCACCCAGAATTAAAGCAAAATAAAAGAACAGGCTTATAAGCATTCATGTTTTACGTTCGTTGATTTTGAATGCTTAGTTCACGTCATATTTCTCTAGATCTATATTATATTTTCTACAACTTGGACATGTATAGTTTGGAGTTATCAATGCTTAAATTCTCTACGACAAAATTTAAAATAACTCGTCTGCTGATTAAAAGACGGTTGCGAATAATTATTTCTAATTTAACAATGTCCAAAGGCGTTTTACGCATATGGCGAATAGACATTTTATAAGCCACAGTCTCAAATATTACAGAAAATGCATGATCTTCTGAGTTTTGGGTTTTTTGTTTACTTAAATTTATTTTTTTATAATTATACAATTTTCACAACATCACCCCCTCCCATCCAATCTTTACTCTAGACGGATTTCTTTATACAAAAAAAATTAAAAATTATTAATGTTTATAGTGTATCGAAATTAAGGCTTCAAATGAGCAAAATATACGGAAAAGAAAAGAGGATATATCACTGTTTTAAAGTTGAAATTATTTCAGGGCTTGTGAAACATTTTTCCTCAACAATAATTCGATAGTTACGCTTTGTATTTATTAAACTTAGATTGATATTGAATATCAGTAGTTTCTTAACATAGCCCTTCCAAATCTCAATTTGAAACTTACTTTATTACGAAAAAATACACAACGATCATCATCTTTAAAACACTAGGAGCATTTTGTTTACTTGTGTTTGTATTAATAAAATATTTTAAATGCTAAATTTAATTTTTTAAACTTATTTAGTTGAAAAGCTATTTTACTTTTGTGCTAATATTCATTTTACATGTACATATATGTATTGCTGAAATCGTAGCAAAACTTAATTATTTTGCTTTATTATTGTACAAATTGAATTTCTTGGAAGTAAACAAATTAAACAACGCACTCATATGTAACGGAAAGTTACATATTTTTGTGCAAATGCATGCGTTAAAAACAAAACGAAAGACTCGAACAGAAGCAATATGAAATGGCCCAAAAACAGGAAAAGTACAAATAATCTAAAATTGCTATAGAAATCGTTTATTAAGAAGTGATATAATTCCTGGATAACAACTTACCCAAATACTTAATTCAGTACTAGAGGGGGTGTTTCCTGTAAGAAAACAACTTAAATGGCGGAAAAGCTAAATAGGTAACAAAAAACGTGCAGAAAGGAAACTATTAAATAGGGCTTGATTCCTGGGTGATATCTGAAGCTAAAATGATTATATCATGAAAAGGACTGTTAAAATACAAGAAAAGAAAATAAAAACATTAGAAACATTCTATAAATCAATTCAGAAAGCAGGAGAAGCTATAAGACTTACGAAGCTTCTCACCGAGGAATTTATTGTACCCTGGGCTGAAAGAAAGAAAAGAAAGAGTATATGGCGCAGTACAATACACTTGAGAAAATGTGCTCAATTAGAACTTTCGTTATCTTCTACGCTGATAAGCCGTGAGTAAAGACCAGGAGAAATTTCATGATACACCAAAGATTAAGCACTTGCACAAAGACGCAAAAAACAAACTTGTTCCCTTTTGCACAAAACAAAATACTAAAATACCAAAATACTTTGGCACTCATTCCGTGCCAAATATCTTAGTACCATTCTGGACAGAAAGTTCTAAAGAAATTTAAATACACATGATAGAGTTCAGATTGCACTTAACGCTATATTCATATGTAAGTAAAAGTGCGGCGGGTAAGAAAAAGAAATAGAAAGCAAAAAAAATTAAAATCAGGCATAACCATCACAGCTGATTTATTGATCAATCCAACGTCATCTCTTGACACTTCTCAATCGCTTAACAATCAGGTATCAATCGGCGCAAATTTCTCATGAATATTGTTCTTTCTCTCTCTTTCACTTCTGGTCATGTTATGTAAACAAAATCACTTTAGGGTACTTCTAATCTCTTGAGCACTTGAGAACTATTCATCGCGAATCTAGGTCTCTTTAAATAGTTTAGTAATAGTGTGATGCACTGCCCAATCTTAAAAGAAGATACTAACTGCAATTTTTGTGCCACAAAAGAATTCCTAACTTTGTGTACGAGATAAACATTCCTGAAAGAGAAATTTGAACAAGCGAATAAGTCATACGCAGTCATGGGCACATCCACTTTATTTGTTTGTTCTATCTGACGATGTCGATGTTCGATTCTTTGCAGCATTGGTTGTACGCTTCCAATTCTGCTACATGCGCTTGCTGTACTCTCATCAATTTTAACACATCAGAGGCAACGCTTCTTTTGTCAAAGTTTTTCTGTATTTGATGTCGACGACATAGATTCTTTTGAGATGTATTGGCATATGCGGTGACTTACGGTGACCTCAATTGTCGACTGTGATGTTGTCCCAGCTGGTGTTCCACGGATCGACTTCATGTCGACACCATGGGATATTGTTTCACTTATCTTATGGCCACGATAGCGCGCGAGGATGTCAGTATTGCCTGCGTATCAAAATTGCCTAAAAGACTTGGAAAGATGTAGCCTTTCATATTGACATCTTCTCGTAGCAATAATGCGCCTCATCTGTAGCTCTTTACAACTTGTTTGAACGCTTGCATCCGATTAGAGGAGTTGAATCTTCCATCTTACCCAAAGATGGCCCACATGAATATAGCGAACTTGAACACAATTAATTCATAATATTTATGTAACTATTAGTAAATACTCTGCCATGTAAAATAAACAGAAAATATCACCTCTGGTTGTAATTTTATTTGAGGAGCCTTATTCAAGTCGTTCTGTCACATATTCTGGATACCCTGGTTCGAAATAAAGGTCTTATGCACTGACAATACTGATTTTGAAAATCATGAAATTTTCTTACAGCTATCCGTTCTGAAATATGTAATTTAATGTTTAACAAATATGCCCAACATGAAAACACTAGATTTTCATACGTCTTATAATAACAATCACTTCCAGCTCGTAACTGCGAAAACTCAATCTTCTTGCATTCCAACTCACTTCCATAAGGCTCTGTTCAAACCGTTGTATTATTTTGAGTCGAATATGTCTGACCCGAGTTACTCTGCCAAGGGTTAAAAATAGCTATAATTATTTTTTTCTTTAACGATATGTACATACATACTTCTTTTATAGTTTTTTGCTTGATATATCTGTGACCTCCAACTATGTCCGCGGACATGCACGTACACTTGCAGGAGAGTTTTTATAGTCTTACGTTAGTTCGCTGAAGTCGCCTTTTGCGAAAAACGCTCATAATTTGAGCGCCTTGCAATGATATTCTTATCTGTCACTATTGGGCAAGATGGCATAAAGAGTCAGAAAAACAAATGTCGCCTTTGTCCACAAGAATATGGATGTCGGTAGCATAATGTTTTTTTGATTGCCTCCACGTAGTTCATTCAATGTTTTTTTTTTCGAGCGAGAACAAGCATAAACACAATTTGTTTTATTTTAACATAACATTACATCATTGAGTCTAGTATTTTTATTATTAGTGCGTAGAAAAAACTACATTCTACGATCCCAAACAATTATAAGACAAACAGAATTACTATTTTCCGGTTGATCTTTAGCACCGCAAATGATAAAAAAACCGATCCCCGTTTTCACGTCGTTCATATATTTTCTTTGACGAAGAAAGCATAAATAATTGCTTTTGTATATAGAATATATATACCAAATCATAGCGCCATATTATTTTTATATTCAAATACAAATAAAAGAATTGTTCTGTTGCTGAGAAGAATGCTTATTGACAACGTAATCTCATTATGAGTGATGTCGTTTTTGATCCAAGTGTTAGACTTTGGTGAGAATATCACGTACAAATCACTTATTGTAAGATTATGATATAAACGCACACGTGCGTACCTTCTTAACCAGCAGCTATATGTGCAAGTCGCGTATAGCGTACTAATTTTGATAATGCATCGGGGCTTCATAGATACATAACATATCATAAGACGTATTTTCGACTTCTTAATCGCTCTTTACATTTGTACTAATCTATTTGTTTTCTTATATTTATATGACTTTTTCACTTTAATGTAGATTTTGTTATATATTATTTAAACTGTTATGATTATTTTTAAAGTTAATTCACAAAACTTGTTTTGGAATAATATACCGAGATATCCTCTTGTCTTTTCTTTTGGTGCAGGTCTCAGTCATTCCGTCAAGGGCCATTGAATGCTAGTAGTCGAAGTCAGTCGCATTCGTTTGTGAATTCCAGCATTTCAGCCAATCCCCTCCTCCCAATTGACACTGGTTTGTATTTGTTTTATTTTTTGTAGAACTTTACCCCTTATTATTTTAGTTTTCCTTATATATCAGTATTTGTATTTTTGTTCTCTATTTAAGTCAGTTATTTAAATCACAAAGAAAAGAAAATGAGTTAATTTTTTGCCATTTGAATAATTTCAGCGGACTGGGACTATCGCAATCAATGCAACGCCTCGACGACGCCTTCTCTGACGAAGAAGGGAGCGGATACCTTGGATCGCCGACAAGACAATCCTATAGACCACACGCATTCTCAAGTAAAACAAAAAATTACTCAACAATATATAATCATGATTTTTTACACTTAATTTAATAAAAAAAAGGTCACAGCAGCCCAGGTGGAGATTTATCAGACGAAGAACTTTGCACCGGAATCGCCAATCTCAGGGGTGGAACAGCTACGCCACTCGGCAGTGGGTATGGACCAACTGAATTCGAACAGATCTGTGTCTCCTCAGGGTCAACAATCATGGAATTCTCCCATACACAACAGCACCAATATTCGAGGCCAAGATCGGGCTCGTGTGCATCCAGGAGATCACAATTTAGGTGAGTTTTAAATTTAAAGTTATATTCATTTTATTATGTTTTTCATTTTTTCATTTATTCAAATTGATTTCTGGTTCTATTACAAATTGATTTTAATATTAATTTTAACTGGATCTACGGTTGTAATCATAATCATCATATCATAAAACCAAATTGTCCAAACTGATGCCAAAATAAGTATAAACGTTTCGCGTATGTCAACCTTTCTTAAATGGAAATACCTTTATTTTAATTATTCTTTTTGACCTACTGATATATATATACAAATTAAATCAGAGCATGAGAGCTTTGTAATTATGCATGCCTGAAGAATTTTTTAGGCAAGTATAATCTGTTATACGCTTTCTCATTTAAAATGAACAGATCATTCTCAAATGAAACTGAAAATATTCGACATGCGATATTGAATATGCGTTCATATCAACCGAATTTTCGCCAGACTTGCCAGACAAAATAATTTCTCTTTACTTGTCCACATTGTTTGGCAAGTGTTCAACAAGTGGACAAAAATATTGCCATTAAAAACCATTAAAAAAAAATACGTGAGGGAAAATATATTCTTTAAAAAAAATCAAAAGTTAAAAATGAAAGAAATACTCGTTCGTATCTCAGCAAAAAGCTTAAATATTGTTCACCGAAACAAGAATTGGGTTTATATACAGTCAATGAAGAACTGTTACACCATATGTAGTGCCGTATAGTCGTAAGTCTTTCAGATTGTGTGCAGTTGATTTTGATAAGCGAAAATTTTTAAAAAAACAGATGATCACTGGCATCAAAATGCATGCTTAACTTTAACTTGAATTTTGAATTTAATACTATTTTATTTATGCGTAATTGTATTTGAAAAATGCACTGGTCAGCATTGGGTTGGCGACTTTAATCCTTGTTGGGTATGACTTTCATGACAAACTTCCTAATCCCGTCTGGAGTCGGCCAATTTAAGTTTTTTTCATGACTTAGCACGCTGGTTAAAATTGCATTCTTATGAAAATTGAGCCTATTCGTCAATAGAGAGGCTATGATAGGATCAATCGAAAAGAAAAGTTATTTCGCGTCTTATGAATACTTATCAAAAAATATTATTATTTCAATCAGAAAAGTTTGATGTATTAATCTGCCATATGTTACAAACATATAAAAAATTACTACTATTGTCAAAACAAGTGGATATCTTTTGGTGCCAGCCCTTAACTAAACATTGTAATCGAAGCAGCTGATCTGAAAAGCAAATTTTAATTGGACTACCGGTTGAAAATGTCGTTTTTTTCGTTTTTAAATCAACGCTTTATTGAGGAAAAATAAATATAAATTCAAAATTCAAAGTACTGTCCATCGCTAGGCACACATTTTTCCCATTTTTCTGGCAATTCATGGATGCCCGTGGCCGCAATCCACGAATCGATCCATTTTTTGACATCATCGAAATCACGGAAGTGCTGGTCAGCCAGGCCATGTTGCATCGATCGGAAGAGATAGTAATCGTGGCCGAGCATTGTCATGTTGCAAAATAACTTTATCTTTATCTTGCGACCGTTTCCGGCCGTTTTTCCTTCAGTGCTAGGCTCAAACACATCAATTGTCGTCGGTAGACCTCGCCTGTGATTGTTTCATTCGGTTTTAGCAGCTCATCACCTTCAGGCCATGAATATTCTGAACGGCCGTCGATGTTGAGCCATGTCCGGGGTATTTTGCAAGTTCTTCTTGCGTTTGTGACGGATCTTGATCAAGCAATGCCTCCAATTCATGGTCTTCAAACTTTTTCACCTGGCCGAGGCGTTCTTAGTCTTCGGTGTCGAAATCACCATCTTTGAACCGCTTAACCCACCGCTGACACATTCTTACGTCTATAGTATAGCCGGGTAAGCTTCGGTAAGCAATCGATGCGCTTCGGTTGCTTTTTTCTTTAAATGAAAGAAGCACATTAAAACTTCCCGCAAATGTTGTTTTGATGGCACGAATGTAGACATTTTACGGCTTTACAAAAACTTGCGTGATTTCACTAATGACCAATAACCTAGACTGAAATAATGACAATGACATGAAGTTTCTGATGTGACAGCTGTTATGGTCAAAATTCACCTCAGAGTTATAGATATGAAGTTGTCTGCAATAACGAAATTTTCAACCGGTAGTCCTTATCTATTGTTGTTGATATTGAGGGTGAACCAAGTTTGTTATACACAATTACTTCTGTTTTCCAGTACATCTGCAGAGCGTTTACTCATCGTAAGCGGTTTCGTATTGAAAATTTCTAACAAAAAGTTGAATTAAACAGGTTTACCGAAAATATGCTAATTAACGTTAATAAATGTTAACTTTAAGAGCCAATAAAAAATATCAATTGAAAATTTTGCTTCATTATTCTTTAAAAATATAATCTGTAACTCGCTACAGATTATATTAATATTCTATTTTATTATTTTAACTACACTTAATTTTGGAAGTATGTAGTATACTATTAAATCGCTTCATAATTTTGTGACAGTGATCCCTTTGAATCTATGTAAATCAGCGTTTAAAAAGCAGAACTAGAGAAGAGCATAACCTCAAGGCCCATCTGAACATCATTCACTGTTGGTTGAATTGGCTTTAAAATTTTGGCGCATATAACAAAAATTATTTTTGGTTTGACAAAATCGTCTAAGTTGGTTCAACCTAGGCTACCAACAGAATATTGTTGTAGCACAAAATAATAGAAATATTATATTCCATCAAAGCAACACCCAATACTTGGAACTAAGTAATTTTGATATTTCGTTCGAGTGAAACCAGACGCGCACAAACTAAAAAAAAAATCAATGACAGTAATGAAATCTTCTTTTGACAATAATTCTTCTTATAATGAGTTTGATGAGCTCTCTTATTCCATCTTTAGAATTCTTTCCCATTATCATCGTACTGAAATCATTTCTAGTCGCCTCTTAAAGAAAGAGGAGAGAGTTTTAAGTTGTAAAGAAGCTATCAAACTGAGTTTTGTTATCAGAAGACCCCAGAAAAAAGTGCGAAGTAAAAGAAAAAGAAAGGAATGCTTATCTGTTATCTGTTGTGGAAAAATTATTTACGAAGAAAAATCGAACATATTTTTGTAACCAAATCCTCCGTCCCGTTTCGGGTTCCACCCACGGAAGAGTGTTGAAACCAAATACACTTGAGTTTCTCAAACCACTGGAAGAATCTTTCATTCTCCTCCTTATTCTTCCGTTCGCTCTGTGCTTCACGCATAATAAGAGAATAAATATCCTCTTGGAGAGCGAGCAAATAATTAAAAAAAAAATTCGTCGTTCTCAAAAATTTTGATTCATAATCCCATGCATGCTCGCTTGCAATATCCCTCCAGCTGTGAGCTTTGGGTTCAGGGCAGATTTCGCTCTAAACACTGCAATGCACTGGTCCAGTCGAAATTCCTTCCGTTTTCTAAGGGAGGTGCTCTTGCAAAATCGTAGTGTAAGGTGGAAAACAGCATTTGTGCAACCATCCCTAAAAGGCAAACCGATTTGTCTATAATAACCACTTTGGTCGCTGATTTCTAAGACCATTAAAACAGTGATAAACCGTCATCTCGCATCACAAAAACTTTTTAACGCCCGGCAGTGTGAATTTCGTAGCAAAAGTGTAACCAACCATCCCGTTTGAGATTTCAAAGACAATTGACAGAGTTTTGTAATAGGATCTTTTTTCGAAAATGTGTGCAACAGTATCTATGAATTTCTTCTTCGATAAAAAAGAGAACATATTTCGAGCTCTTTAGTTGCATTGAACGCTTTCAAGTCTGCAGTTTACCATAAAAATGCTGAAATACCCCAATGCATTGTTTTTTTATGACTGCATAATTTTCTTAAATGATTTCTTAATTCTAATACCATCAGTGAAAATTCAAGGTCTTGGAATAGAATGCCAACTAATCTGAAAATCATTGATGTCCTTTATTACCAGTGTACGTATTTGCACAGGGCTCTAAGAATAGTGTGGAAGTAAATGGCAATGCTGTCTACTGTCATTTAAGCGTAAAACAAGCCTCAGTCATATTGTTGAATGGCGCTTGCATCGCTTAAGACGTAAAGTCGGAATGCGTACCAAGAAAAACCCTACTTAGAATGATCATACAGCGATTTGACAAAAACAAAACAAAAAACTCCTAAATGCCTGGGTATCGTGGAGCGATTTGAGAAATACTTTCCCACGCCTAATCTGATTGTAATTCGTGAAATACCTAATATCGAACAACTTATGATCCAGAAACTTTTATTTCTGTTACGTTTTTTCTTTGCAGTTTAAATGTTTTTATGGATTTGTTTTGCTGGTATTTGAAGAGAACTTCTGTCATTTTGTTAAGTTCAAGTTGTTACATATGATTTAACTTGATCTATTTATGTTTTAAAAAAGTCGTTTTTAGTTATGGTTTGTGCATGCTTATCAGAAGAAAAAGGAAAAAAAAACATGAATTTTAGTTAAATTTTTTAAAAGTTAATTTGGTTTGTAGCTGATATGAGTTAATTCAATATGGAATAAATTTGAAAATTCACATTTAAATAATGTCGTCACACAGGTCAGAGCCACTTGTCCCTCTTATACAGCAGCAGCAGCCCTCGTCGAGTCTCAGTGGGCTCCCAAGCCTGTGTCACTGTGCCGTTGCAACAGCCTCTAACCAACAACAGCAGCAACAATTTCAGTCAATTGGCAGCTCTTTCGGTGGATCACAACAGCTCCATGGAGTTCGAACTGGAGGAGGAGGAGGAGGAGGAAGCAGCCTTAGTCGAGGAGGCAGTGGATTCGGACTTGACAACCTCTACCACCAATCGGGAGAATATTGTCCATCCACTGGAGCAGTCACAACATTCCACACCAGTCCATTATAGCAGTACCAATTATTCGATGTCTAAACAGTGTTTGCTAAACAATAACAATTCCACAGAGACCGAAACAGATAATATTATTTATTCTGATATAAATGATATTTGCCATTATAAATATCCAAACGAATATGCAAGTAAAATAGAACATAAGATATCAAACGAAAACAATTTAAATCTCGTTAACGATCGCGATATATATGCGACAGTTAATAGAAAAACAAAATCTAAATCTAGGGAAAAACATTTAAGCGATGAATTTATTGATGAATCCATTATTCAATATACCTTATCGAAAAGGAATCAATTTAATAGCCACGTACAACAAAATAATTTGGTAAATAATCAGCATAAGGGCGGCGCCAATTATAATGGCCATTACCACAATGATTTGAATCATCCGTCAGATTCGTCATCTGACTACTTTAGACTAAGATTTACTGGTAGTGTCGCCGAGGATAGGAAGTTAACACAATCTGAACGTTATTTAGGTTCGGTAGAATCCCAAAGTTCGCAGTCGCAAACAGGCCGAAATACATTGTCATTACCGAGAAACTCGGAGCTTTCCGGTGTGGACTCTGTCGATTCATACGACAGTCATTATATTACACATCGTTCATTGGCAAATCTCCTGACCGTTTCAAATCCTAATTATTTGATGTATCGAGACGATGAAAAACAAATGCAGTCAACAGACGAAGGAAATTCAACCATTTCAACTATCGACAGATTTAAGAATTCGTCAGAAAAACTTGAATACGAATTGTCTAGCATCAATTTGTATTCAGCTGTCCCACATAAGCCGCCATACGAGGAAGAAAACATCTACGATCAGGTACAGAAGGAGTCGTGGCTTAGAAGTAGTTCATGTAAGGATCTTTATGGCGGTTTTTCTTACTTCGAAAGTGAAAAGAGCAAACCGATGACTGCATTTGAAAAGGATTTTCTTACTTTTAACCGAATTGATTCTCCAGTCACGCGGTATGATGATTCACGCCATTCGATGTACATAACCAAAAATCATTCCATTGATACTTGCCAAAATTTCTCGACTATACCGCATTCAAAAGTATACTCATCCAGTTACCCGGGTAGTACATACAATACCTTTGAACATCATAAGCGAATATATGGTCATCATTTGGATTTCACGGGCTCGCAGGATGATATTTCACATGATAGTTATGAGCTCTTGGAAAAATATGATAATGAGTTCTTTGGTAAGCATATACGATCTGATGATAACATTCGGTCCTGTTCAATGGATTCGGGCAACTACATTCCAAGCGACGATGAGAGTGTTTCTGAAATTCAAAAGTACCGATCGGCAATGGATGTCAAATGCAAATCTGCTGCAGATATTATGAATGAAATTTGGGATTCCGAAGATCCAAGGTATCTTCCACGTGAAAAGCTGTGCGTTAAATCGGATGGAAGTTTCTACAAGAAAGTAAAAGAAGCTTTTGGATCAAGAACTTCAAGCCAGGAGAGTCGCAGTGATATTTTTGAAACAAAAGCTTCACGTAGTTCGGATTCAAGTAAAAAATCTCGCGACAGTCTATACCACACCGATAGCAAAAAATCTCGTGAAACTACGAAAAGCAAAACTTCAGTGGCATCAAGCCAAGATTCAAAGGAGTCCCTTATTGGCGAATGTTTGTCAAGAAACTACGAAATGCCAATGACTACCGGAAAAAAGGTGAAAAAAGTTCCCAAAAAGGACCAATACGAGAAACATTCAAGTGTGGAATCCAAGAGTGATTATTTCGATGCTGTAGAGTCTTTAGATAGCGATGGATTTTGTGGCAGGCCGAAAGTAAAAAGTCACGATTGTTTGCTTTCAGATACGCAAAGTTCAACTTTAAATAGTTCCTTTTATGACAACCGCGATATCTATTCTACATTCCCGACTAATAAGAGTCACAAGACTTCGAAAGTACATTCAATCAGTCTTCAAAATGTAGAAATTGAAAGGAACGTAAAGTCATTTGGCAGTAAATCACCTGAAGCAATTTATTCAGCTAAATTTCGTGAAGAAAAGGAAGTTCAAACTTACGACTCGATTGATAAGACCCCCACTTTGCAAGGCAAGAATATGCAAGTACATAAAATTGTTGCCTTTCGCAGAAGATCTGATAGTGAAAATATATTCAGCTTCGATCAAGATAAAATTGAATCTCTGACAAGTTACAGTACGCAGTGTGAAAAAACTGCAAAGGAAGGAAAAAGTAAGATAAGCCCAGATTATCCGCTTACACCTGAGTTAATTTCCGAGTTCGAAAAACAAATACATACTCCTAAAACGAAGAAAGTCACTCGAAAAGAAGAACTAATGGCAAAAACTCATTTTGAAGAGTACAATCCGAAAATGGTGGTTGATTCTTCAGTTCCCTTGCCTAGTGTTCTGGTACCCCTTACATATAGTCATGCAATTGTAGAGAGAACAAAAAGCGATCCCAATTCGCTTGCAAATCGATCGAGGTTAGGCAGTAACTCACGGCGCCATGTGCTCATGCACCAGAAATCGATTGACTTAACACCCGCAGATTCGAGCGATGAAGATTACTTCTACAAACAAATTCCTAGTGCGCCACCCCTTTGCAAGGCGCACGGTAATTTCGAAATGCCAGAATGCTATGATGCACCCGTTGTTGCAATTGATATTCCCAAAACTGGTTTTGAAATGCCAAAGAGCTACTTCCGCGAATACGACCGCCGAGCTTCAAAAGTTTTAAGAGAAGACATACCTTACGTGCTACATAAACGACATATTATGAATGGGACTGCACCCTCACCTTGCGAAAAGAAACATCAAAAACCAAAGAGTCCCAAATCACCAAAATCTCCCAAATCACCAAAATCGCCAAAGACGGAGGGCAAGAATCTGAACACTGGCGAACTTTTGCCAGATATTCTAGACAGTCTGCAATCCGAGCAGAGCAAGGAATTTTTGTTCGTTCAAAATATAGACCTCTCAAAAGTCGACCCGGTTACTTTAGAGGTGGACAAATCTATTCCTACGATTGAGCTCTCAAGTCCAAAGCGTGATATCACGAAACAAATGGATACTAAACTTTTGGAAAAACTCAACAAAAAGCTAAGTCAAATCGAAAGTGATTCCGCTACAAGCTCCAAAACTGAAAGTATCCAAAAAGAACAACAGAAACATAGTTTAGAACAAAAACAAATTGAACTCATTCAGAGTTTAAAAAAGGAACTAACAGCTCCATCCAGGAAAGCAATGGCTAAACAAAGGATAATACCAAAAACAAGACCGGTAAATAAGCCAAAAAAAGGAAAGACTAGAATTACTTCATTCTCTTCCGATGACGAAAGTTTAGACTCGGATGATGTTTTCGGATCTGCAGAAGCAATCCCATCTCGTCTGGAGTTTTCACCACCGCAGTCAAGAAAAGAAATTGAGCCGATATTGCGAATTGAACAGAGTAAGCTTATATCTGCCGCTTGGGGTCGAGGACAAACAATGAGTTCTACAGAAATTGAAGGTTCACCGCCTCAATGCAGGCGACTAGCAGATCTTGAAAGTCGCTATCATACACAAAAGCTAGATCCTCCTTATACGAATGCAACTGAACTCCGTAGAATTTCGGAACGGTCAATCTCAATACCAAGTTCTGAAGAAGAAAATCACGTTTCAAACAAGAGAATCAATGAATGTACTGGAGATTATCAACGCAATGAAAATATTCCATCTCCAATTTTGGAACACTCCGAATTTTTACGCATCGACGATGAAGTTTATCTTACATGTAATGAAGAGAAAATTTCAGAAGCAGATATAAATTATACTCTTAAAAAGAATGAACGCAAACACTCACCAAGATCTGAAATTTCAAAAAAGAGTAGAGTTAAATTAATGGAAGAAATTATAGACTCTTCCATTGTGAAGAGATCAAAGGGACATGCTCCTATTCTATTCGCTCATGCGCGCCTCAACTTGTCCGAGGGTTCAGCACTTGCCTCACTTCAACGGCAGAAGGCCACTCAAGAATCACCAATTAATGATAGAAGAGCTAAAAGTTTAGATACTCCTGTTATTTCGATGCACAAGTTGCCACCTATGAATGCGTTTTCTTCAAAAGACGATACAGTAGGTTTTGAAGAAGAAGCTGAGATTCTCGAAGAAAAAACACTTCAACAAGATGTGGCAAACGGAGATGAAGAGAATCCCGATAGTATTCATTCTTGTGCAGGATCTATTCCATCAGCACAAGCACAAGTAAGTCACACACCATTGAAATATGACTCAGTCCTGAGTACTGTTGGTATTGATCCTGAAGAAAACGATCTTTTGAATCAGTTGCAGTTTATTGAGAAAATAGCTCTTCAAGGTGTAAAAATCAAGGACAAGAAGAAATCAAAAATGAAACTTAAAAGCGGGGACCACTTAATTTTGGATATCCCAAAATACAAGTTTGATTGGTCACCATATAGTTCATGCAATAGCTCCAGGAAAACATCGCCTGGTGTTTCACGTGCAAGCAGTGTAGAAAGTGCAGGTAAGGGCAAAAATTCAAAAATTCGCCCTAAAAGTCCTGAATCGGGGAAATCAAAGTCGTGTCGTGGTAGTGTCGATAATTCAAAAAAGGAAAAGAAAAATGTTCCAAAAGAACGGCCAAAGTCAATCGAGCGGGAGCGCAGACTCAGTAAAGATAAAAGTAAATCACAAGAAGAAACTGAAGCCGATATTGCAAAGCGAAAAGAGAGGCAACAAAAACTTTACGAATCCGCCATGAAACAGACAATAACTATGCTAAGTCCGGTAAAAGATCAACTACCTCCATTTCCACTTCCTGAGGATAAGATCTCTGTGAAAACAGATGGCGATAAAATAATCATTGAGACCGATTTTAAGAGCAAAGCTGAAGATCATGTGTTGATAGCTAAGTCGCCCCGAAAGCTTGATACTTCATTGGTAAAATTCAGTCGCAGCTTTGATGAAGGACGTTCTCAAGAGAAACTTGAGAAGGCCAATCGAAGTTTCGAAGATCGTAATAAGTCCTTCGAAGAATCGGAAAAATCGGATGTACCAAGTGATATAGTTATCAAGTCACCAAAAAAAATTGCAAAGAGTCAAGAAATAAAGCAAAAGATTGAAGGCAGCGTAGTGCATAAAAAAATAGATGCCAAATCAAGCAGTTTAGACAAGAAAGGAGATCACCATTATTTAGATATCGATATAAAGGCAAGGAGCTTGGATGATAACAAAGAAAAACTCGTCAAATCACCTCAACGGGAAAAACAGAAACCACTCGACGAAAGAACTTCTTTAATCAGAAGCGCTCTTGGTGATCGAAGAATGTTTGCCCATCAGTTCAATGTATCGGAAGAAATAGACATGCAGGCAGTTATATCAGAGCGTAGATCTCTCGATCTTTTGAAACGGCAATCGCTTCCATCCGAGGATACTACCAGAGATAGTGATGGAAGTCGGAAGCCATCTACTGGCGATAGTATTGATTCATATGTATCCGTTGATGATAGCCATTCGGAAAGTAAGCCGGTTCCACCCACCGAAGTTTTTCCACATAGAGTTCCAACTATAGAATGCGAGGAACCATCAATTGATGAAGATGATGAGAATTCAAGTGAATGTCGTCATTTAAAAGTTTCAAGATTTGATACTAACCGCTTAAGCTTGGATCGAAGTCGTAGCGATGAAACTGGTTCTTGGATGACTGTGGAATGTGAGGAATACATTGGATCGGACACATCGGAAAATGAACCAAGAACGTTGGAGCCTGACAGGAATGTGTTCGAAACCCAGGCAACGCTAGACGATGCTGGGGAATTAAATGCAATAGAGTCGTGTACAACACCAACGTCTGATTTGAATATTTTGGTTATACCTCCAAATGCGAGCCCTTTACGTGAAAAATCTGTAATTGAAACATTTGAGAAACATGTGGAAAGTGTAGACACCGATGGGAAACAAAAAGAAAACTTACTAAAGCACAGTGATAAGTGGAAAAGTTCTGATTCATGGACAAGTGGGGAAGGTGCGTCGGCAAGTCCACATAAGGAAGGAAGACATGAATGGAGTCTCTCAGTGAGTGGCAAAGAAAAAAGTTCTGTTGATGAGGAGTCCAGTGTAAGTTGTTCAATTGCCCGGCCATTGGGCATATCTCAAGATTTTGGTGATCTTGAGGAAAAGAAGTGTCTAGAGCTTAAAGAACAGATGCTAAAGCTTGATTTGGAAACTACCGAGCGAAAAGAATGTACAGCGACCGATGAGATAAAAGTGCCAACACCTAAAAAAGCAACGACTCCTACGTTAGAAAAGCAGAGTCCCATTGATTTGGGCACAAGCACTGAACTTTTTCAAGATGCGGTCGAGGAGAAAATTTCGCAAATCATACAAAGAGAAGATAGTGAGTCTAGTTCTAATGGTTCAATAAAGGTTCCCAAACTCATAAAACCTGCTCGAACTGCAACATCAAAAAAACTGTGCGTAACAGCTCAAGAAAATGGAAACAAATTGGGTAAATCGGGAAGTGATCGTAGCTCACAAGAGTCAAAATCAAGTTTTGATTCAAAAGGATCATTGAGTGTTGAATCGAAAGGTTCATTTGAAACTGAAAGCAGTTCGGGTTCACTGGGAGCAGCTCAACGGCGGGGTGAACTACTGCAGAAGGAGCAACAACAAACATGGAAACCATTCCCCATTGAAAGTTCTGGGAGTTCAAGTGTGGAAGATCCTTGGCAGAATATGGAGCATGAATCTTTCGAACGATTCGATACTTTAACTGCAATTAAGGATTCATCCGATAGCGATTTTAAGGAAATATCACCAGAAGACCAAAAGGAGAGTGATACAAGTTTTCAAGATGAGCTAAACGATTTCCCCACCACCTTTGGCTATCCAGCAATGACGAGTGCATTAGGAGGTATTGGAGTTAATCCTACTGATATAATAGGCTATAGTACAGGCTTTTCAATTGGACGAACACTCTCGCGTATTTCTGAACGAAGTACTGCATCTGAAAAGTCGAGCATGGAAGATGATGTAAGCAAAGCTTCGACTCACTCTGTGAGTATGCGTGATGAATCTGTGGGTTCCACTGATCATCAGCCAAGCCTTAGTTCCGACTCAAGAAGCAATACAAACTTGGCATATATATCCGATGCGGATAGGAGAACGTCCGCAGAAATGCCTGAGATACCTTGCGACTCGGCGACAGGGGATCGTCTATCAAGTATATGCAGTCTTAACGAGCCAAAATCTCCCACTGTTGTAACCGGTAGATTTTCGGTTACTCAAGTCGATGAACCAGCTGCTGAAGAATTCGACAGGCACACGTTACTGTGCCTTTCAAATGCTGGAAGTCAGGATTCTGAAGACTGGCCACTCCCGGAAATACCATATGATCATGTACCAATTAAGCCTGCTGAGTCAATTTACTCTATGCCTGACCTGGATAAACCTGTGCCAAAAACGTTTTGTTGGAAAGCAAGTATGTCTTTTCAAACACAAGACTCTCAAGACTGGCCATCACCGCCCTCTAGTGCTCTTGAAACTCCTTTTGTAGAAAATGTGGAAACATATTACGCTTCCGAGCCTCAGAGTGCTGATCAAGTAATGATTGAATCATTTACGGTTACCGACTATACCATGGAGGAACCAACCAGTGAATCGCGAAGTGATAAATTATCTACAGACGAGAATACTTCACCCATGGAAACAGCTAAAGTGATGTCCTATGAGGACACAGCCTACTTAATGTCATCACCATTTGAAACCCAGAAAGATGTGCAATACAGCACTCCGACCTGCTTAAATTCCACACTTAGCTCTGTATCATGTTTACCTTCTCCTTTCAATGCAACTTGCTGCAAGGGATCAAAATCCATTCAAGGTGGAAATTTACTTAAAGAAACAAGCCCGGAGCCAATCATTATTTCACAACCAACTCTTTCCCCACAGAACCGAAGTCCCATATCCGAAGAAGAGCTTCTCTCCAACGATGATGTTTTTATGCCAGGTACGGTAAAAATTCAATTATCACCTGATGAAAGTCGAACAACAGAACATTGTCGCAAGTACTCCCGTGGATCTAATAATTCTGACACATCGATTGACGACATACTCTCTACATCAGGTGCGACATATGTAGAGGACCAACCGACCGTGCGGAGAAGCTTCGATATGCGCCTGAGCACTGGCTCTTATAAGAAATGTAGTCATTCAAGTCATTCAGAAGAGGAAACAAGTTCAATTGGCACTGATCTTGATGGCACAGTTCGAATGGGCCTGCAACAAAAGAAATGTACTCATAGCTCTCACTCGGAAGATACTTCCATTGGTCTAAGCATTTCAGAATGGTCCACGGGAACAAACACTGTGCGTCAGTATGCTAATCTATCAGGATCGGATAGTCTTTCTGCAGTTTCTAACCATTCTTGTGGTGCTAAAAGTGAAAAATCGAACCACACAAAATCCAGTATTAGTTCAATTAATAAGTCTTCTGAAAGTTTGAACGAAAAGAGTGCCAGTTTTTCCAGCAGTAAAAATAAATTTTCCGGCGACAATGGATCTTCTGATGGATTGCGATACGACATTTTATCGAATTCCGAAACAGAAAAACTATCGGAAACAGCAACGAAAAGCGATGACACAACGCTTACTCTAACAGAGATGGCTCAAACAATAACTGAATGGTCGACTTCTAGCAGTCGCACTTTTGTTGGGAGTCAGCCGGATGTGCAACCGACACCAGAGAGTAGAACACGTCGAGGAAGTTGTATCGAATATGTACCCTTAAAGCACCCACGTATCGTTAAAAAGACATCTCCGTCTGATGAGAAAAAGAGTACTTTCCCTGCGGTTCACAAGAAAAAATCATCAAACGAAAGCAATAATGTTCACAATGCAGAAGATCTTCAGACAGGTCTCAAAAAGACTTCGTCAGAAAGTACACAATCTCAAAAAGCTCCACCACCTCGCATTGTGGCAATGGAGGAAAAGGATCACAGTAACACTGATGCTTTGCGAAAGCGCCGCTCATTAGAGCTAATGTCCAAGCTTTACCAAAGTCAAGATATTTCCTCGGAGGGCGAAGCCTTCGTCGAGCGATTATATGCTCCAAACGAAAAGCTAACAGAGCGTTACCAAAGTCAAGAATTTATTCCATTGCAAACAATTACAGGAGTTCCCCCATCTGCTCCTCCAGTACCAGAAAAGCCGCTTACAAAGCATCACAGTTATGACGACAAGACTTTATCGAAATCTCAAATTCGAGAGTATAAAACAAATAAATTGCGGCAGTCTCATTCGTTTCATGAACACTTACTCTCATCAAATCAAAGTTTTCCTTGCATAGAAGAAGAATCAATTGGAGGAGGGAGCTCTACATCTGCCACTACAACAACAAATACAGTAAACAGTGAACCAACTACAAGTACAGATAATTCTTCACCAATGCCACATCGTGCTGATAAATTGGCCAAATGTTCACCCTACTACTCAAGTAGTTTAAGCTCTGAATCGCCACCAAACCAAATAATTCAAAAGCCTCCACGAAAAGGTTCATTGACACGGTCAAATGTCATTACGAGTCCCCCAAGTGGCAACGATACTGATAGTTCAATAGACTTCAGAAAGCAAGACCCAAAACTCAGAAATCGGGGCTACCGCAAGAAGCGCCCAATGCCAACAAAACGCATGCGCTCTGAGCGTATTCTAACGGAACAAGAGAGTTCAGAATGCTCCGAGGACTATGTGCCAGATGGTGAATCTGGAAATTCTGAATTATTCAGGCCAGACAGTAGTCACTATCCTGAATTTGATGAAGAACAAGAGCAAGAAACAGATGACTATGATGAATGCCAACCCTATCCCGTATACTCCTGTGGTAAATTTGAAACTTTTGACATGTCATCAGATCCTGTGGACGAAATGGGTTTCCCAAGATATGATCGCTTACGTCACATTACAAACCCTATTTATCACCATCAATCTCCAGTTACTCTCCCAACAACCCCGACAACCAATCATCCAGTGAAACCAGCACGACAAAAAAAGCGCCAACTTAAACGCGAAGAATCCGTTAATCCGGCTGGTGAATATTTCGAGTATCCAGGCAATCAATATAGTCAAGAAGAAAGCGGTCCCGAATCTAAGGCCGGCTTATCCGATGATTTCTGCAACTCAAGTGAAGAAAGTGGAGCAGGTATTCAGAGAAGTGTTGATTTAGAACTTCCTTATCCGGATTTCTTATCTGATTATGAAAACGAATCGGGCGATATGGAACACTATGAATGCGGACTTGATATTCGAGTTGATCCGCCGCCAAAATTTTCAAATATTTCTGACTAATTTACGCGTGTATTTCGATTATAACATTTTTAAAACATTTAGATTAAGTGTAGCTAAAATGAAATCAAGTTGATCGTCAACGAAATTTCTTAACTTTTAAATCAACTATTTACTCACGAATACTCTACGTGGTCTCAATCATGTTTAAAAAAGCACTATTTATTTGTCGAATAAGTAATATAATGTCTTGAATTGCACAAACCAAAAAAAAATATATATATACATATATATAAGTATAAAGATTTTTTTTAATATTACACAATTGTCGTGTGCTGCCGAAATTAAAGGACAACAAAAAACACATTGAATTATATTTCCAATCTAAATAAAACGAAAATTTAGATTTAAAGAAAAGGAAAGACACATTTCCCATCAGTTAAAAGTGTTTTAAGTTTTTATTTTGCAACGAATATGTTGACTCCTAAAGATTTTCCAAATGGTTTTATTTAATTATTTAGTTGCAATTTCTATTAGCACTAAGTTTATTATATTTTATGAACAATATGTCTCAAAAGGGAAAGTTAACTAAACTTGTTGAGTGGAGGCCTTAAAAATTTGTTCCACGTAATCCAAACTAAAATTAAATTTATCTCCTCACATTTATTTAGCTGTAGAAGTTTTTGGTAATTTGGAAGAACAGCTTTTTCTGGCATTTTACTACCCAAATACCATCAACACTTTAACATAGCATTGAGCACGGAACCTCAGGCTGTGACAGTTTTATTTTTTAATCAATTTATTTAACCCCTGAGTCGCTGAAACCGGAACATTCTCTGCGATCGTTGTAGCAGCCCTTATATTTAAATGATTTTTACAAGATGTATGTAAGACGTCCAGGAAGATAGCCTGCCTTGTGGTTAGCTAATTCAGGGTTTAACAATAAGGGCTTGACAACTTTTTTTGTAGATAAAGTAAATTGATTGTAAGGTGTGCTGTGTGGCTTGTGGCACCATCCTGTTGAAACCACATATCGTCTTAGTCCATATCTTCCAATTCGGGCTAAAAATAATCGGTAATCATGGCGCGATAACGCTGACCATATTTTGCCTATTGACGAACCCATTGAGCCAAAAATGAGCTTCGTCACTGAAGATGATTTTGCGATGAAATTCATCATCTTGGTGCATCTTCTCCAGAGCACCATCGGAGAGCGTACGTCGCTTCAAATGGTCCATCGACTTCAATTCTTGAGTCAGTTTGATCATGTTTGGGTGTAAACCAAGATCCTTACCCATAATGTGTTCTGAACAATGTCCAATTCTTGAGAATGCCGTGGAATTGACTGATTTGGAACATTTGCTACAACGCCTGAACGGCAGCGATATTTTCGACACTTCGATCAACCCATTGTCTCACTGACACGACAACATCGCGCAACGAATAGGTAGACTCAAGTTTTTGCACTTAACATAAGATTAACATAAGATATAAGATTTATCTTAATGTGAAAAGCAATTTTTAATTCAATAAATACAAATACAAATACAAACATGTTATTTTCTGGGAATGGTTTAATGTAAATTGATTCCCTCTGTTAATATTGATCAAGGATCTTCTCATTGGATCAAAAAACAAAAAAAAATAAAAAGAAACTGGGGATTTGTGAGAAGCAGGATTGAAACAAACGATTGCTGCCGACCACCCGCCCTCGCATCAGTCTACTCAAGTATTATACTGGATCTTTTGATATTTTCAAATACTTTGGTTAAAATCTCTTATCATATAAGATGATAAGAACCCCAGTCTCTGTAGATCTTATGTTTCTAACAGTCCCATACCCTAAAGCAAAATACGATTTGGTTGTGATATCGATGCCAGTTTCTTGTAATTGACAAATTGACAAGCCAAAGAATGATCTAAAACCTCATGGCGAGCCTCTAAATGAAATGTTTGTTGCGATAACATCAAGATTCACTGTGTTATGAGTGAGGTCAAAATGAAATGAAAAGTTATGCTTGGCATAGCTTTGCTATTTACTGTTTATTTGCGTATCAAATCTGCTTGTTTCAATCTCAATCGACGACTGCTGCTGTATAAGTTTTGAAGCAATTTCTGGACCTCTTTTTAGTGATTAACGTGGCTTTCTAATTTTCGGTTGTTGTTGCATGTATGCAGGGCTTCGGTTGTTAAATGTTCCTTATATTTGCCTTCTCTACTTTCAGTTTAGCTAAGAATTACTTTGTGAAGTAAAAATTTGTTGTCCATGTAAGAGTCGATAGATTTGTCTGAATTTCTTAATTTTTAACTGCGCTTTTTAATTACATGGTATTTTTACGTCAATTCACTCTTCAAAAAGGTGCATTGTTTACAAAAATTGATACAGTGCGTTATCTTCCTTTGGTCTTGAATATTACTTATCTGCCTTTTAACTCTTTCCAAAAGTATTCTTCACTCAAGAAGGCCACTCGCCGTTATATTTGATAATCAAATTTAATGTATGTTGGAAGTCATAATGGCGGATTTTGCCGAATGCTATTCCTGCATCATAAAAGCCTTTGCAGAAGATTTGTCTGTGTAAGGTTTTCTTCTGTAGACAGTTTAGCAAAATGGTTTGTAAACAGTGAACAGTGAAAATACCCTAATTTTGGTACGACGTTAAAAGCTTTTCCTTCTGATCTATTGGAATATTTGGAAATCCTTAAAGTATTTATCAGGTCTCATGCATCTCTAATTTGCAATGTATATATTTGTGGGCGTCATTGGCTTCAAACAAGTTTGTGTTAAGCCTTCCATAGGCAGTATTCTATTGCTGATGTGGCTGGATTGGATAATTCGATGTTCAAGTGTATATTTTGCTTTGTCCTTATCAATCGGCGCACATTTGTATTTATTTCGAATAAAATGTGTCTTTTTTCTACTTTTTGTTGCTCCTCATTTTCTCCGCAATAAGAAATTTAGTAAAATTGAAGAATTACAAAATCTGAAAATCATACAATACAAAAATAAGAAAAGCCAAAAATTTAAAATAAATAAAAATTATATGAATACATAAAGATATCACCAATGTAAAATTTTGTTCACTTGCTTTGGAAAAACACCCACTTCCTCAAACGCAAATTTAAAATAATATACAACCTTATATATTACTTTGTTATATACAATTCTAAATGAAACTTCCGTTGTTGAAAGAAAATATATAAACCTAAGATATTATTATCTAAAACAAATAATTTATATAAAAAAAATAACAAACATTTATTCATAATTTTTACTTATAATATATTTAGATTTAATATTAAATTTTCACGAAAGAATCGTTACATATAATCAAAATTAAACCGAATACTTACAAAGGGTTTTTAGTTTATTTAACAAATATAAAATGTGCCAAAATCAAATATTTATTCTTTAGCTTCGAATTTAATTCATGTTGTTACATATAATATTTTTCGTATATATGTACTATGTTTCAATTACATACTAGTTAAAAATTTTTAAATGAATTATAAACAAAGGCGTGTGCCAAATGGAGTTTTTGGTAGATATAAAATAATTTATTAGATCTAATTTATAAATCAATGTATCATAATACAGTTTTGTTTTATTATATCTACTTTATCTGTTATTTATTTTGAAGCAGAGAAAAACAAAACCCCAAGGCTTCCATAAAAAAAGCATATATGTAGATGAAATAATCGAGTAATGTTAGAAACGATGTTAGTGGAAATAATATAACTTTATGTTAGTTACTGAATGGTTAAGAATACACTTTTAGTATTATATCAAATAGAAAGTAATGACTATTTAATCGATTCATTCGAGAATATTAAAGCAAAAAAACAATTTAAAAACAATGTGTTGTACTTAAATAAATTACTCAAAACCAAAAGGCATCAAAATAAAACAAATTTAATATTTGTTCGAAGAAATTGTTTTATTACAAAAAAAAAGTTGTTTGCGGAGTGCTTCAGAATAATGTTAGATTTAAAACCTAAAGCACTATGATTCTATATCCTATCATCCCTTATTTTGAAAAAGAAATTCATTTGTTTTATGTTCTCCTACAGCAGTTAATGTTCCTGTTTTTTATAATATGGCTTTATGTGAATGTACTCGAAGACCTTATCTCACTGTCACTTATCACCTGTATTAAATTTGGGCACATTTGAATAATTTAAATTATAACTGAAAGTCACAATTTTTAACAAACAAATCATTTCGAAACCAAACTATTTAACAAATCGCGATTTAATTCTAGAGTAAAGCAAAACAAATAAATAGCAAACAATGTTTATTTTACGCCTTTAAATTTATTCATTACTTTTTCGCGAACATTCCCTAACGATAACTCAAATAGACACGTTTTTTAAATTTTCTTAACTACCTCTGATATTTGATTCGAATCCGGAGCACTTCTGTTTGCGCTAGAAGCAGATTCCAAAATGATATCGTCAAATCATATTAGATTCCATGAAAGAAAAAAACTCGCATGCACACTTATTGAATAATTATTCACACAAGACCGCCTCCATACTTCTTCAACATTTTTCGATGTATGCATTTCGCAACAAAAATTTAATTAAATTTTAAGCATCTTTACATGTCAGGTATTTTGTTTGTTTATGCCACCAGTCCTTGGAATTTATTCCGATTGTTCTAAAAAGACTGTTATAAATCATTATTCAACGGCTATCAAATTTTAGTTGATCCTTTCAACTGACAATGTCTATTTACACGAATACTTTATTCGATAGAATGAATCTATCAATCGAATGAACTTTGTATATTTCGATAATTGAACGTAAATTGTTACATAAAATCAACATCTAAGAATTGTACACCCAATTTTATAAATTGAATAAATTGAAGCAAAACATTTGGCAATCGCGACTTGTTCAAAACTCAAAATGCAAATCATTCGTATTTGATTTACTTTCGCAAGAAAGTGAATTTGAAAAAAAGGCTGATTAATTTCTCTTTCAATTCCTCGCTGCATATTTTTATTGTTTTTTTTTTACTTTGCAATCCTTATCCTGTGTATACGAAAATATGTACAAAAACTGTAAAAGACAAAGTTGTTTGTACATTGGCCGTAAAAAAATAATTATAATCTCATCAAACTCATTTAAGGTTAGTCGATTTAAAAAAAATAATTTATTTGTAGAACATTAAAACGTTTCAATTCAGATTTAACTGTTTTAATCTAAGACATTGGCCTAAATATCATTAAGGAGTGAGTTGGTTTGGAAACATGTATGTATGCAGTATTTAATTCTCCCTTTGTCGATTTATTTATAAAAGCGAATGAAGAATTTGAAATGATTGAAAACATCCTTGTCCAAAATTGCGACATATGACAGAATAACGCGTGTAAAAATAAGCGAATATAAAGCGTTTCCGTGATGCAACGGTCAAATACGATATGAGCACTACTCCTCTGTAGTAGTTTCAAAAAAGTCGCTCCAGTATTCGAATTTCTTATATATCAATTGAGATTATACAACAGAAATGAAATCAGAAATCAGGAATTATAAATACCAAAAGTACGAGAGACTCATACTTGTACTCATTAAAACTCATTCCAGCAAGAATTTTAAAGTCGAAACACAAAAATTTAAACACACGCACTAAGCAAAGATTAGATTACGAAACTGAAGAATCAAAATGCATTTAGTTAATTTCAAGAAACAATTGAAAATGAAAACATTTAAATAAACTTAAAGTACATCAAAACAGTAGCCATATGAAAAAAATATGGAATAATATGTACATGCGCTTAATACCGCTATAAAAGATTTCCGTCCGATTTTCCATAAGATAAAATATGATTCTCTCATATTGCCAATGCTACATATATTGTCATTTGAAACGTTTTCATCTTCATCATACTAAATACTATTTAATAAGTTTTATTGGTATTTTGTGCAGCTGAAGATTATGTGTAAACAGTTGAACAAAGAAAAATTATATTTCAGAAAAACATGCTTTTACTTAAACAAAAAATATTCAATAAATCTCATTTATTTTAGATGTCTATAATGGTATAAATGGAAATATGTCCTTGGATCGAAACTTAGATCTAAGTTCGAACTCTCCACATCAATACGACCTCCACGTAGGCTCTGACAAATCATCATCTTTATCCCGATCAGAAGCTGGGACATACGATGTTATACAAGCTGAAGCTGATCATGTGCGGAAAAACGAAAATAATAATAATAATGTTAACACAAGTCCAAAGCACGCTGTTTCAGCTCAAGACGTCAGTTCGGATGCCGAAACAAAAAAAAGGGTATAAAATCTATTTCTAATTTTAAAAAAATATGTTTGTTAACCAATGTGATATATTCATAAATTTTAGAAGTGGCCTTCAGAGAAATCATACTTTTTAGCGAAAGAACTTCTTATGACCGAACGAACTTACAAAAAAGACTTGGACATCTTAAATAACCACTTCCGACAACAACTTTCTGTTGAAGACATAGAGAATTTGCAACCTCTTTTTGAAATGTTAGATTCAATGGTGCAACACCACAGCATATTCTTACGGGATGTTGAACATAGAATTGTTCTTTGGGAGGGAGGCGGTTCTCACGACGCACATCGCATTGGCGATGTTTTAATGAAAAATATGGCAGTTCTACCAATTTACGACGAATATGTCCAATCAAATATTGAAATTTTAAACTGTCTCAACGAAATGGTTGAGACCGACAGTCACTTTGAACAAATTTATAAGAGCTTCGAACAACAAAAGATATGTTATGTTCCAATCGGTGAACTTTTACTCAAACCTCTTCACCGCTTGCTGCACTATCAACTTTTGCTTGAACGTAAGTAAGGAAAACAAAATAATTATATTTTGAATAATTATTTTTCTGTTTTCAGGTTTATGTGATTTCTATTCTGAGCAGCACATCGATAATGCCGATTGTCAAGCCGTACTACATATATTAACTCGCTCGGCTACAAAAATTCGCGATCAACTTCCCGAGTCGGAAAATTTTGTGCAATTGTGTGAATTACAACGAGATGTTAATGGTTTCGACACACTTGTGCAGAAAAATAGAAAATTCATAAGACAAGGCTGTCTTTTGAAACATTCCAAAAGAGGACTTCAGCAAAGAATGTTTTTCCTCTTTTCTGATATTCTTATTTATGGTACTAAATCTCCGGTGGATCAAAATTTTCGTATACTTGGACACGTGCCGGTTCGTTCCCTTCTCACCGAAAATGCGGAGCATAATACATTTTCAATATTTGGCGGACAATGTGTAATAACTGTGAGCGCTGGAACAACTGCCGAAAAGACACTTTGGCTGGCCGAATTGTCGAAAGCGGCAGCTGATATCAGAAACAAGCCACCAACACAATTGAAATTATCATCATTGAAAAACTGCAGTAAGTTTACATATTTTTTTTCAAAGCTAAGATCTGAAACACGAGCAATTATTTCTGCCGCTGGTCAGATATGAAAGATAATAAATTCAGCTTCTACGTTTTTAGAGTACAATATGAACTATTATTAAATGAATCTGTTGAGCTTGACACATTTTCAATTTCAGGTGTGACGGTTGTTAAGCGAATTAGATATTTCCGTTGGAAAATTTTATATTTCCACCATGGAGTCAATTTATTTGAATTGAAAAATGTTTCTTCGGTTCAACCATGAGTGATTTTGATTATTGTTTGTTTCGATTTATGGATTTAAAGACATCACTGTGGAAAGAATTTCTTTTAAAATTGAGTATCTTACTTTCGTTTCACGTTTGTAATTTAAACTTATAGAGTCAAAACAGTGTGAATTACAATGGCACACAGGTTTGTTCACTTCTTCGCCACGCAAAAACAACCAAAAATATATAAGTTGATATAAAACTCAAACCGCACGAATTGCTTGCCGTTTATCAATTGAATACTCTATTTTTTATTTTGTTAATTTTTCCTTTACTCAAAAGTACCCTAAAGTAAGGATCTTTTCTTTATTAGCGATGCAAGTAAAGAAGTATGACCAGCTTACAACTGATCATACAGGCTTTTCTTAGCATGATCTACTTTATCTCAATCTAAATTTTCAAAAGCATTCAGAAAACAAAATTTTTCCATTTGGAGATTTTAAAAATGTCGATCGTGAGAATCTGATCCATGACTTGCGAAACTGTGAATGGAACAAACTGTTTTATTTATCATCTGTGAATGATAAGATATCTTTTTCTAACCAGAATATGAACTTGTTCTTCGAAGGACATGTTCGCCTTACGACCGCAGTGGTGAGGAGTGCATCACCTTCTTGGTTGAACAAAAATATTATGAAGCTAACGATGGAAAGACATTGCATATCATCGGTGGAAACGGTATCGAATTGAAGAGCTTCATATCATTAATCGAAACCTTCGAAATAGGGTCAGAGCAGCTAAGGCTAAGTTTTACGACTGCAATCTTGAAATATGGGAAATTTTTTGAAGCACTTACGACAGATCAGAATAAGCAAGCAACAGCTTAAGCCACGAGTCGATATTGACTATGATACTCTCATTGCCATTTTCTCCTCGCCTCCTTCTTGTAAGTCTCTGACTATTAGACCCTAAAAATTCATTAGCGATTCGAATAATTCTGGTGCCCAACATTTCCGGAGATTGATCGATGAAGATGATGTAGAGGCGCAGCTATCGATCAAGTCGAATGCAATTGGACTCGATCAAGTAAATCCAAAATTCATAAAGTGGTTACCACCAGCCATTCGCTCCTACATAACACACAGATGAATGGAAAAAGGCGAAAATCGTTCCACTACCTTAAAAAGCAAATTGCACTTTTACGGAATACGGGCCTATCGTCATGTTACCCTTTTTATCCAAGGTATTTGAAAAGGCAATTTATGTATATAAGGCAACATCTCAATGACGAACATCTTATGTCATCCTTCCAATCAGGATTTCGGGCTAAGCGCAGCTGCAAAACTGCCCTTTTATACGTTGTGGTTGAAATAAGGCAACGCTTTTGACATTGCTTGACTTTTCGAAAGCTTTGGACACTTAATCATACAGTCCTATGTCGTAAGCTTTTAAGGAATGTTATCAGTCAGTTCACACAGTCGGCTGTAGAAAACGGACGTGTGTCTAATTTTCTTGCAATGACTATCCTGTCTGTCTTGTTCTTGTTCTGCATATATGTGAATGAGCGGCCTTATATAGTTAAACACAGCTCCATTCACATGTATGCAGACGACTTCCAATTGTTCACAAGTTACCCATAACACTTAAAATAGGATCTAAAATGAACGATGACTTTAACAGAAAAGTGGTGTGGGCTAAGGCTCATAGTCTAAGATACTTGTCTTCTATCGGAGGCTGTTGGATTCAAAGAATTTTCCTATAGTCGAACTTGATAAGTCCAGCATAGAGTATGTGAACACCGCCAGATATTGGGGAGTAATGTTTAACTGCAATCTTTCATGTTAACGTCACAATTGGCAAATATCACGTTTTTCTCGAAAAGTATATACGGAGGAACCTTAGAAAAGGTGATTAAATGCATTTCTCTAACCTGCATTCACGGCATCATCCAAACCCGTCAACCTGATAACCTAAACTACGTTTTCCTGTATTTCAAAGGAATCTAAAGCTCGTTCCGCCAAGATTTAATTGTTTGACATCAGAGAGATAATTTTTCGTTCACGCGACTCGCCTGTGGAATTCATTAAAATCAATTTTTCTTATTTTTAAAAATTGTACATTCATTTTGGACTTATACTAACTTGTTCTTTCTGTGTGAGAAAACAAGGTACTTTATAAATTGAATTGAAGTTATATATGAAAGTAGCTTCCGCTGCTTTTGTTGGGAACGTTGCATTGGAGGCCGTTGAACATTCGTTGTAAATGCAAGCTCAAGCATTTCCTCTGCCTTGCTTAATGTTTGCCTTTATTGATTAAATTTAATGTGGAGATTAAAAGAAATAACATACCAAACAAAAACAACTTTTACATAATTTCAGGCTCATCTGAAGAAGGACTAGATATGTGTGGTGTGGCAAACGGCAACAATTCCACACAACTGAACTTACAACAAAATAAAACACCACCATCAAGATGCAATACAGCTCTTCATGTGTGTTGGCATCGTGGCGCAACCGTTGGCTTGAACGACCTCCTCGTGAGTGGTGAAAATCAGTTATCTGGATATCTCCTGCGAAAATTCAAAAACAGTTCCGGTTGGCAAAAATTATGGGTGGTCTTTACATCATTTTGCTTATATTTCTACAAAAGTTATCAAGACGAGTTTTCACTTGCCACTTTGCCTCTTTTGGGATATTCAGTTGGACCACCAGGACATCAGGATTCAGTTCAAAAGGAATTTGTTTTTAAGCTTTCGTTTAAAAATCATGTTTACTTCTTCCGAGCTGAAAGTGTTTATACTTACAATAGGTTGGTGATTGCTTTCATTTATATATTCCTTGCGATTTATTAATAATTTCGTTTGTATCTAGGTGGCTGGAGGTCCTCTGTAGTACTACACAAACTCAAAACTTCAAGAGCTTTCAACTTCAGAATTAGATAGCTTTAGTCAACATTTTATCAAACGAGCAATACAAAGTGCAGTTATTACGCTAGGTTTTATTTTTATGTTACCTTAATTTCCTCTTCACTTTTTCTATTTTGAGTAACTCTTATTTGGAGCGCAGAAAAAAAAATCATTATTTTTAAGCGTGAACTTAACGCTCAACGAGCTTTCCCGCGATATTTTAAGCGTAACAGTTGGAAATGATACCAAATAAAAAAAGAAACAAGAGATGAACGAGACGTTTCTTTTGTAATCATGGAGTGATATCAGCGCAGAAATGTAACAGAAAACAACCTTACTTTCAGATCGTAATGATTAGACAAAGTGCGGGTGCCTTTCATGATGCATAGTCAATTTGTCAAAGTAAAGGCTTATGAAATTCTTTCACATTTATATTAAAAAGAACAAAACACGCAAACCTTGTTTTATAATTCGTTTAACTAGGTTCCAATTTTTAATTTCTGGTTTACGCTAAACTTACTAAAGCGCGCTCCAATTAGAAAATTTATTTTCAATGTTAACAGTTGACCATATATAAAAATATCACGTATCCGTAGGAAAATGTAGATATCACGCATTCTTTCAGAGATCTTCAACTATTCTCTTGTATGCACATAAACACACATGTATGTTAATCAGCTAATTAAAGTATTTAGAGTATTATTTACAATTTCTCGTATTGATAATTTTTACATTAATCACTTAACATTCTTCGAAGTACATATATAAATTTACAGTATATATATACATATATATTTAAATTGTATATAAGTCTAAAATATTAGTAATAATAAATATTAAAATATAACACAGATATTACTTTTTTCTTAATAAAAACATCTCCAAATGCGACATGGGTAACGCCCTCTTCACAAATTCGTTTCGTCAATGCTCTTCTCAAAGAATTGTTAAAAAAAAACGTTTGTTTGTTTCCAAGCATGTACTTTTTTACATCTATAAATTTATCGGAAACTAAAGCAAATAAAAACATTGTCTATACATTCAAAAACAAAACGAAGAGCCAAATAGTCTAGCCCTTACTACGGAAACGCTTAGGGATTTCGACTGCGGCAAAATGTTATCCGTTTCGATATATTCTGTAGGATCAAATTTATTCATTTTATCAATGAAAACTGCCTGGTTATTCCCCCCGAAGGGATAACCGATCTTGCTGGAATGTTTCAATGGAAGGTAGTCCCATATGCAGAAACTCGAGATCACCTGCCCCATCATCGTATCCGTTCGGAGAAAAGCTCCGATGTGTATATTTCGTTCATGGTAGCCGAATCGTAAGGACGCGTATCGACGCATTAAGCAGATGTAAAATGTCAATTTTATGTCAAATAATTAAGTGATAAATAATTTTAAAGAAGTGAAAGAAACATGGACAGCAGCATAGCATTATTCTTATAAATAAAATTTAGCTTACACTTCTTTTCCTTCACCAATATCCATTGTTATTTTGCTTATCTTTTTTCCTTTGTGGAAAGAAAATTCGGTACCGTTTTCGTGTCGGAGAAAATTTGAGTGGAAAGATAAATTAAAAATAGAGTACATCGCATGACATCGAGACGCGTTGCTGCTATAGAAGCAGTTAATCGTCATGAATTCGGAATGCGTTTCATTTATACTGACATTTGCAACGTATGCTTTATTGATTGTCCGATTTATCAATCGGTACACTGCACATTTCGGAGATTTCAGAGAAATCGGAGACAATTCCTCTCCGAACGGATACGATGATAGGGCCTCATATTACAATAATCAGCAACGTCTATTTTTATTTTTTTTTAACGGCTTTCGGAGCTATACGACATTGCTCCTTGCCAAATTTCATAATTCTTTGGAACCCCATAGGTTTTGATTCCCCTTGGGCGTATCAAAATATACGGCAAAAACATCATCTTTTGATTAGAAGCTTGATTTTCAGCTTTATGGGACTCCAGTCATATAGTACGTTTTTGGTATTAATTTCAACTTGATGCCTCCACGCAATCCTTATAAAAACGGTTTTGAAGGACAGACGGACAACGAAGTGACCCTATTATCACAGACAACTAGATACAGATAAAGCATGCCCATACAAATAGCCTTAGGCGACAAATAGCTTTCAGAAAATAAAGCTCAGCAAGTAAAGCTTTTTTTCTTTTTTTCTTCTGGCATCACACCCATTTTCACTACATTCAACAAAAAAAAAAATGAGGAGAATGAAAAATAAAATACAAAAAGGAATATGTTGACATATGAGTGAGTCTCACTTTCATACTATACAGCAGCAGGTATAGATAGTTTCAAATCACTATGCTATTGGAAAACTGCAAAGTAAGAGCAATGAAATATTTTCCACGCCTTTGCTGCATGGAAAATGATGCTTACAATTCGGCTGAACTTTCTCCATTTTCATTGCTATTTCCCCATACCGATATTTACTTACAGTACTCAATGGGAAAGTGTGTTTTTTTCCAACGCGTTATCTATTTGAGCTTTAAGCAAAAAATCTTTGATGAACTTTAAATAAGCATAAGCAAGACATCACTTTGGAGAGTTATGAAAAGCAAAGGATTCAGCCAATAAGAGAATCCTCTGTGAAAGGACGGACATAAAAATTCAAAGGATAAGATATATCCGGCAATTGGAAAAGGATCACGGCTTATTATTGCACATGTTGGTGGATCAAATGGATTTTTCGATTGCGCTCTTCTCATATTCAAATCTGAATCGAAGTCTGGTGATTACCATAATCAGAAGAAATTTGAAAATTTCTCCAAATGGTTAATAAAACAGATTCTGCAGCAGCTGGATGAACCGTCGGTTATTGTAATGGACAATGTTTCATATCACAACAAATTAAAAAAACCGTACGCCAACTTCATCAGCAACAAAATTTGAGTTAACTAATTGGATGGTAGAAAATAAAATTGGACACAGCTCATCAATGCTTATAGTTGAACAAAATGATATAGTAAAACGAAACAAGACGACAAATAGACGACATGAAAAGATCAGCAGGGCATGAATTACTGAGGCTACCACTATACCATTCGGACTTACTATAAACCCAATTGAGAATATATGGGGTATTGTAGAATCAAGAGTGGCGGGTAGAAATACTATGTTTTATCTGGATGCCGTCAAGAAATAAGCAAAAATTACGGTCGAGGAGTGGAAAAGTAGGACAGAAGACATAAATTTGGAATATGAACAGAGTTTGGATACCTTCACCGAAAGAATTGTCATAAGACCCGGCGAATTTTCATCAAGTGAAATAGAAAGCTACGGCGAGGATGATGATGAATTATACCGGCGATGATTAAGTGCTATTGCATTAAAAAAAACATCTAATAAATAAATATTCATTTTATGAAAATACACATGCTATAATTTTTTTCAAATTTTCAATACCCATATTTTCAAGTGAAATTAATACTGGCAAAACATTTATTTTTCCTCTGAACACAGTAATTGAGAATAATAGATCTTTAACCAGTCTTCGCTCAAATTGTCATTACCCACTCCACTAAAAGAATAACGAATGCATACTCCGCACATTCGCTCTACACTCATTTTTCATATTTTTCACATTTGGCAACAGCAGCTCCTTATTTTCTGTATACCTTATCTACCAATCGTATTCAAGTAATGACCAGTCAGCCGGATGTGATTAAATATTTAAAGCAGTAAATAATGAGTGTTAGGTGTTCCATAAATTAAGAGCGATGCTGAAAGAAAGAAATAAGTTTTATTATATGAACTCTATGGATCCTACATAGGATAAGGTGACTAGGTAAAATGGGCAATAGTCTCATCAAAACATCCGGTGGATATGGTACCTTCCGCCACGCAAAAACAACCAAAAATATATAAGTTGATATAAAACTCAAACCGCACGAATTGCTTGCCGTTTATCAATTGAATACTCTATTTTTTATTTTGTTAATTTTTCCTTTACTCAAAAGTACCCTAAAGTAAGGATCTTTTCTTTATTAGCGATGCAAGTAAAGAAGTATGACCAGCTTACAACTGATCATACAGGCTTTTCTTAGCATGATCTACTTTATCTCAATCTAAATTTTCAAAAGCATTCAGAAAACAAAATTTTTCCATTTGGAGATTTTAAAAATGTCGATCGTGAGAATCTGATCCATGACTTGCGAAACTGTGAATGGAACAAACTGTTTTATTTATCATCTGTGAATGATAAGATATCTTTTTCTAACCAGAATATGAACTTGTTCTTCGAAGGACATGTTCGCCTTACGACCGCAGTGGTGAGGAGTGCATCACCTTCTTGGTTGAACAAAAATATTATGAAGCTAACGATGGAAAGACATTGCATATCATCGGTGGAAACGGTATCGAATTGAAGAGCTTCATATCATTAATCGAAACCTTCGAAATAGGGTCAGAGCAGCTAAGGCTAAGTTTTACGACTGCAATCTTGAAATATGGGAAATTTTTTGAAGCACTTACGACAGATCAGAATAAGCAAGCAACAGCTTAAGCCACGAGTCGATATTGACTATGATACTCTCATTGCCATTTTCTCCTCGCCTCCTTCTTGTAAGTCTCTGACTATTAGACCCTAAAAATTCATTAGCGATTCGAATAATTCTGGTGCCCAACATTTCCGGAGATTGATCGATGAAGATGATGTAGAGGCGCAGCTATCGATCAAGTCGAATGCAATTGGACTCGATCAAGTAAATCCAAAATTCATAAAGTGGTTACCACCAGCCATTCGCTCCTACATAACACACAGATGAATGGAAAAAGGCGAAAATCGTTCCACTACCTTAAAAAGCAAATTGCACTTTTACGGAATACGGGCCTATCGTCATGTTACCCTTTTTATCCAAGGTATTTGAAAAGGCAATTTATGTATATAAGGCAACATCTCAATGACGAACATCTTATGTCATCCTTCCAATCAGGATTTCGGGCTAAGCGCAGCTGCAAAACTGCCCTTTTATACGTTGTGGTTGAAATAAGGCAACGCTTTTGACATTGCTTGACTTTTCGAAAGCTTTGGACACTTAATCATACAGTCCTATGTCGTAAGCTTTTAAGGAATGTTATCAGTCAGTTCACACAGTCGGCTGTAGAAAACGGACGTGTGTCTAATTTTCTTGCAATGACTATCCTGTCTGTCTTGTTCTTGTTCTGCATATATGTGAATGAGCGGCCTTATATAGTTAAACACAGCTCCATTCACATGTATGCAGACGACTTCCAATTGTTCACAAGTTACCCATAACACTTAAAATAGGATCTAAAATGAACGATGACTTTAACAGAAAAGTGGTGTGGGCTAAGGCTCATAGTCTAAGATACTTGTCTTCTATCGGAGGCTGTTGGATTCAAAGAATTTTCCTATAGTCGAACTTGATAAGTCCAGCATAGAGTATGTGAACACCGCCAGATATTGGGGAGTAATGTTTAACTGCAATCTTTCATGTTAACGTCACAATTGGCAAATATCACGTTTTTCTCGAAAAGTATATACGGAGGAACCTTAGAAAAGGTGATTAAATGCATTTCTCTAACCTGCATTCACGGCATCATCCAAACCCGTCAACCTGATAACCTAAACTACGTTTTCCTGTATTTCAAAGGAATCTAAAGCTCGTTCCGCCAAGATTTAATTGTTTGACATCAGAGAGATAATTTTTCGTTCACGCGACTCGCCTGTGGAATTCATTAAAATCAATTTTTCTTATTTTTAAAAATTGTACATTCATTTTGGACTTACACTAACTTGTTCTTTCTGTGTGAGAAAACAAGGTACTTTATAAATTGAATTGAAGTTATATATGAAAGTAGCTTCCGCTGCTTTTGTTGGGAACGTTGCATTGGAGGCCGTTGAACATTCGTTGTAAATGCAAGCTCAAGCATTTCCTCTGCCTTGCTTAATGTTTGCCTTTATTGATTAAATTTAATGTGGAGATTAAAAGAAATAACATACCAAACAAAAACAACTTTTACATAATTTCAGGCTCATCTGAAGAAGGACTAGATATGTGTGGTGTGGCAAACGGCAACAATTCCACACAACTGAACTTACAACAAAATAAAACACCACCATCAAGATGCAATACAGCTCTTCATGTGTGTTGGCATCGTGGCGCAACCGTTGGCTTGAACGACCTCCTCGTGAGTGGTGAAAATCAGTTATCTGGATATCTCCTGCGAAAATTCAAAAACAGTTCCGGTTGGCAAAAATTATGGGTGGTCTTTACATCATTTTGCTTATATTTCTACAAAAGTTATCAAGACGAGTTTTCACTTGCCACTTTGCCTCTTTTGGGATATTCAGTTGGACCACCAGGACATCAGGATTCAGTTCAAAAGGAATTTGTTTTTAAGCTTTCGTTTAAAAATCATGTTTACTTCTTCCGAGCTGAAAGTGTTTATACTTACAATAGGTTGGTGATTGCTTTCATTTATATATTCCTTGCGATTTATTAATAATTTCGTTTGTATCTAGGTGGCTGGAGGTCCTCTGTAGTACTACACAAACTCAAAACTTCAAGAGCTTTCAACTTCAGAATTAGATAGCTTTAGTCAACATTTTATCAAACGAGCAATACAAAGTGCAGTTATTACGCTAGGTTTTATTTTTATGTTACCTTAATTTCCTCTTCACTTTTTCTATTTTGAGTAACTCTTATTTGGAGCGCAGAAAAAAAAATCATTATTTTTAAGCGTGAACTTAACGCTCAACGAGCTTTCCCGCGATATTTTAAGCGTAACAGTTGGAAATGATACCAAATAAAAAAAGAAACAAGAGATGAACGAGACGTTTCTTTTGTAATCATGGAGTGATATCAGCGCAGAAATGTAACAGAAAACAACCTTACTTTCAGATCGTAATGATTAGACAAAGTGCGGGTGCCTTTCATGATGCATAGTCAATTTGTCAAAGTAAAGGCTTATGAAATTCTTTCACATTTATATTAAAAAGAACAAAACACGCAAACCTTGTTTTATAATTCGTTTAACTAGGTTCCAATTTTTAATTTCTGGTTTACGCTAAACTTACTAAAGCGCGCTCCAATTAGAAAATTTATTTTCAATGTTAACAGTTGACCATATATAAAAATATCACGTATCCGTAGGAAAATGTAGATATCACGCATTCTTTCAGAGATCTTCAACTATTCTCTTGTATGCACATAAACACACATGTATGTTAATCAGCTAATTAAAGTATTTAGAGTATTATTTACAATTTCTCGTATTGATAATTTTTACATTAATCACTTAACATTCTTCGAAGTACATATATAAATTTACAGTATATATATACATATATATTTAAATTGTATATAAGTCTAAAATATTAGTAATAATAAATATTAAAATATAACACAGATATTACTTTTTTCTTAATAAAAACATCTCCAACGCTTAGGGATTTCGACTGCGGCAAAATGTTATCCGTTTCGATATATTCTGTAGGATCAAATTTATTCATTTTATCAATGAAAACTGCCTGGTTATTCCCCCCGAAGGGATAACCGATCTTGCTGGAATGTTTCAATGGAAGGTAGTCCCATATGCAGAAACTCGAGATCACCTGCCCCATCATCGTATCCGTTCGGAGAAAAGCTCCGATGTGTATATTTCGTTCATGGTAGCCGAATCGTAAGGACGCGTATCGACGCATTAAGCAGATGTAAAATGTCAATTTTATGTCAAATAATTAAGTGATAAATAATTTTAAAGAAGTGAAAGAAACATGGACAGCAGCATAGCATTATTCTTATAAATAAAATTTAGCTTACACTTCTTTTCCTTCACCAATATCCATTGTTATTTTGCTTATCTTTTTTCCTTTGTGGAAAGAAAATTCGGTACCGTTTTCGTGTCGGAGAAAATTTGAGTGGAAAGATAAATTAAAAATAGAGTACATCGCATGACATCGAGACGCGTTGCTGCTATAGAAGCAGTTAATCGTCATGAATTCGGAATGCGTTTCATTTATACTGACATTTGCAACGTATGCTTTATTGATTGTCCGATTTATCAATCGGTACACTGCACATTTCGGAGATTTCAGAGAAATCGGAGACAATTCCTCTCCGAACGGATACGATGATAGGGCCTCATATTACAATAATCAGCAACGTCTATTTTTATTTTTTTTTAACGGCTTTCGGAGCTATACGACATTGCTCCTTGCCAAATTTCATAATTCTTTGGAACCCCATAGGTTTTGATTCCCCTTGGGCGTATCAAAATATACGGCAAAAACATCATCTTTTGATTAGAAGCTTGATTTTCAGCTTTATGGGACTCCAGTCATATAGTACGTTTTTGGTATTAATTTCAACTTGATGCCTCCACGCAATCCTTATAAAAACGGTTTTGAAGGACAGACGGACAACGAAGTGACCCTATTATCACAGACAACTAGATACAGATAAAGCATGCCCATACAAATAGCCTTAGGCGACAAATAGCTTTCAGAAAATAAAGCTCAGCAAGTAAAGCTTTTTTTCTTTTTTTCTTCTGGCATCACACCCATTTTCACTACATTCAACAAAAAAAAAAATGAGGAGAATGAAAAATAAAATACAAAAAGGAATATGTTGACATATGAGTGAGTCTCACTTTCATACTATACAGCAGCAGGTATAGATAGTTTCAAATCACTATGCTATTGGAAAACTGCAAAGTAAGAGCAATGAAATATTTTCCACGCCTTTGCTGCATGGAAAATGATGCTTACAATTCGGCTGAACTTTCTCCATTTTCATTGCTATTTCCCCATACCGATATTTACTTACAGTACTCAATGGGAAAGTGTGTTTTTTTCCAACGCGTTATCTATTTGAGCTTTAAGCAAAAAATCTTTGATGAACTTTAAATAAGCATAAGCAAGACATCACTTTGGAGAGTTATGAAAAGCAAAGGATTCAGCCAATAAGAGAATCCTCTGTGAAAGGACGGACATAAAAATTCAAAGGATAAGATATATCCGGCAATTGGAAAAGGATCACGGCTTATTATTGCACATGTTGGTGGATCAAATGGATTTTTCGATTGCGCTCTTCTCATATTCAAATCTGAATCGAAGTCTGGTGATTACCATAATCAGAAGAAATTTGAAAATTTCTCCAAATGGTTAATAAAACAGATTCTGCAGCAGCTGGATGAACCGTCGGTTATTGTAATGGACAATGTTTCATATCACAACAAATTAAAAAAACCGTACGCCAACTTCATCAGCAACAAAATTTGAGTTAACTAATTGGATGGTAGAAAATAAAATTGGACACAGCTCATCAATGCTTATAGTTGAACAAAATGATATAGTAAAACGAAACAAGACGACAAATAGACGACATGAAAAGATCAGCAGGGCATGAATTACTGAGGCTACCACTATACCATTCGGACTTACTATAAACCCAATTGAGAATATATGGGGTATTGTAGAATCAAGAGTGGCGGGTAGAAATACTATGTTTTATCTGGATGCCGTCAAGAAATAAGCAAAAATTACGGTCGAGGAGTGGAAAAGTAGGACAGAAGACATAAATTTGGAATATGAACAGAGTTTGGATACCTTCACCGAAAGAATTGTCATAAGACCCGGCGAATTTTCATCAAGTGAAATAGAAAGCTACGGCGAGGATGATGATGAATTATACCGGCGATGATTAAGTGCTATTGCATTAAAAAAAACATCTAATAAATAAATATTCATTTTATGAAAATACACATGCTATAATTTTTTTCAAATTTTCAATACCCATATTTTCAAGTGAAATTAATACTGGCAAAACATTTATTTTTCCTCTGAACACAGTAATTGAGAATAATAGATCTTTAACCAGTCTTCGCTCAAATTGTCATTACCCACTCCACTAAAAGAATAACGAATGCATACTCCGCACATTCGCTCTACACTCATTTTTCATATTTTTCACATTTGGCAACAGCAGCTCCTTATTTTCTGTATACCTTATCTACCAATCGTATTCAAGTAATGACCAGTCAGCCGGATGTGATTAAATATTTAAAGCAGTAAATAATGAGTGTTAGGTGTTCCATAAATTAAGAGCGATGCTGAAAGAAAGAAATAAGTTTTATTATATGAACTCTATGGATCCTACATAGGATAAGGTGACTAGGTAAAATGGGCAATAGTCTCATCAAAACATCCGGTGGATATGGTACCTTCCGCCACGCAAAAACAACCAAAAATATATAAGTTGATATAAAACTCAAACCGCACGAATTGCTTGCCGTTTATCAATTGAATACTCTATTTTTTATTTTGTTAATTTTTCCTTTACTCAAAAGTACCCTAAAGTAAGGATCTTTTCTTTATTAGCGATGCAAGTAAAGAAGTATGACCAGCTTACAACTGATCATACAGGCTTTTCTTAGCATGATCTACTTTATCTCAATCTAAATTTTCAAAAGCATTCAGAAAACAAAATTTTTCCATTTGGAGATTTTAAAAATGTCGATCGTGAGAATCTGATCCATGACTTGCGAAACTGTGAATGGAACAAACTGTTTTATTTATCATCTGTGAATGATAAGATATCTTTTTCTAACCAGAATATGAACTTGTTCTTCGAAGGACATGTTCGCCTTACGACCGCAGTGGTGAGGAGTGCATCACCTTCTTGGTTGAACAAAAATATTATGAAGCTAACGATGGAAAGACATTGCATATCATCGGTGGAAACGGTATCGAATTGAAGAGCTTCATATCATTAATCGAAACCTTCGAAATAGGGTCAGAGCAGCTAAGGCTAAGTTTTACGACTGCAATCTTGAAATATGGGAAATTTTTTGAAGCACTTACGACAGATCAGAATAAGCAAGCAACAGCTTAAGCCACGAGTCGATATTGACTATGATACTCTCATTGCCATTTTCTCCTCGCCTCCTTCTTGTAAGTCTCTGACTATTAGACCCTAAAAATTCATTAGCGATTCGAATAATTCTGGTGCCCAACATTTCCGGAGATTGATCGATGAAGATGATGTAGAGGCGCAGCTATCGATCAAGTCGAATGCAATTGGACTCGATCAAGTAAATCCAAAATTCATAAAGTGGTTACCACCAGCCATTCGCTCCTACATAACACACAGATGAATGGAAAAAGGCGAAAATCGTTCCACTACCTTAAAAAGCAAATTGCACTTTTACGGAATACGGGCCTATCGTCATGTTACCCTTTTTATCCAAGGTATTTGAAAAGGCAATTTATGTATATAAGGCAACATCTCAATGACGAACATCTTATGTCATCCTTCCAATCAGGATTTCGGGCTAAGCGCAGCTGCAAAACTGCCCTTTTATACGTTGTGGTTGAAATAAGGCAACGCTTTTGACATTGCTTGACTTTTCGAAAGCTTTGGACACTTAATCATACAGTCCTATGTCGTAAGCTTTTAAGGAATGTTATCAGTCAGTTCACACAGTCGGCTGTAGAAAACGGACGTGTGTCTAATTTTCTTGCAATGACTATCCTGTCTGTCTTGTTCTTGTTCTGCATATATGTGAATGAGCGGCCTTATATAGTTAAACACAGCTCCATTCACATGTATGCAGACGACTTCCAATTGTTCACAAGTTACCCATAACACTTAAAATAGGATCTAAAATGAACGATGACTTTAACAGAAAAGTGGTGTGGGCTAAGGCTCATAGTCTAAGATACTTGTCTTCTATCGGAGGCTGTTGGATTCAAAGAATTTTCCTATAGTCGAACTTGATAAGTCCAGCATAGAGTATGTGAACACCGCCAGATATTGGGGAGTAATGTTTAACTGCAATCTTTCATGTTAACGTCACAATTGGCAAATATCACGTTTTTCTCGAAAAGTATATACGGAGGAACCTTAGAAAAGGTGATTAAATGCATTTCTCTAACCTGCATTCACGGCATCATCCAAACCCGTCAACCTGATAACCTAAACTACGTTTTCCTGTATTTCAAAGGAATCTAAAGCTCGTTCCGCCAAGATTTAATTGTTTGACATCAGAGAGATAATTTTTCGTTCACGCGACTCGCCTGTGGAATTCATTAAAATCAATTTTTCTTATTTTTAAAAATTGTACATTCATTTTGGACTTACACTAACTTGTTCTTTCTGTGTGAGAAAACAAGGTACTTTATAAATTGAATTGAAGTTATATATGAAAGTAGCTTCCGCTGCTTTTGTTGGGAACGTTGCATTGGAGGCCGTTGAACATTCGTTGTAAATGCAAGCTCAAGCATTTCCTCTGCCTTGCTTAATGTTTGCCTTTATTGATTAAATTTAATGTGGAGATTAAAAGAAATAACATACCAAACAAAAACAACTTTTACATAATTTCAGGCTCATCTGAAGAAGGACTAGATATGTGTGGTGTGGCAAACGGCAACAATTCCACACAACTGAACTTACAACAAAATAAAACACCACCATCAAGATGCAATACAGCTCTTCATGTGTGTTGGCATCGTGGCGCAACCGTTGGCTTGAACGACCTCCTCGTGAGTGGTGAAAATCAGTTATCTGGATATCTCCTGCGAAAATTCAAAAACAGTTCCGGTTGGCAAAAATTATGGGTGGTCTTTACATCATTTTGCTTATATTTCTACAAAAGTTATCAAGACGAGTTTTCACTTGCCACTTTGCCTCTTTTGGGATATTCAGTTGGACCACCAGGACATCAGGATTCAGTTCAAAAGGAATTTGTTTTTAAGCTTTCGTTTAAAAATCATGTTTACTTCTTCCGAGCTGAAAGTGTTTATACTTACAATAGGTTGGTGATTGCTTTCATTTATATATTCCTTGCGATTTATTAATAATTTCGTTTGTATCTAGGTGGCTGGAGGTCCTCTGTAGTACTACACAAACTCAAAACTTCAAGAGCTTTCAACTTCAGAATTAGATAGCTTTAGTCAACATTTTATCAAACGAGCAATACAAAGTGCAGTTATTACGCTAGGTTTTATTTTTATGTTACCTTAATTTCCTCTTCACTTTTTCTATTTTGAGTAACTCTTATTTGGAGCGCAGAAAAAAAAATCATTATTTTTAAGCGTGAACTTAACGCTCAACGAGCTTTCCCGCGATATTTTAAGCGTAACAGTTGGAAATGATACCAAATAAAAAAAGAAACAAGAGATGAACGAGACGTTTCTTTTGTAATCATGGAGTGATATCAGCGCAGAAATGTAACAGAAAACAACCTTACTTTCAGATCGTAATGATTAGACAAAGTGCGGGTGCCTTTCATGATGCATAGTCAATTTGTCAAAGTAAAGGCTTATGAAATTCTTTCACATTTATATTAAAAAGAACAAAACACGCAAACCTTGTTTTATAATTCGTTTAACTAGGTTCCAATTTTTAATTTCTGGTTTACGCTAAACTTACTAAAGCGCGCTCCAATTAGAAAATTTATTTTCAATGTTAACAGTTGACCATATATAAAAATATCACGTATCCGTAGGAAAATGTAGATATCACGCATTCTTTCAGAGATCTTCAACTATTCTCTTGTATGCACATAAACACACATGTATGTTAATCAGCTAATTAAAGTATTTAGAGTATTATTTACAATTTCTCGTATTGATAATTTTTACATTAATCACTTAACATTCTTCGAAGTACATATATAAATTTACAGTATATATATACATATATATTTAAATTGTATATAAGTCTAAAATATTAGTAATAATAAATATTAAAATATAACACAGATATTACTTTTTTCTTAATAAAAACATCTCCAAATGCGACATGGGTAACGCCCTCTTCACAAATTCGTTTCGTCAATGCTCTTCTCAAAGAATTGTTAAAAAAAAACGTTTGTTTGTTTCCAAGCATGTACTTTTTTACATCTATAAATTTATCGGAAACTAAAGCAAATAAAAACATTGTCTATACATTCAAAAACAAAACGAAGAGCCAAATAGTCTAGCCCTTACTACGGAAACGCTTAGGGATTTCGACTGCGGCAAAATGTTATCCGTTTCGATATATTCTGTAGGATCAAATTTATTCATTTTATCAATGAAAACTGCCTGGTTATTCCCCCCGAAGGGATAACCGATCTTGCTGGAATGTTTCAATGGAAGGTAGTCCCATATGCAGAAACTCGAGATCACCTGCCCCATCATCGTATCCGTTCGGAGAAAAGCTCCGATGTGTATATTTCGTTCATGGTAGCCGAATCGTAAGGACGCGTATCGACGCATTAAGCAGATGTAAAATGTCAATTTTATGTCAAATAATTAAGTGATAAATAATTTTAAAGAAGTGAAAGAAACATGGACAGCAGCATAGCATTATTCTTATAAATAAAATTTAGCTTACACTTCTTTTCCTTCACCAATATCCATTGTTATTTTGCTTATCTTTTTTCCTTTGTGGAAAGAAAATTCGGTACCGTTTTCGTGTCGGAGAAAATTTGAGTGGAAAGATAAATTAAAAATAGAGTACATCGCATGACATCGAGACGCGTTGCTGCTATAGAAGCAGTTAATCGTCATGAATTCGGAATGCGTTTCATTTATACTGACATTTGCAACGTATGCTTTATTGATTGTCCGATTTATCAATCGGTACACTGCACATTTCGGAGATTTCAGAGAAATCGGAGACAATTCCTCTCCGAACGGATACGATGATAGGGCCTCATATTACAATAATCAGCAACGTCTATTTTTATTTTTTTTTAACGGCTTTCGGAGCTATACGACATTGCTCCTTGCCAAATTTCATAATTCTTTGGAACCCCATAGGTTTTGATTCCCCTTGGGCGTATCAAAATATACGGCAAAAACATCATCTTTTGATTAGAAGCTTGATTTACAGCTTTATGGGACTCCAGTCATATAGTACGTTTTTGGTATTAATTTCAACTTGATGCCTCCACGCAATCCTTATAAAAACGGTTTTGAAGGACAGACGGACAACGAAGTGACCCTATTATCACAGACAACTAGATACAGATAAAGCATGCCCATACAAATAGCCTTAGGCGACAAATAGCTTTCAGAAAATAAAGCTCAGCAAGTAAAGCTTTTTTTCTTTTTTTCTTCTGGCATCACACCCATTTTCACTACATTCAACAAAAAAAAAAATGAGGAGAATGAAAAATAAAATACAAAAAGGAATATGTTGACATATGAGTGAGTCTCACTTTCATACTATACAGCAGCAGGTATAGATAGTTTCAAATCACTATGCTATTGGAAAACTGCAAAGTAAGAGCAATGAAATATTTTCCACGCCTTTGCTGCATGGAAAATGATGCTTACAATTCGGCTGAACTTTCTCCATTTTCATTGCTATTTCCCCATACCGATATTTACTTACAGTACTCAATGGGAAAGTGTGTTTTTTTCCAACGCGTTATCTATTTGAGCTTTAAGCAAAAAATCTTTGATGAACTTTAAATAAGCATAAGCAAGACATCACTTTGGAGAGTTATGAAAAGCAAAGGATTCAGCCAATAAGAGAATCCTCTGTGAAAGGACGGACATAAAAATTCAAAGGATAAGATATATCCGGCAATTGGAAAAGGATCACGGCTTATTATTGCACATGTTGGTGGATCAAATGGATTTTTCGATTGCGCTCTTCTCATATTCAAATCTGAATCGAAGTCTGGTGATTACCATAATCAGAAGAAATTTGAAAATTTCTCCAAATGGTTAATAAAACAGATTCTGCAGCAGCTGGATGAACCGTCGGTTATTGTAATGGACAATGTTTCATATCACAACAAATTAAAAAAACCGTACGCCAACTTCATCAGCAACAAAATTTGAGTTAACTAATTGGATGGTAGAAAATAAAATTGGACACAGCTCATCAATGCTTATAGTTGAACAAAATGATATAGTAAAACGAAACAAGACGACAAATAGACGACATGAAAAGATCAGCAGGGCATGAATTACTGAGGCTACCACTATACCATTCGGACTTACTATAAACCCAATTGAGAATATATGGGGTATTGTAGAATCAAGAGTGGCGGGTAGAAATACTATGTTTTATCTGGATGCCGTCAAGAAATAAGCAAAAATTACGGTCGAGGAGTGGAAAAGTAGGACAGAAGACATAAATTTGGAATATGAACAGAGTTTGGATACCTTCACCGAAAGAATTGTCATAAGACCCGGCGAATTTTCATCAAGTGAAATAGAAAGCTACGGCGAGGATGATGATGAATTATACCGGCGATGATTAAGTGCTATTGCATTAAAAAAAACATCTAATAAATAAATATTCATTTTATGAAAATACACATGCTATAATTTTTTTCAAATTTTCAATACCCATATTTTCAAGTGAAATTAATACTGGCAAAACATTTATTTTTCCTCTGAACACAGTAATTGAGAATAATAGATCTTTAACCAGTCTTCGCTCAAATTGTCATTACCCACTCCACTAAAAGAATAACGAATGCATACTCCGCACATTCGCTCTACACTCATTTTTCATATTTTTCACATTTGGCAACAGCAGCTCCTTATTTTCTGTATACCTTATCTACCAATCGTATTCAAGTAATGACCAGTCAGCCGGATGTGATTAAATATTTAAAGCAGTAAATAATGAGTGTTAGGTGTTCCATAAATTAAGAGCGATGCTGAAAGAAAGAAATAAGTTTTATTATATGAACTCTATGGATCCTACATAGGATAAGGTGACTAGGTAAAATGGGCAATAGTCTCATCAAAACATCCGGTGGATATGGTACCTTCCCTGCCCATCTCCAAAAGGTCATAGACCACATCGTTCCGGTTCTTATCGCTTTGTTCAAAGCTAGCTTCAATTGCGGATATATTACCCTGATCTGGAGACAGATTAACGTTTTATTTATACAAAACCTGGAAACTGACCTACGGAACTACGTAAATCTTTTAGGCCTATCAGTCTATCCTCCTCTATCCTGAAGACAATCGAAAGACTTATGGACCTGCATATCACTTGGACACTTGGAAACTCACTCCTCCATGCACCTTAACCAATATGCATACAGGAAGGGCAAGTCAACCGATTGGGCACTTCACCATGTGGTCACCCTCTAAGGAAATTGCTCTCTGTGCTAGAGGGTCAGTAAGTTAGTTTATACATACATAGTTAAGTTAATTAAGCTAGCCAGCTTTAAGATTAATGAATTAAATAAAAATGCTTTGAATTGATTTGCTCTCTGTGCCTTTCATGATATTGAGGGTGCTTATGACAATACTAGTTACAACTCCATTTCGAAAGCAATTCGGAGTAAAGGTATTCACTACTCGACTAACAGATGGATAAGATCTATGCTAGAAAGTCGAGTAATAACTTTCTCGCTTGTAAGCGTGTCAAAGTCAGTTACTGCAACGAGAAGTTGTCCTCTGGGAGGACAATTACTTGAAAGAACCTCCCTGGAATACTCCAGTGAAGTCGAGTATTACGGTGTTAACTTGGATAAGAAACTGAACTGGACTTCACATATCAAGTCCATCACAGAACGCGCAACTAAGGCCATGTGGTCCAAGTGTTTTCTAGGTTTAGCTAAAAGCCATCGAATCCTGCGCCAACGAACACGAACCAAAAGGGAACCAGAATCCTAATATGGAGTATATTCAAGTAATAAAGTTGCAATAGGATGGATTCCATGTCATCATGGAATCGAAGGTAATGAAATTGAGGACAAACTAGCCAGGGTTTGTTCAAAAACGCGTTCGCTGGTCCGGAACCTTTCCGTGGAGTAAGCTGGACTACAGCCACAGGTCTGACCTTTAAGTGGGAAAGCAATTTACGCATTGTCCACTGGAGAAATCTACCGGGACTTAGAAAATCTTAATTCCCAATCAATCCCTTCTTTTACAGAGAAATCCTTAAACTCAAAAAGGAGAACATAAGAAACTTGTGTGTTTCCTCTCCGGCCATTACCGCTTGAGATCACATCTAACCAAATTGTGACACACACCAAACTGTTGTGTATAGAAAATATGGAAAATAACATGCTGGATTATAAGTGCGTGACTGCAGTTGATATTGGTGCCCGGTTTGGGGACCCAGGACGGCTAACCAAGCATCCAAAATAAAAACTGTGTGCAACAGGTCTCATTGTGGAAGACGAGCTAATAATGTGTCTGGAAAATATGGAAAATAATATGCACACGACTAAGTGCATGACTGCAGTTGACACTTGTCAACGTGCACTGGACATTGGGGACCCTGATGTTAGAAGATGCAGCATAAAAGATCGTAGAGTGCATGTGGTGCCACCACCGCTGCATCTATAGGATTCAAAGGTTCTTCTGCAGGCGTAGAAAACTTTGCTCGTCGTCTTAACTCGCTGATCAACGTTTAGCTTCCAGCTGAGTTTAGGGTCTAAGGTAACGCCTAGGTACATAGCGCTGGTAGACAGAAAAAGCGATAGATCGTTCAGACGGGAAATTGGGCAGCTGGGTATCTTGTTCTTAGTGGTGAAGAGCATCAATTGCGTTTTGCTTTAGTTGATACTAAGGTTGTACCCCTGCTAGTGAATTTGATTATAGGACTGTCACCTAGCTTTGCTTGAAGTGCGTGAGAATCAAGTATTGCTTCTGTATGAACGTCATTGTAGGACCCTACCAAGTGTGTACTCTATCAAGTTAAGCGATTGCTCAATAGTACGCCCAACTTCATTGAAAGCCGTTTCAGTGGATCACCCTTTCAGGTATGCGTGTTGGGATTTGGATAGGCGTGTTTCTTCTAAAGGGTCTCGTATGTGGTTGCCCAGGAGTCGTTCGAGAACCTTCAAAATGAATGAGTTCAGACTAATTGGCCTTTCATACCCACCACTACCTATCTTGGGGATGAAGTCTACTCGACCTTGCCGCCACGAATCGAGGACATGGTTCTTAAGGATAAAGCTTCTTTAGATCGGCATAAGCCATGGAATTGTTAAATCTTGCAGTTTTTGCAGCAAAATGGGTAGTATAACGTCCACGCCTGAAGATTTATAAGAAGCAAAGCTGTTAATGGCCCATGAAATTTTTCTTAAGTAATAAGGGATGTGATGTGAGCTGGGCGATTGTGTGCCATGTAATCTGATGCGATAAGGTCATAATCCATGACATAAGGCAGCATTGTATTTATGCAGCATAAAATTCTACTCGATTTTACAAAGAAGAAATTCTTTTTAAAACCACGTATGTACAAACACAAACTCTTAAAGTTCTAACGCTTTGCAACCACCCACAGCAGAGTTGCAACGCACACATCCAATTCCAAGTAAAAAATCCGCATTTATGGAACATGTCTAATATTTCCGGTTGTTTCCTCAAAGGCGAAAGTTTGGGGACTTCAATGCTAAAACCCGTAAAGCAACCAACTTTGGCGGAGTGGTGAGAAAGTACAACCTCCACGAAACGGCTTTCGATACAAGAAAAAATCTAAACAGCCACCCGGCTATCCCCAAGCTGTCGACACCCAAACAAATCGACCACGGGATGAAAATAGTTGTCAAATCTTATTATGAATTTCGCAGCAATCCTTGAAATCAGTCTGGTTGTCTTTGAGCCAGCTTCACTCAGTTGAGCTTTGTTCAAATAAAGGGACTTTACATCGAATTGAAAACATTATGATCGGATTGGAGAACAAAGGCATATTGGAAATTGTCGTACTTCCCTTCGCTGAGATAAAATATTCCACACTATCTACTATCTAATCGCAAAGTCAACCCCCAGATCTCAACTGAAGGAGAAAATAAGCGGATCGGTATTTCACAAAAAGGGACGGATTGTGGGAAAAAGTGCATCGAATATTTATCATGCCAAACATAATTCGACCCCAAAATATTCAAATTGTGTTACAGTGAAACGCATCTACTTCAATGGCATGCCCCAGAAAGGTTTTTAATTAAATTGTTTATATTTAATTTTTGTCTTTTTTCGGCTCAATTCGGTTCAAATAAATGGTAAAATTCTTTGGCAACGTTGAAAATTAGGAACACCTTCATTCCACACCTTCATTCTCAAAGAGCGTCAATTTAAAGTTTTACAATAAGATAAGAAAAATTTTTCTTCTGAAATAAAAAAGAAAACGACACTGAAATCAATTTGATTAAGGTGTTATATTTCATAAAACATTGTTCTATTACATAAATGTTCTGCTTGATATTTTTAAGTGATCAATGATTTTGACGACAACTCAAATTAGAGGACGCCTTGAATATGTCCGAACAAATTGAGTTTTACACTTTCTAGTGATTTGAAACATAAACTACAGCCCTACAGACTATTTTACATCCGCATTAGTTACATTCCTATTTTTGTAATTTCATTTGGGTTGAACAATTGTCTTTGTAAATACAAAAAAAAATCGCAGGATAGCTTAATAATTTTAAAGCTTTTATATTTAAAAAAAAAAAACAAATAAATCACCGATATATGTATTGTTACACTTTGAAATAAGTATTGATGGGTTCATTACCTTTGAAAAATTAAGGAACTTAATATTTTCATCTTTGCATAATATTACCAAGAAATATAAAGTTATCTACGAATTATTTGTCTTCTAATTATTTTTCTTATTTTCATGTAATTTGAGAACAAGCAAAAAAAAAAGTTTTCTTAAATTTTCATATAGAAAACATGATATTTTCTCCTCTGCTCGAATTAAATAAGTTTTTTTTTTCTTTTTGTTTTTTGTTTACTACTATTCGTTAAGTCACTTTTTTAAGTGAAAAATAACGTTTCGTTTAGTTGTTGTTTAAATGTTGATAAAGCATATCATGAGATGCAAACGTTTGTTTGTCTGTGAGAAAACAATATTATATTATACTTTTGAATTTTTATTTGCTGTTGTATTTTGCACATTTACTCTTTGATCACCGATATTTTCTGTTCAAATTGTGTCTATTTATTTCTGTTAAGTTAGTGTTTTTGTTTAAATTTTATTTGTGGAAAAATAAAAGAAATTAGTAAAAAGTGGCGGATGGCTAATCAATAAAACTTTGTTCCACACAAGCTTTCACTCGTTTCTCGTATTCGCGACGATTCTCTTTATATAGTTGAGCAGCTGTTGAGTTTGCCGGTGAATTTGGATTCGGATCGCTCAATAAGGACTTGAAAGAAAATAAAAGCATAACATTAAGTGAGCTTATAAAAAGAAGAAATGTGTTTTGCATACCTGTATAGATGTAAGAATAGCTGATACATCATATGTTGGACTCCATCTGTTTTGTAGAATGTCCAAGCAAATTCCTCCATCAGCGTATACATTTGGATGAAAAACTTTTGAAACAAATCTGACTGTTGGAGGTTTATTGGGATATTCTTCAGTAAATTCTATTGTTAGTTTAAAGGTTCCATCTTCAAAGGGAGTATCGTGTGGACCAAAAATCACAGCATTCCAGATCATGATATTATTATCTGTTGGTGCTCCAGAAACTCCAGTTGGTGGATCTTCTTGAAGTCTAGAATTATATAAGGCATTTATAGTTTAACATTCATTCATTAAATTACTTCCTCATTGAGCAAAGTGGGTATTCACACTCATAACAAATAATAATAATTGACGCATCAAGAAAATATATGAGAGAGCTTTCGAAGAGGACTTTTATTATGGTAAATGTCTCTCAGAAGTGAACATAGGATTTATGGCTTTTGAACTTTCCAAATATTTCAACGCATCGCCATAGAAAAGGACGAGTCTATAAGGATACAATATCTAAGGGCATGGGAGAAACAGAACAACATTTGTTTGTGCATATATAGACTGCTTATATTACTCTTGTGTGTTTTTGAACAATAAGTCACCAATTTTTTACTTCTTATATATTTGACCATTTGGGAAAGAAACCGGCTATTTGTTGGGACATACACTGCTGCGTTGCTTAAAAGTCGCTTTCTCTCTCCATCTGGACAAAAGATAAGCCAGGGAATACGTTTAGCGGTCATTTCGGGAATTCGATATTCGAAAGGAGTCCAACAAAAAAAATCGAATGAAGATAAGCTCCGGAAACGCTAGATTACTCCTCATTGCACTTGAAGGCGAAACAACACGTTTTACTTTAGTTAGCGTTATCGCATTGAAGAAAGCAAGCGACGTAGATGTATTTGAAGCACACAATAGGGACCAAAGGATGACTAATGTGTTTCTGCTTCTTCTTTCAATAACTTTTTGAAATTCCAACTGTTTGGCGGGCCTTGTCCTTGTCCCCTAGAAACAATGAAATAGGTCTGGCTAGACCTTGGTACATATTATATGAAGAAACGTATTTATTCCACATTGCATTAAAAAAAAGTCGACTGACGATTATGAGATGCTCAAGGAGTTGCAAGCAGAAAACGAGTCAAAAGCAAGATGGACAATTCTCCGAGGAATACTATTGTGCCCGTGATGGAACAAAATTGTACCAAAAATCCCCACAACAAGTCGTCTCAGAGCACACAATGTCATTCGAGAAGACGAGGAATGTCTCGTAATAATGCAGACATCTTCAAAACAATAAGATCAGAAGATTTGGTTGTTATCATCATGCGAGAAACGAATAGAAATTGCAAAATACAACAAAAGTAACCCGGCAAAACAAATAGTTTGCAAATCTGTTGCTGAAGAAGAACTACATATATGCCTATTTTGGTGTCTAACTGTTAAAAATGCAAACATGCAGCATACAGAAGAATTGTTTAAATCCAACGAGGAACGATGTCGTTAAACCGATTTTGGGCTGTAAATCGGTTTATAAGATTTGACGATCAAAAGATTCGTGTCGATGCAAAGTGCCGATATTAAAGACATCTCATCCTTTCCGACCTCCATCTCTGGCCATCCTAAAAGAAATGCCAACCATGAAACTTACAGAAAACTATTTTTGAGTGTTTCCATCGAACTAAAATCCAACGGATGGACTCTTATTTTCACCGACGGATCCAAGTCACGGGAAAATACATCATTTGCAGTTTCACTGGAAGATGAATCGACCCTCACACTCGGTCTTCTCCCCGAATGGACTTTGGACGTGAACTAAGCATGTTATATGCACTGATAGCCTTTCGGTATTGAAAGCTATCAGAAATACAAATATTAACACTGAGCTTATCATAAAATAAGGTTTTTACTTATTAAATAAAGGGACAAAGTCAAAATAATATGGACCCCTGGTCACGTTGGAATCCCAGGAATTAAGCTAGTTGATTCAGCTGCCGATTTTGTAAATAAAGCACCAGTCTATTCATTTTTGGAATACCCTAGGATGGATTTGTTAATGAAACTAAACCACAGTATTGCAACAAACCACCTTCGTGAATGGAAGATCGGAAGAAACACCCACTACATTCGAATTAACCCTGAACGTTGCTTTCCGTTCTACCCTACCGATATTCCCCAATCACAAATTACCAACCTTGTTCGATTGAGACTAGGCCATGTACCCGCAACACACCAACTCCTGCTAAGGAAGGAAGATCCACTTTTTTGCCCTCCATACAACGTTAGTTTAATGAATACAATTTTCAATAGAACATCTAAATCTAATCAAAATAACATAACAAAATCAGTGAATTTATAAAATCTTTATTGCCATATAATTTGAATTCCATGTTAATAAATAATAATATTAATATAAAGTGTGATTAAATATTCTTTTCCCGATTTAAGTTTGTGTGGAGATGTCTCAAGAATATCTTACAATAAAAACATATCAGGGACTCATCCAACCCCCTACTATATTCAATTTAACAAGAAATTCCAAAGGTCATCTTATCGAAGGATAAAGTTAAGGCTACGCTGACTATGAAGCCATCAAAAACGAAGATCAACATTCTCTGATGCATTCCGGCCTATTCCAGATATTTATTTGAAATTTCTAACTTAATGTAAAAAAATTAAATATTTGGGATCTATGATCAATTTCCAAGTAATTCGTGATCGCGTTTGCATAGAGGGTACTGTGAAGTTGTGCGTTCGGCGCTAATGTAAGGTTAACAATGTCAAAAAGTATGAAAACAAATTTACTGCAACTGAAATGAAAATGTATGCTGCGTATAACGGCAAGAGTAACCCTCATCAAATACAAAATTCCCAAAACCCATCTGTGAAAGTAGAGCGTAAGTAAGTAGACTGACTTATATGGTACCCAAAAATAAAATAAAAGAGGCATTAAGAAGTTAAGAACACCAATATAACACCAACCAGCATTAAATTCACCTTAGTGGTAAAGCGGTTTACTTCATTAACATGTGCATTTATATTCAGTTCCAGTTTCACCCCAGTAATGTGGACGCACCCACATTCATAACGATAATAATGCACAAAAGTCAAATAAAAAAAAAAAGTTATAGAATTTGTAAAAATCCCATTATGAACACTTTCTTTTACTCAAAAGTAAGACTTTCCACCTCTTGACTGTGGCTAAGTGCTTTAAAACCTCTTTGACGCAAAATGTTCATGGAAATAAAGTGTTTTAATTGAATTCTCCTATACGTAATGCAGAAGAGAGGTTGACAAAAGAGTTCAATATATTTTAAGGACCTTCGGGACAGTCTGAGCAGCTCAGATTATCGCGCACATTTAGCGCTATTCAGACCAAAATATATGCAATCGGACAATCAAATAATATCAACAAAATGTGAATGTCATGCTGCTGCTTCAAATTTAAAATAATGATTTTTCATAAAAATTATTATTTAAATGACGAGTTGAGCAAAATAATAAAAAAGAAGTTCCGATTTATAATGAAGACCATGGAATCATGTTGTAATAAAATATAGTAGAACCATTTATAGTGGAAGGTGTTTCAATATATTTATATGCTTGTAATATTAACAAAAACTTCAGACGGAAATATATGCAATCGAAAATTAGCAAGAGCAATTAATGTTTATGTGAAATATAACATTTTCTATTATTCTTGTAACTTGTTCATTTCATTTCATTTTCATTGATTTCATTCAAAGGTTTGTACATTAAGATTGTAATTTTTTATAGCACTTAGAATATTCGCTTCAGAAAATAACTAAGGACTAAGGCAATGTTATGAATAAACATATCCTTGCTTAATAGAAGCATGGATAGAAATGTAGTATGTAAAACGGAGAGGAGAAGGAACAACAGAGAAAAAAAAAGTGGGTTAAGTGTTGATTAGTTAGTTTGAGAGGTGTTGGACGATTGAACTTTTGAAATTAGATGTATTTGAGATATTTTTGATACTTAAGGGCAATGAGTTCCAAAGTCTAACAGAATCAATGAAAAACAAAGTGAGAAATTAAGGTAATTGTATAGGAAAGGAATAATGTTCAGAGTTCTTGAAGAGTGAGTGAAGTTAGGTCTGTTATATTTACTATACATTTTGTTTGTAAAAATATACAGTTCCTGGCATTTATGTTGTTAAGTACAGTTCAACCAAATAAGCCCCTAACGTACATATAGATAGGATTATATCTTCGTATGTCGATGATGTATCGTACTCTATCATTAAACGCTATTTGCAATTTTCGTTGGGATTATGAGTCCAGACTATAGTAAACAACCTCAGCTAAGGTTATGGTAGGCAAGACCAGGGCTATCACCAGCTTTCGTCGTGTTTCCATTGAAGTATATTTAGCGCTAAGCCACAATTTACAAAGACATCCGTATATACGACCAATGACCAAGTTGTATCAAGATAGACTTTAGTTGATTATATAGCCCAGGCTAGTGACGGATTCCACAGTTGAAATTTTATTATATTTAGGAAGTAGATGGGGATAGATTTAAGGTTAACATTTTCTTAGAAGTGGGAATGACTTGCGTTTTAGCGTGGAAGTAATAATCAATTTGACGCTGACCAGTTATGAATATTATTCTCAGGTACTCATTAATAAGTAGGTCTAGTTCATTTGATTTACCTTAAGGCTAGGGGGAATGGAACTTCATCTGCGTATAAATTTAAGTATGTTTATTAACGGAAGGAAGGTCATTTATGAACATACGAAAGAGTATCGCTTTTAAAATTGAACCCTGTGGTACACCTTGTTTAAGAAAACGTTCAGCCATATAAAAGGCTGCTTATTTAACTTAATTTAACTGCACTCTCACTGAGACCGAGGTTTCACCTTGTCGAAAGCCTTCGAGAAATCAAGCAAACAAAGAATCGTTGTCTCGTAATCTTATCTTATTTGCTCAAGTTAATCAACTGTACTTGTGGAACAGCCGGGTTAACTTTGAAACCGGATTGCTGATGGTTCAACATGTTATTTTACAATAACTGCATGGTTATTTGCGTTTCGATAATTCGAGGACCTTCGAAAGCCAAGGTAAAATGCTTATCGGTCTAAAATCAGCAGAAGATGAGGGCTTATTATTTTAAGCTAACGGAAAAACTCTTGCTGCTTTTCACGACTGAGGAAATGTTGATGTAATTATGCACCAGTTAAAAACATGTGTCAGATGAGAGACAATGTGTGGTAAAATTAGTTTTATGAGGCTAATTGGAATCCCATCCTCGTCGGCGTAACTTGACTCAATAGAAGGCACACATTTGATTATTTCACTTTATGTTGCTACTTTAAAGTTATCAAGTCTTGGAACAGATCTTATGCAAGAAGAAGAAAAGTTTAATTTTGACTCATCACACAAAAAGGAAACACCGGATAGACGGATTTTGCTTAGGTTACTCCAAAGTTTCTTTGCTGCGAGGGATGTGTTTAGTTTAGAAACTGTTTTTCTTTGTCATACGTATGATTGAATTGAAATAGTTACGCGCTTCTTTATAAGCAGTCCAGCACGCATTAGTATGCCTATGCTTTGCTTAACAAAATGTTCTAATTTCATCAGGATTAAACCAGGGACAAGTCTTGATTTGTATTTCAACTGTTTCAACCGGTATATACATATGTAAATATACAAATATATACAATATTATCTTGCCTATTCGATCCAATGTTGTGGGAAAATATCGAAATTTCATAACAAAATGAGTGAATTGAATTTAGCTATTTAGAAAACAAATGTTCAAGCGAATGAAGCAAAGGATTAAATGACAGTCCTAGAAGCAACAATTCAATTGAACGTTTAATAAATTCTAAATCTGTTAATAGTACATAAAAGACTATGCTTGATAAAAAAAATAACACACATCCATTGACCCTTAACAACTCCGCTCCGCAAATTTAAAATCATATGCGCCTATATCTGAAGAAGCTACGCTTATGAACGTGAAGATGAGACTATTGAGTATTTCATTACCCGTTCTTCGGGTCGAGATAAGATCTTACATTACAATTATTATTATAATGACTTTATTTATCGCAATAATTCAATTTTAGTCACTAGCTTCCAAGGCTATCGGCCCGATTGCAATGTTACTTATTGATCTTGATAAGCTAGTTCCTATTCTAATTAAGTATCAATTTGCAGAGTGAGTGAGTTTAAAACTGATTTGCGATTATATATGTTTTTTTTTTTTTTGTGAGCTAAATGTTGTCTGTATGTCTTTAGAGCCAGTAAATTAAATACTTTTTTTGATGTTTTCTTCGGACGATGTTCTCAGTAGCTCTGTTTGGGGTTTGTTTTTATTTATGTGCAGTTAACTTGGATAGTTTCACTATTGTTGCGTAAGTAGCAGGCTGAAGGTTGTGTCTTGGACATGAAATGACTGTTTGTAATTACCAAGCTGAATCGAAAGAAATATTTTAACATTCCATTTGAGAATTTACTTTGAATTATAATTTTTTGAACTTTGGTATTTAAATTGTAGTTATGTTGACTATAATATTTCCACGAGTCCAAAATTATTTTAAGTCATTCGTATTGTGGATACGTCGATCCTATGTCTTGATAGAACTATCGAGGCATATGTCTGCTTAATCTCGCATATAAGATCCTATCCAAAGTAGTGTGAAAGTCTGAAGAATATAGATAACGCACTAACCGGCACGTTCCAGTGGGGCTTCCACCCCGGCATTTCGACGATTGACCAAATATTCACACAAAGCAAAACCTGGAAAAGACCAACGTATTTCAAGTCCAGATCCAGCTGTGCCGAGTTGCGCTGGAAAGCTCATGATTCAATGTGCAAGGATATGCGCTACCATGTGACTTCTTAAATTTCGTGCTGGAACAGATAGTACGCAAGGCAGGTGTAAATACGGAAGGCAATATCTTCAAAAAAGCAGGAAGGCAAAGCAGATTTTGAGAACTTTCGATAGATAAATTCTTCGTCGAATATTTCGTCCCGTATGCGAGCAGGGCGAATGAAGGAGAAGATATAATCGCGATCTCTATGAGCTGTTTCAAGATGCCAAAATACGACGAAAACAGTGGCTCGGCCAGGTCGAGGGAATGGACAATAATGCTCTAGCGAAGAGGGTCTTCGAATCACAGCCCCCAGGTTCGAAACGACAAGCGATCGCGGATGCCAGTGCGCTTGGTCTAGAGGATCTTGGAATCAAAGACCCCCTCCCCCCTCCTGGTAAGCCCTGGTATCCAAGGGTTTATTTTACATTTTGGTGGTATTTGGTGGCATATTTCGTAAATTGATTTTCTTGCAGATAAAATAGGATAAGAGAGAAAAGGTGTTCGAATCTGTCCTCAATTAGTGGGGGGCCGGATCAGTCCTTTTTACCCTGTTTTCAACTTACTTTATTGAACCGAACGGCAATAGTTTTTTCTTATATTATGAAATGGATAGTTGATGATATGGGCACGGCAAATTTTTATTTAATTACTCGATCTCAAGAGGATATGATAACTCTTAAAATGCATGTTGCACGGAGCGAGCAGGAGAATCAGAAGAAGAATGAAAATGAAAGATTGTGATGTAATGGTTTTAAAAACTTAGATGTAATGGGACCAAGAACTTTATATCGACTTATTAGCTTACACCAAGTTCAGAGGATATCAATCAACATAAACTTGAAAGTGTGGAAGATTAGCTCAACAATCTGCTTTCAGTGTTATGCCCTCCAAGCAGAGCCATCTACATATCACTATATTTGAAAACAAGAACTAAGAAATCCAGAAGCCGATACAGAAACAACTATAACAACACCACCCATCCGTCAGGATACTATGCCATAAATTTGAACCCAAATTGCAAATAGTGACTGGACAAGATTCGAAAAAAAAGATCACTTTAAGACTCAAACTTGGAACCTATCAATTGAAGCATTTGAAAGGCAGGTGCTCTATCAACTGCGTCACCCAACCCATACTACATACAATATACGTCTTTTGCAAGGTGATTTTGACATGACCCATTTGAAGACAAACTTCCAAAGTATCAAATCATTTCGTTAAGAAAGCGGTGATCTGTGAACTCTGGGGAAACTAGACAGAACTGTCCAAAGTTTTCTTTTGATGGATCGCACGAGCAGCTAAATCAGAGTGTTGATATGCCTTAACATAAGTATATATGTTGCTCTGGGCCGAAAAATCTTTAGTTTTCTTCGCCAATGCCGGAGGTTGGACTTACAGGTTATTGCCGACTCCGAAACGCCCCAGAAACTCAGATAAGGAGGATACAAAATAATGTTGCAATTCAAATAAAATAAAGCACAGACGATGAAGTGTGCGAAATTGTTACATGGTCTGTGCAATATTTCTCCTTTTTGAAGTTCCGCATCTGTGTCATTTGAAACTCGATTTTACGCCAAGAAAACTTTGTATGTGAAAGTTAAAAAAAGAAAAATGTGTAGCATGTGGCTTATTTCGATGCTCGCACGGGAGTCAAAACCTAGTGTTCTAAAGCAGGAACATTCTTCGAGATTCGATTTCCGTGATGGATGAACTACTTATGTTTATACCTAAAGCCTTGACCGTCTTTTTTTGTATACTTATGCGTGTTTTGTTGATTTAATAGGATATTTATCAACTCGGTCATTTTTGTTTTTCCTATAACTGCAGGTACTGAGAGCGTTCTCAAATTCATGGCCCGCAGAGCAGTTTCATCTTATATCGAGGAAAAGAAAACTTAAAATATGTAGAAGCAAATAGCATTTTCTTCATATTCATCAGTTATGTCCGTCATGCCGTGTTAGTGTTGCTTAATATATTGGCCTTGTTCCAATCATCCGTTGCTTAACTCCTGGCTAGAAAAATGACGTAATTTTGTGTGTAGCAGATTTCCTTGCGATTGGAGAAAATTTTATATTAAATTCCCTTCAATTTTTACTCTAATTACCCTGCACAACGCGCTACAATTTGCTACATGAAGAGCTGTCACCTCAGTAAAAGTTCTTCACAGCGAATTTGCGCTTCGAACAATTGGAACGCGCTCGTTCGATATTTGGTAAATAAATGGAAAAAGCAGGAACATTACTCTGCCAAACATACATAAATGTTTTCACTTATGGCTCATGCTAATATGGAACAAAAATTTAATTATAAAATATGGATTGCAAATGCGCCCTCCTTTTTGTAAATTGCGAAGGTGAATGCTTTCATTAGTAGTGAAAGTTATGATAACTAGTACGGATCAAGTGTAGCGCGCATTTCCTTGGGAATTCTTAATAGCATGTTTCCTTCAAAAATTCTCAATTTTTCTCCCCTTCCCTTGGCTGCATTCCGTGGCTTAATTGATAGAATCCATTGATCAGTTGAGAACACATAAATTGCATTTCTAATGCTTCGAATCGAAAGTAACGATATACTTATAGGAAAACACCAAAAATTTGGTCACAAAGGAATTATATCATTTAAATACAATATTGTCAAATTTGCTACAGTTCAATGAAAACTTATTGTTGGCTGATGCGTCAGATATACAACTGCTTCTTAACAAAATGGTATGACAAAGTCGTCAGTCTTGGCGAAATTTCTTGAAGTTTTTTCCACATTGTACTCCAAATGAATCGATTTGAACAGTGATTTTCAAATAATTACCTTTTAAAATCTCTCATTAGACGTCTACGAGCAGGTGTGGACATTTTTGGCTATGATAAATACTAATTTTTACTCGGACAAACTTTTCACAAAACTTCGTAATGAAATATTTTTTTACTTTTGTCAAAGCGTAACAAGGACGGTTGATGTGTCGATACTTAGATAGACAGACAAAATATGAAATGATGTAGCTGCAACATTGTTATCTCTTTTCCCCACCAATAAAAAGTCGAAAGTATGAGAGAAATCGTTTGTTGTCCTACTCGATTAATGATAGAAGAAATCTTTCAATCGATTAAATGTATGCGTTTACAGTAAACGTAGGTACAGTCAAAACAGAAGCAAACCTACTACTCGATTATATGCAGACTTAGGGTGAGTTTATTAAAAATCTTTTAACGAGATGAACTTAAACACATAGCTGTCAAATATACTGATTTTCTCTCAAAGTTATGATTTTTTGTGGGGTAATTTAATAAAACGACTGAGGTAAGTACGTCAAATAATCCTTTGCAAAAGGTAAAAATATTTGCAATTTCGATTGAAATTTGAAAATTAATGAAACGCATCGTTTTTCTATTTTATTTTCAAAATTTTGTTTACAAGTTTATTCTTATTTGCTAAAAAAAATACTACAATTCAAAAACAAACACAGAAGAAATGAAAAATAACAAACATTCATATTTTTATCACTCAATTAATTGTTTGCAAAATGCAGGAAATAAAGGAAAAAAAAGAAATAATATAAAAATATGTCATAATATTTAGTGTGGCCACCGTTGACATCAATAACGGTTTGTAGGTTGCCATTGATTCAATTAAGTGTTCTTTATTATCGAAGTTATCCGGTATCTTTTTCCACTCTTCTTGAATTGCTCTAATTGGTGCGTTTTTTTGTTGCAGGAGCCCGTTTTGTCCCCTTCTTTTTTAAAAATGCCCGCAAATTTTCGATTGGATTCATATCAAAGAAAGCACAGAAAAAAAAAATTACAAACATTCATATTTTGATCTGTCAAATAATTGCTTGCAAAATGCAAAACATATCGTCACCTCAGTATTGGAGTGATCTAAACGACAAAAACCTAGTTTTATGAAAATGACGTTGAATGATGATAAAACAAAAGCCTTATGTACAACAACTAAAGATAAAATTGATTCAAAGAGTATATTCCGTTTTTCGTTGAAATTGAGCTTTAAGCTTTTAAGTTTTTTTTTATATCATTATTTTAAAAGAAGGAAATCGCATACAGGACATCATTTACTTTTCAAATTGTGTGGATTTTTATGGTGTGTGTCAGTATTTGACAAACCTATATGCCTGTTAAACACTGAAGGCGATTACGCATAATGAATATGTGTCATAAAAATGAATAAAAAAATTTTTTTTTTAACAGGTGTGGTTCCTAACTTTCATTGTTTTTTTATAAAACTTTTTTTCTTTATTTAAGAAATAAAGGTAAGTTAACATATTATAGGAAAATTACTCTTTAAAATAGACTTATTATTAGTTTATTACTAACACAATATAATTACTAAATGTTAATTAAGTACCTTCACAACCTAAACAAATAATAAACATAACAGAATTTATTTTTTATTAAACTTTTATTTTGTTCCTAGTTTAAGGAACAATACAAATGAACAAGGCTTAAAAACATTCACAAAAAGTATACTTAACAAGCAACGAAACAAAATTAAAACTTCATAAATTTCATAAATGAAATTGGTTTGAATCAGACTGGTATCAATTGTTTTTTATTTTCCGTGCAGATCTTCGTGGCTGTTTAAGGTCCATAGGTGCTTACTATTTCATCTTTTATTATTTGATTTCTTGAAAAAATAGCGTTATAATAAGTCACATCAACTGCTTTTATAAGCTTAAACATAGATTTTAAACCTTTTTTCTATTCGCTTAAAAGCCATGACGCTGAAAGACATTTTATTACAAAAATGAAGAGGGGAGGGCTATTTTAGGTTTTTTTCATTTTAAATAGTATCACTTGAGTAAAAGGCACATTTTTTGGCAAACTGTTTTTATACTCTATTTAAGAAAGGTCTTTAGAGCTATATTTTATTGTTTCCAATTTGCAGAATGGTGGTATGATCAAATTTGTTGATGTTACAGCGTAGTTGAAAAAACGATGAACCTGCAATTGTATATTTCGCAAATGCACTTTTTTGTTATAAATTTTAAACAATTGTTGCACCAATGAAACAGGGCTATAAAGTGTCAGGCCTCGCAAATGTCTTTCAATGGCACTATGAACACTATCAACTTCTTGAAACTGAAAGTGCCCCGCCTCCGAGAACTTATGCTCCACGATCGAAATAGACGAAATAGACGATTGCTTTTGAGAGCCCCATGACGAGAGTTTGATGGTGAGTGGTGGGAGAGCGGCAGTCAGGAAGAACATATAAAAATCGGGATGGGCACTAACGTTCCACACCTGAAATGTTCCGTTTCTATTCCATTTTGTCATTATATTTCGATCGTGGAGTAGTAAGGTTGGCGGATGAACATCATAATTGGTTCGGCTGTGAGGTGAGGATCGTGAGTTAAAATGTGTACTCGGACGAGAGAAGAAATAAATGCTCCATTTCACTCATTCCGACCCTATTCTTTATCAATGTGGAACAGCAGTGAGCACTACAGTGTGAAGACACTACATGACTGCTCACTACGCACTCAAAAGTTATTGTCTAAACAGGGTCATATAATGGCAAAAAGGAATAGAAATGGAACATTTCGGGTGTGGAACGTGATTGCACACTAAGTTTTTCTTCCTCTATTTCTAAGGATCACATTAATCCTTTTTTGGCATATGACAGGAGGAGTTAAAATCTTCATTAAAAGCTTTCGATTACAAATGTTTTTTAACAGGTGTTCCTTCGCAGCATTCTTAACATAAATATATTTAAATTAATCTTGTCATTGATCCATCTAGGTGTTCTAAATCGAAATAGTCCGGTATCTTTTTCCACTCGTCTTGGATTGCTCTAATTAGTGTGTTTTTTGATGCAGGAGCCCGTTTTGCCACCTTCTGTTTTAAAAATGCCCGCAAATTTTTGATTGGTTTCATATCGGGGCTTTGCGCAGGCGTGCCGAGCTTTTTGCTACAGTTGAAAGACAACCAAATGCTGCACAAGAGTTACTTATTGTTTGGGACATTATCTTGGTACAACTAGTATTGCAGCTTTAATGTAGGGATAATATTTTAAGTGTTCAAAGCTGTGTTTGGTTGCCGCCACACCGTTAAATGACCATCATTGTAATGTAACTTATTTTTTGTCTCATCACAAAAAAATTACGTCATTCCAGAACTCTGTCGGCTGTACAAAAGTAAACCTTTTATGCAAATTTATGTCTGAGAGTAACGGCTCCTTGTGGGCTATTCTTGAAGAGTATTTCTTTTTGTGCAATACTTGTCGAATAGTCTCATGGGAGACCTGTTTATTGCAATCACATTTTATTTTTTGTAAAGGAAACGAGTTGAGCTTTTTGAGTGCGGTTTTTTTCTTGCTTTTGTTCATGAAGTACAGAACGTTAAACATTGCTTTTTTGAAAAACAAAAATAAAATAGCGGCCGTTGCAGCTTCGCGAAAGCAGGTCCTCAAATCGCGGGAGTTAAACGGCTGACATCACGGCTATGTTGATCTGAAACACAAATTCAAAGCATATTGTCAATCTGTGACCCTTTGGTCATGGAATGACGGATTGGTTTTACGTTTAGTATTTCGAATAATGGAAATTAAAAAAAAAGGAATTTTCGATTTTTTTTTTTCATAAGAAGATAAATAATAAATGCAAAAATGTATCTATCGAAAAAACGATCCTTCATTATGGGAAGACATATTTTCTGAGTATGTTCGATCGATATGTTAATTACAGCGGTCAGTAGAATGTCAGTCATTTTTAAAAACGTGTTTTCGAGAAAAACGCGTTTAAAGTTTTGTAATATGCTTACACTAATGTGTTTATAATTATCGCTACTAGGCCTGATCCAAAAAAGGCATTCCTTCTCTTCTTTTAGCTGCTCATGTTTAGCCGCTAACATCTCCTTAAATCTGATTGTGCCTCAAGCTCTGAGGATTATGGATTTATCTCTTTAGGACAGCTTACTTGGTCGGCCTCCGGAATTTCTCAGCTCCAATCGAATTTCTTTTTCTTCCCGATTTATAATGTTGTACACAGTTCTCAATTTCACTGACAACATTTCTTTAGGAGATTTTCAGTCAAAATAGTTGAAATAAACCCAATTTATTATTTTATTATGAGTTTACGTTTTTTCTGTTTTTGTTTTTGAATTTTGGAAATTTTTTTTTTTGGTGCAGCTATTAAGAATAAACTTGTTGACGAAATAATGAAAAAAATAAATATAAAAACAATGCGTTTTTATAAGTATTCACATTTCAACTGAAATTACAAGTATTTTTTCCTTTTACAAACAATTAGTTTATATTGTTGCCTCTGCAACTTTTGTTCAAAAAGAAAAAATATGCAGTTTTTTAGGTTCTTTCGATTTTAATGTTTAGAAAGAATCGTTCAAATTAACAAAAAGAAAAGCTTAAAAAAATCCTCCCGCCCGCAGGGAAATTCAAAAATGTAATTTCGTATTTTTTTCTTCACTGGAAATACTGCGAGCGTTCAGTCCATTTTAAGGGCATGTGAACACAAGGGCTTGTCATCAGTTGGTAACATTTCTCCCCCCAGTGAGCAATCCTCTTCAGCGGCTTCCTCACTTCCTATCTTGCTGCTGACGTCAACTTCACTGCTGGACGATCGTAGATACAGTTTGATGTTCTTACCGTCGCCCTCCTTACCTGACCGTCCTTCGAAGTGAAAATGCTGATAACAACTCCCTTTGGCCAAGAATTCCTCGGCAAATGAGTACGTTGTCGCATGCCTTCACTGGTTCGACTCGCTGGAACCACTAAGTTCGCCTTATTAGAGAGGGTAGATATTCTTTTATCCACCTCTTCCAGAAAATGTTTGACATTTGTTGACACCTTCTCCAGTTTTTTCGAGACGTCAGCTGGTATACACTTTGAAATGCTTCTCTAAACTCTTTCTCAGGGCCGACGAACTTGGTCCCGTTATCTGAATAGATTTCGCGGGGAGTCTCTCATCTAGCCATGAAATAGCGTAGACAAATAATGCAGGAATCTGTTGTTAATGGGTGAGTTTCTTCAATGTGGATTGCGCGCACGTTCAAACATTTAAACAAAACACCCCATCGCTTAGCCAAGCTTCTTCCTTGTGTAACTATCATGGGATCAAAGAAGTCAACTCTTCGAAAGTAAACGGTCTTTTGAACGGTGTAAGTCTGGCTCGCGGTAAGGGTGCCATTTCAGAGTACCTTGGAGAAGCGTCTCTCATCCGACATTTGAGACGCACGCACAGCTTTTCCCAAGGACCTAAAGCCCGAAGACGAACTTTTGCCTTACTTCGCTGACGACTGTCTCATTACATACGTGCTTATACGTATCAAATATGGACATTGTGGTTTTCAACAGTTCGCGTTTTGAAGGGCGTCTTTCTCCAGATAGGACAACCTGTTGAGTAAATTGTTAAAAATATAAATACATCCTCACCTGGCATCAATTAAAGCTCTAGGACCTTTGCAGCATTGGTATCACTATCCAAATTATCCAGAGTTCGTCCTTCACTAGTTACAGGCTGACCCAAAGCTTCAAACACTTTCGCTGAATTTGACAAGCAATTGCGTATGTAAAAACCAGCCCTTGAGTGTGTACTGAATGTCTTTGGCTAGCCAATTGCTTCTTCTGCAGTTCACACGCTGTCCAGCAGAACGTCATCTGATCGCGATCTGTTTGCACTTCTTTTCTGACGCCTATTTGGTATAACATCACCTGGATGTTCCGGCGATGTTCGATCGAAAGCCATGAAGAACGTTTGGAAGCGCCGTCAATTGATCAGGACCCTTGTGCACCAATGCCATGAGACTCTTTGGATCTTAGCAGCTGCATCCCAAATAAACCTCTGTTTTGGTTGGTGGCGATAAACTTAGGCAAATACCAAGTCCTTGGATGATGTTCAGCCGCCTCACTTTGACAGCACTTCTTAGCAAAGCCTTTCTCCACAACATATACATATTTATTATATTCGAAATAAATGTAACAAAGGTAGGTGTTACCGCACGTTTTACAATTCAGACAAACAATACTAATGTATTTTTCAACAGAAATATTGTCTTAATGTTATAAAAAAAATTAATTGAAACTATGAAAACCATTTTAGGAAGGAAAATTGGTGAAAAACTTTCGCAATTACAAAAAAAAATTACTAGATTAGAGATTACCGTATGTAGAAACGAATAACATTTATATACGTTCATATATGAAAAAAAGCAAGTCAAAAAATAAATAAATAATTGTATATATCAACCACGAATCAACGAATTTACAAACAATATAAATAAATGAATAAATAAACAAAAAAATAAATAAATTAGTAAATAAATTAATATATAATAAACAAATAAATAAATACATTAATAAATAAATAAATATATAAATAAATAAATATATGAAAATATAAATAAATAAATAAAAATAAATAAATAAACAAGTAAATAAGAAATTAGATATATGAATGTATAGTGCATAAAAAAAAAACTACAAAAAGATTAAGTATGATACAATACAACGAGTATGTTTTTTTTTTCCTTGCAATTAACTATTCAATTGGTTTACGAAGCTAAAATTAGCTATAATACAGCTCGAACAAAGTTTTCTATTGAGTTTATCAATTCTTTCAGAAACCAATTCAACATGCGCTCTTTCGTGGAGATCCATCGTAGAGTGGTGCTATGATAGGTTAAGCATCATTTTAAGTGCTTTGTTTTGTGACACTTGTAATAGTTTTATATGGGATTTTGCGATATTACCCCAGACTGGACAGCCATATAACATTAGTACCTGGAAGATCACCTTGAGAATTATTTTTTGATTTTCATTCGTTAATTTTGACTTCCTATTAATAAATGGGTACATTATATTAGTTGCTGTTTTGACTTTGTTCACTGTTCTTGTAATGTGTTCTGAAAATGTCAATTTGGTGTCAAGATTCACAATTTCCAAATACTTAACGAATTGCTCCCCATTTAGCTGGAGTTGCCTGCTGGGCAGAGAGCAAGCTTTTCTTTTCCGGATGAAAAAGATGGCTTGCGTTTTATCCTCATTTAGCTTAATTTTCCATTTGTTAAAATCTTATTTGAATCGCATGGTTTAGATTCGTCTCAATGTTGAGAGCAAATTCATGTGAAGCAAATATAGTTGTGTCATCAAGAGATAGCGGCCTGACACTGAGGCAAGTTTGGAAAATCAGACGTGTACCAATTGTACAAAATTGGTGATAGTACCGCACCTTGAGGAGCACCCCATTGGGACGAACATTTCATCAGACACACGATTATAAACGTACACTTTAAAACAACTTGAAGACAGAAAGCTTTGGACAATTTTACATAAATATTTCGGAAAATTGAAGTTGATCATTTTAAAGACCAAGCCGACGTGCCATACAGAATCAAAGGCCTTCTCTATATCACACACCGGTAGATTTCCCTTGTTAACGAGAAGTTTTAATATGCTTACATATTCTGAGTACCTAGTGGGAATTGCTGCTATTTCCTAAAACCGAATTACTCTTCGGGAAATATGTCGTGTTCGTGTTCGTGTCCTCACACAATATCTTCTACGATACCGAATGGTTGTGTGGTACAGACCTTCTGAACCTCGTTCAGAACGCAAGGAAGGTTGTACCAAGCAATTACGGAAGTCTCGATGATAAGGCTAAAACAATGGTATTGGGTAAACTTATTTGCGAACTATGCATCTAAGAAAATGGCTAAGTATCATTACATGCAATGTTAATTCAATTTATAAGAAAAAGGGCTTCTTTGGCCATGTTTCTCAAGGCAGAGAAACCCGATATTTTATGTTTACAGAAAACCAACCTCGCACCCAGGAATCGATACCAGAAGGATGAATACAACATTAACAGGGAGGACAAAAATGATGCAAGGAATCTCTGCATCATCAACGACATCTCCAACCTGTACACTTACAGTATAATTGGCGGGGATTTCAACACCAGACATACACTCTGGCATGACGACACTTGCTTACCCCAAGGATGCGTAATTGTCGAATGGCTGGATGAAAACAACTATGTACCATCATGGGTAATAAAAATTACAACTACAAAAGACGTTCCCGAAGACTTCCTCGTTGCTTGACTTTTTCTTGGTAACCTCTTATTTCTTTAATTTACTTCCAGAGTTCCGGAATTTTACCTGCGAAGCCCACTTAAGTGACTCAGATCACCTGGCAGTTGAGTAGTGGGTCAAACGGAGTATGCCGATCATGAACATCTATCGTACACCAGACATGTACCTGAATCACAGAAAAGTGGACTGGAACAGATTTGCCCACAACGTCGAGAGCAACATCAACGTACTGCCGCAGGAAAGAAAACTTACCAACGCAGAAATTGACAGCACGACAGCCTACTACGCACAGCGACAGCGTCTCGGGAAGAAGCTGCAGAGGATATTCCATAAAATATGGAACACATTCAACGCCGAGTGCAGGTGCGTACAACCGGAACTCAACTGCATCAACATGATATTCTGAAGAACCGTGAAACACCACACATGGGAGCAATTCATAAAACGCCTGGAGAAAATCAAGCCTGGACCGGAGACATTCAAGCAAATCAATGCAATCGTTGGCAAATCCAACACGCTTCCAGAAAACTAGAACAACGGACAAGAAGTGGTTACCAAGGCTGAAGCCTTCGCCGCACACTTCGAAAGGAACTTCACCGAGAGGCCCCCTATGCATCTTCCAGAGTTTATGGAAGAAGTTGACATTGCGATCAACGGAGTACAACATGACACCAGCATTTTGCAAACGTTCAGCAGTGAAAATCCCAAAATGAACCCAGCTCTGGACAATGGCGTTTTCACAATCGCCGAAGAAGTAGAGGACCTAATTTTGAGTGGAAACTCAAAACAGTCTATAGGTCCAGACCGCATTTCAACTTTTTGCTGAAAATGTTGCCAAATATAGCTATTCAACTTCTGACGGTGATTTTCAATAACTGCATCAACAATAGCTGTTTTCCCAACTGCTGGAAAATAGCTAAAGTTGTTCCAATTCCGAAGAAAACCAATAGATCCAGCATTGACGGGTATAGGCCGATAGCGCTCCTCTGCTGTGTTGGGAAAGTGATGGAGTCAATATTACTGCGCCAAATCATGGCAATTTGCTCGGAGAAGCGAATTCTCCAAAACATTCAACCATCCATCCACTGATGAAGTTGCATGATGCGGTCACCCAAACTCTCAACAATAAGGAAATCTTAGTGGCATGCCTTTTGGACATAGAAAAGGCCTTCGACAGCGTCTGGATTAAAGGCCTCATCTATAAAATTAAGACAATGGGATTTCCACAGCATCTGGTAAGCATCCTTTTTAATTCCTTAACAGAAAGATTCTTTTTGGTCCAGATACAGGATCAATTGTCAGCATTAAGAAGGCTACTTGGAGGAGTTCAACAAGGAGGAAAAGTCTCACCCATCCTTTTCAACATCCTGACAGCGGACCAGCCGGTAAGCGATGCACGAACGAAGACACTCCTCTACGCAGATGACTCCATTGCATACGTCCGAAAATAGCAGCATAGATCTGGGACTACTTATTGAAATGGAGACTGAGGATCAATAGCAGCAAGACAGAGCTTTTTTGCTTCCGTCCACCGACCACAGCTTTCGCGATGCACCACACAAGGATAACGCTGCCAGACGAAAAAGAGATGGCTCCACAACACAGCACGAAATACCTGTAGATCACCTTCAGCGAGCGGTTCCAGTCTAGGTAACACGCAGAAAAGGCTATTCAAAAAGCCAATTTCGGCCTTCATCTTGTGCACCCACTTCTAAAAAAGAGGAGTGGATTGCATAAAAGCTCTAAATTACTGGTTTAATAGCTCATAAGACCAGTAAGAGTAAGACCAGCCGCCAACATCAATGAAGGAAATGTGAAACAGCAGCAGGTCATGCGAACAACGACTAAAATATATAAGATAACTGTCAAAATAAGGCGCAGCTCTAGCGCATTCTGGAAGAACTAGATATAAGAAAAGAAGGATCGAAATAAGGACACAAAATAATTCAGATGACAGAATGGTCAATACCATAATTTTAAATAAAAATACTCTATTGGCCAATAGTTAATCAAATGAACATACATACGTTTTGTTTTATTTCCATTTCGAGATACTCTCCGTTTAACTCTCTTCTCTTTGGAAACAAGGAATCACAGTGGAAATCGTAATATAACATCGTTTTTTTTTTGCATGCTAGTTTCGGAAATGAGCTCCACGGATTAGAGCCCACCACAGTTGTACGACTTCTTTTTTGGGCGTAGTAGAAGACTTTCGACGTGAGATATATTAGGGGAAATATAACATCCCTAGTATAACTGGACTTTTCCAAGGCCTTTGATACCATTCCCCACAAAGATACCACAAGATTCTGTAATTGGAAGAAGTCAGGCTGTGTCTGTGGGTGGAATGATGTCGTCGTTTTTGAACATTAAAGCAGGAGTTCCAGAAGGGTCGATTCTCGGTCCCCTCCAACACTGATCTGCCCAAAGTGCTAAAACACTGTAAGATTCAAATCTACGCAGATGCAACAGCCCGAATAAACGGAGGTTTATCGCTTGTCGCCCAGTTGTCAGAAAGAAATCATTTAAAGTTAAATTCCAAGAAAAGTCAAGCATATGTGATTTCTCGTGAAGTTATTGAATCGGCGTATTTTTCTATAATTGAATAAAATGGATGGTATCCTATTGCCATACATTTTAGAATCTTGGTATGATTTTCAAGCAAAAATTTACCTGGACGGATCACGTTCCGTCCTCTGTAGGGAAGGTATGTATATAGCGGATTACGTGTTCTCTATTTTTCGGGAAGATGCCTTCTATTAAAAGTTAAAATGCTGTTGATAAAATCACTTTTATTACCCATTATGATGCATACTCACCCTTTTATAGCGAACTTGATAGTTAGATAGAAAAAATACAACTGGCTTAATCAAATCGAACCATAGATTACATTTTACCAAAATTTAACAATGCATTTTTATTTATTTATTTTTATTTAAAATTTTTAATTACATATATATTTGTAAAATGTTAATTTGCAAGTTACATAAGATGTGAAAGGTTTTACATTTTTTGAAATAAGAGACAATTTTTTGTTTTCTGGTATTTAATTTTTAATTTTCTTTCATATTTACCACTAATTGTGAAATAAATTCTTTTACGTTAAAAATACAAACAATATTTCTTTTAATAAGTGGATTGTAGAGTTATTTATACATATTCAATTATTTCAACATATAAACTTTGCGTTTTTCTTTGCATTGAAATGCTAAAAAATGTTTTCTCATAAGCTAATATGGAGCATTTTACTCTCGAAGAAGGCAAGAAAAGATAAATCTGCCAGACGTTTTTCGCCCATCAAAAGCCGATGCAATCAATGCAACCTGTGAACAATTCAGAACGAACTTTAATAAGAAACTGTGCTTCATCCGAATGTTTGAGCTCCGGTGAAGTTTTTTATCATAATCGGAAAAGTCTATCTCATAGGAAACAACGCTTTAAGAGGCAAGACATGCTTTAACGTAGTCGAGTTCGTCTTCATTCAGCAATTTCATGATTTCCAATTCAATCTCTCCACTGTCATTTTACTGACTTTCATGCTCTATCAGTCCAAAATGTCACCATTTGCTTCGAAACGCGTTTCAATTGATCTTAAAACGACAGCTAGAAGCTCGAAATAAGTAGATTTCATTCGAACCTTCTCCTCTCTCTGTGTCGTTCACCGAGAGTAGACATGTCGACTGAATCGTCAAGGAGTGTTGGTAGCTGTAATTTCCGTGACGCACAAGGCTGTTCTGCGTCAATGCTCTACAAAATGGTTTCAGCTTTAGGGAGGTAAGTGTCGACATTTTTTTGTTTCCTTTTCTTTAGATAACTTTCAATGTGGCGGCGATAACCTATTTCATGACTGCAAAAACGAATCTATCAGTGAAATTATCCCCAAAATGTCTTTCATAACATTGAGAATGAATTCGTATTCCAATCTTATGAGGAAGTAAAACAGTCCTCCCCCCATAGCTGTTCTCTCCGGTTTCGATTTGCTGTCACTGATTTCAAATTTGAATAAATTTCGTTGTAATAACTCAGAATGCCTGCAAAGTGCGAAAAGAAAAGTTTGCTTTTTCCCTTACTTTTGCTGAATTGAAAATGGCCATTCCATCGTTGCTCAACCAGTTGGCAAAAGGAGCTTCCTTCATAGTGCTTAAACACTCACGCTCGCCCTTTGACAGATTGAGTAGATACAATGGGATTTTATGTGGTTACACTAAATGTGACCTCGCGCGTTTGGTTGTCGTTTGGTCGTATAAATCGTAAGCCCGACCTTAACGCCGAAGTAGAGCAACTCTCTACTTCTGTGGCGCGTTTGACAGCTCTCTACCAGCTGATAATTTTTTTTGGATTGGAATTTTTCTTGGACTTGTCTGATATTAAAAACAGGATCAGCCATTTGCTTAAAATTAATTTTAAGAAGTTTCTAAAACTCGTAAATTGGCATTTATCTTCTGTTTTGAAGAATCTGAACAAGAATCCACATCAAATTTGTGTTTCCAGATCTTTCCAATCAACTAAATTGAGAACATTCCTACTCTTATTATTACTGCGAAATCGTGCCATACGAATTTGAGGGAACAGAAAATAATTTGGTCATATTCGTAACCTCTCAACGCGCGACCGTCATGAATTCACATTGTGTGTTACAACTTTTGAGGTCGTACGTTGTGACGGTCTCTCGTAGCCACATTCTTCAGCAGTCTGCAGCAGTCGGCCCGCATTTTTGCTACTGTTTTTTTTTTAATGTTTTGACTAAGTTCAAAAAGGAGTTTTTTTTTTTAATTTTTAATATATTTTTATTTATTTAAACTTGTGTTTCAGAAAAAAGAGTAAATATGAAGACATTAAAATTTTTTTTAATACTTAATTGATGATTTAGCCATATTAGGAAAAATAAATGAAGAACAAAGTCGTTAATGTCAAAGTAAATGTCAAAGCCTGACGTCAGGTCAGGTCTTGGATGCGAATTTTTTAGGTTGGTCAGAAGATGTAGTTGCAGGTCAGCCAGGAAGATGAAGAAAATATACAGCTCCAACAATGTAGTCTATTGATGATAGCAGTGCCTTTTTCCTATTCAAAATAGGCTATATGGAAACATCTTTCTCGTTTGTCTGATCAACTTAACCAGAGCCTTGGCAAGAAACTTTTTGGGGTTCTCTTGTACTGGCTATCACAAAAGTGCCGGTTATAGTCCCATCCAGCTCAGATGGGCCTGATGGTGTTAATGTAGATACCTTGAAGACTGTTAGGAGCTCAATCGTACCGTCGGCCGTCATGCTGTCATTTGGCTCAGGTGACTACGCTGCATCTCTTCTACTTTCATCATTACAACTTTATAGTCTTCGTTTTTTTAAAGAAATTTTCCATGGCCAGGGTAAAAACTTTCTTCGTTTGTTTTTCGCATTACGGTTCAGCTTTTGCAGTGAAGTCGATGGCATCAGGGTAGTGTAGTTATACGCCACATTTCCGGAAAGTTTTTTTTTTTGACTATTTAACTTCATTCCGAATTTTCTTATACTACTTTCAGAACTTCGCAAAAATTTATTTTGGTGACGGCTGTCCCTGTAGTGCCATGGACTCTGCGATTTATGAACAGTGTTCTTACATGTTATTCCTGCTTGAGCCCTTTGAATGCCGTCTACATATGGCAGGGTGGTGTGTCGTGTTTGGCAAAAGGGTACACAAGACTATACCATTTTCCCGAGATAAATTACTCAGCTCCATGGTAAGATGTGACTTGTGACCATTGGCAAGAAGCAATACCGGCTCTTTGATGTTGTTTTCTATTAGCCACGTACTCATAAAAGGTTTCAAAACGCATACACCCAATCTCGATCTCCCTTTAATCTATGTTAGGGGCATGCTTTTCATTAGCGTTTTTGGGGGAGGGCACATCACGATCAGGGAAGGTAACGTCTTGCCATCAGCACTAAGCAAAAACAAAACGGTCACTGTTTTGTTTACGTTTCTGTATCTTACTTTATAAAGGGTACTTCCTGACTGACTCTTCAGAACGATTTCCCGGCCATGCAAAAAATGTCCGCTTAGGTCGGCCACCTCTGTATTTATTTCAAATATTGTTTTTTTTACTTTACTTAAACTACTTAAATATAATCATTCAACGCACTTACCAACAGCATTTCACTAGTTATAAGGGTTTCTGGCGTTCACTTGCATTCACCCGTTCACCACTTCATCACGCAGAAACCAGCACCTGCATGGCATCCAGACTAATCACAGATAGGAGAACCATTTGCCCTTTGGGCGAAAAAACTGCTGTTTTATTTTTCAAACGCATTTGCTATTACACATCGTTTTATGGCGCAGCGGCCGACCTCACATGCCATCACTCTATATTTGCCCGCATTATAATTTATTAGATCAGATCTTCGGGCAGAGCTAAATGTAAATCTGCCTTTAATATACGATAGCGACTTCCAAAACGAAGAAAAGATTTCTGATGTCTGAACCTTTGGTAGTTTATCCAGCAGACCCAACTAATGAAACAGAGGGCAAGGATCAAAAAGCAGTTGACACAATTCTGCAGACAGGGGGCTATAAAGGAAGAGCTGCAATTCAAAAGTAACAATGTATAGCCGCAAAATGAAACTGAACAGCAAAAATTTGAATTAGAGATCGAAAAATTCAATTTGAAATTCTCAGTAACTTCAGTAAATTTTTCTTTGAAAGTTAAAAATTCTTCATCGTTACCATGTTGTATTATTATGTTGTGTAGAATCAAGCATGATACTATCTTCTGGTACGCAATCTCTTGTTTTTGTCTGCCCCTATTGTAAATTTTAATTCTTTGAGACAAGGAAATCTTTCTTTTAAAGTTGCAAAACAGTGCTTAATTCTAACGCGGCATTAGCTTAATTGCCGGTTAAACTGCTTTCTTTCTTCTGAAGTTCTTTGTTTTGTAAATTCTACTGTCGTGAGCACTCCCGGGATTGCCGATTACTGCGTGTCTTATAAGCATTGTATGGTCACACACAACTTGCACTTTTATTGAGAACTTTTGTTTTCTTGAAAATCAAGCTTCAGGATCAACAGTTGGTTTTTCCGCCACTCGAGTTTCCGTCCCGAATGGAGCGAATGGAATAGGTGAATTCCTCATTTGTTCTTTTCATGATTTCATGTCTTTCGTTGATGTCAGGCGAAAACAAATACGTTTTTCTTAGGACACAAATCGCCTTGAGAACACTTTAAGTAATAATCCCAAATATCCCACGATCACCAATGCCGAACAGTTTTGCCACTTTAGATATAGAAGAACTTTCCCCATAACAACCCAATCGATATAAAACAATTCATATTTGTATCGGGTTTTTCAATAAGAGCGCTACAAACAAACGGTTTTGGATAGAAATGAAATTCTTAATTCCTGTGAAAGAAGGTTCGATGCCATTATGTATGGAACTCGATTTCTTTGCATGGCATGACGCTGAACCGACGGTTTTCAAGCATAAATCGGCCGATACTGCTGCAATTTCATTTTCGATATTCGTACGAAGTTCATCAATCGTTGTTGGCTTCTTTGACATTCGCTGTGGGGCTTGTGGCACCGTCCTGTTGGAACCACATGTCCTCCAAGTCCATATTATCCAATTGAGGCCAAAAATATTCGGTTATCATTGAATTGTAGCGATCCCCATTCACAGTAAGGTACTGGTCTTGATCATCACGGAAGAAGTACGGCCCAATGACGCCGCCGGCCCATAAACCACACCAAACCGTAATTTTTTCGGGATGCAATAATGACTCATGGAGTACGTGTAGATTGCTGCCTTATCAATACCGCATATTTTGTTTATTGACGGAGCCATTCAGCCGGAAATGAGCCTCATCGCTGCAGATGATTTTTCTATGAAAATCGAAATCATTTTCAAGTTGTTGCTCAGCCCAATTCACGAACGTTGAGGCCAATGACTCCTAATTTCGGTAGTAAATTTTAAAAATTTCGATTCGTTGTTTGCTCGTATATGTTTCCATCATGAAATGGCAAACCTAACTGAAGAGAAATGTCAAAAGAGCGGCAAGAAATATGGCGTCGTTTGCTGTCCCTCTCGCTCTACGTTAGTAGCGTCCATGTTGAAAAACCCTTTATTTTAATCGGAAATTGAATTGTGTAATGATGTCAAAAGTATTCCTCTTACAAGTTTACGGAACCTTTTCTCATCCAGGTTGGGCAGAACTTTGCAGAGTATATCCCGGCTTCTTGTAACAGATCCATGCTCAAAAGTAACTCAATAATCCAACTATGTATTCGAAACAAAAATTATCTAGCAATTCATCTCAAGTCAAATGTAAGCTTTCGTAGCGATTAACGTGTTTTTTCCAAGTTCTTGCTTTCTTTAATTTGAATAATTATGTCCGTTAATATTCGCGCTAAATGCAATTAAATAATTGAATCGGATTCTTCTTGCGCACAATGTGAATATTTCTGTCATCCCAAATATCATAAGTGTTCGGGTATACCAAAGGAGAATTTTAACGCTATTGTTGTGTTGTGGCGTTGTAATGCATGCATCGTGTCTTACGGCATGAAAAACGTTTTTATTGAAAGACTTGATAGTTAAACGAACGATGTTTGCGAGGTAAAAACAATTATTTTTCTATGAATTCTGTTTCTCGTCATAAAGTCAAATCTTTTTATTAAAAATAAAAATAAAGTTATTGAAGCGACTGAAACGTTCAAATTGGCCACGGACCAAAGTCCTCTTGTATTTTCACAGTCTTTTGCCAACAACAATTCTTCTGCTACTTCTGTTGCTGATTTGGAAGATAACAACAAATCTCCGACTACCGCTGTTCCAGTTATTGTTGTATCCAACACCAATGCATCAGTAACCGATAGTGCCAATACTGTTCCAAATTGTGACACTGACAACGCAAATATTGTCAATGTAAATGATAATTATTGGATTGTGCAACATAAGAATATATTCCGTCACCGCCCGAAAATTGTAAGAAGCGACTCATCTTGTTCATCGTTTCAAGTAGTTCCAATGGTTGCATTTGTCTCGGTTTAGCAAAAAGACATCGGAAGATTCCATTTCTTCACACATTGCAAATAAGTTTTATATTCCGCAAATTCTCATGAAGTGCACAAAGCTTGTGAAGAAAGACATTGAAGTATCCGAACTTTCATCCATAAATTTCAATGTTGCGTTTCCTGAGAATGTCATCTGTTCTGCTCTCAATTCCTGAATGTCGCCTACCAGAGTTGAACACTTTTATCGACCAATGAGTCCAATTAATTTTGTTTTTCACCAAATAAACATCAATAGCAACGAAGAAATGTGACATACAGTGGCTTCCACGCCTAATCGGGCACTGAAAAGAAAAATGTTTGATGTCCATTTTCTTCACGAAATTTGGGTGGATTTTTAAAATTTATGTACATATATTTTCATTGAATTATACAATTTGATTAAATAATACAAAAATTAAATTTCAACTGAAAGAAAATTAAAAAACGAAGGGAATATGGATATTTCTACACTCACGCATAATCGGACAGCACTCAATTTACTGACTTTTCTGTGCAAGTAATGGGAGTTTCCCGTTTGAAATGGGATTGCTTAGTGATTGCAGTGTTTTGGATAGATTAAAATCATTTTGTTGTAAGTTGTGATATAAAACGGACGAAAATGGCACCAAGAGCACAACAAACATCGGTTGAAATTCGAAAGTTGGTTTTATCGCATCACGAAAGTGGGAAATCTGTGCGGGAAATTGGAAAAATTATTCAGAGAAGTCACTCAACGGTACACGATATAATTTCACGATTCAAAAATGAAAATAGAGTGCATAATGAGATCAGAAAAGGACAAGGAAACAAATTGGATAATTACGATGAGAAGTTTCTTCTAAGGAAAATAAAAGAAAATCCCTTCTTATCCTCGCAATTTCTAAAAAATTGAATAAAAGAGACGAGAAAAGAGGAAGTGAGTAACGAAACAATGCGTCGAGTTCTTAGAAAACACGAGTACAATGGCCGAGTAGCCCGGAAAAAGACATATATTAGTAAAAAAAATAGAAAAGAACCTTTAACGTTTGCTAAGGACAATCTTGCAAAGGATATGATGTATTGGAAAAGGTAAAATTACTTTATTTTAACCTGATTTGATTTTAAAATGAAGATTTTGTTCACGGACGAGAGCAAATTTAATCTGAAAGGGTCAGATGGGAAAATGTATGTGTGGCGCAAACGTAATGAAGAATTCTCGCATAAGCACACGCAAGCCACTGTCAAACATGGCGGGGACTCGGTCATGGTATGGGGATGTATGGCTTGTCCTGGTGTGGGGAACCTATATTTTATTGAAGGCAAAATGGACCAGATGGGGTATATAAATGTTTTGAGGCAAAATTTGAAGCAGTGTCGAAAAACTGGGAATTTGCAACAACTTTATATTCTACCAGGACAACGATCCAAAACATACGTCATAGGCAGCGAAATTATGGCTATTATGTAACTGCCCTAAAGTTCTGAAAACTCCTGCACAGTCACCAGATTTAAATGTTATCGAGCATTTATGGGACGAATTGAGCCGTCGAGTAGCAAGAAAAAGGTTTAACAACATCCAGGAGTTAAAAGCGGCCCTACAAGAAGAATGGCAAAAAATAACGAATGAAGTTTGCTCAAAACTTGTCTCTTCTATGCCTCGACGCCTCGAACAAGTTGTTCAATCGAAACGCCACAAAATATTAAATTCTAAGTGTCCGATTATGCGTGAGTGTAGAAATATCCATATTGGCTTCGTTTAATTTTTTTCTTTCTTGAAATTTAATTTTTGTATTATATAATTAATTTGTATAAATAAATGAAAATATATGTATGTACATAAATTGTTAAAATCCGCGTAAATTTCGTGGAGAAAATGGACAACAAATGTACCTACGCGAGCAGAACTACGCAAAAATTTATAAAAGGTTCTACAAAACTCGGAAACTACAAGGCTATGGATAAACTACGAAGTGACATGAATCTTCCAACTAAATCTTACTATTTTATTTTATATAAAAACAATTTATCTATGCTATGGACGGAATCAGCATATTTAGTAAAACATTCACATGTCTTAAAGCTAATTATTCATAATTATAAAATACTAATCCTAAGGCATAAGAAGCTCAATATTCGGATTCTGGTATTTAAGAAAGATTTGGTATTGAGAGAACACACACAACCAACAATAGGCCTGAAACAAAAAAGAATTGTTCAATAAACGGAATAATTTTGTAGTAGGTACTAAATACTTACATTGTAAGACATCCAAACGAAATCAAGTAGGGCTGAAAATGTTTGTTCCAGCTGCGAAAAGAAATGCAATTTATTAATCAATCCTCGTTAACATGGTCTTAAGAACTCACGTAAATATAATAACCACCAATAAGCCAGAGCCCAAATGCAAATTGAAACAGAATCCCGAGGCCTGCCAAACAAAGCCAAGGTAAAAGCCAACCGCGAGTACTATAATACGAAAATAAAAACAAATTCTTGGAATAAAAGTCGAAAATTCGTGCAAACATTTAACTTACTTGATTTTAATTGCAATGTAAACCAAATAGGATGCAACGATTAGGAGCAGGAAGTAGAATATAAAAAGTCCACCTACAACGGGCATTGACGTCCTAATATCGGTTTCAAAGAGCGGCGAATACAATTGTGCAGACTCTCCGCCTGCTAACATATATACGATCTTAAAAAAAAATTGTTAATTAGTGTTAAGAACAATTTCCGAAGGCGCTTTCTACTTACTAGGGTAATGAAAACAACTGACAACGCAGCGGTGTACACGGCAACAGCGTAGCTTCCCGACCTCACATTATTAGACCATATAAATGGGGACCAACATGAACTTAAAACTGCCATTGCTTAAAAAGAAATATTGGAGTTGGATTTATTAGGGACCACTCATGATCTTTCCATTAGAGGCACACCCCAATTTAGTCATTATCGACAACTAGATTCTTCTGATTAGTTTTCAACTTAATCTTGTAACAGAAAAGTTTTGGAGATCATTTTTTTTGTAATAATTCGTACCTGTTGCTTTTTATAATCCAAAAAAATATTGCAGTTATTGTGCTTCTTTTCCTAAATCTATTTCGACTTACAACGTAAACAAAATAATAATTGCTGATTAACGAACGTAGTGACAACTTCAATTGTCATTTTAAGCCGCGCCCTCCCTTGACACTTTGGCATTAGTAGAAAGGAGAAAGCATACTTTTTAAAAGAAATATAAGTGAATTTAAGAAACATACAGATCACGTCGTCTGATATATTGATATAATCTGTCCCACGCTTTCGTCATTTGAGACAATACTTACAGGTAGGTGTGATAAGTCAGCTTTTCCACGGTTGGACTTGTGGCGGTGGGACTCAGGTTTGACGATTAGCGACGCGAGTGTGAAGTGAAAATCAGGGCGAATAATCGAACTGATATAAGTGGAAATAGCAAAGCTTGTGATTTTGGATTGTGCTATTTGTACTACAAGGAGCATAAACTGAACGATGAGCAAAAAAACTGTAAACTAAACTTTTTTATTTACTGTGTAAAAAGAAAGAAAGGCAACGGTTTTGACAGTTCTCTAAGGCCGGTAATTATCAAGCGCTCTTAAATCTGTTTTAAATTTATGTAGCTCTAAATTTTTAATTTTTGCTGCCTATTCACCAAGCACTAATAAGATTTTGTCCATGGTATTTCGAATATGCGGAAAATTCATTTTCGGTTTTCCAAACGCGTTCTAAAATGAGTTTCCGAACTATCTTTCGAAACTGGGAAATGTCAAAAAAGAATTGTTTTCTGATTTTAGTCAAAATTAATCAGTACGACAGTACGAAACAAATTAATACCGATTACTTAGTCATAGTTCACCAATATTTATAACTTTACAGATAAATTGCTGAGGCCATGAACAGACTCCTTGATACATCACCTAGCAGTTCTTCGTCTTCGTCATCTTCAGACACTTCAGCTTCAGCTCCAATGAAGAGGAGCTTACTAAATATTTGGAAGATTCTACAGCATCAACAAGAAAGAAGAAAACATTTCATGAAAGAATTAACTGCATGGAAAAATATGAAGATGGCGAATTTGAGAGAAGGTTCCGTCTACCGAAATATATGGTCACAGAATTGTTGGATAGAATCGGTTTCAAACTGAGTTATTTGGACTTCAAGAATAATCCAGTTTCTGCGCTAAATTAAATTCTGATAGCTCTTCGATTCTATGCAACAGGTTGTTTTTCCGCGGCGGTTAAAATTTGGCTTCCTTCCTTTGCGATTCATTTTTAAAAATAAAATGTTTGGTTTGAATTCCAAATGACAGTACACAGCTGATTTCGAAAATTTTCGAAATTCTTAAGTTACGAGCGCACTTAACTTAAGAGTGGTTGGGACCACTCATAAGTCTTATGAACGGTCGTAAATCTGCACTAATATTCGTTGGTGGATAGGTTTATGAAGCTCTTAATTAAGATTGGTCGGTGAATACCGGCCTTAATTTGTTAAGAGACTTAGTTAAGGATTGCATGGATCAATTTCTTAAGCGAGCTATAAATGAGCTAACTTAGGAGGAGAGTTTGGTGAAAAAAAAAATGGCTGATCAATGCAAAAATGCGATTATAGGTGAATCTGGCTTGATGTTTGTGGGAAGCAATATCATATTGCAACGAAATGTAGTGGATTGGATCAGTACAGCGTAAATGTGCTGGAATTCAAAGAAAATGGTAAGACTCGTCTGCGATGACGCAATCTTCATATTCGTTCGCAAATTGAAGAACAAAAAAGAAATTGTTGAGACCACACCTACGGCAAAAGAGTTGCGAGTAGCATTCTTTAAAATTATTGAAATTTTTCAGAATCACGAATTTCCCGAAGAAATTGAGAAATTAAAATGGAATGTCGCACTTTCGTACAATATACAGAAACTCCATTAATTCGTGCATGAATTCAAAGAAGACGAGTGGTCATTTAACCTTCTTCGAGTTGGAGGACACCTTCTAAACGTACCGATTGAGTACGATGCTAAGTTTCCCCTATTGTTAACAAAAAATATGCATTTTATAAAAGTCTATTTGCGGTATCTGCTCATTAAAAACCATCATCTTGGTCCCAAAGCATTTGTTGGTCTGCTTCGTGAAAAGTTGTGGTTAGTAAATGCCACTATACAAAGCGTACATAGCTGTTTTTGTTTGTTTTACGTTCAAAGCTGTACATTTTGAATTAGCAACTAATCTTTCATCTGACTGCTTTATTCTCGCCCTTTAAAGGTTCATAGATCGCCGAGGGATTCATAAGACGATATACTGCGACGACGAGACGAACTTCGTGGGAGCGTGGGAGGTTCGCGAGCAGTTCATGAAAGGAGGGGAAGCAGTGCTGCAGTACGTAGCCGAGGAAGTGATACCACCATGATCTCTACATTTCGGCGGTCTGTGGGAGGCCACGGTGAAGTCGGCGACGACGCTTTTACATCGAACGGTAGGAAATGCGTTACTGACAGCAGAGGAGCTGTTGACCGTGCTGATTGAAGTCGAAGCTGTCCTCAATTCAAGGCCGATCGCCCCCCTTAGTACGGACCCCAACGACGGCGAAGCACTAGATCCCGCACACCTACTTTTAGGCGGCCCGCTGCGCGCCCTGCCACCGGAAGCAGTGCCGGAAAATCAGATGCGTTCTTTAAAAAAATGACAACTTGTCTGCTATCTCATGCAACAGTTCTGGCAGAAGTGGTCCTAGTGGACTATCTGCTGGGTCTTCACGAGAGCAACCATACCTCGCCGTCGGAGAGGTCGTCGTAATACACGAAGACAACGTTCCTGCACAGCAGTGGACAACAGGAAGAGTCGTGGCAGTCATCTCAGGACAGCGGAAAAGTCAGGGTAGCCGACATCAAAACCCGAGGCGGGATCGTGAGGCGACCAATCGTAAGGCTGGCAGTTCTGCCTAAGAAATATTGAAGACCTCAGCCCTTCAACGCGGCCGGTGTTTCGTCAGAACGCCAGATAGAATTTTAAAATTAAAATACATAAGTGAAGTAAAAAATAATTATTGTGAATTTATATAAACCAAATGGTATAAAATTTGAATTTGGCGCTAATCGGCCATCTTTTTTCTTCAAGAACTGCAATGTATGTTAAACTTCATTTGTGTACGATAAGCTGACGACGCCGTATCTCAAATCATACTAAATTTGTAAAAATAAAAAAAAAAACGACACAAGTAAGAGTCAAGAAAAATATTGTGTCTTTTTTCAGCCTTGTTTTGCTATAATTGAAATATTTGTTTTATGCTATCACTACATAGAAACAGAATCGTCGAACAGTATTCAAATATCTACGCTTTAAATATTTATTTGACTTAAAGTTGAAACATCTTTTCTTATTCGTCTATAAACCCTACTTTCTTAGCTATATTTTTTACAAATGTAGTCAACATTTTTTTCAAAATTTTGTTGCCAATAATAATCCCTATGCATTTAATTACGTCCACTTTCTCTACAGCTTTATCATTTACCATCAGCCTTATATCCTCTCCTTGTCTTTTATTCATTATCATACGTTTGGTTTTAATAAAATTTAGTTTGAGTCTATTTTGTTTAAGCCAATTATCAACAACTCCTCTTGCATTTTGGTGTAACATTCAGCTATATTCTCCTCAGCAATGTATAACACCGCATCGTCCGCACACAATGCAAGTTGGCAATATTTTAAAACATTTAGCATGTCGTTTATGAAAATAAGGAACAATCGATCCTTGCGGCACGCCAAATGGAATTTCCTTAGATTCAGAAAATATTGCGTTCATTTTGACTGTTTGCGATCTCTTTTCTAAATATGACCTAAACCATCTCAATTCATTGTCCGTTACACCATATTTTTCTAATTTTTTATAAGTAATAATCTGCCTATCGTCTCAAATGCTACTTTTTAAGTCATGAAAAACACAATACACTCGTTTCTTTTAAGCAATTTGTTCTTTCCATCTGGTCAAAACAAGGTTAATCGCGCTTTCACATGAGTGGTTCTTCCTAAATCCCGACTTGATGATTTGATTTAATGGAAAACTTCAAAACAGAAAACGGTAAAATGTTCATGGAATTTAAAGATAGCTGTAATAAAATGGAAACGAAATGGGAAAATCCTCGGAATCAAAAAGATTCCGCTCTAAACGAGGACAGTGTAAAGCAAGAAATGGTGAAACAAAATGAAAATATAGAAAAAAATTTAAGTGGAGTGCAGCAACTGGGCGAACGGGAGGAAAGAAGTTATCAATGAATTAAAGAAAGTTGGAATTAAAAACTTTAAAGGCTCATACTAAGAAGTTATTAGAAATGAGCCTTCAGTAATTGTAAAACCAAAGGAAGAGCAAAGTAATACAAAGACTAAAAATGATATAAAAAACAAAATAAGTCCTACATCGCTAGCAGTAAAATTAAGTGGTGTAGTGAACAAAAGAGATGGTATTGTTGTGATTAACTGTAAGGATAAGGAATCGAGGCAGGCCATTCCTGAGCTAACAAAAAACCTTGTGTTATGGTGTGTGGACTGAGGGATCATTGGGAAAATGAAGACTTAGAGATAGCATTTGAAAAACAAAATAATATAGATAACGACGAAAAATGATTGAGGTCGTTTAGCGTGACCAAAAACAATATAATAAGCTATAAGGCAATAGTAGAATTACATAAGGATGAATTTAGAAAAATACTTGAGAGAGAAAGACCGAACATTGGTTCGGATAGATGCCTTATTTACTCCTTCGTGCAAATAAAAAGGTGTCTTGAATGTTGGGGATATATCTAAAAAACTGCGGATTGCAAAAATAGTACCTGTGTCTGTGTTAAATGTAATGAAAATCATGGTACAAGGAGATGTGATAAAATATGTACTTCAAGTGCAATAATTGGGTGATAGCCAACAAAAACCTAGGATTAAGTCTTGACTCAGGCCATGATTGTCGAAGCTATAAATGTGAAGTATTTATTAAAAAGCTAAAGACCCAAAGAAATCGTATAGCGTACTAGCAACCAAAAAATATCACTATAATTTATTTAAATTTTGAAGGATTAAAAAATAAGTATCGAGAATCTTTCCTTAGTAATTGTTGGTGTTTACAGATCACCGTAATCGTCTCGAAAAGTTTTCTGTGAAGAATTTTCTACCCTAATGGAGGATTTAAAAGATTTAAATCAGGATTTTGTCCTTACAGGGGATTTCAATATTGACTGGTTTAAAAGAATAGATACATATAGGAGGAAAATGTATCAAATAATCAAAGACAACCAAGCCAACGGGGGATCACAGAAGAGACTCGAATGGTAATTGACTACGTAATAACAAACATGAGAAACGTTGAAGTATCTGTGGAGAGTGAGTTAACAATAAGCGACCATCAAACCATAACTATAAATCTAACCAACAATATGACAAGAGAAAAAACAGAAAATGGGAATTTAATTAAAACAAGAAGCAGTCTGCTCTACGAAATAGTCAAATAATAAGCATAGAAAATAACTTAGATGCCAATATGATGGGAGAAATATTGTATTTAGAGATTGAGTTACTGAGACAGTTAAAAAGTTAACGGTGACAATTGCAAGTAGATCAAGGAAATCGCAGATGGATTTAATAATTTTTTTATTAACAGTTCCGTGCAAATGAATAATTCTTTGTGAACTTCGTTAGTGAATCTTATTCTACTTTTTAATTGAAATATGGCACAATAAAAGACGTTGAAAGTGTACTCAAAGGCATGAAAAACAAAACTGACTTTGAATTTAGGTGTCCCAAAATATAGTATATCTGGAACACTTTAATTGTGTTGGTTCTGCTTTGTTTAAAATAATAAACAAGTCCTTCGAAACGCGCATATTTCCAAAAACTTGGAAAGAATCCGTCTTTACACAAATTGAAAAAGTACCAAGTACCTTCAAAAAAATGTGAAGAGTTTCTTCCTGTTAATTTGTTACCTTTGTGTGAAAAAGTGTTAGAAAAAATAGTTTTCAGTCAATTAAATGAATATTTTGAAAGTGAAAACTTATGAACACATATTTAGTCGGGATTCAGGAAGAACCACTCATGTGAAAGCGCGATTAACCTTGTTTTGACAAGCTGGAAAGAACAAATTGCTTAAAAGAAACGAGTGTATTGTGTTTTTCTTGACTTAAAACGAACATTTGAGACAATAGACAGATTATTACTTTTAACAAATTAGAAAAATATGGAAACTAAGGAAGTTCCACTTGGCGTGCCGCAAGGATCGAATCTGAGAACGTTGTTGTTCCTTCTTTTCATAAACGATATGTAAAATGTTTTAAAATATTTCCAACTTGCATTGTTTGCGGACGATGCGGTGTTATACATTGCTGAGGGGAATATAGCTGAATGTCACACCAAAATGCAAAAAGGATTTGTTAAGTGTTGATTATTGGCTTAAACAAAATAGACTTAAACTAAATGTAACTAAAACCAAACGTATGATAATGAATGAAAGACAAAGAGAGGATATAAGGCTGATGGTAAATGATGAAGCTGTAGAGAAAGTGGACGTAATGGAAAACATATTGACTTCATTTGTAAAAAAAATAGCTGAAACAGTAGGATTTTAAAGACGAGTAAGAAAAGATGCTTCAACTTTAAGTGCAATAAATATTTATAACGTAGTTATTAAGCCACATTTTGAATACTGTTCGACAATTCTGTTTCTATGTAGTGATAGTATATTACATAGACTCCAGTTATTGCAAAATAAGGCTATGCATTATATTCTAGAATGCAATAGATAACATTATAAATTTTATGTTGAATTCGCTAAAGTGGTTGTCTGTTAAACAAAGAATTGTAATGAATGTACTTGTATTTATATATAAAATCAAGAAAAATCTTCTACCAAATTATTTAAAAACTTAGAAATAATAATAATCTCAGATTACCAAATTTGTTAACTACTTCACTTATACACAAAGTTTTTAAATTATGTAATAAACTCCAGTTTCTATAAGGAATTAATATTAAAAAATTTCAAAAAAAAGGATAGAATTCGATAGATATACGTTTTAAGATAAATGTTACAGTATTTTCAGCTCTTTGTTTAATTGGTGAAGCTTACTTCAAACAAATTGTCAAGTCTTTCCTTTCTGAAGTAAATGTCAAATTTCTCTTGCATATTCCGCTTTGAGCTAATTATATGAAGAAAAGGCAGATTTGCTCGAGTTTCGTTTCCGAACTGAACTTTATTCACTTCTTTTAAATCAGACAATCATTATTCGTTCAACCTACATAATACGTTAAAACTGATCTTTTACAATCGGAGCTGACTTACTGTCTGCTCCACTAATTATAATTTTATTTTGATGTAAATGGAGCTGACCGAGTGTCAACTCCCAAGTGTGTGTACATATGTAGATTTTGACTTATGTATAACTATATCTAGCTACAAGGCCAAGAACAAATTTCCTTTCTCACGAGAGAATTAATGGTTCATCAAATAAATTTTCACTCCTGATAAAATGATACGTGAGTTTATCCATCTAATGATAAAACTAAATTATTTCTCGGACTCTATTTTTTTCACATTGGCGTGTATAAACGATTCTATAACAACCACTTCGGTTGCCGATCCATGCCAATTTCTTGGGAGAACATTTCAATTTAAGCGTTAGGCTTTACAATAAATTCTAAGGTGCGCGGTAGAAGGAGTATAAGTCATAAATTGCAATTTTTCGGGAGATAATAAAACTTTCAATTGTTCCATTTTTTTTTAACTCAAACTGTGAATTCGTATTTTAACATTGAAAGATACAAAACGATTTTTTAATTATTATGTAGTAAATACGGAAATTTGACCATTAAGTTTTTGTTTGAAATATGACATATACTGGTAAAATCAAGTTACAACATTACAAATCAAAGTAAACTATTTTCATTTCAATAAGGTATTTATACTGGAAAAAAATGAATTCTGAATTGAGCGTGTTTAAAAATTAATGTTCTTCTTCAAATTCTTCTATATCCGGATCAACTGCAGAAGTTTCAGTTTTAAGGTTGGTGTAAAATTCATGAAACTCAGGGCTTACGAGGGGCAGTAGACTAATTAAGTCCTTTTTCTTTTCTTCTTTCTTGAAATAGGCAGAGTATCTGTGTAAAATTTTTTTGGTTGTAGTATTGGATGCGGGATATGAATGGTTCATCCTCCTGCAAACTAGTTTTGTACAAAACTTCTCCAGGTGATCGAGTTCACCTATCGAATCTTTTTTTTTTTAAGACCAGTACGGACTTCAGCAATGAAGCGTAATCATAAGACTTGTCATGTGTCATCTCATTAACAGTAAACTTCTTCTTCTTTCCAACAGTTCTGACAAGTTGATACCAGTCGTATGGATGCGGTATAGGATATTCTGTTTTTTTTTTTTGTTTTTCAATGGGGCCATGATCTACGTCACACTCCATATGGCTATGGCCACTGACCATTAACTTATGATCAATGGTTTTTGATGTGGTTTTGTATTGCATAGCCGTAAAAAACAAAGCTGCAACATGCGAATTTTTGTGTTGACCGCCACATGCATCAGAATAAAATATAACATGATCGACCTCATCAGGCAAATTTATGAGCTTCTCATATAATGCAGTGGCTATTTGATTAGCTCCACCGTCCTCCTTCTGCTTTATGCCACATGTAACATTTAACTTCATACCCTCCAAAATTATGAACAGTCAGATTTAAAGTCCATAGTTGACGTTTGTAAAAAGCAACAGATGTATTCAGATATGGAGTAGGAAGGCATTGTTGTAGATCGAAAACAAAAGTTCGTAGATTTGGTGTTGTGTTTAATCGCTCTTTGTCAATTGTTTTGGAGTTATAGGCTGCATCCGCAAGATCGTGGTGTTCTTTTACATCGTTTATGTATTTTTCTTTCAGCCCCATCTGAGATTCAATTTTAATTCTTATTGCTAGAGTGTCACATGTACGACATGTATCTACTTGCGGAATCTTAAAACTGAGATTTTGGTTGTGAAATTCTCTGGGATAAATCTTCTTTGATACTGGAGCAAGTGCTTTTTCACAATATAACGAATACATTTTTTGTATATTAAGGTGAGATGGCAAATATTTTTTCTTACTCGTCCGCCTTGTATAGTGTGATTCGTAGGAAGGAAATGAAAGAATACGCTCTATAACACTTGCAATGGTTTCGTCGGAAAGTTTATTGTTACTTCTTTGTCCTCTCCTGTCTTGCTGTGGAATACCCGAGATTGAGAACGTATTTTTTTATAACATTAGTTACAAACATTTGGCTTTTTCTTTCTCCATTTATTTTGAAAAAGAATGCGTTTGTAGTGTTTCTTTTTGTTTTGTGTTCTTCCGGAACATCTTTTCTTTTCCTTGTTACCTTAGTCGCAGAAGTATCAAACAAACTTTCCTAAATATCCAACTTGTTTAGTATGATCCGCCAAGGACCAATACTCATCAAAAAGCTGTTGCCTTACATTTTCCGGAAAATTTTCATTGCATTTAAGACAACAATTTCGTAGAGGTTTAGTTTTTCTTTGCCTAACCACTTTTCTATTTACGTCAATATATTTCTCTCCAGTACATCGTTTCAACTTTCGCTCAGCCTTAATTCTTCTGCAAAATTTCTTTGTCGGATTATTTAAAGCAATACATTTTCTATATTTTGCGTCTGTTCATCGCCATTAGAAAAAGTTGCATTGCCATTTACTGATCCGCAGCTTGAAGTAGACACAACAGTCAAGTAGTCGATATCTTTTACTGAATCATCACTATCAAAATCAGTTGGCTGGTTTAGATCATTGCTCGTTGACGGAATTTGATATACATCTTCATTAGTGTTCGGATCTGCCAGAAATATAGAAAATTAAGAATTAACATTGTGAATGACTTTTTATGTGCTTTTCTATTGGAAATTTTCTACCCGATGAAAAACGTAATTAATCAATTGTAGATTTATAGTTTTATGATATTTCACCTCGCAAAAGTGTACCTGTTCTATTTACGCTCATTGCAAGTGCAACCTTTTTTGCAGCTCGGTTAGTCTTGGAAAACATTTTAATTTTTTTTTATACAAAATGTACACTATGAACTTCTTACTTTGTGTGTTGAGAGCTACTAACGAGTAATGATGTTGCGTTCGAACTCAAATGCAAATAACCGTTATTCATGTTAAAAATGTGAAACACGAACAAACAAGATAGAATCACGAACGTAACAGAATTATTTGGTCATTTGAGTACAATTCATAGCAAATTCTTAGCTGCCAGTCAACAAAAAAATTACCCCTTGCTTGATCATAATAGTATAAGTTTACTTATACTGTTTTAACCTCCCACAATTATGACCCATACAGTAAGGCTATTTTAACCAGTGCCTTCTTTAACGACTTGTGTGTGCAATAGACTTAAACCTCTTTTACCAAACATGACATATAAAATTTGCAATCGAATGGCGTACTTATCTCATTTTGACCAAATTTTGACTTATATTCCTTCTACCACACACTTTAGAATTGTTCTCGTATCTGCTAGCACAAATGTCATCTTATTTGACACATTTCAGTTTATAATGGTAGCCAACTCGATGAAAGGGTGTGTTCAGCGCATTTCGAAACTGCCTGCTTTCAAAAGTGAATTAAACTTATAATACAAACAGAATTTCTTAACGCTAATTGCTCGGAAACTTCTTATAAATCTGTCGTAAAGAATTTTTTGCATTGAAATATTCTTCTTCTGCGAAAAACTATGTATTTTTTTAATGTTTGAGAAGGCTACGCGAACAGTATGTTGATTTTCATGCTAGCTCCAAACCCTAAAACAGATACAGATACACATTCTTTCTGACCCATAAGCACCACTGACTGGATAAAAATAAGCGTGTTCCAGGTGGCATCTTTCTTGCGTTCCAAGAGATAGCGAGTTGTTGAACTTTTCCATATTTTCATCCATACGATCATTCGTCCATAGTATAGCAAATCGCGTTCCCCAAAATCTCAATGGTTCGGATCTTAACTATGACTGCTTGGAACACGGCCAATGGTGACTTCAATTGATGATGCAGAGATTTAATTGCCCATCTGTTTCTGGCATTTGTAATGTATGCAAAACGAAAACACAAACATTTTTTTGTGCGCTGTGCAGTGATTCTCCAACTTAAGTATACGTGAAGTGCTAGTTGTATACTTGATCTCTACGAAATTAGGAGGCGGTCGTATGTCTCCGGTGATCGAGACAAATATCATAACTTGTATGTTGAGGATCTTTATCTCATCTTGTATTTATTCGGATTAATTTAAGTATTCGCAATTTATAAAATATTTTTCTTTGTTTATAATAATAAGAAACTAATCCGAATAAAGTAACCTTAAAAGCTTCATCTTATTTTTCAAAGAAGAAAAGTGTAAGTGAAGATCAATTTTTTAAACACTTTGCAATTTGCAAAAATGTATTCTAAACTTCAAGTCAAACGCAGGTATTAAATGTTTGTACGCATAAACTGCCATTTGTCGGCTTTTGAATAGTGATCGTGATTGAATCAACATACTAAAAAAAAAATAATAAATAAATTATTTAGATCATGAAAATATCGTTGAGGCAATAGCCCCGCAAATAATCCTCAAGTGTCAAGCGGTCAAGTGTGCGTGTGGATCTGCGAAAGTGTTAAAAGTATCTGTGTGGTGTTTGGATCGCATAAAACGCAAATCCGTGCTTTCTCTTTCCAGGGCGAAAGAGAAAATTATTCGTGTGTTTTGGTTCGGTAAATCTTAATCACATCTCATAAAAACAAATAAAGAAGAAAATGTTCCTCTTCTCGTGTTAGTTTTTCTTAAAGTACATTTATGTATGATATCTTCGTTTAATATTTAAAATTGTTTCACGATGTAAAACTTAAATCTTTGGACAATTGATTTTGTTCTGGGATCAGTTTACAGAAACCGGCTATGGCAATAACCTGAGGTGAGTCAAATGATCAGCAAAATACATACATATGTGTGTGGAATTGTGGGTACTCGTACACAATGGTGCATAATGGCATTTGGTGCATGAAAAGCAAATGTATCTCGTTCACCCGCAAGTAAAGTGACGCAACTGGTTGTCATATTGTTGAGAATTGCATAGAAATGCACGAGTGAAAATATACCGATCTTTTGTTTTTGTTTCTCAATCAAAAAAATTAAATTTTAAGACCTCTCTTATTTTCAGTATTGTTCGAAAGCCAAGCAACATTTTCGAAAACAAGTCGAATATGTACTCTTAGAAACATTATTTTCATTCATTTCGATAGCGTTTTCTTTCACTAAAAGGATACGACTTAACTCAGAAAAAAAAAATTGGAAATAATTAAAAGATTAATAAAGGAAAACACCCACTGTAAATTTTGAGGATATTATGTACGATCACTTGAAGCAAAGTCTTCGTTGGCGGTGAACTATCGGCCTCGAACTATTGCTTATTAAAATAAGGTAAAGAAGATCTTTTAAACTTGCAGATTCAATATAAAGAATGCTAAACACGGGTAAAAAATGTGCACAATTAATAACTTAAGAAAAAAATTAAAAAAAAATGTCTACCTACAGGTGCAGATGCACCTTAGTAATGGAATTTTTCGTCCCGCAAGACATGAACAAGTTGCGCGGGTAGCCTGAAATCATAGTTAAGAAAATTTATTTTAGAATCGGTAAAATTTAACTCTAGATTATAAATTATTTTTCGCAAATATCTGAAATTACTTCACGAAGCCGATTAAAAAACAAAAAGTCGCTTTAGGGATGACGAGGGTTAAATTGAATCAAAGGCAAACTCTGGGTATCTGGGAAATCAATGAAGCTCATTCTTAAGTGGATGGTGGACGTGGAGTTCCTTTCAGAAATCAGAAAATAAGTTCGCATCTCGAAATGCACAAAACACAGTGCATCAAGGAGAAAGAATGGCCATTGACGATATTGGAACAAACTTAACTTAATATTTTTCAAACGCTTCGCTTATCTGGGAATAACCAATTGCACAAGGAATGAAGCATATGAATTGTTTATATTGTGAAAATAAAATGGGATTAAGTTGATTAATGCAACTTAATTGACACTTTTCCCAAAAAGGTCATAAAATTTAAAGAAACACTTCCAGTATAAGGGAGCTCAGTTCACGAAATAACTTTAAACAATACACATTAATGAAAGACATTAACCAAGGAGGAAATAGGCCGTTTCATAGTCAGCAAGGTTGCAAGAGGCACCACTTTTGTACACAGCTTAATTAAGGACCAAGCGAAGTATGAAAAAAACCGCAAGGGGAGAGTCAGCAAAGAAACATCATGTCAGGAAAGGCGGACGAAACTGAGAGCTGCTTCAAATGCAAGACTCTCCGTAAGTAAAGTTAAAGCAGAAACTGGAGTTACAGCTAGCAGATCAACTGTCCATCGCGTGATTGAGTAGCCAACCATATTCGCCATGAACAAATGAAGAGGAAACCATCACTGAATGCGGCACGTAAAATCCAGCGGCTTGATTTTGCAACAAGTCACATCAGGTGGAATTGAGGTTGCCATACCGTCATCTTGCCTGATGAAAAAAATTGATTTTGGACATAACTGATGGATACAACTGCTATTTCCATGACTTGAGAAAATAATAACTTCATATTCAAATGCGGCACAGCAAAGGAGGTGGTTAAATGCTATAACGAAACTCTGTAGCTGGATTTCCAAAGCTCCAAAATGACGGCAACCACTTACAAATCGATACTGGAATGAGCTTGCTCGCAGTTTTCGGAGATATTATGTGGACAAAGATGGATTTTCCAACAAGACAATGCGCCGATAAATACCGCACGGACTAAAAAAGCCTGGATTCAGAACCAAAATGTAAACCTACTTACATGAAGGCCATATTCACCCGTACTGAACTTCATGGAAAACCTGTAGGTTTGGTTCAAGAAGAAGGAAGGCAATAGGATGAAACGGTGGAAATTTTTGAGGCCATAACACGAGCCTGGTCCAAAATTTCGCCAGCATATCACAGAGATTGCTACTCTTGGTCATTCTCTTCATTATAGCATTTAATGAATCATGTGAAATAATACAATACCATTCAACATTGCGTGTGTATGCGGATGACTTGCATACTACAGAGTAGTCAGTTACGGAATGACTAGTCATATATACAGCAAATAAATCTTACAGAACAACACCATTCCAGAAGCTGGTCTACCCTCGATCGAAAAAGCATTAGGCTATCTAACAACTCTCCGCGCTTCAAAGTTTTTAATGACTACAGAATCGGCCACAACGAAGGACATTTAAAACACACTTGCCCGAAAAAATCCTTTTAAAAGATCATCCACAATGCACTCATCTCAAAAAACGAATTCGGCATTCCCCTTACCATACAAGTAAGACACATTTCCACCGGGTCAAGATGCAGATTCAACGTCTGGAATGGGTCAAGGCTACAAAGCAATGTAGCCTTGGAGTAAGCAACTTTAAACATTAAGATTGACCATTTTTTATTTTCAATGTATATTTTTTGTCACATTGGACGAATATGATATGTTCTTGGTCAAGGGAGCTCTACCCGGGTTCTCATCAGTATTATCAGCTGAAGCTAAAGCCATGGAAAAAGTATATCATAAAAAAAAACTGTACCTTGCACGGACAACATGCCACAATAGACGGCTTAACTAACATCAACAACAGGATGTCTACAATCGCAGCCTTACGAGTCCTAAAATATTGTGGGTACCGGGGTACATTGTAGTTCATGGCAATGAATAGGTAGACGAAACTGAAAAATCAGCAACAAGAGAGCCGCTTATCATGTTTAACAAAATAAATAATAGAAAATCATTTAGAAGAAAATAAAAGATGCTTGGAACGCTAGGAAGTGTAATGAAGTCAACTAATATCACAATCATTATTCACATTTAAACCATCACGCAGAATCACAAGTGTATCGTTTAAACTGCCATAAAAAATGTTATCGTGTTTCGTTGTCCTTTGTAAAATCCTCTCAAGACATAAGCAACTTTTTCGCACATAGTTGGTCTAACTTTAAGACACAAAAAAAATTGCCCTTGTCTTGTCTCCTTCTTCCAACCTTAACAACATCGCAGGCCAAAACATATTTAGCCCGAATTACTACACTTAAACTAGAATACAATTTAGCCAAACTTAAAAAACCTCTCACCCTTCATAAAAACTAGACTTGTTTCCCTCAGGTATAATTCCACAGAACTGGAAACTTGCAACAACTCTTTTATTTCCTTAACCTAAGAAAAACATTAAAGAAAGCTCACCCCTGCATATCAAAAGTCCTCGAAAAAATAGTTTGCCCGTCGTTTTTTATGGTTCAATGCATCAAATGCATCCACTTAGTTCTAAACAAATTAAAAAAATGGGGCAATGACCCAAAAATGTTCGACTAGGATAATCTGCGTGAAAGCCCAACATTTTTTTTCTCCCACCTTTCCATTCTTTAATGGTATTCGCCAAGGCTCTCCTCTGTCACTGGTATTATTCATAATTGTTTTCGCCGATCTTTTCAAATCAATCGCCAAACACAAGCTTCTCGATCATTGTGCTTATGCGGATAACATATTTATCCTCTGAAAACACAATGATTTAAATAAAACTAAATTTCTACTTTCAACATTAATCGATGACATTTTACTATGGTCTCAATCCCCTTGTGCAAGGCTTTCTTTAGAAAACTGCAAAACATTGCATATCGGTCGGCAAAAGTTATGCAGCAGTTTAACACTCACAATTAAGAACGTTAACATCGAAAACGTAAAAAACTTAATTATTTTGGGTCTAGCTTTTTAATAACAATTACAATTGGAAGTCCCACTGTACAATACTCAGAAAAGGCGTAGCTGCAATGGCCTATGAATCTTGCCAACAAAAATATAATAATATAATAAAGTGTTACATTACCTTATGTAACGTTTCAAGATTATAAATACTAAGAAAGATTGACTACGGTTTGTTTGACAACTCAACTAAATCAAACATCAACTACATCAAGGCTCTCAAGTATTAATGGCTTTAGAACAACTCCTATGAAAAATGTACTAGTCGAGGCCAGACTTCCTACGATAGAATAACGTTTTGAAGCTTCACTTGCTTAATTCAACATAAAGCATATTAACTCGAAGGCTGTCGTCATTGACAAGAACATCGCTTCATCGAAAGGCAAATCAACTCCGAAACATATACCGATAAATCACTACTTCTCGCAAAAGACCGGGACCTGTCTCACAAAATATTTCATCACATCCTCCTAGGAACATAAAAAGAGAATCGTTTGTCTTGGACCTGACACACTATGACGAAACCAATGCACCAAAGGAAGTTTTTCAAACATCTTTTCTGCGATCTTCCGCAACGCTCAAAGAGGAAGGATGGGCACTTGTCTTCACCGACGTGTGCAAGAGCAACAACAGCACATCATTCGCCGTCACATAAAGAACGGCTCCTTGATTATCGTTGGATTACTTCCACCATATGCGTCCATCTTAACTGCCGAAGCCCTTGTGGGTTCCAAGTCATGTCGGAACTTAAGATTATGGAACTTAAAAAAGATATTATTTCACTTTTTAAATAAAAATCAAATTATTTTTCTATTAAAAAAGTCAAAAATTAATTGCATTCCGAATAGCCATATAAAAATATATGGATGCGCTGCTAGGTGTTGCAGTTGTGTTTACATATATATCTTGATTCTAAACTAACATTTAGTGAGTTTGCAACAAGAACCCTACAGCAAAAAAAAGTTTTATCGCTTCATAAACAGCAAATCTGAGCTCTCTTACTTAAATAAACTTATCGTATACAAAGTTATTTTCAAATTAAAACTTTTGTATGGATGTCAGGTATGGGAAAATTGTGCACAGTGTCATATTAAAAAATTGCAAAGGTCACAGAACAATACTCTCAAGACTCTGATTAATCTCTCCTGGCATTTCTCAACATTGAACCTCAAGAAAAGACCTAATGCTGAATTGATATCCTTGAGAATTCAAAAACGTATTGCCAATATACTTTATTTATATATATTATTTATTTATCTCATTGTTTATTTATTTAGGCATATAAACTTTTTAATTTATTTATTTAACTGCAATTATTTTTTTTATTTGTTTGCATATTTACTTATTTGTTTAATTATAATGCATCATTTATTGATTTATTTATATGTTTTTTGTAAATTTATTTACTTATACCCTAAGTTAATGTGTTTAATTTGATTTATTTATATACATATTTATTTCTTGCCTTAATGTTAATTAAATGTAGATATATTAATATATAATTATTTATAACCATAAATAAAATACAAATTTTTCCTACATATTTCCATTTTAATCATTAATTTTAATTTAATATAATATATGTTTTTTTCTTCTTTATGTGAAGGTTTTTGCTCGAATTTTCAAAGTTGATATTGTTTACAAAAAAATTCAGTTGAATCTCTGTACTGTAATCCCATATTGTATCATGCCTATAGAAGATTTTTGAACAGTGGCTCGCAAAACACGTTTCTAGTTACCTCGATCGAAACAACTTATTGTCATCGGTTCAGTCCGGCTTTCGAGCATGCCACAGTTGCTCTACGGCAGTATTAAAAATCCTTGATGACATAAGAATAAACTTCTACAAGGATTACTCGACGGTGCTATGTTTGCTAGATTTTTCTAAGGCTTTTGATAGAGTCAATCATGATACATTGTGCAAAATACTAAGGCTATATTTCGGTTTAAGTGTACGAGCAGTCGCTCTTTTGTGGAGCCTTTTGAATGACAGAAGACAAAGGGTAGTAGCGGGGCAGAAAATTTCTCTGCCGAAGAACCACAGGGATCAATCTTAAGTCCTTTTGTGTTCTGTTTGTTCATGTGTTCATGACTTACCCTCGGTATGTTCCCATGTAACCGTTCATCTCTACGCTGATGACTTGCAGATTTACCAGGCGAGACTGATGGGCTTAGTTGAAGATCTTATTCTCCGCATCTCTATGGTCTTTTACTAAACGGTGCCAATAACCAGTCCATTATGATCTCATGGGTTTGATACGGAAAGCCTAATTAATTTTTTTTTTTTTGAAGATTTAGGGGTTAATTGTATGGATACTGTTACGAACCTTGCTTTCAAGTTGAATCGCACCCTGTCGGCCCGCCCCCACGTCAAATACACCGTCGGTCGCATACACGGTGGACTTCGTTTGCTTTGATTGTCCTCCAGTTTCACACCTTTAGCAACAAGTCTCAGGCTTGCTAAGACCTTACTTATTCCCCTTATTGACTACGCTGCAGCTATCTTTTGTAAACTTGACTCGGTATCACAGCGTAAATTAACTGTTGCGTTCAATAATGTGGTTAGATACACTTACGGACTCCGCAAATTTAATCCCGTATCCCAGTACCAGAAAAATCTGTTGGGTTGAACCCTGCAACAATTCTTTTGGACCAAATACTCGAGTCTGCTTATCTTGGTCATTCTCTTGTAAAAAGTGATTCGGTGAGGCTTGTGCTATTTCACGTCGACTCTTTCGCTGACTCTTTTCCATGTTCGTAATTTGACAGCTATTCTTTCATTCCATGTTTCGTTATAGGAGTTCACTTACACTCACGAATAGATATGAAGAAAAGAAGAAAAACAACGCAAATGAGAGAAGCGTCAAATTGAGAAAAAAAAATCTACCCACGACTCACCGGGAGGCTTGTCTTATATCTTATTTTAATTAATCTGTCTTCTCTTTTTCATTTGCGTGAGTCTAGACTCACGAGTCGAAGTGTAATATCGGACATTGAAATGGATAAAAAGGGGCACAGCTTTTTAACGTGCGATTTAAGAAATTGTAACAAAATAATTAACATGCAACTCTCCTGATTGTCCTTCTTCTTCCTTTATATCTTCCTATCTCCATCTTCCTTCCCAGCCCCTTATTATAAGAAGTATTTTCCTTTACTAATAAATACTATACTAAATAATAAATATACTAAAAAGACACAAAAAACAATAAATAGAAGTGATGTGAACCACTTCTATTTATTGTTTTTTGTGTCTTTTTAGTATATTTATTCAATTATAACTTCATAACTTTAATTATAATTTTTATTTAATTATAACTTAATAATAACTTTATAACTTTAATTATAATTTTTATTAAATTATAAATTTATAACTTTAACTATAAATTCCATTCTTTTGTTTTTATTACTGTTTTCTTTTTAAATGTAAAAACTTACTAGTCAACTTTAATCCACTATAAACGTCTTACTTTTTCTATTTTAATTTTGGAATAAATTGAAACTGTTGTACTTGAGGTTGAACTTCCTGTAAGCTTTGTGTTTTTCCAGTTTCCAATATTGAAAAACATTATTGTTATGTTTATGCATTTCAAATTATTTTTAACAAACCCTTTGAATTGAAAGACCCAGCTATCATCAGTCTTTTCGTGAGGAATATAAGTGATGTATGCAGTATTTTTATATCACAAGGAAGCTAAAATTAATGGTAAATAGCACATGATTTCAATGGACGCATCCGTAAGAGCTGGAGACTAGAAGTTTTCTGTGAGTAAATTGGATTAAAAATGTACATTTCACCGTTTCTTTTAGTGGTTTCTAGTGCACCACAAGCTGTGTCTTTGAAGAGATAGAGCGTTGTTAAATCCGACGTTTTTTAATGCGGTAACATTCGTTTGAAAAATAGTTAAATAATCATTTGATTGACAAAATCTTTTCGCGGACATACAATTTTAAAAATAGTCTTACAAAATGCGTTTGATGAGATTATTTAGTTAGAGTAAACATGGCTCTTATGTCATTTTCTTGTATAAGTAGGATTATATTTGATACGCTTTATAATCTGCACCATTTCATGGAGGCATCAGATTGCTAATTCATAAGTAAATAACAAAAATATTCAGAGTAGGAAAAAAGGAAAAAACATTCTAATATTTTATACGTCAACCTTGATTTATTATATTTATGTCATTTTCTAAATGATGATAAATTTAACTGCAAAATATATAATGGAGTTTTTTTCAGAAAAAGTCAAGGATGCTTTATTTATATAACGAGAATGATCTTCTGCAATACAACAAAGTGCAAAAAATTCTTAAATATGAAAATTTGGTTTTAATAAGACTTCTGCGGATATTGAATGAATGGGTGATGTCTTATCGAGCACTTCGTGTTGTGCGGCTGATAAACGAGTCTCTATACTTGAATGTACGACCGACGTTGGGCTTCAGGGTGAACTGATGAGCATTCGTGGCGAGACGGGTGTTACAGTGAAAGTGATAAGAGGGTGGAATGCAGCTGGCTAATTCGCTAGAGCACTGCTTATGGTAGAAGTGATAAAACATGGTTTGACAGGAGACGTTACGACAGTGGTGAAGAGAGTCAATTGACTTTGTAATATTTTTGACCCCTATGAGTTTTATCGCTCGATTTTGAATTCTATCAAGTAGGCTCAAGATGGTCTTTGGAGCGCCTGCCCATAAATGGGAGTTGTATTCCAGTTTGGGGAGAATCTACGCTTTATATATGACAGCCAGATCAGATGGGGTAAAGTATTTCTTGCACCGCTTCAGGAAACCTTTACATTTCGCAGAATTTTTGGCAATGGTTATTGATTGATGGTTATTGATACACATACCAAGTACTGAAAGTTTTTCGGCTGCAGCAATGCAAGTGCCATTCATGGATAATGGTCGAAATGGCTTGGAAATATCAAGTTCAACTATTTTTGTTTCACCGTTTGCCAGCTAGTGACGTCAGCCCTTACATTCCTCTAATTAAAGTCAGAAGCTCTTGCTCTCTTTCTTCACTAATATTATATTATTCTTCCAATAATATCACTTGGAACAGATATAAAGCTCTTGGGTATACAGCTGCAAAATAGATTTTTTTCAACAAATTCAAAGAATAGCACTACGGATGTAGGGTCATACAAAAAATTATGTTTTATTTTAAATATGAGTAGCTTACATCTAATATTAAGTTATTATTGTGAAAAACTTTGATCAAAACACTAATAGAAAAATATTAAGTTTGCATTGGTAAATTCCGACAACAAAATAATAATGGTATTCCATACAAAATATATGGTACCGCTTACGCTTAATGCGAATTACAGCTTGTTGAAAAAAAAGTTAAACTTCTTTTTGGAAGCTTGGGTAATAGGTCCGTTTTCCAGGGCTCAAAGTTTTGACGTGAATACGTCCACATCTGATCCCAATATTATGTTCGCCTGTGCGTTTGTTTATGAACGTAAATCAAAAAACAGGTGTGTTCTTTTTTCGTTTGGTTGCAATATAAGAAGTCAAATGAGTGCTGAACTGACGTGGCGAGAGCAGTCTTATCTCACTTAAGTTTTTGTAAGATGCAATTTCGTGAATTCCTCCACATTCAATTCCGCTAGGCTAATCGTTCACAGTTCTAGACATAAAAAACTCCAAATGAATTCTGTCGTGCGCAGAAATTGTTTCGGTTTTTGTCATAATACTGCAATAAATTTCTTCTATTTGTCTTAATTCTCGAGATAAGACCAGATGATAACTTGCATCAAAAAGATAAGTGTAATCAGAGGAGTACGTGTATCTTATATTAGCCTTTGTTAAGATGTTTCTTTTTCGGGCTTAAATGATTCGCTTCTTTGTTTGCAGTAAAAAACAAAAATCATTTGTTTAATTTGTACTTTTAAAACCACGTGATAAATATTTTCTAGGCTTACTATAAAAGCATGAAATAATTTATAGAAAGCCTTGCCCTCTTTTCTGAAGTGAATTTTTAATATTTTTTTATATTTTGTTGCGGAGCGATGAGGAGACTATTTTTTAGGATATGTCAAAATATGAGAGCATGTTATATGTATTTATAAATGCTAACAGCGCTATTTTGCAAAATTAATCCAGTTATTCATAAATTTATACGACTGACTTTACAAGTATTTCGTACTGCGGGCTGTCTTTCGAAGGTATGCGTCGCATTTCTGGGGACAAATAGAATGACGATGAACTCATATAATCTTGATTGCGTTCAACGTCAACTGCTGCCATTGTCACCTGGTAAAAGTCTTGAATTGAGAAAAAATATTTTACGGTTCAGGTGTTTGGTGAAATCCATCACACGGGGAATTGGTTATCGATGCGGTTGCATCACTACATTAAAAACGTCGAAGCGTCTCCGGACACCGTTATTTTTTTCTCTCAGCGAAATGACTTTGCCAGAGACTGCGTGATACGTGACAATGGCCTTTCCTTAAGAACTCTTCAAAACCGTCGAAATTGTTCGGAAATCGGTTGCGTGTGATGACATGCGATGCGGCACTCTGCTAGAGTTTGCCTCGGTATTAAGTTTATCGTTATTGGATTCGATTGGAAAGAATTTAGGGACAAGTGCTCAGTGCTCGTCAATCTCGTCAAGAACTATCACTGACTGACGTCAGTTGATGATTTGTTAGCTTTCAAGTCAGTGATATTCGTATAGTGGTTGTTATTAAGTTTTTGCATTATTGTTGTGGAAATAACAAAGCCATGCCTATGGTTTTGGAGACCTTATTAAGATTTTATTCAAATTCTTTACTCTACTTTCGGCCCAGATATTATCCAGCGTTGCAATTGTGGCATTGAATTGACTGTGATAGTGTTGAGGCATTGAGCTTCTTCCAGATCAGATGAATGCGAAATTTTTTGCAGTATTGTCCGGCATGGTAAGAATTTTCGGTGTTCAATTATTTAGTATATATTTATTTTACATGCAGAGACGAAGGGTGAACTATGGTTACATTGGGCCGCATGCATAAAAATTAAGTATTTACTAGAAGTAAAAGGTCTAAGTAAGTACTAGTACTACTAGTGGAAGCTTATTTTTTAAGTATTTACTAGATTTGTTATGCATAAACATGAGTTTCGACTTGCCAGCAAATACTTCTAGTAAATAGTGAATTCATTCAAGTTAATACTACCAGTTCATCGTACAATTGGTATGCTTATTTTGTATTATTTCCCAATTGCTTTGCAAAAAATTATATTGTTAGCTCTTATCATCATTTACTGTTTCTTTAATGTTTGTTTTGTAAATGATCTTTGAATATGCGAAGCGAAGCTTCTTAATTGCAAATAGCTTTTGTGCGAATTTTAAAAGAGCATACCGTTCTTTTGATTAAGTCACAACAACCGTGCATTAAAAAGGAGAAGTCCGAAGCTATACAATTATTTATTAGTAAATATAAGGCTATGACCGGTTCTCAAATAACGGAAGAGCAAATTAGAAAGAAGCTAAATAATTATAGGACAGAGGTTAAGAAGAAGGCAGACCTCCAGAAAACGAGAAAGAAGCCCATAAAGCTCAAAGAATGGGAAGTAATTTTTTTAGAGCTCTTAAATGCTGATGAAAACCCATCTATCTCTTGCATTCCTGGGACGTATTGCATTATAAAGCTAATTATTATACTTTTACTAACATTGTTTACGTGAAGGTGGTTTATCTGTGGGAGCAGATAATCCCATTCGGACTGAGGAGATAAAAAAAAATTGTCTAATGGAGAACTTCAACGTTTGGTGTTGCTGGAGCAATTAAAGTTAATACGAATGCAGCAGGAGGAAATTAAAAAAAAGGATAGAAAATGACAACGAAGAACGGAATTCGTATCCTACTTATAATTCCACCACAACCACTGAAAGTGAATTAACATTCTTAAATTTATAAAGCCCGGAGAAAATAATTTTTATTTTTTATTGAAATAACATTTTATTTTTGGAACACTGTTTTTTATTTTATTTTGTATTTGTTTTTATTATTTTTTTTTATATTAAGAAGATACGTATGTTCAATAAAGTTCTCGTAAAGTAATTTACTTTACATATTATTCCTGTTAATTCCGTTCTCTTTATCTGCCCCATTCGTCGAATTTGAAGTACACTGGTCATTAGTTCTTCATCACCTTGAACAGAAATCTCATTCTCTACGCCTTCTGGCAATTGGAAATCGTTGTTATCATTTAAATGCTTTGCAACATTGTGCAAAACGAAAAATGCCACAAATATATTTGGAAAATTTTCTAAATTGAGACGTATGCAGTTTTGTAGAATTGGAAATCTCCTCTTCACTTGACCAAAATATCTTTCAATTATTACCCTCTCTTTTGAATACAATTTATTGAATGCCTTTTCTTGATTACTTGTTGGATTCTTAAAAGGCGTCATTAACCAAGGTGCAATTCCATACCCTTCATCTCCCAACAAAACGCTGTTAGTGGAATTTCGCATTACAGGTCAAGAAAACTGTTCCTCCAAATTCTAGAATCGTGAACTGAGCCTGGCCATTGGCAATCCACACTTGTAAAGCATATCATTGCATCACATGTTGCTTGAATATTAATGGAGGCATATCGATTTTCGATTCATATATTCTTCTAAATGGAAGTGAGGCTTCATTATTTCTACATGAGTGTAGTCCAAGGCTCCTTTAAATGATGGGAATCTGTATTTGCTAAGCCAATCTTTTGCTTTCAAGTGAGAGGCTTTATCTGTTATAAGTTTTGCAACAGAATTTACTGTTTTAGAAACAGTTCTCTGATGTACGCCAATATCTTCACCAACGCTAATGTTTGTTTTCCTTCTCAAAACGGTAAAGCATTTTAAAATTAGACTCCATAACCCTTCGCTTCTTGTAAACTTTTTCGGAATTAATTCGTATAAAATCGATAAATATAGCGACCTGATTGCTTCAAAGTGAGACTCACGACTATAATCCTATTTATTATAGTTGCAGAAGCACATAAGTATATTCTAGCGAATTTTCAAGTTGGTTTCCTTCGAAGTGTGTGCGTAAAGATCATCTGAAAAGCTTTTGGTTAAATTTGACAAGGTGGTTTAAATTTTTTGACGAAAAAACTGATAAAAAAGGGACGATTTCACTTCATCAATTAAAATAAATTAAGTTTTCATATAAATAGTTAAAAATCAATTAAATATGAAGTTTACAGCTACCTTATCAGATAAAAAATATGCATACATTTATATACTGTCGTTTTTTTTATTCACTTTTACTTCCAAAAATTTCATCAACATTATGTTTCTGTTCTGGTATACTCCAGTGAAGTGAAGTATCTCGGTGTTATCTTGGAAAAGAAACTGAACTGGATTTCCCATATCAAGTCCGTCACAGAACGCGTAAACAAGGCCATGTGGGCCTGCAAGCGGTTCTACGGTAGGATTTGGGGTCTCAAACCTAAGATGCTTTACTGGTTATACATCATGATGGTAAGACCTATTTTTACCTACGCAGCCATAATTTGGTGGCCCAAAACTTAAGAAGTGACATCTCCTAAGAAGCTGGAAAAAGTCTTAAACTTAAACTTAAACTCTTAACATTTTCATAAGGAAAAAAGCTGCCACAAATGCCCTTAAGATGCAACTGGCAATGAAATACAAACCAGGTGACCAAACGGGTCACTTGAAAATAATCAATTTCATCATCATTGTATGAAGGAAACATATTGCTTTGGGCGTCTCTTTCAGGTAGACATTTCTAACCGTGATCAATTCGCGCAACTCACCTGCCTCCGACCCCAGAAACTTAATCTGGTATACAGATGGCTCAACACTAAAATCTCCATACCGATGGGCAAACATCCAACTGTTTTCCAGGCTGAACTACAAGACATCGATTAAACCAGTAAACCTTGCAAAAGGTCATAAAGGGGCCAGAATTTTAATATATTCAGACAGCCAAGCAGCGCTCAAGGCACTGTCATCATATCCAATGGAATAAAAATGTGTCAAAAGCTGCTACGACGCCTTACAATCCCTAGCCCGACGTAACAAATTAAGATTAGGATCGATTCCAGATCATCATGGAATCGCAGGCAATGAAATTGCGGACAGTCAAACCAGGGCTTGTTCTATAACCGCGTTCACTAGTTCAGAAACATTCTGTGGCGTAAGCTGGACTACGGCCACAATTCTGACCAATAAGTGGGAAAACGAGCTACGAATTGCCCACTGGAGAAATCTTCTACAAAACTACTAATAAATCCCTTCTTTTTCAGAGAAACCCTTAAACTCAGCAAGGAGAATATAAGAAAGCTCGTGAGCTTCCTCTCAGGCCACTGCCGCTTGAGATCACATCTAACCAAACCAGGGCTCCGTACAACCACCGAATGCCGGCTCTGATTGGAAGATGACGAAACGGCTGTACACATTCTTTGTGAATGTGCAGCTCTAATTTGGTTAAGAAGGCTCTCTTCCTCGAAGAGTTATGCTCCCAATTGGACATTAGACAGTCCAATTCTAAAGATACTCTGACTTTCATCAGAAGGATGGAATGTCTTTTAGCCTAAACAAACTCCCCAAGATACTAAAGGTCTTCTCCCTTAAACAGCAGTGCCCACACTTGTGCAGGGGCTGATATTTAAAAAACAAATGTTTATTTAGTCAATTGACTTAACTAAGTTAGCTATTTACCATAAAGACTTACAAAAAGTCTAAAACAGTACTAAGTTGAAGCCATGTCATAATTTGATGTGCCCTTTTCTATATTTCTTGATCCACATTTTCAAGACAGTGCTTGGTAAATTGTTTCAGAAAATTGAATTCTGTTAGTTTTTTTCCATTTTTCATGATTCAGAATGTCGTCTACAAAACTGACACATGAAAACATCATTAGAAAAATATGGAGCCACCAGTTATTTGGTTCAAAACCTGCTCTGATGAAGCTTGACGCTTTTTATCGTTAAACTGTATCAGCAAAAAGAAGCTCATTGGGGAACTTACATGAGGCAATTGATTTCGTTGAAAACACATACAGAGAGAGCTAAATGACAAAGTTAAAAGAAATTGCATTACTCGTATGTTAAAAAGTGTTACAAGGAAGATCATAATATCCGAAGATTTAGTTTGTTTATATTACCACTTTTGAGAACCAAAATCTAGAGGCCTCTGAAGAAAATGACAAAGAGATAAACAATCGAAATCGGCCTGGAAACAGCTTTCAAAATCTCCAAAGAAAACTGGGCTGAATGTGATCCTCTTGAAGCCATAAATTTACCAGAAAAAAAAGATCCTATACTGAGCAGAAGTGGTGGAAATCTATATATTTCGAGCAAACAATTTTTTTGAAAGTGCATCGTACAAGGTCGTAGAAATAATTCCGAAAATACATTGGACAAGGAGTTGAGATAAGCCATAAACATTTCTTTCACAATGTTTATATCGAAACATTTTAAATTTTGCAAACAAAAAACTAAGCTAAGCCTGGTCACAAATTTCCCTTTGGCTCATTTCAAAACAACTTTCTTATAATTTGTAAGTGATGTTTCAATGATAACTCAGTACAAGTTTTAACAAAACTCAATAGACAAAAGTGAACACAAATTCAACTTTTAAAGTTAAAGTTGTTATAATGGAAGAACCGATTTTCACAACTTTAAATTTGAAACATCTTGTCTTCACGCAGAGTTGGCTCTTAGAGGAATGGCCGTGTGCTACTATGTGCACACAGAAGACTGGCTAACTTTTGGGATCGTTGGTCCTATATTTTTTTTCAAGCAACAGTCGCTCGAAAATTCTACCAACAGATAAAACATTTATCTCAGGGTCACAATCAGAAAACATCATAGTAGAATTGCAATCAATGCTGAGGACAGGCAAGAACCAACAAATCCGTCTTCCCTGCCTAAGCGAAGTAAAGATAGCAATATTTAAGCTTACGTCTAAAAAAGTCACTCGAGCGGACGACTTAGCTGCCGAACTTTTCAAAGCGGTGGAGATGACTTGGTTAGGAGTATGCAAAAGGAGACCTTTTAGGCTTGGCACAGCCTAGAAGGTCTCCTAAAGAGGTATCATAAAATTGCCTATAACATCTTTCCTGTCGTATTATTTGATCTTCTGAAACCGTTCGTCAACAACCTGATAGGTCCATATCAATGTGGCTTTCGACCAGGAAAGGCCACAATAGACTAAAAATAAACATATCGGCAAATCTCGGAAAACCCTTAAGCTCCAAATCGGCACTCAGCACCTTTTCATCAATTTCAAGGTTGGTTTTGATTTCTATTTCGCCCACAGAGACGAGATTTTTGAAGTCATGTCTAGGTTCGGCATTCCTGCCAAGCCTGTCCTTTTGTGTAGGATGGCGATTGAGAATACAAGCTGGAGCCACTGGATGTCAAACAACGCATTAGACAAGGTTTTGCACTGTCATACGATTTATTCAACATTATACTTGGGGCAATGGTGCAAAAGTACCGTGTCATCACCATGGGGCGCAAAGAAGAATATGCTGTCGTCGAGCAAGGTAACCCAAGTCCGACGCCCGACTCTGAATGTACTATAAACAGCTTTAACTTTGAGGAAGTTAAGGCTTTGTTTATCTAGGCACCGCTGTTAACACAGATAAAAACACCATGGCTGAGTTCAAACGAAGAATACCTCTGGCTTAGTAAGCTTATCTATTGACCCATCTCCCATCATTGACGGTGAAAGGAGGAAAAGATTCAACAACGACTTGGCTAAAAGGATAAAAAAAAACAAAAACAAAAAAAATACTTATTGACCAAAAGATCCAACTAACTATCAATGTTTAAAAAAATGCAAAACATAATTTTTACTGTCCGACCGAAATATGATTTTCAGCCGAAACCGTAACCGTAACCGAATATTCGGCCTCGGTCTAAGTTTCGGCCGAAACCGAACCTTTTTTAGACAAGTTGAAATTGATTATGTTTTTTAATTGTTCTTATATAAATTAGGTTTATTTTTACACATACAAAATGTTATCACTTCCGAAGTCACGTGACCGCGAAATCGCTGTTGTATAGTAACATTTCTGCAAAAATTCACTTCGATCGACAGCCAAGCTGCCATAAAATCCATCTAAGCTTGTCAAGGAACGCTGGGTATCCCTTAAGGAGATAGCGGAGTTTTTTAAGGTTCACCTTTACGGGGTTCCAGGACATAGGGAAATCCATGGAAACTGCAGAGCAGATGAGCTTGCCTGTGAAGGTACAATGAACCCTCACAGACGCACCTCACAATATATTGACATACCATTAGCTGCGGTCAAACTAAGTATAAAAAATATTGCTTATCACCAGACAAACCTGGAACCTCTTTAACAGAAAGAGAACAATATAGCAATATCAATATTTTCGAAAATATTTTCTAATTTTCTTAAACCATTATTTACAAACAAAAAAACAAGAAGTCCGCCATTTTTTATTTTTCAATGAAATTGATTAATGTTGGTAGGAACGATAGCGACAGACCTACTGAACAATTACCCCTTCGATTTTTTCATTTCAGACAACATGAACAGCCGCTATTGCCATGACCAGTGACCTCTTTTTTTTGGTGTCTAATTATCAAAATATAAAAAATGTTAAATAAGAAAAAAAATGTTTTTTTTACAGTTTAAAACACAAATAAAAACATAGAAATAATTAAAATTAATTGAATTTTATTTAAAAAAAAAAATTCCTGAAAAGAGGTGAAATTAAAGCGTTCACATGAGAATACCCCCGTAAGTCCATGGATAAAAAATATATTACATTTTTAAAACTCCAGAACATGTACCATTTCTCAAGAGAATCTGCAGAGTTGATGTATTCCTATTTAGTCGATAGGAAGCAATGTGTTGCGGTCAACAGCAAACATTCAAGATTTCTTAAAGTATCAAATGGAATCCCTCAAGGATGACCTGCCTAAAATTGTCCAGCGGTGTCTTATACAATTGAATGCCGATGATGTTCAGTTAACTCTGAATGGTAACGTTAATTGCTTAGTCCAAGTCATTACGCAGATAAACGATGAGTTGGAAAATATCCGTCTCTGGGCTCAACGTAACTTTCTGTATCTGAACCCAGTTAAATCGAAAGCTCTCGTTATTTGCAGGAAGATACAGGACTTGATTACACTGCCACCAATAAAGCTTGGGCAAGACATCGTAGAAATCTTGGATTAATTTTAAACAGCTCCCTAACCTGGACTAACCATATCTATTGGCAAGGTCTATGGAAGTCTTCGATTGCTGTAAGGACAATGCTGGAGAAAACACTCCTTCTGCCAAATTTACTGTATGAGAGCGAGATTTATGGAAAAGTTGACTGAATTAGTAAAAGGAAGCTTAATGCTGCATATAATAACATCGCTCGTTATATATATGACCTCCGTCGGTATGTTCACGTGTCCGTTCTTTCCAAACGCATTGTCGGCTGTACGTTCGATAACTTGCTAGCACTTCGAGCCTTAACATGTTTGCACGATGTCATATGGACACATCAACCTGATTATCTCTATAACAGATTAGTTTTTCCTCGGCCACTCGCCTATAGAACTCCCCCCTGGTACACAAATCTATATCAACGATAGCTTAACATCCCACATGTGAACATTTTTTAAAGCTGTGAAACAAATTAAATTAGAAGAGAAATTTAAATATATGTGGATGAGGGACAGCATAATATTTTTGAGTAAGAATGGTGTTCTTAAAGTGAGTTGAGGACCTCAATATTTTTGTTGTTCCAACAGTTCTCCGCTTCTAATTCGTCAAAATAAACGTATTATGAGAGCAAATTCCGACTCTTTTTAAGCTCATATAAATGCTCACAATTTCGATGCAGATTTTCTTGTCCTAACTGAGATTATAAAATTCCTGGTTATGAACCCTATGCAAACTGCAATAATTCGTATAGCTCAGGTGGTGTCATACTGTACTAAATATAAAAAAGATTAGAGCGCGAAGTAGAAAAAAATTAGTCTGATGAGGGTCGATTTTTTAAAAACGAATTGCCATATTTGTAATGAGAAGTTTACCATCTTATGTATTTACCGCCTGTATGAAAATAAAATTGGCTCATTTACCAAATTTAATCTTTTTAACAGAAATTTGGATCTTTGAAGAAGAAAATAAAACCTATGTCGTAATTCCAAATTATACATTTGAAGCAGCTTGCAATGAAACATACTGCTGGTGGTGTCGCCGTATATTACAGCAATAATGTGATTTATTGTAAAATCAAAAAGTACAAATATGTCAGTTCAGACATAAGTGTTAGTTGCGAAGTTTCTGGTGTTATGTATTGCTTTATCTGTGTTTACAGACTGCATAAGTGTTCAGTAGGATGTTTTTTGGATGAAATATCGGGATTTTTGGAAAGCCTAAGATGTAAAAATGTAATGTTGGATGATTTTAACCTGAAAATTTTATCTGTTACAACGGAAGTTGATAATTATTTAGCTGTACTGTCATCCTTTGGTTTTGAGTCTTTGATAAAAGAGCCAACAAGGTTAAATTCATGTTTAGATCATGTTTTGGTTTGATTATGAAACGATTATCCAAGATTTATTGATAACTGATCATTATTTAACTGGAATTCAACTCAGTTGTTGGCAATATAGAACAAATAAATGTCAAAAACTCGTGTTTCAAAAAATGGATTTTGCTATCGTAAGATCAAGTTTAAATATAGAGTTTTGGGATGAGGTCTACTCTGCAACCGATCCCTCAGTTGCATTTGATTTGTTTCTCAACAAATTACAATATCATATTAACAAATGTGGTCAAAAATTATGCAAACAAAATAACAAATTTAAATGCCTTAGGCAGTGGATGACTCCATCGTTACTTAAAAAAATCAAGAACAAAAATAAACTTTGCTTTATTATCAAGAAACATCCAAGAAACGATAGATTAAAGAAATTTTATGAAAAGTTATGTAACTGTAAAGTTATTATGAGAAACATTGGCAACTCTTTGCATTTGGTATCGACGAATCTCTTATTCAATGGATTACAAACTTTCTTTCGGGCCGTTCAATTCAAGTTGTATTGGACGGTGCCAAGTCTGATATCCACCATATAAATGCTGGTATTCCCCAGGGCTCCGTTTTGTCACCGACTCTCTTTTTTATTTTCATTAACGATCTTCTGTCTGCTACATCTAATCCAGTACACTCATTCGCTGATGATAGTACTCTCAGTTTTTCATATTCGTTTTCAAATTTACGTCCCTCATCTTCGGCCGTGGGAATGGAAAGGCAGCGTATGATTAACTCATTGAATTCGATATTAACAGCATACTATTATGGGGCTCTCCGAATAGAGTGGAAGTTAATGCCTCCAAAACTCAATGCTGTCTTCTGTCACTAAAACGAAACGAAAACCCTCGACCGTTGCTTGGCTGAAGCCGAAAAACTTTCAGTACTTGGTATTTGTATCAATAACAACCTCGGTTGGAATGATCACATGACCGTTATCACCGTTTCCTGAAGCGGTGCAAAAAATACTTTACCCCATCTGGTCTGGCTGCCATATATAAAGCGTACATTCGCCCCAAACTGGAATACAACTCCCATTTATGGGCAGGCGCTCTAAAGACCATCTTGAGCCTGCTTGATAGAATTCTAAATCGAGTGATAAAACTCATAGGTGACAAAAATATTACAAAGTCAATTGACTGTGTTCACCGCCGTCGTAACGTCTCCCGTCTAACCATATTTTATCGCTTCTACCATAAGCAGTGCTCTAGCGAATTAGCCAGCTGCATTCCACCCTCTTATCACTTTCACTGTAAGACCCGTCTTGCCATGAATGCTCTTCAGTTCACCCTCAAGCCCAACTTCGGTCGTACAGTCGAGTATAGAGACTCGTTTACTAGCCGCTCAACACTATTCCACTCGCGTTATGTACTATCATTTTAAGGGTAGTCATAACCCCTTGTGTTCATTTAAAAAAACAAAATGAAATACTTAATAAAAATAAATATTTAATCTAAAATTATAGCCAAATTGTAACCAAACCGCTGGACGTAGCTAATTTGTTTATTAATTTTTTTGTAAATGTAGTTTCAAATAATGGTGTTTCAGATGTAATTAATCCATCACTTCTCTGCGAGTCCTATTTAGGACATGATAATATTCAATCGTGACATAATATTTCCAATATTATTATGTCACTCAAAACATCAAATTCATCATCTACTGATAATATTTCAAGTCGTGTATTGAAACAAATTGCATTTCATGTATCTGATGTCCTTTGTTATTTTTTTTAACTATTGTTCCTGCCTATCCGACCGTAATCAAGTTGTTAAAATAATAATGCTTACAGTTCTAAAGGCTTCCGAAATATGGGTGTTCCTCAAGGATCAGTATTGGACCCAATCCTTTTTTTTAATTTATGTTAACTTATTATTTTTGCAACCTTTTAAAGGTTAAATCACTGCGTTTGCTGATGATGCATCTCGTTTCAAACACTAACTTAATAGATAGTTTTGCTAATGTCAATTATGAACTAGATATGATAAGAAATGGTTTAACTTTCATAAGCTTATAATAAGCAATAAAACATAGTTTATGGTATTTAATATCGAAGGCAATGATTTCACTGAACTTTCTTTATATTATTATGCACCAATGCGTAATCGATTTGTTTTTAGTGACATGATATTCAACCATTAAGTAGATTGCCATAAAAATTGCTTTTTGATTGAACGAATTGACAGTTTTAAATATTTACATATTATATTGGACCAAAAACTTTGTTGGAAAGACCATTCAATGTATTTGAAACAGTATCTAGACGGGGTTGTAAACTAGTTCGATTCAGTCGCGAGAAATTCTTTGTTGATAAACTTAAAAATAGCAAAGGTAATACTAAAAGAGGATGGAGCGTAGTAAACTAAGTGACCAATAAAATTTGGTGAAAATTATCCAGTCCTTTCTTACAGGAATAACCTTCCAAGTAATTGTCAAAAACTGTCTATCGAATAATATTAACGCAGATCATGGTGTACCCCAGGGAGCAGTAATAAATCCTATACTATAAACATCTACACCTCTGACTTTCCGCACCTTAGTAACTCTGACTTTGCTTTTTTCGCCGACGACACTTGCATTTTTTTCAGATGAGATTGGTTTTAATATCGAAATCAATTTACAATCTGCTTTAAATACCGATCAATCGTATTTTAACAATTGGAAAATCAAAATAAATGCTTCAAAGACCCAGGCTGTCTTTTTTACTCGAAAAGGAAGGGCCTGTCTCTTGCCAAGCAACACGCTACAAATAAATGGTAATAGGATTGATTGGAAGTCTTGTGCCAAGTATCTTGGGGTACACCTTGACAAAACCCTTACCTCTTCTCCGCATATTAACGAAATCATTAAAAAGGTAAACGTTACAATCAAAATACTCCACCCATTTATTAATCGAAGGTCGAAAATAAGTCAAGAAAATAAAATAATAATATTTAAGATGATTTTATAAGCAATCATATTTTACGGTTCACCAGTATGGGGAACCTGCGCCTATAGCCACATTCGTAGATTGCAAACCATACAAAATAAAGTTTTAAAGATGATTTACAATTTGCCTTGGCATTTTTCTACGAACGAACTACATCGTATAGAAAATGTTGACAAAGTGCCTACAAGAATACTTAAACTATTCGAGTAATACCGGACTTGTGGTATATCCGACAATGACTTGATATCAGAATTAGCTGTTTAAATTGCAATTTATTTATTTATTAATAACTTATTTATTTTTCTCAAAAGAACTTATTTATATTAAATATTTATATATTCATAAATCTCTGTTTTTGTTTTATCTTCTTTTTTGTTGGTTCATTTCATGGGCACGAGTACGATAACTTGGGCGCCAAAAATTGATAACGGTTTTTTGTAGAGGGGTCAAAAACAAGCATTTTTTACTATGGGAGGGGGGGGGTCTATTTGGCACCGTTTAGGAGGTAGGGGCAATTTAAAAAAAATGACTTAAAATGAAAAAAAACTACTACAACGGCAACACTTACAATAAAGTACTATACCGGCTTTGAAAGCCTAAAACATGTTCTTGAATCCTGCGTTTAAATTATATAGTTAACTTTAATAGTTTTTGCAAAATTCGCATGCAAACTCAAAATTTTGATAAAAAAAATTAAAAAAACAAGTTTAGACAATTTTTTTTCAAAATTGTGAAATGAAGTGCTAAATTTGCTTTTTGTAGTCAATGCTTGCATCAGTTCTAAATAGAACACAAAAAACCGAATGGTTTAATGTCTTCTAGTTTTTGAGAAAATTAAAAATTACTATTTTTGTTTTGTGACATTTAAGTGGTCTTCCTTTAAGTTAACCGAATGAATAATCGATTAAATGTCCGGCATGCGTCTGTCTCAATAGTTTTTTTTTAAATCACTACATGGGTGGCCCGCTTCGCGGGTTAAAGGAATTCAACTTTCTTTCCGTAGTCAGTCCACGCTCACGCGACTTCGTCGCTCCGCTCAGGGTACCTGCTTTTTGCCTGGCAGGCGCCTATGTCATGAATACTCTTCATCTTATTTGTATGTACTTATGTAATATGGAATGCAATTAATAATGATGCAAAAATATCAAATCATATCAAGCTTTGAATTTTGTACCGTTGGTTTTTTCATGCACATGTGGTAAAGCTCATTCTGTGTTCAACCTTAGTGCGAATCGAGTGTTATTTTTTGTGAATAAGCAATGGCAACTTAGCATCCTCTAATCCATCCTAAATTAAAAAACTTTTCGGTATTTTGTTCGTTCGGGGATTTGGTAACACCAAAAAACAAAAAATAGTTTTAGTAGATCTCAATTTTCTCAAAAACTAGAAGACATAAAACCATTCGGTTTTTTGCGTTCTATTCATAATTAATATAAGCATTGACAACAAAAAGCAAATTTAACACTTCATTTCACAATTTTGAAAAAAATTTGTCTAAACTTGTTTTTTTTGATTTTTTTTATCAAAATTTTGAGTTTGCATGCGAATTTTTCAAAAACTATTAAAGTTTACTATTTAGTTTAAGCCCAGGATTAAAGAACATGTTTCTGGCTTTCAAAGCCGGTATAGTACTTTATTGGAAGTGTTGCCGTTGTTGTAGTTTTTATTTTTTTTCATTTTAAGTAATTTTTTTTAAATTGCCCCTACCTCCTAAACTGTGCCAGATAGACCCCCCCTCCCATAGTAAAAAATGCTTGTTTTTGGCCCCTCTACAAGAAATCGTTATCAATTTTTGGCGCCCAAGTTATCGTACTCTCCCCATTTCATTTTATTATTTATTATTATTTATTTATTAACTTATTTATTTATTTATATAGTTATTTATTCATACATTTATTTATTTATCTATTTATTTATTTATTTATTAATTATTCAATTATTTATTTATACATTTATCTATTTATTTATTTATTCTACCTTAATGTTTCTTAAGGTAATTTTTTAATTTAATGTATACAAAATATTACATTCAGTTGTAAAATATATGCAAGATTTGTAAAGATGTTCTGATATCTATGCAAACCTCTCTTCGCTCTCTTCCTAGAGTATATTAAGGCTAGCTTCATGAAGGTTTTTGATTGTAGTTTTCCTTCAACATTGTTCTCATAGTTAAACTTTTCTTATATATCTAAAAACCCATGTATAAAAATATTTCAGTTGTAAGGTAGCATTATGCCATATCTCTGTACTTCGTGGAGTATATAGTTTCTACTAAGTAATATTTACAAATACCATAAACTTAAAAAAAAATCGATAAGACCGCATAGATAACATTATATGTATTTGCCGAGTTACTTGACACCGCAAACGACGCAGGCTTGCATGATGTAATAAAGAACGTGATTCAAGGACCGTGTGGCGCCATCAACTCAACCACCGTACATGGTCGGCGACAAGTGGTACAGAAATTGTATCTAAAATTTTGAAGTCCTGCCTCGGACCGTTCGATTTCGGATGGACAACAGCGGAGAGGACAGGCAAAAGAAGAATAATTCAATATGCAGTTGCTTGTCAAATTTACTAAGTTATTAAGTTTATACACAAAAAAATTTAATTGTAAGCCAAACTTTACATGTTGATAGAATTTACCCTATTTCCTGCCTCGCCAAAATAATAATGCGCTCAAAACAGGATGTTAATACACACTAAGCTAAAACTAAAGTATTTAGAATAAATAAAGTCATTTATTTGTAGTTAACTTTTTTTTTATTTATCTTTTTCCAATAAAAGTTAATAATTTTATAGAAGTTTTTCCAAACTTTGTATCAAAATTTAAAACTACATATACATATTAAATTGCCTTCAATTCCATACTAACTAAACAAATAAATTCTTATTTTATTTAAGGATAATACCACAAGCCTTTGAAGATATCGATGCAATGACATACCACGTACATTTTCTGCAAACATAAAAATAATCAAAAGTTTGAATCTAAAACATTAATTGGCTTAACGCCATATCCCATCGATAATCATGAGGAATGTCCGTCTTTCGTGCGCCAAATAAAACCTAGAGCATCATCGCCCATAGTTGAGCAGCACATACTAATGTACTACATATACTATGTTCACAGTGTACAACGCACAACCGAGAGGCGACGCGAAGCTACAATACATCGCAGTAAAACGCAGGTACTTTAAAATTTTCTTTAAATCCAAACACATAAAATATCCAAAGATAACTTGTCCAAAAATGTTCTAAGCTATTTTTACTTTTTGTTTAGCTAAAAATATCTCGGAAGCTGTTTCACTGAATTCATTCAGTCGTTGAGTTATTCTACTGTGCCTTTGGAGGAAAATAAATAAAATCTTATTTAAAAGCGAAGTTTAATTATAATATTATATTAAGAAATAAATAGAAATATTAAATCTGAAATGTCAGCGAGTATTGGCTTAACTGAGAGTGTGATTAAAGAAATCGGTTCGGAAGCGCAAGTGGGCGGAGAAGAAAGTTCCCCAAATGCACAAACACAAAATGCTTTAAGTTGTAGTGTAAACAAATGTGTCCCGATTAGTATCGCTACGCACACTAAAACAAGTCCGATGTGCTGTGAAAACGATTTGGATATGTATAGACGGGATAACCTCCCGCCATCTCCAGTTCCACCAACGTCGGTAGCATCTCCATTATTCTCAGCGTCGCTACCATCACTAAAAGAAAATAACATACACACAAATAGCAAATTTTATCGAAGTGGTCTAAATTCGGATTCAGTCTGCCAAGATTCGTGCTCGCGTCGTGAGTTTGATGATAATTTTTTGTCGACAATATCCGTGGAAAATATTCCCCACTCATCGACATCGACGGTGTCCGCGGTATCAACATCGACATTATCGTCGTCGTCCTCATCGCTCTTACTCTCATCTTCTTCCCCATCTATATGTTGTTACACAATAGCTGGACACAGAAAGAACATTTCAAAAAAATCGAATCGAGCAATCCCGTATGGTCTGGCTGATGGAAGTCATGGTCAATCGTTTTCGGAGCCCTTTGTAAGGGAAAATGTAAATACTCATCAATTTGGATACCGTGATCATCTAGCGTTTGCAAGGATAAAGCGATCATCTGCGTTACCAAAGTCAATAAAAACGAAAGTTTCTCCGCCGCCAGTGCCCCCAAAACCTTTAAAAAACGTTTCCAATTATAATAGTAAAAACAAAAGCAACGTACGCCAACTCATTAGAAACCAGGAAAAAAGTTTTTCCTCGGATAATTCATATTATGATGCCGCAAGTTTTCGTCGAAAACTCCAAAAATTCGAAAAACAGAAATCTAAGAATAATGTGACGAGGGCATTCAACAAAGTCGACGATTATCAAGGTGACGAACGATGTGAGTTTTTAGGTTGTTTTTCCGCTGGCAAAAACACAAATTCAGATCAAAGTGTTAGTGACAACAGCTGTGTTGGTAGTGAGCAAGACTGTAATATTGTGTACACAGCGATCACGCCGCGAAGTAATAATAGCACCAATAACATTAACAACAATAACAATTCCCATGCGATTGACATACAGCACCCAACGATACCGGACGTTCGTGAATGGCGCATGAATAATGGACGAAACGATTCGATCAGATTTTGTGAAAGAACACTACGTTATGATAGTTTCGGTCATCTAAAAAGTGTCAATCATAGTTCTGCTAACTTGAATCGGCCACTCGAGGAGGTTTCTGTTAGAAAGTTTGCGGTAAAACAGCCACTTTCCGAGCTATCTGTGTCAAATGCCTCGCCAACTTCTGTAGTTATTCGGAAATTGACTCCGAAATTAAGCAGACAATCTCAAATAACATCCCCACTTTGTGTTAGTGACAATAATCTAAATTTTAGTTGTACACCAAACGAGAATCATGAATACCCTTATAACCGTCAAATTCAACGGGCGAAATATACGTCTAGTTCAAGTAGAGCCCTTAGTCAAACAAGCACTTACCAAACTGGTAGCAATTCCTTATATCCCGATTCAGCATCCGCTTATGCTCCGCACGTAAGAAATATCGATGAAAGCATCGTTTCCAACAGACGCAATAATCAACACAATCATCAGCAGTTCTCGAATCCCGCGACAGACCGAAACACCAAGAAGATATTCAAATCTTTAAGCGATACAAATAATGCTTGTTTATCGAAATCCGTGACGTCTGATCAGTTGATTGATGTGCGTGGAAATCCCCGTTCGTATTTTCATAGCGCGTCCACAACAGATGTACCGGATTGTTTTTTCAGTGACTTTGGTAAAAGTAACAGTTTAAATTATCTCAGTGAAAAAAGAAACACGTGCGAATGTGGCCACCAGGAAGTGGAAGAAGATCTGTGTAACTCGGTGAATAATAAGTGCCTTTTAGAAAATTGTTTGTATTGTAAAATTTCACATTATAAGAATAATTCTTCCATCGATTCGCAATACCAAACATTAATTGAGGATTATTCAAACTACAGCAGCGAGTTGTCAAATTTACAAACTCATATTGATAATACTGACAGTTTATCGGCGTCATCATCTTCAGCGTATTCCTTAAATTTTTCATCACCTACCTTTAGAGTACCAGTTCCAAAACAAATACCTGCACTTGAACCATTTGGATACACATCACAAAGTAATGCATCCGGAGCGGCCAATAAAGAGGTAATTTTGAACTGTACTTATTTATGTCTATATTTTAATTTAATACGTGGAAATTCTTACAAAATTTTGTCGTATTCGAACAGTGTTTCGTAGATTTTAGCCAAAATTTGCTGTTTAAGGAAAACACTCGAACAGATATAAGGACTTGACAACTTTTTTTTTTAAATAAAATAAATCGATTGTAAGGTGTGTTGTGTGACTTGTGGCACCATCATGTTGAAACCACATGACGTCCAAGTCCACATCTTCCAATTCGGGCCAAAAAAAATCGGTAATCATGGCACGATAACGCTGGTCATTCACAGTAACGTGACGATCGTAGTCATTGACGAAAAAATATGGCCCAATAACGCCGCCAGCATGCAAACCGCACCAAACGGAAGTGGTAATTCATGAAGTAAATGTGGATTTTCACCCGACCAATAACGCATATTTTGCTTATTGACGAACTCATTGAGCAAAAAGTGAGGTTCGTCTCTGAAAATGATTTTGCGATGAAATTCATCATCTTGGCGCAATCGGACGTACGTCACTTCAAATGTTCCATCGACTTCAATTCTTGAGTCAGCTTGATCTTGTATGGGTATAAACCAAGATCCTTACGCAAAATACGCCATAATGTCTGAGCGATGCTAAATTCTTGAGAACGCCGTGGAGTTGACTGATTTGGATCGTTTGCTACGGACGCCTGAACGGCAGCGATATTTTCGACACTTCGACCAACCCGTTGTCTCACTGATACGGCAGCATCACACAACGAATATGTAGACTCAAATCTTTGCACTAAACTTGTTATTGCCTGTCTGATAGAGCGAGAATTACGACCGAAAATTGGAGTTAACGGTCTTAAATTTGCGGTCACCGACTCCGATTTTTGGTAGAACATTTTTGTAATTTGCAGAAGTTGCTCGTTCGTGTCATGAAAATAATGAAAATGTTGTGTTTACAGAATAAATTGACAATGACAGTTCGATGATTAGTGGAAGTGTGCGTTCACAAGTTAAATTCAAAGTTGTCAAGTCCCTGTTGGAAAAAAGATAAAACGTTCCAGTTTTACGAAAAAATCGTACCAACATAGAAAATTATAATCGCTTATCAATCAAGGAAAAACTCACCACTATGAAGTGTTTGAGACTCAGGAGACTTGGCTATAGGTGATTTCAATCCTCCAGCGTATCGGACACGCTTGTTTCAGTTGATGAGACCAAGCTTCCTTGCGTCTATATTCGTTGATCTTTGAATCGGACATTTGGTCTCCCATAATCTCGTGAAGCTTTTTAAATACATCTTGTATTGCATATTTATTGTAGCTGAAACTATTTACTATTTACCGAGATTTAGTATAACTCTACTTCTGAAAAAAATAAAATTATTATTACAAGTTTCACAGTTCAATATAATGCGAAGTCGAAGGACAAAGCTACCTTCGTTAAATACTTAAAAATAAGTTTTCCAAGTTTTGATCTCAAGTTAATAAAAATAAAAAAATATATGTAAATAAATAAATAAATCTATAAATAAATGTATTTATAAATTAATAAATAAATATATAAATAAATAAACAAAATAAAAAAATAAATAAATTAAATAATAAAAAAATAAATAAATAGATAAATTAATTAATAAATAAATTAACTGTTAAATGAATAAATAAATAACTAACTAAATAAATTGATAAGTGAACTAGTTAGTTATTAATTAAAAAAACAAATGAATAAAAAGATGAGTACATGATTAATTAAATAGATTGGTAAACAAACACATACGTGTATAAACAAACTAATGAAGAGAAATTCAATAACAATTATAAAGCTTTCATTAAATAGCTAAATTCGTCATCAGGTGGTTTTCGGATAGCCTACAAGATGTATTGTATCGCTTATATAAATTTGCTATTCTTAATGAAACTTGCTCGATGTTGGTCTTTGCGTGGAGTTCTTCCGTGGAGCTAAATCATTAGGTTTAGCGTCATTCTAAGTATTTTGTTTTGAGTTCTTTGCAATCGAATTATATGGCTATTAGTACATTTACCCCAAACAGGTGACCCAAATAACATAATGCTTTGAAATATTACCTTGAAAATGATAAGCTTATTTTCGGTACTGAGTTTTGATTTTCTGTTTATAAATGGGCATAAAGTTTGTTGAGCCAAGTTGACCTTTTTTTAATTACTTGGTGTATATGAAGTCCAAAAGTTAGTGTTTTGTCTAAGTGTACTCCTATGTACTTAGAACTTCATTTCCATTCTGTTGGAATGCCATTTATTTGAAGCATGTTACTGGGAAAGAAACAACCTTTTCTTTTCACTGTGAAAAGGACAGCTTGAGTCTTCGCAGCGTTTATTTTCATTTTCCAATCATTAAAGTATATTTGCACACTATTTAACGCGGATTGCAAGTTGCTTATAATGTTGAAACCAACTGAATCCGGTGAATATAGACATGTATCATCTGCAAAGATAGCTGATTTACAGTTAGTGAAACTCGGAAAATCATATGTAAATATGTTGTATAAAAAAGGAGCAAGGACGGATCCTTGTGGTACCCCGGCAAGAATTTCATATAGATCAGACAAGCAACTGAAACCTTAAAAAATCTTCCAGATAGGAAGGAATCAATTATTCCAATAATGAAAATTGGAAAATCAAGAACTAGAAGTTGTGTTTTAACTTCTTATTCTTTGTACAGCTCATACAATTCGAGGTTGCTTCTTTTGCTCCGTCCGCTCTTCTAGCTAAAAATATGGTCTATTCTGGTGTCCCATTTATACTCGAACATTCAGCTTCTTAACGTAATCTGTTTCTTGTCTGAAATAATTCCGGGATTCATTCATAAATTTGAAATCGGTGAATTTGGAGCAGTGTGAAAAGAATTAATTAAGACCCTTGTCGGTTCGACGTGGCGGAAGCCACACTATTATTGACTGATTTTTGTGTTGTAGAATAGTACACAATACAAAAGTTTCGATTGTAAGCGAAGTTAACCAGTGTTATCTCCCGAAAGTTGTTTAAAGACAGAGGGTCGCCTTTCTTTCCCTTCTTTCTTGTCGCAAATAGTTTTGGATGAATTTTCAGAATTCTTGTATAGAAATGTGATCACACATGCACTCATGTTGACATGTATCGAAGACTTTTTGAATCGTTCGCTTCGATGTTCTATAAAAGCTCTTGCTAATCTTTTGTGTAGTGTAGCGGTGTAGTCTTTTTTGCATAAGATAAAAGCACAAAGCCATAGATGTTTTTTTAATGGTTGAAGTTTCCACGTATTTTAACATCATTCGGGATGATATCGTACTTCTATTTCGCCTAGTGCATACCATTGATGACGTTTCTGATAAGTATGTAAGTAAGTTCCTTAATTCAAATCGTTTTGATATCTTCTGCTGTAAATGCTCCAGTATATCTTCTGTTAAGATTTCAGTTAATATGGGAATATAGGTTTGCAACAGAGTGGAAGTGATTTTTTTTGAACATGAACTTTCTTATAACTTCATCGACATTATTGGCGTATAGCTCAAAGAACGAGAAGGATAACTTTTATTTAAATATTGCAATTACCGTCAATGTTTTTTCAAAGCCTGGAAAGTAGCAATTCCTAACAGATTGTAAAAAATTACGCTTTCGTCCGGTATATTGTTAAGTTGAAAATGTGAAATGTCGTTTACCTTTATGGTTATTCCTGAAAAGTTCAGTCAGTTCAAGTGTTGTCTAGTAGTTTGTTCTTATCTCATCTGTTGTAAGCCCTTGTAAATTCGTACCTCAGCGACATAGATATTGTGTCGCATAGACTGACTCGAAATAAGAACCGGTAAGATTAAGGTAACTTCTTCCGCATAATGAGCAACGAAAGTTGGACATTCGATGATGTTCTAAAGCCACAGGAGAACTTTAAATTTTGGAATGCTGATAACTTCATCACCTTGTCGGCTCACTGCTTCCAGCCGGAACTCCCTGAAACTGTTGGCGTATTCGATTTAGCTGAGTCGAAAGAGAAGTTTTCTTTTGTTTTTTAGTGTTTAATTGCAATAATTGCAATCTGCACTCAACTTGATTTTCATCCACAAATCGCCTCAAACGGTTGATTTTGGCCTTGGTACTGGAATTCGACCAGAACGGTCTGTTATTTGTTAGAAAGCCCACTTAGTCGTCTACTCTATCGTCAAATCTAATGCAGTGGACATTAGAAACGAAAATCTTGAGCGCAATCTAGCTAAAACTTGTCGAACCTTTCCCGTAAGATTTTTAACTTGGACCCAAAAAGTTTTGTTTGCGGACTTGAAGCTATATGGAAGCGACGAGTTTTTTTTAAAACTCAAAAGATAAACTCTAATTTACATTATTTTTTATCGTACTTATCTTTTAAGCCAATTTTTGGTTTATCAATTTTGTCCATTTTTGCGTTTCGATGATTCCAACTGTGCTCCCATGATTCAAAGCACCCTTGGAAATCCTTTGAAGACAACCCGTAAAACACCATGGTTGCTGTTTTTAGGGCTTCGACGCCAACTTCATGAGGTCTTGGGGAATATGAAAAAACCGCCGGCGGAAATATCCGGAATATAGGGTGGGTGCGGCATCCTTGGAATGCCTTTTTTCTCCGAAAACTTTTGGACAATGAACGAGGAATGGGCTGGCGGGTTTCGTGGTGCAAGATCCTGCCATTCTCGGTGAGTTTGGGTATCACACAGAGAACGCGTTCCCGCTACCGCGACGCACGAAGTGTTAGGGTTAGGTCAGCTATAATGAGCATGCAAAAATGGGCGATGTTCGCGTCGCTAAGCTCCTTCACATGGATCGTCTTCTACGCTCACAACAAAAAACAAACGTACTATCGACCTTAGCCTTGGACTGAAACTGACAGTACGGGCTTCAAGACAGATTTGGACGAACGAGCAATGTAATCAGTTCCCGAGTCATGACTTAATTCCCGGAACTTAGTTCCACGTTTCCTAATAGCTTAAATATTTGCGGAAAAGTCGATTTCTTCATCTGTAGATGCCTTTCCCCCAGTAAGCATTCTACCATGCCTATTTATAAAAAGCTTAGAAAGCAAATTTCAAGTCATTTTCACTACAATGGCTTATTGTCTCCTCTGCAGTTTAGTTTTTGATCGAGAGCACTTTGACTGTGCTATGTTTGCTTGACTTATATAGAACATCGAGTGTATTTGGGGCTTGGTGAATGTTCTGCACGACTTATTGTAATTTATATATCAAATAGAGTCCAACGAGTCGCTTTAGACGGCTGTGCGTCGCAATTCAAGGACTTATAAGCAAGAGTTCAGGAGTTTATTCTGAGGCGGAATTCGTTTTACTTAAATATACATGACCTACCATAAGCATTTTTTTACGTGTCTCAACTAGTAAGATAAAGCCTCTAGTTCAAGCTAAACAAGTGTCTCCTCCACAAATCACAGCGATTCTTCACAGACTTGGCTTTTTGCGGCAATCACTCCTTTGCTAACAAAATGAAATAACTTTCAAAAATGGCACAATTTTGCTTCTTCAATCAAAATCAATTTAGTTTTTTTTCTAAAATAAGGCCAAAATCAATTTAATTAACTTTTTTAACTACTATGTTGAAATATATTCACAGCCGTTCATAAGTTTAAAAAAAAAGAATGATTTCACTTGTTCGATTAAAATTAATTTAGTTTTCTAATGAAAAAAGTTAAAAACCAATTAAATTTATTGTTTTCAACTTTATCAATAACAAACATATGTATAAATAAATACACCGCCGTTCATAAGTTTTCGGACAAATTCGTATAAATTTTTTTCAATTTTAATTCCAATAGTTTCATCAACATATTGTTTATTAAGCCCATTGACTAAATTATTTTATTATTTTTTTATTCACCTCATACTCGCACCAATTTCGAGGTCAATTTAGACATTCAATCGATCAACTTTTTAATTTTTTCCTACTAAATACGGAATTCACATTTTAAATGATTCAAAAATTCGAAAAAACGGGGAACCTAAATAAATATGTACTTTTTTTTGCAATGCATTTGGTTAGGGAATGACTGATGTTTTCATAATCCAACGTGATGATGATCTACTGTCTGTCTTCAAAGAATCGGACTTTGTTGAAAAATGTATTTTTGGAAAATATTTTAACATGTTATAATTAGCAATCCACCATTTGTTATATTGTTATAAAAACATATAATAATATTTTTTTTATTTTTTTTAGATCAGTAGGTTTCACCCATCTTAATATCCTAGTTAGATTGTCAATGTACACCATATCCAAGCTTACATGGTTGAAAAGCCTAAGTTTATTCTTGAAGTTACTTTTTTGACTTCATCTGCAACGTTGAGATATCTATGTAGATCGATTGTTATGTACCATGTACTTTATTTTGGAAGGTTTGTAAAATTGGTTTTGTTTGTGTATGTCCACAGTTGGAGTTCGTAGGTCCAAACCGGTTTAATAACTTGCTTGCTAAGCGACAGTGTTCTGTAGTTACGAGCGATACTTGCGATACTGGGTAGGAATCGATACTTTACGCTTCGATACACTATACTGAGTACTCGATACTATGGCCCAATACTTTGAGTAGAATCGTCATTAAAGTATGACGATACTGAACTTTAAAGAACATTTGCCTGCAGAGTTGTGAAGTACTGAAGAACATTCGTATTGCAGTACTGCTAAGGTCTAAGTACCTTGTAATTGTACTTGAAAAAAAGGACAAAGTACAAAATGCCTGATGCCAAGTACAAGTAGGCTCCCAAGCACTTTCTTCTAAGTACATTTACTGGGCGCTGTAATACTGGCTGGTACATTTTTAAGTACTTCTCAAGTAAAAGCTCGTTTAAAGTATTTGAGCCGGGAACAATTTTATTATGTAGTTTGATTCGATGATAAACCTTTTATTTTATACTTAATCACAGAGATGATCTCGACTTATGTACAACAACAACAATTCTTTGATAAAAGTCATACATTAAGACTGCATTTTTGCGACGTGGTGTCGGTGTTGTCATGTCACACAATAGACCACCCAACGAATTGTACTCGAAAAGCACTGGACAGTATTGCAGAACGCAGAGAATCTAATTGGTGATTTCCAAGTACCAAGTACAGGGAACTGGGTATTTGACTGGTACGGGTACTTGAAAGTTTGCGAAGGCTTATGCAAAGGTAGGTTTCGATACTCACCGCTTCGATACCAAAAAGTTCTTGGCATCGGTACCCAGGGCCGATACTTCGAACTCTTTTTTTCTTGGACAGTTTCTCCCACAGTTACTACAGTTGATTCTTCGCTTTCTGAAAAATCATTGGTAAAACGTAGATACAAAAGGGCCTAGTACCCTACCTTGTGGTACTCTTTTTCTGGTTTATCTTTGACTACTGCTTTGGCAGTTGTTATTTAAGTTTATGGATTATTCCTTTATTCCATACTTTTTAGAATGCTTGTGATACATCCAGAATAATTGTGTTAAATAATGCTTTTTAAATTTCATCAGTAATTCTTTGCACTCAATCGATTGTAGAGTTCTTATTTCCAAAGCCAAATTGACAGTTTGGAATAAGTGGTTTTTCTTAAATTATTTTGTTCAGTCCCCATATTTGTATTGTTTAGAATACAATGAGAATCGATATTGAACAATATGATGCTACTTCACTAGTTGGCTTGTCTAGTTTCTCTATTATGATATCCTCCGCAACGTTCCACAAGCTTGGAACATACCTTATTCTGATTGCAACATTTATTATCTTATTATGCAAGATTTTTTGAGCCTATTTTGGGATTCTTTTAAAATTTCTCCGCAAATTTAGCTTACCTTCTCTCTGTTGCTTTAATCCCAGATACTTTGTCTTTTCTTCACATGTGCTATTGGCCTTTTTATTTTCTTTGTCGTCTACTTAGTGAGTGCTCGGTACTAGCTTCGTTTGTCATTAGTCAGGTTACTCAAAGAGACCAATTTTTAAAGTCTCTTATCAATCTTAGCCTATTTTTTTTTAAAAAAATTAGTACTTTTTGCCGCTTGATTGTTACCAGAGTTTTCTAGCTTTTCTTTTTTCTGAAACGATTTTTCATAGTTCTTAAGGATAGCAGTTTTTTTTTACCCTAACATTTGCTGATGGAGTTGCAGATCATGCAGCTCTTGTGACTTTCAGTGTTAATATATAGAGATTTCTTTTCAATTGCTGTTCGTTTTTAACATGATCTGTAAGTTAAATACTTTCACCCAATTTCTATCTGAAGTAGCTCCAATCTGTCAGCCTATTAACTAATTAAGGACTGCTTTCGTTGATTAATTAATTAATAATTAAGTCAAGATCTGGGCCTCTTTTCTATATTGTTTGACGAGATATTCCTTGTTATGAAAAATACATCAAGATCTACGGTTTTCATTCCTTTTTGTAGGCCAATAAGAAGGTTGTCCAGGCGAGTCATACTTGCTGCGAGTTTCTTTTATCATTTCGCATAGTTTTTTTTTCCTCTCGTAATTTTTAATCTTGATCCCCAATACTTGTTTTTGCTCCTCAAGTTGCGTTATATGCAAATAAATTACATATTTTTTTCTTATTTGCTGATAGATTCTTATTTAAATTTTCAGCTGGTATTTCTTATGGTAATTTTTAAAAAGGGGTTTGTCTTCTTCACCACCTTCAAATCTTAAGCGCTCATGTGATTTAATTTCACCATCGACTGTTCTCTCATTTTTAGAATTTTTCTCTATTTTAATTCTTTTATTTTCTGCTGCTGTGATTTAAGCGCGATTCACAACGTCACTTTGACTGCGTCGTGTTGACAACTCTTACGCGACGCGCTTCAGGCGCTTTGATATATGTTTTGACAGTCAGCTGTTTGCAAAAACACCAAAACAAATATCATTCTATTTTCGTGGTTCAGGTAACGAGTCGTAAAAATATTTCTTCAAAAAGTATAAATCAAAATTATTCTTAACACGAAATTGCATTTTTCAACTAAGAGTAATTTTACAGATAACTTCCCCGCTGGAATCATCCAGAATTCCATCTTGGGCTTCGTATAATTCCGAGTTTGTTTAAAAAGGAAATAACGGGTCCGCCATCTAACGTTATTTTTTTTAACTAGTGCTTATTTCGTGAATGGTAACACTTAGTTCATGTCTGATTTGGCAGATAATTAGTTTTATCCTTCCGCTGAACGAATATGGTTGTGTATACGCTTGAACAACGCAGTGAAATATTGCGACATTTATTGAAAATCATGGTCATGTTGCAGAATGTGTGCGAAAATTGCGTACGGATTTTGGAAGAAGAGAAGCACCGTCAGCGTGTGCGTGAAGCGCCATCAACATGAATTCACCGTCGTTCTCAACAATTGAATATTTCGGAGACATCATTGAGACGAATTTTGCATAAAGACCTTGGTATGGCGCCATACAAAGTCCAATTGGTTCAGGAGTTGAAGCCAACTGACCATCCAATGCGTTTTCGCTTCGCTAAGTGGGCCTGCGATCGACTTACAGAAGATGCCGATTTTGCCAAAAAATCATCTTTTCAGATGAAGCTCATTTTGATCTTGGCGGGTATGTAAACAAGCAAAATTGTCGCATTTGGGGCACAGAAAACCCGCACGCATACATTGAAAAGCCGATGCACCCAAAACGAGTCACTGTTTGGTGCGGATTTTGGTCCAAAGGCATAATTGGGCCATTTTTTTCGAAAATGAGCAAGGAGTGGCCTTAACAGTCAATGGCGATCGTTATCGGGCCATGTTGAACGAATTTTTGTTCACAAAAATTGAAGAGGAGGATATTGGCAACATTTGGTTTCAACAGGACGGCGCTACGTGCCACACAGCCGAAGCTACACTCGATGTTTTGGGCCCTGTTTTTGAAGATCGCATTATCAGCCGCAGAGCTGATGTCGTTTGGCCACCTCGGAGCTGCGATTTGACACCGTTGGACTATTAATTGTGGGGTGCCCTCAAAGATAAGTGTTACGCCGACAAGCTAGAGACAATTGACGCTTTAAAGGACAATATTCGTGAAGCTATTGGTGAAATACAGCTGCACACAATCGATAATGTGCTGAAAAATTGGACCGATCGTGTAGGCTACTGCAAGGCCAGCCGAGGCAGCCATTTGAATGAAATTATTTTCCATTATTAACCGGAAGGATTGTACTTTCAAATAAAAAAAGAAATTTGAGAAAATATTCAGCAGGTTTTTTTATAGCATTTACAAAAAAAAAGTTATTTGGCGGACCCTTTAGATATGTTTTAGCACACAGTACGATAAAAAAGAGTATTACCTTTTGTGAATTTCCTTTTAGATTAAAAATAAAAATTGCAAGGTACCGGCCACAAATGCTCTTAAACCTTAGTTTGCTGTCCTCAAGTGACATGGAGGCTATTTTAGTACATATAGTATACAAAAATAAATATATCAAAAACAAAATATCTCCTTCCGCGAACCCGTCGTGATATTGCTGGAATAGTGGCGGTCTGCACAGGACACTGGCCGATTGGAGATCATGCCGTTAAACTAGGAATCTCCCACAATTCACGTTGTCGCAGCTGCAAAACACAGATTAGAGGGAAACCCTAACACACTTCTTTTTTGCCTATCCGGCCCTTGCTAAAGATAGACACCGAGCGCTTGATAGATCCTTTTTCAATTCAATTGATGAGATTTCTGCTAAAGATATTAAGCAGCTAAAGTCCTTCTTAAATACGTCAGGCTGGATTGAGAGATATCTCAAATACACCTCATAAATAAGGTAACAGAGCTGTGGCATTAAAAAAGCACATAGTGCTAATTAGGTTTTCACTGAACCACCAATTTTACCTACCTACCTACCTGGTCTATTCAATATATCGGCAATTATTTGCCACCGTAAATTCCTTTTCACAATATTTTTATAGTTCCTAACATAGTTATAGTTATCGGCAATTGAGTCTCTATCACTGTAGCCCTCAAATGTCAAAGCGAAGCAAAAGTTCAATGGTTTGAACTTCTGCGTCACGTTTCGGCGCTTTATTACGTGGGTCTTACAAGTCATTACGTTTGTCAACTCAACGCGACGCAGTCAAAGCGTGTATGTGAATGGAAACAAACATTTCCTATGATTAAACATCTGCGTTACCTCAAATCTGTCAACGCAACGCAGTCAAAGCCATATTGTGAATCGCTCATTAAGAGATGGTTGCACACACACAGTAAAACTGAACCCGGCGAATATGCTTCCTCTAAGCTTATGTACTCTCAGCTTTGTTTAAAGCTGCTGTTTCTTCTTTATGTCTTTCTCATCAAATTTTAAAGCAAAGGCAAATCATCTACAAAGATTATTTTCTTACTCTTATTATAAAAGCCTACCAATTTAGCGTAGCTCTCTGCTTATTTTTTCCAAAGTAGAGAAAACTCAAACATTCATCAAACTTCTTTGTTATCGCAAAACTTTTTTTAGGACCAACTCACATTTCGTGACGTCACATTGCTGAAAACTTCTTTTTAGTTCAAGGCTCATAAGCATAGCAAAATATTGTTTATTAAATGTCATGATGCACTTTCGAATTATTTATATACATATATCTGGAAGATTAAAAAGCTTATCGCTATAGTAGGTGTAAGGTTGGAAAGAAGGTACTTATGTTTTCCTTTTCGAACTCTTAAAACCTGATCATTATATATAATATTGGTTTCCCCGATAGTTTTTCCAGTCAATGAATAACTAAATAGGCATATAAACTCTCTACCCTCTACCTACTGTCAACATAAAAATTGGTCTTTAACTTAAAAAAACAAATCACGGAGGCCAAACAGACATTCTGGTGCGAACAAATTTATTTCTCTGAAGTTATAAACTTATATTATCTGTTAAGTAGGCTAAACCACCTTTTATTTTAGCTTGCTCTTGCACGGTTTGTTTATATTATGTGATCTGCGCGAAAATAGCTTTTAAAAATATATTTCAGAATAAGGCTGCCTTTATTTTATAGAGCACTAAACGGAAAAGGGGATTTTTCTTCTTTTTTATTAGAAAATTCTAACACTGTTGTTTTCATCATTTTTATTGACTGATCTAGGTTGTGGTAGATCCGTAATGCGTATAGTCTCAGATTTAAATTTTATTTGAATATAATTCTTTTCTAGCATAACACGCTGCTTCATCACCTTTCGATCGTTTCCGTCTTTTTATTGAGAGTATATAGAGAACATGTGGAAGATTCCCAAAAAGCATTATTCGCGCACGGACCCGCTTGCATAAATTTTGTTATTTGTCTTGCCATCTTTTACTTGTAAACTCTTTTGAGTTGATCCGCTACACACAGTTTCGAAGCAGCGGTTAGTCGGTTGATTTCCATCACAAATTTATGTTATGAGTCACTTAAATTTTCCACGTGTCCAAAGGTCTCCACATGATGATCAAACAATCCTCTTTGCAAAAAAGGTCACTTGTGTAAAAGAAATAATTTTGACTGACCACTTTTCAGACTCTGGTCTGTTCCCAATAGGTCTTAAATATTCTAACCAGATAAAAAGATCTTATATTCTGTTCTGACCCTGAAAACTCATCAGAAAGCAACCATCGACAAGGCAGCCAAGGTCTTTAATCCTCTGGGGGTTTCTTGGCTTGTTAAAACTATTTGTCGACACAACCCTGATACAAACAGAACTGGAAGCCTTCTGGAAAGGTTAGAAGAAATCTGATGGCTTTCTCTCTTCAGATTATCCTTCCTTGGACCCTGAAATAATTACTTATGCATTTGCAAATTTCTTTAGTCCATCGATCATCGACCGTGGGCTACGTCCTTTATGAATTATTAAGCCTCAATTTTACTAAGAAAATGATGAATTGAAAGATTTCACCCAAAACAACTGTGTTTTAACTTTCGTTCACACAACCTATCTTTCCTTTAACGTGGAAAAACATGCTGTTAATCCCCGTTCAAAAGAAGTGGCATAAAGATAATGTCTCAAATTATCTTCCAATTTGTATACTCTAAAGATCAACAAAAACCTTTTCGAATTCACTTCTAAAACCCTACAAGCTATGGGAGAAGATAAAAAGGGCCGTACTGATTTTATTAAAGCTTTGGAATACCACCCTGATCAAAAAGTTCCCGGAATTTATTCAGAAAATTAAAACTACAAATTTATTCATCTTAATCTACATTGTCCCCGAAGTAATCCCCATCGAGTGCAACACACTTATGCCATCGCTGGACCTAATCTGCGAATTTTTATATTCGGTTTTTGGTATGTACATCACCGTTTCCTGCGATTTTTCTATTACTTCCTTTCGGCTGTTGAAACACATTCCCCGTAATGGTTTTTTAACTCTACTGAACAGAAAGAAGTCACAGGGGCCCAAATCAGGTGAATTCGGTGGCTGTTGGATGGTATTGAAAATAGTTAGCATTGCCTTCTTTTTTGACTGAAAACGATGTGTTCTTTTTTTTGGTCTCGGCTCATTTTCTAAACGCCATTCAATTTCCTGATGTCTGGATTGCCTGCCGTACTCATAAACCAACGTCTCGTCTCCAGTAATGATTCTTTTGATGAATGTGGGATCGGATTCAGCCACGCAAATCATATCTTTTGCGACGTCCATTTCTTGTATTGTAAAAAATCGCGAACACACACAGTGATGGATGTACTCTTGCCTACGTAACTTTTGCAAATCTCAAGATTTAACGCTAAGATTTAGAGGGAGTAATAACAACAGATGTACCAACTTAACAAGAACTCAAATCAATCGGTGGTTATTCCGGAAACTTTTTGATCTAGGCAGTAGCTTTTAAAATTAGTACGTCCCCATTTTACGATACCTATTCTGATAGAATAAATGCCGTCCAACGTAGGTTAATAGGTTTTGCTCTTCCCGATATTCAATGAACTGACAATTATAACTTGCAAAAATCAAGAACCGTTATTAACTATTTGACTTGTATTAAGTTGCAATTCAGATGTCCGGGTTTTTCCAGAGCAACGTTGGTATCTTTGAATTATAGATTCGAAGTTGTTTAATTGAACAAGAAGTCTAAAAAAACGGCCGTCAAAACTTTCGAATCATATGATAAAAAAGCTGTAAAAAGCGTTGAATTAAGATACTACTTACAGTTTGTGTGGAATAAAAACATCTGCCTCAATGGTAGGTTGAACAAAATGTCGACTATAGACATTTGAAAGCTACAAATAGTCCTCAAGTAATGCAACTGCATTTACTAACACATATTTTGTATGCCCTCTGTAATAAAATTTAAACTTACCGGTACTTTGCTGTTCTGTTTCTTAATAAATTTGATAACGCCTTTATTTGAAAGAGGTACATTCAATTTTAAGACCCGCCTTATCAACGAGAGTGACGGAGTTACAAATTATAATAAAAATTAGAACTTTTTTCGCAATAATCATGTTTAATTAATTTAACCCCCTACTAAATTTATATGCAGCCATTTCACAGGTAAATAGGTTTTGAGCTTCAATTCTTCCTTTCTTCTGTATATATCGAGTATTATATTTTGTTTTATCCTGCCATGGTGACAGAGGCCTTATACAGCCTTATTGTTATTTTCAGTAAAATCTGGCTCTGATAAATTACCATATTTCCGTCGTTAGCTCTGAAAGGGACATGTAGTTGGCCTTCAGAGTAGAAATAGCAAAGGATTTTAACATTCTTGAGAAGTGACATTTCTGATGGATGCATTCATGATGCAGATTTCCTAATTGGATGTATCCCAAGAATGTTATGGACTTTATCTTTTGAAGGACATTTCAGAGAGTTTTAATTTTTTTTAATGATGAGACAAACGTCAGTCATCGATCCTTTCATGGTCATATGGCTTAAATATTCAAAGTATGCCTGATTAACAATGTAGCGCGAGAGCGAGACGAGAGCGAGGCGACTCTAGCAAGAGTTCGCATCGCGTTGTTTTCAAAAAATTTAAAAACTCTCGCCGCGTTACAGCGTGACAGCCAGTGTTGCCAAGTTTTTTCTGAGCCAAAGCACCGTTCCTAATATTTTCAGCGTTAATTTTGATACCTTGGGCATTCAGTATGGTGGAATATAGTATAGAAATCATCAGCAAAAAACAAAAGACTATTGGATGCTTCGGGTGTGTCTAGGATTGACAACGTTATCCTGGGCTTACTGAGGAATCATTTTGCGTGATCGGCAACTGTAATTGAGAACGAATACAAATTTTTATCCTAACCCGAGATATTTTAAAGAACTCAGTAGTAGCACATGGCTGCTTGTCGGACTCGAGCAATATTCTCATACTCATACAATATTCTTATATACTATTCTGCTAGAATAACAGACAAAAGAGTGCTATAGAGCTCCTGATTGGAATTACTGTATTAGCGTTTTCGCAAAGAGTATTTGCAAAATTGTATATAACATCTCCAAACTAATTTTGTTCCTAAGTTTGCTTTTGACTAGGTTTGCTTGACTAAAAACCCTTTCAACATCGCCATTAGAATGTGGCAAACAAAGCAATTTCAAGGCTAGTTCGTAAATATATCCATAAGGATTTTAGTAGGTTTCAGCATTAAAAAACATAGTTAATGAAGCACTAAAAATAAAATGAAAGCAGTAAAAGAACGCCCGAGCACTAAAATGACATTTTGGGCACTGAAATAATATTTTGAGCACTGAAATTAACGCTGAAAGCACTAAATTGGCAACGCTGGTGACAGCGTGACAGCAGCTTGATATGAGCAGCCAGAAAGAGAAAGATGGTGATTGGTCGTGTAGTTTGTTCATTTAGTCACATAGATTACATGAGCCCGCTGTCATAAATTTTGCTTTCATTGTGTATTGTCGACGATTTTAGGACGACGGCGTTTTCTCGCCTCGCTCTCGTCTCGCTGTCGCATTGTGAATCGGGCATTATTTCAGATGTCACTGACGCTCCGATTGCTTAAGACCATATAAAGGTCTTTACATGGATTTGGTGAAATAACTTGTTTTGATTTCATAACGAGCCAACAAAGTGAAGATTCTTTTGCTCACACCCTCGCCGCTGTTTATGCCTTGTAGTGTTGGACGATTCTTTTACCCCCTTTTTTTTAAAGCAAAAAAATTTCATTTGTTTGAAAGAAAATTCCTCTCAATCAAAAGTATTTCCCAAGACTGATGCTTTTGAAGTGATGCTTACTCAGTGTTCGTCGCCTCTTTTCATTTAAGTCGGTCTTTACTTTCACAAATCGAGCCATAACCGCATTTTTATCGTAAGCGACAAATTTTACACGAGACGTTATTAGTTTTCTTCTTTATTTCACAATTCATTCTACTTATATGGGAACAAGGAAGCTCAACATTCTATAAGTTATCCTCTTAGGTTAGGCAGTGAAGCTTTTTCATAAAACGGCGGCAATGAATTTCCGTTACCGGTCGCGATCTTTCGTTAATAAGGTTGAAAGGTGAAAGGAAGTATTGGTCGTTAACACTTTCGGTAACGTTTAGATCCCAAAGCGCTTTGATGATCATGTATAGCAAAAGGGGTGTGACTCTTGTCATTTCATAAAGTGTATTAATAGAAAACCATTTTTGTTTGGTCTTCTAAATTTTCCACAACAATATCTTAAAATGCGTCTTTCGAACAACTCAAGCTCTTTTGCTACAGTAGGTGAGATACTGAACCAACAGCTAAAACTATATGTAAATATCGGTTTGATGAACGTTTTGTATATTCAAATTTAGTCTTCATTGACACGCCTTTGGAGGATAATAATTGCTTTTGAGTAGAAGAAGCGATTTTAGCTTTATTCAGTATCTTCCTACCATGTTTGTTGAACAGGAATTCGTTTTCAATAAGTATCCCCAGATATTTAAGTTCTGTTTTTAGGGATATTGTCGTATCTTCGATTTTTAGGGAAATAGTTTTGCTTTCTTTGACCGCAAGTCTATGCCCTTTTCCGTAAGAATTTCTGAAACAAATTCATACACATTTTTGCGCATTAATTATCTGAAGCGGTGTGTGGCCTTGTTCCACTTGCTAGAATAATTGTGTCATCAGAGTACAAAATAGCACCAGGTTCGTTAAAGACAGGATCGCCTATAGGGAAGCCGTATAGAGAGACGTTGTACAGCTTTGGACCCACAATTGTTCCTTGGGCAATACCTGAGAGTGTTGGAAATTCTTCTGAGGACTCCGAACCAAAGAAAACTGAAGCGTCTCTTCAGTGTCGAATAAATTTTTCGCCTTTTATTCCAAACTTTAACAGTCACCTGCAACTTCGTCCCCGCAGATTTCGTTTACGAAGAAAATTTTTAGAATTCAACAAGGTGTATTTGCCGCCCACGAGCATCAGAGCGTAGTACTCTTTCAAACAATGTTGTGTAAAATGCAATTTAAACCGACATAAAAATTTCTTCGACGATTAGTAAAAGTAATTTAATAACAATAATAACCTGAGTCACTAGCCGTTAATGCAGCGTTCGAAACAATCCTATTCACTCGACCGTTTTTTCATCGACTTAAGCTTCAAAATTGATGGTCATGAAATGCACTTTTATTTATCATAGTATATGAATTAAGTATAACCCAACAGTGAATCTCAAATTGAATTAAACCTTAATATTTTGGACCAACATGTAGACATAAAAAAATCATTTTTTTTCAGCAGCCGACACTGATGGTAACCAGCCTTTGTATTTTGAGCCATTTTGGGTAAATTCTTGGGTGATTTTATGCGCTTTACTTTTGTAACGCTTTTAGAATGGAACTAACTATTAAGAGGACAAAAGTCATGGAACACTTGTTCAAAAAAAATTTGTTCATTACGCTTACATAAACTGAAAGTCTGTCAGAACAAGCGACACCTGCTGCGATAAACAAAAAAAAACAAATAATATTTTGTCGGTTGCCATATTTGGCAGGAAGGCAGGTGAACATGTGTAACGATAAAATGCGCATTAATGCTGTTTATTGAATGGAAAGGATATGTTAATTCTCGCAAAATTGTTACTCACGATAAATTTGCGGTAAGGGCTCGATATGTCGAATTTTCGTTCCTTTATATTTCATCTGTCGTTTTGAAAACGGTCTTTCTCACAATTTTCAATTTCTTCTCCGCATCCTTATAGTGTTACACATAAGTTACGTTTCGTCTTACGTATTTCGATTCTGTAGTTTTTTGAACCAACCCTTTCGTTAAACAATTCTTTTTTCTTGTTTTCGAAGCCCTTTTTCTTATTCGATGTGGTCTTTGTTTAACTTAGTGCTTTTCTTTCTATGTAAAAGAGATAGGTAGTAAAATGTATAAATTTGCGGAAGTCCTCAATATTCCTCAGCTCAGGGAACTTTACTAGAGTAACAGATTCAATTCAATCAAAGGTAACAGAAGAGATGAATGGCAGTAAGTCGATATTATTCTCTATAAAAGAAGAGCAGTGAAGAGATCCTCTGCGGTCTTTTCTAACAATGATGATATTTCTGATAAGCTGGGAATTGCCAGAGATTTCAATAGTTTTTTGTTGTTCGTTTTCTTGGGCTATACAATTGACTCATTTTCATCCAACCTGTACCATTTGTAATCCTGTGTGCATTCGTCTTAAACCGTTGCAAAGACTCATTTTTTAATTGAACCAATAATTGGATTTTTTTCTCTCTCTCCACGACCAATCATTAAAGTACATTTGCACACTATTTAACGCGGATTGCAAGTTGCTCCCAATGTTGAAACCAATTGAATCCGATGAATACAGACATGTTTCATCTGCAAAGATACAGTTAGTGAAACTCGGAAAATCTTATGTAAATATGTTGTATAAAAAAGGAGCAAGGACAGATCCTTGTGGTACCCCGCATGAATTTCATATTGATCAGGCAAGCAATTGTTGACTGAAACCTTACAAAATCTTCCAGATAAGAATGAATCAATTATTCCAATAATGATGAGTGGAAAATCAAGAACTAGAAGTTTATGTTTCAGGCCCTAATGCCGCACCGTGTCAAAAGTTTTTTCAATATCTAGTAGAACCATTCCGGTGCTTTTTCCTAATTTTATAGCTCTTTTAATGTCTTTTGTCTTTCGATGAACTTGGTTTACTGTACTATGGTAACTTCTGAACCCAAATTGTTCAGCTGGAGGATATCATGCGTGTTTGGATAAACCACAATTTTATTTCTTAAAAGCTTCTGAAGGCATTCGAGGTTTTATTTTATTTATTTATTTATTATTTATTATTATTATTTTATTTATTAATTTATTTTATTTTAGCGTTTTTCCATTGCTTTGGGAAATAAGCAGCTTTAAAGCTTTAAAGAACATGTAAAAATTTGACACCAGTACTGGGTAGATTTATTAACATTATATTTTTCAAACCGAATCAAATCTCGGGCTTTTCGAATTTTTAACAATAACTAGTATATCTTTAACATCCTGTAACGTAATTGTATTATCATCAATATGGATTTGATGAGATCGCTATTGATTCTTCTACAGTAGTTTCAATTGGACCATTGTTTGAAATATTGCTACCTGCTAGGTGATTTTTAGAAAATTCGTGTGCTAAGGCATTCGCTTTTTCGATGTTTGTCAGTTGTACAGAATTTCCCGTTTTAAAAGCCGGAATCTGACTGTGCTTTTCTTAAATATTTTCACAAGGTTCCAAAATGGCTTACTAGCTTTATCCAAAATTTGGAGTTTTGAATTCCACGACATATTTTTGTTTAAATTAACTTATTCGGTATGAAATTGTTGCTTTTATTATCTTCATCGAAATTTGTCCATATTTTCTCACCGTTTAAACCGTGGTCTAGTTTTTCAAATCTGGTCCAGTCACCATGGCACCAATGGCACTATCACCGGATTGGACGACCAGCGATAGTAGTCTGACTAATGGGCGGCGTTGTTGTAGTGGTTGTTGTATCGGTTTAATTCCCAGTTCGTGTTGTCAAAATAGTGGTTTGTGTAGATTGTGCGTTAAGCTAATTCTTCCAAACTTTCAAAGTACATATATCAAACTTATGTCGAATAAAATCCTGCGAATTATGTGAAAGCTAATAGGTCGATATAAAAACCCTCCCTCCCGTTTCGGGCTCCACCCACGGAAGTGAGTTGAAACCAAATACATCGGAGTTTCTCAAACCACTACATAATCTTTTATTCTTCTCCTAATTCTTCCGCTCGCTGTGTGTTACACGCATTTTAAGAGTATTCATCTCATCTTGAAGAGCGAGCGAAAAAAAAAAACGTTCTCGAGCTTAAGCGAGGCAAACGAACATCAATAGATTTTTATATACATAGATGTGAATTTTAAGCTTGAGATTGAGATCATTTGAAAGCCTTATTGTTCTCTATTTCTTATTTGATCGAATTGATTTCATATTACATTGATAATTTTTTCCTGCAGACCATTAAATTACTTTTAAACTAATGCATGACTGCACAATACTTATTTTCTATTTATTTTTTCAGGTCATGATGGAAAAACGTCGAAATACATTAGACCGATGGCAAAGACTGGGTTTTGGTCGAAGATCTTCACCAACATCATCCAATCAAGAAAAAACAAAGAAATCATCAGACAAATCTGAGAGGTTGAAGGAATTGACAGAACTCTTACGAGGTAATCGTTCATCTCCGACGTTGCCGCCCATTCCACCGCCCAGGAAAGCGAGAAATGTGATATCAGCATCAAATAGTCTAGAAAAAACTGATGAGACTGCTCTTCATCATCGATCTACACAATCTGATGAAATTCTCCTAATGGATCAAGATGAGGAAAATGTTTTAAGCACGAGTTCAAATGCGCATCTCAGTATTCATCCAAATATTGCGACTTGCAGTGGAAGCAATCAGAACTCACAATTATGTGAAAAACCTAATCCAGACACAAATTTGTCGAATGTTGAAAAACTTTTAGCATCTAGAGAAGAATCCAAGTCGCCACCGCCCAGCTTAGTACATGCTGATGCGGAAATAACAACAAAACTTCCACGACCGGAATCACGAACAGTGATTGGCTCGTACGCTCGAAAGGGTATTCCATTTCGATCGGCCTCATTTTCCCAAATTGACTATTCGTCCGGCAACTATATTGGAGCAACGTTAATTGCGCTTAGAGATCGACTACGTAGGGACAAAACGGCAGAAGCAAACACCGATCAAACATCACAGGAAAAACACAAACAGAAATGTGAAGAAATTGGTAATGCAGGTGAGCCGGAAGAAAGCGTTAAATATATTCCACTTAAAAAAACAGGATTAAAGATTAATTTGAATGTTGGTGAAAGTGAGGTCGACAAATGTCCTCCCGAAGTTATTCCTGAAGAGGAGTTCTTACCAGGAGAGCAATTGAAAGATGCCAGTGATGAAGAAATAAAAAAACCGATTGATACCAATGTCAGTGCAACAAGCGAAAATGATTTAAACAACGAAGAGATTCCATCAATTTGTGATAAACAAACCGAAGAAGAGAAACCTTTACAATCAGCTGAAGCAAAGGAAATTTTAGAAACACTTGAATCGAATTTGGCAACCCTGGTGGAAGAGGATTTTCTATTAGAGTCCCCACCGGATAATTTTCTTCAAACTGCAACAACATGCCTTATTCCAGTACCTGTGTACGAATGTGCCGCACAAGAATGGAACCTTGAAAATCCTCCGCATGAATGGGTCGATGTTGCACCAGACGAATTTGGTCTTTATCCAGAACCGGTAGATTCAATTCTCTCATCCCCATTGGAACTGCCTTCGGAGAAGAGCGCAAATGATAAAACGATTCATGAAAATGTTCCAATAATTTCTGTCAGTCAACATACCACAACACAATTAGAAGAAACGGAGCTTGAAGTCGATTCTTTTCCAGATAAGATCCCCCATCAGAATCGAATTAATTCGAATCGAGAAGGATCATTTGATTACACCGAAGTGAAAAAGCGATACAGTCATGATGACATGGAAATCGGAAGCGAGAAGCGCTCATCGCTAGATTGTTCTTTGCAGCGTTTGTGCAGTAATGCTGATGAAAGAAAGAGAATTGATAAATCCAAACGTCGCAAAGGCATGTATATTGAGAGCACAGATTGGGTTGAAAGTCCGAAAGTTCGAAATAGTAGGGGAATAGACTTAGACATTTCATTGCTTAATTTCAATGCGATCAAGACCGATCAATCAGATGAATGTTCATCAATAATTTATTTAAATAGTCCAGTATTAGAGGACAATCAAACTCCAGGATCAATGTTTTCATTAGATTTGAACTCTCCTGAATTAGAAAGCAATAAACCTCCAATATGGACAAAAGCGTGTCGCACAAGTCTATCATGTCAGAGTTCAGAGGAAAAAATGGACAAGGTCTCGATGTCGCAACTTTCTTATAAGAGTCAGTCATTCCCATGCACAGAATCAGTTTCTGATAATGAAAGCGACCGAACACCAGCACCTTCAAGAGACCGCTCAAGTCCAAGCCCCGCTCTCAGCGATCAAGATTTTAAAAGATACTCAAAACGACCGCTTCGTGGTCCGTATGGACAAATGCTGGAAGCGGAAATGAAGAAGCCTAACCGGATGCATTTCGAGGAAATACTTGAAGAGTTAAAGGATCCTGATATGTGTGTATTTGTATTTCCTTTTTATTTTGATCCGATTATAATCCAACTTCTATTTTCAGGTTGTCTGTTAGACGGACACGTGGTGGTCATCATGATACTCGCTCGTTTGAGGAACATCCGCGTGTCACTACAATACCACAATATTCCAACTCATTTCGTGTAAGAAAATCGAATACGTATCTTCCGATTCCAACGCACACGAGAGCGGCATCTACTCCATCACAGATAGAAAATGTTACGCGGTCATCTGGTTTACCAAAATGTAACTCTTTGGAAAAGCGATACCAGAGCTCAATGGACAATTCAATTAGTTCAGAGAAGAAGAACTACACTGATATGAAACGTACCTCATCTACTAGGCCCTTACACTCAAAGAGCTCTTCCCTCGCCCCATTCGATAAGCAAACTAAGCGAAGCACCGATGAGGTGCGCATTTCAAAATCCAGTCGGTCACCGTCCGAAAGAAGTATAGCTACGGAATCTAACGACAAGCCGGGCAACGGAAAGAATTTAATGCCAACACCAGAACTCTTGGCAGAACTATTACAAGGAGCAAGTGAAAAATTAATTTCGGAACAGCGACAACAAATGTTTGCAGTAAGTTTAATTCTAATTTTCTCATTTAGCATAAAATGTTTTATTTTTGCTTTTTCAAAAGTTACTTTGAATTATAAATTAAAGTGGCTTCTAACAAGAGAGAAGCAATCTCAGCCAGCTCAATCCATAGCTATTTGCAAAGAATTGCATATTAAACGATGGTTGAGGTCCATTTCCGCTTATGTGTGTCATATCTTGTTAAGTATTCCTATACAGCTATGTCCCTCAGGCATGCCCTCACCACTTGATTTGTGGCGGATAGATAAATATTCATGTCCTCTTTGTTGTCTCCTCTTCTCTATATTCCATTTTCACTAATGAGGCCAAAAATCAGCAGTAGTATTTCTCACCCAGAGTTACTTCGTCCATCTTTGAAAGCCGAAAGCACGATCAGAACAAAGAGCGGTTTGGTCATTTGAAATGGGGTTTTATAAACCCCCATTCTTTTCTGGGTCAGCGATTGGCTAGAGAGTTTTTCTTTTGATCTCAACTTAAGATGTCGTTACTCGAATTCATGGAGAACCCAACGTAAATGAAGTCCTTGACTACTCCGAACCAAAAAAAAAAAACATTTTTCTTCGTTAAAGGCTTTGGTAAAATTTTCACGGATCAACTGGAAGGAAACTAAGACGGTTGGCGACTCGAGTTACACACTCGTTGCGAACTCGTCGGTGACTTGACTCCACACACGAGGAAACTTGTCCCAAATCACAATCTATTGTTCGTTCAGTGTCGTCATGGAAAAATTGAGCGATGTTGAAACCATCCCTTGGTATTTCTATCCTAGAAGGGGGAGAAGAATCGTAAGAAGGTTTTGGGGTACACCCATACCTTGAAAACAATTTTCAGAACCGTTTGTTTGTTGCTGCTAAACAGGTAGAACTTTCTGATTCCAATTTTTAATAGTTTTCTACAGAATGACTAAAGAAAGTTATTAGGAACTTGTGAAAGTGGTATCCCCTGCAATCCAGAAGCAAAACAACAGCATGAGGTAGTCCGTGGACGACATTTCCGACTTCTATCCACGCCTTCTCTGTTTCATTTTCATTCGAACGACCGGGAAAGTGATAATTGTACAAAAAAAGGATGGGCAACCCGACATGAAAATCAACAGACGATTGGTCACAAACTGTTTTTTGTGAATCGCCAAACAGCAAAGCCAAAGCAAACTATTTGCCAACTCACAACGTTGCTAATCAGTTTCTTTCCAGTTGCTCCGTACATATTGGGCCTTAAACCACACTGATATGGATCAATTAAGCTGTAATCAAGGAGTTTAATCCTTTTTTACAGTATATCAGAAAGATTATGAAGGCATAATTAAGAAGAGTCTGTCTTATCTCTCGCAAACAGGATCGCAAATCACCCGAAGAATTTTCCTCTCGAAGAATCCAAGGCAACTTCGTCTAAGTCCATGCATCCGCGTCATATAGCAGGACTGGGACGATTAAGGTCTTATAGAGAAGTACTTTGGTTGATCGAGAGAGGACTTTGTTTGTCAATTTGCTTTCTTAGTCCAATGAAGCACCGATTGGCAAGAGTTTTCTTCGTTTGATTTCAGCGCTGGTGTTCTTGTCTGAGTTGATAGCGGTCTTCGACTACCTCAAAGTTATGGTTGTCTATTGTGACTCTTTGACAGCATATACTTTGTCTTGCCCTCATTTACCGTTCATTCCATCTTCGTGGACTCCGTCGCTTTACTCACAAAAGTGCCATTGACATCACGCTACGTTCTTCCGATAATGTCAATATTGTCGGCATATGCGAGAAGTTGGGCGGACTTCTGAAAGACTGTTCCTCTGGCGTTGGCGTGCGAGTTTTGAATAATTCTTTCAAGAATGATGTTGAAGAAGTCGCAAGATGGAGCAGCGTGTGTTCTCCATCGTCATCCTACACAAACGGACGAGTTTGGTAGGGATGCCAAAACTAGACATTGCGCTGTATAGCTCGTGTCTATAGATGCTGTCATACGCAGCCTTGAAATTGATGAAAAGGTGGTGGGTATTGATCGGTTGTCCCTTGGTTTATTTTCCAAGATTTGCGGTAGCGTGAATATTTGATCGATTGGCCTAAAGCCACACTGGTATGGACCGACCAGATTGTTGACCAACGGTTTGAGGCGTTCACATAACGCGGTAGATGGTATTTTGTACGCGATCTTTAGAAGACTTAGCTCTAAGAAATCTTATTCGGAGGCACATTGCGATTGGCAGTAATTTCGGGATATAGCCTTAATCCGGACTTATTACCCATACTACATTTATCATGAGACAGAGTTCGTTAATGGCTTCATTCAGTCAAAGACTTCGCTCTATTTCGACGAATGTAAATAGACTGATCCAGCATAGACACGCAGTACCGTTCATTTTACAAGTTGCTCGGAAAAGTATGAACAGGCGATTTGCCTATAATGCAGGCATCGCTCGCTGCTTGACAGATCCACGATAGACACGTAGTATCGTTTCTAATGTGGGGATGGCGGCTTAATTAGGGCGAAGCAAGTACTTTAAAGCCATGTCGACATACATAGTTGTACGATAAATTTAGTTTCTTTAGACTATATAACTATGAGTCAAAGAACTGCGTGAAGCTCGGCTGGTAAATTCATTCACGAAGTAAAATAGACCGTATGATGCCGAAAAGTTCAAATAGTTAATCTTCACTTTTAACAAATAAGTATAATTTGAAATTCCCGAAAAAGATTACATTTTTGGATGTTCAAGTTTCTTAGAGATATAAAAGATTTTTCAATGCACGCCATCAAATACCTTATGTAGACACAAAAGACTATGTGGTTGGATTCTATATGTTTATTCCCACCAGAAACCTTTAGAATATCAGCACTACGGAACTCGAACTTTAAACGAGGCGAATCCGTATATTAGAATTGCAGACACAAATGAAATGTCTGAATCACTTGTAAAGGAGTCGAGGTGAGCAGCAAGAAATAAAAAGTTTTCTGTTAAGCTCCTTATACTTTAATGGCATGCAAAGAGGTTGTAATTACAGTAACTGCTATCAACAAACACATACCAAATTCATAGTAAAAGTTCTTAAGATCGACTTGAAAGGATATCGCTTAGATCACAATAAAAAAATTGGTTTGGGTGCGAATAGGCCTGTCCACACTATGAACTTCCATTCTCAAGATAAACTAGTTGCATGGTGACACAAATTAAATTACGAGCCCGATCAAAAGCTCGGTCGCCAATCATAGCTGGAACTGGATTGTATTTGGAATTAAGACTTGTCTGATTCGGTTGAAATCTGCAATTTCTTTGCAAACATTCCCTTCCTCAGAAAACTTTTCATTAAATTTTGTGCTGAGCTGTCACTGAAACATCAACCACAAATTACTACTATTACTATTGCTATTCTAGTAAAAAAAAGTTTTGAAATGAGCAAATTGGATGTTTGTGACTTGGCTTTGGTTTTTTTTTGTTTACAGAGTTTAAATTGTTGTTCCGATATATACATTGCGATACATCGTCCAATGTATTTTCGCAATTATTTCGAAGAATGTGTAAAATGCACTTTCTTCAAATTTGTCAAATTTCGGACGATTAAAGCTTGATTACCTTTAAGTCCTTTTAGAAAGAGTTCAAAAGTACATAGTTTCTTTCGAGAGATTTCTATCACCTCTTCTTTCCGAGCTGGGAACTGCTCAGCAAAGGATCTTTTTCTTTCTTTTCTATATGGCTATGGTGATCCTCTTATCAAATTCAGTCCAGTTTTCTTTAGAGATTTTGATAGCTGTTTCCAGCCCGGTATCGAGAGTGTTTATCTCTAAGTCATTTTCTTGAATCACCTATAGAGTCCGTATTTGAATGCAAAAAGGTTTAAATTAACAAAACAATTTAATTAATTTCCAAGCCAATAAAATGTACATAGGTTTGGAGCGTTAAAAAAAAAAATACATGAGGAAGACAATGTCAGAGAACAAAAACTAAAAAATACAACGGGTGGAGATCCTTACATGGAGTATTCCTTGTCTATACTCTATAAGTCCGTTATAATTAAAAAACGAAAAGTTGGAAGCAGTGAAGTTGTTCAAAAATATGCACCTGTAACATCAGGACATTCTGGTATCATCAATTTGACGAATTATTAAATGCTTTGAACGAGTCAAATCTTTCTTGTTGACACTCAGTCGACGAAATATAAAAAACCGTACATCTTCCAACTTATCGAACTTAATTTCGAATAAAGTATTTGACGTATCTGAAGGAAATGTGTTCCAAAGCGAGTCCCCGATAGGAGTATATTTTTCGGCGGAGGGGAAAAGATTCCGTAGGACTTCCCGACAGGGCTGATCATCTATTAAATCAAACTTATATCATAAAAATTAACATAAGCTTCAAGTGTTTTGTTTATTAAATTTACCTCTAAAAATGCATATTTTTATATTGATACAGTCCGGACTAGATGTATTTCATTGAACGGCCCACAGAGGTTGTGGTTGTTTCCTCCATGAGCCCTAGCCCTCTTCGCAGACAGGACCGCATATTTGCCGGAGAATCATGATTTCGAAGGTCCCCTTAAATTTGCTCTGCTGTCCTGCCAGTCCTTCAACAATTGGACTCTTGTAGAAGAACTGGAAAATGAGTGTTTTGTAGAGCACGACATTGTTCTTTCAAGATAGAAATTTTGGTCTTGTGTTGCTTAAACAAACCGGAGAAGAATCGATCTTCTTCGGATCTCAACCGGGGTTCCCTTCATTGGTATGGTATTGACGCAGAGATATATAGTATATCTTTTTTTCTACCACAATATTTCAGCCGCCGACTGCGATATTTTGCCCCGGTTGGTTTTCGGTGGATAGATTCCTTGTCGACAGTATGTATTTTGTTTCATTCATTTGATGAGTGACGTCGCACTTTTCTGGCCTCTTCCTCAATCGTCTTTAAAGCTTCAATGATTTGCGTTTCTGTGAATTTCAATTTATTACAACAGCATCCAATAAATGAAACGCGGAAAAAAGACAACTTACGCGAGTTCAAAAACAAATCAAGCACATATTATATGAATGGTTCAACATCATTTTATGGAGCCATGATGCTTATGGACTCTGGCTCCAACTTTCAAGAATCTAAGCGGTTCTCCTACGGACGGGGATGGGGGGTGGGCAATCTGATTTAAGTGCTTAGAATAATGAACAAGAAACAACAAAGAGAAAAGCTTTAACTTCTTGCAGTGGAATAAGTTCCATCAATACACGCACAGAATTTGTCAAGAGAATCTTAAAAACTATGAAAAGGACGTCCAATTCACCAGATTCAAAGCTTTTTAAGGGGATGCTAGATAAAAGGGCCCAAAATCAATGCCAATCATCAGAATCTCTGTGTGAGGAATATAGTTAAATATGGTTAGGTTAGTGTCGTGCGCCTGTCATAAGGCTAAAGTAGGCCACTGATTGGTTTCGTTTTGAAACCACAATTGTATCTGATCCTTTTTGTGGAGTAGAAAAATGTAAGGGGAAAGGGTTAGTTTATATATGAAGTTCAAAAAATATTTTAAGAATAAGAAACGGCACAGGGACATAAGGCCAATTTTATTTTTCGGACTTATGACCCACCCGATCGGGACATTTTTTGTCGAAGATGGAACATGAGTCCCAAATTTTCGGAGAGGTAAAACTTTGACGACTTCCATTACTCTTCGAACCACTTTATTCACTTAAAATTCAACGGTTTTTTATAAATTAATTTAGCTAACAAAATCTGAATGATCAAAACAACAATAATGTACTAACACCAAAAAATGTGACTAAGTTTACTCAACAAAAAAAATGAAAGATTCTAGTTTCTAGTAATTTGGGAAATTTTAGTTTTTGAGAATTTGAATTTAAAGTTTTAAAAATTGGAGAATATAAAATTTAAAAAAAATCGGTTATGCGTAATTAAGTTCAACGTTTGGGCGGGACATAAGATCCAACAATATTTTTTTGGGACTCATGCATGTCTCACCTCAATATTACATTAAATCCTTCTTCAATTTTGGACTTATAGTATGTCACATTTAGGTGAGAAATAAGTTCCAAAAATAAAATTTGTGACTTATTTCCCTGCGCCATAAGAAACCAAGGTTTCTGTACCTTAATTTTGCTCGGGGGTGAAACTGGTGGATGATGGTCTCCTCTTACTACTCTGAGCGGTTATTATCTGATAGTAACCAAGTTGTTACCAAAGCGAATAATTCAAAAACTGAAGCATAAATGCGAAGAATGCAAAAAAAAAATTAATCGAGTGTAAAAGGGGCATGTTCGACGAAAAATCACTCCAAGAAAAATGTAAAAATATTTTCGTTTCTTTCATTTCGTTGATGTTTCCTATTCATTTAACATGATGATTATTCTTTTAAAAAGATGTCATTTTTCAACGCTAATGTTTTGATTTTCCACTTGAGAATTTCGGGCACGCAACACAACCGACGCAACAGGTTTTCCGTCAAAAAAACATGCCAATGAAGTGCGACAAAGAGTGTACACGAGCCTTTTGTTTGGCATAGTCCACTACACAGAAACATTCCCAAGTTTCCGTGGTATCCATTATCTCGGAATAAACTTTCCAATTGTTGTTACATTAAATCCAAATAAAAGCTTTTATCAAACTCAAATTTAGACATGCAAATAGCAATCTATAATCGAAGTTTAGAATGTAACAAACTTAAAAGTACGCAAGCATTGTTCGAAAAGCACCCTCCATTGCGCATGAGATGGAGTTTCTAATGAAATTCATATTGAAAACCACCACGCGCAAAATATTCCCCGACATTCTCCTTATACGTTCTTCTTAAAGTGGCGAAAAATATATTTCGTTTCGTGTTTTTGTTTTATATTTTTTTATTTGCAAAAAAAAGAATATTGTATATAGATTTTTTTACGTAGTGAAACGTATTTCCTTTTGCCTTATTAAGTTTTCGCAAACTTTAATTATTCGAAATTTCCTTCGTTAAATTATTTCATCCTACGCAGTCTTGTAGTGTTTTATTTTAAATAAAAAGTAAAAGTCCATCTTATACTGAATACCGAGTTCCAAATGAGTATAAAAATATATATTTATGTGCCAAATATTACAAACGTTGTGATTAATAACCACAACAAAGATAAATATACATATTTTTATTTATAAAAAAAAAAATTATAGACTTTCTATATACTATCTGTGTCGGCCTCGGGCGGCGGGTCCAGAGCAAAACTATTTTATTATCAGTCTTTGAAGTGTTCCTTGTTGTAAAATATGTATGCGATATCAGCAAAAATCTGGAGTGTTTATATTTATTCAGATTTGTGATTTTCAATTCAATGATTATATTTTATTGTGGTGTGTATGTGTAAGGATTACATATATTTAAACATACGAGTTTAAAAGTTTTTTTTCAAAAATAATTGCGTATTTTGCCACATGATTTGCACCTGTGTCACGTTTGTATTATTTTAATACATACATAAGAGAGAGAGCGAAAGAGAGAGATTAACACAGAAGATACAAGAACGATTAGACGTGTAAGGTGAAGGGGTCAGCCATACGACATGTGTACAAGCGTACATACACATGTGGATGTAGGTGTTGCATCTAACAATAACTATGAACATCCATACATATGTGCTTTAAATGTATCTATTTCCATAATGTTGAACTATATTATGTTGACACTGTCGAGAAACATTTGCCACCCTCAAGGGAAGGTATATCGAACTAAGTACAACAATACTCCTACTTTGGCGGGACCTACTGTGGTAGTCCTTTTTGTTTATAATGGATGAATGGATGCATCATTGTCATGTGCATGAAACGTTTATTGACATTAGTACTTATAAAAATGTTATGTTATATGAAGGGCTTTCGTTTGATGTAGGAAATAAGGGTGGTTTGTTCATTTATGCATTCTTAGCCCTGTACATGTGCGAGTATGTTCAACAACTTTTATTCTGAGAGTTTTCCAAAAATAAAAACGTGGGCAGAAGTGATTGCTTGTTGTGTGAGAAAAGGGGGTGGTGTGGTGGCCTTTACTTTCTAACATAGATAGGATGAATTTGAATGCCTATTTGATGTGGAGCGTTTATTTTCGAAATGATTGAGTGAATACACAATGTTACATACGAAGTGTGTTTTATATTCGTACGTGTATGGAGAACTCATACGCACGTGAAGTGAGATGTGTACATACGTTGCTTTCTCGCTTCAGTTTGTAAACGTTGACTTTATATCGTGTTTTTTTTAACTGTCTGTTGCTTTTTTTTTAGTAAGATTAAATTAAAAGAAAGGAAAATAATGCCACTGATAGAAACTTTTTTAAAAAAACATATTTCTATAGGGTTATTCAAAACAAGGTGTCGTTTTAAATCAGTACCGAATCCGAGTATTGTTTCACCAGCTGTGAAGTTTGTGTTACCCTTCTGCCGAATCGTTGTTAAGATGGATGCATGGCATTTATTTCAGCCAAAAAAAAAAACAATACAACATCGTTCGGCAATGAAATTCGTTCATCAAAGGTACCAGTAACGTTTTCGAAAAAAACTGGCCAAATGACAACGCCACATCAAAACAGCCCTTCTCTCTTTCGCCCGTTGTTTTCGAGGCACCAGATCCGCTGTTTACGTATCCAGACAAATGAAAATAAGCCGCACTTCTCAGAATAATTTGAAGTAAAAATTTATTCATTCATTTCTACGAAATCTACAAAATTACGAAAGTACTCCTCGTTCTGCTGGCTGCAATTCTTGCATCAATTGAGCCTAATAAGTTGTATAGGAAAACATATTTGGAAAATGCAATGCAAAGGGATTGCGGTTGAGTTTAATTAAGAGTCCATTGATTTCTCTCATCAGAGAATACCAATGAAACCGATGTTCTCTGATCAGCATTGGAAGATTTCGAAAAGTATGCGATTTTCCAATCGCGGTTTGAATCAGACTTTTGCCTTGTTACAATGTGGTTCTATAGCCTCAAACTTAACCATTTTAACCATTGACTGTCGTTTTGGAATTCAAATTTCGCTTTGATTATTTCTCCGAAATATTAAGTTTATTTGACGCAACATCTTCGGTTTGTTGGAATTTTCAAGCCCGAATTAACGGCTTTTAAATAAAGTTCTTTGATAAGCTGTTGGCTATTTAATATTATATCAGTAGATTTAGTGTACTGATATCTGCGTTTTTTTGGCCAGACAGGAGTTTACTCTCACGCTTGTGCAGAACTTAAGTTATTCCATTACGGTAGGCAAGTATACGTATTTGCCTGCTTGTTTTCTGCTTGTAAAAATTCAGGAGTTAAAAGTGATGGTTCAGTGAGAACCTAATAAGCACTATGTGCCGTTTTAATGCCATGACCCTGTTACCTTATTTATGGGGAGTATTTGAGATATCTATAAATCCAGCCTGACGTATTTAGATGTTAGTTCCTTTATATCCTTAGCAGAAATCTCATCAATTGAATTGGAGAAGAGTCTATCATGTGCTCGCTGTCCAGCAAAAGAAGTGTGTTAGGTTCTCCCTCTCAGCTGTGTTTTTGCATCTGCGAAAATGTGAGTTATGTGGGATTCCTAACTTTACGGCATATTCTCCTATCGGCCAGTGTCCTGCACAGACCGCCACTATTCAAGCAATATTATGACAGGTTCGCCGGAGGAGACCTTTTGTTTTAGATTGTTTGTATTTAGGCCATATTTTCCTTAATGATGCACAGTTCATCAGCTTGCAGTATGAGGATATATTAGCCTTAAATGCATCCCTTCCTAGCAAGTTTGTCGGCACTCTCATTACCTAGGATGTCACTGTGACCGGGAACCCATATAAGGGAAATGAGCCGACCTTCTAACGATGTTATTTCAGCTCGGCATTCCTGTACTAATTTTGAACGCGAAGAAAAGGTGGTTTTTATGGCTGCTTGACTATCAATGCATATGGCAACCTTCTGGCTTGGCAAAATTACAAAAAGTCTATAGGCTTTAAAGATGTCCAGAGATTCTGAGAACACACCCGCACCGACTCCGCCGCTCATCTGAGAGCCGTCAGTGAAGATTTTTCAGATGAAATCCTTATATCTGCTCACTATTCCATGCTGCTCTTTCTGGGTTAAGAATGTCAAAGTCATTTGATAGATAAATTCTAGGGACCATTTAGTCCATTGGTGAAGATACCAAATCTCTTGGTATAAGATCAAGTATAGCGCTATGACCATACTGTTTTGAATTCCAGAATCAGAGAGTCTGCTCTGAGCCTAATTGCACTGTGTCCTATAGTGTTTTTAATGTGTTGATCCAAAGGTAGTAGATGCTGCATTAAATTCCGACCATCTGACGGAGTCGATCGCAAAGCGGGAATGGTGCACATGAATGCTGTTTTTTGTACCTTATTTATTTTAATGACAATGTCAAATACAGGGTAATCCTTTCCATTTTTCAGCGTGGAAGAAAAATTGGAAAAAAAATATTTAATATTAACGAAAGCACATAGCTTAAAAACTCTTCGTAGTAGTCGGTATCTTCTCTACCTTCTTTCTTCCTTACCCTATTTGTTATTGTCAATTTTAAGCGAAGGCGATTGCAATTGCGTTTTTTTATATAAACATACGTCTGGCGAATTTCCACAGTGAGTACTTGAAATATGTTTCACTGCTCGAACTATTGACTTATGAAGAAAATTCGTGGTTAAATTGTACGTGATATTTCAAAGTTTATTTGAATTAGTTTAACGTTTTTTGCATTTTCATCATAAACGTTAAACATTTTTAGTGCAATGCTATTGTGAGCATCGCGTTACAGCATTGACTACGAACGGTTTTTTTGAAAGGATTATTTCGGTTTTCGCCCAGTATTTGGAACTCTTTGCCCACTTATAGTCATCGCGAACTAATTGGGACCGATTGTACCAAAAAATATTATTGAATTTATTTTAAGTTTAAAGTTGAACGATTTCAAACCTTGTTATTTATTAAAAAATTAAGAAAAGAACATAAAAAAAAATATGAGTTATAAACCAAAGAAATTATTCGAAAACAATTACGTGTTTCGAGCTCCATTCAAATTTTGAAAGATTTGGGTTGTAAGTTCATTCCATAGTTTTTTTAAAGGGCTTTAATCCAGAATACAAGATACCATTCTAAAACATAAAATTCTTTTGGAAGCATTTTTTTTTGTTGCCCTCACCGTGGGTTTTGGGCCATGAGCTTGCATGAATCTCCAAGTAACGGGCAGTTTTTCCTCAGTATTGGGTAACATAATATTTCCTAATATTTGCACCTAATGATCCGAATTCATAATACACTCTATTCGATATAAGGGTCCGGTTCCTTTGAATGACATACAAACGCAAAGCATGTCACTTCCTTTTCCGTGCTCAAGAGTAACCGTCGGATATTTCTGATTAAATGCCTCATTTTTTGGACGCCGGTCTATCTTCTATCATCTAGTCCCACTCTATTAATTTATGTTTCATCGGTCTATAATATCTGATGTTTTTTTCCTGTCGGTCTTCCAAAAAGTCGGTCTTCATTCAGTGGAGCGAACTCAAGGGCATTCAGGTCGTCACCAAAAACTTCCTTATGAATTTTTTTTCCAACTCATATTTGTACATTTTTTGACTTCTCGAACGATTCTTCCATACTCAGCCTAATTAGTCTCACGCAGTTTCTGCGTCTTGCTACATACTACATTTTCCGTAGTCTGATGCTACTCACTGTAGGTTATTGCAATGAATTCTCAGTTTAAGTTTAGCAATTTAGACTTTTTCCGAGTTTTGAAAATGATAACTTATCGATATTTCTTTTGTTCAATCAGTCTTTACATTACATTTTGAAAAGTCTTATGTTTATATCACTAAATTCAAATAATTACTCTTTCTTGTGTCGTACTTAATTAGGTCGCCAAATAAACTTTACTTCAATAACTTATGTTCAGATAGATACCTTTACTAAACGAAATGCAATACCATTTTGAAAAGCTTTAAGAAAATTAAACAAACAATACCAGCTTAATGTCTGATCATTTTTATGTGTTCCCAGCAATAAATGTAAGCATTATATGAGACTGGTTGCACTGGAATCCAAGCCTTAAAATGTAAGGCTTATCATTTATAAGCAATGCTGAATAAATGCAGTATACCTTATGTTATTCCTTACAGAGTTGTTTGGATTATAATATTTTAAACCCATCATTTTTTCCCGCCCGTTCCAATTTATTTCAGACAGTAAGTCGTCCGATACTGGGGCGCTGAATTTTATTATTGAATATATTTTACTTACGAGATCTGCTTCAAATTGGGGCTCAGATCTTGTATTTCCAACCAAATCTTCACGATCCTTTAAGGATTTGATCGGGAATTCATAACTGCTGGCCATGGGTGTACAAAAAATATTCACTGCGTCATCGGACATCATATCCTTATTTTTTTTTTACAAGCCGCTTGTAGTGGCATTTCAAAAATTCGGCAGTGGTAACCATAGTTTTAACGTTTACTGCAATTCACGCTAGAATATTACTGGCTTCAATTCACTTCACTTTTAACAACGAATCAATTCACTTTTCATCATTTTAATTTCGAACTTGCGATACATCTCGCACCAAAGACGTCAGTCAACTGTCATTCAGTCCTCACTCCTCAACACCAATTTTTTTTTTTAATCAAACGAAAAACAAATTATGGAGAAAATAGTCTGCTTGAAATGAGCAAGCTTCTTCTTTGAAGAACAATTTGGAAAATTCATATTTTTGTTTTGAGGCTGGAAAAATGTACAACCACAAAACCTCCCAAACCAGCATCATTAATAAAATTCTTTCTGGTTTCTCAAATTATGAATCTTTCTTTAAATTTAATTTTTAAGTGCATGAAAATTCTTCTGCGAATTCGTTAAACAAAACTCTTGGTCTCTTCACATTTCCGAAATTTCGCCATCCTACACGTAACTCGCCTCAATACTCTCAAAATAGATCGAAGTTTGTATTGTGAGGGTAACTGTGTGAGAGTGGTTCACACACGAGTCCATTAACGAGAATCTCTCAGAAAGTCCAACTCTCGAGAGTTTTCGGTGAACTCTCCGAGAGCTGCTCTCAACACTGTGTCCACTCACGAAACTACTCTCGAGAGTAGCCTGAGAGCTACTCTCAGACATTTTACTCTCAAGTGGAAATGCACCTAAAGAGTTTTTATAGTTTTATAGTTAGGGATTTATTTTTCGTTTCTCTTACTTCTCCCTTAGCCTTATAAATTTTGATACTTTTTTTGCTGGGTTACCATCATCAAGTATTTTATTTTTCTTCAAACCATTTTTCCTAAAATTTTCCTTGTCTGTGGATTTAACCCTACGTATATTATGATCCACTCCCAAATGAAGCATTTGCTTAAAAACATATGAACATTCGTTAAAATATAATTAATAAAATAATTTTATTAAATTAATAAAATTAATATTCATTTGCTGAACTAGTGGCGGAAAAAACATCAAATAGGTATTCCTAGTTTATATACTTCATATTGAATCTCAATTCAATTTCCTTTAGGTTTGAATTTAATTTTTTTTTAAATAAGATTAGGTTAGGAAATTATCTTTTGCCATTTTTTAAGTTTATGAAATATAATATTTCTAGTTCTTATTTGTGACACATGTGCAAATATTTGTTTCTCAAACTCAATAGAAAAATACTAATTCCGCTTTCGATTGTAAACAAATTCTAGAATAAAAGTCGAATTGTAAAATTTATGTTCTAACTACAAATAAAACAATTAAATGAATATGAGTACTAGCCGCGAAAATTTACGCTTAAGTCTTCTGGAATTAAATACAACACCCGCGCCCTCTAGTCAAAGAAACTCAGAAGCAAATACAACTCAGCTTAAGCATTTAACATCAGGTGCCACAACAAGGATTACCAAAATAAATCACAATGATAAATGTGACAGGCTCAGAAAAATGCAATCAATTACGTGTTCCGATTCAGATGATGACTCTGAAAGAAGAACAAATATTGAACTCAATAACAAATGGAATTCCAATTGTCATGGAGGAGTAAGTTAAATATATGTAAATTAATTTTTCAAATTTCTAAATATTTTGGGTAATTTTTTAGAACACAATGGTTTTTCAGCCTTTATAAATGGATATTTAGAAATCGGATGAGTGCGTTTTTCTATTCAATAAAGTGACTTAGACAAAGACTCCAAATTCTTTAAATAGTAAATTCAATAAAAGTGCTTGACCAGTAAGACCACCTCGAGTTCCTGATTTGCTAGATAGAAAATTAGCCACCTGCTACAACAAATACAAGAACAAGCGAAACGCGTCAATCGCATCAAGTCGCTTGTATCGAATTGAGCCATCCTCCTTTCAATTTCATTAGCAAAGATACATACTCTTTAAGTCATTAGAAGACCTACCCACAGTGAGACCGAAGCAGGTTCGCTGTCTCAAAATTCGTAACTTATTATGTTTTAAGCGGTAGGAACATGAAAATTTATATCGGGTTTTCCAATAGGGACTTGACAGCTTTGGAATTAATTTCTGAACGCACCCTTTCACTAATCATCGAATTGTCATTGTCAATTTATTCAGTAAACTCAGTAAAGTACACGAACGAGCAACTTCTGCAAATTATAAAAATGTTGTACCGAACTTCGGAGTGGGTGACCGCAACTTTAAGAGTGTTAACTCCAATTTACAGTCATAATTCTCGCCCCTAGGCAATAACAAGTTTAGTGCAAAAATTTGAGTCTACATATTCGTTGTGTGATGTCGCCGTGTCAGTGAGACAACGGGTTGGTCGAAGTGTCGAAAGTCGCTGCCATTCAGGAATCCGTAGCAATCGATCCAAATCAGTCAATTCAACGGCGTTCTGAAGAATTTGGCATCGCTCTGACCATATTTAGGCGTATTTTCCGTAAGGATCTTGGGTTACACACATACAAGAATAAGCTGACTCAAGAATTGAGGCCGATGGACCATTTAAAATTCTTCGATTGGGCTCTGGAGAAGATGCGCCAAGGTGATGAATTTCATCGTAAAATCATCTTCAGTGACGAAGCTCATTTTTGGCTCAATGGGTTCGTCAATAAGCAAAAAATGCGCTATTGGTCGGGTGAATGTCCACATTTGCTTCATGAACCACCAGTTCATTCACAAAAATAACGATGCGGTTTGCATGCCGGCGGTGTAATTGGGCCATATTTTTTCGTCGACGATGACGATCGTCACGTTACTGTGAATGCCCAGCGTTATCGCACCATTTACCGTATTACCGATTATTTTTGGCCCGATTTAGAAGGTATGAACTTGGACGACATGTGGATTCAACAGGATGGCGACACAAGCCACATAGCACACCTTACATTCGATTTATTGAAGAGTAAGTTTGGTGTGCGTGCTATCTCATGAAATGGGCCAGTCGAGTGGCCGCCTCTTTGGGGCTACGTTCAGTCATTGGTTTATGCCAACAAGCCGACGACGTTGGAAGAGCTCAGAGCTAACATTGAACGCGCAATAGCGGCCATTTCGGCCCAATTGTGTGGCCGAGTCATCGAAAATCGGGTGCAACGAATCGACCGCTGCGAACGTGCCCGCAGTGGCCATATAAACGAAGTCGAGTTCTATTCATAAATGTTTTGATTGTACTTCAAGCCGATCATAAAGTTTTTGAAATATCTCAAATGGTTTGCGTTTTATTTAGGAAAAAAGTTGTGAAGTCCTTATTGGAAAACCCTGTATTAACATCGCCCCTCCGCAATTGGAAAAGGATGTCTATATATGGTCGCGGTTTATTCCACTGAACCTTCTGAACAAACTTTGTTTATTTTTTCAAGACTTATGGTTTTAAACGAACGATAGGAATCAAATTGTTGCTTTCGTAGCGATTAAACGAATTCAAACGAGGTCGCAGTGTTGGAGGAGAATATTCATACGTTCTTTTATATATTTAGTACAACGCGCTTAACAAGAGCACAACTCAAAGCACTCTCCAATGGCAATGTGTCGAATAAGTAGATTGAAACGTTTTTCAACGATGAACCGCATAATACCAAAGTACGAAAAACTCTCGAATTCAATTAAAAGAAAAAAAAATCAATTTAGCCACTTCGTTAAAGTATTTATATATATTTTTTTTCAAGTATAGAAGTTCTGTTTCGGAATACATCCCGCATAGGATCATACAATCGGATTTGAGTCAATCTCAGTCTGACTTTTTTGCGGCTTTCAGTAAGCTATTAAACATGAGTTATATTTTTGAAATTAGTAGATATCTTGATAGATGAACGTATCAAGTATTACCTAGTTAATCAACTTTTACAACAAAATCAATGTTCCATCAAAAGTGGCTCAGGGAATCGCGTTGTCCCTTTTTGCTCACTTTATTAGCAACAGTATGTAAAGTGTGCTTAAGTTCTTTATGATATATTTATGTCAATCAAATTTTCTTTAAGGGGTATCAAAAATCATACCGACTTATTTATCAATTCTTTCGCGATCTGTATCTTTTGAACGAATCTAAATGTCGAAAGATGTCTTTGAGAAACAAAATTTTATCCTACGGTATTTGTCCTGTGCTGGCAAAACTGAGGTAAAGACGTGGTAACGTTCTTTTGTTTTTGAATGAGAGAGAGAAATAAAGTCCACGTTGAATCATTGCAACAGCTTTTTCCGCTTCCTCATTTGATGTGATATAAATCCTGTCATTTTGTTTATTGAAAAATTCCTCCACGGTAAAGATTTTCTCAACCAGAAACAGAATTTTTTCACGCCCATTCTTGGTGTACCACTGCAAAAGACGCTCGCATCTCTTCAGTCTAATTTTTTTCATTAGATGCATTAAGAGCTGACCCTTGGACCGACGATATGCTTTCATATGCAGATCATTCCGAATGAGCAGCGACATGGATCTGGTTAATATTTCCATTTCCTTGGACATGATTTTATGGTTCCTTAGGGAATTTGTCCGACGCGCTGGCGACCAATTCTCCAGATATTTCGCTGAAACGATCAACGCCTCTATAAAAGAATATTCTCCATAAGCGGCCTGTTTTCAGCAACTCGGAACTTTGACCACGACTCATTCGGACTTGAATTTCTTTAACGTCCCACTCCATGTTGGTATTAAAGATCGCAAGCTGGAACAAAGCTGGCCAGTATTCTGTCGCAGCACTGTGGAAACCAAATGTTCCCACACTAGCACACATTGCATCAGCAAAACGCAACGACCATACACCTGCGGATTGCCTGAGGAATTGTTGCTGATTCGGGTGAAAAGAATTATTTATTTATTTGTTTAACAGTTTTTTTTTAAAGTCATACTCAGACGAAAAAGTTTTAATCAATTTCCAAATGATTTTTGCCTTTATACTCAATAAAAAAAGGGATGATTCATAGCGTGTACCCAAAAATAGCGCAGCAGAAAAAAAAACCATTGTAGTTTAGGCGAGCGAGCAATACCGGAAAGAACAAAGCTGTCCACTATCCATTTCATCATGAATCAGGATAAGGCGGTGAATTATCGTTAAAGAATTTTTAAATTTACTTGATTAAGGGCCTTGCATTCGCCCTTACCATCAATGAGTTGCAAGGACAACCTTAAGAAACATGTGCCTTTATAAATTTTGTTCTTTGAAAGTTTATAGGTACGATTTTTAAGAAAAATTTCTGTTTTATGATACCAACGTATCAAATTATAAACGTTTTTTTAAGAAATTCATAAATGCTGTTTTCATCGATGAACTGGATTCCGCGCGGAAAGATCGAAAGCACATTCTTATTCTATCTTCTTTCATAAAAAGACCCGATGGTCACTTGACCACACTGAGTGATGAAACCTTGATGATTCTCTTTGATATTCACATACATCCCCAAAAGATGGCTGGAGGTTAAGATGTTCCTTATTCCCAACAGTGATAAAACCTCAGACAACTATCGGCCGATAAGTCGTTCATTCTTTGTTCTTAAAACTATTTTACAATTAAAGGTCCTTATAAGTCTCTGCTGCATGCCTACACAAAAGGCAAATCAGTTGAATCCGTCATCGTTGCCTCTCTTTTTACAACATTCGTCCAGAAGCAATAGTGATCACGGAACAAATGAAAATGTCATTTATTGCGTTGATCAACTGCTCAGGATCATAACAATCTGTTTTACCTTGGGCGAGTCCACTCCGAAGAATAGTTGAAAAGGAATCCCCCCCTCGAGGTGTTCTCTCCCCTTCTTTATGGAACCTTCGCTATAAATGAGCTTTTATGTTGTTTGTTTGGAACAAGGTATAGTATGTCATGTGTGTGAGTAAAACGAACTCAAGGTTAAAAGGAAAAAAACAGATCTCGTGCTTTTTATCGGAAGACACATGATCCCTTCGAAACTCGCATCCCAAACCGCGAGTAGTGCGATGCCGGTCTCTTGAAAACTGATATTTTGATGTGTTGTAGATGGATCAGAGTATTTCAAACGAAATCAATGCACTTTACCAGGCCGCAAAACTGCTGCTGTGTATTAGCATTTCTGCAAAGGAAATATTTATTTTTACGGACAGCAAAACTGCCATAAAACTCTTCGCTGGTTCAAGCACTTTATTTAAGCTTATCAAGGAATGTCGGTTATTCACTGACGAGATAGCGTATTATTTCACAATTCAGCTTTTCTGGTTGCCACGAAATAAAGACGTCCACGGAAACTTCAAGGATAAGCTCCGTTCGGATGTAATATAACAACTTGTTGATATCCCTTTGTTTGTCTACAGGCAAACTAAACATTGAAAACAAATAAATCCAAAATATGGGAAAATGAACTAACACGTTACATTACCAGACAAATCTGAGCTCTGTTCGACAATTTGATCAACCTGACACACAACTCCTAAAGTGCTCTCGTATCTGTCTCAGGGGACACGGCCTCATTGGCAGACAGGCCGGGAGGCCAGACAAATTTTTTTTCTTGTATATTAGTCTTTTAACTAAGGTAAGGTTTTGTCGGCTCAACAATAAGGGCCCGACATATTTCTTTTGGTAGTAATACAACATATTTTTTTTTGTTACAAAAAAGTATAACAATGGCGACCTAATCTAACAGATGACTCTATGCAATTTTCCAAACATTTTGAAAATTTTTTTGAAGAATTTTTTAAGAAGTTAACATCTTAAAACTAAACCGGCTGTTTGCTTTTTCATACAACGATGTCTCGTAGCAATTTACGGTGTCCTCGAATCTCTTGTCGATGATAGCTCGTGGGCTGAGGCTCTAAGGTCTGCTGGCTGATGTTCCTGATCTCTCGATTTGGATTGTCCTTTAATTTGTCGAGTATCCTCCCGGAAAGCTGTAGCATATACAAATTGATTAGCGTCATGCAATCATCTTCATACTGCTTCGTTTTTAACCGGTTTTCGCCAAAGTCCTGTTCATGACCGAAGTATCCTTCTTTCCATCAGACCGATTTTCTTCACGAACTATATTGGGCAGACATAAGTTATCACTTCTTCAGCAGTTCAACAATGGGTTGAGCAGATGAAGGATGAAGGGTCTTTTTCATAACGTATTTGGGTATTTTGTCGTGTCTTGCGGTACAATTTGTGTATTGTCCGGGAAGATTACATTATTGTTGCGACAGCGTGTTGCAAATTGTCGTCTCTCTCTGGTTGCCGTCGTTGGTGTCCTGAAACTTAAAAGTTCCGTTTTGCTGCTATTGACTTTGAGAAGTAATCAAAAGATTCCTTACGTGGTCAGGAATCGTTCCCGCTGGTATGATTGGTGAAAGCGGTCGTCGTCCGCATATAGCATTGCTTTTGTTTTCAAATCGTTCTTTGGCTGGTCTGCCGTAAAGATGTTGAAAAGCTGGACACCCCCAGTAGCATCGAAGACCTTAAAAAAAAAGAACCTATGAATATGTTAGTGAAATTTGGATTATTCTTACCAAATGTTGGGAAAATTCCATTTTCAGTAGCTTGTAGATGAGGACGTTGATCCAGACACTGTCAAATGCCTTCTCTATATCTAATAAACAGGCAACAACTGACTCCTTTTTGTTTATCCCCGTGGTGATATTATGGTGTATTTTAAGCAGTGGATGAATTGTTTAATGCATTTCCCTGAATCCGTATTGTTGGCCCGGTATTATTTGCTTTGATTGGCAAACTTTGTTAATTTGGCTCAGCAGTACCGATTCTGAGACCTTTCCTACATAGGAGAGCAGTGTTATTGACCGAAATCCTTCAATGCACCTTCTGTTGATCTTCTTGGGAACTGGAACAACTTTACCTATTTTCAACGAGGTTGGAAAATATCCGTTGTTTATACAGTTGTTGAAGATGATAGTGAACAGTAGGATCGCAACGTTTGGCACAAACCCTTAAGATCTCGCCTGGTTCATTAGAAATACAAACTGGATCCCTCTTCTTTCCCCTTTTTTACTCCCCGGAAGTAAGTACTCTCAATAACCTTCACTCTCCAATCCAAAAAGCCCTCTTATCACAACGGGCCGAAATGCCATCGGCATTTTTGAAATTATTTTCCATTTTTTCAATAACAAGTTTTGCAAATAATAATAATAATAAATAACATTTTAAGGCTTTGTGTTAATTGTTAAGCGGAGTACTAAAAGCAAAGGAGAACGTTCATTAGGTCAAAAATAAAAATAAAATTAAATAGATGAAATAAATAAGAAAAATTTAAAAAGAATATAAAAACAAAATATTAAATTTAAATTAAACAAAATATGGAGAGACCTGTTTTTTTTTTGCAAATTTTACAGATCTGTTTTATTTTAATTATTCAAATAGCGACGTAGTATCTTTTCGAAGCTGTTCCTATTGTCCAGTCTTTTAACATTCGAGGGGAGTGAGTTCCGAAGCTTAACAGACCAAAAATTGTTTTGAGTTAATATTTATTAATATTTAAAAATATCGCTTCTACGAGTCTGTTGAAAAGCTACTGAGGCTTTTAACTTGACTTAAGATCAAACAAGAACATAATTGTTTGCAAATCAAGATTTCTTATCTATTAGACTATTTGCGCGTAAAGCAGGATGGGTATTAAAACGGATTTGATTAATACCATTTTAATTTTCACTGGAAGGCAAACTCCAGCGAGGTTACGAACACGCAGTCCACCATACATTTTTTCAACTCTTTGTGTCACAGGGTCTGTCCAAGTTAACTATTGATTAAAAATAACGCCCAGATTTCTTACAGTTTTGAAAAAAAACTTATTTGATTACCGGGGAAACAGTGATGTGTCGGTAGCTGCGCGAGAAATAAATATCGCTTGACCTTTTTTGGAATTCAATTTAAGGTAGTCTAGTTTTCGATTATTATTACTTATAGTAGCACTAGATTTATTTACAGTCTCATTACAAAAATTATTGCACATTGATATGGTATAACGCTACCTTACAACTGAAAAAATAGTTTACATTTTAATGAATATATCATAGTTAAAGAATAGAAGAAGAAAAAAAAAGCTACTAACAAAAACCTTCGAAATAATAAAACTAATAGTTCTCATTAGAGAGAAGAGCAGGCACCGGTACAAATCGACTGAACAATAGATTGATAGAGAACACAAATAAATACATACAATGATTATAAATAAATAAATAAAAAAATAAATTAATAAATGAATTAATAAATAAATAAGTAAATAAATAAATACGTGCAAGGTAAATGTATATTTACAAAAATAAATATGTATAATAGGACTACCGGTTGAAAATGTCGATTTTTTCAAAAATCAATTCTTTATTGAGGAAAAATATATATAAATTCAATATTTAAAGTATTGACCATCGCTAGTCACACATTTTTCCCATTTTTCTGGCAATTCATGGATACCCGTTCTAAAAAATTCGACCGGTTTTGCCGCAATCCACGAATCGATCCACTTTTTGACATCATCGAAATGACGAAAGAGAAAGTAATCGGATGTCGCAAGGTCTGGACTATACGGCGGGTAGGGTAGGACATTCTATTTGAGCGTTTCAAGGTAAGTTTTGACGACATTTGCAATATGTGGCCGAGCATTGTCATGTTGCAAAATAACTTTATCGTGTCTTGCGACCGTTTCCGGCCGTTTTTCCTTCAGTGCTCGGCTCAAACGCATCATAATACATAATACACAACACCCTTCTGGTCCCACCAAATGCACAGCATAACCTTCAGGCCATGAATATTCTGAACGGCCGTCGATGTTGAGGCATGTCCGGTGTATTCATACATTGTCCGACGTTTTGGATTGTCGTAATGTACCCATTTTTCATCACCAGTGACGATTCGATACAAAAAAGACTTCTTTTTGTGGCATTCAAGCAGCATTTCGGACATGCAAAATCGGCGTTCGACGTCTCGTGGCTTCAACTCATACGGCCCAATGTCCTACCTTTCGGATCATTCCCATTGCTTTCAAACGATCGGAAATGGTTTGCTGAGCGACGCCAATTGATTTTGCAAGTTCTTCTTGCGTTTGTGACGCATCTTGATCGTGCAATGCCTCCAATTCATGGTCTTCAAACTTTTTCACCTGGCCAGGGCGTTCTTTGTCTTCGGAGTCGAAATCACAATCTTTGAATCGCTTAAACCACCGCTGACACATTCTAACGTCTATAGTATAGCCCGGATAAGCTTCGGTAAGCAATTGATGCGCTTCGGTTGCTTTTTTCTTTAAATGAAAGAAGCATATTAAAAGTTCCCGCAAATGTTGTTTTCATGGCACGAATGTAGACATTTTACGGCTTTACAAAAATTTGTGTGCTTTCACTTATGACCAATAACCTAGACTGAAATAATTAGACAATGAAATGAAGTTTCTGATGTGACAGCTGTCATGGTCAAAATTCACTTCAGAGTAATAGATATGAAGTTGTCTGCAATAACGACATTTTCAACCGGTAGTCCTATTATATAAATAATAAAAAACAAAAAAATATACAAATTTATTATATTACTATAAAAATAAATAAACATATAAATATATATATATGTATGTAAACATTAATATATAAATGATAAGGTACATGGTGAATAAATAAATAATTTAATTTATTTCAAACAAAGATAGCAGTTTAAGTAGCCAGATCTGATATTAAATGGTTTTCAGAAATACTGCAGGTCAAGTAATAGCGTTCAAATAGTTTATGTAGTCTTATTGGAACTGTCTCAATATTTGCCAAGGTGTGTAGCTCGTTGGTTGAGAAATGCCAAGAAAGATAATACATCATTTTGAGCAGTTTGTTTTGGACACCTGCAATTGGATATGGCTTTTAGCACAATTTCCCCATACCAGAGAGCCATAGAACATTATGGCTTGGAAGATCGCTTTGAATATTATTAATTTATTCTCCTCACTCATATTTGATTTCCGGTTAATGAATGGGTACAACGTTTTGATTGTAATATTTTATTAAATATTGTAAGCGTTTTGTCTAGGTGTACCCCAAGATACTTAGCCTTTGACCCCCAGTCGATCTGTATGCCATTAATTTCAAGTCTGTTGCTTGGCAGGAGACAGGCCCTTCTTTTCCGTGTAAAAAAGACAGCCTGAGTCTTTGAAGCGTTTAATTTTAATGTTTCAATTGTTAAAATACGTTTCAATGGTGCTGAGAGCAGATTGCAGGTCGGTTTCAACGGTGGAACCAATCGAATCTGAGGCAAATATGCAGGTGTCATCAGCAAAGATAGCAGAATCACAGTTCCTAAGGCAGTGAAAATCTGACTTATATATATAATAAAGGTTAGGACTTATTACTGCTCCTTGGGGTACACCAGCAATCGCATTACCGTCGTCCGAGAGCGAGTTGTTAACAGTCACCTTAAACGTCCTTCAACAGAGAAATGATTGGGTAATTCTTACTAAATAGTTTGAAAAATTCTGAGTCACTAGTTTATGCAAGAGTCCATTGTGCCACACAGTGTCAAACGCTTTTTCGACATCAAGCAGTATCACGCCAGTACTTTTTCCTGCTTGGAGATTACTTTATATAAATTTTGTGACATGATGGATCTGACTGACCTTGTTGTGGTGTGATCTAAATCCATACTGCTCAGCAGGGATGATGTTATTAGCATCGAGATGAGCCACCATTTTTTTTCGATGGTTTTTTCGAAGCATTTGCTAATTGAGCTGAGCAAACTAATTGGCCTATAGTTGCATGGCAAGTTTGGAACTTATCCCGATTTTAATATTGATAGTACCTTCGCAAGCTTCCAAGCCTTTGGAAAGTATCCAATGCTGAGGCAACTATTAAATAAAGCCTGCAAAAACTTGATACCTATATCAGGGAGGTGCTTAAGGTATACATTCCTAATATTTGAACAAATATTGAAAGGATGCCTTAAATTTAAGTCCGCAAGGATATTAGCCCTGATGGAAACCCAATTCCTATGTCTACATTTAAGGTAGTAATTCTTCGACCATTGAGCAACTAGCGATATATCAGCATTTATTCGCATCATCAACTAAACCAGGATAGCTGAAAAATATTTTAAAATCGTCTGCGTACATTTGTATTTTGCAATGCTTTAGGACACGAGGAACATCGTTATTAAACGCAGTTAAAAGTAAAGGCCCCAGAATAGATCCTTGAGGGACCCCTGAATTTATTGTTAGAAAATCTGACCAACCCACGCCTGCAGAAACAGCCTGACATCTACCGCTCGAATAACTTGCAAGATGTCCTTCTGACTATTTCGCAAACCATTTGTTTCTTATTCTCTTTCAAGATTGTTTAACTTTTTATATCAAGATCCTTAATGAAGGTTTTACATTCATTTTTAAATTACATTTTTCTAGTAAAAGGAATCACAGAAAAATTTGTTTCGTCTCACATAAATTCATTAAAATTGTAAATTTATATTAGACTTGTGTACAAATTTATCTATTTTTCCAGGATACTCGAACTCATGTTGTTCAAGAAATATTTCGCAATGAACAATCATATGTTGAGTCTCTGCAAACGGTTGTGATGAAATACTTCAAGGTTCTTAAATCACCTGAACATGCCGGAATGATTGATTCCAGAACTGTTGATGAAATCTTCTTTATGGTTCCTGATATTTTAACAATTCACGAGAAGTTTCTTGGTGAGCTTAGGTCTCGTCTTGACTGTTGGGAGCCACAACAAAAAGTGGGTGATGCTTTTATAGAAACGGTGAGTATGTGTACATTAAAAAAAAACCAACTCGTGTAAAAATTTTAAATTTGTATTTTTTCAAGTTTTCCAAAACTGAAGTATTAGAGGTCTACACGTCCTTTGTGAACAATTGCAATAGAGCAAAAAATGCAATTCGCACAACCAAGCAGTCGAGGCCTTCATTTGCTAGATTTTTAGAGACCACAGCACGTGAACACAAGGGGAAGCTTACGTTAGACAATTTGCTTATCAAACCTGTTCAAAAATTTCCCAAGTTCGTTTTCTTTTTCAAACGAATTAAGTATTTGGTATAATAATTTTGAATTGCAGTTACGAGATGCTGTTCACCAGGCTGATAAAACATACAGATGGAGATCATCCTGATCAAAAGCACCTGCAAGAAGTTTTAAAATTAGTTCACGATATTTTAGTACACATCAATTGTAAGGAGAGAGAAATTTTGGAAAACGGTCAAAGGGAAGCAACTCTTCGTGAACTTGAGGGTATAATTGAAGGTATAACTGAACTGATAGCCCCCGATCGACAGTTTTTGATATTCGATTTGGTATTAATGCCGTCGGGTCAAGGCGCTCGAAAAGAGAGGGGTTTTTTCCTATTTAATGATTTACTTGTGATAACTAGCATAAAGAGAAGGAGCGGAACTATCAGAAAACCTAATACGTAAGTCGATCAACTATTAATTATTATTCAAATGAATTAAGTTTGTGTGCTTTATTACAGAACTTCATGTCCTGGGAGTGTCGCATCAACTTTAGATACAAATAAGTATAAGTTTCTTACCAAGGTCTCGTTAGACAATTTAGAAATCCTAAAATGTAAGTATAACCTGCACAGTTAGCCAAAAAAATATTGATACACTTCTTTGTCTAGATAGTTTACTACGAATATCAGCGTAAAAATGTTAAATGAACAAAAAAATATTTAATTAATTTGAGTACTAACATACAAACATGCAATCATGCAGTCAAAAATAAAAAAAATAGTTTGGGTGGCCATACCATGAACTTTTTAGGTCAAGATAAAAAAAATGTGGGTGCTATTTTATTTGCCGCCACCATCAAATTCCATTTGGGTTATGAAAACATCATCAAGACAGATGCATTCCAATCAAAAAATCAAATACATATTTTTTTCAGCTGTGAATCATTTAAAAAAAGTTTTGCTAATTTAATTTTAATTTTTCATAGTTTACTCTCGAAACTACCTTCATTTTGCCTTCGTCGAAAATGTTCATGCTTCTGTACCATATAGTGGGACGGGGATGATAGAGGTCTTGTAGAGCGACACCTAAGTCCTTTGAGATAGGGCTTTATATTCTTAGCCACAAGTATTCATCGTTTGATATCAGCTTTAGTGTTTTTATCTGTGTTTGCAGCGAAATCAAGGCAGACAAAGTCCCAAACAACCACAAAGTTATAGCTATCTATGTTAACGTTGTGACCCAGACTTCGGATATAACATCGGACATAACATAATGTTGATGAAATTTTTGGAATTCAGACCACGAAAATAAGTATTGGGTCATTGTCATTCACTTCTGAAATGTGATGGGTTGTTTTTCTGTGTCTGGAGTATAATAATAATTAATACATAGACATATTACAATATTATTTTGGTTAAAGTGCAAAAAAATTAAACACGGACATATGTTCCATGAATACATGTTCCAGTAGAACAATGATTCCAAGCAATCTGTTTGGGACACAAAGGTGCGGCTGAAGACTTATGGGCTCACTCAAATAGGACACAAATAACAAAGGGATGTATTAATCCTTTTGTGGCTAACTGTACGTCATTATTATATTAATGATGAGAGGCTTAATGAAAATATTATTTAAGAGCGTTGACCTGAATATTTTGGACAGATGTTCAAAAAGTGTTTTAATTTTCAAAATCGCATATCTCCTAAATAATTATACACATCAGAAAAAATTGTAGTTGATAATTTATCGGAACTTGCAAATATTTGCAGCAATTGAATTTGTTTTAAGATTTCTCGTTCATTACAAAATAGCAAAAATAAACTGCAAATGCGCAATTTCTAGACATTAATTCGATATACAATAATATAACTTACTTTACCCTGCGGGCTCCCGAACCGTGGAGAATCTCAGTCTGAGACACTGCAGCCATTCACTCTAATCGATCCCGGGCTTCCAGTTATTGGATTGCGATTGTTTTATATTCAAACGCAGATTCGGTCTTCCTTGTCATCTCTAACCTGGTGGCTTTGGTTCGAAGTGAAGTTGTCGTATTTTGACTTTTCAGACTTCATCCACATCTTGATACTCAAAGCTCAAAGCTCAGAGAGTTCATCATCTTGATATTCCCTCCTCGCATATGGGACCAAATATTCGATGAAGAATTTTTCTCTCGACCTATCTGCTTATCGTCAAGCACTCGGCTCCATAAAGCCGAACTGACAGGATCAACGCTTTGTAGAGTATAAATTTCGTCTTCCGGGTTAGGAGTTTAGAATCCATTTGTTACTCCAAACCAAAGGAGCAGCGGGTTCTTAGATTGAGCCTTCGCCGAATCTCACAAAGGTGTGGTCATTTTAATTCCTTTTTGAATAAGGCCTTTTTAATATTGTTCTTATTGGAATCACAAGTAAACCGATATGGAGCTTTTTCTTTGTGTCGAACAGGTTGAGAAAATCAGTAATAGATGTCGTCTCGCTTGACCAATCGTCCATTGGTTTCCTCGAACAATTGTGTGTGCGATACTATGAGAAACCTTTAACAAAAGAATATAAATTGTTGCATACTGTAGGGTGGAGCGGAACCCTTCGAGTGAGAGTAAAACTGTCACTTTTTATTTCAGTCTGTCTTATTGATGCATGTCCTTGTAACATATGTTTCACTCTCATTTAATTGATCGGAGAAGAGAAGAGATAAGCTTACTTACTATCTGAATGTTATTGTTGTCGGTTGTGCTGCGAAGATGGTGTTCGACGGATCGATTTCTTAGGGAGAGTGTGCATTTTGTTTTACCCTCATTAATTTGAAGATCAATTTTTCGTTCTTTTAAATCATATCCTTACGAAGGATTAAAAAAAGAATCTATAGATTGCGTAATGTATTTTGACTGTGATTGCTTTATGATTGGCGCGCAGGCAAGGACGGATAATTTGATATTAAATTGTTTGTATTCACCCAGTTTTCCCTGGCCCTGACGATTTGCCCGCAATAGTTATTTAAAATGTACTAATATCCTTCTTCAGCCCGAACCGCACTGTTCCATCTCTCCATCTCCCAAAGCATTTTCCCCGAAATCTGGAATAACTCATACATAATCCCAATTCATAAGAAAGGTCAAAAAAATGATGTTGTAAGCTATAGACCAAATGCTAAACAATCAGCCATTTCCAAGCTTTTCGAGCATCGTCTACGACGCAATGCTTTTCCATTGCAAATCCATGGTATCTCCAAATGATAGAATCGTCAGTATAATCAGTGGATCGACCACTGTGACATCCCAATAGCAAATGGTGACTGAACCAAATACGAAAACCAGATACAATTTTCAAATCTGTATATCTGGGGAATAATTCAACATTCCAGGTCATACTCTGTGTTAAGCAAAAGAACCTTTAACAACGGAATCATGCCATTTTTTAATCCTTACCAAAATCATTTTTTTACTTGCATATGACTTGCATGAATTCGTAAGGGTGAGTAGCTTGTTCGAAAGTTTGCGTCATGAGATTTAAGCTTGAAACCTTAGCTAAACATTATGACAAGCTCTCGCCTTGGCTGTGTCCTTATGGAGCTTCAGACTGCAGGGACCATTTGAAAATAATGGAGTGTTGATATTTGACTTTGTTTCGGTAGTTCTTCGATGTAAACGAAAAGTTTTCAATGCCATTAGATTGACAAAACCTCACCGGATTTGAGTCCTTAACCCTTACAAAGGCTCGTTTGGTTTAAATGAACTATAGTACATTCTGTTTAATTTGAATAGAATTTTAATTCATTTCTTATGATATTATTAAATCAAAAACTAAAATTACAGCCAAAGATGATAGTCTTCGGAAAAGAATCACTGAAATCGAGCAATTGGCAGACGACTGCAATAAGTTGCAGCAGGTCGCTGAAGTTACTGCAACCATTAAGTACCCGCATCAAATCTTGGAAGATGTCATTCGTGATTTGCATCGGGACGTTCAGAGACAACTTTCAGAGCGACAGTCGAGTGACGCCCAGTTGAATATGCTCGAGCTGACCGTTAATTCTCCGTAAGTTTTTGTTGCATTATGTAACTTGACAATGCGTTATTGTCTTTAATTCTTTAGAAACGGGAGCCAGAAGTTATCGATAATATTCAACAAAGCAGAAAAACGTTCCCATTGGGAAGAGGCATTTAATGAAGCTAAACAAAAATTGGGTAAACCTCAAAGATTTTCAAAAAAAGAAATATGTTCATTAAAGTTGAAAAATGTTTGCAGCTGCTACTTTAGAGCGACATCCCATTCCAGAATTTATGACCTCAATTCCAATTGTAAAGACTCGAGCTGGACTTCAGTTTACATGTGCAGCTCCAACATTAAGTGAACAAAAGGATGTTTGGGTATGCAACAGTGATGGTTATGTTGGGCAAGTCTGCGTTATGAGTTTATCTCCGGAGCCTAATGTAACAAGTTGCAATGGGGTGTGCAACGCACGCATTTTGTGCCTTGCTTCTGTCCCTGCATGTAGCGAAAGGTAATTTTATACATTATTCGAACATTATGGATAGCAAAGTATATTTTTTTTTAAGCGATCACAAGGCACAACGTTCTTCCTTAAATGAAGAGACTACCGTGCGAGAGTTTCGGAAAAGCAGTTCACCAAATTTCAATACAAGCCAAAGCGAAAAGAAGAAGGGCAGCGCAAGTGCGACAAGTAGTGACATTCAACTAGATTCGAATAGTTCCAGTGATGACTCTGAACCTGAGACGTCACTTAACAGGGAACGTATACCCAGTCCCTTGCCAATTAACGTAAGTGGATCAGCGACAGCGCATCATCATCAAACTCAGGTTAGTCCATGTTCTAAATTTGGTCAAGTAGGGACTGTAAAGACGATTAGTTCACACATTTTCATAGGACTCTAATCCCGATGAATCTGATGGTAATCAATCGACAATGTGGTTAGGCACCGAAGATGGCTACATACACGTGTACAACTGCACTGATACTATTCGGATAAAGAAGAATAAAATAAAAATTCAGCATGCCTCCGCTGTTTATTCCATACTGTAAGAAGCGATTTATTTTTTCGTTGATTTTGTTAGCATTAATTCTGTCTTATTTTAAAAGGTACTTAGACAACAGAGTATTCGTTTCACTGGCAAACGGTGACATTTGTGTCTATCTTAGGGACAGTGGTAACTCCTTTCAGCCTTTATATTATTCTTTAAAAAGTATTAAGTTATGTTTCTTGATTGTTTCAGTTGGATGGAATACAAGTTCGCCACTTTGTATTTCGATAGGTACAGTTTCGAGTCCAGTCAATAAGCTTTTGAACGTTCACGGGAAACTATGGTGCTCGATTCAGGGGATAATAAAGGTCCTGGACACAAAAACTTTACAAGTAAGTCTTTTTTTCTTAGCCAATAGTTCATGAAAATCTGATCAATTTATAGCATATTCATGTCCTTTGCTTTAAACGGGGTCGTAACATTTTCCGCCATGCTATGATCTTTATTAAATGTATCATAACCCTTCCCAATTTATTGCATCCCCACTTGTCCCGTCTTGTATCCAAATTGTATCCAAATGTCGAATGTAAGAGCTGTAACCCTCTCAGTTTACTCCATCCCTTCTGGTCGGTCTGTGAGGTTGATGGTTGATTAACGGTCTTCTCTTCTCTCTTTTATTGTCCTTTGCGGTCTGAAGGAATTGACCTGTTGTATCTCACATCCAACTGGCTAATGTTCCGTGGAGAGCATTTCTCTTTGAGGAAATAACGCCTTCTTAGTCAAATGAGAGCTGGATATTCAAAAAGTACACACAGCCGTTTCGTCGTCTTCTAAGCAAAGTTGGCTGGACTGAATTCGATGGCTTGTAGCTTGGCCTGGAAAACACTTGGATGCTCCCCCATGGATAAGGAGATTTAAGTGTTGGCTCCATAGATATCGGCACCTACACCATTTGCCATTTTTGATCACCAGTATACCAGATTAAGTTTCTGGGGTCGAGCAGGTTTTTTACTCGACCAAAGGTCACGGTTAGATTTGTCTTCCTCAAAGAGCCGCCCAAAGCAGTGGGATCGAGCAGAATATGTCTTGACTTATGATGAAATTGAGTATTCTCAAGTATCCCGTCTGGTCACTTGGTTTGTATTTCATTGCCAGTTGCATTTTAAGGACATTTCTGGCGGCCGTTTTCGTAGTGAAAATGCCAAAAGGAGACAGTCCTATACAGCTTCAAGTGCTGCCATAATGCAGGTTCTCATAGCACCAGTGATGCCCAAACAAGCTATACGTTGAACTTGTTCTAGCTTTTTGGAAGTTGTTACTTCGTTACAACTGCAAAGGTGAGAATAGGTCTGACCACCAGTATAGCATCTTTAGTTTGAGACCCACAACTCATACTGTAGAAGCGCTAAAAGACCCATTGAGTCTTGGTTGCGCGTTCTGTGACTTACTTGATATAAGAAGTCCAGTTCAGTTTCTTATCCAGGATAACACCGAGATACTTAACTTCACTGGAGTATTCCAGAGAGACAATTGGAGACAGAGTCAGTTATCTCCTCCTTGTTAAAAGGACCAGAACGGTTTTGCTATGATTCACAGAGAGTCCTTCATAATTACACCATACTGAGTCTTGCCTATTGTGACAAATCTTGCCTCATTTCAAGGCTTACTTCAAAGTTGTCTATGACCAGCGACCAAAGGAGAGGCTACAGAACGCCTCGCTGGTGACAACCTCTTGTGGCAGCGACTGACTCTGACACATTTCCCAGTGAGGAAGTGAACTCAATTATGAAGCATGGATGGAATTATCCATCTGTTATGAAGTCGTCAATACCTTTACTCCGAATTGAGTTCGTAATAGAGTTGTACTGGAATTGTCAAAATCACCCTTTAAAAGACCACGTAATATGAAATTAAAGAGGTTCTGCAGCGATAACTCCAAGTCTCTCACTCGACCATAAATTTATGGATTTTCTTTCGACTACAATTAACCAATCAATGTTTTGTCCCCCACATTGTAAAGGGATTTCCGGCTAATTTTGACATTTGCATATGACTTAAACAATTCAATTCATTTAACTCCCTATTTCTGCCGGCATGTTTAATAATATAAACTGAAATAGAACAGTTTCTGTTGTTGTATGTTTTTCGTGTGAAAATCAATGCCTTCTCCTCTATTTTTCATAACGAATTTATTTGAGATTTATAAAACATCACATGGGTGAAAGACACTTTCCATTTAGTTTTACTATTTTTTGGAAAAACTATACTAAGTAACAAGTTAATTAAGTTATACAACACTCAGCAACGGAAATCTTCATAAACGACTATTAGATAGTTTAAAAGTATGAATATCTTTATCTTATCGTGATCACTTTTCAGTATTTGTCCAACAATAAATGTACGCGAACTGGACAATTATTTTAAATTAGTAGAAGAGTCTGTCGTACGACTGGAATAATGTGATACACATTTATGGTAAATTATGGAAATTCCTTAAAGGTTGAATAAGATAAATTCTTTCGAAAAAAAGTTTAAATCGCTTTATTATAACCAATAGAACATTCAGGTAAGACATTTGAAGAATATTGTACAAAATTGTAAGGAAGAAATATCAAAAAACACGGCAATGGCAGAAATTATTCCGACGTGCCTCAGGAAAAAGTAGAATTGCGGTGACCCTCATAACGTGGTGCTGGATCATCTGAAATCAAAAAATCAAAGTTCTTGCATTGGATAAAAGTTTTCCCAAAATAATGCTGAGAGGATTTCAAAATTTTAGCTTTTCACTTTTTTTGCACACTTTGAAAGGAAAAACGGGTTTTTGCGAATAAAATCGGTTTATTTGTTATTGTAAAACAAAATTATTAATAAATTTGAAAAAAAACGATGCAGTAGTTTTGAAGTTATGAGGGACACAGACTTTGAAAACCGGAGTTATGGGGAAAACGCTTTAAAGTTTTGAGCACTAAAAAATCTGGTATAAAACGTCCATCCGACGTGTAGTCGACAGGCTCACTAAAGTGCAAATTTTGGCTTGCCTAGGAATAACAGGCGCACAAAACAAAACAGGGGTCTTTTGTCCCACTCTACGATAAAGATCTCAAATCATCTTGAACCATTCATCACGGTGTTTCAAGCAGAAGTTTTCGCAATACTCTGGAAAAACTAGAAAAGCTCACCGAACTCAACATATGGGAGAAGCAAATACTATCAAAGCTATTACAAACCCTCTTATCAGTATCGACACTGGTTATGAAGTGCAATCACAAACTTAACAAACTAGCAAGACTGAACAACGTCAGTCTATGGGTGTCGGGACACGAAGGTGTAACGGGAAACGAAAAAGCTGACGAACTGGTTAGGAAAGGAGCAGGAAATAGTCACCAAAACCCTGTAAAGGGAATAAGCGTCTATGAGCTAAGAACGAATGGGCAGCCCGGGTCAACCTTATAACGTGCAGAATAGCGAAATCGATATTAGAAAAACCGTGCAGAACAGCGAAATACATATTAGAAAAACCGACTAACAAGGTAAAGAAACGAGCTCGGAACTCCAGCAAACATATGTTTCGTTTCTAATTTAAATGTCTATATACTCATGTGTATTCAGGCAAAACAAAACAAACAAATAAGGAGTATTGCATGTATTGAAAATTATGAAAATTGCATAAAACGTGGACGATGCGTCAACGCGACTACGCGACTACGCTAACGAATCCGATAAGTTTCAATATTCTTTTTTCGTTGGCATACGGTATAGGTGTGACATACTTACTTACATACTTACATACATACCCGGATAACCAATTCGTTTTCACAGCGAGGCATGATTGCATACATTCCGCGTCAAAACTGGTATCAGATATCCAACGGAACAAAAGTAAGAAACTGCACTGGTGCCTGCCTGGTCGACCTGGAAAAGGCTTTTGGTAACGTATGGTTATTAAGACTCTTTCACAAGTTGAGTAGATTGGGCATCAGCAAACCACTGTTGTTCATGCTTGTTAATATGCTAGTCAATAGACAGTTCATTGTGAAAAATGGCAATGTAACTGCTAATGGGTTATTCAAATTAATAAATGGACTGCAACAGGGGGCTGTCATTTCGCCGATCCTCTTCAACACATTCACCAGTGACCTTGTGAGATTCCTTCACCATGCCACAGCGTACACAGACGATTTGATTGCGTACAGATCAGGTTCGAAAATAGAAGTCATTAGAAATCTCTTGCAGTGTGACTTCGATGAAATTCAGCGTTATTGCGATGACTGGAAGTTGAGGATCAACTCCCGGAAATGCGAAAGTATGTATTTATATTGTTTAGGATGCCGTTGTCTGGGACCTGTAAGGATACTATAAAGAATTGGCGAAAGCTGAAAATTGTGGGACTGCACGGACAGCCACTGGCGGATCGAAGTGTAGTCCGATATCTCGTTATTTGGCTTGACCAGTTTATATATTTCAACAAAAATGTAGACGCTGCTATCACCAGAGCCAAGAGTGCTTTTTCCAAAGCAAAGAGATTAATTTATAGCCAGCAACTCGATGCCAGGGTAAAAGTAATCTGCTACATGGCCCTCATCCGGCCTATGCTCGTCTATGGATGCCCCATGTGGTTCAACATGGAAGCAAGCTTAATGGAAAAGATTCGGTTGTTTGTTTCAGGGTTTGCCTACGTTGATACAGAACTCCAGAGTCTGAATACAAAAAATTCTATCCCAACGAGGTCCTATAAAATAGAGCGAACGTAATTAGGGTAGACAATTTCCTTATTAAGCTAACACGAAATCACATTGCAAGAGCAATGAGCTCTGTCAACAATCTGATCCGCGGTGCCTACTATTTCAATGACGAGTAGGTGCGTCTGAACGGTTTTATCCCCGCAGAGGCTTTTTCTATCTGGGTAGGTAGTTCTCATTCAGGATAGATTAGCGGTACCGCTGATCTGTGGATAACCGGCTTAACTACGAGCGAGACGTTGCAAATACTTTCTTACCGCGATATAAAATAAGCCGTAGGCCAGTACCGACAGTTTAGGTGGCTTAAACATTAAATGGACGGAACTCCATCCTCAATTCCTTCTTATGTCTGGTGCCCTTGAGGTAAAGTTGGCCGACTTCGAGTTATGTTATTTTAAGTTAGATGAAAAGTTACTATAAATCTCTGTAACTAAGTTTTACTTTTGTTAAGCTCGATTTTCTTAGTTTTAAGTTATCTTTGATTAAAAATAAAGCAACCGCTAATTAAGTCGAAAGACAAACATATGTAGATTAAGCAATAGGTCGGTAAGTTATATAAGAATATTTCTATACATCAAGCTAGTATTAAGCAATTTTGTCTAGCACTTAAGTAATAACATGATATAATAATAATTAATATATTAATTTCTATTATCCCTACTCTATTTAGGTTGTGAATCAAATACAAATCTCGTCAGATTCCAAACCCATCACAAATATGGCTGTATCAAGTAGTTATGTATGGATATCAATTCAAAATTCGGCCCATATCAAATGTTTTCATTCCAATACGTAAGTGCAATCATCTGCTCAAACAAATATTTATTAATATAATGGAATTATATTTCGAAATAGTCATCAACTTGTAACTGAGGTTAACTTAGCACCGGCTGTTAATAAAATGCTTTCAAATTGTGATGATATAATTCGCCAGCACAAGGCCGCTTGTTTACGTGTTACATCCCTGCTGTCATGCAAAGATCTCATTTGGATTGGCACAAGTGCCGGAGTCTTACTTACCATACCGGCTCATGGCTTTGAGAAGGGTGCAGGAAATGTCGTGCCAACAGGTATTCCACATGGACATACTGGTCACGTACGGTTCCTGACTTTTGTTGAAACATCCACCAATAAAAATAAACTGTTTGAAGAAGCTGTGAATGCAGATAATAAAAACCGAAGGTATGCAAACTAAATCAGTATAAATATTTTCTAATGAACTATTATACAATTTTCAGATCTTCAAAACACTCGAAAACCAAATCCGAAACGGGCAATATGTTAATAATATCAGGTGGAGACGGTTATGAAGATTTCCGGAACTCAGGAGCGAATTCTTTAAGCGAGATTGCTGGAAGAGAAGATAGTACAAATCATTTACTTATTTGGCAGATTTGAGCTGACAAGTGCATAAAATGCCACTGCCTTAAGGGATCTAGGGTTTCCAAAACTAAGATATTGTCATACGTTTTTTTTTGTGCATATTTTTTTTTATTATAAGCGATGTGCCAAAACATGTTTGTCTTCTCTCCAGTTAAATTTTCATTGTATTTTTGTACTTATATTGAAAATAATATTCAAAAATATTAAGAACTTAAGTGTTTATACCTGTGCTCCACTCAACGCACTCATCATACATATGTTTTCGTCGAATTTATTAAATTAAATCATTTTAACAATCAAATTCTTAATTGTATGTAAAAAAAAAAACAAGAATAATAAAACAAAGTTATTACCAATTCCGTTGCCGCCATTGTTAATTAAATTATTATATACACAGCTAGACTTATACAATTTTTAAATAATTATGTATATAGTGAATATGTTAAAGATATTTAAGTTGTTGGGAAATTTATTAGTAAAATTGGAACAATAACAACTTATTTTAAGTATTTCTTTTGTTAGTAAAATTATCCAATAAATACATATGTAAATAACTGTACGTTCTTTTAATAAAGTGCAAATACTGTGTTAAAATATCAAACAAATCACTGTTGTATACATCTTAGTTTAATAGTATATAAATAAATATTAAGAAATCATTTTTGAATGTTTTTATTTATCCCAACAGAAGCTTTTCCTTTGCCTTGGCTGGTGACTTGACATCAGTGGCCCAATTCTGCAAGGGCGAGTTTTGCTGTGTACACAAGCTTGTTCCGATTCAGCAAATATGAGAGAGAGCTCTTCGACAGGTGTCGTGTACACAATTGAATAAATTTATTCACACTGCTTTAGGCAGCGATGAGCAGAAGGAATTTATATTGAGCTATATGGAAGACAATAGGAAGCTTCTTGCGGGGTATGTACAGTACCGAGCAAAAAAAATGCAAACGAAAAAGTGTGATGCTACCTTACGCAAAATCTCTGTACTTTAACATTGTATTGCATTGAAATTTTGCACCGAATCTCAAAAATTTCATTTGATTTACTACACAAAGTTGAAATTTTCCAATTCTAATTGGACAAAATTTATTGTGCTAATATGTTTGAAAATGTAAGTTTGAGAGCGAGCAAAAAAAAAAATCCAAATGCTGAAAAAAATACAAAATTAACCAATTTATTAATTTTTCTTAACATAATAAATAACTAAAATAATATAAAAGGATTAATACTTAGTCGCATAACCTTTGTTGGAAATAACGGCCCTCTTGAGGGCTTTGAGTCTACCAATGAAATTAGTAGTTCCGGTGAGATTTTTTCCCATTCGGATTTTATTCTTTCCAATAGCTCAATGCGTTTGGTTGTCTTCCCCTTCCTTATCTAACGATCTACAATGTCCCATAAATTTTCTATGGGACTGAGATCAGGAGATTGCGGCAGCCATGCAGGAACATAAACATTTTCGCTGTCCAAAAACCCTCGGACCAACCGGCTGGTGTGTTTTGGGTCATTGTCATGTTGAAATAAGCAGTCTTCAGGCATATTTGACTTGATTTCCCGATACATTTCGGCATTCATCTGACCGCCAATTTCAACCAACTGACCAACTCCTTGACGAGAGAATGAACATTAAATAAAGTTTTACTAGAAATCTGATTTGAAGAACCTTTTAGATTGCTTGCTCCCACACCATTACAGATCCTCCCCCATGTTTGATGGTTGGAACTTGATATCTGGGATAATATCTTTGCCCCGGAGGTCTCGTCACTCCATAAGACTTAAGCCCATTGGTCGCTCGTCCAATGCGTGTGGCGCTTCGCAAAATCCAGCCGCTTTTTTTATTGATCGCGCTGATGAAAGGCTGGGCGCTTTGCAAAGAGTTCTGACTCCCTAAGTCGTCGCCTAAGAGTGTGTACGTCTACACTAAGGTCAAGATGTTCATTGGCGTAGTCTGTTACTTCAACTGCAGTCTTAAGGGGATCGACTTTAACTTGCTTTACAATTTCACGATCTTGTCGGGGCGTTGTTTTTCGAGGACGGACACTACCAACTTTTCGTTTGACAGCGCCATCTTTTCGAAATCGGGACAGTATTCGTGAAATTGTTGAAGTCGCAACACCAAACTTGACAGCAATGTCTTTCATGAGCCTGCCATTGTTGAAAGCGGTAATTATTGCTTCCTTGCATCCAGCAGACAGTTGTTTCTTATTATTGTATAGTACAAGTCATAATTATAAGAAGCATTTTTTTTGCTCGTCCAAATTTTCTTTTTAAATCACTTATATCAATATTTTTCAAGTTCGCACGAGACCAATTACAAACCGACACTCAATCTCAAATGTTTACACAAAGGAAAGAAACAATTCAAAAGTAAAACCAGATTGGATACTGTTACAAGGAATAACGGAGTATTATTTCTGTTGTTGTAAGCGTTTGCATTTTTTTTTGCTCGGTAGTATGTGTATGTATGTGAACGCATAAATTGTACCTCTTTTTTATAAGACAATTAAATACAATCATTTTTAATTTCTTATATGTTTTTATTTGTATCGCAAACTGTATAAAATTGTGTTTTCTAACATACATTTTTTTTATTCATTTTTAATTAGGCAAATAGGTAGGTAAGTGTGATTGTCACATCTGAAACAGTTGTGACCGACTTAGATCCTGTTGGGATCCGTTGTGTTATCACTTACCGGTGATTTACACACCGATTCCAGGGGACTAACTGATACCGTGGATTGGTATCAATTCTGAATCTTTATGTCTGACATATCTCCTAATGTGCTTTTCCTCGTTTTTGCGAGGGCAGCACAGGTGCATGGGTAGTGTATTACGCTTTCTACTTCTTCTTCGTCCCTGTAGCTCCTTCAAAAGTCGTTATGGATGGGCTCCCATTCTTAATGCGTGTGAAACCATGATACAGTGACCTGTGACAATTCCTACGACCTTACTTATTATATTCCTGTTAAGGCTAAGGAGTGTTCTTGTAATTTTCTGATTAATGAGAGGTCAAATCTGCCTCGAAGTCCTTCAGGTGTCTAGTTTCACCCATATCCGTTTGGTGATGCTGATGGCATCTGTATTAAGCATGGTGTAAATTGCTTGAATTGAGGGGTTAGGGGGCTCCGGTTTTATCACCAGTGGCAAGATCACCCCTATTAAAGCTAGCTCGTCGTCTCTTTCATTGCCTGGAATACGACTTTGCCCAGTCATCCAGCATAGGGTTGGGTTACATGTGACCGCGGCAAAGTTTTCCCATCTTGGATTTGATTGATGGTGTGTCCACGGCCTTGAGGGCCGCCTGGCTGTCTATGTATATGACGATAGATAACCCGTCTATCGGATTCATTGACAGTAAGCGGAGAGCCTCTTCGATAGCTTAGACTTCTGCCTGGAATACACTGCAGCGGTTGGGCAATCGACGGGACAGAGTGAAGGAGATCACCGGCTGGTTATTACGCTCAGTCAACCTAATCGCTGCCTTGGTAGCTATCAGTTTCCCGTATATGTCCATGGGAAGCAGTTGTAGCATAATTTCCATGGCGGTTGAAGGTGTGGAACGAAGTGCCCTCGTGATGCATATACACGCCGATCTTTGGATTCTGCCTATCTTTCCCAGATATATTCATTGCTGGCCACCATACAAGGATTTATTTGATTTATTTATTTATATAAATAATAATAATTCGGACTTAACTTAATACAAGCAGTGCTTAAATTCTAACTTATAACTAGGGATTTGGTGGATGAGAGAGGTGAAAGGAGAGGATATTTTCGAGGGTGGATCTGTTCAGGTGGATTAAAAGGTGGTGAATGAAAAGAATATCGGCAATGTCACGGCGTGGCTTCAGGGACTGGAGAGGTTAAGGCTGTGTACCCAGTGGAGACCACGCAGTGCTAAGCGTAAAAAACGACGCTGAACAGCTTCGATTGGCCGGATGTGGGTTTCATAGAAAGGGGACCAGGCTTGAGAATTCTTTGGATCATCGTTTAACGTAGCCTAGGGCGGAGTTAAATCGACTTATGATGGAGTCCATGTGTGCGCGAAAATTGAGTTCTTTATCGCAGATAATGCCAAAATCGCGGAGAGAAAAGACTAGCGAAACAGGTTGATTAAGAAGACGCTTACGTGCGTATGTTATGACTTGAGATCTAGAAAGTTTTTTTTGGCACCAAATTGAAAATTTGCTCAGATCATCTTGAAGAAGGAGGTGGTCGGCGGCAGACCAAATGGGCGAATATAATTTTATTTCGTCGGCGTATATATTATATGTACGAGTTGCGGATAATAAGATCGATATCATTAATAGTTAGGATGAAAATAATAGGACCAATGTGGCTCCATTGAGCGACACCTGAGGTGGCCATAAATGGATAAGACTTGTAGGATCTGAATATAACAACATATTGACGGTTTTCAAGTAAGGACTTAATCCATTCAATAAAAGTAACTGGATAACTAAGAGCATTGAGCTTGAGCAGAATTATCTTGTGCGATATTTTTTCGAAGGCCTTTCTGAAACATAGAGTTCGAGAGACAAATTCTACTAGGTTTGTGGTTGTTGATCTTCCTTTAAAAAATCCGTGTTGGTAAGGCGATATGATGGATTTGCAGTGGAAAAGCATTGCGTCGTAGATTTTGTCTCAAAAAGTTTAGGAATGGACGAAAGTTTCGCCATGTACCATATGTTAGGTTTTTTTTTAAATTAAATTAGACACAAAAATAGCTTCTGCTCTTGTTATCTGAAATGAAAAATTCGTATGGATTATTCTTCAGTAGGTCTTACGCTATCGTCGGGATATAGAAAAAAATTACGAAAATCGTATTTTTTTTAACCCCTTGTAGCCCCTTGTGACATTTCTTTAAAAAACTTAGAACTATCCTACAAAGTCCATACGGACCGTATTGATTCTTTTTTTAATCACCGCACACACCACAATTATGAATTAATACACGATCATACCCAGAGATGGCTCTACTAGTATGTTGTTGAACGTTTTTTTGACAGTACCACGACAAGTCGGTGAAAACAAAAAAATCGTGAAAAAAATGTTAGTTGTCCTAAATTGACATGGTTTTCTGCTACACTACTGGGTAAATACATGGAATACAGTAGAACCTCGATTATCCGAACCTTGATTATCCGAACGCTGACTTAGTTTATCCGAACGCTTAATTATCCGAACTTTGGCGCGAATTTGTTGCTCGCGTTACATACTTCGATGGTGGTAACCCTGAAATGAATGGATCTAAAGCTGAGCATTTAGGCCAAGCAACACTAATCAGGTCAATGCTTAAAGAGACCATGTTTGTGAAATAGAACCAAAAAAAAAAAATAAAAGAAAAAATAATTAAATTTCGAAGGAAACATTTTTTGTACGTGTTTAATTGGAATTAAATTCCCTCACCTATAACTCTCGCTGTCGCTGTGCGTAGGTAGGGCTCGAGCGTGTTGAAACGCGTTTTGTTTCATCGAACGTTGTTTGTTTGCTTATAGAGATTCTGGATGTATCTGTGTCTTACATGGCACAAATAAAAACGTGACTGCCGATTTTTTTCTTATTCATTCCATACATGATATTTCGTTTGCTAATTAATTTGTGTCATGGCTTCAACGTCGAGTCCTTCAACTTCCAAGCGGAAACGCAACGTTCTTACGGTGGAAGAAAAATTGGAAATCCTGACGAAATTCGATAAGGGTGTAAGTAACGCATCTCTAGCACTTCTTTATGGTGTTGGAAAGGCAAAAATCACTGATATAAAAAAAAAATTGAGAGAAAACGTTTGCGACTACGATGGATTGTGGTGACGGAGTAAAGAAAAGAAAAGTGATGAAAAATGCGAAAGAGCTAAAACTAGATAATGCTGTTTCAACGTGGCTCATACAACGGCGTAACTTAGGAGAACCAATTTCTGGACCACTCTTGTGTGAGAAATCTCTTGAGTTGAATGAAAAACTCGGTGGATCAGCGAATTTCAAAGCTAACGCTGGTTGGCTTCACAATTTCAAGTTGCGGTATGGAATACGTGAACTACAAATTCAAGGTGAAACACTATCAGCGAATTCAAGTGCGGCTGTAAATTCAAGAAGACATTTCAGTCGTTTTTGGAAAAAGAAGGGCTTACTCGCGATGATGTCTACAAGCCAAGCAAGTCGCTCGCATCTCGACAAGAATCTGCCGCACGAGGATTCAAGGTGTCCAAAGAAAGGGTGACAGCTATGACGTGTGCTCATAGATTGCCATTACTACTTATCGGGAGATCCAAGAAATCACGGTATTTCAAGAACATCAAACAAAATATGCGGTATTGGTCAGGCAGCAACCCACACATACTCCATGAGTCACCATTGCATCCCGAAAAAATTACGGTTTGGTGTGGTTTATGGGCCGGCGGCGTCATTGGGCCTTACTTCTTCCGTGATGATCAAGGCCAGCACGTTACTGTGAATCGGGATCGCTACCGTTCAATTATAACCGAATATTTTTGGCCCCAATTGGATGATATGGACTTGGAGGAGATGTGGTTAAAACAGGATGGCGCCACAAGCCACACAGCGAATGTCACAATCAATTTATTGGAAACCAAGTTTGGAGAACGTGTTATCTCACGAAATGGTCCAGTCGCTTGGACGCCTCGGTCGTGCGATTCGACGCCGTTAAAATATTTCCTGTGGGGCTACGTCAAGTCTATGGTCTATGCCAACAAGCCAGCGACGATTGATGATCTTCGTACGAATATCGATCGTGAAATTGCAGCAGTATCGGCTTATTTATGCTTGAAAACCGTCGAAAATTGGGTTCAGCGTCTGGACATTTGCAAGCGTGCCCGTGGTGGCCATGCAAAAGAAATCGAGTTCCATACATAATGGCATCGAACGTAATTTCACAGGAATTGATATCCAAAACCATTTTTTTTTTTAAACCTTTGTAGCGCTCTCATTGAACAACCCTCTACATAATTTAGATTTAAGAATCTTAACATTAATTAAAGAAAGTAAATATAATGTTAAATGCAAGTGGTTTTCATAAGTGAATGAATAACTAGATACATTTTATAGTTAGATTAACTAGATTCAAATGTACCGAATTAACATGCAAGCCATAATTACATTTTCATAATGTGGTGGAGTGGATTAAGTAAGGCGAGAAAAATTGTGTATCGTTTAATAATTATCTTAAAAAGATCATTTATCTCAATAAGGTTAAAGGTTAACAGCCACTCTCTGATCTTGCTAGTGAAAGAAAATAAATTCCGAGAGTTTCTTATTTCGATTGGTAGTTTTTTGTAAATCCGCGGTGCTACAGAAGAGCAATTCCTTAAGAAGAGGTGTGTATTGTGTGGAGGAACAGAAGCAAGAATCCTAACTGAGCTGCAGAGACCATAGGTTTTCGGACCGTGATTTAAAGAGTATCCGCTTCTTAAAAAATATGTTTTCAGAACTTTAAACAAATAGAGGTGTTTAAGAGGCAGTATAGACGACTTTCTGAAGAGTAGACAACTATGCTCATAGCTCATTTCTTTCCAGAAGAATTCGAAGAATATGTTTTTGTGTTGCCAGCAAAGGTTGCATTTTATTTTTCTGTGTACCGTCCCATCAAGTCAAACCGTACTGCAATTTGGATTGGACCACATAATAATAGAACTTTTCCAACGGTTTCCTCTTATTTTATTAACTATTTATATTTTAATAATTTTTTGAAGATATTTTTTTAAGGAAGTAGTATGAGAACTCCAAGTTGGCTTGCTATCAATTTCAAGTCTAAGATACTTATAAATATTTGCATTCCCCATGACAAAACAATACTCACCGTATTTTGTGTTACTATGGTTAGCAAATTGAGATTATAATGCAAAGCAAGTGTCCGAGCTTACCAAGATGTTGTTGCAGTATGAGCGATGAAAAATTAAATCCGGTAATTGTAAGCTTGAAGAAGTCTTAAAAAACATTGTTTAAGTTTTGTCACTAATGACTTATTTGTGCAAACGAAACCAATGTCTTAAGATCTCTGAGTTGTAACTTATAGTATTGGCCCTATCACTGAACCCTGTGGAGCACCAATTTTAATTTTGCCGCAGTTACTTCATGTGCCTCCTATCCTTGCCCTTTGTTCTCTGTTCGCTAAAAATAAATCCCCTGAAACCTGCTTTTTCTTATTTATCCAGCAGGATGGTATGATCAACAAGAGAGACAAGTCGACAAAGAGAGCAGCAGTAAGGTTCTCGCTATAATAATTTTAATAATTTTTTTTTCTTTTTTAAATAGTGCTCAAGTGCTCAAGGGATTTGAAGTACCCTTAAAGCGTTTTTTTACACAGCACGAGCAGAAGCAGAAGGGAGAGTTGCAAGGTGGTCTTGGGTGCACCTGCCCGGATGTGAGCGTTGTACTCCATTTTAGGCCGAATAAAAGCCTTACAAATTATGGCTAAATCAGAAGGGGTAAAAAACTTCTTGAACCGGTTAAGAAGACCTAAGCATTTCGCTGCATTCTTGGTGGCTCTATCGAATATGTGGTCATTCCAAAGTAGGCTAGAATTGACGCACATTCCGAGCATTGAAAGCTTTTCGGTTTCTTCGACGCAAATGCCATTCATGGACAATGGCTGGGTGTTAGGGTTTCGCTTTAATGACATAAGACAGCATTGGGTTTTGGAAGCATTAAATTCTACTCTATTCGCTTGTCCCCATTTGGTTATGCTGTCAATATCAGAATTTAATGAGTTAAGCATATGTTGTCGCTCGATGTCCACGTCCGAAGAGCAGGGGCATGAATCATTAAACGCATACAAGAAACTGAGGTTACTGTCATCTGCGAAGGAATATATTGGATTAGATGTGATAGACAGGAGATCGTTAATGGAAATTAAAACGAGAGTCGGAGACTAAACTGAGCCTTGAGGAACACCAGCATTTATATGGTGAATTTCAGATTTGAAACCGTCCAATACAACTTGTATTGTACGATTCGATCGCAGAAGAGGCTCACCGATCCCATATGCACACATTTTCGACAAAAGAGGCGGATGCCAGACTCTGCCGAATGCCTTTGGAATATCGAGTGCAACTATCTTTGTTTCACCGAAGTTGTATATAGATTGGTTCCACTTTTCAGTGAGACAAGTCATCAAATCACCAGTGGACCTGTTGCTACGAAAACCGTACTGCCGGTCATTAAGAAGTTTTCGTGATTCAATATATTTCATAAGCTGACGATTAATCAGCGTTTCCATGGCCTAAGAAAGAAGGGACGTAAATGCTATGGGTCTGTAATTGGAGGGAGAAGAAGAAACGCCTTTTTTAGGGACAGGCTGGACAAATGCAGTTTTCCATCTGCTCGGAAAGAGACCTGAGGAGTAGGAAAGATGAAAAAGCTTACGCAGTGGTTTTGCCAGCGTGGAAGAACACCTCTTCAGAACTATAGGGAAAATACCATCTTGACCAGCGGATTTGTGTATGTCTAAATCTTTCAGTACTCTTGCGACTGTGCGAGTGCGAAAATATATTTGTCCCATAGAATGTTCAAAGCTCTCGAGCAAAGGTGGTGATAAAGTGCAATCTACCACTGGGACAACGTAGTATTTTTTGCCTTAATTTAAGTCCTTGGGAGAACTTCGTACATCGTAGAAGAGCATTACAGTCATTACGGACTCGTCGAAACTTTTTCCGGTTTTCCTCTGTAGGGTTGGCTTTATAGGACCGAAAACTCAGCTCTCTCAAACTGACAGCCTCTTTACACCTCAAGTCGAACCATAAATTCTCTTTTGGCCGAATTGTCCTCAGCTTGTTTGGGATGAAGTCATTCATGCCTTGGAGAATAATATTTGTGACCATATCAGCGGCGGCGTCCACGTCACTATCGAGGAAACATAGTGACCGCTTTTTCATATTGCCAAAGGAGTCTTTTAGGAGTTTTTTCCTTAACTAGGTGGTTTGAAGAAGAGGAGTTGGCTGATATGACACAATGGTCTGATGAATCTAGGAGTCGCCAATACATCAATGTAGTATTTGTCAGGGTGAGAGGTGAGGAACAAGTCCAAAGTGTTGGCTTTGTGACATGCAATGTCTGGGATTCGTGTTTGCTAATTTACTAGCTGGGTTAAATTGTTTAACTCAGCGAAAATTTCAACATACCTTCCTTCGGGTGTTTTCTGACCAGAATGTCGAAGCCTGTTAGAATTGTGTATATTGAAATCGCCCGCAAGGACAATTTCAGTATGAGGATATAGGGATACAATTCTTAAAATGGAGTTGGACAGCTCACCAAACTCGTTAAAAGTAGATGAACTGTTCAGGTTTGGACTTCTATAAATGAAACAGTAATGAATTGTTTGCTTATGGACGTAGAATTTGAACCACATGAAATTGAATTCCGGATTGGAACATTGGCCGTATTGTGGTTGAAGATGATAAGCAATATCATTACGTATATATACGGCGATACCACGATGTGAGAAGAATAATGGCACTAAGCTATATCCAGGTAGGTCGAAGGCAGAGTTTTCGCAAACCTGTGTTTCGCAAAGTGCCAAAACAGCTGGTCTAAATTGATGTATGTGGGCGAACACAGCAAAGAAATTCTGTTTGAGGCCGCGAATATTGCATCCATTGCACCATCGGCAGCTCAAAACTCAATTCTCTCTAAGCAGAGTTGTAACGTAAACATCCAATTCCGAGTTTCCAAAACATCCACCACAGGTGTTATGCCCATGTGATGGAGTGAATCAGTTTCCCGGCTTGGTGTTAACTTACAAAGCCGCTATACGCGAGATGTTTCCATTCTCAATCGCTGACAAGCCGAATCTTGACATACGGCAACGGTAACGACCAAGAGCATACGCAGGCGAAGGGGTAAAAAAGAGGAAATGGAAAGACCTGGATATGGGAGGCTCGCGTGTAATAGAATTTACTTTCATATAACAAATTTCAGTAGTTACCGAGTGCATCCTCAGGTAATATTTTAGCTCTGAATCCATACTGGTTGGTGGTAAAAAATGAGATAGATTCCAGGTAGGAGACAATTCTTTTTTTGGTCAATACTTCAAATACTTTTGCGAATACTGGGAGAAGAGCGATGGGCCTATAATTATTAAATATTTTTTGTCCCCTTTTTTGAAGATAAGTATGGCTCCAGCTTTTATTAGTTTTACAGGAAAAACGCCACAAAAAATACTTTATACGGCTACAGCAGGTTTTGATTTAAATTTTCTTTTATTGTGTCATGGAAAACAAAGAAACTGTTCCACAACCTTTTGATTCAGATCAACCAGCAACTCCATCAGTCTCAAATAGTAGAAAAAAGCTAAGTAGGAGAGAACAGCAATGGAAATTATAAAATCTTATTCTAAATGCCCAACAAGTTAAGTTCTAAGGAAAAATACAACTTTGCAATCTGATTTAATTCAACTGGATAAACACATACAATTCTTTTTTTACCTGTTTCCGACCGATAACTTATTGGAATCATTTATCTAATGTTATTGATAAAACTATCAAGAGTCACTAGTCTCTGGAACTCAAACATGGGAACACCTTTGTTACGTGAAACAATGCCAAAATATTAATTTAAAAAAACAAGGCAATTCATTCATTTCAACGATAATTTGAAAATACCTCAACTTAATACACCGGGTGCTGACAGATTATAACGCACCATTGTTGATAAGATACATGTGCTTAGTGGAGCCAGTGGGTTTTCCTATGAAATCGAAATCGAAACTGGAGCTGTACTCACTGGTGAACCTAACTTAATGATTATGGCACGTGATATATCCAAGAATCAAAATTATAAGCTCTATTTTAATTTGTCCTTGCCTGTGATGCAGCATTTAGATAAAATGGGAACCTTTAGCTTTGGGACAATTCGTCGTAATAGAATTCGTAACTGAATTCAATGGAATTCGTGATTGATTTTGACGGTATTCATATCTCAAATAATGTTTGGAAAGAAAATGAAGCTCTTACCATGGTATCGACTTTCGTTAAATTCCCAAGGATCAGGTTCGACGTATGACAAAGGTAATAAAAGATACCTTAACATTGATCGGCCCAAGATAGTAAAGGGTCCGCCATCTAACGTTTTTTTTCAACTAGTGCTTATTTTCTGAATGGTAACACTTAGCTCAAGTCTGATTAGACAGGTAATTAGTTTTATCCTTCCGCTGAACGAATATGGTTGTGTATACGCTTGAACAACGCTGGGAAATATTGCGACATTACTTTGAAAATCATGATAATGTTGCAGAATGTGTGCGAAAATTGCGTACGGATTTTGGAAGAAGAGAAGCACCGTCAGCTCCGTATGTTCGTTATCTTGTGAAAAAAGTGAAAGAAACTGGCATCCTCATCGATGAACCAAAGCGTGAAAAGCCAAAAACAGTGCGTATACCCGAGAATATTGCTGCTGTGGCAGAAAGTGTGCGTGAAGCGCCATCAACATCAATTCACCGTCGTTCTCAACAATTGAACATTTCGAAGACATCATTGAGACGAATTTTGCATAAAGACGTTGGCCATACAAAGTCCAATTGGTTCAGAAGTTGAGAGCAACTGACAATCCAATGCGTTTTCGCTTCGCTAAGTGGGCCTGCGATCGACTTACAGAAGATGCCGATTTTGCCAAAAAAAATCGTCTTTTCAGATGAAGCTCATTTTGATCTTGGCGGGTATGTAAACAAGCAAAATTGTCGCATTTGCGTCACAGAAATCCCGCACGCATGCATTGAAAAGCCGATGCACCCAAAACGAGTCACTGTTTGGTGCGGATTTTGGTCCAGAGGCATAATTGGGCCATTTTTCTTCGAAAATGAGCAAGGACTGGCCGTTACAGTCAATGGCGATCGTTATCGGGCCATGTTGAACGAATTTTTGTTCACAAAAATTGAAGAGGAGGATATTGGCAACATTTGGTTTCAACAGGACGGCGATACGTGCCACACAGCCGAAGCAACACTCGATGTTTTGCGCCCTGTTTTTGAAGATCTCATTATCAGCCGCAGAGCTGATGTCGTTTGGCCACCTCGGAGCTGCGATTTGACACCGTTGGACTATTATTAGTGGGCTGCCCTCAAAGATAAGTGTTACGCCGACAAGCCAGAGACAATTGACGCTTTAGAGGAGAATATTCGTGAAGCCATTGGTGAAATACAGCTGCACACAATCGATAATGTGCCTAAAAATTGGACCGATCGTGTAGGCTACTGCATGGCCAGCCGAGGCAGCCATTTGAATGAAATTATTTTCCATTATTAACCGGAAGGATTGTACTTTCAAACAAAGAAAGAAATTTGAGAAAATATTCAGCGGTTTTTTAATAGCATTTTCAAAAAAAAAAGTTATTTTGCGGACCCTTTATAAGCATCTCCGTACAATATAAGTTATAAACTTTTTCTCTTACACAGGTAAGTTCAACAATTATAAAAACTATAAAAAAAGGGTTGACAATTTTAGACTTACTTAAAACTAATAGAAAAGAAAATGTGGTGGATAGCTAGAAAAATACTGAGGAATAGAATAGAAATGGAATAGGTAGGATGAAATATAGAGAAATATAGGTACATATAGTCAAAGGTGAAGAGGAAAGTGTCAACGATACGTTAATTGCTCTTAGAGAAGATTCGAAAAAGCTCTTTTTTAAAATTGTCTGTGGTGTTCAATTTTTTTATACGTTGAGGCAGAAAGTTCCAAAAATCGCATGGATTAAAAATTGTCGGCTGCTTACTTCGCCTTTGTGTCTTAGCGGAGTTCTGGTCGAGTTCGCGAATTGGAATTTGAAGAATAAGTAACAGCTCATTTCAATTTTAATAACTTTGTGTATTGTTAAGACTGTCCGACACTTAAGATAAGAACCTTAAGTATAGTATTTATTTTGTAAAAGTTGCGACGTGACTACTCCAACCCAGGTTGAAAATATATCTTGCACAGTTATTGTAGGCGACGTTCAATTTATGAGCAGAAGTTGCGTCATGATTTGCGAAAAGTTCACAGCCATATAGAATCAATAGGATTTGATCAACTTGGCTTTCATCTCTTTAGGTAGGAACCTCTTCGTTAAACTTAAGCCCCGAAGAATGCAATAAATCTTGGCAACAACATGGTTTATATGAACGTCGCAAGTCAAGAACTGATTGAAATAAACACCGAGGTTGTTTGTTGCTTATAACGAGATGAGGAGAAATATTTTCTACCCGACCCGACATAGCTTTGGTTTTAGATGCATTGAGCTCTAATTGGTTATGTTTTGACCACAAATACATGGAGTTCAAATCTGCGTAAAAATCAGCAATCGTCATCAATTGATCAGTTTTTGGTATCTCTTTGTGTATCTGAACATCATCCGCATATATGTGATGTTGGCAAAAATTGATGGACTTGGAGATATCGTTGATAAACAACGTAAACAATAGAGGACCTAAAACAGAATAAGAGCTTTTACAAGCTTGCTCCTTGTTGCCGTTGGAGTGAAGTTGGCTGTTAGCCACAGTCTCCTGAGACATTCATAAATCCTGCCGACTACATCATTAGTTTGATCGTTACCGGAAAGATTACGATTTATAATATATCCAAGGGTTTTTGCGGATTCAACATATTCCAGTCTAGCATCAGGAAGACACACGTCGGGTAAAATGCTGAGATCGAATGTTCTATGGGTCAATGGAATAACCTTTGATTTGTCAGAATTGATCAGCAATCCATTCACTTGAGTCCAGTGATGTATTTTAGCTAAATCATCGTTTATTAGTGAAACAAGATCCTTGATCGTTCCCATAGGTCGAGCTAAGTACAACTGGGCGTCATCTGCATAAAGATGGATGGAACAGTTTGTGCATGTTGCAATTAAATTATTAATTAATATGCAGAAAAGGAGAGGTCCCAAAAAAGATCCCTGTGGTACACCCTGCTTGATAAGCTTCTGTACAGAGACGTCAGAACGTCATGCTTGACCTTGTCAAATGCCTTTGAAAAATCCAGCAAGCAGAGTAGTGCTATGTATTCTTTGACAAAGTCCCGTCTTATGTCCTCAATGATGTTTACCATAGCTGTCGAGCAACTGTGGTTGGGCCTAAAAACATACTGAAAGGAGCTTAGTAATTTATATACGCATAAATGATTCTGGATCTGTTTTGCTAATATTTTTTCAAAGACCTTTGACAAGCAAGGTAGAATGCTGATAGGCCTATAGTCATTAAGAAAAGCATTTTGGCTTCTTGGCAATTGGAATTGCTCTGGCAATTTTCAAAGAATCCGGAAAGGTTGAAGTTGCGATGCAGTGGCTTATGATATGAGTTAAGTGTGAGATAATTGAAGGCAATATGAGTTTAATAAATCGAATTGTTACTCCGTCTTCACCAATGGCATTCGATTTGATGGCTGCCACACTCTCAACAACATCTATTTCGGTTACCAAGATAAAACTATTGAAACTTGGTGGTACAAAAGTTGGTGTAGATGAAAAATTAAATCGTTCAGATTGGGTACCGACCTCAAAAAAGTGTTCATAGAGTACGTCCTGTTGTAATCCATACTTGGAAGATGGTTTTGCACCATCAATCCCTATTCGCCGTATGTTATTCCAAGGTTGTTTGGATGGCAAGGAAGTTTTGAGTTTCGATGCGAAGTATTTTCTATTGGCACTACGTGTTATAATGGTTGTCAAGTTCCGCGCTACCTTATAGTCATTCCAACAGGCAGAAGAAGCAGTGCGCTTCCACTTGCTAAATAATCTTTTTCTAGTTTTAACCCTAGAACACTAACCCTCGCCTGTGAGGCCGCTCAAAATTTGTTTTTTGCATTTAACTGTACTTTTCCCACTCACATCGGGTTGCAGCTCTTTGCCAACTCATTTCACTATGAGCCGTCGTAGGTAGTGGTCGTATATTCCAATTTTAGATTTGCGTTGCAGAAATACAGCGGTACGCGTCGCCTGAGAGGCGAGCCTTAGTGACAAAGGTAATTTTTTTTTCACATTTAGTTCTTAGTTTTCATAGAATTTTTGGATATTCGCGTGACTTACATGGAGAAAATTGGGTTTATATTTAAGATGGATTACCAAGAAAAAAAAAATTACAAGGTGGTTGGAGCAACCGTCCGACGACGAGAGCGAAGCTCAGGATAATTTGGAAATTGAGAACCTTGATTCAGATGATAGTCTAGCTGACCCCGCATATCTTGCTGATTCTGATGAGGAATTGTTTTACATAGCGGTAGATGAGCAAGATGATGCTAACTTGCCATCGACATCAAACGCAATAACTTCGCAGCGAATAATTCCAGCAGCAGTTTGACCAAATGCAGAACTTCCAGAGCAAGAAAGTCACATCATTTTGCCCTCGAAACCCGTCATGCGAGGCAAAAACAATTACGTTTGGTCTTCGCAACCAGCTTCAACCCGAAAAAGCAGAACAGCTGAGAGGAATATTGTTCACATAATGCCAGGACCAACGCAACGTGCCAAAAATACTACAAAGCCATTGGAGTTATTTGAGAAATTTTTTACGCCAGGTATGATCAGTGAAATACTTTCTTACACTAATCAAGACATTGAAAGCAAATCAAGTAAATATAAAGTACATGTCGCTACTGTATCCGCTGCTAGAAAGGAAGAGCTTCATGCACTTCTTGGCCTTTTGATTTTAAGCGGTGCAATGAAAAATAATCACCTGCCAAGCAAGGAACTCTTTGATCCTTCACTTTGCGGATCTAAATACCTTGCAACAATGAGTCAAGAACGCTTTGATTTTCTCATTCGATGTCTTCGTTTTGATGATCGTAGCAGCCGAGAGCTTAGAAGAAAGGACGATAAATTTGCTCCAATAAGAAATATTTGGGAAACATTTATCCAACAATGTCGCGATCTATACAAACCAGGATCATATCTTACGATAGACGAACAACTTCTTGCATTCAGAGGGCGCTGTCCCTTCAGAATGTATATACCAAATAAACCAGCTAGATATGGAATAAAAATTGTTTTAGCATGTGATGTCAACACGAAATATATGTTTGATGCCTGCCCATATCTAGGAAAAAACAATGATAGGTCTGCTACTGACGCTTCTCTTGGCAGTTATTATTGCAAGCTTCTTACAAGAACTGTACATGGAACCAAACGCAATCTTACAACAGACAATTGGTTTACATCGGTACCTTTAGCTGAAGAATTGCTTGCTGAACCATACAAACTAACTCTTCTTGGGACAATCAGGAACAATAAAAAGGAAATACCCGAAGAGTTTAAGCACAACACATCTCGTCGCGTTGGAACATCCATGTTTGGCTTTCATGATAAACTTACCCTTGTGAGCTTCAAACCTAAGCCTCAAAAGACCGTCCTTCTACTTTCAACTATGCACAATAAGCCAGCTATTGATCAGGTATCAAAAAACCTACTATAATAGAGGCATACAATGCGACAAAAGGTGCCGTGGATACATATGATCAAATGTGTGGCCATTTAAGTACAAGTCGTAAAACAAGGCGTTGGCCACTGTGTGTATTTTACGGAATGCTGAATATGGCGGCTTTGAACAGCTATATTTTACATGTTTCCAACAGTCTTGCTTGTAAAATCAAGCCAATGAGTAGGCGCAACTTTCTCAAAAGCTTGAGTAATGACTTGTGTGAGAATTGGCAGACAATTCGACTAACAGAAAGGCCAACAATGAACAAACGAATTCGTGAAGCTCTCCATCAAGTGCTGAATGTGAACACTCGTGCTGCCGTGCTTCAAAGTAGCCTCACAGGCGAGGGTTAGTGTCTAAGGACAAAAAAAAAAGCTTAGTGTTCTAGGGTTAATCGCTCCAAGAACTTCCGTTGTGAACCAAGGGCAGCTTTGATTGCGAATTCTAACCGTCTTTGTGGGCACACAGCGACTATACAAATCTGACAAAAACATTTGGAAGTATTTTAATTTAACATTGGGATCAGCGCTTAGTCTGCAGTATTCCCAAGGGATTGAACCGACAGCATCTTGTAAGACTTCCAAATCCACAGAATTAAAATCCTTAAAACTAAATGACGAAACGACGACCAATGTGGAAAAGTAATATTGTATGTACAAAAAAGTAAATCGTGATTAGAAAAATCAACAGAAAGCTGGTCAAAGAATAAAACGTAAGAAGATTTAGAGACAACAGTGTACAGTTCATGGCGAATCGTGTTGGATTCTTATTAATAATTTGATGCCCCAATGAAAACACAAGTTCATTCATAAAAAGCCTTCGGCTATTAGATTTTATCATATCGATGTTGAAGTCTCCACATATGATAATGTGTTCGTATAAGGCACTGAGGTCGGCAAAAGCTGCGAAAAACTCTTCAGTAGAATTACTATTTTTGGGATTGTACAAACTATACATGATACCAAACCTTTAGTTAGACCATCACAGATTTCCACACAGATATGCTCTATACAAGAGTGAGCCGACGTACTTACAACTTTGCAATTAAGGGTTGATTTGCAATAAATCGCAACACCTCCACCTGTAGTTATGGTAATCCTGTCATTACGGAAAAGTTCAATTGTCATCATTATCAGGTTTGAACCAAGTTTCAGTCACACATAACACATCAATACTAGAATTCTCAAATAAAAATCGCATATAATCGAGTTTATTTGCATTCAGATTCAGCGGATTGAATTCTGTAGCTTCTGACAGTTGGAGATTTCTTGGCGTAGACAAATTCAGAGTTTATGTAAACAGAGAAAAGCTTTTTCTTTCGCCTCATGTTGGTAGCACTTTGAAGAAGAAAGCGCGATTGCTTTGTAAGGCTATCATTCAAGTAAAAACTTTTACGGGCTTAATTCCATTTATTCCAGCTTCGACAAATATGTTCACATCAACATCCCTGGAAGAAAGCGTTGAGATGAGGTTAACGGATCCAAGACGGTCTCCGGAACGGTTGATTGTTTCTTCTGCAAAGATAGTTTGTTCAACGTCCCCACCACGATAGAAAACGCCTTCAGGGTCTTTCAAGCTACAATAAAAGCCATCCTCCAAATTCATACCCATAAAAACTTTATTTTATATCAGAAGTGAAAGCCTAGAACAGATATGATAGCCATACTATTTTCTGAGTTTGTTACAAGAAGAAGTTGTACTTAGTCCAATAATTTCCGTCAGGATCTAGAGAACTTATTCAAAGCTATATCTAAACAACTTCTTTTCTGGATGGGACAATGATAAGAGAAAAACTTTCTTAATTTTAAGACTGTTCCATAGTCCCCAATACAATGGACTCGAATGCTGATTCCATTGCGTTAGACGCCATCCAAACCAACCAAAATATTTTAACATACCTAGATATTGGTTTAGTTTCCTTCTGGCCACTTTTTTTTACACTAATTTCGTTATAACGCTCTCAAGAAATTATTTCTTTTTGTTTACAACAAGTAACATCTCAAAATCATATAGTCTTCCGGACCACGCCAGCGTTTTCCAAGCCGAAATACTGGCAATCGAGAATGCGTGCGAATTGACAAAAGACAGGGAGGACCTATGGGAGGACCTTCCCATTCTCGTAGTTATCCAGACCGTTACAAAGCCATTGATTCGGTTAGCACATTCTCAAAGATTGTTAAACGACGCCAAAATGAAATGAACAAACTAAAGAAAAAAAAAGTCACACTACCGTGGGTCCCCGGTCATTGCGAGATTCATGGCAATGAACAGGCTGGCAAATTAAGCAAAAAGGGATCAGCCCCTGAATGGAACACAAGCGGGGAGTGTCGAATTCCGCTAGGATCCATCTAAGAAATGATACACAGCTACTGCATGAAACAGGCTAGCCTCAGATAGAAAAGCCATATCCACGAAAAAATGGCCCGGAAATAATAAGTCACCGAACTTCTAAGTATGTTACGTTCCGTCAAAGCTAGAGCAGTAGCATAACGCACGGGTCAGTGGCCTATGAGAGACACTGCAGCAAAGCTAGGCATCCCCCACAGCAACTTCTGTTGTAGCGGCAAACGAAAACGAAAAAGAAATGCTTTTATGTGCGAGCCCTTCCTCGACGACCTCAAGGAACCATGTAACAAGTGGATAACACTTCATTTTAAGTTCGTTAGCATTTATTAATCCTACATTACCCTACACTTACCATTTATCAGACACCCAGGTCTCGTGTGTTGTGGTAACAGAACGGCTGCTCATCGCGCTATTTGGGCCCCAAGGGCCACTATTACTACCTTAATGTCTAGTTTAAGTCTTCCCAAGATTCACATTTCATTTTCTCAAACCTAATATATTTTTTCTTATAAAATAACCGGCGTTAAATTTGAGGTGGTTTAACATTAAACAAAGTTCCCGCAGTTGTTCACCTTAATTAAAAGTAATTAAAATAAAATGAGTGCCAGTCAAAATATGCAAATTTTGGGTTTGTTTGAAGGCGTGAATGTTGAAGAATGGAATCACAAATATGGAAATCCATGAAATTAACTTTTCAAATCTGACAGTTGGAATTGGATGCCATGAATATTTTAATAAGGTTCATGCGTTAAATAAATATACGTACCTTTTATATATGCAAGCAATTTCTGGAATTATAGAATGAACTATACTTCATGTGAAGTAAAGGCGTCTCATATAAACTATAAAGACATGCAGATGTTCTAATTTGAGTTTTCCAAAACATATTCGTATCCTTGCAGATGTTCTAATTTGATTTTTCCAAAACATATTCGTATTTTGTTCCTATAACCCTATAAAATGACAATTCGCGTCTCATGATAAACAGGAGTGATACTACAACGACGATATAAAGTTCTGGCAAGATTAGTCTTCTTCTAGTATGAGTTTAAGTTTAATTTAATTTAAATTTAAAGATGCGAAGCGCTTAAAGAAAAACTGACCTCAACGTCGTTTGAGTGAATGAAAGTTTTAGTGAAAATGAAAAAAAAAATTGAGTATCGAGCTGTCATTAAATATTTCTTTTTGAAAGACAATGCGCCTACGCAAATCAAAGGTGAGTTGGACCATAGCGAAACTTTGGGCAGCCGAATTTAAACGTGACCGTAAGAGCTTGGGAGACGATGAACTTTCGAGATATCCAAAAACTACAGCTACTGACAATAACATAGCTAAAATTCATCAAATGGTGCCTAATTAAAGTGAGAGAGAAAGCAGACGCAAACGTCCAAAGAACGTGCATGTAAAATATTAAATCAAGATCTATGCTAGAGAAATATGTATGCTTTGGGTGCAGCGTTTGCTCACGTTAGATCAAAAACGTAAAAACGTTTTCGAAATTTCCTACGCTCTGTTGGCGGAGTTTAGGGGCAATAAAGCCGATTTTTGGCGCCGAATTATTACTGTAGATGAAACTTGGATACACCATTATACGCCCGAAACAAAAATACAGTCAAAACAGTGGACTGCATCGGCTTTAAAAAAAAAAACGAAAATAGTTTTTTCGGGAAAGTCATGGCGACTGCTTTTTGCGACAGTCACGGAGTTATCTTAATCGATCATCTTCAAAAGGAAAAACCATTAGTTGAGCATATTACGCATCACTGCATCACAAGCTATAGGCAAAAAATTGCGAAAAGAAAAAGAAAATCTTGTCTGAGCTAGACAACGTGCCATGTAACACCTCAGCGGTTGCTATGGCGAAAAGCTACGGTAAACACTGCTTGACCATCCGCCTTTGATGTTTCACCAACACTCTCAATTACCTTTTCCCCTTATCGTTTAGTGAAAGAAAAAAAAATAAATTTTCCACGTTATAAATCTTCTTCTTTATTCTCTCGTCCTTTAAATTGAAGTTCATAAGAAAATCTTGACATAAATTAACAACAATAAAATAAAATTATCTTATATATAAACTTAACGTGACTCTAGGATTTTTAAGTGTCTTCAACATTCTCAATGCCATATCTGCTGCTCGTATCTTGTATTGTTTTTCTTTATTGTATTGCCTTGGAAGAGAAAAAGAGAAAAACATAATTAAGGAGACAACGAGAAAACATACAGAGCATTGACAGATGTGTAATCTCTGTGAAGTGAGTAGACAGTAGTGGCTTGTTTTAGTTCATATGATATGATTTTACTTTCTTTTGTCTTCTTTACTCCGTGGTAAGAAGGCATCAATACGATGGATATTCTTCTCGAGTTTGTTTACATGTTCGGTGTCGGTTCGATCTTTTCTGTGTTTCGCGTTGATTTTTATTTTTTTTTTTGTGTTTTAATTCTGTGTATTTAGTTATTAATTGGTTTAATTTGTGTCGTGTTGCACTCGGTTTCATTCCGAGGAATACATTAGTTTCCGATATGATCAGTGCGTTGGATCATTGAGGAAAACATGTTGATGATAGCAAACCGGGGGTTGTTTGGTTTGAGTAGTTTTGTTATCGCTGTTGAACATTCAAATTGTGTGTAGTGTAGTTTAAATGATTGTTTCTTCTGTTGAAGCTCTATTGCTAGGGAGAAGACACATTTTTGAAATGGATGCTTTGGTTTCTCGCATTTTTGATCCGTTCGATATTTTCACCGTGACTGCTCGTACTAGATTGTCGGTTCCGAAGTGTAGTTGAACGATCCGCGCAAGACTCCATTTTCTTGGGGGCAGCCTTTCGTCTCGTAGCAGCACCAGATCTCCAATCTTAACGCCTGATGTTTCCATTTTAGTCCATTTCGGCCGCTGTTGAAGGCGAGTGAGATATTCAGTGCTCCATCTCTTCCAAAACGATTGGGTTAACCCTTGCACCTTTTTCCATCGATCGAGGTGAGAGATTTTGTCAATGTCGTATTCCGGTTGCGGTGGTGTTATTAATGGTGCTCCGATAAGGAAGTGGCTCGGTGTTAACGCTTGCAGATCATCGATATCCTCTGATATCTCTGAGTTGAGACAAGCTTCAATTTGGGTTAGAAGCGTGCTCAGCTCCTCATATGTTAGGACCTGGTTACCCGCGACTCTCTTCAAGTGGAACTTTATCGATTTTACACCTGCTTCCCACAAACCTCCAAAATGAGGGGTAGCAGGTGGATTAAAACTCCACTTCGTACCTTCATTTGCCACAGATTCTGCACACGTCTTCCAATCGAATAGGGCCGTTTTCAAAAGTTTCTGCAGCTCCGTATTAGCACCCACAAAATTTGTGCCGCAATCGCTATACATCGCCACACATAATCCCCTTCGCGTTGTAAATCTCCGGAAAGCCGCAAGGAATGCTTGTGTGGTTAAGTCGCTGACGACTTCAATATGTACAGCCTTGGTTGCCATACAAACGAAAATTGCGAAGTAGCCTTTGAGTGTTTTCGCATTCCGTCCTCTCCAAGCCTTGATGTCAATCGGCCCAGCATAGTCCACTCCTGTATGGCTGAACGGCCTTGACATTCGAACACGAGGAGCAGGTAAGTTTCCCATCAACTGCCCCATTGGTTTTGGTTTGTGCCTGAAGCATATGTTGCATCTGTGGATGAACTTTTTGACGGCATTTTTGATGCCACAGATCCAAAACCGTTGACGCAGGTAAGGAACCATCTTCTGAACTCCTCCGTGCAATGTTTTTTCGTGAGCTTCTTTTATAACTAAGATTGTTAGGGAATGTGTTGAGTGAAGAAGCATGGGATGTTGTTGGTCGTAGTTGAGATCCGCGTTTTGCAATCTGCCTCCAACCCTTATTATCCCAGTTTCATCGATGAACGGGTTGAGTGACTTTAAACCCTTAGATTTCGCGAAGTTTTTCCTCGTGTCAGTAGGAAACATCTCCCGCTGTCCCTTGCGAACTGCGATTTGCAGCGCTGATTGTATTTCTTCCGGTGAAAAAGGGCCCTTTTCTTTTTTCTGTGGTGAATGGCGCAGATTCCTGATGAACCTACTGCAGTACGCAAGTATTCGAAGTAATTTCGATAGTGTCGAGTATCTTTGTATAAGTTCGTCCACAGAATCCTTCTCGCTCATCACACAATGTGTCTTTACCATTCTTTTTTCTTCTTTGGTTTCCAAGGTGACGGGTTGTTTCGGATGGTTGAATTCTCAAGTCTCGCGTAGAAATGATGGTCCTTTCCACCAAAGGTCGTTTTGGAGCAATCGTGCCGGGAGAATTCCACGCGAAGCCATATCTGCAGGATTGTGTTCCGATGGTATGTGCCTCCAACTATCGCTGCTTGTTTGGTTCTGGATTTCAGCGACTCGATTTCGTACGAAGGTTTCCCTCCAAGCGATATGTCCGGATGGGCTCCTTGGGATCGTTTCTCCAGAAAATGAGGTGATAGTTCGAATCCTTCTGACTGACCTTGACTTGGCGGTACATTTTCTCCATGTCTGCTGTAAATGTGAAACGATGTTTTCTCCAACGTAAAATTATGTCTTTGACATTGTTCTGCATTTTAGGTCCCACCATCAAGTGATCATTCAGTGAAGAGCCAAATTATGTTTTAAAGGCCGCATCAAAGACGACCCTCAATTTAGTGGTGGTGCTGGATTCTTTGAAGACCGCATGATGGGGAATAACATAGTGATGAGGTGTCACCATAACGTCACTGGTATTTAGAACCTCGGTTGCATGACCTAGAGTGATGTATTCTGACATGCATTTTTTGTAGCCTTCGGGTTTTGCTGGAACCTCCTTTCCAGCTGGTAGAATCTTTGAAGTGCACCTTGCGATGAGGAACCTTACTCTGGATACTCCATTCCCTTGAATGGCAGCTTGACCTGGTATCTGCCATCAGATAAGCGCTTGGTATTCGGAATTAAGTGTTGTTCGCAAGCCCTGTCTTCCTCAGATTCATACCTTTCGGACGGCTGTTCTTCGATCTCCCAGAATCTTCGAATTTTTGTATCTAAATCGCACCACTGAACGAAGCTTCGTACTGTAGCTGGGGCTTCCACAGCCGCCTTGCCAAACAAGATCCATCCCAAATGGGTCTTTTGAGCTATCGGCGCCATAAAACGTTCCTCTCTCACGATCTCGGGCAAAAGGATTTGCGCGTAGACATCACTTCCTAAGAGAATATCCACTGCTGCAGGAGAGTGGTAGCTAGGATCTGCTAGGGTAAGTCCATTGATGTGAGTCCATTAATTGAAGTCTATTCTTTGGGCCGGAAGAAGCCCAGTCAGGGATTTGAAAACAAAGGCTCTAGTGTATCCCTCGTACATTGAATGCAAAGAGCCGAAGGATATGTCAACGTAGTTGTGGCATGCTCCACTGCTGACCTTCCCCAACCCCTTTACTTCAATAAATGTCCGTTTGCTCCAAAGACCTAATAACTGAACTGCTGCCGTTGTGATATAGGTTGCTTCGGAACCTGGGTCAATAAGTGCTCTTAAGTTGCAGTACTCTCCTGACGCTGTCCTTGTCTTCACAAGCGCTGTTGCCAAAAGAACCTGTGTGTTAGTGTTGTGTTGTGTGTGGAAGTTGTTTAGAGCGGAGCTTGTTGTAGGTTGCTGTTCTTGTGTAGGGTGATATGTTGGTGCGTTGGGGTTAATTATTGTGTTTTGATAAGAGTTTGTGCATGTGTTGGGTTGTGTGGACGATTGATGAGATTGTGTGTATGTGTGGGGTGTTTGAGAGTGCGTGTGTCTATTGATTGTATTGGATGAGGTGCTGTTGTAGGGTGTATAAGTGGACTGTATATTCTTGTGCTGTGTTGGACGTGCAGACATGTTAGACTGTTGTATCATTTGTTGCGGGTAGTTTTTGTGCAACAACGAGTGGTGTCTTTCGTTACAGAAGTAGCAGCAGACGCGACTTGGGCACTGTTGGCTTTGGTGACTGTATGCCAAACACTTTTCGCATATACCTAAGCTTTTCACTGCGTTAAGTCGGTCACTCAGTTCCAAAGTAAGAAAACGGTTGCAGTTTCGGAGAGAATGTTGCCCTTTGTTGCAAACATGACAACTGTACTGCTGCTTTTGTTTTTGCTGGCGAGCAGTGAACGCGTGTTTGACCTGTCGTCCTTGTGGTGCTGCTTTGAAAGCAGGTTTGAGTTTCTGTTGATCAACAGCTTCTAGAGTTCGGAACCTAGCTTCCAGAAAGGCACCAAATTCGTCAAACGTGGGAAGCTCCTTGTTTGCTCCCAATTTTTCCTCCCATAACTGCTGGGTAATAGTTGGAAGTTTTTGTAGCATGACATAAATTACCATTACATCCCATTGTTTGATGTCTACTCCTAGATTTGTCAACGCATGCAAGCACTCAGGTGAGACATCTAGCAGGTTTTTTAAATTAGTGGACGTTTCAACGCTGATGACAGGCTGCCCAAAGAACATCTTGAGTTGCGTATTGACCAAAACTCGCCATATCTATTAGTAAGTATTTCCCACGCCTTTTCGTAGTTTCCGTTGTGCAAGCTTAGGTGTTGTAAAAGTCGTTCAGCTTCTCCTGTTATGCTGGATTTTAAATAGTGCAGCTTTTCTATTCCAGATAACGAGCGATTACTATGAACAAGGGAGTGAAAATATCGTGAAACGACCTCCAATTTTCGTAGCTTCCCGAAAAAGAGGTTAAATTGATTTTGGGCAGTCGTAAATCATGTTTTTTACCTACAGAATTATCTTTCTCGGAACAACTAGCGGACACAGAAGCAACGGGAATCTTATCTAGGACATCCAGTAAGGTTGCTCGGTATGTAAGATACACTTCCTTAATTTGATCGTGGATATCGAGAGTTTTTTCACTTTCAGAGTCGGAGGCTGTGGATGATATAGCATTTGCATTAGCAACGATGCTAGCTTGAAAGTTACCTTCAAGAATAGAGAGGCGACCTTCGAGATAGTGTCGATTTGATTTTGTTTCCTTGTTCGCCTTCTTGAAGTTAACCTCATCTTTGGTGATTTGCCCCAGCAAATTCTTTAACACCTTTAAACTCATTTTGATGTTTATTTTTAGCCAACTACTCTACTCACTCACCTGTGATCTTGATGTGAATCTTAAATTCCTTTGGAAATTCTGGGTGTTAATGTATATATATATATCTATATTGCGCGGCGCGGAAAATTACTTATTAATGTCTTTGACTTGACCTTTGTTGAATATGCACATGTACATATATGTTTTTTTGTTTTTTTTACTAATCCGGCTCATATGGACCAATGATGTTTCACCAACACTCTCAATTACCTTTTCCCCTTATCGTTTAATGAAAGAAAAAAAATAAATTTTCCACGTTATTAATCTTCTTCTTTATTCTCTCGTCCTTTAAATTGAAGTTCATAAGAAAATCTTGACATAAATTAACAACAATAAAATAAAATTATCTTATATATAAACTTACCGTGACTTTAGGATTTTTAAGTGTCTTCAACAGCCTTACTCACCTAGGGATTTAGTCCCAAGCGACTACTTTTTGTTCTCTCATCTAAAAACTGTGTTCGGAGGACAGAGATTTTTGTCATTTATTTGCAGAGAAAAACGCTGAGTTCTATAGGACTACCGGTTGAAACTGTCGTTTTTGCAGACAACTTCATATATATTACTCTGAGGTGAATTTTGACCATGACAGCTGTTACATCAGAAACTTCATATCATTGTCTAATTATTTCAGTCTAGGTTATAGGTCATTAGTGAAAATACACAAGTTTTTGTAAAGCCGTAAAATGTCTACATTTGTGCCATCAGAACAACATTTGCGGGAAGTTTTAATATGCTTCTTTCTTTAAAGAAAAAAGCAACCGAAGCGCATCAATTGCTTACAGAAGCTTACCCGGGCTCTACCATAGACATTAGAATGTGTCAGCGGTGGTTTAAGCGGTTCAAAGATGGCGATTTCGACACCGAAGGCAAAGAACACCTCGGCCAGGTGAAAAAGTTTGAAGACCATGAATTGGAGGCATTGCGCGATCAAGATCCGTTTTTTTTTTTTTCAATGCATTTTTATTTTTCAGTTCATTAACTTACTTGCTAGACAAAAACGCTTAAAGCAAGCTCAATTAACTTAACTATATGTAACCTAACCTACTGGCCCTCTGTGGGCGCTCTAAGCTAATCCTAACAATTTAATAAATGTCTTTCGACGAATGTTTATTTTAATATTTAAATTTATGTAACTATATGTAAAACTAAGAAAAATGCTGTCTATTAAAAAACAAAAAACTTAGTGTAAGGACTTCTGTTTTATTTTGTTTTATAACTAAACCTTACGATAAACTAAATTCTAATCTAAAACCTAAAATCTTAACCTAACTGAAAATAACTCTAAAAACTACTTACTTACTAATTACTTACTACTTATACTACCTTAAATATAAGTAAGCCCGCCAAGGCTGACAGGAACATGTTATAGTCATTACCAGAATAGCATCAAAGATAAATAAAAGACGAGAGAGTTCTAATCATCGTCCACCCACCAATAGTATCGATTTTGCCTTACGACATCAGCTTTGTCGCGGTCTGATACCGCCCTACTAAACCTGAGGGTCCCCGGTGAGCTACTTGCGACGTCTTGGTCATAGTTGACTCGCCCGTCCACAGCTTTTCGACCAACGTGGAAGATTAAAGGCACCGCTAATCTATCCTAGACCAGACCTTTTCTATAAAGACAGAGAAAAGCTTCTGGGGGAACAAGGCCGTTAAGGCGCACAGTCTCGTGGTGCATATCATTGGGCTAGAAAGCGCCGGAGATCAAGATGTTGTTCGAAGACATTGATCTTGAAATATGACTTCTAATAAGTTTTATCAGGAAGTTATCCACTCTGATCAGGTTTGCCCCGTTGTACAGAACTTCATTACTATAGAATTTTTTGTACTCAGACTCTGGAGTTCTATATAAGTGGAGACAAGCCCGAAGACATCGTCTCTCGAAAACCCGAATCTTTTCCATTAAGCTTGTTCCAACGTTGAACCAAACGGGACATCCATAGGCAAGGACAGGCCGAATGATGGCCGTGTAGAAGATCACCTTTACCTTGGCATCGAGTTGACTGCTGTGAAACAGTCTCTTTGTCAGGGCAAAGGCCGCTTTGGCTCTGGCCAGAGCAGCATCTGTATGTTTGTTAAAATATAGATACTGATCCAGCCAGATCCCAAGGTATCTGACAACGCCAACGATTGAGAACATTCGCCACTTCTTTCTAGTATTTCGGGAGGCCTTAGACAACGGAGTCTTGAACAGAATGGTCTCGCACTTTTGGAAGTTGATCTTCAACTTCCAATCGTCGCAATATTCCTGAATCTTTTCGAAGTCATATTGCAAAAGACTTCCAATAACCTCGCACTTCGGACTTGATCTGTATGCGATCAAGTCGTCTGCGTACACTATGGAGTGGCGGAGAGATCTTACAAGATCGCTTGTGAAGATCGTAAACTTAATCGTAAATCACTTGCTCAGCAAACCATTTCCGATCGTTTGAAAGCAATGGGAATGATCCGAAAGATAGGACATTGGGTGCCGTATGAATTGAAGCCACGAGACGTAGAACGCCGATTTTGCATGTCCGAAATGCTGCGTGAATGCCACAAAAAGAAGTCTTTTTTGCATCGAATCGTCACTGGTGATGCAAAATGGGTACATTACGATAATCCAAAACGTCAGGCAACGTATGGATACCCCGGACATGCCTCAACATCGACGGCCGTTCAGAATATTCATGGCCTGAAAGTTATGCTGTGCATTCGGTGGGACCAGAAGGATGTTGTGTATTATGAGCTGCTAAATCCGAATGAAACAATCAAAGGCGAGGTCTATCGGCGACAATTGATGCGTTTGCGCCGAGCACTGAAGGAAAAACGGCCGGAAACGGTCGCAAGACACGATAGTTATTTTGCAACATGACAATGCTCGGCCACATGCTGCAAATCTCGTCAAAACTTACCTTGAAACGCTCAAATGGGATGTCCTACCCCTCTCGCCGTATAGTCCAGACCTTGCGCCATCCGATTACTATCTCTTCCGATCGATGCAACATGGCCTGGTTGACCAGCACTTCCGTCATTTCGATGATTTCAAAAATGGATCGACTCGTGGATTGCGGCCAAACCGGTCTAATTTTTCAGAACGGGTATCCATGAATTGCCAGAAAAACGGGAAAAAAGTGTGGCTAGCTATGGGCAATACTTTGAATATTGAATTTATATCTATTTTTCCTCAATAAAGCATTGATATTTGCAACAAAAACGACATTTTCAACCGTTAGTCCATTATTTGGACGGTGTGTTGAGACTATGGAGACTATGAAGACACAAACAAAAAAACTAATGAAAAATGTCTTCGGCATTATTAGGTCGGAGTCTTTCTAGACCACCCTCATATGACAAAAAGTCGAATTGGTTGCAATAGTTATTTACATCCAATTTGCTTTAAAGTTTTGAGTAAAGGTGATTTAAAGGTGCGTGTCCCCAGTCGACGAGCCCAAGACAGGTAAAACGTCAGTGGCTTTATGTTTAAGCATTGCTGATGTTATTCCATCTGCCCTTCATAGGGTTCTTGTCAATTGATTCACAGATCTTGCGCCACAAGTTTCGTTTTGTTAATTTGGTTGAACGATAAAGATGCATTAAGCTACATCAGACTTTGACGATCGAGTAGCAGTATAAAAACCTTTATAATGACCTCAAAAAAGCAAACTCAAATATCTATATTGATGAAAAATGCACCAGGTTGGATATCAAGCGACCAGTCAAAAGCATTGCATACGGCAAGTCGATGTCTGAACTTGTGGGTTAAGAACAGAGTTTACGTTCGGCGGAGTCAAGCACGGCGGTGGTTTTTTCATTGTGCTTCTCGTCTGACGGCATTGCCAACCTCATCCGCTACGACGAAGCCAAGAATAAGGAAAGATAATTAACATTCTGTGAGCAACCAAAGATCGTGTTCAATTTTGACAGTTGGATACTTCTATAGGTATGTCATGGTCATGTCATGAAGTTCAATAAATTGACAAAATAAACTGAAGGAAAAATGTAGAAAAAATTTACATATTTTTTTCATTTTTATGGCTTGCCGCACATCCAGTTAAAGGTTTTCCTTATCGGGTAAACATTTGTTATATTTTTTTCATAACTGCTTGATTTACAGTGAGTTTTTTTTATTGAGTTCATTCCCATCTTAAGTTGCTTCGTTGAAGTCATTTAAGAAAATTACTTAAAATGGGTAAACAAAGTGCAGTTGAAATACGACCTTATTATAAAATTAAGAAATGAAGGTAAATCTTAGCGCGAAAAAGTCAAAACTATGGTCAGATGCTATAACATAGTGAAATGAACTTTGGAGAAATTTAATGAATTCAAAGACGTCAAAGATTAAACCCGTTCCGGAAGGCCGGTATATGATGAACGTGTTTTTTTTTGTGAGGGAAGTTCGCAAAAATACAGCGGTAAGTGCGGTGCAGATTGTTGAAAATATTACCCAATCTTCTAAAGCCAACGTTAGCCGTTGGGCAGAGTCCCTCGCAAAAAGCCATATATTTCCGAGAAAAACAAAAGCGAAGACTTCTCTATGCCAAGAAATATAAATATGAGACCATATCAAGAACAAATTTGAGATTTTTGGCTTAAGAAAATCGCCAAAAATATGACAAAGGAAAAATACAGAATATTTACAAAAAGATCTTAACTCCTCACTTAAATACTGAGGTGGTTCGGTAATGGTCTGGGGATGCATGACGTCATCCGTAATTAGGAAACTCGTCTTTATTGATAGTACGATGACAAAAAGAAGATAATCTTCGAATTTTAATAGACAAATTGCCGTGTAGTATTTCGAAACTTTGGCTAATTGATCGTCAAAGAAGAAAAATACCACACTTTGAAATTGGTCAAGAAATGGTTACTTTACTGTACGCCTAAGCAACTGAACAACCATCCGCAATCCGCAGATCTAAGCCATATCGAGGATTTGTGCGAGTATCTCGATATAATAAATCGAATAAGGGGGATTTCAAGCAAGAATTCACTTAAGCCAATTTTTGTTGAAGTAAGGCAAAAAAACCCCTGTCGAATTGTCAAAGATGCTAGTGAAGTCAATGCCAAGTGAAATAGATACTGTCTTAAAGGCGAAAGAACACCAGACTAAGAACAAGTTTTAAATTTGTTGCTTTAATTGGTAATTGTACACGCCATGAAAATGAATTATTTATTGTTATTTGTTTATTGTGTTTTTAGTACAATATTCTATGCTGAAATGCATATGCAAATTCATTACAAACAAACCGCCGTTAAGGATATATTAGCATTTTACATGAAAATTCAACCTATTTTTACATTAAAGTATGGGAAGTACATACTGGTCGAGATAAAGTAATAAAAACCTTTTTTCTAAGCTTCCAAATATAAACTTTTTTCCGAGTGTTTTGAAATTATCGACATATGTGGTGTCCAATTGTTAAAGTACCAGTAGCTGTATGCAATTGAAAATGATGAAGATATCTCTCGCTTTATTTTCGCTTTCATTTCAGAACATAAGTCGTCGGATTATGTAAGTGATTTGGTTACTTTTAAATTGCATGCTGACAAAATGCACAGCCACGGTTGTTAGCATTCAATTACATCACCACATATACATAGCTTTGTTTACACCAGATGCATACAGCCTTGGTCAGCATTTCCGCTTTTACTGCGGTTTGCCCAAAAATGTATTGTTATCGAGGGACGTCTGATGCCGCTCTTGGTAAAAGAGTTGCGGTTACGAATTAATTTTGAAATGCTCCATTTACTCAATTACCTTCCCGTATCTGTGGATTCTGATTTAAGAAATGTTGTTGACTGACGAGTTGAGGAATCAAACAAAAAATGTTTTGTAACCATGATAATACTATGAATAATTTATTGAGCCACAAATACACACAAGTATGTAGAACGAAAATAGGAAATGGTTGGCAACACTGGGAGTTGCCCGTTAAAATTTTTCTTTCTTTTTAAAATTATTTTAAGCGAGATGACGATTTGAAAAATAAATAATTATTGCAATGACCAGGAATGCATTACACGATATGTTGGCAAGATTGGTCCTTGTCAGTGACCCAGTTTTTTGTACATATTTGGGTGGCAACTTAGTAATTGCGGTTTTCACTCATAGACTTTAGTTAAATTTTTAGGTTTGCTGACGCCATCGAAATGTCAAACACATTTTGTTATTTGATAGTTGGTAATTCAACTGTCAATCAGTAAAAAAATTTGTTTGATCAGTTGTGTAGTTTTTGTTTGGCGTCTGTTGAAAAATGGAAAATCAAAACGAACATTTACGTCATATTTTGCTTTTTTATTCCCGGAAATGAAAAAACGCATCGCAAGCTCACAAAAAGTTATGTGCTAGTTATGGTGACGAAGCCTTAAAAGAACGACAGTGTCAAAATTGGTTTGCCAAATTTCTTCCTGATGATTTTTCACTCAAAGATGAAAAACTCCCTGGTTGTCCAGTTGAAGTTGATGACGACCAAATCAAAGCAATAATCGATTCGGATCATCACAGTATAACACGTGAGATTGCAGAGAAGCTTCATGTATCACATACATGCATTGAAAATTGCTTAAAACAACTTTGCTATGTATTTACGAAAACTTGATATATGGGTTCCTCATGAACTGACAGAAAATCATTTAACACAACGCGTTTACATCTGCGAAATGTTAAAGAAACGATATGAAAATGATTCATTTTTAAATAGATTGATGAAAAATGGGTAGTTTACAACAATGTCAACCGTAAAAGATCGTGGAGCAAGCCAGGTGAAACAGCTCAAACAGCATCAAAAGCTGATATTCATCAAAAGAAAGCTATGTTATCAGTTTGGTGGGATTACAAATGAATTGTCTAATTTGAACTTTTACCACCCAACCGAACGATCAATTCAGATGTCTATATTGAACAACTTACAAAATTGCAAAATGCAGTTGAAGAAAAGCGGCCCGAATTGACAAATCGAAAAGTGTTGCATTTCATCCTGACAATGCAAGGCCACACTCATCTTTAGTCACTCGGCAAAAAATATTGGAGCTTGGTTGGGATGTTTTGCCACATCCACCACATAGACCTGACCTTGCATCATCTGATGACTTTATTTCCATCTTTGGAAAACTCCTTCAACGGTAAAAATTTCAATAATAATGATGATGTCAAATCGTACCTGGTTCAGTTTTTTCTGATAAAAACTAGAAGTTTTATGAACTGCCTGAAAGATGGCAAATGGTCCTTGCCCAAAATGGGCAATACATTGCAGAAAAAAGTTATTTCGTTCCATGAAAAAATTCTCTTTTATTTTCTTAAGACAATTCGCAATTACTTAGTTGCCAACCCGATAGTATTGATCTCAGTTGTTCGTGTATCATTATTCAAAATGTCCTTCAGTTGGGTTCAAGTTTTTTTCCATTACATCATTGTTACTTAAAAAAAGACAGGAGCAGATTAAGAAATGCTCTATTGCATTATAAAAAATGTTCATGATTCACACCTGAATACTGACTTCATGGAAAACCTGTTATCGCAAATTTTATAACATGATGACACCAGAAGCTCAGCAAAGAAAATACAACAACAAAAAAATCTGAATTAATTTCCATTTAATTAGTATTGGAAAGAAGATAACCCACTCAATACTTTTAATGAAAACGAACTCAACAATGCATGTATATCTTCATTCATCAACAATTTCCAATTTATACCCAACTGTAAGCTTTTCTTTGAACCGTTTTATCCTTTTGAATTCGAAGTTGTGTCCGAGTCAGAAACTATCCAACATATCTGAGCCTTCGAGTCTTATTCGGTTCATAAAAATAAAATGTCCGCACATTTTCAGTTGGATTACCTACATAATTAAATTAAGCATGACGTTCTTTGCCTTCCCTGATTGTAAGTAATTGGCAATGGTTATTCCAAAAACGAAAAACCACTGACTGCTTGTCCAGTGTTTTGTGTTGTATAACGTGTTGTTCACATTTCAGTCTGGGTTAAGAACACAACAAAGATATTTGTGCTATAGCAATGATTATGGGTTTTTAAGTGTTAATGAGCTCACAGTACCTTCTCGACTTTCCCAAAGCTTTTGACTTGAATTATGGAATATAAAAGAATGTATCTATGTAAAAAATCGTATAATATTCGAAACGAGAGTTAGATCTGTGCAACTGGTCGTTAATACTCGCTATCAAAGGAACTATTAGCGAGAGTACCATAAGGTTTCATTTTGGGTCACTCTTGGTTGTGCCTGGATCTTATCTCTAGATATCAATAGGACTTATCTGAGGTAACTACTTCATTGGTCAAATTGTAATGACATTTTCTTAAATCCGACAAAATGTCGAGTTAGTTCATAAAAACTATCTCTCAAATTTTCCAACACAAAATTTTAGTTTGTGGAATCTTATACTAATATTCGAGAATTTAAAACCAGTCCATTATTCTCCGCTGTGGACCATATTATAAATATTATTTGGCGAATATAATAAAGTGATGTTACGGATAACAAATTTCGAACCTGGATAAGGATACGGATACATAAATAATATTATATCAGATACGCTTACGGATATGAAATTATTTTGGATATTGGATTTTTAAGGAATTGTAAAAGAAATATATAAACATATTAAATGATTTGACTTTATTTGTAGGTTATCTTTTGTTATAAGAACCAAAGAAACAAAATAAGAATTTTAAGTTATTATCAAAGCCTTTTATTTTGAAATATAATGTGCAAAACCAAAACTGTCTATACTTTACGAACTCAACATAAACTGGATAAAAAAGTCCAAATTGAATTCGAGTAAGGACGCATCTTATCTGGATTTAAATTTTTTTTCTTAAGTAGTTCCTTATCTGAGTAATTGTAAATGTAATCTCACAAGAAAATAGAGCAGTTGGTCAAGCGCTTGCGTTTAAATAAGATCACTTGACAGGTCCAAGATGTGGATCCTGGTCCAGTCACCATTTGCCGTTGGTATCAAATTTCTGGCGCTAAAATGAGTGGTGACCAGCTATATTGGTTAAGACAGATAATTATGAGTATGGTATTACTGTATTGGTTAGTATATCGGCCGCTGAAATCTTAGTTCGTGTTTTCAAAAATAATGTTTTGTGTAAGTGACATATCATTGGCTCTGCTGTGAAGGCATAACACTCAAAGCAGGAATTTCCAAACATTCAAGTTTACTTGCTTATATTGAATAAGATTTTGCTAATTCTCCATCCCATTTCGGACTCAATCCGTGAAGCAATCAAAATCAAAATACACCATTTTTCTTCTCTTTCTTTTTCCTTATCATTCTAATCGCTTTGTGCAGGGCCTAAGCGTGCCTCATTTAAACTTCTCCCAATTCCGAAACTATTATGTTGGATTTGGTCACGGTTTCGGATACAGTTTTATTTCGGTTATCCGATAGTTTCGGTTACGGAGCTCCATAATATCTCTAATATAATCGTACCTCAGACTAACTTTTTACATCTTGCCGGCCTTTTTTCTATCGAGAGCCGTCAGCTCAATAAATGAAAAACAGAATACTATATGTCCACTTTTGTAAAAGTGTATGTTGATTTTTGTCCCATCCGCTACTCCTTTTGGATTTCCTTGTCTAATCCCTTAACTATTTGCTATTTCACTTACACTTACAGGAACTTGTTTTTTTCTAATTTAAGCTTTGTTTTTAATACTTTTGGAAAATTTTTTCTAAGTCTTCATTATTAATTGAATATATTATGAAAAATTTTCGTATTTAAAACAAAACTGACTACTAAAACGACTGCTAAAGGCTCGTAAGTAAAACTATTTCCCTGTACTGGTTCACGACGGTTAACAGCAAACGGACACCGATTACAACAAGATTGGAAACTTTTACTTGTTGAACTACTAGCTACTGAAGCAAAGTACCTATTTAAAGCGTTAGCAATGGTAAGTTTATCCGTAACAACACAATCATTTTGATACATAGCAGTAGGTGTTTTATTTCAGGAGCCCTGTTTCAGAATGCTGTTTACTACCTTCCATTCACTTTTCAGGTTGCCTTTAGCAAAAGAAAACTGATTTCGATAATAATTATCTCGGTAGATGGGTATCACTTTTTTACGCTGAGAGCATATTTAACAACTGTCTTAAGATTGGGTACTTTTCCAGGTAGCCCATCTTAAAGCATGGTGAGGAACCTATTACTACAGGCCTATGAGTTTACTAAGTTCGTCAAGCAAGAGTAAATTAAAAATTGAATTGTGTCTTATATAGATACAAAAACGTTTAACCTAATGAACAATTCGGGTTCAAAGCTTTCCACAGTTTTGTCCACCAAGTGCGTCGCTTGACAAGATATGTGAATTAAAATAACGATGCAGTCAAAAGCACAGGAATGGTAATGCTTTACGTTGAAAAAGCATTCGATACTGTCCAGCATAATGGCCTACATCACAAGATGGTCAATCTAAAATTGACCGATGTACCATTTTATGTTTTCTCAGCTTCAAAGTTTCCTTACCCTGTTCTTTAAAATGTGTACACCTCTGATTCCCCCCACCTGAGTAACTGTGATTTTGCGCTTTTTGCAGATGTTCCCTGTTTATATTTCGTCACATGTAATTGGTCTCTCAGTCCCAATCTATCCTTTTACATATAAAAGATAAGCTTGTTTACTGCCAAGCAACAGACTTATAATAAAAGGTACCCAGTTCGAGGAAATCGCGAGCGGTCGGTAAGTTCTCCAACGCTTTTAACGCTTGTTGATCTTGTAGGCTCCCTCAGACACTCCCTAGCGTACGCAGATAACCTGGTGGTATATAGACCAGGGGCTTTAAGCTCTGCGTTAAAGAATGACTTCGATCAAATTAAAAGATATTGTGATGAATGGAGGCTGAAAAGAAACTTTCAAAAGTCGGAAACACTTCAGCTTAGGAATCCACTGTACAGGAGATACCAGGAAAAACTGGCGAAAGTTTACTGTCATTGGACAACACGGACAACCATTGGATGTACGGAAAGTAGTGAGGTACCTTGGTCAAGTGAATATCTTAACAAGGAGACTGTTTCAAAGCAGCCAACAGGGTAAAGGGTTAAGGTTATATTTTACATGGCCCTAATAAGGCCAATTTTCTCTTATGGTTATCCCGTGTGGTTTAATGTAGCGCCATTCGATATGGAAAAGATTCGAGTGTTTGAAAGACGATTTCCTAGATCATGTCTTAGATTTAACAGAACGCCAGAGTCACAATGCACGAAATACTACCCCAACAAAGTTCTTTACGATACGATAGGGCACGTCTGAACAGGATTGACAATTTCCTTATTAAATTGACTCAAAGGCATGTTGTTAGGGCAATAGCCAGCGATAATAATCTGATCTCCGGGGCTTACGACCCAAATGATAGGTACCACGAAAGCACAATCTGAACTGGCTCTATTCCACCGGAAGCGACGGTATTCCGGGTTTTTTACCACTTTCGCCGCGGTGCCAGGGATAGGCATTTTCAGTACGACAGGAACGTCGCTAATAGCCCAGAGCTCCTCCGATTAAGTACCGCGATCACAGAACGGGACAAAATCGAGATGGAAGAACAAACCAAAAAATGTTGGATTCTTTAAAATCAAGCTAGTTAGGCGCAGTACTTTCGTAACAGGGCACTATCTCGATAGTCTACAATTAAATAAAAAAAGTGACAATAAGTCTACGTACTCATTGCAAGTGCGAGTCAACTCGGTTATAATTAGTTTAGATTTAAATGTGTTTTATTGTTTTATTTTCGTTGAATTCGCTTTCTTTTCAATAAAATCGATTGTTTCTAAGTTTTTTTTTCAAACTTATGATTTTTCTAAGAATTAATGGTAATCAATATAAAAATTAAATATTAAGTTTAAGTTGAAAAACAAAATAAATTTTCTTTTTCTGTTTAGACGGCTCGCGAAGAGCCAGTAGACAAGAGAGTATAAATTAGTTAAAGTAAGTTAGATTTAAGCATTGATGCCAACTGCATCGCTTTGCAGAATGATCTTAATTACTTTACTCTATAAACGGTTCAGTACTGGCAGAAGTGAAGTTTACACGTAACATAGTCATCCAGTTCGCTCAAAATCCTGACTTCTCAATTTATACCAAGTAAATGATCAACAAATGTTATTTGACACTTGGTTTTGTGAAGCACTGTGGATAGAGTTTTCATGGCCATTAAATACAATACTCTGTACACTACTTTTGATCGTCCACAGCTCAAACACGCAACCACTATATGGTCTCCTTATTACTGAACGCAAATTTAGCTTCAATCATCTTCTAAGGACTATCTTCTCCTCACCGGCCTTGAGCTTGTTCTTACTGCTGCAAATATTGACTTGCCAATTCTATGTCAATTTTCAACTATTTTTCGAAAGGCAAATTTGCAGATCGTTTCATTAATATTTTGTTTATTTAGAAAAAATTATCGAAACAGTGAAAATTAAATATAAAAGGTTTCAAATATAAAATTGAATATAAGGCTTCAAATCTTTTTCGTTTTAAAATAAAACTTATTCTTATTTCAATACGACCGACAATCCTTGATGTTTTTCAATATTATTGATCTCTGTGCTACTCGAAAGAACTGTCAAAGCTTTTATTCCGACGGTAAGCACTCTTTGGTAGATAAGGATGAAGACTGCAGCACTGATTTGACTGTTTTAACAACACAGCTTTGGGGCATCTTTACTTGAGCATGAAGTCAAGCGCTAATTCTTTTCTTTTCTCTAAAACCAGAAGTTTCGACTTATCCGTCTGTAAAGCTTTCGACAAGTCGGTTAATATACAATCCTTATTTTTTTTCCCCAATAAGTCGCTGGACTTTATTTTTAACTTTATGTTGTAGTTTTCGGACTCGTTCGTGAAGGCATGCGAAATTTTTTATGGTTAGGCCAAACTAGAGCAAGATTTGTGCAGCAATTGGTTTCGTAAGCAACAAAATTCAAAAGGATACCGAGTGAGCTAGTTCATTCCACTTATATCAAGAAGTAAGAAGACATATGGATAGAATCTGTTAAATTACCATCGGACCCAAATGTCTGCCTACCGGACCCAAATGTCTGGCTACCGAGTTGGTATGATTGAGGACTAACGAAGTCACAGGCCAAGGTTGAACCATATATAGTATGAACAAAACATAAACACACTCATGTCGCACCAAATACATTGAACAAGAATTTTTCACGTAAGTGAAAGGTCACCAATTATTGTTTCGTTCCACTGTCTACCCCATCTACAAAAAAGGCGATCCTATGCCTTGCAACAATTACCGAGGCGTAGTCCTACTCAAAGTAACCAACAAGATCCGATCCAGCGTACTGTGTGGAGGTGTAAAGCCTTTTTGCTGCACACAAATCGAACAATACTCGTAGAGCTTCTGGGCGGACAAAATAACGAAAGACCACATTTTCACATTACGCCAAATCCTGGAAAAGACCAACGAGTATCAAGTCGGTACCCATCATCTATATATTGACATCTATTTATCGATATACTACTGTGTCCAAAAAATAAGGTGACATATGAATTTAAACTGCGCGCGTCGAAGGATTTGGAAATTTTTCTTTCTTTTTAGGTTGGCAGTACTGTCAGTGACATCTATGTGAAATTTCATGTCAAAATATATTCATAGTGTTTGAGATACGCGTCGTTTTGTGAGCTGCTAAAAGTGAGTTTTTCGATTTTTGCGATGTCGAAATTTATTGAGCAAAGAATTTGAATTAAATTTTATTTGCGGAATCAATTTTCTGCTGCGGATACGTTGAGGATGGTGCAGAAAGCCTTTGATGATGAGGCTATGTCTAAAAAAAATGTGGAATAGTGATTTCCAAACCGGCCGTGAACGTGTCGAAGACGAAGAGCGTTCTGGGCGACCATCAACCTCAACCGATGAAGCTCACGTCCAACAAATCAAAGATTTGGTGTTGAAAAACCATCGATTAATGATTAGAGACCTTGCTGATGAAGTTGGCTTATCGAAAGGCTCAGTCAATACCATTTTGAAGGATGCTTTGGGCCTCAAGCGCGTCAAATCTCGACTGGTACCGAAAACATTGAATTTTTTGGAAAAAAGGCGTCGCGTTGAAGTGTGTGAAACAATGCTATCCGACTACCGGGATGTAGTCGGATCTATGCTTACGACCCCAAAACAACCGATCATTCGAGCGAATTTTCGTGCCAAAGGAGAGCCGAGACCAAAATAACCGCGCTAAAGTCGCTCAAAAATCAAGGTCATGTTGACTGTTTTCTTCGATTATCGTGGTGTTGTGCTTTATGAATTCCTTCCAATCGGCCAAACAGTCAACAAGGAATATTATTTGAACGTTATGCGTCATTTGCGTAACGCTATCCGCCTAAAAAGGCCGGAATTGTGGAAAGACAATTCTTGGTTTTTACACCACGATAATGCACCATCCCATACCGCACTCGTAATTCGTGATCATTTCGCCAAAAACTCAACCCATATCGTTCCGCAACCACCGTATTCACCTAATCTGGCGCCGGGCGACTTCTGGCTGTTCAACAAGCCCAAAAGACCGCTCCGGGGACACTGTTTTGATACGATAGAGGAGATTCAAGCCGCAGCGAAGACGGAACTGAAGGCCATCCCGGAAAGTGACTACAATCAGTGTTTCAAAGATTGGAAAATCCGTTGGCATAAGTGCATTGCATCGGGAGGGGATTACTTTGAAGGGGATGAAATTGATTTGGAAGAATAAATAAAGAATTTTCAAAATAAATACAATGTCACCTTATTTTTTGGACACAGTAGTATGTATGTATATTATTTTTAAAGCCGCATATGATAGTATACTTCATTCACTCTGAGTTGTTCCATGCGATGGCTGAGTTCAGGATTCTGAAAGGAAAAGGCTGTGTTAAACATTGCTGAAAAAAAATGATGCACAGTGCAGTTTGAATACTTAACAACCGAACCGAACTTCACCGGATCTCGGTAAGGAGATGCATTGGAATGTGAATCACTACTGCTTCTGTTTATCGAAACAACTAGGATCCAAACTCCTAACAGGAAGGACAAAAATTCTGTCCTACAAAACATTGATTTTCCCAGTCCTGCTCTATTGGTTCGAATGCTGGACGATAAGCAAAGCAGCTGAGCAACTATTTGGATCCTTCGAAAGAAAAAGTCTGTGCTGTACGAAGATGTGGATATGATTCTGAAGCCACATCGAGGGAAAGGGAAAGAGAGTCTTCGAACGCAAGCTACCAGGTTCAAGAAGAACGGGAAGAGCAAACCAAAGAGGTCATAAAATTTACCTGGTTTTTTGTCTCACTTGATTACGAAAAGTAGCTAAATGTACCTGTTAGAAACTTAACAGGTAAAAACAACAATGCAACATTTGTTTATATAAATAAATGTTTGTTTAATTTAATGAGAGGCAATTGTTTTTAGGAATGGTTACTACCATCTGATCGCTTCAGGTAGCCTGCTGTGTAGAGATTCATAGAGTGCTGTCAAATAATCTAGTGAAATTTTGGACCAAGCTCGTTTTATGGCTTCAATAATCTCTTCCGTTTCATCATATTGCTTTCCTCCTTCGTAGACTTTTCTTGAAAGCCAACTCCACGCGTTTTCCACGATGTTCAGGTCAAGTGAATTTGGCGGCCATGCAAGTAGGTTTACAATTTGGTTCTGAATCCAGGCTTCTGTTGTCCGTGCGGTATGTTTCGGTGCATTGTCTTGTTGGAAAGTCCATCACTGTCCAAATATCTCCGAAAACTGCCGAAAAGCTCCCTCCAGCATCGAATTGTATGGATTGACGTCATTTTGGAGCTATTTTTTTTGTCAAAAAAGACGACGGTATTCCACACTCTAATCACCTGATCTGACTGTGACTGTGTTACAAAATCAAGCCGCTAGATTCTACGTGCCGCATTCAATGCTAGTTTCCTCTTAATTTTTTCATTGCGAATACTGCGGATCTTCTGTATCACGATGGACAGTCGATCTGAAAGCTGTAACTTTACTTTCTGCCTTTATTTTACTTACAGAGATCCTTGAATTTGAAGTAGCTCACAGTATCGTCCGCCTGTGTTTAATGACAGTTTCTTGCTTTCGTAGCCCATCAATAATGATAGTTTTACGGTTGATTGGAGATTTACACTTTAACACCCGACAGCCAAGCAGTGCTCCGAGTCACCTAATCAATTAAAATTTTTCAACTTGGGCTCAACAGATACCCTTGTAGATATTGAGAAAGGAGAATGCGTGTTGTTTCTGTAATAAGGTTTCTTCCGGCAGTATGCCAAAAGAGCCTTGGTACATTTGTTGTGAGTTAGGAAGGAAGCAAGGGAGCATCTTCTATCGGCTGAGCTCGCTCGACACACACAGACACAGCACTGGTCGAAAATGCAAAAACCGATGCGCAAGTAAATCGTCTGCACATCAACAGGGTAAGCAATAGGCCAAAAGCTGTACCAAAGAATCCATGCTTGTTCTGTGGCAATATGCATTATTCTCGCGACTGCCCATACACCAAGCACGTGTGTGAGCAGTGCAGCACCGTAGGCCATAAAGAAGGATACTGTAAAGTGAGAAAACGGCACAAGAACGGAACGCAGAAACACAACGGAATGAGAGCCAAAACGAAGCACAACAGCAATAAAGCATTTCGGGCAGAATCCAAAAGCATTTTCGTCACCAACAGCACAGCGAAAGTACATCAGCGTCAACATTAATGGTACAAACATCGACTTGCAGTTGGACAGGGCATCTGATATAACAATCATATCAGAGGAAAACTTTAAAATCCTCGATGTCCTCACTGCCAAAGAAGTCATCCACACACCCAGAAGTGCAACTGGCAAACTACCATTATCAGCGCAATTTGATTGCCACGTCACATTCAGAGCGAGACAAGCACATTCAACATGCTTTGTCACTCCAATCAAAAATTTAAACGTCATGGGACTTGATTGGATCAATGCACTTAACCTAATTGATATGCCCATTAGTGAAATCTGCAATCAAGTCACAGTCGAAAATCGGGAAAGTGATAATTTATCTATTAAAAACAATATTACAAAATTAAAACATTCTTTTCCAGACGTTTTCGACAATACACTAGGCTTGTGTAACAAAACAAAGGCGCACCTGGTGACAAAGCCAAATCAGCAACCAGTCTTTCGACCAAAGCGACCAGTTGCTTATGCTGTCAAAGATCGTGTTGAAGCAGAACTACAGCGACCGCAAGACGCCAATGTGATTTCGCCAGTAAATTACTCGGATTGGGCCGCTCCGATAGTTGTTATCAAGAAGTCAGACGGAAGGATACGCATTTGTGCAGATTTTTCTACTGGCCTAAACGACGCCCTCGAAACTCATCAATACCCACTCCCATTGCCAGAGGATATATTCGCAGGGCTCGCGAATGCACAATTCTTTAGTCACATCGACCTATCAGACGCATTCTTACAAATCGAAGTCGACGAAGAATCCAAGCCTCTACTCACAATCAACACTCACATGGGTCTATTCCGATGCAACCGAATGGTGTTCGGTGTAAAATCATTTCCAGCTATTTTCCAACAAGTTATGGATAAAATGCTTGCTGGACTATCAGGGGTAGCAGTGTACATTGATGACATCTTTATATCGGGAAAAAACTTGGAGGAACACAACAAAAATCTACATGAGGTTCTGTGTCGTATCCAAGACTACGGTTTCAAGGTAAAATTTACTAAATGTAAGTTCTTTGTCAGCCAAGTTAAGTACCTTGGGTACGTTATTGATAAGCACGGACTTCACCCCGATCCGGAACGTATTTTGGCAATCAAAAATATGCCAGAACCAACGAACGTGTCAGAGCTTCGGTCGTTTCTTGGTGCAATTAATTTTTATGGAAAATTTGTTAGCAACATGCGGCAGCACAGAGGACCACTGGATGAGTTGCTCAAGACAAATATTCGGTGGAAGTGGGCAGAAGATCACCGCAATAGTTTTCTCAAGTTGAAAGAAATTCTGTCATCCGAACTGCTGCTTACACATTACGATCCTAAGCAAAATATTATCGTTGCAGCAGATGCATCTAATTATGGACTAGGTGCCTGTATTCTTCATGAATTTCCTGATGGATCTGTCAAGGCGGTCTGCCACGCATCAAGATCGCTCACACCGGCTGAAAAAGCATACAGCCAGATCGAGAAGGAGGGTCTCGCACTTGTGTTTGCAGTTACCAAGTTTGACAAAATGGTCTTTGGTAGAAAGTTCAAACTTCACACGGACCACAAGCCACTCCTTGCAATATTTGGGAAAAAGACAGGAATAAAATAGCTGTTCATCAAGCCAATCGTCTTCAACGTTGGGCCGTCAAGTTATTGGCTTATGATTTCGACATCAGTTTTATTTCAACCAGCAGTTTTGGAAATGCAGATGTGCTTTCACGCCTCATCGATAGAAATATACAGGTGGAAGAGGATTTTGTGATTGCATCAGTCAGGCTTGAAAGGGAGGTTAACCAAATTCTCACGGACAATATTGAAAAGCTGCCAGTCACTCAACAAATGGTCAAGTCCGAGAAAGCCAAGGACAAGATATTGTGTCAAATATTTCATTTTGTGACTAAGGGCTGGCCACGCGAAATCAAGGAAAATAGCGAACTGAAGTCATTTTTTAACCGGAGAGCAGACATCAGCATTTTCGATGGATGTATCATGTTTGGCCAGCGAGTCGTCATTCCGAAGCTGTTTAGGAAACGAGTTCTCAAACAACTCCACCGTGGTCATCCAGGGATCGAAAGAACAAAATCTATAGCCAGAATTTTTGTTTATTGGCCAAGCATTGATACCGATATAAAAATCCTTATTCAAAATTGCAACAACTGCGCGTCTGCAGCAAAGATGCCAACAAAAACAACACTCCAGCCATGGCCAACGCCAACAGAGCAATGGGAACGTCTTCATCTGGCCTACGCTGGGCCAATCGAAGGGAATTATTTTTTGATCCTAGTGGATGCCTTTTCCAAATGGCCGGAAATAGTTTCAACGAAATCCACCACTAGTCAACGTACTATAGAAATACTCAGTGAAATATTCTCAAGATTTGGTCTACCATGGATTATCGTTTCAGACAATGGCACTCAATTCAAGAGCTCACAATTTCAACAGTACATGGCGGAGAACGGGATTAAACATATTTGTTCCAGTCCTTACCATCCAATGTCCAACGGACAAGCTGAGCGGTTCGTGGACACATTCAAGCGCTCGCTTCTGAACTTAAACGGAGAAGGAACAACTTTTCAAAATCTTCAAACTTTTCTTCAATCATATCGCTCAACTCCCAACCGAAACACACCAAATTCAAAGGCTCCAGCCGAAATCATGTTTGGGAGAAATATTCGCATCAGCTTGAGTCTTATTCAGCCAAAGGTAAATGATTACCAAAAGAATAATGATGGGACTACAAATCAAAAGCGAACAACAATGGCTGAACAATTTAACCGGAAATTCGGTACTAAGCCGATCTCATTCAACAGTAGGGATTTAGTATACGTTTGTATACATACAACCAACAGCAACTTTCAATGGAAACCAGGAAAAATAGTCGAACGCATTGGTAAGGTCATATATAATGTTTTGTTGCAGAGTGGGAAGCTAGTTCGTGCACATGCTAATCAACTTCGAACACGTCATGGAGAAGACGCATCTGAAAGAGCTCGAGCCGAGAAACGATGGGACAAGGCGCTAGACATGTATGAATTGGAGTCAGCAACTTCTGAGCCATCTGCGCCATCAGACAACTATAGTTCCCAAACTGTCGCAAATCTCAAGACTTCACCAAATGACGTTGTAGAAACTGTAACATCAATACCACGTCGAACTCAGCGAACGCGACGACCAATCAACAGATTTGTACCTGGATAACTTGATCATCATAATGATCAACTCGAAGGGGAAGGTGTTGGCAACACCATCCTTTCTGTGGAACCTAAAGTGGAACTCTTTTCGTTATAATTGACAGATTCTTACTCTAGCATTTCCGTCTTTACTTTCTGAACTCGTGGACTGATAAGATGTACATTATAAAACCATCTGAATTTTAATATTGACTGTTCTCTTTATTTTTCATATTTTACGTGATCGCACAGGATCACAACAACATCCATCAAAAGATAATTTTCCTGCCGGTTTTCGTATTAAAATCGCTAGGAGGTTTTTTAGCATCAGAATGCCTTAAGGAAATGTGACGGACAAGTGAAGAAGACATCGTTGGCCAGCACTGAATGTGTCAGTAATTGAGCGGACAAGTGCGAGTCGAAAACGCACACAAAGGGCTCCGTACCATCTTACAATATTTTTAAACTTCATATTTTTATTTTAAATTTGACTGCGACTTTTAAAATCGCGTTTTTTACATCGGAAAATTTTCAACTTTATATTAGATATCTCTTGCTAAAGCAGCTACTGTAGTACACATTCTGTCAAATTTGCAAGTGTCTAACTATTAAGGTTCAGGAGATCCAGCCATGTGACAGACGGACGGACAGAGTTGGTTTTCTTTGGGGACGGAACCCTTAGAAGGAATACGTAGGAAGAAAAAGTAATGAAATATGCTAGAGTAAATGAAACTTTTAAACGATTAGCAGTACCGTCATTAATGCCAAGAAATATTTAAAACTAGAAACAATTTTTAATTATTATACGAAATAAAAATAAAATGTAAATGTTTTCCAGTTAATTTAATACAAAATGTAAGTAAGTTCAGCTGAATAAACATATTCCAATGATAGCAAGACTAAACATACATTTTGAGAAGAGGGATAATTTTCAAAACTATGAAGATAAGAAAGTAATTTTCTCTGCAAGAATTTTCTGCATTGTTGCTCTCATGGAGTACAGATAAAGACACTACACATAACACATCTACTTTTCGAAACATTCTTGTGAGATTTTGAAATAAGTCCTCGTGGTGTTTCTCAAACAAAGTGTACAAGCACGTGCTTCGTGTTCGAAGTGAAAAACAATCATTAATTTCTACTGCCTGTGAAATAATGTAACTAAATACGCAAGAACGTTCCCAACAGTTGTCTTTTAGATCGGCTTATTTATCTCTTCTCCCCCGTGTACTATTTTTTCACACCATAAACGTCTTCTTATTTGAGTTCTACTAACTTAGTGCAACATAAATAATTCATTTATTCCTTTTTGTTCACGAAGTGAGATTGTTCAGAGCGCAGTCTCTGATTTCCAGTGTTCATTTTTCCCGGGTAGAATTGACTCCGGCTGACTATTACGTAGAAGTGTCCTTGTCTGCATTAATGTAATGAATTTCTGTTTCAGTTTTTCGTAAAGTCTCTTTGGGTTCGGGTGTTTTGTGACATTTTCCGGGCACTTAGCTTGAATTTGTTTTTAAAATTTAATTTTAAATCTGAAATGAAATTCATCTGGGGTTTTCGAGCCGATAAGAATCAGAAGCGTTTTGTTTTACATCCTCAATTAAAAAAATAATTAGGTTGTCGCTGTTAAATGTGGATTCCATGCTTCCACACAAAACTTACTGTGTATGGAAGATTTTTAAGTGGATTTGTGGCGCTTTGAGTGATCTTTTCATATGCTTGTTTTATGGTCGTTTATCCTCATGGCAAATGTGTTCGCTTCAAATCTTTTTCGACGTTGTTTATATTGTGCGAAATCTGTTTACATAAGGTTTAGTGTTTGAAATTTGTGTATCACATCTGAAACAAGCAAAAGGTTTTGCATGTAGTTTATGTGTTAGTTGTCATGAGAACAAATTTACATTTAAGAAATTTGTAATTGGTTATTTGTGATGTCGAAATAAAGCCGATTCGGCTAATTAACATAAGGGATTTGTGTTGTGGTAAGTAAATTTTATATAAAATTAGTTTAACTGACGTCGCTAAAAGCATGTCATTTGATAGCTCATAATCATTTTGTTGATTCGATTTAATAATAAAGTATGATGTAACATTATGTGATGCAAGAGAGAGATTTTCTCAACCCACTTGTTGGATATTGACTAAGCAAACGGTTTGAAATTGCCGCCAAAAAGCCTTTCAATTGTTTGAAATATAATTGGCAGAGAGCTCGTGTGCTTTTTAATTGATTTTAGGCAAGCATTTTTAGTGACTAGTACTAACCAATTTTACTTAGCATGATGTTAGTTATAAGTTAACATTTAAGATTCAAATGAAATGCGGCGACTGTACTTCAAATAACTTTTATTCTTTATTTATTAAAGAAGACATCCGCAGACTGGGAAGATTATCATCCAACTGCTAAATCCGCAATAGTCGTATAGTATATAATTTAGAGTTACGTAGGCTGCTATAGGCGAATATTTATCATCAAAAGTGGTTTTATTGTTTTTCAAAGTATTCTTCAGCATGATTTATTCACTTTTGCATGCGCTCAAACCAATTGTCGAAACACTTTTACCACCCCAATTGAGACACCTCCAAAACATGGTTTTTGAACGCTTCAACAGCATGTTCTGGCGACGAAAATCATTGACCACGCAATTTTTTTTCTTGATGTGCGGGAATTAAAAGAAGTCATTGGGTGCCAAGTCAGGGCTGTAAGGCGGATGACTCATCAAATCGACGTTTTGGCCGGTCAAAATGGCGCTGGTTTGAGCCGATGTGTGATAGCTCGCATTGTCATGGTGAACAATGATTCGTCCTCTCTTGTTCGTTTTTCGAATTTCTCCGAAGACTTCAGGCAAACAAATTGTGTTGTACTACTCAGAATTGACCGTCCTACGTTGCTCAAGCGGAACAGTCGCCATATGACCAGTTTTGCCGAAGAAACAGGCGACCATTTGCTTCGAAGTGTTTCTTCCACGAACAAATTTTGTTGGATTTGGCTCGTCGTCGAAGACCCATACGGTCGATTGTTGCTTTGTTTCGGGCTCATACACATAGATCCATGATTCGTCACCTGTGACAATCTTATAAAAGTCTTTTGAAGCACCGCGATCGTATTTTTTTTAACATTTCTTTGCACCAATCGACACGAGCCTTTTTTGAGTGGTTGTCAAATTGTGAGGGATCCAACGAGAACAAACCTTTTTTTAAGGTTCATGCAATATCGAATGTGTGCTGGTGGGAGAAATGCCAAGGGATGCCTCTATCTCACGGTATGTCTCATGGAGATCTTGCATTATCAGTTCACGCACGACATCAATGTTCTCTAACACATCGGCCGTTTTTGGACGATCTTCACGGAATTCGTCTTTGAGCGAGCGTCGGCTATGGCTGAATTCATTAAATTTCACAGAGCTATAGAATGGTACTTCATCGCCATACGAAGATTTAAGTTCATCAAAGCACTCTTGTCGCGATAATCCACGTCGAAAGTTGTGAAAAATTATCGCACGAAAGTGTTCACGAGTTAATTCCATTTTTTTGCCGAGATGAATTTTTCAAGTCTCTGTAAATAAAACAATTCACGATTAAATCACAACACGTTCTAAGTGATGTTATGCTAAAAAATGTCAAACTTTCCACAGGAAATGTCAGATTGCACCTGGCAACACTTAGTGTTGCATAGGCCAGAAATATATCTAGCAGCCTACGTTACAACATTACAAGATATCGTCTGATTTAAGCGTTATCTTTACGAAAGTGCAGAAGTCTTAAGGTATATGTGTCATTTTAACAGGGTGTACGTAACATCTTCCCCTTCTTAACAAAGTTCTTATTCTTTAAACAAGTTTTGTATTAACAGAGCTTTGATAACATTATAAAGCGTTTACATTTGGATTAACATTTCTGTTTTTTGAGTCTTTCAAATCGCCGAGGCTCAATTATTTCTGATTTAGATCTCTTTCTCATGTTTCGTAGAAGAACGGGACCCTTAGGGGCTACGGGTTCATTACTTTCCCCTTCTTTAATTTCCAGCCTTTGATCCATCTGGCTCGGACACATTTGAGTGTCTAAATTTTCGGATTTTTCCTGCAACTTATGGCTTGAGTTATTTATTCTTAAATCTAGCTTAGATCTTTTTAGTTGGTTAGTTGGTACTAAACTTATATTACCATTTATATTTAAGGCTTAAAAAAATTCATAATTTTGACCGGTAAATAGTGCACAAAACTTATTTCATGGTTTCTGTACCTTTCAATTTCATATTCTTTAAAGGGTTGATAAACATTTGCATGCGTATATTTAAATATTTTCTTATTTTGCTTTTCTTGAATTTCAGCCTTCGGAAATTCTTTGCTAATATTTTTTGACAAATAAAATTGCTAAAATGCTATTTTAGGCTTAAGACTTAAGAGCACTTCGGATGGTGATGCCGAAGTCACTGTAGACGGGGTATTTATGTATCTATCTTTTCTGACAAAGACATGTATGGACGGTCTAATAAAAGTTTGTTTAACACTTTTTGACTGTTTGTACCATGCACTCTGCTGATCCATTGGATTGCGGATGGTTTACCGGACTTTTAGAGCACTTTATATCATATTATCGACTAAAATTTTGAAAATAATAAGCATTGAATGGTTGCCCATTATCAGAGATAATTTTCCCTGGAAAACAAAGCTGAGGAAACTCTAACATCACAATATTTGGAGAAGTAAAATAGATTAAGATAGGTTTACCCGAATTTGGATTGATCATCGTTGTTTTGATAAAGCTAGTTGCAATAAATTTCAATAATAAATGAAGAAATAGCAAACAATTCGATACGAATTTCTCTGTTAGTGTATGTATGTCTCTGGTAGTGTATACAGTTATACATATATCTATGTCATATAGGGAAGTTGAAAAATTTGAAATCTTTTTACTAAAAAACTACCTTATCAAATGAAACCAAAATCTTTTCAGGTGTTCATTCTGCAAATACGCTCCGAATGAAACCAATTTGATACTTTTCCAAGATATGCGTGACGAAAAATTCCGCACGTACGTAAGTACGTACACACAGCAATAGACATATACAAACAATTAAGGGTGGGGGTAAGGTTAATTCGTACGAAAAAAGGCATGGTGATAATAGTTTAACGCAGGTCATGCTGTGAGGTTTTTTCAAACCTCAAATGTTAGTTGTGGAACCTTTGGAAATGTTAGTTGTGGGGAAAACGCTTTAAAAACACTGAATCATCAATGCCAGGTCCATAAAGGATGTTGCTATCATCCATGACATTTAAAGCATCTTTCTTCTCCTGTCTACGAAGAATCTTGCCTTCTTTAGTTTGTCTCTCAGCTTCCTGCTCGTGTGGATGGAGTCATTTGATCGCGCCCAGTCCATGTCTTGCATTTTCAAATAAGTTGGTTCCAATTTTCATTGTTGTTCTGCGTGAAGCCTCCGACACATCGCTCCAGGAGGGCATCTTTGCACAGATCTTCAAAGGCAGGCTTGATGACATTGTAGGTGTTTTTGAATGAATTTAATGCATTAACAGCTGCAACTTTTTGCCGTTCGCACCAGCAGTCCGCGCCGCTCGGGCATTTTTAATACTGTGGATTCTCGTCCGTTGAAGTGTGGTGAAAGAACGTTGCCCAGATAACCTCCTTCATACCTTCCATGGAATCAAAGTAATGTCTAATAACCAAGCCGTATTATTTCGTCAATTTATCACTCGTTTTGGCCGAAAGCTTTCCTTTACCAGACAGATTCTTTCTTTTGATCTTCTTTCCAGCCTTAGTTTCAGTATCTACCCATCTTTTGTGCCAATTTTTTTTTTAACATATCCTACACATTCTTTTTTCACTATTGAAAAATCATCACCCTAAGGCTTAGAATTCACTAACCCGGAGCAAGCTTTAAAGTCACATAGTTTTTATCGTTTCGGACTCCAAATTTCCAGCTGCACCAGATTTCGTATTCGACAGAGGTGAATTTATGTACCCAAGTTTAAAATTCATGGTAGTATGAACTTTTGACGAAAAAGTCAAGAATTTTTCCTGTATAGTAATCAATTAATAAGGTGACGCCGAATAAAGATGAAAAGCCTCTATTTTCTACGTTCCGTCGCCTGATACAGTGAGTTCTTCGGCATCTTCAGTCTTTTTCTCTCCGACTGTTGCTGCTTTTTCTTCCTTTATAGCAGACATGAAAAAACGATTTGCTACTTCTCTTACAGTTAAGCACAATTTTTTCACGTAACCATTGTACTAAAATCCTCATCATAAAACCAAGCCGATAACTAACTTCAAAAATACCAGAGTTGAGTCTTGCACTAGCTGGAATATTTGTAATCTGTTTACAGCTTTCGCACTACACTTTGAAGTTAAATCCAAGGCCCTCGTTTTTAGTTGAATTAAAATTAACTTTTCCAATGCATTTCACACACATCATTAGCGTAGCAATTGTTGAAAAACCTAATAAAAAATCAATTATCCTACAATGTTTTTCAAGATCCTACGTAACTTGATCTTCAACGGTTACTTTAATTTTTTTTAACTGACACGCAACTTGTTAAATGTCTTTGTTATTATGTTTTTGTGGAGGTACAATTTTTCTTGGTCGAGATTATCTCGAACTAGCTGATTGTTTTTCAGATCTTGTCTTTTTTAGGTACTTTAGTAATAATTTAACACAAAACTTAATGAAAACGTGGCTAAAATGATGGGAAAATAGGAACGCACGTACACGTCTCCCTAATAGAATATTTACTGCTACACTTAATCTATTAACAGGTATGAGGACGTATGTACTTAAGTCGAAATTTCAATAAATAGAACTGGGGTTACCCCCAGATTAAATATTATATAAATAGCGAAACATCTGACAGGTAACAATAGCGGGCTCAGGTTGAGTAACTTCGTCAATTTTGCTCCAATCAACTTGAAATTTTGTCAAAATATTGTTCAAATATTATGCATTCAACTTAAATAATAGTCGAGTGGGCAAATTTTCAGCTTATCGCTCGATATATTCATTTGGATCAGCATAGACTAAAAGCCATTAAGATTTTGTGTATTATTTTTATATTGCGCCTGACTTCTTTTAACTATTTCGCACAAATTCTCGATAGGATTTAAATCTAATCTTAATCTTTTCCACCTGACTGAAACCGATTAACTTTTGTTTCATCTGACCAAATTACTCGCTCCCAATGTTCGGCAGTTCAAAATTTATTTTCTTTGCAGAACTTTAAGCGTGCCATAATATTTCTGTCTGACAAGGCTGTTTTTTTGTTGCTAAACTGCTGACACCAAACTTATCCTGCGCAATGCTCTTCTGGTGGTCCACTCGCTGGCATCTTTATTCAGTCATTTCGCAGCTGCCTTCGGTGTTCTTCAGTGTTCAATTTTTATCAAAAGCTCCATTAAACACGCGTCGCTATTTAACAGAAGTTTTGATTCGCCTGGAGCATCGTGGACAAAGGTGCTGTTTTCCACTTCAATTGAGATTTTTAATTTCCCATCAGGAAGTTCTTGTAATCGGTTCCATTTTCGCAATTCAAAATTTTAACATTTTTCCACGTTTCGAATTCCAAGTAGTCGGATTCCATTGTTTTTAGAGAGATGTCCGTGTATGCGTGTTCGTTCGTACGATGATAGAGTTCTTATAGAGCCACGCTTGAGTTCTTTGATAAAGAGCTTTACAAAATTGCCTTCTTAGCCACAGGTTTTCTTTGTTTGATGTCAGCGTTAGTATAATTAAAGCTTTCTTTGTTAACGTTCTGAACCCAGATTTGGGTGTCCTTTCTTGATGACATCATATGTTTCTTTTTTCTCTAGTATACCGCCAAACCCATCTCTGAGTTTTTTCTGAACACTCATAAACGCACTGTTGACATCAAGCTACGTTTCCTAATTATATCAATATCTTCGGCGAATGGTGTTCAAGTTTAATGTTGAAGAGATCGCATGACAATGCATCACCTTGCTTAGACGTTGTTTGACATCAAATGGGTCGGTGACGTCATTGACGACCTTAATGGAGGAGCTTTAGTTCTCCATCGTCATCCTACACGAAAGGACGAGCTTGGAGGGGATGCCAAACCTAGACATGGCTTCATACATCTCGTCTGTGGGCGAAATAGCAACCAAAACCAACCTTGAAATTGATGAAAAGGTGGTGCGTGCGTTTTTTCCTTGAACTTGAACGATATGTTAATTTTAGTCTTTGGTGGACTTTTCTGTTCGAAAACCGCATTGACATGGATCTATAAGGTTGTTGACGAACGGTTTCAAACGTTCTCATAATAAGGCGGGAAAGGTGTTAATAGCAATTTTGAAAAAAATTGATACCTCTGTAATTCTATAATTTCTTCAAGATTGGGCAAACAATACTGATGCTTTATTGTGTCATTGCCGCCGCATTGAAAAGTTCGACAGCTTATGATGTGTCTTATTGTTGTCTTTACTTCGTCTGGGTCAGATAGACGCTGTTGGGCTGTGTCGTCTTCATAGAATGGTTCAGGCTGCCTGACAGCGGAATTGTATTCTTCGTTGCCGTAATACAGTCTGCACAAGTGGTTCTTCCATGTCCTCAGCATTGACTGCAATTTTACTATGATTTTTCTATTTTGAACTTTGAGGGTTTGGTTTACGGTCTGTAACCCTGAGATAATTTTTTTATCAGTTGGTCCAATTTTCGAACCTCTTTCATGTTTTTTGATCTCTTAACATCCTCCATCGCGCGTTTCTCATGCTCTTTCATAGACGTTGGTACAGCTTCAGAATGTTGTGCACGAGATTAAAACAGGAGATTAACATGAGCTGGGTGGCGGAGTTGGTAGAGCGCCTGCCTTTCAATTGATTCAATTGATAGGTCCCAGGTTCGATTCCTAGAGTAGTGGTCTAGTTTTTCGAATCTGGTCCAGTCACCATTTGCCATTGGGATCAAGTTAATGGCACTATCACTGGATTGGTCGACCAGTGATAGAAGTCTGACTAATGGGTGGCTTTGTTGTTGTGGTTGTTGTATCGGCTTAGTTCCTAATTCGTGTTTTCAAAAATAGCTCTGTTTACGTAGATTGTGTGTTGATGGCTCTGCTGTGAAGGCATAACACTGACAGCGGGGGTGTCCAAGCTTAAATCTTCCAAACTTTCAAAGTTGTTGAATGTCGAACAAAATCCTGTGAATTAGGTTAAAGTTAATAGGTCGATATCAAAATCCTCCGTCCCGTTTCGGGCTCCACCCACGGAAGTGAGTTGAAACCAATTACACCTGAGTTTCTCAAACCACTACACATTCTTCTCCTAATTCTTCCGCTCGCTCTGTGCTACACGCATTATAAGGGTCCTAATATCCTCTTGAAGAGCGAGCAAATAATTAAAAAAAAAAAAAAGGTAATTAGAGCACTTGAAATTTTGACATGGCAACTACAGCATATTTCTCGCATTTATAAAAATGTTTCGCAACCCATTTGTTTCAACTTACAGCCGATTGCGTTCGTTGTTCTGGTCAATAAAAAACAAGACATTGCATTTTCCGATCAGATGATCGTTCCATTTTATTTTTAACTCTGCAGTTTCTTTGCAAACTTTCTCTTTCTAAGAAAACTTTTTATTAAATCTTGTGCTTAGCTTACACTGAAACATAAAGTAAAAATGTTTTCTATTACTTGTGCAATAGGTTTGTAATGAGCAAAAGGGAAATTTGTGACCAGGCTTGTTAATTATTATATATTGATTTATATATTTATTTATATATTTTTTTTTTATTTATTTATTTTTATATTTTTTTTTTATTGATTTACTTACTTTTATATTTACATATCTATTCACTGATTGATATTATGATGTATTCATTGTGATAAGGAAAACTCTATGTTCCAGAAATGTCTCGAGTCAGGTGATCCTGAATTCCCTCCTTCTCTCAACCCTGTTCTTAAAATATGTAGTTTATTTTTAACTTATTTATTGTTATTGTGGTATACTCATATAGCATATTGTTTTTGTTCTCTTTTGTTTTGATTAATAAGGTTTTTCTTGTAGGTTTTCCTTCAAACTAAATATGATTCTGTGATAATAATATTTGATTGTAAATAGTAAATTTTGTTTTAGTAAGGTACTGCGTACCACATCTCTAACTTGTGCAATATATTTCAGAATTCAAAATTTTCTATGTATTTATTTAGTTACAATAAAGATAAAGAAATTCAAAGCATATTTACAACTGCTCGGAATATAAAACCGTGATTATCTTTATGTCCTTTTGGAAAGGTTTCAAAAGTATACAGTTTCAGTCGAGAGATTTCCACCACCCCTCCCATCCGAGCTGGGGAAATGTTCAGCATAGGATCTTGTTCTTTCTTTCAAAAATATGGCTTCAAGAGGATCATATTCAGTCTAGTTTTCTTATATCTCTGACATTTTCTGGAAAGACCTCTAGACTTTGGTTCATGATAAGAAACCACAACAGTGGTAAGCAAACTAAATTTTCAGATGTTATTATCTTCCTCGCAACGCTTTTTAATGCAATTTTATCCATGTGTTTTAACTTTGTCATTTTGCTTTTTCTTGATACTTTTTCTACGAAATCAATTGCCTCATTAAGTTGCCCATCATGCTCTTAGTGTTGTAGACGTCACGTAAAAGATTTACATGATTCACATTTCTGAAAGAATTTTCCAAGCATTGCCGTGGAAATGTGGATCAAGAAATAGAGAAAAATCACAATATGGAAAAGACCCCGCTTAACGTTGTTTTAGTCTTTTATTCAATAGTCTTAATAGTTCACGATTAACTTTATTTAGTCAATTGGCTTATTGATGAAACTTTTGAAATTCAAAGTGTACAAAAAAAATGTGTATAAATATGTCCGGAAAATTATGAACGGCAATATATGTATATATTTATGAATATTTTTGTATCCGATAAAGTAGTTAAAAACTATTAATTGAATTGATTTTGAACTGTTTTCAATGATTTTAGTTGAAGAAGTTAAATTACCCCTTTTTTGACAGCTTTTTCGTCATAAAATTTGAACCACCCTATCAAATTAAACCAAAAGCTTTTCAGCTAATTTGGCTTCGATAGCTTGTTCTGTTCTAAGGCTTGGCTTGACGAAAAACTCCGCACAAATTACGCATGTACACACACACGCACAGGCATTTTTCTAAAAACAGTAGAATCCGACTACTGTGACCTCGAAACGTTGAGAAATGTAAAAATTTTGAATTCCGAAAATTGGACCGATTACAAGAACTTCCTGATGGGAAGTTTATAAATCCTTGTTCAGTCCATCCATCCATTTTGTAGCTCGTTCTTCGAGTTTATGGCAAAAATGGTGCACTATGGTAATCTCGAAGAAAATATTGCATTCGATTCAGGGGTAGCATGAAATTCTATTCCATTGCACTTCAATATACGCACGTACTTTCAAAAGCATGACCATAGGGCTGAAAAATGCGAGGAAATGCCAATAATAAATGGAACAACTGAAACCAACATGACTCGCGAAAACACCAAACAACGAAAAAATAAAACACGAGGATTTTATTGTACACGAGCAAAACGGGATTAATTAATGAGGTAATTTATATATAGTGAAATATCTGCAAGGATTAATTGAATGATGAATTTGAGATAGATTGTATGCATTTAACTTCATTGCAGCAACATGAAATCATACCCTGAGCTCGAGAGACGGCTAACAAAATTCATGTGTTCATAAGCAATCACAGTGGATGGAGTAAAGGTATAAATAAAGTGATTACCGTATTGAAAATCGGCAGCGGACCTGGCTGTGATGGTAAACTGTCTTACGCAGTTGCTTGCCCATCTCGTGAATAGACACTGCCAAAATACGAGCACATGTATGCATCTGAATTAAAATCAGACGCGCTCATCAATAAACCTAATTTTTTTCTACCTAGCTTTGACATTGTAATGAAGAAACTAATTATAAATAAAAATCAATGAAGCTAACGCAAAAAAAAAGTATCTTGTATGAATTAATTAAATAATATTGACCTAAACAAAAAACGACAGTCTCTTGTTATATTCATCGATTTTAAAAAAACGTTCGCTGATAGTTAAAATGGTGCATAAATTAAGTTTCCGTGCATAATTCTAACATTGCTTTAGTAACTTATAGTCAAATCGGGGATTTCAAGTCTAATTTAACAACCTCTTTAGTCAAAATTTTTACCCGGTCTATGATGTACTTCAAGACTGAACCGAAACTTTTTTGTTGAATCGGGCTTGCTGACGATACATCAAAAATCGTCAACCTTTGGAATATGCCATAAGCGATAGTCACGCTACAAAACGATCTCAACTTATGTATGCATTTTCCGTTTGGATCATTTTCGTGTCAAGTGGAACAATATTCAAAGCTTTGCTAAAGTTCACTCAATGTTCAGTTATTCAAAAGAAGTTGGGAAATAAAGTTTTTCATTTAAAAATATTAAGGCATCCCGTGTTTAGCTGGCGCCCGAGCAGGGACCCGCGAAATCGTCATAGTATTGTTCCGTGTAATAAAACTTTCGAGTGCGAAATAAAAAAAAATTAATAATAAATCGTTAAAAACGGAGAGTGACCAATTAAAACAACTAAAACTTAATCCAATCGATATCAAAGTTGGTGGATAAGGAGTCAGCCAGGCTAACAGCTGTTTTAGGAATGCAGCTACCCATATAAGCGTAAGAGCCTGGTATTTAGATAAAGACAACTTTAAAAATGAGTAATAAGAAAATAATTGAAGTTCCTTATGATGAAAAGTTAAATAGTATAGAAATAGTATAGAAAAATATATTTATTACGAAAATTAATATAGCTAACGTTTAACGAATAAAGAGAAAATTATATTAAAAAAGTTCAATGATTAACGAATTAAGGTAAGAAAACAAGGAAAAAATATTTTAATTTAATGGAAAACAATAAACTAAATCTTTATTTTCGAAAATTATCTGAAGAAAAAAAAAAAGATTTTATATTCAGAACTACTAGTAAAGTGAATCATTTCCTCTTGAGATCATTTGAAAGAAAAATGTATATCCTATTGAAATTAAATTTCTTTATACTTAAAGAAATAAAGTCAGATGAAATATATTAACTTCTTACAATCTCGTCCATTAAGCGAGGAGCCAGCCAAACTATCACATCTGTCCCAGCTCGTCCTGAAAAAACTATCAATAAATTTCAAACAAAAACTGTACCGACAGAAACGCCTTGAATTTCAACTTTCTCATAGATGTCCCGAGAAACCGATATTCATAAAAACTCATTTCAATGTTCGTCATCTCGATCTGGATAACAAACGATTATCAATATCAATAAGTAAAATCGCTGTATCCATTTTACAACTAACAAGAAACCAGTTGACCTTGACCATTTGATCTTGAGACGTTACGTTAATTTTACCCCAAAGACCAGAAAAAACCCATTTCGAAAGAGGAAATTGAAAGGAAGAGAAAGAAAGTAGATAGTAGTTTTATTTAATCAGATTTTATTGGATGGATAATAGTTTTTTATTAAATTTTTGTATGATTAGGAAAACAATTCAAAATTTGATTTATTTTTATTGTCTTATATTTCAGCGTTCACTAGTGTTTTATGGAACTTTGAAAGAAATAAATGTAGACATTAGTATGTTTTTGTAGATGAATGTAATTTGAAAGTGTGTATGACTTCATGTACAAGATAAAACAAATAAAAATATTAAGCTTGAACATATGATAAAAACAAGACTTTTCATTTCTTAAGTTAAAATAAAATATCTAAATCAATTTCGGTATAACTATGAAAACAGAAAACACTTTACTTTAAAATATTTTCCCTTTTCACTTTTAAAAGCAACAATTTTCAAAATTTGAATCAGAAAGTGATCCACGTTAGGGGGCATTTATCATATCAGCAAAAGAAAAAAGTCTTTCTACTGCCGCCGATGAAGGCAGGGGTGTGTTGTACCTCAAAAATGTGCTTTTAATTCTTGGGTATTTAAGTAACATTTTAAGCGAGGTGGATGAATGAATTAGGTATTAATCAAAAACTTCGTTTTTGCCAGATATTGATGCATTATTAGAAGAATATACCAATTTTTCGGTAAGGAAAAGGACAATTTTGCTTGCAACCTGCGACATGTAAATCTTTAATACTTGTTAGAGAAAATTCGAAATATAGTATGTCATCTCGGGTGCTATTTGTGTGCTTTTGTTATTTGGGCACTGATTTTTGCCCGGACCAAGGAGCTTATTTCTAAAATATCATCGACCGCAAATTTGTATCAAGTGCCGAAACTCACTTAAACTTCGCGGATGGGCAGAGCACGGATACTACGATCGCTTCATTTACTTCTGGTGTAAGATTAAAGTTACAATAAAATCTTTTCACCAAAGCTTTCTCCAACTTGAAAAGCATTTCTGATGGTATTACTGTGAGTGTTTTATTGATTTGCAGCTGCTGGAACTTATTCCGTATTGTTGCCAGAGTTGGTAACAAAAATGCAAAAAGTCTGTAATTCTCTTTTTGAAGAAAATCTAGTGCTTCGGCAATAGGGTTTAATACTATTGCAAACTCGGCTAAATAATCGAAATCAATATTAAAAATATGGGGAATTTGGAATTTTTTTAGATAACTCATTTAGTTTGCTTTTGTGTTTTGTTATGTCTATTATAGTCACATAATGAGTTCCATATTGTTGTTACTGGATATTTAAGTTGACAAAATAAAATTGCAACAATTGCTTCCGAACTTTTTGGTCTGTTCACCTTGCTCCACAGATTTGAACATTTATGCATTATTTTAAAATATTTTAAAATAATTTTTTTGTAAGATAAAGGATATTGGAAAACAACTGACGAGTACATTCTTCGTGGATTTTTTAAATATTTATGTAAACAAGATGTTATGCAAGATTCTTCAGGTATCTACTTACATTTTTGTGCATTTTGTTGTTTTGAGGTTTTTCTGCAATAATTCGAGAAAAATCATTCGAAGCAAGTAAGTTAAAAGTGTAGGTAGCGCAGGTGATGGCTTTCAAATGCCTTTACGATGTTTGAGCCATTGTCAATCACTGTTGCAATGACATTTTGGCAGTTTAAACCGAACCGTCAATGAATCACGTTATTTATACGGTCATATGTCTGCGGTCCTCGTTTGCATGCCAGAGGCACTAACCTTCTTTGAAAAGAGTCATCCAACCAATGCATACAAAAAGAATTTATTCTGCAATACAACGGTCTTAAGTTCTTAAGTCATCAAATAAAATTGCTAATAGATTTCTTTGAGAAGAGTTGGTCGAACAACGAATAAATAAATTAATATTTGAATAAATAAATTTACTACCACTGTACCCGCTTGGATACAGAAAATTGAACAACATTACTTATGGACAACGTCTTCGAATTTCTTTTGATGACATTTGATTTCTTTTTTGTTCGTTGTTCAAGTTTTCAACAAGTAGGCGTGCAATTTATTGAAGAAAATTCGGTTTTCGATTTTCTTGGCGATTTTCTTGGTTTTTCGGAGGTTGGTCTATATTTTGCAATAGAACAATTATTCTTTTTATCAATTTTCTTCTTATATTTTTGGAAATAGTTCAAAAACTTATAATAAAGTTAGATAAAAGTGAAAAATCAAGTTTTCATTTATTTTTACGCTGGGTAAGTTAGGAGTACCCGCTTGGGTACAGTTGGAAAAACTGACAATTTTTTTTTTAGAATGGATTTCAAAGCATTCTCAACATCATCATTTAATGGAAGGAGATTCGATAATCTTCCAAATGCAATAGATGCAATCGAAGTGAATGATCGAGACGCTGTGTTTGACATTGTATTTATACCATCAGATGCAGATTACAATACAGACAAGAATGAAATAGAAGCAGAAAATTTGGATAACGGTCACATACCCAATGATGTTCCAGGTAACATTGAACTTTTCATTAGGGATGACGCTGGTCTAAAAGAGGTCCTGATATGAAGATGAACCGTTCTATTAACTTTAACATAAACAAGATGGATATGAAATGTTCCTTAGGCAATAAGTCTCCAGTCGAAATATTTGAAACACTTTTTGATAGCGAGGTAATGGAATTGATCTTGAATCAAACTAGTCTTTATGCTCAATTTCTAAAAAGAATACTTGGAAATTTTCAAAGGCATTATGTTCTACAGTGGTTACCCCTCAATGCCCAGGGAGTCCATGTATTGGAAATTATATGAGGATACAACAGCCGCATTGGTAGCAAACAACATGTAGCGAAATCGTTTTTATGAGATCAAAAAATATTTTCATTTCGCAGATAATAATCAATTAGATGCTCGAGACAAAATGGCAAAGCTCAGACCGCTTATGAATCTTCTGTGCCAAAAATATCAACAATGGTGCTTCATGCACGAAAAATTATCCATTGATGAAGCTATGATCATCCAGCCCATGCATTATGTCAAACGTTATTTTTTTTATTTTATTTTATCTATTTTATTAACTTTACATTTAACAAACGCAGTAAGGAAAAAAAAATCCTTGTTATTTAGCGATGTTTCGATACAGTATTTAAAGTAGTTCGTACATACTAAATATAATAAAAATAAAAAAAAAGAGAAGAAGGTCTTTATTTAACTAAATTACTGAACAAAGGAAAAAGAAAATTATAAAATTAAAATAAGAAAAAAAAAGAAAATGCATTAATCTAGCTCCGCAAAATGTTCAAATAGAATCTCCCGAAAATTTCCTTCACCAAAGCTTCTTGTAATATAAATTGGTAACTGATTCCAGGCCTTCACAGTGCTGGGAAAGAACTGGTTTTTAGAAGCAACCGACAAACAGCGCAGAAGAAGGAATCCTATTGCCCGTGAAGAAGAAGTGAAGTTTAATTTTTCATACAGATATCTGAATCTGAATTTTATGTAATTATCCAGCGAACAATTTAATATTTTACATCTTTAAGAAGAAACACGATCGTATTTCTTCAGGCCATAAACGTATCGAACTGCACTGTTAAAAGCGACATTGAGTTTGCGATTCGCAACAGAACCCCGTACAGTAAAAAGCTCGCATCCATATAAAATAACTGGCATAATGAGCGCCTTTACTAACATTAATCTTGTGATTATAGATGTGAACGATCGAGATTGGTACAATGTAGGTAGACAAGCGTATATCCGAGAGCATATTTTTTTGACTTGCTGATCCCATTTTAAGGTACGATCAAACACTACACCGAGATTTGTAGCTTTGTCTACGTACATCAGAGGAGTGGAATCGAGATAAATGTTATTAAAGAGTGAAGTGTCGACTTTGTTTTTGTAAATTACAATACACTGCGATTTATCTATAGCAAATTCTATAGCTAAGCTGACTTCATTATAAGGGGCCGTACAATACAATTGTACATCATCAGCGAATAAATGGACACTACAGTGCTTAGTAACAGTTGGAAGGTCGTTTATGTACATTGAAAACAATATCGGCTCAAGAATAGATCATTGTGGAACTCCTCGAGTCAGTAATAATGCAGATGATATTTTACCATTGTTGTATACAAACTGATCTCTGTTTAAAAGATATGAGGTTATCAACGCAGCTGCAGAATATGAGATGCCAAAAAAAAAACAAAAGCTTACTTTTCAAACAGTCGTGGTTAACAGTGTCAAAAGTTTTAGAAAAATCCAAAAGACTTATGAAAGAAATTTTATTTTTGTCCATTGCTGTTCGAATATCATCAATAACTTTCAACAAAGCTGTTATACAACTGTGTTTTTGTCTAAAGCCTGGCTTAAAATGAGATAAAAGTTTGTTCTGACTTAAATGAGTTGAGATTTGCCAGAAAACTAGTCTCTCAAAAACTTTAGCCAAAAAAGGAAGAATCGCAACAGGCCTATATTCTATTGCAGCCAACGGGGACGTCTTTTTTTTCGCTTTGGGATGATTTTAGCCTACTTCCATTGGTACTGGAATTTGGAGGTTAAGAAAATAGAATTGTAAACATGTGTAAGGAAGGGTAAGATCTTAGGAATAATAATTTTGATAAATTTAGGATGCACTTGGTCATATCCCATAGCGTTCGATTTAATGCTAAGAATAGCTTTAAGTACATCCAGTTCCTCGCATCTATGAAAGTAGAGGGGATTTTCTAACAAAACAGGATTTGCTGATGGTGTTCGTGGAGGAGCCAATTGGGTCGCAACTGATGAGATACGAGCGAAATTCGTTGGCGTTGACTTACACGACCAGTGTGTCAATTCCTATAAAATCAAAATTCGAGGCAAAAAGTGGTGATGGCCGCTTTTCACGTCAATCCTAAGCTCTACATTGGTGAACGCTTGGAAACTATATATAGTCGCAGCTGATTCCAATTAAATTAAAAAAATATTTTTGTATTTCTTTGACACTATTTAATAAACTTATGTTACCAAAAATTTGAAATTTTAGTTTTAAATGTCTTTGGTAATAAATGGTTACATACTAACTTAAACGTAAGAATGGAATAATAATCTATTAGGGAAAAAGAAAAATATCTCAAATCACAAAGTGTGTATATATCACATATAAGAAAGTTTAGGCTGTAGTCAATTTTGCAATAAAGTGATTGTCAGAGGAAGAGCATGAACTTAAATACTTTTCTGATAGCTTTAATACTCTCACGGAGACTTTCTCAATATCTGCGATCACATGTAATTCGTCCGTTGAAAAGAACCAAGGAAGATTTAACATCATTTTAAGGACCTTGTTGTGTGTGACTTGCAATCTACGAATATGTGATTTTACAAAAATGTCCCAAACAGCGAAAAACCGCCTTAAATATCATTATCTTATTCTTGGTTGACATTTTTGATTTTCGGTTAATGAAAGGGTAAAGAGTGTGCTTGGTTACATTTATTTTGTTTAATATTTGGCTCCTATGAAAACTGAAGGTGAACATTTTGTCTAGATGTTCACCAAGGTATTTCGCTTTTACTTCTACTCGATCTGAATTCCTCCAATAACTAAACAATTGCTTGGCTTAAAACAGGCTTTTTTTATAGTGAAAAATATAGCCTGAGTCTTAGTCGTATTAATTTAGATTTCCCAGTTTTGAAAATATCTTTGGATGATTTGTATAGCAGATTGATGATTGGTTTCAATTTGGAAACCAAACTTATCTGAAGAGAAAATACATGTATCATCCGCAAAAATTACAGATTGGCAGTTGATCAGCCGAGGGAAGTCGTACGTGTATATATGATATATGAACGGACTTAGAACGCAACCTTGAGGTACACCAAAAGCGAAGTTTTTACTCTCAGAATTCCAACCGTTTATACAAACCTTGAATTACCTTTCTGTCAGAAAGGAACGAATAATTTTAATCACAGCCCTGGGAAAGTTAAGTTGAACCGTTTTTTGCTCCCGCATCCATCCATCATGACAGTATCGAATGTTCTTCCAATGTCAAGGAAAACCGTTTTCTATTACGAAATTTTCTTTAACGTGTTTAGTGATGCTCTGATTTTGATTGGCGGTATTATGCTGAGCTCTGAAACCAAATTGTTCCCAAGGCACAATGTGAAAGATCATTGGCATTCTTTCCTGGCTTCAAAATGGGTATGGCCTTTGATATTTTCCAAGCCGCGGGGAAATATCCTACTTTGAGGCAACTTTTGGAGAGAGTGTGAAGTAATTTAAGACCTATCTTATGAAGGCATTTAAGGTAGATGTGTTTTATCTCATCATAACCGGCTGCCTTAAAAGGTCTTAGAGATGATATTGCGTTCTTTAACTCATTCATTGAAATAAATGTTTCAGTTTCGTTTGGTGGTAAGGATGTTATTACGAATAAAGGGCTGCGGACCGCAGATTCAATATACTTGCGTCGGTAATTAAGTTATTTCGAATTGATTAAGACGCGAAAAACGCATTGGCAAGGCATTCGACTTTTCTTGGTTAGAAAGCATTATTGAATTGTCTACTCGAATTGCAGGGATGGACCTGTGCTTTTTCTGAATGACCTTTATGAGGTTCCAAAGCGGTTTGCTCGCTTTTTCGAGTCCTTGGAGCTTCCTGGTCCATTTGCTGTTTCTAAGGTTTTATATTTGTTCATTTATAACTCTACTAAGGGCTTTTGAGACAAAGTGGAAACAAGAGTTTCTGGTTTTGGTTCACTTGTACCAATTTCTCAATTGTATAATTCGCAATATAGAAGGTGGAAGGGAGTTCGTATTATCATATTTGCGTACTTTCTTGTGAACCGAAACGTTAGCACTCTCTAGTATACTGCTCGTAAGAAACTCTACGCATAAGTCTATTTGGGTTTTTGTTTCAAACATAGGGTCCTCGTAAGCTTTTAACTTGGATTTTAGCACATTATTGAATCCAAGCCAGTTGGTGTTATTTAAACCAAAATGAAGAACTCTATTTTCAATCGGTGACAACAGTGTAGTACAGTTCATAGGTAAATGATCAGAATTTGATTCATTTATTACAACTGGTTGAATTCAAATAAGTTTATTTGATATAATTCGCATGGCTTTGCGGACCATTTCGCGTGCTTCCAGGGACACCGCACAGTGTGTTATTTTTCGAATCTAGCGGAACTTTATTAAAAATTAAAAGTCGTTCAACTGAAATAAAATTGGTATCGTATGAAAGGTAAAACCTCCAGCAATAGCATGCTTAAAACAAAAAAAAGAAACAACTTTATTAACCGTTCTACAGCAACACAAACATCAGCTTGGTTCAAGCGAAAAAAAATTTAAAGCTGGTGTCATTCCTTGTGTCAAGTTGATGAAAGCGTGGATAAGTGATTTATTAGTTTTGCTCATCCAATTTATTTTATTATTTTTTTTTTATATCTCTTTAGTTCGCAAGGTAAGTAATTTTTTTCGTGCACTTATAAAATAAAAGAAAATGCTGGTGTGTTTGAAGACCTTAAAAGTGATGTTTGTTTCTGTGTTTTTGTTACTTTGTAAAGCCTTTTAAAAAAGTATCCTCATGTATCCATCGTGTAATTGTGCTTAAAATCTCCGTTGGTGCTTAAAGTATCAGAATTCGTTTGATTTTGCTTCTGGTTGCTGACCCCATGCAATTTTTTTTTTCAATTGACCTATATAGCAAAATGAAAAAATCAGCAATTTTTGATTTTTGGAGAATCTGTTCGAAAGAGGATCGCAATAAGAAAATTTCTGATTTTATCATGCAAGACTTTGGTCTGGTGGATACAGACAATGGTACCAGACAGCTCCAACGTATGTGAGCTCATTAAATTCTAAAATACTGAGTAGGTGGGAACGAAGTGGGCGAAATTTTCAGAAATTCGAAAAAGCCAGTGATATGTGGTAAAATGAGGATGTTAAGCTTCCAAAAGGTTTTATTGAAGGATTTCTTCAACAAGTTATAATGAAATTCGGCAACAACCTCAAAAATCATTTGACGGATGTACTCCGAAAGTCCAAAAACGGAAAATAAAAGAGCTGGTTGACTCAAAAACTTCAAGCGAAATCGCGCTTGCAGCTGAAATGAGTTTGAGATCATCTGGTAAAAGAGATGCAGCTAATATTGTCATAATCATAATAATCATAATCATATCATAATATTGTAACAAATCTTTTTCGAATTTTCTTGAAGTCATATCAAGTGAATATGAAATCGACGCAGAAAAGTTTGGACGTTATGCAAGCGAAACGAAGGATATTTATCTTCGACATTATTCTTGGTATTATATGCCCCCAAGATGCTTATGCACTCAACACAAATAATTGTAGCTTGCATATTACCACTTGGGCAGTTGTCCGAAGAAGACCAGGAATATAGGCGTTTCCGAGAGCACAAAGCAGGAAATTCAACCTCAGAAAAACAGAAAAACAATAAAAATAATTAAATGAAAGAAACACTTTAATGTTTTGTTGTTGTTTGTTTTTTGGTTCTTATGAATTCTGAAGATGAAAAAAGTTATAATATATTATTTAACTATGTTTCAAAACTTAAGTAAAAATTTAAGAAAAAGCACACCAAAAGTTTTGGAATAAGAACTTTATATTTAAAAAAAACTGTTCAAATAAGAGGATTTACAAAGTGTAGCACGTATTAGACGTGTGTAATTAAATATTAAAAACTCAGATAAGCTTTAAAAACTCACAAAATAACACACAACTATATAATTTAACCGTTTAATATTAGAAACAAATCATTCAAACGCTCAACGAATAAAGTTCCGCTGGATTCGCAAAATAACACACTGTGCACCGGTAAAACACCACTGCTCTAAAGAGTATATGAATATTCAATTCATTCAACTTTATTTATTTATTTCACACATAGAACATGGATACATTTTTTCTTAATTAATTCATTTTTAATTCTTAATAAATTTTATTTAAGATTTCATTACCATATACAATATTTATTGAGAAATAAATTTATACATTCTTTAGTTTAATTTACTAGTATCGAATGTATTGTGTGTAAGAATAAACTTTAGTATATTTAATATAAAGGTTGTGGAGTGATTAGTAGAGATACCAGCAGATTGACGAAGGCAAAACAAAAATGAATATATTAAAGGAAACATGTAAGTAATATTAGAAAAAATAGTAGGATAATAAGTAGATATTAGTATTATACTTATTATACTACTAAGCTGATTAGATTATTGATTTGTTCGAAATCAAAGCAAAATAACCAGGTTTTGATTTAAAAAGAATAATAAATAAGAATAAATAAATAAAATAAATAAAAATTCAGGAACTGCTGCGTTTAATGCCTTGGAATAATAGCATGCCAGCTTTCATTACTTCGTAGTTCGAATGAAGTAGATGCTTGATTAGCGTATTACCGCTGCTTACAAAAAATACCTTGAGCACTTCATAGAAGTAGAGATGTTTTAAAGGGAGAAAGCCAGAACCCAAGAAAAGTGGGAAGCTATGCTCTCGACGTCTTTTTTTTGCACATTATTCTTAAAATATCTTATAAGTGCCAACACACTAAACCATATTGGATTTTACACTGGACTAGACCATAATAGTCAGTTTCTAAAAGTTTTTTGGAACAAAATTTTCTTAGATGATACAATATACGAGTAGTCGTTGATAGGTATTTATTTAGGAACGCAGTGTGTATATTCCAATTCATTTTGTTGTTAATGGGCAGGCCAAGATACTTAAAATGTAGGACGTTTTCAATCTTGAAGCATTTAGTCGAGCAAGGCAAATTGACATTGAATGTATGAGGAGTCTTGAACGATCTACAAATCTCTGAGCTCCCACAGATATTTTGACAGTCACAACTGTGGAAAGCGAGATCTGGTGAAACGTGTTCAAAAGTTGCTAGATTAAAAAACATCAGCTTGGTTTTGTCGCTGATTACGAGCTTATGAATCGAAAACCAGTGTCTAAAGATTTCAAGATCATATTTTATATCAGCAATCAAATCTAGAACGGATGAATTAGCATATACACATGCAATGTCATCTGCAAAACCAGTTAGTTTGGCCTTCAAAGGCAGATCAAAAATAAAATTAATATATATAAGAAATAATAAAGGACCGAGAACAGAGCCTTGAGGTACGCCAGAACAAACATCAAACATTTCGCTACATTTAGTGCCTAGTTTTACCTTTTGTTTTCTATGTTTGAGGTACGATTCAAACCAGTCAAGAATTAAATCTCGAAAACAAACTTTTCTTAATTTTGACAAGAGAATATTATGATCCACTGTGTCAAACGCTTTTTTTTATGTCAGTAAATAAGGACGCAGTTTTTTTCTTGTGATTCAGACTATTATAAATATTTGAGCAAAAATTGAGAAGCGCATCCTCTGTAGATTTACAATTTCTAAAGCCATACTGCACAGAGCTTAAGAATGAGCTGCACTCAAGAAAAATAAGAACCCGGCTCTTTATTAATTTTTCAAAAATTTTTGTAAATATTGAGAGGAGAGAAATGGGTAATTGTTTATGCCCTTCGATCACCATTTTTAAATATGGGTATTACCTCAGCCAAGGAAAGATACCACCATAAATGCTTTTATTGAAAATATGAGCTAAGATAACCCAAATGTTAAAAGATATGTTCCTTATGAAGGCATTTGAGTAACTATTTAGAGAGGATGAGTTAGATTTGTTCAGATGCATAATTACCTTATGAACTTCAAACGACGCAATTGGCTCAAAGAAGAAGCTTTTAGCACTGTGGAATTCTCTACTGAAGCAAATATCATTAACATTTGTGAAAAACTCATTAAAAGACGTTGGGAGAAATTCATTGTTTGTAGCCTCCACGTTACTAATTTTTATACATGATGGTGACCCAGAAGGAACCTTTTTATTAAAAAGCTTAATTATTCTCCATACCTTTTTCAAATTGCCTTTAGCTGTGGTAAATTTATTCATATACAATTTTTCCTTACTAATAGGAACTTCAGATCTAACTTCATTGCAAATCTTCAGATATTTTTTCTTCAGACTGTCATCGTTAGGATGTTTTCTACACTTAAAGTGAAGTTTGTTTTTATAAATTAATTTTTTCCACAAATTCTTGGTCATCCAAGGTTTGGGTCTTTTCAACTTAAAACTTCTAATGTCGTTACTTACAGTACATAAAACAACTTCACTGTTAAAGATTTTGAGAAATAAATCTAAGGCAGAGGAGGGATCAGGTTCTTCATATGCATTTGCCCAATTTCCGCTAAGTAATCGAGCATTAAGTTTATCAAAGTCTATGGAAACGTTACTGTGGAAAGGTATGTATCTGTTAGATTGTTTCTTCTCACAGTTCTGAAAAATAGTTCTGTCACACACCCGACTAGAAGATGACCTGGGGTTAGCGCTTCGAAATCATTTGGGTCATTCGTCATCGGTGTTATTGGCCTGGAATTTATCACCGCTTCTATCTCGTAAAGTACAGTCGCGGGCTCTTCAAACGAAAGCTTCGGGTTGGGAAGAGTTCGCAGAAGATGCCCTTTTCCTCCGAAGTGAGGTGCCTGGGGGGAATAAAATTATAATTAATCTGTTCGTTACTACAGATGATGTTCTGTGAAACAAAAAATTATGTAACTCTGTTAGCTTGGAATTAGCTCCAAAAAAGTTTGTTGCATTATCGCAAAATATAACTGAAGGCAGTTCTCGACGACTAATCATCCGTTTCAACGCAGCGTTGAAAGCCTCTGTTGTCAGATCTGATACTGGTTCTAATTGAACTACATTGGATGTGAAACATATAAAAATGGCTAAGGAACCTTTCCACAAATCTAGGGCCGCAGAAATCGACGCTACATCGAAGAAACGGTCGAGCTGGGATGGTCCTTTCTTTTAGAAGGTTACCCATTACTTGCTTTAAACGCTTGGGTCTTTATCGAACCCAATGTACGCAGTTACGAGCAAGGTGTCTTGCGTTTACATTCCAGACATTTTGCCTTTGTAGTGAAATGAAAGCTTTTGGTCCGGCATGAAAATTCTTCCTATGAATATAACGAATCAAACATGTAGCAAACTTGCATCTTTAGTCAATAGAACTGGATGCTTCTGTGGTTCAGGTAGCTCCGAATTTTCCAACCGCCCTCCAACTCGAAGTAGTGGAAATCCCCTTGAAGTCTCTAGAAAAGGGCTTAGATACCGCAGAAATCCTTTGATTCGCTTTCCGTTTTTGATTGAATTAATCTCCTCACCAAGGTAAATGCTCCAAATGATTTTGTAAAATGCCCAGTCAAGCTCTTCGGCGCTGCAAGCTTACGCTTCTTTTATTTTAGATTTCTTTATTCGATCGATGAATCGATCAAGATTTTTGTATATGAACTACAATTGCTAGCAATATGGCTAAGGTCGTTTTTGGTGATTTTACTGCATTCCAGCGCAGTTTTTCTTTTTTCCACTGACAACTGCTGCGACAAAAGTGAGATATTAGGATTTGAAGGCCATTTTTCTGAAGATGCCAGTAAAAATAAATGTCCTGTAAGCCATTCAGACTCTACAAGCACTTCGGTGGTACACCCGCGGGAGTATACTACTGTGTCCAAAAAATAAGGTGACATTGTATTTATTTTGAAAATTCTTTATTTATTCTTCCAAATCAATTTCATCCCCTTCAAAGTAATCCCCTCCCGATGCAATGCACTTATGCCAACGGATTTTCCAATCTTTGAAATACTGGTTGTAGTCACTTTCCGGGATGGCCTTCAGTTCCGTCTTCGCTGCGGGTTGAATCTCCTCTATCGTCTCAAAACGGTGTCCCCGGAGCGGTCTTTTGAGCTTGTTGAACAGCCAGAAGTCGCACGGCGCCAGATCAGGTGAATACGGTGCTTGCGGAATGATATGGGTTGAGTTTTTGGCGAAATGATCACGAATTAAGAGTGCGGTATGGGATGGTGCATTATCGTGGTGTAAAAACCAAGAATTGTCTTTCCACAATTCCGGCCTTTTTAGGCGGATAGCGTTACGCAAACGACGCATAACGTTCAAATAATATTCCTTGTTGACTGTTTGGCCGGTTGGAAGGAATTCATAAAGCACAACACCACGATAATCGAAGAAAACAGTCAACATGACCTTGATTTTTGAGCGACTTTGGCGCGGTTTTTTTGATCTCGTAAGCATAGATCCAAGTCTCATCGCCAGTTATAATGCGTTTCATGACATCCTGGTAGTCGGAAAGCATTGTTTCACACACTTCAACGCGACGCCTTTTTTCCAAAAAATTCAATGTTTTCGGTACCAGTCGAGATTTGACGCGCTTGAGGCCCAAAGCATCCTTCAAAATGGTATTGACTGAGCCTTTCGATAAGCCAACTTCATCAGCAAGGTCTCTTATCGTTAATCGATGGTTTTTCAACACCAAATCTTTGATTTGTTGGACGTGAGCTTCATCGGTTGAGGTTGATGGTCGCCCAGAACGCTCTTCGTCTTCGACACGTTCACGGCCGGCTTGGAAATCACTATACCACTTGTAAACATTTTTTTTAGACATAGCCTCACCATCAAAGGCTTTCTGCACCATCTTCAACGTATCCGCAGCAGAAAATTGATTCCGCAAACAAAATTTAATGCAAATTCTTTGCTCAATAAATTTCGACATCGCAAAAAACGAAAAACTCACTTTTAGCAGCTCACAAAACGACGCGTATCTCAAACACTATGAATATATTTTGACATGAAATTTCACATAGATGTCACTGACAGTACTACCAACCTAAAAAGAAAGAAAAATTTCCAAATCCTTCGACGCGCGCAGTTTAAATTCATATGTCACCTTATTTTTTGGACACAGTAGTATATCCGCTGGGTTAACCTCTGTTGGCACGTGCCTCCAGTTGATGCCGATAGTTGTCTCTTGTATCTACGCAACTCGATTCCCAACAAACGTGCTTAATTTGGAAGTATGAGTCGAAATCCAATGCAGAACCATCGATGAATCTGTCACACACAGCTTAATGACGAAAGACTATTTGAACAAGCATAAATAAATATACATTTTTTTACGTGCCATCCAACAAAGGAGCAATTTTTTCGGAGTAAAAAAAAAAGAAATTTCTTAAAGGGTGCATACATTATGTAAGCTGTATTATGATATGCGAAAAAGTCCACAGCCTTTTAAAACATAAAACAAACAAAGAAATCAATACATTATTAATTATTGCGCCAATAAACAAGAAGAACAATACCGTTCGCGGGAATTGTTGCAGGCTTTTCTTAATTGGAAAACAAATCTACGCACTCCAGTCGGTTATTTCCAATTGGTTCATTGATCATGCGGAGAAACAATGGAAATAATGGTATACAATATGTGTCCCATTTAATTGTTGCAAATAATTAATGGGAGCACTTTATCTGCAGCTCCAGTTTTGTGTATTTTTCAACTGCATTAAAATATTTTCACTTAAGATGTCATTTGTTTACGCATCGGAAAACTGGCTTAGGACATCCACTGGAAGAAGATGGTCACAGTAAATGCAAATCTATTCTATATGTTTTAAAATATAATCAAACAGCGTTTTCCGACGCTTGTTGTTGCTTCGTAACCTTATTTTTAACTTCCCATCAGGAAGTTCTTGTAATCGGTCCGATTTTCGAAATTCAAAATGTTTACATTTCTCCACGTTTGGCGGTCCCAGTAGTCAGATTCCATTATTTTTAGAAAGATGTCTGGTGTGTGTGTGTACGTACGTACGTTTGTGCGTATTCTTTCGTACAGCCTTACTCGAGAACAAATCAAGCTATTCCATTCCATATTGCAACTGACCCAGTGAGAGCAATAGTCAATCGATGGACAAACATATTAAATCTACATAACATATGTTGTACAGTAAAGTTGCTGATCATACGATAGATCATACGATGCACTTAGATATGTGGTAAATAGACCATTATGTAATTTAATAAACTGTGCGAGTGCATAGGGTGTTTCCTGAGAGCTTTTAATTATATGCTGTCTTTAATTCTGCTATTCTTTAAAGAAGACTCTTACAATAACAAACCTTCGGTGGGCCTGCAAAGTTCAAAATATAACATCATAGTAGAATTGCAGTCATTGCTGAGAAAATGGAAGAATCACTTCTGCAGACTATTTAACGGCGATGATGAAACAAATTTCTCAGGTAGGCTGAGAAAATGGAAGAATCACTTCTGCAGACTATTTAACGGCGATGATGAAACAAATTTCTCTGAACCATTTGATAAGACGACGCAGGCCAAGAAAAGACGAAGAAAAGAAAGCAAGGTTAAGCTTAAGTCTAAAAAAAGCCAATAGAGCGAACGGATTCACTGCCGAACATGTCAAAGCGACAGAAATGACTTGGTTAGGAGTATTGATCAACTTATCTGCGACATACCATATGACCAGTAAAAAAAAAAAGCCCGAATCTTGAAGAAACTAAAACATCCTTGCTTCCGTATTATGTGCACGTCTGAAACAGTTCATCTACAGCCTGATAAGCTTATTTCAGTGTAGCTTTTGACCAGTATTGTCCAACATAGACCAAATTTTATCATCACGACAGATCTTGAAAAAACCTAGAAGCTCCAAATCGGCACCCACCACATTTTCATCACTTTCAAGGTTGTCTTTGACAGCATCCACGAGCTATATCTAGGTTTGTCATCCCTGCCAAGCTCGTCCTTTTGTGCAGGATGACGATGGAAATCTCAAGCTGCTTCATTAAGTTCGGCAAAGACGTCACCGACTCACTTGATGTCAAACAAAGTTTTATACAAGGTGATGCATTGTCATGCGATTTCTTCAACATCGTGCAATATAGTCCAGAAGTGCCGCTTCAACACCAGAGGCACTATCTTTTAAAGGTCTGTAGGTCTGTAATCGGAGAACGCAGCTTGGTGTCGCACAGTGCGTCTATGAGTGTTCAGACTGAAACGGCAAAGATGAGTTTGGTTGTATACATGGTGCACAAAGAAACATATGTTGTCATCAAGAAAGAACACCCAAATGCGACGTTTGGTCAATACATATATGTCTATATATAGCTATAACTTTGAAGTAGTTAGGGACTTTGTCTACCTAGGCTCCCCTAAAACTAGCGCTGAGATCTATTTACGCCTGGTAAACCACCTTTTAATGTGCACATCTATATCCCTGTTAGTTTGCTTAGTAGTTTAAGTAAAATTTATGAAAAAAAGTACTTTAAGAGAAACCACTATCATTCATAGATGAACACGACATATTTCCCGAGGAGCGATTCGGGTTTAGAAAATGGCGCAGCACTTCCCAACAGGTACTCAGAATATGTAATCATGTTAAAACTTCTCGTTCACAAGGGAAATCCACCGGAATGCTATTGTTTGAAATAGAGACGACGGTTTAATCTTTAAAATGATTCACTTCAATTTTCCGAAATAATTATGAAAAATTGTCCAAAGCTTTCTGTCCCCACGTCGTTTTAAAGTCCACGTTAATAACGGTGTCTCTGATGAAATGTTCGTCCCAATGGGTGCTCCCCAAGGTGCAGTGCTGTCATCAAATTTGTACAATCTGTAAACGCCTGATTTTCCAAACTTGCCTCAGTGTCAGGCCGCAATCTTTGCTGATGACACAACTTTATTTGCTTCACATGAATTCGCTCTCAACATTGAGACGAATTTTTACCATGCGATTCAAATATTCATCCTTATTCCGAGTGACGTTGACGAAGATTGAAAAAGAAATAATTGCATATTACCATTTATTCGGCGTTTATTCGTCGTTGAACGCCCTTTGTCGTTGAAATTTTGTGGAACCCATTATTGTACGACAAATGTCATGTGAGAAATCTTACTTTCATTCTCTTAAGCGTTGAACGCCACAAAACAACAACAAAAACGCCAATATTTGTCGTTTTAAAATTCGTAATCGCCCAATATGGAAAAAAGACTGAAAATGTAAGTTTTATTTAAAAAAATGATTGATTCCAATTACTAAATTAAAATAATTGATTTCTGGGGTGAAAATAACGAATCAAAAGCAGTTTAAGACTGGTAGAATTGATGGAAAAAAGCACTTGGTTGGCAAGAGGTCTTAAAAAGGGAGTTTCAAATATCGACTCTAAAATCGAATGGGACTCTATAGCCGTAACCCTCAATAGTTTGGGGCCTCCATCAAGAGATGGAAGAGAGTGGCTTCGCAGGTTTGGTCTGACATACAATTCAAGGTTAAAAAAAACTTCTTTACAACAAGAAGGAATGCGAAGCCACTGGAGGAGGCACCTTCCAACAAAAGCATTTGCCAGGCTTGGAAGAAATCATTTCTAATCTGCTTTCCTACGACAAACTGATAAGTCCAAAGGGAAAAGCTTTGGATTGTACTCAAATTGCTTCGACTCCAGCTTCATCTATCCATCCATCAACACCCGATCGTCCATCCACTTCAAATCAGAGAATTTGTGCACCAGCCTCAAATACATTGCTTTCATACACAGAAGATCCACCTGCAACTAAAGAACCATCTGCATCTAAAGAAATTTATAACAATGAATTCGTGGCCGAAATTGAACTTGAAGTACCGAAGCAAGGCGAACCAAGGCGCACCAAGTCAGCGCAGTTGACCAAAGAAAACAAGATGCTAGAGTTGCTACAAAAGCAAAAAAACGTACAGGAGAATTTGTATGTAGAAATTAAACAGGACATGAAAAGTATAAATAACCATTTAAAAAAAACTGATACCGCCATTTATCTGTCAAATCCGAAGATCAGCTGGTGTGGATCGCATGTGGAATGTAAGCTACATACAGACCCTGTCGTTGAAGTTACGGAATAACTTTTGAAAGGCGAAACGCCTCAAATGACGACAAACGTCTTTCAAGTAAAACGCCACTCGGAATAAGGGTGATTGTGAAAATATTTTAACAAATTAAAAATTAAGTCAAATGGGGATAAAACGCAAGCCATCTTTTTCTCCGGAAAAGAAAAGATTTCTTTCTGCCTAGGAGGCGACTCCAGTTAAAAATTAAGCTTGGCAGCAATACGTTTGGTATATGGGAATTTATTTTGACACCAAATTGACAAAATAGCAACTAATGTAACGTACCCCCTTTATTGATAGGAAGTCAAAAATAGAGAATGAGTTAAAATAATAATTCTTAAGTGGATTTTCAAGGCACAAATGTTATATGGTTGTCTAGTCTGGGGTAATATCGCAAAATCCCTTAACTTAAAATGATGCTTAACCTACCATGGCAACGCTCTACGATGGATCTCCACGAAAGAGTGAATGTTAAAATGGTCTCTGAAAGAATTGAAAAACTTAATAGGAATTTTCTTTTCGAGCTATATTGTTCCTTATTATAACCTCGTTTAACAATTGAATAGTTAATTGCAAAGCAAAAAAAAATCGTTGTATTCTGTCTTATTTTTGTGTTTTTTTTTGGTTTTTAGTCGTGTATGTATGTTATATATTCATATATCTTATAATTTATTTATTTATTTATATATATATATTTATTTATTTACACAATCATTTATGTATCTATTTATTTACAGAGTTTATTAGTTAATATATATATTTATTCATTTATTTTATTAGGTTGTATTATTATATTCTATTTCGTTGCTACAAACTTTTCACTTCACATTTCTGTTTTTTTCCTCTTTCTTTTGTATTTGGGAACGTTTTTCATGAATTTTCCTTCCTAAAATAGTTTTATAGTTTCAATTAAAAAATTTCTATAACATTAAGACAATATTTCAGTAGAAAAACACAGTAGTATTGTATCTTTGAATTGTAAAATATGCGGTTACACCTACTTTTGCAACATTTATTTCGAAACGTTTTAAATATCGTTAAATAAGTTTGAAAACATATTAATATGTTTATTGACGGACACTTCAATATATAGATATCTTTCGAAACTAATTTACAATATTGGGGCAACCACACATAGTAAATAGAAAATAAAATGAATTAATTAATAAATAATTAAATAAGTAATAAATAAAGAAACAAACGAATAAATATATATATAAATAAATAAATTAAATAAAAAAAAAATAAAAAAACAAAGTATAATTATAAGTATAATTATAAGTCAAGAAACAAACATTTATATAAATCAAAGAACAAATAAATAGTATCTAAGATAAATAATTAATTAATTAATTAAAAAAGTATTTTACAGAATATTTAACACAAGATTTTTTAAGAACTTGTGTTCGATATAAGAGTATTTTCTACAAAAGCACATTTTTTTATGAATCTTTCTGTACCTTTTTGTTTTCTTACAGATATCATTTCAACATTCGCTCTTTTATGCAAGCTTAACGTGGAGTAAGCATCATTTAAAGCAGTTTGTTTTGTGACACTTGCAATTTTTTGATGTGACACTGTGTGTATCGATTGGAAAATTACTTTATGTAATATGATTTTGTTTTCATTTGTAAGCGCAGATTTTCTGTTTGCAAATGGGTATAACATTTTTGTTGCTGTTCTAAATTTGTGAAGGTTCTTAGAGATATGTTCACTAAACGACTTCAATATATATACCGTAAAATTTAGACTCCAGTGGTTAAACCCTCGCAATTTCTTTATGGCGAACTAAGTCTAAATTGCTGGTTTAAATAAATTTAATTAGAATCAAAATTATTCCAAATAAAACCTTTCAACTGGACGCACTGTGTCCAATTGGCAATTGATAGTTTAGCTAACATCAGATAACAACCCCATAAGAACATAAATAAATCCCGAAGAATCTTTGCTTGAGTTGCGGTGCAGTGTGTTGGATGAGCTATTGGAGCTCTATGTCAGCAGATTGTGCGCGATGGTCTTACCTTGATGATCATAGTATGCAGGATTGACTTTCAAGCTTTTGGATGGGTGATTTAATGCGTTGAGAGATTTACTTCAGATATAAGAGCAAAAGTTCGATCTGGGGATAGTTCTTCTGGCTTTTTTCGGCTTAGTAGTTTTTGTGGTTAGTGACGATCTCAAATTCTGTTTTTGACAAGTTCCGTAACTTTTCGTCTCGTAGAACAATAACTGCAAGTGCACTGATTGGCTTTTCAAGCCTTCCACTTTCACCGTCACAATTTCTGAAAATTTATTTGGGTGCGAGTAGGTCTGCCCATACCATGAACTTCCCATTTCAAGATAAACAAAAATGTAGGTGCTATTTTATTTGCCGCCACCATCCAATTCCATTTCGATAAGGAAAACAAGATTCATTCCCTGCATTGCAATCAAAAAAATAAAATGCATATATTGCGAATTTAATTTTTCAGACTTTTCTCTCGAAACTACCTAAGTCGCCTTCATCCGCTTTTGAAAGTTTCTATGCTTTTGCACCATATAAGGAGGGGGGTGATAGGGGTCCTATAGAACGACACTTTGGTTCTTCGAGAAAGGGCTTTATTAAATTGCTTTCTTAGCCACAGGTATTCTTTGTTTGATCCCAGCGTTTGTCTTATCTGTGTTTGCAGCGAAACTCAGGCAGTCCCTAACTACCTCACTACTACTACTACTTCTACTACTATTGTTTGAAGTATTATGTTGAAGAAACCGCATGCCAGTGCATCACCTTGCTTAAATGTTGTTTGAAATCAAATGGGTCGGTGACGTCTTATTGAAGAAGATTGAGTTCTCCATCGTCATCGTGCGCAAAAGGACGAGCTTGGATGGGATGCCAAACTTAAACATGGCTTCGTACATCTCGTCTCTGTGAACGCAACAGAAACCAAAACAAACCTTGAAATTGATTCAAGGGTGTTGCGTGCGTTAATATTTAGTCTAAGGTGGACTTTTCTGGTCGAAGGCCACATTGATATGGACCTATCAGGTTGTTGACAAACGGTTTCAAACGTTCACATAATACGGCGGGAAAGATGTTATAGGCAATTGATATAAATATTGTGAAAGACCGCTCATGTCAACTCCTTGTCCACTGCATTTTCGAAATTATTTCTACGACCTTTGTTTTTATTTCAACTTGAATTTGCACACCAAACATCGAAAATCGACACTGATGAGAGTTATAAATGTTTAGATATAAACCCAAATATTCTGAAATCAGTTGTTCTGCATTCGAAGCGAAATTTCGATCTGTGGATGTGTTCAAAAGTTATAAAGGGGTTTTCAACAGGGACGCTGCAAAAGTAGAGCGACAGGGACAGCAAACGACGCCAAATTTCTTGCCGCTCTTTTGGCATTTCTCTTCAGTAAGGTTTGCCATTTCATGATGGAAAGATATACGAGCCAACAAGGCTTCGAATTAATTAAAATTTACTACCGAAATTCGGAGTCAGTGGCGTCAACATTAAGAGCGCTACGTCCAATTTATGGTCGTCATAATCGTCCTAGCAGATCAACAATTGAGCGTCTAGTGGAAAAATTTGAATCCCTGTGGACAGCACAAAATGTTACCGTGCTAGTGAGACAAAGAAGTCCCCGTAGTGTCGAGAATATTGCTGCCGCTGAGGCTTCAGTTGCAGAAAGCCCAAATGTGTTTTATTTTTTTTTATTTTTGTTTATTTATATCCACCTTTAAATAACATCTTTTTTATGAAGTGCAAATAAACTTAAAACTACTTAATATCTATGCTAGTGGTTTAAGTAAATGGCCAGATCGGCTCTCATTACAGTCTATATGATATTATGATACAATTAGGATAAGCAAACGATGTTACATTTTATTTGAATTGTTCATGATATATTTATTATTTTTGTTTGGAAGGAAAACGTGATGAAAAAAACCTTATACAATGGTATCTATTATGTTCTTAGAATAAAAAGCCTTAATACTACTACACTAACTTAACCTAAATAAACCTTACTTACTAACTTACACTAAGACTGAATCTCGTCATGTTATTCTTAGGTCGTTAATATATGAGCATGATAAGATATTATAATTATCTTATCCAGTTCATTATTCAGAGGCTGAGACATTACATGTCAGAGTTCAGCCTGTCACTAACCGTTAGCCACAACCCAATCTAGCCACCAATATTTTAATTTATTAAGCCTCTCGTTATTTACTTTATCCTTTTCAGGCACACTTACGCAGTATCTGAGGTTTGCATGAATTAAAAGGCTCATAGAGAATACGCTTGTCTGTTGCCCTTCTAGAAAAATTATATATTATAGGTACGTTCGTGAGATCCGATAAATAGCCATTAGCATCCAGGTACAAGAATGCCTCCGGCGGAATATGTCCACTTACCATACAACTTCTGAAATACCCAGGGTTAGGATAAAACAAACCTGAAATATGTTCGTTTTCGATAACGTTTGCTGATCGCGCGTAATGGTTTCTCGCAAGATCAAGAACAACATTGTCAAGATTGGACGGATAAATGCTTGGTAGCATACGACTTTCACATCGGACTGCTGGAGTAGAAAAGAGCCTTAAGGGACATAAATGCCGCTTTTGCTTTTCGTAACTGAGTATTTATGTGTACATTATAACACAGAAATTTATCAAGATGCACACCTAAATACTTCACAACGCTTTTTAATTCTATGTGAAGGCCGTTAGTCCTCGTTATACTAAGTTTTTTCCAGTGCCGCCTTAAATCTGAGTCTTATTGGGGTGCGGAACAGTATGGTTTCACATTTTGCGTGGTTAATTTTTAGCTTCCATTCCGAGCAAGATGATTGGAGTTTATTGTACTTTTCCTGGAGTTTGCGTTGAATATCTAAAATTTTCGAGCCACTAACGTTATCGAATCGTCCAATTCCCAAAGTATTTCAGCTATATATATGTTAAAAAGTATGGGCGCTGAAACTGTGCCTTGCAGTAGACCATTAATGGCATTAAAAACCTAAGTGGTTGTGTTTGGCCGTCTGTTACTACAAACTTTTTATCATATACCATACATGCTATCATATTCAGCAGATGAATTGGAAATTCGTATCTAATTAGTTTGTATAATAATCCGTTGATCCAAACCGTGTCGAAGGCTTTTTCGATATCCACTAGACATGCAGTTGTACATCTTTTTTCATTAAGATTCCATTGGATATCTGAAATCAATTTAGTAAGAGCGTGCACTGCCGAGTGGTTTTTCTTGAGCCCGAATTGGTTCTTTCTTTCACACATAGACAAAATGGACTTATTAATTATTATTTCAAATATCTTCCCGATGTTAGGCAGGAGACTGATTGGCCTATAGTTCGAAGGATCTGAAGGATCCTTCTTCTTCTTAATTATTGGAAAAACCTTCGAAGTTTTCCAGTAGCTCGGGAAATAAAAGTTGTTTAACAAATTATTAAATACTACACAATATTGCCGTATAACAGCGTCGGGTTTATGCTTTAGAACTATGTTTGGAATGTTATCTAAACCGCTTGATTTTTTGTTGTTTAGTCTTCTGAATATATACGTCAAGTCATCTAGTGTTGTAAAATAGTCCTCTGTCTGTTCTTCAGTCAATTGGTCAGCTTTTAGTCTATCGGAGAAACTTAACAGATTTGGCGTTGCACTGTTCCGGAATCTTAAAATTTCCCCATTTACTTCTTCAGTTTTGCAGCTTTGGAGATCTCTAGCATGTACTGTCTCAAAGTGTGAGGCAATTTGTTGTTGTCAATGATTAGATGGTCGTTCACAATAGGACAGTGATAGCTGTTTATCTCGGACTGAAGAAAAAGCGACTGTGAAGAGAGTGGAATTTTCAGTTTTGGAATTCTGATAAAGTTACGAGGCTTGAAGGTTCGATTAATTTTTGGAAACATAGTGATGGAATCGGTCTTCAATATTGTTTCCGCTCGTTTTTTCCAATAGTTATTAATCGAATTCGTAAACTGTTGCTTCAGCATTATTTTCACATTTTTCAGCAGAGATTTAAGTTGTTGCAACTCTGGATTCAACGATTCATCTTGAAACTGGCGCCGTATTCTATTTATCCTTGTAATCAAAAAGCTTTTGTGATTTTGTAAAGTTTGTATGTCACGATTAAGATAACATTCCATACTGTTTCGGGATTTGATTTTCGGAACAGACTCCATAGCTTGCAATACCACCGTATACCCGATATAGAGATCACACTCCTCGTTCGTAAGGTTCCTGTTGTTAGGAATACTGCTAGAGGAAGGGCAGGTCCTATATATTCTAGTGGCGCAACGCTGAAAGTGACACCAATTAGTTATTCTAAAGTTGAACTTAGGGACTTCGTGTCGCGTTGCGAAGCTAAAAGCAGAGTCGCCAGTAAATGTCACCGGCATTACTATTGCATTGTGGTCACTGTCATACGGCAATGTTGATATTTTGTTGCCATGGATCGTATGAATTCGCAACCGCGCGTCCGCAATGCAAAGATCTAGATACGAATTTGTTGATGGAAAGCTTGCTGTTATGGGACTATATAATTTTTTTCTGAAGTCAATCTGGTTGTCTTCGATAAACCGATTAAGGGATCTTCCTCTAGAGTTTATCACTATATTTGACCATGCTGTGTGCTTTGCGTTGAGGTCTCCTCCTAAGATATAATAGTTATTTAATCTATTTAACTGTAGCAGTTCGAACAGTTTCTCAATCTCAGAGCTAAAGGAGGACACTGAAGCACTAGAAGCATTCGCTGAGATCAAATATAGACAACCGTTATTCCTAAGGGGCAATGATATGATAGTTGTCTCGAGACAAGAAAAGTTTCTTATATCACTTCGTTCAACTGTTGTGTACTGCAATGGTTTTCGAATGAGAATAGCCGTACCGCCACCTTGGATTGAGTTGCGTCTGTCTGTTCGTATAATGTCGTATTTTTCAAATTGGAGATAATGACGGTCGTTAAGTTTAGTCTCGCACAGTAAAAGTACATTAGGTCTATGATCTACTGTAAAACGCAGAAGGTCAGCGCGCCTACTATTGTGGATGATGGAGTTCACATTTAAGGCAGCTATTTTAAGGGTTGCATTGCTTGGTCTAATTGTGAAGGCTACCAAAGAAGAGTGTCCAGCTTCTTTGATAGTTCGGCGACAGTCTTGGCAAGATTATCGACTTGTGATTACCAGCCGTTATTTGCCGGTGATCAGCAGTTCTTCCAAGACTGCTTCCGACTATATTAGTGTAGGAGACTCCCGCTTGGACATGATTGCCAACCATTGCAATTTTCTGTGCAGTTTTTTGTTGTGCTTCCTTTTTCTGTGCTTCCAGCCGGTCTGCTAGTCTTTTATAGCTTTCGCAACCCCGCCAAGAAGCAGGGTGACCAGGCTTTCGGCAGAGAACGCAAAATGGCTGTTCCTTACTCGATTCTTTTAGCAATTGGCATTTAATGGGCTCATGCGTCTCTTGGCACTTGACGCACATATATTCCATTTTGCAATTTGGAGAAGTATGTCCGAAACGTTGACAGCGGTAACATTGAATGACACCACTCCTCCGAATTTTTTTGAAGGAAACTCTCTTCCTCTAAGTACCGTATGAGCTTAAGATTTTTTACTATGCTTTCCGGAGATAGCTGTACCGCAATGATAGGTAGGAGTCTATTTTCCCGTTTAGACTTCACCGTAGTGTGCCTGGAAGCTTTTACGAACTCGAGACCTTCTATTTTTTTTTCTTTAAGTATGCCAAGAACTTCATCTGGGGTGTAGCCAACGCTTAGCCCCTTTAATAAGAATGACTGTAACTTGTCTTCTCTAGAAGTATATGAAAAGTACTCTGTACCAGTTTTATTTAGCAAATCTTTGACCCTGTTACAGTCATTCTTATCTTTGAGAGTTAAGGTTAACTTATTAGCACTAATATTTCTTAACTTAAAACTATCTTTACCTATTTCTTCTTGTAAGATGCTGGAGATAGTTTTGCTGTCCTCCTTGAAGATTTTGATGGTGGTGGCGTTCTTTTTTTTTCTCTTGTGTTTTCTTCTGTTGAATTTTCTTTATTCTAGCTGCTAGGTGCTTCTGCTTCTTTCGTTTTTTTTTCGTTTCTCTGTTTTTTTTCTCGTCGTTTTTTTTTAATTTGTGCGATAAGTGCGCCTGTGTTTAAGTTTGTTGTCCCCGTCATTGGAATACAGGTGTCTGCTGACATTCCTGGCTCCGTATCTAGGATTTCGAAGCGATTTCCTTGGTTTGTGGCTGGTACGATATTTTTTTTCTTTTTTTTGTGGATCTTAGTTTCATTGAACAGTCAGACTCCGTCTCTTCCAATTCTTTTACCCTTTTTTTTAAGTTTTTTAGCTCTTCCTCATACTTTTTGAGTAATTCCAGAGCCGCCGTATATTTTGTGTTGGATATTATATTCTCTTCTACCCGAACGGGAGAAGCCATTTTGTTTGCGCACTTATCACTTGATTTTATTTTGTGATATTTTTTATCTTTTCGAGTCCTTTTCAATTTTAAGTATTTGTCACTTTTTTTTTTGTCTTTTTTTGTGATCGTTTTATTAATTTTTTCGTAAGTTTTTTGTTGTTATTAATTTTTTTTATTTTTTTTTGCTTCCGCGTGAATTTTTGGTTTGATTTTTGACGTAAAACGCTCGGCAGTCTAAGCCCAAATGTGTCACTCACACGTCGTTCTCAAGCGTTGGGCATCTCTGTGACGTCGTTGTGGCGAATTTTAAGAAAAGTTCTTGGCCTACATCCTTACAAGATTAAATTGACGCAAGAAATGAAGCCGTTTGACCACCAGAAGCGTCGTATGATTGTGAATTGGGCTGAGCAACAACTTCAAAATGATTCGGATTTTCATCGAAAAATCATCTTCAGCGATGAGGCTCATTTCTGGCTGAATGGCTCCTTCAATAAACCAAATATGCGGTATTGGTCAGGCAGCAATCCACTAGTACTCCATGAGTCATCATTGCATCCCGAAAAAATTACGGTTTGGTGTGGTTTATGGGCCGGCGGCGTCATTGGGCCGGACTTCTTCCGTGATGATCAAGACCAGCACGTTACTGTGAATGGGGTTTGCTACCGTTCAATGATAGCCGAATATTTTTGGCCCCAATTGGACGATTTGGACTTAGAGGATATGTGGTTCCAACAAAACGGCGCAACAAGCCAAACAGCGAATGTCACAATCAATTTATTGGAAACCAGGTTTGGAGAACGTGTTATCTCACGAAATGGTCCAGTCGCTTGGCCGTCTCGGTCGTGCGATTTTACGCCGTTAGACTATTTCCTGTGTAGCGCTCTTATTGAAAAACCCTTTACTTCGTGTCAGCTTCTTCCCAATCTAGCCAGGAGTATTTTTCAGGAACGCTCAAGCAGTATCTCATGCATGGCATGTGCAGGCCAAAGCGCACCTTTTCATTTTTTTAGATTGTTTAATGTATGCAAAAATGGAATCTTTCCGAGAGTGATGCGTAGTAGTGTGTGCTTTATCGAAAGGCGCTATTGGTTGGTTTTCTTTGGGAAAAACATAACTTGTTCAAAGTTTATAAACAAAAAATTGAAAAGACTGAATGAACATCATACAAAATTGGGCTCTGAATTCACTGTGAAGGAGAATCGATACTGCAAATTTTTTTTATTTAGCGGGGTAAATCTAATCGAAGAAATTCATGTTATAATATAAATCCCTAATATGCAATAAAGTTTGATCATTTTTAGCGAAAATATTAATACAAGTTAGAAAAAAACATACAACAATCTTGTTTACATTGGCTCTGGATTAGTCAACCAATTTTCTTTTGAATATTCGATTGGTTTATAAAACAAATTGGGATACTATTAGATTTTTGCAACCGTAAATAGCACAAAATTCCCTGTGCTCTCGTAGTCCTCCTGTAGATCTCCTGTACTTCTAAGGTTGCGTGAGGCGCCGTCATTTACAGATATATTTTTCGTTCAGTAGTATGGACATTTTCGTATTTTATTACAAGCGTCATAGGTTTTTATGTATAGTGGGCACAAGGAAATTAAACTTCCACAAAATTCAAAATTCGGTTTGATGATTAAATTCATCATAGTCAAAATGGTATTAGAATTCAAGTTTATTGTTTATAACAAAACCAAGATGTATGACTTTATTTATTATCTCGATTTCAACATTATCAACAATGATTTTTGAAGGCATCTGAATGAGGTAATTGTTAATTACAACACACTTTGTCTTTTCCGTGTTTAATATTGATTGGTTCATTCTAAGCCACTCACTGATTCCACTGAGATCATAATTAATGTTATTGATACAGATTTCTTAGTTGTATCCCGTACAATATAACAGGAGTGTCGCATGTGAGGAGGCATCCATTAATTACGTGATGCTCACCCTACCACCTTGGAGAGATATCGTGAATAACAGTGACGAATAAGGAATACAAACAATTCGTTAAAGAATGTTTATCGTTGTCGCTTGCACACAGAAGCTCAGTAGCTCGACGTGAGAGAATCCTTGAGGGTCTCACATTCCGCGCTGATATGGCGGACTGCATGCCGGTGCTCTGCAGCTCTGGTGATTGGTGAACAGAAGATATCGCATGTACTTTGGCATCAATAGTGGAGAAACATGTTTTGATTAATTTAACCCAGTTTATTGAAATATTTTACACTGTTTCTTGCGGAAATAAAATGATGTGATATTTGCTCACACAGTTAATGGACGACCCTTAAGACCAGGAATATAAGAAACAGTATCAATTTAATACGATGTTTAGTCTCCTAATGTAGTGTTAACAGCGCAAGCAGACACACCGGCACCGGGACTTTATTAAATCCTGTTTAACATTTTTTCAAAACCATTTTTCAAGTCAGGTAAAAGTTTTTTCAAAACGTTACCTGGCTCGCTTTGCCGGCTACCCGTAAAAGTGATAAAAAAAGCCCAAAACAACAACAAAGAAGACAGTTGAGTACGGGAAACTCAACCCAAATGAGAAAAATAGAAAAAGGAAGGATAGCGCCAATTCTACCTTCGATGAAATAATAAAAAAAATCCAGGAAGGAGTTCGTCTGAGGAAGAGGATGAATTAAGCTCAACATTGTCCAACAAGGAACGGAATGCGAAAGCGAAGAGCCTGCAGAAGAGGAAGATGCCTTCCTTGGCCTGACGTAGTCAAGGCCAAAAAGAGGAAGAAGTCGGCCTTCATTAAACCACCAACACCAACAAGAACAATACACCTGCATCAGCAGCATCAACATCATCAACATCATCAACATCAAAAACCGCAACAACAAGCGCACCAACAGAAAAAAAGACATTATCAACATCAACAAAAATGACAACAACCAACCACAACAACAACTCTAATGCCACCCATCATCTGATTCGGCCTCAACGTTGCGGAGTTGAGTAGACGCACCAAGGGATTGGATGTCGTCTACAAAATCCACTAAACAAGAAAACCAGTGATAACAACAAAGACAAGGAAAGAACACGAGCAAATTAGGGACTATCTGAAGACAAGGAAGTTCTAATACAACACATTCACACCAAAAGAGGACCGCAAGAACCTCTTAGTGCTCAAAGGCATTCATCATAGATATGAGCCAGAGTAAATCGAAGAGGACCCAAAGACAGAGGGAATTCTTGTCATTAAAGTGAGATAAGAGCTAAGAGCGGAGCTGACAAGAAATTCAACAAATTCAAAATTCAACAACTTTGGAAAGGGGAGCAGATCTTCCGTCCATTTATAGGAAAACTCTCCTAATGAACCAAAAGATTCACTGGAAATAACTTCAAACGCAATGCAAGAACTGCCAAAAGTTCGGTCACGCTACCAGCAACTGTGCAATGTCGTACAGATGCGTCAAATGCAAGGATAGTCACGCTCTCGGAACCTGCCCCAGAACAATCAAGGATGAGGAAGTGTACTGCACCAATTGGCAAAAAATTGGACATCGGGCAAACTACCGTGGATGCCCAAAATACAAGAATAGTGTCGCCGCAAATTACAAAATGACTCAAAGAACGAAGGAGCAGCATAAATTTGCCAAAGTATCCGCCTCCAAAACCATAGAAGCTGGCCTCAGCTTTGCAAATGTTGCTGCCCTAGGTTTCGTAAGAACCAACACTGCACCCGCAACCAAGAAGGCAGCACCATCAACGTCGCCCTTGCGCAATATCTCCAAAGATACTGAACGCTTGTTTGGTGCAGACCTTCTTATCCTCATTCAGAAGGCAAGGAAGGTTGTACCAAGCAACTACGGAAGTCTGGATGATAAGGCTAAAACAATGCTATTGGATAAACTTACTTGCTAACTTTGTCTATGCTATTAGAAAAAAGGGCTTCTTCGGCTAACTTCATTAATTTACTCCCAGAGTTCCGGAATTTTACCTGTGAAGCTCACTTTAGTCACTCAGATCAGCTGGCAGTTGAGCGTACATGTACCTGGATCATAAAAAAAGTGGATGAGGAAATTTGCTCACGACGTCGAGAGCAACAAAAATTAGCCTAAGGCCCTGGTTGCTAGCGCTTTATTGTAATATATTTATTAGTCATAAAAATTATAATATAATATAATATAATATAGGTAGGTAGGATGATAGGTAGGTAGGTGTGATTGTCACATCTGAAACAGTTGTGAACCACTTAGATCCTGTATGGATCCATTGCGTTATCACTTACCGGTGATTTATACACCGATTCCTCATTGGCCAGGAGACTAACTGATACCTTAGAAATACCTGATTGATATCCAAGTGGTGTCTGTAGAGATTGTCCACTTTATTACCGGTTATAAGCAGTTTGTTTTCTTAATGAATTTTGCTGTTCTGAATCTTTATATCTGGCATATCTTCTAGGTTGCCGAATGAGTAGCTTCGTAGCGTGCTCTTCCTCGTTTTTGCGAGGGTGGGCAAGGGAGGTGGGTTACGGGGGGCCCCCATTCTTAATGCGTGTGAGCCCATGATACAGTGACCTGTGATAATTCGTACGACCTTACTTATTATATTCCTGTTAAGACTTAGGAGTGTACGTGTCTTTTTTGGATTAATGAGAGGCCAAATTTGCCTCGAAGTCCTACAGATGTCTAGTTTCACCCATCTCCGATTGGTGATATTGATGGCACCTGCATTTAGCATAGTGTTTATTGCTTGAATTGCTGGGTAAGGGGTCTCCTGATTTATTGCCAGTGGCAAGCTCTTTTCTAGCTAGCTCATCGGCTTTTTCATTGCCTGGAATACCACTATGCCCAGGGACCCAGCATAGGGTAAGGTTACATCTGACCGCTTTCTCCCTGAGAGATAGGCGGCAAAGTCTTACCATCTTGGATTTAATTGATGGTGTGTTCAGCGCCTTGACGGCCGCCTGGCTGTCTATGTATATGACGATTGATAACCCGTCTATCGGATTCATAAACAGTGAGCGGGCAGCCTCTTAAATAGCTTTAACTTCTGCCTGGAATACACTGCAGTGGTTGGGCAATCGAAAGGACAGAGATAAGGAGATCTCCGGCGAGATCGCATATACTTCGAGTCCGGTGCCTTCGTTCGTTTTGGAACCGTCCGTGTAAACTTCCAGATTGGCAGATTTTCTGACTATATCTTTCGACCAGTCATCCCTATCTGGGATCAGTAATTTGATTCGAAGGCTAGGATAGGTGTGACACAGTCCAGTGCGTCAATCTCGGTTTCAGGCCCCTTTTGGGGCCGAGGACTCTCTTGCATGTATATATAGCCATCGCTGCCTTCCTAATACGGTCTTGTATGTTTGGTTTCCAGCTTAGTTTGCTGTCTAACATAATGCCTACGTATTTGGCTTGGCTAGTGAAACTAAGTTCCTTATTCTTCATTTTTGGTGGGCCTATTTGAGATATTTTGTATCTTCTTGTGAGTAGTACGAACTTTGTTTTAGACGGGTTTACATCTAGACCTACTCTTCCTGTGCACTTTGTAAGCTTATTTAGCGCAGTTTCCATACTATCTCTAATGGTATGAAGAAATTTTCCTTTTACGACTGGGGCTATGCCGCACAGTGCGGTGGATCTATGGGAAATGAGGAAAAAAATCTAAGCAACTTGATTTTAGTAATTTTTCTTTCTTTAATGTGTTTATTTTACTCAATTTAAGAAAATATTGCGAAATTAACACATAACAAATACATAAATACATTTTGCAATAAATTATGACAAATCAGAAGAAGAATTTTGTTCGTCACAAGTTAGATAGCTTTTAATATTAGACTCAAATTTTCTTCGCTTGTGTTCAATTTTCCTTCGAGATGAAATGGAAGGGTCAGACATTAATAGCAAATGGTTTATAACGTCTTGACAGTTTTTTGATCTTGAGGATTTTATTGCATGATAAAGCCTTTTACGTCGAAAAGTCTTGTGTAAACCCTCAAGCGCTTCTTCAGATAATTGTCCTATTGGTATTTGAAAACTTTTCATCACTTCAATTCCATAAAAAAATAGCTTATGCAATGTTCAGGGCATGTAATACCAATTATACAGTTCTAAATAAAGGTTTTTGGTTTCACAGAGTAGCAGATTGAATTTTTCAATATCAATTTCTGCACCTGTTGCAATCACACGTAAAATAAAAGAAAAATTTTCAATCAAAGTCTTATCGATTTTGGTAATTTCCGATCTCTTTGAAAAGAAAGCCCTTGCAGTATTGCTATCATTGGATGACCCAAATCCTTGCTTGGGCTGATCAACATTTAATCCCATTTTTAATTTAAATTCCGCCTGTATTCGTTTTTTCTCTGCCTTGAAAATAGCTTTGTTGACATCTCCATGTACTCGCCATTTTTTAAAAGGCAGTCTGTATGCAATGTGTAACATGCATTCAAATGTTCTTATCCAAAGGTGAAGAGTTGATAGACCGAAACGATAATTGGCTTCATTACGAGGTTTTTCATAACATTTTATTGTGTTCATTTCACTAGGTAATGTGCCACGGATGTAGCATTTTGAAGATGAATTTGTGACAGACAAAACATTACACACACTTCCATCAACCATGGTTAAATGAAATTCGAAAGAAACCTTGCAGCTGTGGCCAGTTATATATTCCATACAGTCGTCAAGCTTCCTTATTTTTTCTTGAATAATGGCTGCCTCTTCTTTCACAAGCTCAAAACATTCCTTACGAAATAAAAACTTGAGAGGCCTACAGTTCAAAATAGATCCAGGACGATGATTTATCCAAAGAGATTCGCTACCACTGCCGTCATTCCCCATTTATTTACCAACTTTGCTCTTGTATCTTTACTGATTTAAACTGATTTAGATATGCTCCGAACAGTTTTTTCTACTACATCCTGAAAATCCACTTCCGCGGATGTTTCTTTAGCAGTAGATCTTGGCAAGATTCCTGCTTTCGTCTGCCGTAGGGCATAAATGCTTGGGAAACAGTCCTTGTGCAGAGCGTTAGCAGCATATACTTCGTAGCTTAGTTCTGTTAAGTCAAGGTCAAGATACAATGACAAAGCTTCCCCGGGTGACAAACACTTTTTTTTCTTGATCTGACTGTGTTCGAGACGATGAACTCGATGCTACTACATCTATTGCAAATCTAAGTTCTTCGAGAGATCTTGTTTTAACTAGATCATCCACTCTCTGTTTCTTTGTTTTGCTGCAACACTCTTCAAAAACTTTCTGTGATCTTTCGCGCCTATTTCTTTAGTCCTGATTTCCAGATGCACTATTTAATAAAGAAATACTATCCGGGAAAGAGTGCAATAAATCGAGCCAGTCTTTGTTTTTATTGAAGAACCGATCACGCTTCCTACCGCACTTTTGCCAGCGTTTGTTTAAGTTTGAACACAGAGTGAAAACATGTCTCCTCAAATCAGATCAGAGGATTTTTCACTATTTTACTCGCTTCGTGAACTATTACTTGCGTAATCTCTCGTGTCGACTAGTCGCCTAGTATGATGTTCTGTGATGCGCTGACAACTCGCGGGTGGACTTTACCGCAAATAAGCTTAAATTTTATTTGTCAAGGACAGTTATCTTAGTTTTGGTGTATTTAAAAATTATTTTCAGAAAGCCTTATTTTTTTAATTGTTTCCATTATTCGCCGCACTGTGTGCCGTCTGTATAGGCTATTGGCTTGCAGCCGATATGACAAAGTATCAAAAGGATTTCGTTCACTACCAGTATCCAGAGGTGTGGGGAGAGAACGCCTCCTTGCGGGGTTGCTCTGATTGCCCTCCTGATAATATTGTACTGTCCTAGCTCGGAGTAGATAATTTAGTCCAGTCTCTAATACTTATTGTAACTTTAAGTCTGATTGGGGCACTGATTATTGCTTCGGACTTAACATTATTAAAAGCAACCAAGGAATGCAACCGTTGTATATTCTTTGTTTTCAAAGGATTTTTCAATGGTGCTGACTAAGGAGTGAAGTGCTGTTTCTGTTGAGTGTGAGTGATATAGATTTAAAGCTGATGCCTTATATAATATAAAATAAACTACAAAAAAAATGCTCTTTAAACTTAAGCCAATAGAAATGTTTTTTGTTTTTTAAACTTCCTACAAAGAAATTTAAGATGTTTAGTTCAAAAGTTTCACAGACAATTCCTGCAAATTGCAAGGCTTCGAAAGAAGTAAAAATGTATAAAACTTTGCTTTCGTTTCATTTCGAAACTGAGAACGTACGTAGCAGGTTTTCGTTTACAGGAGCAACTTTTCTTCTTTGACTACCTGTTGCAAATTTAATATAGCATCTTAAACTTTCATGCGTGGCAACTACCTGTCGTGAACTTTCGTGCGTAGCAATTAAGTTTAGGGAAGCGAATTTACACACGCGATTCTATGTACACCATAAATTTGCAAATAATGAGTACCACACATAGAGCAACGCATAGATAGATAGTATGCATGAAGGCATTCATTTAAGTAGATATATACGAACACATATATTTTCACATCTATGGGGAGATGGTGAAGTTAAATTGGTTTGTCGGCAGCCTATAAAGCGCAGAAATTGCGTGACCTAGATGTATTGAACAATTGCGGTTTCTCGTTAGGACATTTTATGCACGCCGCTTCGTTTTTCCATTTGTGACGACTTTTTGTTTGCCATTTTGAAGCACCATCAACGACAATGGCAATTCTCTTGTGAGCCTTCAATTCGCAAATTTTTTTTTTATTCCTTGCTGAAGAAAACTATTTTCTTCTCTTCTTATTCAATTCCACTTTATAAGCTATTTGCTTGTTGGAAAGCTTATCAAAGGCCTTACTATAGTCAATCTATAAACAGTCGACTCGATTCTCTTTTTTTGTAAACTCCAATTCTGTAAAAAGGAATTTAAGCATTCGTTCAATTTATTTGTTTAAAGGAATTTGATTGAATGGAAAAATAAAGTTCAAGATTTTCAGTGTGACTACTTGAAAGGTACTTCTTCCATGCTCTATTTTGTCGTCGACCAGGTATTTGGTGATTATACTAGGGGGCAGTTGCAAGCAGGCAAAAAATAAAAATAAAATAAAATTTTCCAACCATTTGAACAACCAATGGGTTCCTTTTGAATATACACTTAATTTAGGTCAACAATTCGATTCAATTCAATTCAATTTATTTGCTATGAACATAAAGTACAAATAAGACTTGGACTTTTAAGGGGACCAACAAAATCAATATTATACATTGGTTCAAAAACTATAAAACAAATAGTTGAGATAAATAAATATGTACTATAAAATTTGGAAAATGAACAATTGATTCAAATTTGATTTAAGTAAAGAAACAAATAAAGGTAAGAAAAAGGAAACATAAAAAACAAGTGAGAGTTAACTCTCACACGAAGGGTTCCAAGCCTCCAAAAAATATGCGACACTTCGTTTTTGTTATTTAAGACTTCTCATAACATCGTCCACAAATATGCAAGATTTAGTCAGACAAAGTAGAAGCTCGACAATTGTTTTCTTGTAAGTCCAATATGAAAAAGAACGTCCAGGTGGGAAATTAAGAAGTTTAAACAAATAAAGAATCTATGATTTTGACCTTTTGTTGGCAAATTCATGGTAGAAATTTATCTCAAACCGAGTGCAAATTCGTTCGGAGTTCGTTAATGAATGTGAAAATGGAGTGGTGTTGCGAACTCCAATTTCCCACGCACGCCAAACACACGTGTATTGCTATCGCAACTAAAGATAATTAAACACAAGTTTATCATGTGATTCTGGAGCATGTTGAAGTTAAAAATATTATAAACTTGTTCTAGAAATTGCTTTAAACATGGGATTGGAAATTATTGAAAAATAAGAAGAATATTCAATAATTATAATATAAAGAAATGTGTGCGCCTTAAATGCGTAATCAACATACACAACGTCATTCAATGATTACATTTTTCTTTATTTTTCAACCCTCTGTATTGAGTTAATAGGACTACCGGTTGAAAATTTCGTTATTGCAGAGAACTTCATATCTATTACTCTGAGGTGAATTTTGACCATGCTTGCTGTCACATCAGAAACTTCATGTCATTGTCTAATTATATCAGTCTAGGTTATTGGTCATTAGTGAAAACAAACAAGTTTTTGTAAAGCCGTAAAATGTCTACATTCGTGCCATCAAAACAACATTTGCGGGAAGTTTTTATATGCTTCTTTCATTTAAAGAAAAAAGCAACCGAAGCGCATCAATTGCTTACCGAAGCTTATCCGGGCTATACTTTAGACGTTAGAATGTGTCAGCGGTGGTTTAAGCGGTTCAAAGATGGTGATTTCGACACCGAAGACAAAGAACGCCCCGGCCAGTTGAAAAAGTTTGAAGAGCATGAATTGGAGGCATTGCTCGATCAAGATCCGTCACAAACGCAAGAAGAACTTACAAAATCACTTGGCGTCGCTCAGCAAACCATTTCCGATCGTTTGAAAGCAATGGGAATGATCCGCAAGGTAAGACATTGGGTGCCGTATGAATTGAAGCCACGAGACGTCGAACGCCGATTTTGCATGTCCGAAATGCTGCTTGAACGCCACAAAAAGAAGTCTTGCATCGAATCGTCACTGGTGATGAAAAATGGGCACATTACGATAATCCAAAACGTCGGGCAACGTATAGATACCCCGGACATGCCTCAACATCGACGGCCGTTGAGAATATTCATGGCCTGAAGATTATGCTGTGCATTTGGTGGGACCAGAAGGGTGTTGTGTATTATGAGCTGCTCAAACCGAATGAAGCAATCACAAGCGAGGTCTACCGACGACAATTGATGCGTTTGAGCCGAGCACTGAAGGAAAAACGGCCGGAAACGGTCGCAAGACACGATAAATTTTGCATCATGAAAATGCTCGGTCACATGTTGCAAATGTCTTCAAAACTTAACTTGAAACGCTCAAATGGGATGTCCTATCCACCCGCCGTATAGTCCAGACCTTGTGCCATCCGATTACTATCTCTTCCGATCGATGCAACATGGCCTGGCTGACCAGCACTTCCGTCATTTCGATTATGTCAAAAAATGGATCGATTCGTGAATTGCGGCCAAACCGGTCGAGTTTTTCAGAACGGGTATCCATGAATTGCCAGAAAAATGGGAAAAATGTGTTGCCAGCGATGGGCAATAATTTGAATATTGCATTTATATCTTTTTACCTCAATAAAGCATTGATTTTTGAAAAAAACGACATTTTCAATCGGTAGTCCTATTATTTATTGAAATGCTGGTACAATCATGCTTCAAACATTTGGTGTATCAAAATCAAAGGAAATACTTGCTTTAATTATTTATTTATAACTTCATATCAGGAAGTTCTTGTAATCGGTCCGATTTTCGAAATTCAAAAGTTTTACATACACAACATCAAAAAATTTCACGTACAGGAGTTGATTTTATGAGCATATCTCCTTATTTATGAAATAATGCCTTAGCCCGGTAGTTTATCGACTTTTTTTAATTAATTATTATTAACACTACCAAGCAAAGAAACTATTTAATAAAATTTTAAGGTGTTATTTTGGAAATTTTAATACATTGAAGCAGAAAACTTTCTGTAATTGTCAAAAAAATGCACGTACAAGCCTGGTAGCCCTAATAAAGTAGGAATAACGGTACTTACTTCATCATGAAATATGAACGTTCTAATTTTGAGAACTTCCAACTCAGGCGTTTGCTGGATTTTAATATGTTTTAAGGTTTCATTTATACGTTTTATTACATTTTTTAACGAATGGTTACTTCACGTAACAAAGTTCCCGTTGAGCTGAAACAGTTAGTGCTCAAACTTAAAAAAAAAATGGAAAAAGTTATGCTGAGATCTCGAACATCATTGGACGACCACGATCGACAGTTTAAAGTGTAATTGAAAATTATGCAAAAAATAAAAGCTTTGACGTGGCTCCAGGAAGAGGTCGAAGAAAACTTTTAAACGCGCATATGGAAAGGGAAATAGAACGAATGGTAAAGGCTGGTCCAAAGTTAAAGGGTCCAAGGATAGCTGCTGACATCAACTCAAATCATGGATTATCCGTTAACCCCGCAATCCGCAATTTTTTGCATGCAAAGGGATATAATGGTCGTGTGGCAAGAAAGAAACCTTGTATTTCCAAGGTTAACGTTGAAAAGCGTATAAGCTATTTCCATGAAATTAGAACCGACATATTGGAATTTCACCTTAAAAAAAATTGTGCTAAAATGTGCTTGGTTTGTGCTATCATGTGCCGTATCGCAAAAAAAAATTTCTTGAAGGATGCAATTTTTAGAGGGAGGTCCTTTTTCTCATGTGAAGTTGGCCCTGTGTTTTGATTCGAAAGGAACGGCAAATAGTGTGCCTAGATGTGCTCGGCATGTGCTACCATGTGCCGAAAAGAAAATGATAAATTAAGGAAAACCCAACTCACTAAACATAAACAAGTTAGGTTTATTAGAAAAATCTATTAAGTTGAGGCCATTTCATACATTGATGTGCCCCTTTCTCTATTTCCTGATCCAAATTTCCACGGAAGTACTTTGAAAATTGTTTCAGAAATGTGAATCCTGTAAGTATTCCCCATTTTTCAAGACTCAGAGTGACGTCTGCAACACTGACACGTGAAAACATCCTTAGAAAATTACGGAACCACCAGTTTTTTTGTTCAAAACCTGCTCGGCTGTAGCTTGATGCTTTTTTATTGTCATAATATATAAGCAAAAAGAAGCTCATGGCGCAACTTACTGCCTCATGTAAGTTGCGCGATGAATTCAAAGAAAAAACATCGAGAGAAAGCTAAATGACAAAGTTTAAACACATGGCTAAAACTGCATTACTCGTATTTTGCAAGGAAGACCTGCTGTATTTTTTTTATCATTCTTTCTAGAAAATGGCACATGGATAAAAAAATCTCTCGAAATCGACCTGGAAACAACTATCACAATCTGCAAAGAAAACTGGACTGAATGTGATTTTCTTAAAGCCATATATTTACCAGAAGGACAAGATCCTATGCTGAGCAGTTCCCAGCTCGGAAGGAAGAGGCGGTCGAAATCTCAGGGCTGAAATTATGTACTTTTGAACCCTTTCAAAAAGGACGTAAAGATCATCACGCCTTAATATTCCAAGCAATGGTTAATATCTTCCTAAGAAAAGCAATCTAACAAATTTGATTGATTAGAAATAATTACGAAAATACATGAAGTTGAGATAAGCTGAAAGGCCGCTTATCTCAACTTCATGTATATCTGAATGTTTATATCGAAACAATTTAAATTCTGCAAACAAAAAAAGCAAAGCCTGGTCACAAATTTCCCTTTGCTCATATCAAAACTACTTTTTTAAAAAAGCATTAGTGATAGTAATAATCTGTAACTGATGTTTCAGTGATAACTCAGTAGAAGTTTTAATACAACGTTAACTGAGTAAGGAAAAGTTTGCAAAGAAGTTGCAGAGTTAAACCGAATTGAAAGAGCGAAAGAGCTTTTGATCATGCTCGAAATTTAGTTGTCATGTCACCATGCAACTGGTCCTTAAATTTTTTAAAAATGAATCCTTATAAACAGAGTTCTCACAAAATGTAATAGGCTATATTATATTTGATAATTCTGGCTGTCTGATTTATAATAGCACTTTTTTGAAGAAGTTGAAAAACAACTGCCAAAAGCGAATACAAATTCAACTTCCAATGTTAAAGTTGTTGAAATGAAGTCGATATTCGCATCTCTTAATTTGAGCTTAATCTTTCAAACTTTGAATAAGTCGATATCAAATTATCCGTCCCCATTCGAGCTCCACCCTTGGAATTCAATTGAAACCAAATAAATCTGAGTTTCTGAAACCAATACAAAAAATCTTTCGTTCTTCTCCTAATTCTCCCACTCGATCTGTGCGACTTGCATTAAAAAAGACTTGAGAGGGTGCAAATTATACATAAACTATCTTCACGTCGAGTTGGATACTCTTAGAGGGATGGCCGTGTGCTACTATGTGCCATGCAGAAGACTGACTAAGATTTTGGGTCGTTGGTCCTATATTTTTGTCTTAAACAGCAGGAGATGCTCTCTTTAAGCCGTGTAATGCAAACCATGGACAGCCAGCCAGCTTCAACGTGAATCTCGACAAGATAGAACTCGTTCTTTCTCCAAAATGTTTTTGCAAGCCAAAGTAATTTCTTACAGTCAAGACGCAACTCATAAAACGAAGTCACATTAGTTTAAATTTCGTACACAACATTTCCAAGCTATGCCATGGTCGCAGCGTCTATGGAAGAGCATGAAAAGCGCGCGATCGAGGATGATTAGAGATTAAGAAACAGGAATAAGGTTCGAAAGTTCTACTACCAGAGAAAACAATAACCTCAGGGTAACAGACCCCAAACCAAAGCCTACAAAGTTCAAAATGGAAAAAATCATAGAAGAATTGCAGTCAATACTTGGCGTTTTTTTTGTTTCGTTCAGAGCAGAGCCTGAGTTGTCAAAAAAAACGTTGTGTTTCTTTTTAAGGTCAGACATATCAGAGCTCTGAATTCGTATTTCTTTTTGCGTTCGGAGCATGCTCAGAGCGCACTCTATGAGCTCAGAATAAATTGACCGAGTATTCTGAGCAAAAAATTGAGCACAGCCATTTTTAATGTGACAAAAATAAGATCCAAAACAATTTAAATGCAGCACGAGATTTGTTATTCTGGCGTAGAAGGTAATAAAAATATATAAAAAATAATTCACAATAAACAATAAACAATTTAATATTTCATATATTTCATTATTTTGACAGCTCCACATATGATTTCTAATCGAATGCCAACTATGCGTTCAGCTGTGTTTCTAAAATACATCAGAGCGCCCTGAAGACGCTCGGTTCAGAGCTCTACTCTGAACTAAAAAAGAAAAACGCCTACTGATGACATGGAAAAACCACTTGTGCAGACTGTATAACGGCAGGCAGCCTGAATCATACGACGAAGACGACGCAGGCCAACAGCGTCTAGCCGACCTAGACGAAGTAAACATTAGACTCGCATAAGCCAAAGAATGTCAACAGTGCGTTTATAACAGAATGTTAACATACACAGCTATAACATTGAGATAGTTAGGAACTTTGTCTGCCTAGGCTTCGCTGCAAACACAGATAATGACAATAATGCTGACATCAAACGAAGAATCCCTAACGCTAAGAAAGCAATTATGTAACGCCCTTTATCGAAGAACATAGGTGTCGCTCTATCAGACCACTATCATCTCCGCCCTACTGAAGAACGGACACTTTATAAAGCGGGCGAAGGCGACTTTGGTAGTTTCGAGAGAAAAGTGTGATAACTTAAATTCGCGAAATATGTTTTTTATTTTTTTGATTGCAATGCATTTTTCTAGGGAATGAATGATGTTTTCCTTATCCAAATGGAATTTGATGGTGGCGGCAAAAAAAAAACACCTACATTTTTTTTTATCTTGAGATGGGAAGCTCATGGTATGGATAGACCTACTCGCACCCAAACCAATTTTTATTTTTTTTGTTTTGTTTTCTAATTCTTGTTATGATGGTCTTTTTTTTGTGGCTTTTCCTTCAATGAGTTCTCTTCAATCGCATAATTTATCTGAATATTATACATTTTTTTTAGGAAGATATAATATTTAAATAACTTGCAAGATTATTACATTTTGCATGAATTAACTCTGTTTAAAGGGACTCATTTTTTAAAAGCTCGAAGGCCAGTTGCCTGAGAACACAAAAAAAGCACGGTCGCCAACTAGATTGTTTTTGAAATTTTACTTTGTCTGACTCGATTGAGCTCTGCAATTTCTTTACAAACTTTCCCTTTCTCAGAAAACTTTTCATTTAAATTTGCGCTGAGCTATCACTGAAACATCACCCACAAATGATTACTATTACGAGTGCTATTCTAATAAAAAAAAGTTTTGAAATGAGCAAAAGGGAAACTTGTGACTAGGCTTTGTTTTTTTTTTTTGGTAGAATTTAAAAAGTGTTTTCGATATATACCTACATTGTGAAAGATAGTTTATGCCAACTCGTTGTCTGATGTATTTTAGAAATTATTTCTACGACCTTTTACGATGCACTCTCATCAAATTTGTGAGATTGCTTTTCTTTGAAAGATATTGTTTGCAATATTAAAGCGTGATTATCTTTATGTCCTTGAAGAAGGGGTCGGGAGATTTCCACTACCTCTTCCTTTTAAGCTGGGGAAATTTTCAGCATAGGATCTTTTTTATGCCGGTAAAAATATGTCTAGTTTTTTTTTTTGAGATTTTGATAGTTGTTTCCAGTCCGATTTCGTGGGATTTTTTATCTGTATATCATTTTCTGGAAACACCTCCAGACTTTGGTTCATGATAAGAAATCACAACAGTAGTAAACAGACACAATCTTCGGATTTTATGATCTTCCTCGCACCGCTTTCTTATATATACGAGTTATTCAATTTTATTCTTTGAAAGTAAGCTTTCTCTTGATACTTTTTCTACGGAATCAATTGCCATAAGTTTCTTTTTGCTTATACATATAGTTTAACGATAAAGAGGTTCAAGTAAATAGCAGAGCAGGCTTAGAACAATTTGCCAGTGTTGTGGGCTTCATTCGGAATCATGAAAAATATTTGGAGGATTCACATTCCTGAAACAATTTTCCAAGCACTATCATGGAAAGGAGCACTTCAAAATTTGAAACGGAATCAACTTAGTACTGTTTTAGTCCTTAAGTAAGCATTTATAGTTTATAACAATCTTAATAAAGTCAATTGGCTTATTGATGAAACTTTAGGAATAAAAATTGAACAACAAAAAATGTTAATGAATCAGTCCGGAAACTAATGAACGGTGGTGTATATAAATATAAATGCGTATTTTTGTATCTGAAAAGTTAGTTGAAAACTATAAATTTAATTGAATTTAAGCTTTTATTGTTGAAAAACTAAATTGATTTTAACTTAAGGAGTGAAACTGTCCCTACTTTTGACAGTGTTTTCGTCATTAAATTTAAACCACCCCGTTAAATTTGACCAAAAGTTTTCTGTTGAAAAAAATCATAAACGTACGTACTTTTCTTTCTAAAAACAATGAAATTCGACTACTGGGACCTAGAAACCTAGAGATATGTAAAAAACAATACTTGCTGATGGGAAGTTAATAAATCGGCCTTTTGATCTGCTTAATGGAAAGCCAACGCTTATACGAAATGATACAAATTTGAATATTGTACACGACATGAAACATGTTTGGCCTTAAAAATTTTAACCGTTCAAAAAATAAGAGAAACATTATTCATGGATCAAAGAAATTTATATTAAATTAAAGTAAATAAATTTAATTAAGATCGGTTAGAAAACGTATTTTGAAAAAAAAGTGCGCGGAATATTAGCAACAACAATCGCAGTGTGTCCGCATTTGGGCCCCTTCTTGCCAAGGTCATTGCGTTGAAATTCTTACTTACGGGGGTATTATTGTCTAGAAATTAAAAAAAAAAGATTTTTTTTATATTTTCAAAGTTTTACTCTTCAAGAATATGTCTACAATCGAACAAAAGACATTAGGGATTCACCGTCTACTTGAATTCATATTTCTCAGTAAAACCGTTTGTCCTTTGTTTATATTGTAATACAAGAACCCAAGGTGACTTGTATCTTTTATATTTAGTGTTCACTTTCGTCCAGCTTCTAACAGCTGAATTCTTACCTTCAAACCACGTGGGCGTACATATATGAAATTTTTTTTTTTAATAAAATGGATAAAAAATCCTCAGCGCAAAGGATTACGCGTCCAGATCGACAAACAAAAAGGCGATTACACGGCAATAGATTCACGGCACAGGAAGGCACCAGTTCTACGAGTGCATCAGCAGCAAAATTGAGTAAATCAAATAATGAAGAGGTGAACATATTCATTCCGGACCTAAGATGATTGAGATAGCGAAATTTATTGCTGTTTGTATTTTTGACGCTGGCTTCAATTCTATTCAAAAAATGATGGAGCTTATGGGAATGAAAATTGGACCGGAAGCTCATTCTTTTACTGTTAAACGAGACAACGCCCGGATTAACCGCTCCGAGATACGAGCATCCAACGCATCAAAGGAGGCCAGAACTGCTCGACATCGAGGAAGGTGCGATGTAGGAAGCACGAATGGCAGATTGAATAAATGTGAATCTACAATATCATTGAATAAATGTTAATCTACAATATCATTTCATGACTAAGACTGCGAAAAACTTTACGCGAAACTTTAAACGCGTTTTTCTCGAAACTGTCTTTTTCAAAAGAATACCCACGATTTCTCAGGTTCTACTGGGCCGATTTACCGTCTTCTTTATAGACTTGTCTATGTCTGGAAATATCCCCATTCCCTAATTTCTATTTTTTTTTTAAATCGGAACAGAAAAAAAAAATGGTAAAAAAATTGTTTTTTTTTTTCAGGCAGTCGCCATTTTGTGAATAAAAATCTTTCCAACTTTTCAGTAGTTCCAGACATTTCGACATTATTCTAGATTAATAAAATTTTTTCTTTGGTTTCAGATTGCTAGGAGGGTTGAAATCGTGGGTATGGTTACGCGCCAATTTTTTGAGACCCCACTTCATCAACTGATAATTTTTGAAATTTTCAACTATTTTTATTTTTTGATTTTTTTGTGTATTCTTGTCATGTCAATAAGTAAGTAATGAAAAAATGGTTACTAAAAATATTATTGCCTTTTTTTTAACTCTTCAAAAATTACATGAAATTCATGTCTCTAGACTAAAATACCCCCTTAAATATAAATGTTTTAACTGCGAAGAAGACGATTTAGTTTATTTAGAAGTGGATTGGAATGCAATTTTACAAAGTTATACAGAAGAACAACTAATGCTTACCCAGGGGCAGTCACAAAAGAGAGCATTCCGTATTTGTTCGAATGTTCTGAAAATAATATGCATAAGAACAAAGTAGGTGACCCAACATATGAAAAGATAATTGGGTACCACAGGTCAGCGCCCAAGCTTCAAGATATTTTGCAGGATACTGCTTTTTCCCAAGAAAAAAAAGAAAGAACAAAACAGCAGTGATTCTAAAAATGATTTGGAAAATGAGGGCATGGAACGGTGAAAGCGAGTACCAAAGCGGAACTGGAATGATAAAGAAAATTCCTACAGATAAGAATGCCAGAATTATCAAACAATAATGATATTTTTATTTTGTCTAGTCTTTCTTGGGACGTGAGTACAACAAAGGCAGTAGAAAAAGCAAAATATTTTGCTTTGAATTCAAACATTTGCTGATACAGCAGCTAGATAATTGTTTAAAGTCAATCTGGATTTTAATGCTGTCGTCTTTACTTTTTATTTGTGACAAACTAGCTATTGCTGTGGTCCTAAGATATTAAGTGGCTTTATGATATCATTTATGAAAATAATAAATGGTTAGGGATATAATTGACAACTTTGCGAAACTCCCGACGCTTTAAGAATAAGTCTTTAACAATAGTTATCGAGGCAGACTTTATACACCCTCCCAACTAAATATGATGCAATCCAGTACAAAATGGACGAGTGACAACAGCAGCTTATGGTTCATACAAGCAAAAGCCTTACTTAATACATAGGTGACATCAACTTGACAACCAATTTCAACACATGATGTCGAATAACCTGGACTAGATGTTGTGGAATGACCTGAGACCAAACCATAGTGGAAGACAGATATACGCTCTTTAATTTTTTGGATATATGTTGTTGAAAATTCATAGGAAGTTATAACCGGAAACTGTAAACCATCGGAGCTTGATTGAAACACAAAAAGTTAACTCGAAAGAGAGAGCAGTTTAATGTCTGAGGAGTAAAAATGTAACTCAAAGAAAGTTGATATCGTCTATCGACCATTACAACGATTTAGCATTACAGCACGCCATTAAGTTAGATTTGAGAAAATAAATAATAACAAAAATGAATATGGATTAGGTGCAGAGAACTAAAAATTAAGGGGTTTATGTGGTAGATCCACTGGGATACGAATCTGTTTATAAAAAAAAAAAAAAATTACCTAAAAGACAGCCGAGCAATCGAATGTAGGCAGCAGTCAGAAACGAGGAATTTCAGACGAGAACGGACATGAATGAGGGCCAAAAAAATAATAATATGCTTCTAGAGAGGTACCTTATGTACCTAAGTCCTTGTCCATCTGCATAAAGGAAAGTGAAAGACTTGCCTGCATGGAGCACTTGATCTATGGATGGATATTTCCGAGGAGAATGGGGTTCGCATGAGTACCTTTGCTGCTTATTTTCAGAACCACTTCAGACTAAACTTCCGCCCACATGTCAAATACGATCTAGGTATGCTCAATTGTGATGATGAAACTCATAATCGGGTAACCGAAGGTTCCATGTAATAGAAGATAATCTCCACTTTCTCCCGAAAGCGAAATGCACCGCCTAGCTCTCATTCTTTTCGTAAATTGTTCAATATTATGAAGACGCATTCGCATGTCAACATGATTACCAAAAATGATTACAAAACAACTTGTTTAAAGGTTCAAGCTAGACAACGGACGTCGATTAAAATGGATATTGAACTAATAAGTTAATACTTTCATTTTCAAATCCAAGATGCTGCCAAAAGGGCAGTTGTTGACTCTTTGAGTGTGCCAGAATGGAAGCAGCTGAAAGGGATATGTTGGTTTTCCCTAAGATACGGATCATAGCATGGCGTTAAATCGAAAAGAAAAAGATGAATAATTGGTTCCGCAGTGAAGGCACAACACTGATGGTAGTGTTTGAACCAATTTTCTGAAATACAACCGCTTAGTATATCAACTAATGTTGAAGAACATTTTGGGAACTAAGTGAATGCTTATGAATCGATCCCAAATTCTTGAGAGCGACCAGATTATAAAAGACGCAATTTAAATTGTTTTGTTTAATATATCTGTTGTTCTTTATTAAAAGTAAATGAGCTTAAACAAATAAGTAAGTTAATCAGTCATTAAAAATACAACAAGTATTAAAAAGAAAACCGATAAACTTCAGATGTTATACCCGGAATGACGTTGAAATAGAACACAAGTAAAATATTTTGTACCTGTAATCAATTAATTTATCAGTAATTATGGGGAATTATTCTGCAATTAAGCTCACATGATTATCTTATCAACCGCTTAGATAGCCAAATACTCCACAGAAACCTCAAAATTCCTTATATCAAAATCGATTTTGGTAAAAGTTTTATAGACTTGGACGTCAATGTGTGCTATCACTCTGGGCATTTATCAATGAGTTTGATGAACGTTTAGTATAATGTCAGTTTTTATCGATGCGATATGTGACGGCTTTAAGATCGGGTTGTGAAAAGTGTTGAATAGTGCAAGGAAAATGCTGAATTTATTTCTACATTGCTTTTCAAAATGAAGAAGACATATTATGGATGTGACAACTCACTCGTGTGCGTGTGTGTGAAATTAATTTTACAAATTGTTTCATCTTTAATTCCAGTAAAAAATTGAGTGTAAACAATTGAATTTTAAAGTTGTTTTAGAAAACGGTATTTTTATTATGAAGAAACAATGTACCTAGTATAAAAAAAGACACACACAGGTATGTGACTCAGTAAAGCGTCTAACTTTAGCCTATAAGTCGAGATACCCGCTTTATGTATGTTTTCTTTTACTATTTTTGCCTAACTAGAAAAAGCACTTCCTTTCAAAGGTATTGTTATTCGAATTTGTGAAACCTGTTCCAGTGAATCTAAGACTTTGTCTATTCAAGATGTGTTTATTTAGAAAAAAAAAACCCCAAATTCGTGCCTACAAAAATGTTTACGACAAAAATGGAAATTTCTCGAGTACCTTCTCCAGTGAAAGTAAAGAAATAGCAAATACATTGTGTCAGAAAATGTTTCTTCAAACGAAAATACAATGAATAGTTAAAGCTGAAAATGAATATTCAATTAAGCAGATTTGTAATTGGAGGTGACTTCAATGCACAAAATACATATTGGAGATCCAGGCTAACACATACAAAAGGCAAAGAGTTATTGAATGCCATTAAAAAATATAGATGTGAAGCATTTTCAACTATAAAACAACATATTAGACAACCGATCCAAATAGAATACCAGATCTAATTGATTTCTTTATAATTAAGAACATATCTGGTAATTAGAGTTCGACCTAAGGCAAGTTTTTTGGCCGAAGCCGAACTTCGGCTTTTTTATCTCCTTCGGCCGAAGCCGTATCTGATGGTAGTACAAAATACTAAGGAACCTTAAATATAATCAAATCATCAGATAAATAAAATTGATCGGTTCTCAGTAGATAACTTATTTTAATTCATTAAAGCAAGGAACAAAAAATTAACCAGTAAAATCCAATAGGCTCTATAAAAAAACAAACAGAATAAATATTAAGACTACAAAAAGTGCGACAGGTTTAATAATCAAAATTTAATAATTTTATATTATATGCCAGAAACAAAAGTTTATCCACATTTTCTCCTTGGAACATAGCCCTCCTATCAGCATAAATTTGTCCAGCAGCACTGAATAATTGCTCGCTCGCTACACTAGTAGGAGGAGCTGATACGTATTTTTTAGCTTTATTTTTCAAACAACTATGAGGTTTTGAAGCCCAGTAATTGAAAACATGAGCATTCCTTGTTAACAAAGGTTCTTTTAAATACGATTTCAGATGTTCTTCGAAAGGTGGGAAGTCACCGGAATCGGAAGATTCAACTATTGGCGGCATTTTGTCATGTGTATCCCATAGATTTCCGATTTTTTGAGAGTTGGGATTGGCAATTGAAGAAGTTGAAGGAGCAACAGGTTGATTTACAATGTCATTTTCAGACATTTTTGAAAATTCTTGTCGTAAAAAAACTAAAAATTTCCGTCTTGCCGTTATTGTTTCATCAGTGGTTAGGTATTTGGTTTTGAACCTTGGATCTATGGTCGTTGCAATGCCTAAATCAGTAAAATTTGTTATGTAGGAAAATCTTTTATTGACCGACTCGCACAAGAGGCTTTTTAAAATTTGTATCTCTTCGGAATGAGTGAGACGCATGCGGAATCGGCAGAAATGTCTAGTGTAGCTTGATGAAAACATTTTAGTACCGTTATTAAGTTTTTTATCAGCATCCACTCTTCGATAGTCAGAACATGAATTCCACCACGTTCTGCCATGTAGAGATTGAGAGCAACTTTTTGCTCATATAGTCTTTCCATCATTAAGTAGATACTGTTCCATCTAGTCTCTACATCCTGAATTAAAGAATGCTTTGGTAGACCACACGTTTCTTGAAATTGATGAATATATCGATTTGCTTGTTCACTTTTCTAAAGTGGCCTATAACCTTGCGACATTTTTTTATTAAATTTTGAATTTTTTCTTCCTTGAAAATAGAATCATGAATAACGAGCTGCAATGTGTTAGCTACGCATCCTAAGGATGTAAAATTTCCCGAACGCATAGCAGCTCCCATATTAGTGGCGTTGTCCCGTATAGCCATATAAATTTTGTCGTTTAGTTTATATTCGCTAATTGTTTTATTGAGATTTATAGAAATATATGATCCGGTGTGATCTTCATCCAATACTCAATAGGGAACAGGTTTTCGTAGGGTTAGAATATCGGTCAGACTGGAGATATAACTGAGTACTTTTGCTTTTACTTTTTCGTATGTGGTTGGCATTAAAGACGTTCTATAGAATTTTTCGGTTTTTTTTTCTATATCGTGATCTATATCGCTATGAGGATCGGCCAAATTAAGCCTTTGAAATGCACTGCCTTCCACAATATTGTAAGGCAGCATGTCGACAATTATAAGGTCCATAATGCTCTTATCGATACGCAAAAATAGGATAATCATCAGGCCATATTGTTGCTATCTTTCGTTCCATTATTACAAAGTCGGTTGCATAAGATCATTATATTACGACTTTAATGAAACTGCGACTTTCTGCTTCTCATTCCTTTTTGTGTACTTTTTCTAAATGATTTTTTATATTTGTTAACGTTTGTTTCTTTGGTATCGAACTACCAAGTGCTAACATTTTTGAACATACTCTGCAAGTTGCATTAGCATCATTCTTGTCGAAATAGTTCCAAATTTGGTTTTTAGTTGACATTATTGATTATAGTCTACCTGAAACCGAGCCATATACTATATGTTAATAAATTTCATTTATTTATACCAACCACTTAATATTTTAAGTACTTTACCTGAATAATCGAACTTTCAATACACAAAATGTCTACAGACTGAAATAACTAATGCTTCTCTATAAAATAGAAACCAACACAACAACGCAAAATCTTCGGCCTTTTTCGCCGAAGCCGAATGTTTTGCCGAAGGTGACAATTTTAGCCGAATGTTCGGTCGGACTCTACTGGTAATTAAATAGAAAAAGATGAAAGTCAGGATCTGAGTTCTGATCACACACCAATACTCTTAAAAATCAAGGAAAATATATTTTTTAACTCATTTATATTATTTTAAACAATATAAATTTACTGAACTTAATTCACTAACGATTAAAATAACGTGTAAGACCGAAGATCTGTTCGCAACACATAAAATTTATAAATTGATACTTATATGTAACCAGTATTAAATCAATAATATATTTTTTTATCTATAATAATCTTGCACTCTAGAAAGAAAAGTGGAGTTAAAAAAAAAACTTTCTCCTTTTATTGTTATTTTCCTTTAAAAACTTACCTAATTTAACCTAACTTAACCTAATTTAACGTAGCTTTACCTAACTAAACCTAAGCGTTAGCTTCAATCCAGTCAATCTTCCAATATGAGGCACGCTCATGCAGTACCTCAAGTCAGCAGATCTATCCCCCGAGTGCATTGGCACACCGTGAACCCTTTTGTCTGTTGTCCTTCTAGCAGCATGATATATAAAAGGAACATTGTTCCAGTCCGATTAGTAGCCATGTGCATCCAGATACAGGAATGCTTCAGGTGGTAAATGTCCGTTTTCTAATGAATTTCTAAAATATCCCGGGTTAGGATAAAACAAACCCGATATGAGCTCATTCTCAGTAACATCCGCCGACTGCGCAAAATGATTCTTCACAAGGTCCAGGATAATCCTAGACACATCCCATAGTCTTTTGTTAGAGACGTAATGCCGAAAGTCGGAATGTGCGCTTCTGTACAACCATGTGCAAGCTCGCAGGCACTTTCGTTCGAATGTTCTAAACTTTTCCATGTAAGATGGAATTATGTTATACCATACTGGACTTGCATAAGTAAGAATGGAACGCACAAAGGCGTGGTAGTGAATAACCTTCACATCGGATCTTAGATAGTTGGAGTAAAAAAGTCTTTTGAGCGACATTAATGCTTCTGTCGCTTTTTTTAACTGAGTATTAACGTGTTTATGTAGTACCAAAAATTGTCTAAATGAACACCTTAATACTTCACAACAGTCTTTGACTCGATGCGAAGTCCATTTGGAGATTTTATTTCCATGTTTTTCCAATTGCGTCGTAAATCTGAATTACCCTGTCCTACGGTCGAACTTAGTTCGTTCTGTATGTTTGTTATTTAAGAGCCATGAGCATAAAGGATGACATCGTCGGTAAATACTTTTGAGTTATCCAAGTCCCTAATCATTTCAGAATCGTGAATGTTAAAGATTATTGGTGCCGATACTGTGCTTTGCAACAAACCTTCAGTGACATCAAAAACCATAGTCGTCATATACTCTCCATTTGTTACCACAAATTTCTTTCCGCGAATCATTGATATAACGATCTTTATTAGGTTACAAGGAAACTCATATCCGATTAATTTATAAATAAGTCCGTCAATCCAGACCGTGTCGAAGGCTTTCTCGATGTCCACCAGACAGGCCAAATGGTTTCTTTTGAATCCAAATTGATTCCACGGTGTGATCTCCTTTTTTCGCACTCGGGCAAGATTGACTCGCTTTTAATAATCTCAAGAAACTTCCCAATATTAGGCTGTAGACTTATTGGCCTATAATTTGAAGGATCTGAAGGATCTTTCTTTTTTTTTACTATTGGAAATAACTTGGAAGTTTTCCAACAGCTTGGGAAGTAGCAGTTATTAAGCAAGTTGTTAAATATAACGCAGTATTGCCTTATGATTTCGATCGGGATATGTTTTAGGACGATATGAGGAATGCCATCTAAACCGGATGTCTTTTTGTTATTCAGAGTCCTGAACAGTGAGTAATTTCATCGAATGTTGTGTAATAGTTGTTTGCCTGCTCTTTTGTAAGTTCATCGGCTTTTGAGCTCTCAGAAAATTGTATATGAGTGCCTGAGTTGCTATTTTGGTTGCTGAACCTTAGCAGCTCTTCAGCCACCTCAACAGATTTGGGACTAGGATGTTGTGTCGCATGGACTGACTCAAAATGAGAACCAATAAGATTAACTTTACTCGTCCCTCCATCTATAACATAATGGTTACCGGTTTTTGGACAATGATTGCGATCAATCCCTGCGCGGGTGAGGAGGCGATCAGAAACGATTGGGACTTTCAGGCTCGGAATTTTGACAACACAATGAGGCTTGAAAATCTGTTTTATCTGAGGAAAAATATTTCTCGAATCCGATTTTATCACCTTTTCGGCTCTTTGCCTCCAATAGTCATTGATAGAATTCCGAAACTGTTCACTGATCTCACATTCCCTAGGAGGTATTTTAATCTTATCAGCTCCATGCTGGTCGAATTGTCCTGAAATTGTCGGCGAATTCGATTTATCTGAGAAAGAAGAAAGCTTTTGCGTGTCTGTAATGTCCGTATGTCTCGGTTGAGATAACATTCAATGCTGTGTTTGTTCTTGATTCTCAGAACTGACGACTCCATTGCTTCCAATATCACGGTATTAAGTGTCACACTCATCGTTCGTGAGGTCATTAGGACCTTTGGAAGATGAGCGTTGACCAATACATTTTCTCGTGGCATAAAGAGAGAACTTAGTCCAGTCAGTGTTCCTAAAATTGAATTCAGGAATCACGTTCTGCGTTGAAAAAATAAATTAATCAATAATGGATGTTTCGACAACGATGGCGTTATGGTCGCTATCATAAGGCAATAGCGGTACTTTATTATTGCGTATTGTTTTGATATTCAACCGCGCGTCTGCGATGCACAGATCCAGTTATGAGTTTCCTGATGGAAAACTTGGTGTTTTTATTTTTTAATTATTTGCTCGCTCTTCAAGAGGATATTAAGACTCTTATAATGCGTGTAGCACAGACCGAGCGGAAGAATTAGGAGAAGAATGAACGATTGTGTAGTGGTTTGAGAAACTCAGGTGTAATGGGTTTCAACTCACTTCCGAAACGGGAAGGAGGATTTTGAAATCGAACTATTGGCTTTTACCTAATTCACAGGATTTTATTCGACTTGATTATGATCTATGAACTTTGAAAGTTTGGAAGATTTAGCTTAAACACCCCGCTGTCAGTGTTTTGCCTTCACAGCAGAATCATCTACACACAATCTACACAAACCGCTATTTTGAAAACACGAATTAGGAACTAAGTCGATACAACAACCACTACAACAACGCCACCCATTTTCGTCTATGAATCGTCGCAAGCGGTTACCTTTAGTATTTGCGCTTGAATCTGACCAAGAGGGGTGTTTCGCATTCAAGTCTCCCGTTAGGGCGAAATAGTTATCTAAACTATTAAGCCCTAGTATATCAACCAATTCCTTGAACTCGAGCGGATGCTGTTGGTATGTATGCCGATATTAAGTATAGACATGTATTACCCCTTAAGGCAGCGAAATAACAGGTGTCTCCAGACGACTAAAATTTTTAATCTCACCGTATTCACTCGTTTGAAATCGAAGCGGTTTTTTGACGAGAATCGCCGAGCCGCCGCCGATCGAGTGTTTTCTGTCAGTTTGATTGAGATTTTAATCCTTGAATTCCAAGTAATGTCTGTCGTTAAGATATGTTACCCTTAATAGAAGCACGTCAGGTCTATGATCTGCTGCAAAATGTATCTTTTTTCACCTGGAAATTACCGGGCTCATATTGCTCTTTACACTTTATGCATCTATATAACAGGCTGCAATTCGAAGCAGCGTTGCATTGACAACATTGGAGGTTGTCGCTCCTCCGAATTGATTCAAAGGACACTATATGTCCCAAAAAGTGCTTAATTTCTCGAAGCTTCTGAGGTAGAAGCTAAAATAGGTAGGGTTCTGTTTAACAACTTGGAACGCTCCGTGGCGTACCTGAAAGATTTCTCAAAATTGATCCCTTAGATTTTTTTTATTTTGAAGTTCTTCGAGAACTTCGTCTTGGTTAAAGGTTTCGCTAAGACTCTTTTGTTAATTTGTATTTTTCATTTTGTCCATTTAAACTTTTGATGTCATCGGTTGTTCATCTTTGTTGTTGCTGTTGTCATCGTCGAGTATTGAGAATCTGTTACTGCATGTTTTTTTTATTTCTGTCGTCTTTTTAGGGATTCTGTTCCTTTTTCCTGGTACGGTAAAGGAACCATCACTATTAGTCGCTGTTTGCTGGTTTTATTTCTGTAGTTCCTCTACTTGCTTTCTATATTCGTTCATAAGATTGAACTTGTCCGTTGTAATACCTGAAGGTGGTGCTGTATCCATTTTAACTCTCACGGGAGACATCCCGTATCACACCAAAGCACATGTGCTCTTTTTGTTTTTTTTTTATATTGTCACTAAGTTTTTTTTTTTGTTTGTTGAACCTTTTGTTCAATTGTTTTTGTATAAGTTCTTCTTTTTTTTCACCGAATATTGTCCGCACTAATCGCAGACTATAACCATCTATCTGGAACAGGTACTCTTGGCAAACTTTAGTCGGACTTTTGTTCATTTGTATTTTCCTTAAAGTCTGTCGAAGTTCTGATACCGTTTTCATTTTAAAGTAGTCCGGTCTCGTATTGGCGTTGGGATCTTCGGCCAACAGTTTTCCAGGAATATTTTTTCACCGTTCCGTACTCCGACCTTTCGGAACGAAGTGTTGCTCCATGCAGCGCTTTGTATATTTCTTACGATACATTCAAGGAATGTTTTCCTTGCATTCGTTTCTTAAGCCGCCTACAATTCGTACAATCTAGGTGATCTAACTTTTTTCGCCAGGCTTCCACCTCATGTACTTCTCTCATGACTTCAAAAGTGCAACATCGTGCAACATTTTGCTATACAACTTGCGCGATATCGATGTCATCGCATTAAAATTCAAATTAAACAAGCTTATTTGAAGTTTCCCGATGTGAGGAAAAATCTTGTGGCTTTTTAAAACAGTGCAGGCCAATCAAATAATCAAAACCAATATCGTCCACGGTAAGTATACCGTGTAACGAAAGCTTTCTCGAATTTCCAAAGAAAGCAGAAAGGTGAGCTTACAAAATTGTCAGCCAGGAGGACGAATGCTGACAATTCCACCAAGACTAATTCCCAAAAGGTTTTGAACAACGCAACACTCTTTCATGTGATGAGAGAAGATCTAACGTTCGGTAACGCACACAGGTGAACAACGACCTCATCAAAATTTTTTTGCACAAGAGTATGCTGCTAGTAATGGATCGAGCTGACTGGAGCTACTTACTTAATTAAATTAAATTTAATTTTGAAACGGCGCTCCTATCCTGAAAGAGCCAATGACCAACTAGTGTTTCGTTGGCCTTCTTGGAATCGTAGACTGCATCTTTATCTCAATACTTTCCTCGATCTTTTTTTTAGCATATTTTCTTCATCTTCCTTCCGCTGCTTAAGCAAGATGATTTTTCTTCTCAAGAACTCTCCGCAATATAACATGTTAGAGGTTGACAATGATTTTAAGCTCAATTCAATGCAGTAGTAGCCAAAATGAACTAATTTTCAATTTCGATTGTGACGATCTAGTACTCGTAGTTGACGATTTTTAAAATAAAAAACAAAAAAACCATTATGATAAATTAAATACTAACAAAAGTTTATTCTTATTCTTTTTTTTACAGAATGTTACCCAAGAGCTGAGTGAGGATAACCTTTGCTGTAATGAGAGCAAGAGCACTCGAATTAAGAGGCAGTTCGTTCGAAAGTTACAACGCGACAAGCCTAGATTTTCAACACAATATCAACTTCAGTGACCCCCAATCTCATGCCTTCCAGCCTAATTCTACTTTTCTCTCATATATGGATTCCTTTCAGAGGAACAATTCCTATTTTAATGAAGTGGAAGAATGGTCTCAAATATTTCAACTCATCATAAGTTGGCGCGATTTATTTTTAGTAGCAGTTTTTTGCTCTTTCATAGTCATAACGATAATCGGAAACACTCTAGTAATATTGTCTGTTATAACTACAAGACGGCTTAAAACAGTTACCAATTGCTTTGTCATGAGCTTAGCGGTTGCGGATTTGCTCGTTGGAATTTTTGTCATGCCACCTGCAGTTGCAGTTCATCTGAAAGGTTTGTAAAAACTTTGTTGAAAATATAGTTCATATAAATTAATATTTTGTTGTTACATTTGTCGTTAATACAAATTTAAAGTTTGGTCAAACAGAGCATATTAAACAAATTTAAAAGTAGGTGTGATCCGAAATCTTCGGTTCCGTTCCTCAAAAGGAAAAACGGAACCTGAAATTCATTTCAAACTGCCTGAAAATTAGTTTCACATCCGTGTACATGTTTTGCCAATGCAACCAAAGATATTGATTACGATAATATTTTCTTAGAGACAAGTGTATCATGTGATCTTAGAGCGTGTTAAGCATCAGTTGCCAACGTATTCAAGAAATTGCTTTAAAGAAGGTATTGGAAAATATTTAAATGTAAGGAAAAATGTATAGTATGAAAACATTTAATATCCTTGCGTGTTTTAAATGCGTAATGCGTTTGGTTGAGTAGAAAATTATACAACATTCAATTCGCACTAACCCCACATCATGACACAAATTCCCAACGAATGATCGTTTAGAACTTTTTTCTAATTGGAATTCAAGCTTTTTCCACAGGCAAATATTGTCTCATTGCCTGTGCTTTTACTTTGTTTTGGATGGACCTACAGTGATGGCCAAAAAAATAAATACAACTATAACCGCTTAAGGATTTGGTCTATTTAAGCTTTCCTAAAAAGTGTATTAAAGCAACTTTTTAGCAATATAATTCGTCAGATAGTTTGCAAAAGTCCGAACATGCAAGTAAAATGAAAATTTGTTCCTTTAAGCATGATTGCTCAAAATTGCAGAAAAGTCAAATTTTAATGTGGACAAAAAATAAATACACTTCAATGTTCCCTCACAAAATTTGCTTGTGTTTGTAAAAATTATAAGAAAAACAACTATTTTACTTCAATACCTAGTACTTTATTGCATTGCCCTTATTTTTGATAATTTCGGTCATTCTTTTAGGCATGAAATCAACAAGCCGACGACATGCCTCCAAAAAAATTGCCTCACACGCCAAAGGATGTTTTGCCACACTTTTTTTCGCGAAGCGAACATCATTCTACGCTTAATATTTTTTTTTGCTCAGCATTGGAACTTTCCTGGGTGATCGGGATACAAGCTTGAATTCCACAAGTCTTTTTCTGATCGTTCTTCCGCTGACGTTGAGCTAAGTTGCTTTCAAAATCTTACTGGAAGAGATGAAAGGGTCTGTTTTTGCCTCTAACGCTATTAAACGGTCGGTTTTCTTGTTAGTTTTTCGTGGCCTCTCCCTGTTTTCTTCGCTTAGTTTTGTTTTAAATGCATTTTGCACCATTCCGCTCTTAATTTTTTTTACAATATCTCTCTTTTCAGCCGAACAGTTTTTCTGACGACCCATTCTTTTAACAAAAATATTATTGAGCTATTGAAATATTTCAATGTAAATATTTCTTTAAAAAACAAATACCTTTTCGCTTTTAAATTGTAATAAAGTTACCTTTTTTCCTATTTTAATAAAAACACTTCAGTTTCGACACTTATATTAATTTTTATGTCCAGCCAACAAATGACATAAAATGACATTAAATACTTTTTTTCGATAACGTTAAATGATCTTGCGTATCTACTTCCCAGAAGATGGCGGGATATTTGGAAGAGGGTAGAAGAGGAAAAAATTACAGTGATGCCAGCAAGAGTAAACTGTATTTATTATTTTGCCTATCACTGTATTTTGAATAGCTGTTAAGGTTTTTGTTAATCCCCCCATGAGACGGGTTCATTGTGTACTTTTAGGTGTTAAGTTGTGTGCGAATGTGTCCCTATCACAGTTTAAGAGATATAGCTTTGTGACAGGCGGAGCGACTGCGGAGTCTTAGTAAGTAACCCAAGTGCCTTTGAACTTTGGGTATGGAACACTAATAAAACAAGAGCGGAAAAATTATTCGAGACTCGTTTCACGTGATGAACGAACTATAAACATATGTACAACTTTGTACGGAACCTTCGTTGCGCGAGTCCGACTCGCACTTGACTGGATTTTATTATTTTTTTTGCAAATTCTCTAAAAATCGTTTCATACCTCAACTTCGTGTTGTTCTCGATGGTAATAGAGTTTTACAAGATATTAGTCGTAGCATAGTAGACTAAATCTTAAAGAAATTTTAAAACGGCAGGCACAATTTTTTCGAACTGACTTGCAATATTTATGTAGATCAGCATTTATTCGCCTCAACTTGAGATATAATGCATGCCCTTAATTTTAGCACCATAACTGATCGTAAAAAAAAATCAAATCCACATTACCTTCCGATCCGATTGCCAAGCTTAAATTTTTATTTTTACGGAAAAACCGAATATTACCTTATTTATATTTGTGTTATTTCATATTTACTTTCGCTTTATAAATACCCTTTTGAGACTCGAATCAAGATGAGCTTACGCATTATTGTTACTTTATTATAAGTGTATGAACATTCGTGGCATCGTGGCCAAGATGAGCTAAGCAGAGCGCAAAGGCACTACTTGTCTTTTCTCGAAGTGCTTCGTTGAGAAATTGAGTTTGGATTATGGCAGATCAACAAAATATTCGGCATATGTTGACAATAGCGGACTTTTTAGTCACATATAGTTTTCATTGCTCCTATACTTTAGATTTCATTGATTTCTAAATAACACTGATTTCGTCACTGACTCAATGATGATCATCAAAATTCTTAGGGTATTTCCTAATGTCCTAGAAAGCTGAAATTTTGCATGTCAGCTTGTAAAGGGTCCGCCATCTAACTTTTTTTTCCACTAGTGCTTATTTCGTGCGTGGTAACACTTAGCTCATGTCTGATTTGACAGATAATTAGTTTTATCCTTCCGCTGAACGAATATAGTTGTGTATACGCTTGAACAACGCTGGGAAATATTGCGACATTACTTTGAAAATCATGGTAATATTGCAGAATGTGTGCGAAAATTGCGTATGGATTTTGGAAGAAGAGAAGCACCGTCAGCTCCGTATGTTCGTTATCTTGTGAAAAAAGTGAAAGAAACTGGCATCCTCATCGATAAACCAAAGCGTGAAAAGCCAAAAACAGTGCGTATACCCGAGAATATTGCTGCTGTGGCAGAAAGTGTGCGTGAAGCGCCATCAACATCAACTCACCGCCGTTCTCAACAATTGAACATTTCGGAGACATCATTGAGACGAATTTTGCATAAAGACCTTGGTATGACGCCATTCATAGTCCAATTGGTTCAGGAGTTGAAGCCAACTGACCATCTAATGCGTTTTCGCTTCGCTAAGTGGGCCTGCGATCGACTTACAGAAGATGCCGATTTTGCCAAAAAAATCATCTTTTCAGATGAAGCTCATTTCGACCTTGGCGGGTATGTAAACAAGCAAAATTGTCGCATTTGGGGCACAGAAAACCCGCATGCATACATTGAAAAGCCGATGCACCCAAAACGAGTCACTGTTTGGTGCAGATTTTGGTCCAGAGGCATAATTGGGCCATTTTTCTTCGAAAATGAGCAAGGAGTGGCCGTTACAGTGAATGGCGACCGTTATCGGGCCATGTTGAACGAATTTTTGTTCACAAAAACTGAAGAGGAGGATATTGGCAACATTTGGTTTCAACACACACAGCCGAAGCTACACTCGATGTTTTGCGCCCTGTTCTTGAAGATCGCATTATCAGCCGCAGAGCTGATGTCGTTTGGCCACCTCGGAGCTGCGATGTGACACCGTTGGACTATTATTTGTGGGGTGCCCTCAAAGATAAGTATTACGCCGACAAGCCTGAGACAATTGACGCTTTAAAGGACAATATTCGTGAAGCCATTGGTGAAATACAGCTGCACACAATCGATAATGTGCTTAAAAATTGGACCGATCGTGTAGGCTACTGCATGGCCAGCCGAGGCAGCCATTTGAATGAAATTATTTTCCATTATTAACCGGAAGGATTGTACTTTCAAATAAAAAAAGAAATTTGAGAAAATATTCAGCAGTTTTTTTTAGAGCATTTTCAAAAAAAAAAAAAGTTATAAAGTTATTTGGCGGACCCGTTATAAGTACACAAACAACAAATATGAAACTTTTTAATTTTTTCTCCTAACCCCTGAACTAGGCGATGGGAATTTGTAAGAGACCTGCAATTTTGACGCTAATGTCTGATCTGATCTGAAAATTTATGCCCCCAGATATATATATAGGTACTCCTTGTTATTATAACTTCTTATTTATAGTAAAAAATTGTTATTTATAACTAACAAAAGGAAATAAAATCCAACCCAGAAACATTTTAATGTAAAATGTTGCCAAGACGAGAGCATATGACTCGAACTGTCAAAAAGATATCAGATCTCAAGTCGAGCCAAGCCAAGCCAAAATATCTTGATTGGCCGTTCGTAAATATAAGAACTGTTGTATAACATATAAGTCTTTGTGAATAAAGCGAAATTGTCAAGCCACATATTTTGACTAAGGTGTAGAGTTTGTGAAGTTAGGCCTTGTTGAGTAAGGGCGTGTAGAGTTAAAAGCTTGGCTCTACTTTCAAATGTTGTAAATCAGAATACAGACAAATATTTTATATATATAGCATAATAAAATGAAAAATAATAGAAATGCAAAAAAAAATGAATTATTCTGCCACTTTGTTTTGCAAAAGTAACTTGTTTTTGTGCTGGTCTAATGTGTCTTCCCTTTCTTAACCGCGTCCATGACGTCCCATTTCATATTCTTCAAATGTAGAACCGATTTATGCTACCTAAATGATCAAACAATTTTTAAAGCTTTGGTTCAAACAAATATCGATATATGTTTATTTTCCGTACAGCATTGTTTAAAAAAAATGTATAACCGCCTTTGAAAATGTCGCTTTAAAAACCCCAAAATTTTCATTCTACTTACTTTTTTTACTTTACACAGAAACTTTTATTTTAGAGAATATGTAAAAATTAACAAAAAGCACGTTCTTTTATCCCAGTTCACTGTCCGCACAAAAGTGAAGAATTTCCAATAATTTACCTCAATACGTGTTTCTGAATTTTAACACAAGAAATACAGTACAATTAATCTGTTTGAATGTTCTTTCGTGTTCGCTTTGAGGTGCTGATCTTATTTAACAACCTTATTTAAACTTAAAATGAGGCTTCGTTAGGAATTATTATTCAATGTGATTTACCACTTTGTGTATGCCTTATTTTAACCTTAGCCTTACATAACTTATACATATTTTTACTGGGTGTGGATATCGGCATCATAGTTATACTATAAAATAAAATAACGCTCCAATAATACTCCTCCTCTGTATTACTTTAGAGCAATAGAATTACCATTTTTTTCACCATGCGTTATGTTTGAATGTTTAACAACAAGCATGAAATAGCGTTTCGCCAACGCCATTTCACCTCTCCAACTTTCTTTTCTTGATAAGACAAAACTGGAGAGTTGTTTGTAAGTTAGTTTTTAAGTGAGTCTTGTCGAAAATCTCTTAAGAGGCGGATAAAGTATAATAAATAAAACATTTTAAACAACTGATTTGTCGACTTTTCTTATTTATATTATGTCGTTGATAAAATGGTTGGCTATACCATATTTCTTGCCTACTTGTTATTTTTTTTAAAGTGACAATGAGATCTTTGTTTTTTAACTCAGATCGCCAACATCTTTTGGAATGTTTATTTAATAATCGGATTTTTCGGAATTTAGAAATTGATTAATATATGAATGTATTTTTGTTCCCTTTTAATTACTTATTTTAGTTGAGGTGACTTAAGATTAAAAGTGTAAAGCTATAAGCTTTATATAAGCTCAAAGATATAATAAACTTTAACAAAATTATAACTTACTTTTATTATGTATTAAGTTGTAGTCAAATCACCTTAACTGAAGTAGTTTCCGGAGACATGAACAAGGACATGGCAGGATTCCAACTACCCACTAATAACAATAAATTTATGAAACCATGTCGTGCTAATTTACATTTTTAAGCATTCATTACATTTTGCAGTTTTCCGTCATCTGGTTCTGGTTTGGATTGTATTCCAAATATAGTACCTTATAGAAATCATAAGGTAATATTCCGTAATATTTAACAACTTGCTTAACAATTGCTTTTTTCCAAGCTGTTGGAAAAAAGCGAAGGTATATCTAATAGTCAAGAAAAAGACAGATCTCTCAAGCTATAGGCCAATAAGTCTCCTGCCTAATGTTGGGAAGGTTTTCGACGTAATTGTTTGCAAGTCAATTTTGGTCGAGTGTGATAAAAGGAGATCATTCCGCGGAATTAATTTGGATTTCAACTCGGCATAATCAAACCGCTGCTGTACATAATCTTAAATATGCTCACCAGCAGACAGTTTATTGTGAAAAATGGCAATGTAACGTCTGCTGAAACTTTTGAAACTAACAAAGGTCTACAACAGGGTGAAGTTATTTCGCCGATTTTGTTTACGATCTTCACAAGCGAACTTGTAGGATCTCTTCGGAACTCCATAGCGTACGCAGACGACTTGATCGCGTACAGGTCAAGTCCGAAGATCGAGGTTATTGTAAGTCTTTTGCAATGTGACTTCGAAAAGATTCAGGAATATTGCGACGGTTGGAAGTTGAAGATCAACTACCAAAAGTTCTTCTGTTCAGGACTCCGTTGTCTAGGCCCTCCAGAAATACTAGAAAGATGTGGCGAATGTTCTCAATCGTTCGACAAAACGGTCAGCGACTGGTGACTCGAAGTGTTGTCAGATACCTTGAGATCTGGCTGGATCAGTATGTGTATTTTAACAAACATATAGATACTGCTCTAGCCCGAGCCAAAGCGGCTTTTGCTTTGACAAAGAGACTGTTTTACAGCAGTCAACCTGATGCCAAGGTAAAATTTATCTACTACATGACCTTCATTCGGCCTGTGCTTGCATATGAATGTCCCGTGTGGTTCAACGTAGGAGCAAGCTTGACGGAAAAGATTCGGGTTTTCGAGAGACGATGTCTTTGGGCTTGTCTCCATTTATATAGATCTCCAGAGTCTGAGCACAAAAACTTCTATAGTAACGAGGTCCTGTACAACGGAGCCAACCTAATCAGAGAGGACAACTTTCTGATTAAACTAGCAACAGCAATGACTTCGAACAACTTGATCTGCGGGGCTTTTTACCCCAATGATATGAACCATAAGACAATGCGCCTCAAAGGCTATTTTCTATTTGTATAGAAAAGGTCTGGTCCACGATAGATTAGCGGTGCCGTTAATCTTCCACGTTGGTCGAAAAACTGTGGACGGGCGAGTCAACTACGACCAAGACGTCGCAAATAGCTCACCGGAGACTCTTCGGTTTAGTAGGGCCGTGTCAGACCGCGATAGAGATGTTGTCGTGAAGCAACTTCAACACCATTGGTGGCTGAACGAAGAGTAGAACTCTGTCGTTTGTGCATTTTTTGTCTTGAGTGCCCTTAATGCTAAAAAAAACACACAAAACAAAATAGCATGTCCAGTTACCCTTGGCCGGCTTACATAGGTTCAAGGTAGTGTAAATAGTTATAATTTTATTGTTAAGTAGTTTTAATGTTTAATTTAAGATAGGTTACGTTTTAAGTAGGTTTTAGATTAGTTTTTAGATTAGCATTTTAGGATAACAGTAAAAATAACAGCTAAAAATAAAACAGTCCATTTACTAAGTTTTTAACTTTAAAATATTTTTCTTAGTTTTTTAGAAAGACATATTTTTAATTGGTTAGGCTTAGCGCAGAGGGCCAGTAAGTTAGTTTATAAATAGTTAAGTTAATTAAGCTAGATTTGTGCGTTTTATTCTAGCATTTAAGGAAAATGAATTATCAAATAAAAATGCGTTAAAATGAAAAAAAAAAAATTCCATAACAAAACTAGTATCTGGTATCTGACATTAACTGGAACCTAAGTGCTTCTCTGGTGGAGATTGAAAAAGCCTTCGACACAGTTTGGATAGACGGTCTTGTATATAAATAAATTATATATAATTACATATTATTAAATATGAATTACATTTTATAACGCATTATGCATAACGTCAGCAACAAGAGACTATTGGATGCTTCCGGTGTGTCCAGGATAGACAATGTTATCATGGGCCTTATGAGGAATCATTTTGCGTGCTCGGCGGATGTTATTGAGGACGAATTCATATCGGGTTTGTTTTGCCCTAACCCGGGGTACTTTAAAAATGCATTGTCAAGTGGGCACATACCGCCTGAGGCGTTTTTGTCGGTATATATCGGACTCGTGTAATGTACCTATCATATTTCAGAATTCTAAACGTACCTGCCCACTCGGAAGACGTGGCAAATGTCTGGGGATACTGCATGATGAATCCAGAAAAAATCGAAAAAAATACTGGTGGTTTGATTGGGTTGACGCTGACGTTAAGGTTAGGTTAGTATAAGTTTTTTTTATTATTGTAGGTAGTTTTTAAGGAAAAAAAAATTCCTCCACATTTTTGTGGACTATGGAAGATAAATTCAGTTGAATTCTTGGTTTATTTAAATTCAATTTGTTTTTTCCTTTAATCCAAACGATAAAGAACATTAACAAATAAAAGTTACAAAAAATATAATTCAAAATTCCTCTTCGTAATTTTAATCTTAGTCGTCTTGCTTGTTGCCCTTCTTCTTCTTGAATCTCTTGTGTGTCGTCTTCTCATTTTGTGTGTTCCTTTTTTGTGGATGTGTTCAATAAGTGTATTGTTGCCTAATACACCTTTCACAATCGGCCATGCCACTTTTCTTCAGGCCCTGAAGAATCTTCCGCTTCTTCGTAATTCCAAGATTTGATGTGGTCTGCGGCCGAATGCGTTCTGTAAGGACCTTCACCTGAGCCGACTTTTTCAACTGTATATCTATCGTTAAAACCAACTCCCGTGATTTTATATGGTCCCATAAATTTCGGTTTTAAATTAGCTTGTGCTTGAAATTGTGCCATTTGTATTGCTACCAACTCGCCGATTTTGTACTTATTTGGTTCTTCTCGGTGCTTGTTGTACTATGTCTTCTGTTGTTCTTGCGCCCTTTGCCCTTCCCTGAAATCATCAAACAGCTCCATATGCTCTTCTTCCAACATTTTAAGTATTTCTAAGTCTTCCTTCTGGCGTTTTGCTACTCCATGTAACTCCATGTAACTCCATGTTAATGCATTTCTGTACTGGATCTATATATTTATACCAAATACCTGGGGTCTCGATGCAAAGCTTTGACAAAATCGATAATATTACCTGGTGGATTCTTTCCACTTGGCCATTGCCACGTGGAATGCATCATTAGATGAATTCATGAGAGGTGAATGCAGCTCCCCGGTCGCTAATAATTCGTCCTGGATTACCATAATTCTTCTGTTAAATCATAAGTTTATCTATAACTTCGTTAGAACTAGTCGTTTTAGTTGCAAAAATCCATACGAATTTCGTAAATGAGTCAATAATAACAAACATATACCTGTATCTTTTTGAGGATTCATCCATCGGGCCCAAGTGGTCGACATGTACAGTTTCGAATGGGATGTTGAATTTAGGTATAGGATTGAGAAAACCCTCCTGTTTTCCCCTTTAGCGATTCGCTAAAATGCATGGGACACAACAACCAATGCAACGCTTTATTTTTTCTCGTAATTTTGGTAAATCGAAATCCTTTTTAATTAATTGTTCTGTTTTCTCTGCTGATATACCCCCCGCCTCATGCACGGATCGAATGACTTCTTTCTCCAATGGATGTGGTACACAGACTCTATCAGTGTCGTCTTTTCGAATCATTAGCGCATTGTTTCTTACGAAACAATTACCAAGATTAACAAGATTATAATAATATTGTCATGTAAACTATTAGTACAAATCAACACTGGATATATGCTGAGTGCATCGGCATGCTTCATTCTATTGGCACTGCGGTGTTCTATAATATAGTCAAAATCTTCAAGATACAGCGCCCACCTTGCCATTCGTGCTGTTGTTTCATCCTTTTTAATCGACTTCTTGAACGCTGAACAATCTGTTACGATTGTGAACCGCAAGCCGTATAAATAAAATCGTAAACCTTACAAGTGCTTATGCCTCAAGATGAAATGAACTATAGTTTTCTTCGGCGGTACTTGTTTTTTTACTGACATAATAAACTGGATGAAACTGATCGTCATTACCTTTTTGTAGTAATACTCCTGCCCATGCGTACTTTGAGGCATCCGTGTGAAGCTCAGTCTCAGCATTTTTGTTGTAGATCTTCAAAACTGGATGTGTTGTCAAATGTTGCTTCAACGCCTCAAAACTGTCTTCACATCTTATATCAAATTTCAATTCCGCGTGCTGTGAAAGTAATTTGATTAATGGCTTAGCGATTTGGAATAAATTTCCGAAAATAAACCGATAATCCTAGGAATTGTTGAATTTCCTTGTGATTACGTGGTCTGGGAAAACGCTTACCAACCGAAATCTTTACAGTAGAAGGGCTCATAAATCCATCTGAAATCACATGTCCTAAATTTTAAGTTTAAAAATTGACATTTTGTCCAATTAATTAAAATTCCATTTCTCATCTACGGACGGAATAACTAAATCGTCAACAAATGCAAAGAGCTTACCTTTCCAATTAAGCATATAAAGACATCCTCTATAAAGCGTGCAAAATTAGCTGAGCTTATGCAAAGTCCGAATGGTGTTCTCAAGAACTCATATTGTCCTCTATGATTCCTAAATGCAGTAAATCGAATGCTTGATTCATCCAAAGATACATGAAAAAATGAATTCCTTACATCGAGGGTGGAAAATACTTTGGCGTTGGCCAGTTTATCCCATTGCTCTTCTACATTTGGCATCGGAAAGCGATCATTGACTTTATTTTTATTTAGGTCTCTGAAATCCACACATAGTCCGAATGGATCTTCTTTTTTCTTCGTCAGGACTATGCGACTGGAGAACTCAATGTTACTGGGCCTGATAACACCTTCTTGTAGCCACTCTTTAATATGAGCATCGATAAAGTCTTGTTCCTTAGGGGCAAATCTGCGTTGCTTATGATATATGAGTTTCTCATTAAATAGGACTATCTTAGTCCTCATATTCGTTCTCGGCTTTGTCGTTGGCTTGTAACATTTTCTGTTGATCCAATTTTCTTTTTGCACCGTAAAACATCTTCCAAGTATACCGTCAACCATGGCGGTGTATTTCGGTAGGTCATAAAAAACCACTGGACAGAATTCAACGTTGTCAAAAAACTTGGTGGATGGTAACAGAATTGTCGTATTTATCTTTTCCAATATCGCATCACTAATTAAATTGTATTGACTACCTGAATCAAAAAGTGTAAGTATTTGTAAATAATTTATTTTTACCTTTAGAGTTGAGGCATTTTCTACATAATTTACAGTAACACCTTTACAGATTTGCTCGTGAGACCAAAATTGTTGCATTTGAAGCACTTCGGGCCATTTGATTTGTTAGGGCAATTAAAGCATCGATGATTTCGCTGGTTGCTTGCAATATCTCTTTTTCGCGCTCCAAAACGTGTAACCGCCTTTTGTTTAATTTTAGTTTTCACTCGGTCGTATGTGTCTAGTCGTAATTTAAGTTTTGTTAGATTGGAAATTTCATAGAAACATATCTTATTTGTATAATTTAAATCATGATGCACTCGTCTGGTTTCTGTATGTTGTCGACAAGCTCAGTATACACTTGCCATGCTGGTTTTGCCGGTGCAAATGCAGTTTGAACAAGTTTTTTTGCGTCCTCAAACGTTTTTACGTCGGGTTTTACTCCTTGCCTCCAAGTTGATGTAAAGCCTTCTAGCAGCAATGGTATACCTATTAACGCATTGGCATCGGTATTATTTTCGACGTCTTTGTTTACCGTGATTGTTGCTACGAAATCATTTATTTTTATCGCGTTTCTTTCGCCATCAAATCGAGCGGTACACATACTGAAACTTCCATGATTTTTTTTTACATTAATAGCAGTGACAAGTCATTGAAGTTGATCTTCTGATATGGCTGTCAATGCCACTGTATCAGACGTCGATGCAGAGGAAGTCATATCTTCTGAGAGGCTGTTATATGAAGATTACGAGCTCTTATTCGGCGATTCAGTTCTCTGACTGCGATTTTTAGTTGATAGTTTAGCGGCTAATCGCTTACTTTTTCTTATCATTAACAATGTCATACAATCAAAATATAATAACTTACAAGCCAATATTTAAGTGGAGTGTATATATAATTTCGGCCCTCCGTGTTGAAAATAATTTAAATTCTATTTTAAGAAAAATTATGTGGGTTGGTTTAATGGGTTTATACAGTTATGTCCAGTTGAAATTCAGCAGAACCCACGTCGGGCGCCAATTGAAGCTGGTGGTCGCTTCGTTTTTCTACGTGAGCCGAAAAATACCAAAAAAATAGAACTAGAGCCAGGTGACCAAATAATTGTTCAACCCGTCTACCGAACACTATAGAACAGTCTTTAAGAAAACACTTTGTTTTAAAGCTCCGAGTTTATTGTGTGCATTTAAAACGTGTATGACATCGACTGCGACTTACGCTTTTTCACGTCGCTCTTTTATACCCAAAATTATAACGGTAGGTGTTGTTGGACTTTATTTTCCGTTTAATTCTGTGTATACAAGAACTTCACGTTACATCTTAACTTTTAAAAAAAAATTTAATTAAACAATTTGCTCAAAAATGTAATGATATTAAAAGAGAACAGTGAATATAAGAATTGAATTGAATTGAACAAAATTAAATAAGGAAAGTGAATAAGCAAGTAGCAATCGTGATGCTTGTTACAAGTTTGTTTATTCTCTTTGTATTAACACATTGCTTTTTTAGTTGAGACTCAGTTTCCGCAATCAAATTCAGTGTCATTGAATCTTGTTCTTGATAACATTTTTGAAGCTTTGTTCAATTCTTCTTCTGAAACTTCTTCACTTATTGCAAGCAGTTTTCCATATCTACGTAAAACGTAGCTAGGATCAAAATTTATGGTATCGTTTTTCATTCCCAATAGAAATATTCTCACTTTGTTTCGGATAGAGTGACGGCTGAGCATTTTGTTTTTAATATTATTTTCCAATGTTACTATTTTTAAAATGCTTGCTGCATATTAAATGTTTTTTTCCGCGACTCTTCTGCTTAACCTAACTATTCATGATATCTGAGCGTAAATTTGTGGAAAATCAAATAATTTTCCATTTGGACAATCGTTCATTATCGCACCATAATGGTAAATTATATTTTTGTTTTGTTTACGAGGACGTGCAGTGATTAAATAAACTTAATATATTTGAGTTTAAGAAAAACTCTGCTGTCCTTTGTCAAAAATCGACCGATGATACCATATGAATTCCTTATCTTCCAACTGATGCGTAAAAACCTAGCTGCGAATAAATCTGGAAATAAACGTTCAGTCTTGTCAAAAAGTTCTTGTTATGCCTTTGAAACTGAAATTACAAGAATAAACAAATAAACTTAATTAATCTTTTCGATAAAGCACACAATTACAAAATCATGCAGTTCATATTTTATTTAACCGTATTTACTTCCATTTTCATCACAGAATGCAAACACATGATCAATTCTCACGCCCTTCATTGTAAAGGAAACTCCCTCCCTTTACTTTATTTGTAGCCCAGTCATATAAGGGGAATGAAAGAAAATAAGCTGTAAATTGGTTTAAAAAAAACAAATTCAACTTCCAATTTAAAAGTATTCGTAATATAACTCCAAATTTGACAAATCTTATTTTAACGTAAAGTTCTATGCTCCTAGAGCGATGCCTGTGTGCCGCTATTTGCCTACAGGAGACTGGCTAAGAATTTGAGTCATTGGTCTTATATTTTCTCTAACTCTTTAACTTATTATAAGTTGGACATTTTGTTCATGGACAAAACAATTTCAGTTACAATCTGATTGCACAATTTCCTTTCTTTTGGTAAACGAACTCCCGCTCAAAGTTTTCTATTGACAAGAACAACAAATGTAATAGGCCGTGAATTGGAAAAAAACTAGAGAGATACTTTATATGCTGTAATTGAAAAAGCGTGAAAAATTTTCAAGTGATCCAATTGACTGTACGAGAATAAGTGCACAACATTCTCATTCTCAGCGTGATCGACGATGTTGACAGGAAAGAGTTTCGAAAATTCGACCAACAGATAAAACAATTATCTCATAGTTACAGAACACGAACCAAGGCCTGCGAAGTTCGAAATGGAAAAATCATAAAAAAATTGCAATAAATGCTGAGGACATTGAAGAACCACTTGAGCAGACTATATTACGGCAACGAAGAATAAAATTCAGTTGGCAGGCAGCCTGAATCATTCGATGAAGACGACGTAGGTAAACTGCGTCTACACAACCTAGACGAAGTTAAGATAGCAATAACATATATAAGCTTAATTCTAATAAATCTACTTTAGCTGTCGATTTTTTCAATGCGGAGGCAAAGACGTAATAAAGCATCAAAGATGAATGGAAGCGCAGCTTTCTTTGCCCAATCTTGAAGAAAGGGGACCATCTTAGCTGTGCCAATTATAAGGGTATAAGTCTTTTCAACATTGCCTACAACACCTTTCTCGCCGTATTATGTGAACGTTTGAAACCGTTCGTCAACAGGTCCATATCAATGTGGCATTCGACCAGAAAAGTAAACCATAGACTGAATATGAACATATCGGCAGATCTTGGAAAAAACGCTCGCACCATCTTTTCATCAATTTCAAGGTTGGTTTCGATTTCTCTTTCGCCCACAGAGACGAGATGTATGAAGCCACGTCTAGGTTTGGCATCCCATTCAAGCTCGTCTTTTTCTTTTGCAAGATGACGAAGGAGAACTCAGGCTTCATTAAGGTCAGCAAAGACGTCTTCGACACATTTGATCTCAAACAACGTCTAAGCCAGGTGATGCACTGTCATGCGGTCTATTCATCATTATACTTGAACACCAGAGGCACTGTCTTTTAACGGTCTGTTCAATAACTTGCATACGCCGAAGATATTGATATAATAAGGGAACGAAGCTTGATGTCAACTGTGCGTCTATGAGTTTTTTGACAAAACTCAAAGATGGGTTTGGCGCTGTACTAGGGCAAAAAGAAACATATGCTGCCATCAAGCAATGACACCCAAATGCGACGTCTGGGTCAGAACGTTAACATATATTAGACAGCTGAGGAAGTTAGGGACTTTGCCTAGGCTTGAGGTCAAACGAAGAATGCCTGTGGGTAAGAAAGCAATTATGTAAAGCCCATCTCAAAGAACCTAAGTGTCGGTCTATAAGAACCCTACCATCCCCGTCCTACTATATACATAGTGCAGAAGCTTGGATACTTTCAAAAGTGGATTAAGGCACCTTAGGTAGTTTCGAGAGAAAAGTGTGAAAAACTAATATTAAATTTGCAAATCTTTATTTTAAATGATATAAAGCTAAAAAAAACTATGTATTTCATTTTTTTGATTGCAATGCATTTGTCTAGGGAATGAATGATATTTTCATAACCCACGGCAATTAAAATACCGCCTACATTTCTTTTTATCCTGAGATGGGAAGTTCATGGTATGCGCAGACCTGCTCGCACCCAAATCAATTTTTGTGTAAATCTTTTCGCCAGAAAAAATATGTGTAAACTTTGATTGGTTAAAGTTTGACTTTTTGTAAAAGATAAATGAACTGTCAGTGGAAAAATTTAACTTTCTAACCGTTCGAAAGTCAAAATGCGCATTATTTGAATTTATTGCAAATTGAATTACAAAATTAAGCTGACTGTTTTTCACAACGTAGTCGATTTATGCCGATGTTATGTTTTTGGTTCCATTACAATTTGTTAAAACATATTGTGAACAATGGTTTGGTAAATTTTTCTTTTGCATTTAGCATTTTTAAGCCAATAAATGTTAAAATCGCTCATAAATAAGCACGATAATTCTTCCATTCTTGATTCGAAATATCACGATTTGCGTTTGAATTATTTCCTGTTGAGCTAGATCTGTAAATCCAAAAAAATATTGGATTTATACCATAGAAGGTGACTTCTATCACAAACGACCAAATCGGTTAGCAAATTGCGTACTCATTCAAGATTTCTCGCCCTAACTCTAATTTTATATAAAAGAGTACTGCTACCTTACGTTTTGATGTTTAATCCACTTTCGCCTGTTTTTATGATTCTAGTTAAATTCGTTGCGGTTAAGATAAAATCGTTATCCCCTTCTAAATGTGGTACTTTTAATTTAATTGTTTTTAACTATCTTGCAATATTCAAGTTCAGGAATCGTAAATGTTGCTTTTATTTCTAATATGCTATTCGTTTTGATAAGACTTCCTCTGAAGTGTCCAGCAACAAATATCCTCGCAGTTTGCAATGATTTCTGGTAGTCGTAGATAATGCATTGCCTTTCAGCAATTAGTGCATTTGAGAGTGTACATTGGCAATCCTTGTGTGAATGTCAAAGTAGACTGCATTTATTGCAAACTTGATTGACATCCTTGAAATGATTTAATGTGTGGCTAAGTCCCCAGCTTTTGCAGCAAAGCAACTCGTTGAGGGTTTCGTACACTGGGCATCTTATCCATTAAATATTTATTTTCATCTCTTTCATTAACCCTCTTCTGTCAGTTTCATATACTGTGGTAAGGGTAAGGGAACTCTCAAAACACGTATGCACTCAAACACATTTAATATCTTTGTGTTCTCGTTATTATAGTGTTATGCATTGCAGAAAGGGGTAATTCGTTCCTTTCTTAAAGCCATTTTACGTCCAAATTCATAAAATACCGTAATACCTTTATTTTTATATCCAATATATGATTTCGCTTAGCTTGTTATAATGTAAATAGTGACCCAAAACTATTGAATAACAAGATTCGGCCATATTTAGTCCGCCACCTTAATAAATAAATGATTCCTTATATGCTATCAAGTTGAATTAATAGAAGTACTTGCTGGACCAGCAGACTTTATCATACCTCTTAAGACATACATAAAAAAACACACATGGATAATTTTATTTTGAATCATAATAATTCTTAATTTCCAGTTTTACCCGAGAAAACTTCAACTTAGTCGTCTCTCGTTCACTCTAATTTCCTATTATAATTTGAACTCATCGTACTACGAAATATTTGAAGCAATCGAAAGCCTGCTTATATGCAGTTGGTCAGTTGTTGGTCAGTTTTTAATTCATTGATTACTGAGTTGAATTAATTTATTTATCGACAGTACTTTGATATAAGAATTAAACTGAAATCAATTGGTTCATTTTTAGAGTTCCGTACCCAAAGGCACCCTATTACTAAGCCTCCAATATCCGTCCGTCCTTCGGCCACAGAGCTGTATCCCCTAAACCGTTGTTAAACACTTGCTACAAAAACAAATAAAAATAATGGTATCAAGTCAAAAATAAATCGGGGTAACTATACAAAGAAAGTGATGCATAAAATCGCAATTCAACTAAAGTAAAGAATGATCTTGTTTCGTAAAAAAAGCAACGTTTTTAAGCACGCAATGATCCCGTCTTTCCATTCAAAGCTTGAATTCCAAAAAGAAAATTTGAAAAAAAAAACATTTTGCAAACAATCATTCGTTTTGATTTTGAGATCGTTTTTATTCGAATTGAATGTGGCAAAGTTTTCTACCCAACCAAACGAAGTGTCAAATCCATGTTTATGTGTTTTGCTTTCGTGGCACCACACGCTTAGTCTGCAATTCTACTTTATTTGTATTAGTTTTTCGTGAATATCTCGGTTCCTATTGCTAAAATGAGACTTGCACCTTTCATGAAAGCTGTAGAGTATAAAATTCTCTACAACCTTTGTTTGAACTTTTTTTTAAATACGATCAACCGGTTTGGCGTGAAGAGTGTGCAGCGTCAGTCATATATGGGTTAATGCAAGCGTTAGTTACGGTTATCAGTACGTTGTATAAAGTCAATTCTTTACTAAAAAATTACAATTATTAAACAATACCCATTATTTGTGAACTAATTATTAATTATTTATATTTCATTTTTATTTTATTAATTTAATTATTATTTTTATATTTTACTATTGAAATATAATATATTTTTAATACTGGATTATGTATTTAAGTTATTTTTTAAATTAACACGACATTATATTTATATATTACGTGTAAATTTTTTAATACATAATATACCTGGAAATACTTGGTCCTATCCTATGACTTTTCTAGTTATAGCCGGAACAGATGTTCCATTGTAATCAAGGTCACTTTCTCTTTTAAGGGACCATTAGTTTAGTGTATTTGACATTGTATCTTCGCAACGACAGACGAACGGTTTTAAGAGCTATGGCCTAGTTAAAAAAAATGTATCGAAATGCTTGTTGAAAAATTTAAAACTGTTAATATCACGACAAAACAAGCTAGAGATGATGCTGATGTTCTCATCATCGACACAGCTATTGCCTTATCAGAACATCAAAAGGAGTCATCATAGGATAAGATATTTATTTACTGCTTATTTTAAATGGACGAACTCAGTCATATCAACAGGACATTTTTTTTTAAAATGTTGGTAAAGGCAAAGATACAAGTATACTCTTCTAAAAGTTATGACCAATATCCTCGTACTTAAAAAAGACAGTTTATTTTTACACGCATTTAGTAGTTGTGTCACGACTTCTGCGCTAGTTAAAAAGGAAAAAAAACTGTTTTTAGAGCATTGGAAAAAAAATAAACTTTGAACGAACTGGTGGAAGTATTTCAACAAGAAAACTGCCCCGTACTCCAAAATCTGAGGACAACATTGATCATTTCCGCTAGACGCAATTCATCAAATTAACGAAATTAAATAAACCTGTACAATTGTCAACACTTCCACCAGCACGTGTAGCAGCTTAACCTATAAATAGTGTCTACTACCAGATTTTAACGTGGTGAGGGAAGAACTTAGAACCTCAAGAATGTGGCTGGATGCGTTATTACCTCCAGCATCAGCGGAACCACTAAGCAAAATATTTTGCAATAGCAAAAATGGTTGTGGTTCCCGCTGTAGGTGCAGAAAATCAGGGCTACTATATTCTTTAGCTTGAGGCTGGTGCAATGGGCAAGCTTGCCTCAACGCTCCACAATACCCAAGTAATCCCGATGAAGAAAGCATATACGATCCTGAAATTCTGGAAGATTTGGAGATGAATTTGACTGATTATGAGGATGATGACAATGAATTGAATACGGACAGCAAGAAGAAGTCAACGAAGAAGAAGATAGCAAGTTTCCATTCATAATTTTTTTAAAATTAAAATCAACAAAAATTCTTTCAATATTTAAACTAACATGAATGTATAATATTGTATAAATAAAGATTTGTGTTAAATATATTCCCTTACTGCGTTTTTGATTTAAAATATAATTAAAATATATAATCCAGAATTAATACTATACTATAGTTAAAAAGTTAAACAAAAATAATTAAATATAAAAAATTTAGTTACTTATTTTAAATAAATATAAATAATTAATAATTAGTACATAAAAAATGGGCATCAGTTCGAATCGATCTGTTGCGTGTGATTGACGTATTCTATCGCTCGAGCTTTTTTTGTGCGAATCTGACCGAAAGTAAAAGAAAAATTTCAAGAAAACATTTCACATTTCACTACCAAACAAAATGGCAAATAGAAAGGGGCAAAGCCCCAATGCACTGCAGCGTCAAACCCCGCTGTTCAAACTGCTCCGGAGAACACGATACCAACAACTGCACTTCCAATGACGCAAATAACATCTAATGTGCAAACTGCAATGGAGTACACAAATCAACGGACCCAGCATGTATCGAACGATCGAACTTCTTAGGTTTGCGCCAAAAACTTTCTCTCAGAGGTCGCCAGAGAGCTGTCAATCCATTTGTATACACCACAGCCTTCATAGAATGCATAACGAGAAACTAACACTAAAATTTCTCTCGTTTGTAAATCACTCACGTCATGGAATACAGTCGCAGAGCCTGGTCGCATGGACATGTCACACTTTAACCTGCCGAGTGCATCCCATGCAGTTGTTGGTACTTCTACTCATCATACCGACACCGTCACCAACCACTGCTCTTATGTTCGGGCGAAGGTAGCAGCTTAGAACCGAAGTATAATTAGCAAAACAGTTTGCAACAATCGATTATTCACCTTTAATGAAATTAGTTCTTTTCTTAATGATGTAGTCTCAAAGCTATGCTTATGTCGTACAACAGAACAATTTAATGTTATTACAACTAAAGCTATTAAATATCTTTATAATCAACATAATGTCGTATAGCAATCATCACATTTTGCAAGAGGCTTACACAATAAATCCATAGAATTTTTTGATTTTTTGAATAATAATAAAATTGACATAGCATAGTTTAAATACATAGTTGACATAGTTTTAATGAAAAAATTAAATTTGGTCATAAAGACTTTGTGTGTCATAGATAGACCTTGGAGAAGCGGTGGTGGTATTGCTGTCGTCATATATAAAGAAACCAAACACAATATTAATACAATCCCTAAGCTTGATGTTATTGCATCTTTGGGCATTGAAATACAACTGGAAGATACTACGAAGTTTGCCTTCTTTTCCACCTACTTTCGTGTTGGAAGTAGGACGGCCGAAAAGGCAAGCAAATTTCGTAGAGGTGTATTGAAACTATGTCAGTGCTGATTTCAATTCATAGAACATATAAATTGGGGTTGTGTTAAAGTCAATGGTTGGGGGAACATCATGAAAGATATTCTCGCTACACATTATATGCTTCAACTTAAGTATAAGCGACAGCGAATTTTTCCACCTTAGATATTTTTCTAACGAATTCACGTTCCATGCTAAGTCAGTCAATTACATTTAATTCGTTACGATCAGATGATTTACCATTGTGCACAAGACTAGATATTAATCCAACACATAACAAATTTGAGGGTAGGTACCACTATTCCGCAGCCAACTCGATAAGATTTCAGTCAAGAATCACAAGAAGTATAAACCGCGATTTCTTTACTTTTGACACTCCAGTGCAAGTAGATCGACATGTAGAATTACTAACAGATATCGTAATAAAAGCTGCTGATGCTTCTATTCCTTTGCGTTTAGACCTACACAAGAGCCTACTCTTCCTTATGATATAAAAAGACCAATATGTGATCGTAATTTAGGTCGAAGAAAGTGGATCAGATATAGACACCCAACATTCAAATTTGAATATGAAACACTAAATAATAATAAAACACTTAATAAAATAAATAAAGCAATGCTTTTATTCCACCTTTAAAAAAGCTAATTCTGTTCTGGTTACACAGGTTGAAAAGGCAAATACGCTTGCACAAACTTTTAGAGAAAACCTTCTAATTTCCACTAACCTCAGTAATACGCTGACGGAAAGAGATGTTGTAATTTCGATGAGCCAGATAAGTTCCTCGGTAACGGATATTGATGACATAAATTTAGTAACTGAAAGCACTGTTAAAACTTTCATTGTCTCCTCAGTGAGCAGAAATGCGGTTGGAATAGAATCAATTACTCAAAGCTTTACCTAAGAAGGGGATCAAATATATCACGAAAATATTTAACGCGTGCCTCAAACTAAACTACTTTCCAAGAGCCTGGAAAATGGCAAAAGTACTAGCGATAGAAAATCCGATGTCCTACCGTCCTTTAAGATAATTCATTCAAAACTTCTTACCCATGTTGAATCGAATTTAATATTTCCAAGCGAGCAATTTGGCTTTAGAAGTGGCCACTCAACATGTCACCAAGTTCTTAGAATTACAGTGTTAGTCTTGATAGATATCGAAAAAGCATTTGATACGATTTGGCACAACGCACTGTTGCATAACATGCTCAAATTTAGATTTCCAAACTATCTAATCAAATTAACCGGTTCTTGATCTTTTCTATTGGAAACACAAACTCCTCCCTGTTGGAATTACCTGACGGCTTACCGTAAGGCTCTGTACTTGGTCCCATCCAATTCAAGATTTTTACGTCTGATATTACAGGAATTTGCACAGATGCAAACTTAGCACTATTTGCAGAAGACACTGCCACTTGTCTTCCAGTGAACTACCAAATAACATCGTTCGAACTTTGCAAAAGTCACTAGTTGACATTCAAAAATATTGCAACCCTGCAAACTCAAAATTAACCCAACCAAGACACAATCCGTATTCTTCAGTCGTAAGAGGAAAACATCTTTTTACGCAGGTATTTAGTAAGCTTAAACTTAACTCTGTCGACATAGAATGGAGAAATGAATGTAAGTACCTGGGAATCACACTCGATAGTAAACTCTTATTCGATAAGCACTTGCCAGAACTATCCACAAAGTTAACTCAACGACAAAAGTCTTATATCCATTTGTCAATAGTCGCTCCGAGCTAAACATATATAACGAACTTATTATCTTCAAAACCATTTACCAAGCTATCCTGCTATAAGGGGCTGCTCCAACATCCATAAAAGCAAGCTGCCAATCTGTCAGAAAAAGGTTCTGAAAATGTTACTGAACTTATCCTGGTTTTACTCCACAATTAAGCTACACGAAAGTGCTTATGCAAAATTTATATCATTGTTAATTGATCAAAGGCAATCGAAAATTAAAGAAAAATGTAAGTATTCAGACAATGAATTCATATTGCAACTTTTACGCTGAATATCGCATTGAATCATACTCACAGTATGTCATTATTATTGCCTCGTTATGTTCGTTTTGTGTTTTTTTTTTTATAAACAGTACCCCTTAGAGATATACTGTGAGCGTCAAAACTGAGTACACACCCATATTATTGCTAAGGTTCCATTATATTTGACCAATAAAAACAAACAAAAATTGGATTCGAATAATACACAACAAAAGCTTTATTCAAAAGCAACAAAACGAGAGAAAAAAATAAAGCCAAAACATAAGTGAAACATTTTGTTTCTTATTAAAACTAACCGTACTGCATATTTTACGCGTCAAAAGTAAGTAAACAACATGCAATCTTCTCACGTTTAATGTGAACCAGCTGTTTTTACCGTTAAAATTTTTCATAGAAATTATTGCGGAAATAAGTCTTTGTTTCTATCATTTTTCATTTTCATTTTCAATGTATTTTTATTTTTTTTCAACCTTAATCACTTAATAGCTAGACAAAAAAAATGCTTAAACTAGCTCTTACAACTCAATTTTACTTAATTAACTTACTGGTCCTATTCGGACGCTCTAAGCTAAACCTAGTACTTACTATATATTTGTCTTTCGACTTAAACTTACTCTTTTTATTGATATCTTAATATAACAAATTTAATTACTAAGAAAATTTTTTCTTAAAAACTTAGAAACTGTACGTTATAATGTTTTATAAAAAAAACTTAAGACTACCTTACAATAATTTAAAATTTAATTTAACAAACGTATATATATTTGAGTAATATATATACATATGTTAAAAACAAAAAACATAAAAAAAAAACAAAAAGGAAATATAAATAAACTAAATATACATATACTTAATATATATATAATATATCTATATATATTTCCATCCGCCAACCCTACTTACACTACGAAACTTAAGTCTTTGTAAGCCGGCCATATATTTTATAAATATAAAAGAGGCCAACTTTGCCCCGAGGGGTTACCTTACTTTGAAGGAAATCAACGAAGGAGTTCCTCACATATTTTCAGACAACCACCAAAATTCCTGGTGCTGTCTTTGTGTGTCTGATAAATTGCGGATTGAAACCGCCCTGCTAAACCGGAGAAAATCTTCGGAACTGTGTGCGATGTCTCGATTGTAGTTGAGTCGCCTGTCTACACTTGAACGGGCGACGTGGAAGATAAGTGGCACCGCCAGACTACTCTGGATCAAACCTTTTGAATCGAAGTAGAGGAACGCTTCTGGAGGGATAAAACCGTTAAGGCGCACACTTTCGTGATACAAATAATTAGGGTAGAAAGCCCCCGAGATCAGGTTGTTGATCGATGTCACTGACCTTGCAATGTGCTTTCGGATAAGCTTAATAATGAAATTATCCACCCGTATCAGGTTGGCCTCATTATATAGGACCTCATTGCGATAGAATTTTTTGTATTGGGACTCTGGAGTTCTATATAAACGAAGACAAGCCCTAAGACATTGTCTTTCAAAAACCCGAATCTTTTCCATCGAACTTGCTGTCACGTTGAACCACACGGGGCAACCATAAGTAACCATAGGCCTGACGAGGGCCATATAGCAGATGACCTTTACCCTGGCATCGAGTTGGCTGCTGTAAAACAGTCTCTTTGTCATGGCAAAAGCCGCTTTGGCTCTGGCTAGAGCAACATCTATATGTTTGTTAAAATATAGATATTGATCGAGCCAGAGCCCTAGGTATCTGACTACACTTCTGTTTGCTAATGGTTGCCCATGTTGTCCCACGATCAAGAATTTTCGCCAATTCTTTCTTGTATCCCTAGAGGCCCTAGACAATGGGGTCCTGAAAAGTATAGTTTTCGATTTCTCGTAGTTGATCTTTAACTTCCAGTCGTCACAATAACGCTGAATCTTATTAAAGTCACTTTGCAAGTTCAATCTGATGACCTCAATCGTTGTTCCCGATCTGTACGCAATCAAGTCGTCTGCGTACGCTATAGCATGGTGAAGAGAACCTATAAGATCGATCGTGAAAATGCTAAAAAGTATAGGAGAATTAACTGCACCTTGCTGTAGACCTCTTATTAACTTGAAAATACAAATAGAAGTAACATTGCCATTCTTCACAACGAACCGTCTATTGGTAAGCATATTATAAAGCATGTACAGTAGTGATTTGCTTATACCAAGCCTGTTCAACTTGTAGAAGAGCGCTTCTAACCAAACAGTGTCGAAGGCCTTCTCCAAGTCAACCAGGCAGGCACCCGTGGATTGTTTCTTAGCTTTGTACCATTGAACATCTGAAACCAGTTTAGACGCGGCATGTATGCAATCATGCCCCGCTCTAAAACCGAATTGATTATCTGGAATAATATTTTTGTCCTCTACCCACTTAGACAGCGCTCTATTGACAACTTTTTCGAAAACTTTGCTTATTGTCGGAACGAGACTAATTGACCGCAGATTTGCCGGATTGGAGTTATCTTTGCCCCTTTTTGAGATGGGCTGTACTATTGCTGTTTTCCAGTGCTTCGGATAATGTGCATTATTCAGTGCATTGTTAAACAGTATAGTGAAAATGTCTATAGCTTCCGGAGGGAGATGTCGAAGCACAACGTTTGGTATTCCATCTATTCCTGTAGATTTTTTCTTCCTCAGTGATTCGAAGATCGCTTGAAGATCTTCCTTGGAAATGAATGGGGGATTTTCCCTGTCATCAGCGAAGGCATTATAAGCCAAATTTTCGTCATTGAACTCGGTGAAACTTCGGTTCTCTGATCGCCATTGGTAGATATCATTTCGAAGGTAGAAGTTATGGAAAAGGACATGATTCTCCAAGTCGCGGTTTGGGCCAATACAAGCATTTGCCTTATGCACTTCCTGAAAGGTCGCTCCTATTATCTCAACCTTTTCCTGCGGATCTTCAATCACAAAAAAGTTTTCATCATCAGCGGCGTTTATCGGATCTACGCCTGCTGTCATTAGTATACGTTCGTTGTCTGTCGTTCTTGGGATTTTAAGACACGGAAGTTCGTTTTCATTGTTTCTTGGAAAAATTTTGTTTATTTGTGGAAACATACTCGGGTTGTTGGACTTAACCGCGCGAATTTTGTTGTTCCAATACGAATTGACAGAATTTCTATAATTTTCTTTGATAAGATGTTGGATATTTTTTAGCAACGACTTCAGTGTCCTAATCTCCGCGTTTTGTCTATTGGTAAATTGTCTGTGCAATAGTTTTAGTCGTGATAGGAGTCTACTTTTTTGTTTGTGTAGTGCGTCAGTTGTTGTGTTGCGGTATATGTCGTTGTTGTCAGTTTGTGGAAACTTTGGTATCGTTCTTTCCATAGTTTGTTTAATGGTCTCGTTCATCTGTTTGAGGAAATTATCAATCTCCGCATTCGTCAAATTTCTATTGGACGGTGGATTGAGCAGGCTGGAGGATATTGCTCTTGTCAAAGCTGTAGAAAAGCGTGCCCAACGCGTCCTACTATAATCGTAGGAGTACGTTTGGACAAATTCATCTAACTCCGCAACTTCGTCAGGAATTGTTATTTCGGCGCAAAATCCGCAATGGTCACTTTCGTATACAAATGTATCTAAACAGTTAATAGTCCGTTGATCTGTTCCAGTAAGTTTAAGTCTTGTGTCAAAAAGCATTAGATCTAGATAAGAGCCGCTGCTCGGAAAGGACGGACTACTTGTTGCTTTTAAATCGAGCCTGTACTCGACATTGTGTAAGCCCCACCAATTAAATAGTGAGTTCCCTCTGGTATTAGAAGTTTTGTTTCCCCAATTACCGTGTTTAGCATTTAAATCTCCCGCCAAAAGAAAATAGTTTTCCTCTGACTCCAGCTGTAGGCATCTAAAAAGCGTCTCGAGTTCTGTGATAAAAGAAGTAGGTTGATTAGCTTCAGGAGCATAGGCTGCAATCATGTACATCCGTTTTCCACTACGGAGATGGATGCACACGATGCAGGCCTCTAGTTCTCGGAATCTCCGCACTTCACCACTGTATACTGCTTTAAAACTTAATTCTTTTTTAATAAATATTGCAACACCACCTCCTTGGGAGTCGGGCCGGTCTCTTCTTAGAATAATGTAATTGTTATGCCTCAATTTATGTCTTTTGTTTAGTTTAGTTTCGCTAGCCAAAAGTACATCAGGGGCGTGGTCTTTAAGAAATTTAAATAGTGCGGCTCGTTTCTCGACACTTACTATTGAATTAACATTAACTGCCATTATCTTTAAGGGTCTTTTCCCCAGCGTACGCATTACGGCTGAAGGTGCGTGAGGCTCGGAAGATGCGCGTAAATATGGTTCACCCGTGTCGCCTGTTCTTGTAGTTGCTGTTGCATACGACTCATCTGTGCTTGTATAGATAGCAAAACAGTCATAACATCAGCCTGAGGTACTTTCGGCACCTGGGCCTGTGGAGTAACCATATTTTGCTGTTGTACCGTCTTTCCCCGACCTGAAACCATTTGGGCGAAAGATACCTGGGAGTGACGGCTGGAGTTTGAATACGAGCGGGTGGCCTTATTAACTCAACCTTCTTTTGCCGAGTCAGATTTAATTTTTTTACATATTGATACTGGGGGCATCCCCTATAGTTCGCGGTATGCCCCGAGTTACTACATAAGATACACTTAAGCTGTTCCCTATTTTCGGATTTTTCCTTGCCCAGCGGACAATCCTCTGCTTTGTGGAACTTGCTGCACTTGACGCACCGTGGCTACATATTACAGTTAGATGCGACGTGACCGAACCTTTGACACTGGACACATTGAACAATGTCTCCTCGTCTATTTATTTTTTCCCATGATATAACCTGGTAATTCAAGAACTTGATTTTTCTTAAACTATCCAATTTACTGTTGGGAGTGAGTGAAACCAGAAAAAATGGTAACGCACGCTTCTCACTTTTAGCCCTTGGTGTGACGTAAGGCTTTACCCCCACAAACTCGAGGTCATCGCTTTCCTTCGTTTTCAATTCACGAAGAATCTCTTCCGGATCCGAGGTTGGTTCCAGTCCACGCAAAAGCATTGTTTGCAGCTTTTCTGCTTTTGGTGTAAAAGTAAAGAACTCAGTCGTTGAATCCTTCAGCAGATCTTTTATTATTTTATATTGCTCCAGAGTGGAACAATATATCGCATGCCTATCTTCTCCTAGTCTTTTTACATAAAAATCACTACCTATGGCCGATTTACAAAGACTTACCGTTTCTTTCAGCAACATCCTGTAAGTGTAGATTGGTGGCACTTTTGTCTTCGTTGTCTTTTGCATTTGTTGCTGTTGTTTTTGCTCGTTCTGTTGTTTGTTCTGTTGTTTGTTCTGCTGTTTGGTGTGCTGTTGCTTGTTCTGTTGCTGATCTTGTTGTTTTAGCAACCGGCTTTGGCTTTCATCTTTCCTTTGCTGCTCATTCTTTGCTTTCAGTTCTGCAAGCAAAGTACTCGTTGTTGTTGGTTCAGTGTCATCGAACGTCATTTCGATGGCCCGCTCGCTATTGTCGTCGTCGAGAAGTGAAAACGAGTTTTTATTAGTGGTTGCTGTTGTTGTTGCTGTTGTTTTTTTTGTACTTTTGGGTACACGCCGCCTTTTGGTTATTTGGGTGAAAGAGCTGTCGCTGTCTGTACCTGCTGATTTTTTCCTCAACTCTTTCACCTCTTCTTGTAGTTTTTCAATGAGTGCTACGGCAGCTAAATACATTTCACGAGTAACTACATCGTGAATTTCCACCGTACTCTCCCCCGTGGGAGACATTGCTCACTTAAAAAAAAATATACCTGCACTCCGATATATTTTTTTTTTATTTCGGTCTTGTTTAGATTTGTTTTTGTCTTTTATTACTAATTTTTTTTTTTGTGCGAGTAAATTTACTCGCGTTTTGCCTGTTCTGCAAAAATGTTTTTTTTTTTTGCCCAGTTTTTTTTTTGTTTTTAAATTTTGTTAATTTGGAAACGTACAATTCAAAACAAAGATAATCTGAAATCGGTTTTAATTGAAGAATGATCCAAAATATCTTCCGACATAACAAAAAAACTTGTTGTGTCTATGTCACGTCGACTTAAAGAAGTTGTTAAGTACAAAGGTGGCCCAACAAAATATTGAATCTTCTTTTTAAGATTTAATATATGCGAATTCTTTAAAAAAAAACTCCAAATGTTTACTCACTTTTGACGCGTTAAATATGCAGTACGGTAAGTTTAAATAAGAAACAAAATGTATTACTTATGTATTGGCTTTATTTTCTCTCGTTTTGTTGCTTTTGAATAAAGCTTTTGTTGTGTATTATTCGAATTTAATTTTTGTTGTTTATTCCAATTTACAGCTTATTATCTTTCATTCCGAGGTTGACCCATTTTTTTCCCCTAATATGACTGGGCTTCTTCTAGTTCATCGATTTACCTGTACATCAGGTTAATAGCATGGTAATGATGAAGTTGCAACTCTCTGCTACAAGTGTTGCTGGTTCATGTTGCTGAACTGGTGGGTGTCGTAACTCGAACTCCTATTCTCAGATCGATTGCTCCTATTGCATATTATATGTTCACACGAAAAGTCCCACAAAAAATCAAACGAAATTGTAAGCGGCAGGCATCCAAACTACCCCTTCATGTGGAACATTACTTGTCATTTGTCAACATATTCCCAAGGTTCATTTTCTTTTTTTTTTACTTTATTTTTCATAAAAAAAAAACAATTTTTTTGCTGTTTGACAAGGCGTTAGGGAAATATGAAACAAGAAAGAATGCAGAAGGGTTATGGATGCGAGAAAAAAATTTTAATTTCTGAAAGCTCCTAGTCTCCTAAGACCATGTCGCCTAAGAAAACACCGTCCGACTTTTCTTAGAATTTTGAAAACTATTGTTATTTCCAAATGAATTTAAAGAATTCCTTGTCGTGTCGCCGCTTCCGATATCCATAAGCTCTGGGTGCGGAAACCTCTTTAGATAAGAGTTGTGGCTCCTATTGCTCTGTAAATGAGTCCTCGTAAAATTATGCTTTGGAATATTGTGGTGAATATTATTTTGTATTGTAGGGGATTGAATATGGGATGATGGCAAACGGGTTTGAGGGAAAATTCTGGCAGACCTGTTTTGGTAGTTGTTATAACGTACGTAATGATCTCTGATATAAAAGGAGTTTTGCTTTTGCAGACAAAAATTTAATGCATTGGATAGCTTGGATGGTCTCATGGCTCTTACGGTTGATCCTAATAGTTCTCTTAAACCGGAGAGAAAAGCATTAAAACGCATTTCATTGTATTAAGTTTGTTTAGCAGTTATTACATTTGAATTATTTTCGTGCACTTTAACTTGGTTCATCATTGCTGATGCCAGATCAATGATTTTTGAACAGATATATTCAACTGTATCTGAGTCTTGTCTAAGTTGGTGCAGCTCACGGATTAGACTTGTTTCATTCCGTTTGTCGAAATAATGCACAATCAAATTGTGTTTTATTTTTTTCCAATCCATTGGTGTTCCGTTCATATGCAAAACCTCATTATTGGGTATGACAATTTTATTTCGAATCTATCGAAGAAGAATTTTTGGGTATGGGTTTTGGGAAGAACTTAAGCCCGAATTACACGACATGGAAATCGTTGTATGTAAATGCGGACCTGACGTTGCACAGAAATCCCGCATTCGGGTTATGTAATCGTTGCAGGCAACTTCTGATCGAGTGTCGTTGCATGGAAGAAATATTCGGCATGAAGAATTTGTCCCAAAACGTCGCATATTTCCATGCGATGGTGGCCCTCGATTAGAACAAAAGAACAGCATAAACATTTGTGTCCTGGTAGGCAACATGTGTCCATGTGAATATATTTTTTCGAAAACGAATTGGAAAAGATTGCTATTTTGGCAACAAATCAAATTAAAAATGCCAAAAAAGCTGAGTGAGCATTATAAAGCCAAAACTTAAAGGGAGGTGTGTTTAGGTGAAAGATCTTAGCGGACCAAATCGATCTGATGCCATTGTGCGAACGAATAGACATTGTGCTTCTAACCGTCTTGTGTTGACAGAACGTGATTGGGTGGGCTTTATTAGGATGGAGACACAATGGATTTATTTTTGCATCCTTTTTTGATTTAGATTTCTGCTGGTTATTTTTTGAGGGCTTCAGTCAAAAAGAGATTAAGTGTTAAATCAGCGGTTTTAATGGTCGCAAACATGAGGGCAAAAATTAAATTTTCGTCATCCTGATTTTTCAAACCTTGTATACTTCTTTTCCATGTGCCAAATTGCATCAATTGCGGATGAGGTTCGCTCGGATGATCTGAGTTTGGCTCTCGTTAATCTCTTTTAATTGAAAATTCTGCAATCTACAATTTAAAGCATCGTTCTTTGCATGAGATCTAAAAAAACGTTTTAATTGTTTTGTTTTTGGGCTCAAGATTAAGTTAAAAAAGTATTAGAGTTGATAAAAACGCAAGTTGAATAATATTTCAACGAAATAAATCCATTGTGTCAATGTAATGTAATAGTGTCCATGTTGCCTTTCAACATCCGCTCTGTCGCGATCTGAAACCGCCCTACTGAACCGAAGAGTCCCAGGTGAGCATTTTGCGACGTTTTAGTCTTAGTTGACTCGCCCATCCACAGCCTTTCGGCAAAGGTGAAAGATTATCGATGCCCCTAATTCATCCTGAACCAGACCTTTTCTATCGAGACAGAGAAACGCTTCAGGGGGAATAAGGTCGTTAAGGCGCATGGACTCATGGTACATGTTATTTGGGTAACAAGCCCCGGAGATCAAGTTGTTATTCAAAGACATTTCTCTTGCATTGTGACTGCGAATAAGCTTAATCATAAAGTTATCCACTCTGATCAGGTTGGTCCCATTGTACAGGACCTCATTACTATAGAATTTTTTGTACTCAGACTCTGGAGTGTAGGGCTGTGTTGTAGATCACCTTTACCTTGGCATCGAGTTGACTGCTGTGAAACAGTCTCTTTGTCAAGGCAAAGGCCGCTTTGGCTCTGGCCACGACAGTATCTATATTTGTTTGTTTGTTAAAATAAAGGTATTTTTCTAGGCAGATCCCAAGGTATATGACAACACTTCGATTCGCCAGTGGCTGTCCGTTTTGTCCAACTACAGAGAACTTTCGCCAATTCTTTCTAGTATTTCTAGAAGCCCCATACAACGGAGTCCTGAACAAAATGGTCTCGCACTTTTGGAAATGATTTTCAACTTCCAACCGTCGCAATATCCCTAAATCTTTTCGGAGTCAAGTTGAAAAAGACTTACAATAACCTCGATCTTCGGGCTTGACCAAGCGAGTAAATTGTTGAACGGGCGGATTGCAATTAGCTATTTCAACGGAGCATGGTTGAAGTAAGAAACAAGGAAGAAACATTTCTTCGATGTTGCATCAAGTGTATAGACTTTGCTTTGTTGATGCTTTTTTACGCTTTTGAATTCTAGCGCTTTTGAACAACATCTAATATGTGGTCATTCCAGCGTAAGTAAGAATCGCAGCGTTAACCGAGCACTGAAAGTTTTTCGGTTTAATCGACGCAAAAACAGTTCATGGTAAATGGTTGGACTTTTATGGCATAAGACAGCATTTTATTTGGGAAGCATTAAATTGAACTGTGTTAGCTTGCCCCTATTTCACTAAGCTGACAATATGACAATTAAGTGAGCTAAACATATGGTGCCATTCAATGTCTACATTTGAAGACGTGATTCATAAAACACTTGTGCGCGGTACTGTCATCCGCAAAGGAATATATTTGGTAAGATATCGTTTCGAGTTTGACAATTCAAAGTATGTTTACATTGAATAAGATTTCTTTTCAACAAATAATAAATACTTACATATACGAGTATATATATTTGCATTGAAGATTTGATAGAAATTTCTGTTTGAACATCACTCGCTTCAAGGCGGTTTGTTGCAAATCCTTTGGCTATCTCGGGAGTTTTTGGTTGGTTGGTTAAATCAAAATGAAACTGCGACCTTTATTAAATACACCAACAAATAATACGTAAAAGTTATTTGATTTATTTATTTTTCAACAAATATATCTTAAGTTACTTGTTTTGTGAATCTAATCGTCAGAAAAAAAATGTGTTAACTTTGATTGATTGAAGTTTGATTTTTTTCAAAAGATTAATGAACTTTCGGTTGAAAAACTTAACTTAAACTTAAATTTTTTGAATTCGATTTACTTTCGCATGAAAGTGAATTTCAAAATAAAGCTGACTGTTTTTCCCAACGTAGTCGATTTATGTCGATGTTGTGTTGTTGGTTTCATTACAATTTATTAAAACATATAGTGTACAAGGGTTTATTAAACTTTTCTTTTGCATGTACCATTTTCATGCCAATAAATGTTTAAATCACTCATAAATAAGCACGATAATTCGTCCATTCTTGATTCACTATCTGCGTTTGAATTGTTTGCTTTTAAGCTTAATCTGTAAATCCAAATTGAAATTTGATTTAATAGGACTACCGGTTGAAAATGTCGTTATTGCAGACAACTTCATATCTATTACTCTCAGGTGAATTCTGACCAAGACAGCTGTCACATCAGAAACTTCTTGTCATTGTCTTATTATTTCAGTCAAGGTTATTGGTCATTAGTGAAAACACACAAGTTTTTGTAAAGCGTTACAATGTCTACATTCATGCCATCAAAACAACATTTGCGGGAAGCTTTAATATGCTTCTTTCAAAAAAAAAAAGAAGCAACCGAAGCGCATAAATTGCTTACCGAAGCTTACCCGGGCTATACTATAGACCATGGAATGTGTCAGCCGTGGTTTAAGCGGTTCAAAGATGGTGATTTCGACACCGAAGGTAAAAAAGTTTGAAGACCATGAATTGGAGGCATTGCTCGATCAAGATCCGTCACAAACGCAAGAAGACCTTGCAAAATCACTTAGCGTCGCTCAGCAAACCATTTCCGATCGTTTGAAAGCAATGGGAATGATCCGAAAGGTAGGACATTGGGTGCCGTATGAATTGAAGCCACGAGACGTCGAACGCCGATTTTGCATGTCCGAAATGCTGCTTGAATGCCACAAAAAGAAGTCTTTTTTACATCGAATCGTCACTGGTGGTGGAAAATGGGTACATTACGATAATCCAAAACGTCGAGCAACCCCGGACATGGCTCAACATCGACGGCCGTTCACAATATTCATGGCCTGAAGGTTATGCTGTGCATTTGGTGGGACCAGAAAGGTGTTGTGTATTATGAGCTGCTAATACCGAATGAAACAATCACAGGCGAGGTCTACCGATGACAATTGATGCGCTTGAGCCGAGCACTGAAGGAAAAACGGGCGGAAACGGTCGCAAGACACGATAAAGTTATTTTGAAACATGACAATGCTCGGCCACATGTTACAAATGTCGTCAAAACTTACCTTGAAATGCTCAAATGGGATGTCTTACCCCACCCTCCGTATAGTCCAGACCTTGCGCCATCCGATTACTATCTCTTCCGATCGATGCAACATGGCTTGGCTGACCACCACTTCCGTCATTTCGATGATGTCAAAAAATGGATCGATTCGTGGATTGCGGCCAAACCGGTCGAATTTTTCAGAACGGGTATGCATGAATTGCCAGAAAAATGGGAAAAATTTGTGGCGAGCGATGGGCAATACTTTGAATATTGAATTTATATCTATTTCTCCTCAATGAATACTATTATACTATAAAAATTGACTTCTATCACAATCGACCAAATCGATTAACAAATTGCGTACTCACTCAAGATTTCTATCGCTTACTTTTATTTTATATAAAAGAGTACACCACTGCTACCTTACCTTTTGATGTTTAATCCACTTTCGCCTGTTTTTATGATTCTAGTTAAATTCGTTACGGTTAAGATAAAGTCGTTATCCTCTTCTAAATGTGGTACTTTTAATTTAATTGTTTTTAACTATCGTGCAATATTCAAGTTCAGGCATCGTAAATGTTGCTTTAATTTCTAATATGCTATTCGTTTTGATAAGACTTCCGTTGAAGTGTCCAGCAACAAATATCCTCGGAGTCATGGTCTGCAATGATATCTGGGAGTCGTAGATAATGCATTGCTTTTAGGCAATTAGTGCATTTGAGAGTGTACATTGGCAATCCTTGTGTGAATGTCCAAGTTGACTTCATTTATTGCAAACTTGATTGACGTCCTTGCAATGATTTAATGTGTGGCTAAACCCCCAGCTTTTGGAGCAAAGCAACTCGTTAAGGGTTTCGTACACTGGACATATTATCCATTAAATATTTATTTTTATCTCTTTCATTAACCCTCTTCTGTCAGTTTCATATACTGTGGTAAGGGTAAGGGAACTCTCAAAACACGTATGCACTCAAACACATTTAATATCTTTGTATTCTCGTTATTATCGTTTTATGCATTGCAGAAAGGGGTAATTTTTTCCTTTCTTAAAGCCATTTTACGTCCAAATTCATAAAAATTCACCTTTGTATTACGTGATTTGTTATACCTTCATTTTTATATCCAATTTATGATTTCACTTAGTTTTTTATAATGAACATAGTGACCTTAAACTACTGAATAACAAGTTTCGGCCATATTAAGTCCGCCACCGTAATAAATACATGATTCCTTATATGCTATAAAGTTGAGTTTTATAGAAGTAATTGCGGGCCCTAGCAGACGTTGTCTTACCTCTTAAAACATACATATAAAATCACATATACATATCTAATGTTGTATTTATCTTCATTGTATTTTGAAAACTTATAATTCTTAATTTCCAGTTCCACCCGAGAGAACTGTTAGGGAATGCATTATTCTGGGGTTGCATTCCAGTTTTAAAAACTACAATTTAATAGTCTTCCACTCTAATATCCTATTTATTTTGAAGCAATCGAAAGGCTCCCAATGTTTTTGGAATGCTCTTTTAATTCATTGATTAATGTATTCATTGACTGTCCTTTTACATAAGAATTAAAATGAAATCAATTTGTTCATGTTATGGGTTCCGTACCCAACGGGCGATATCCGTCCGTCCGTCGGTCCAAGAGCTATATCTTCAAAACTGTTGTAGAGAGGCACTTGCAATTTTCACAGAAGGGCTACTGCTACAAAAACAAATATCAAAAATTATATAAAGTTAAAAATAAATTGGGGTAACCATACAAAGAGAGTGATGCATAAAATCGCAACTCAAGTGGTAACTCCCATGTGCGCAAAATCTGAGCAGCGCTGCAAGTTTAAGAATGCTCGGTACTGCTCTTCGACTTCTGCTTGGCTTTTGTTTGGGTCCAATGTCTTCGAGCAAGTCAACGAAAACAGCTTTTGGTAGCATTTATGCTGTGAACAAGAAATCTATTACCTCCGATTTTCTAGTTCTAACGGATTACATTTATCTTGCAAATTTCTCCAGCACGTGTTCTCTCTCAGCTTGGTCATTGTCAAAATATAGCTCTACGGATGACATGCTTTTTAACGTTCGTGGATTTGTAGGACTCGTTTATAAAGTCAAATCAAGCCAAAACTATTTTAGAACTGTCAATTTTTTTTTTTGCTTGATGTTCACAACAGACTCTACTTTTGTCAATTGTATTTCAAAATACCAACATCAATTTTAGTTGATTTATTTGTCAATCTTCAATCGGTTGGTAGTTGATCTTTGCAAAAAATCTGCTGTAAAACGTTTACTCTACAAGATCGCTTTATCGATGTTTAAAATTGATCGGTAGATGCTTTTGGCGTAGAATTTTGTGCGCCTGTTTTTCCCAGGCATACCAAACGTGGCATTTTTGTCAGGCTGTCGGCAACATATTTTTTTATCTATTGTCGGCCACCATACTTTCATGCTAAAAAAAAGGGTTGGTTTCACTATAGAGTTGTATATCCAGTGGACTTGTTTATGTTTCAGTTTAACCAGCTGGGTGGCGAGGTTATAAGAGCGCCTGCCTTTCAATTGATAGATCCCAGGTTCGATTCCTAGAGTGGTCTAGTTTTTCGTATGTGGTCCAGTCACCATTTGCCATTAGGATTAAGTTAATGGCACTATCACTGGATAGGTCGATCAGCGATAGTAGTCTGACTAATGGGTGGCGTTGTTGTAGTGGTTGTGTGGTGTAGGTACCACAATTAAAATTAAATAAAAGATAAACTTCCAAACTCTAATACCTTTCTTTGTTCTTGAAAATTGAACTGCGCAGCGTATCAGAACAAACAAGAAGAAACGTTTTTTAAGGAAGGGTTGGCAAACCTTCTTACCAATATCCTTAATCCGATAGCTGTGCCCTCTATGTGCTGATTCGGAGTTTAATGCTAAGCGCCACAGTTGTTTTATCAGCTTAATTCCTAGTTCAGAAAATAGCTAGTTGTCAAAATAGTGGTTTGTGTAGATTATGTGTAGATGGCTCTGCTGTGAAGGCAACACTGACAGTGGGGTCTTTAGCGATGTCGAATAAAATTTTGCGAATTAGGCTAAAGTTAATTGGTCGATATCCGTCCGTCCGTCCCGTTTCGGGGTCCACAAACGGATTTAAGTTGAAAACAAATACATCTGAGTTTCTCAAACCACGACATAACCTTTCGTTCTTCTCCTGATTCATCCGCTCGCTCTATAAGAGTATTCATATCCTCTTCAAGAGCCAGCCAATTATAAAAAAAATATCCTGAAGACTAACTTACTTTTCTACCTTTTCGAAAGAAGGTATTTATCCATATTTGTTATCTCTCTAAAATAATGTTCAGGCACATATTTGTATCTATTTCCGTTCACTATTGTGGAAAAAACACAAACGAAATTCATTCGAAACTCTTTGTGCTTCAGAAAAGGTTTGTCTTTCTATTTTCTACTCTGGATGGTTTCATTTATGTTCAGAGCCTTATGTTGGCTAATACTCCGCTTTTGGACCTAATTTAAGGAACTGGTTGAGTAGAATTTTAGTCAAGCCGTAGATATTGTTGCTCTGACGGTTAGCTTTTTTGTTGATAATTGTTTGCAAAAATTTCACTTCCATTCACACTCCTTTCTATTTCTCGGGCTGATTGTTCTTAATTTCTTTTTCTGTCATTGTCAATGTTTCTCTTGAACCCATTTGTATTTAAATTTCAAGAAATGAATAGTTTTCACATCTGTTTTGAAGGAGCAATTATTTTGCTGCTACTTTCGATTGCAAAAATGAATAATCGCACAAAAACAACAAATATTAGAAACGTTACAAGACATATTTTTGATGATAATAAAAGAGAGAAAAATGAATAATGAGATTAAGTTCGCGGCGACCGGTTGTAACTACAACTAAACTGCAACTGAACTACCGGATCCAAGCCGCCGTCGAAGGAACCGATCAGGGTAAAAAATCCCATATATTTATGCGATTCAGCAACGTATACCACGACCAAGCCTTGGCAACTATAGTTATCAAGTAGCCCATCCCACACAGGCCAGCAACGATACCAATTATTTTCCACGAAATCATTGCTTCAAATATGAAATGCTCTTATGTATACCAGGCGTATTTATCCACCCCCACGCGACCGGCAAATTGCATAGTGCATTCCTCCCCATCTAGATCCGACGATATTTGAACATATCCAATTGCATTGGAATGGGCAGGAGGAATTCAGCAACCCGATCTATCGGGGTGACAACATAAGATAAGATCGTGACGGCGACGACGACTAGGATGGACAGTGTATGTTGATCTAAAGATAAGAAAAAATATAATGGAATTTGTTTACAAATGACATTGAATGCAAGAACGGAAAAAATATAAAAAGATAAAACAAATGCAAGTGAAAAGCCTTCAACTTAATGAGTTGGGTGAATCATTTGATCCAGTGTTGTTTTGTTAAAATAGTGACGACAATACAAAAAAAAACAATCTTCAACTTGAAGAGTTGAACAACACCTTCTTAAATATTTTAAGTATTCGTTTGAATACAATTCTCGATCTGTTTTGTTGTTTTAAATGCATTTTTTATTTACTTCTTATGCACTAGACAAAAACGCTTAAACTAGTTTATATTCATTGATTTGCTTAACTAGTTTCATGGCCCTATGCGGGCGCTCTAAGCTAAAACTAGTACTTAATTATATGACTTTCGACTTAATCTAACTATTTTTATTTATATTTTAAGGTTAACAAATTTGAAACTAAGAAACATTTTTTTAAGCAAAACTTCGTGTCTGGACGCATTTTATTCTATATCTTAGGCAAAAATTCACATTTAAATAACTAAAATACATACTTATATCTACTTAAAACTATGTATGTATATTAACATATATATATACCTTTAAATATATATATATTATAAAATATAAGTTATTTATATTTTCTCAATCTCTTCTCAATCTCTCAATCTATTCATAAGCTTAGTCCATGTAAGCCGGCCACGTCTTTGTAATAAAGAAAAAGAGGCCGATTTTGCCTCAAAGGGTGACTTGACTAATAAGAGTATTGACGACAGAGCCGCCTACAAATTTTCTGACAGCCACCAAAATTGACGTTGCTGCTTTTGCGCATCTGCTATATCGTGGGTTGATACCGCCCTGCTGAAGCGGAAACAATTCTTGGAACTGTGTCTAATTTCTCCATTGTAGTCGAGTCGCCTGTCAACACCTGAACGGGCGATGTGGAAGATTAGCGGCCAAACCATACTATTCTGTATCAAACATTTTGAGTCGAAGTAGAGGAAGGCCTCGGGAGGGACAAAGCCACTAAGGCGAACACTCTCATGGTATAAATCGTTGGGGTAGAAGGCCCCGGAGATCAGGTTGTTCATCGAAGTCATTGCACTTGCAATGTGTCTTCGGATAAGCTTTATAAGGAAATTATTTACTCTGATCAGGTTGGCCCCATTTTAAAGGACCTCATTGCGATAGAATTTTTTATATTTGGACTCTGGAGTTCTATGTAAACGAAGACGAGCACTGAGGCATTGCCTTTCAAAAACCCAAATCTTTTCCATTGAATTTGCTGTCACGTTGAACCACACGGGACAACCATAAGTACTAATTGGCCTTACATGCATGCCATGTAGCAGATGACAATTCTCGATCTGCAATGGCCAATATTCTTCGACTTTCCTTCTTTCCCATTTAGCCCTTCACTTTATGCCTTTCTTTCGAAAAATTACTCACAGGCATTAATAGAAAAAACCATTAATACATCGCAAAAATCGAGCGCAAAAATAATGACCTCATCCTGGTGATTCGCAGTGTAGGTCGGTATTACAAAAAAAAAGATAATATAAATATAAATAATTTCTATCTACAATCAACCAATTCTATCTACAAAATTTAGTGTTTGTGGCGTCTTCCATAGTAAATAAACCATGATATGAAATGCAAATACGTCAACTTTACTTCAATAAAGGAAAACAGGAGATTTCATTCTGCAATTTAAACTTTATTCCTCCTCACATTAATTTCCCTTCTGGAAGTTCTTGTTTAAACTTAAATTGTTTGCGTTTGTTTTGGAAAAATATCAACATAGTCGATACAAACATGAAGTAAATATTTTCGAACAAATAAATTCCAACAGGTTAACGTTGTTATTGATTTAGTTCTGATATCATTATCAACAAATACTTTAGACAATTTGCTGCAACAAATTTTTGTTGTTTTTGTTTGCTACTTAAGCATAAAGAATCCAAGAACATAATACTATTCAAGAGTGTGAACTAGTCTTATTTTCGAATATGTAAATTAAAGCTTTTTAAATTCTATTCTAGGTGTTCTTTTACGTCGAAAGTACTAATACTATACAATTAAATTATAAAAACATATCGGTTTGTTTTCCTTTTTCAATTGAATGGTTTCCATAGTAACACAAACATATAAAACCTCGGTTCAGTTTTTTCTAAGACTTCAGTGAAGTAACATAAAGTATACTAAAATGAGTCCAAAAAAGAGTAAGACCGATGAAACTACGACAAATCAACAATGGGAAGACAAGGAAATCAAGTTTGATATCCCAAATCTGTAAATTGGAATTAGTCATAAAAGAAAAAGAGTTTAACATTTTTAAAACTTTTTTCAGCCAAAATCGATACGCAAATGGAGAAAAAGTTCTTGCAAAGATAAATCATATCGATGATTCCAAGGGTAACCCAGGTGACACCGGCAAAATGCTAGCAACCAATCTAAGGATTATTTGGCATTCCCAAGTGCATAAAAAATTCAATCTTTGTGAGCTCCAAACACTAAAAAGTTGTCCTTTTTTTGATTGTAATAAAAGTTGACAATTTCAACAGCAATTGGATACGGGCGAATAATAACATTGAACACAAGGACAGTATTTTCAAAAGTAAGAGGTACATCTCAGGCTCTTTATGTCCTTGCCGCAGGGGAATCAGCTCGTTTCGAATTCTTGTTTACTGACGTCTCTGGTGGGAGTAACACAAATTGTGTGTTCGCCTGCATTTTTGATATTCATCAGTAAGACCGCACATAATAAGATATTCGATTTTTTTTACATTTTCAATTTCAGTTTGTATCAAAAGACATTCCTCTATAGGGAACTGAAACTCCGCAGTGCTATTCTCCAAGCGGGACAATTAATTCTGTTGCCTGATGAACAAATCTATAGTAATCTGTGCGGTGTTTGGAATCTGTCAAGTGATCAGGGCAACTTAGGATCATTTATTGTTACAAATATACGACTTGTTTGGTATGCTGATATCAATGAAAACTTTAATTTAAGTCTGCCCTACATGCAAATATTAAGTGTCAGTATTTTAACGCTTCGCTTACTATTTAATTTTTTCTTTGTGATTCAAGAATTGTATTTTTGTTCTTTGTAGTTGAAAATAAGAGATTCTAAATACGGCGATGCTCTTGTAATTCAAACAACTGATACAGGTGGAGGTTACGTACTTGGTTTCCGAATAGATCCTCCTGAAAGGCTTCACGAAATTTACAAGGAATTGAATTCATTGTTCGCTGTATATAGTAAAAGTCCTAACTTTGGAGTGAATTATTCGAATAATGAAAATAGTTCTGCATCGGGCTCTGCAAATGAAGACAGTGAATTTAAAATCGATGAGTTTCAAGAAATTGATGAAACTCAGGAGAAGGAAATAAATTCCAAGTTGACCACTTACCTTGCAGAAGGATACACAACGAACGTGTCTTTTAGGGAGCCGATTTACTGCAAAGAGTTGGGTTTTGCAATAGAAAAAATCCGAGATGGGTACAAGCTTAGTGATTTGTGGCAAGTTGTGCAAACAACGCCCACCGTGTAGTTTCATATATAAAATTTGTAGAAATTTATTTCAATAAAGCAGTTTTTAGATGTCAAAATTTGAGTAATATTTACTTGATTCAGTTAAATAACTCCCGACCGGAGAAGTCTCCTCCTGATACTGAGCAGCTTTTTCTGGGGTTTCGAGTATCCTCGATTGTATCGTGAGAAACACACAATCTTGAAAATTACAATTGAAACTAAAGTTTTCACTCGACGACAAATAGTTATCGTCTGCAGTGATTTTTGTTTAATTTTAAAATGGAAAAACAAAATAATATGTCCATAAACAAAAAACAGAGCGAGATTTTAATACAATTTATAAGTCGTCACTATGACTTAGCCAGGGGAATTCGTAAAACTGCCCAAGGCAGGAAACACAGCAATTTGCAGAGATTCCTCCGCAAAAACATGTTAAAGATTTGAAAAATGTAGGTTATAAGAACATTCATTCACATATGTTTGTCAGACCCTCTTTTTAGACCTGGAGTGATCTAAAATACAAGGGCAAAAATAAGCTTAGAAGTAATAAGCTTCATTTAAAAAAGTAGGGGCTGAGGACCATACATGCAAAAAGCAGTCGACGATTTAGAGGGTCGAGTGCGCCTTTTTGGAAGCAGCTGTTGATGGGGTCCTTACAGCAAAATCATTTGGAATCAGTAATTTTGCTGCTAATAATAACAGTGACGATAAAATCCAACAAAAAAAGAGAGCAACATAAAAACTCAGAGAGAAACATAAAAATTCAGAGAGAAACATAAAAACTAAAAACCCACGCCTTTGGGACGGAATACTACCAAAACGATATGATTGAAGAAGAATCATATGTGGAAGGTATATACATGTGTAGTTGTATGAATTTTGAATTATTTTTGAAATTACAATAATAAATTTGTTTTAGACAACTCAACTCAAAATAGCAATGTTCGAAATAAAAATTAAACCAATACAAAATTGGACGCAACTCATCAAATGCTTTGCAGCACTCTAAAGGTCCAGGAACGAAGGCTTGAAATTGAAGAATATAAACAATATAAACTTAAAAAAATTAAGTTAGAGATTTATGAAAAGAACCAAAACCGGAAATTGCGGTCACAGGAAGCAATGTTCAAAACTTCATATCTAAAAGCCTTACATATCATATACCTTACACTCAGAATATATGTTGTCGGCTCTTGGTCTTTTTTGTGAGTTTGTTTATACCAATGAAGTGATTGTGTTTTTTAATTTAATAGGTTTAAGGGATATTTATGGCAATGAAATATATAAAAAGTTGGCCTTAATTTTTCAACCTTAAAGAAGACTGAACCAAACAAAAAAAAGTCGAGTTTTTAATAAATTTCCATAAAGAATTTTTAATATTATTTCTTATAATTTGAGCTATTCTTGTTTAGTGATCATTTAAATTTGGATTTGAATTGACATAGGTTTCCGTGTTAAACGTTACAGAACTTAAACCATCTTGACCGAATGGTAGAATGGATACAGGCATTACGCGGGGCACAGCACACATTTATGATTCGCGTCACAGTCTCCGGTTCCAACCTAAGCTTCTGCTCATTTGACAGGCACTCTCAGCGTTCTTTAAAGTCCCAAAACTTCTTTCTATTGTATGTATGTAACCGTATCTCTGCACTTCCTTCTGAAGCATTCCTGTAGGGTGTTAATAGCTTTGACTGAAATGGGTAACCGCTGTCACCTCAAATGTAAGCACAAACATATAAAAATTTTGCATGATGTACAAAAATGAAAACAAAGTAACAAACCTAGAATCTGAGTGCTTACTTCACCATCATTTTAAATGCTCGAATTCATTGCAGCTATTCCAAACAGCCGAGTCATGTGCAGCTCCTCCATGGGAATTGTTTTTTGCAACTATCTCGTTAAGATGATTGCAAATCTGCACAAATAAAACAGTAGTTTTAGAATTTATTTATTTTGTTCTTAAAAATACCTACCACCATAGCATTCAAGCTATGAAAGCCTTTTCGATTGAAGTAAATGTGCTCGATTTCCTTTGGTCTCAAAATAGGAATGTGAGTACCATCAACACATCCCACTATTCCTGGCAACTTAAATTTCCGATAGTTATACTCCTTACTCTTGAAATTTGGCACTATCGAATTTTATCCATAGAGGGCAAAATTTGTTTTCCAAAGAAACCAATGAACTTCGAAAGAACTTTGACACTGTTGTTTGTGTCATGCCTAGTAGCACATTTGTTCCGGCATTCGCTTGGTAACTCCCACTGGCTAAAAGATTTAGGGTTGCGCAAAGCTGGAGAACTTGTAGAACCGATGTGCGTCTAACGTTGGCTGGGAGATATAAACAGCTTAGTATCATTAGGAAACATTCCTTATTCACTCTAAATTGCTGTAAAAAAATAAAAAACCAAATGGTTTTGTTTTTGATGCTATTCTTTTTCTTTGTATTAAAATATGAATACGTTTTCTACTTTTGAGTTTGGCATTTAGTACTTCCTTATCTTCACTTTCCGAATCAAAAAAAAAAAACATTTTTAACGCAACTTTAATTAACAAACGTTATTTTGAAGAAAACTAATTTGATATTTCACTTTATAGTTCACAATGACACTTTTAAGTGGAAGTGAAATGAAACTCGTCCCAAATTGCGTGCTGGCAAAAATTATTTGTTTCGAGTTGACCGACGACCGAAAAAAGTCGATTGTATCAAGCATTAGCTTCAGTCAAATCTCATCAAACAACTTGCTCGCATGCAGCTCCGAAAATATCTTTTATGACAGTCCGGAACTGCGTACACTGATCGTTCGCATTTGTAAATTGAGAAATAAAGCGTGAAAACCGCTCAGAGAGCATGAAATTATTTGCCACGCCTTTGCTGCCTGCTACGCTCGTCTCATATTCAAATCTGGATCGAAGTCTGGAGAACTTCGAAATAATGCGCAGCGCTGTAGCTGAATTTTTTAAATTTATCCAAATTTTGTTCGAAAAGTGTCAATTAAAAACACTGTTCACCAGGCTTGTATCCTGCTCGGATACAGCTTACTAGTGGGTGGTGATAAAGTTTTAAGTAAAAATTAAGGCAAAAGCCGCAGATAAATAGTTTTTCTCACTAGGACAGTTTTGGGTAATCTGATGTGATCTGATGTGAATTTATTTGGCAAAAACAACATCTTGCAAGCGAGACTGAAAACTTTATCAACTTTAAAATACTAAGAAGAAGGTAGTTTAAACATTTTTGTTAATGTTTATTTTCCAGAGATGTATGCTTAACATTATGTGAAATTTATGTGATGGAAGACCGTATTGCACGTTGTTGGTTAAAACAAGTTGTGACGCATTTGGAGAGCTTTTGAAATTAGTTTAAGGGCTAGCTTCTGAAAGTGATAGTGCCGAATAGGTGCGTGCTTGTACTGTAATATATATCTTAATGTATATATGTATATAGTGGGCCTGAAAAACTATAGAGCTTGGGAGCAACTGCAATCGAATTGCAAATATCATCCATCGTGCTAAGGCATGCAAAGGCATGCAGTTCAGCTAAACTTCATTGAAAGTGTCAATGAAAATAATATACTACTGTGTCCAAAAAATTAGGTGACATATGAATTTAAACTGCGCGCGTCGAAGGATTTGGAAATGTTTCTTTCTTTTTAGGTTGGTAGTACTGTCAGTGACATCTATGTGAAATTTCATGTCAAAATATATTCATAGTGTTTGAGATACGCGTCGTTTTGTGAGCTGCTAAAAGTGAGTTTTTCGTTTTTTGCGATGTCGAATTTTATCGAGCAAAGAATTTGCATTTAATTTTGTTTGCGGAATCAATTTTCTGCTGCGGATACGTTGAGGATGGTGCAGAAAGCCTTTGATGATGAGGCTATGTCTAAAAAAAATGTTTACAAGTGGTATAGTGATTTCCAAGCCGGCCGTGAACGTGTCGAAGACGAAGAGCGTGCTGGGCGACCATCAACCTCAACCGATGAAGCTCACGTCCAACAAATCAAAGATTTGGTGTTGAAAAACCGTCGATAAACGATTAGAGACCTAGCTGATGAAGTTGGCTTATCGAAAGGCTCAGTCAATACCATTTTGAAGGATGCTTTGGGCCTCAAGCGAGACCAAAAAAACCGCGACAAAGTCGCTCAAAAATCAAGGTCATGTTGACTGTTTTCTTCGATTATCGTGGTGTTGTGCTTTATGAATTCCTTCCAACCGGCCAAACAGTCAACGAGGAATATTATTTGAACGTTATGCGTCGTTTGCGTAACGCTATCCGCCTAAAAAGGCCGGAATTGTGGAAAGACAATTCTTGGTTTTTACACCACGATAATGCACCATCCCATACCGCACTCGTAATTCGTGATCATTTCGCCAAAAACTCAACCCATATCGTTACGCAACCACCGTATTCACCTGATATGGCGCCGTGCGACTTCTGGCTGTTCAACAAGCTCAAAAGACCGCTCCGGGGACACCGTTTTGATACGATAAAGGAGATTCAAGCCGCAGGTAAGACGGAACTGAAGGCCATCCCGGAAAGTGACTACAACCAGTGTTTCAAAGATTGGAAAATCCGTTGGCATAAGTGCATTGCATCGGGAGGGGATTACTTTGAAGGGGATGAAATTGATTTGGAAGAATAAATAAAGAATTTTCAAAATAAATACAATGTCACCTTATTTTTTGGACACAGTAGTAAGTGAACATAGCTGTGGTCCATGCAATGAAACCTGTGAATTTTGTCAAGCCAACAACTTAAAAGAATAAAGACCATGTGACAGAAAATGAACACAATGTTGTCAATGGGGAAAAGAACATGGCCCAGTAGTAAGAGTATCGCCTTTAATCGAACAATTCATGTAAAATACTTGCCCGCTTTCAAGAATTTGTGTAAAAAATATCAGCTCATTGTCTTTTGCCTCGTTAGGTGCAATTATAATTTCATCAGCTAGATATGGACTCTACTGTTTCAAAATTCACGACAACATTTATCATTGTACTGGAACTAGAAAGAAGTGGAGCACTGGTGAACAAAAACTTTTGCGAAGTTGTATATTCTTTATCCTGCTGCATCTGCCTATCAGAGAATGAGTTTCAATGAAAATAGAAGTTGTGATCCTTCACTGAGGAGAGACAAACAAAAGTCAAGTGATAGTCAAGGATAGTGTGGGAGATGCACACACGGAATAGAATAGAAGCCCTGAATATCACTATTGCAAATTGACAAGCTAGAAATTCTGATTTAAGATACTACAATATAATGAAAAAGCTTTTGTTTTACAAAATACTGATGATGAAGTACCACAAGCAAGCAAAGGGACTTATTGGTTCCCTCCATTACTTTACATAAATGTGTATGCTATTCTTCCTGTTGTATGACAGGTTTTTCTAGTAGTTCAGGAATAAAATATCTGGGAAACTTATTAAAAACAAAGTCCTGTTCAACACACATGGTGGGAAGATAATGAGTAAAGCTAAAATGGGCTCTTTTACACTAAAGCACTGTCTATGCTCGAAGGCGTTTCAATGCAGGCGAACGTTTTAATACGCAAAACGCTTATTAAACCGATATTAACATAAAGCATAAGCTGATGGTTCAGTATCTTACCTACTGCAGCGAAAGAGCTTGAATTGTTACCGCGTCTCGTCGCCATTCATTCTAAGTGTACTTCAAGAGCCGGTATGCCGGTAGCAAGCAAAAAATGTACAGATTTAATATAATAGGACTACCGGTTGAAAATGTCGTTATTGCAGACAACTTCATATCTATTACTCTGAGGTGAATTTTGACCATGACAGCTGTCACATCAGAAACTTCATGTCATTGTCTAATTATTTCAGTCTAGGTTATTGGTCATTAGTGAAAACACACAAGTTTTTGTAAAGCCGTACAATATCTACATTCGTGCCATCAAAACAAAATTTTCGGGAAGTTTTAATATGCTTCTTTCATTTAAAGAAAAAAGCAACCGAAGCGCATGAATTGATTATCGAAGCTTACCCGGGCTATTCTATAGACGTTAGAATTTGTCAGCGGTGGTTTAAGCGGTTCAAAGATGGTGATTTCGACACCGAAGACAAAGAACGCCCCGGCCAGGTGAAAAAGTTTGAAGACCATAAATTGGAGGCATTGCTCGATCAAGATCCATCACAAACGCAAGAAGAACTTGCAAAATCACTTGGCGTCGCTCAGCAAACCATTTCCGATTGTTAGAAAGCAATGGGAATGATCCGAAAAGTAGGACATTGGGTGCCGTATGAATTGAAGCCACGAGATGTCGAACGCCGATTTTGCATGTCCGAAATGCTGCTTGAACGTCACAAAAAGAAGTCTTTTTTGCATCGAATCGTCACTGGTGGTGGAAAAAGTCGGGCAACCCCGGACATGGCTCAACATCGACGGCCGTTCAGAATATTCATGGCCTGAAGGTTTTGCTGTGCATTTGGTGGGACCAGAAAGGTGTTGTGTATTATGAGCTGCTAATACCGAATGAAACAATCACGGGCGAGGTCTACCGATGACAATTGATGCGTTTGACCCGAGCACTGAAGGAAAAACGGCCGGAAACGGTCGTAAGACACGATAAAGTTATTTTGCAACATGACACTGCTCGGCCACATTTTGCAAATGTCGTCAAAACTTACCTTGAAACGCTCAAATGGGATGTCATACCTACCCCACCACGATTACTATCTCTTCCGATCGATGCAACATGGCCTGGCTGACCAGCACTTCCGTCATTTCGATGATGTCAAAAAATGGATCGATTCGTGGATTGCGGCCAAACCGGTCGAATTTTTCAGAACGGGTATCCACGAATTGCCAGAAAAATGGGAAAAATCTGTGGCTAGCGATGGGCAATACTTTGAATATTGAATTTATATATATTTTACCTCAATAAAGCATTGATTTTTGAAAAAAAAGACATTTTCAACCGGTAGTCCATTAAGAAGACAAAATGTCACACAAATATGATCGATTGTTTGATATACTCATTCAAATGTGTATGTTTTATTATGTATTAATTATGTAGTATTTAATAGAAAATGTATATTGTACATTTTTTAAATAAAAATTTATTTGAATCTTAACTAAACTAACTTTTTCTAAACTGAACTAGCTTAACTTGACATAAATTAACTTTAGCGTCAGCTTCACCGCAGACAAGCCGTCAATATTTATATGCGTTCAGTCTTCCAGTATTCTCAATATATTCATCAGGTACGCTCATGCAGTATCTCTGCAACGCAACCAAAAAGTTATGAGCCCAAATTATACAAAAAAAACGGCCAAATCGCGAAAAATTGATCCAAATTAATATTAAGGCAAGATCAATAAATGCTGGCCAAATGTTTGCCTCGCGAATTGTAAATATTCACAGCAAATCCTGGTTGAATTTATTAATAATATTTGTAATTCAAATTTGATCTCCTTAATGAAAAAGTAGTAGAAATTTGAAAATTTAATCTGATTTTAATCAAGATCAATATTTTTTTTCAATTTGCCTATGACTTCATTTATTTGGATAACATCTGCAGTGAACTAAAAAAGTCTTTTTAATTGTTAACCATCAGCGCTTTGTAAAATGAAAGCTATTTAATTATTTCTTGATGCATTATAGTGCCTTTAATTAGAAACTATTGTCAAGAAAAACCTCAAATCCAGCATCAGTAAAGTATCGGTACAACTATTGTTTTTCCATTTAAACTCGTTTCCTGATCGGCAGCTCCAGCAGTATTGAAAATATATAACTGTGCAAAAAATTCTTTGTTCGCCAATGTTGAGATATAGAGGTCCAGTACGATGATAAATGTTTCTGTGAATTTTGAAACAGTAATGCCCACACCAGGTGGTGGCGCAATAATTGCACCCAACGAAGCAAATGCCAATGAGCTGTTAAACGACCTGCTATTTTTTATAAAAATTATTGAAACTTTTTTTTAATACGATACTCTTACTTTTCCCTTTTGAGGTGACATTGACAATTTACAATTCACTTCATTCACAATTCATACAAACTCTCCAATGGCAGAACTCTGTTTAAACAACTACTTTTTTTTCAAACTTGTTTAAACAACTACCTGCAATACAATCTTCCAGCACCTAAATTTAACACAACAAAATGTATAAATCTCTACAAAAAACACTACCAGTTTTCAAGGTTGAGGGGATTTGGTTTTAAGTTATTAGCCGTACCCGCTAAATATTATTTTGGCCAAACTTATCCACATCAAATAGTTTCCCAAAAATCAGCAAGATACTGTGTCTTAGCAGAATACCTGATGGCAAGCAGTGTTTCGACTTGCCTTTTATGCAACAAAATTTGGATAAACTTATAATATTCAGCCACAGTATTGCACCTTTCCAAGTATTTTTTTTTTTCGAAATATCAGAGCTCCGATCTGTGAATATGAAACAACTTGAATGAGCCAAAAAAAGTGGAAAACACAACGTTAGAGTATATATTCACCGCCTCCAAGAAAAGTAGATAAGTTATTATGACAAAATATTGTCCAATTGATACTGATAACGAAACTTTGGAAACTCTTATCAGGATATTTCTCCTCAGAAAAACTGAACTTGGTTTAGCTACGATTACGAAAAACTTTTGCATATTTTCGATTGTACATACATAAGCATATATGTATGTATGCACATATGTAGGGCCAAACAATGTCATTGGAATATAATTTTTTTCAAACGACAAACACATTTTCATTTATGGTAATTGCATAAAGGCAGACGTTTACAGACATGGGATACAAATTCTGCCAAAAAATACCGTTTTTAGTACCCCGATCTTTTTTTTGTGACTTTGATATTCCGAAAAAAGTGGTAGTATTCTGTAATTACTGTCGAAGAAAATCCCAAGAACGAATTTTATATTCCGGTGGCAAAAGTCACGGGTTAATTATTCCCGGAATAAAGAATACGAAATGTGTATTCATGCAAAAAAAAACCAGCAAAGTGCGAGTCGGACTCGCACATCGAGGGTTCCGTACAAACCAGTAGGTATATAAGTAAAAGTTTACCCATCACGACAATTGAGTCATAGTAATCCTTTATTTTATATCAACACAATTAATTTATTTTATAATATTACAGAAATTTTGAAAAACGTTGTCCCCTCCCCATACATAGAGATAGGTCGCGGTCATTGCAGTTACGACAAATATGATTTTAGTCACTATTTAAATTTAGGTTTTTGCGAGTAGTTGCGAGTTTCAAAATATGCGGTATAAATGGTTGTCCCATAGCGTTTTTGCGTTGACTTAGAAATGTGTTTTTGTTTGAGTATCAACTTGATATCTCTACGCGTTCATGAGAAAAAGTGTAATAACTTTATAACTATTTTGATTCCCTTGTGAGTGTCGAAAATTTGCGGCATAAACGGCTGAATCTTTTGATTGCGTTAGAGTTTGATTTTTTTCACTCCAAGGGACAGTGGAGTTGAGGATTTGATATAAATTCCAGCTTAATACCTCTACGCGTTCCTGAGAAAAAGGGTCTTGACAGACAGACGGACGGACAACAAAGTGATCCTATAAGAGTTCTGTTTTTTCCTTTCGAGGTACGGAACCCTAAAAGGAAGTATTGCGTATAAAAACAAAAAAAAAATAAGTATCAGCAAACTGCAAACTGAAACGAACTTGCACAACGCATCAATCGAAAGCCAAGCAGTTGGATAAAATGCAATATTTCTTTTTCGTTATCATTCTTTATTTTAGTAGGCATTATGTATAAGAATATGTATGTATGAGTATTTTTTTGTTGTGAATGAGAATGGATCCTTTTTTTTTAAAATGCGGTCCTAAAAGAAAACGGTACCACCGTTCCCTGATAAGCGAAATATCCGCGGTGAATTTCATCATTTAAACAGAGAACTAGGAGTAGACTACGTAAAACTCCAAGAATATTTTTGAACGACAATCAATACTTTGGATTATTTACTTGATAAAATGCAAAACAAGCTGACGAGGAAGTGGAAAAATTCATCTCAAATCCATTCGTACCTGCTGAACGTCTTGCAGTTAGTTTAAGCTTAAAAGCCTCATCTTCATGATTTGTTGTTGGGGGTCGAAAATTTCATCATTGGGTACTTTACGCTTTTGGGTAGCTAGCTGATATTTTTGGAGTTACCATTGATGGAAAAGAAGAATCATCCAACAAATCATTGGTCATCTCACCATTAACTCAATCGCTAGTTACGTCAGGCAAACTTCACCCACAGCAAAGGGGCGTAAATTGATCTTGCATGAATACAAAGGCTACCCTTTGACCTTTGACTACACGTGTTTTATTTCTTCGCTTTGCTCTTGTATGCTCTGTTTCTACAATAAGTCATTAATGGACGCACAAAAGCTTGACAGCACATTACCTGCACATTGGATCTCATTTGGTTTTAGTAAAAGTGACTGTCGAATAATTTGTATCACAAGAGCTCCGCGACACCTTACGGGAGGTTGCCTGGACAACATGGGATGGGCGCCATGTGATAATCCTCCCACAGGCTAACTGACAACTAAAACGGTGAAATAGATGTGAGCCTAGCGAATTATAACCTCGACTTACTTAAACAGCAAGGAAACAACAAAAATAATAAACACAATGCTTATGAAAATTTAAATACAATTTTAATAACTTATGAAATTCTTAATTACTAAACTTATCTTGTAACAATACAATTGTCTTAAACTACCCTCATAATAATAATGAAAACAAAACAAAAAATAAAAATCCGCGACAAATGGACTCGAACCTACACACACAACCGTGCCAACGACTCATTTTAAAGCATTTTTTTTGATTCAATCTAACTTATATGCTAGACAAAAACGCTAGGTCAATTAACTTAACTGTTTACAAAATAACTTACTGGCCCTAAAGGGGCCTGCTCGTTCGACAAGTTCCTATTGGATGGCAGGTTGAGCGAGTTCAAGGAGAGTGCTCTTGTCATCATTCGGGTGAAGCGTGCCCACGGCAATGATCACTGTCATACAGTTATGTGTGAAGACAGTTAATTGTCTGTCGGTTCATGTCTAACAGCATAAGATCAATGTAAGAGCCTGATCTGGGATAAAATGGATTATGCGTTGCTTTTAAATCGATTCGATACTCGACACTCTTCTGACACCACCAATTGCTATGTTTGGCGTTTAGATCTCCAGCCATGAAGTAATAAATCTCCTCCGAACCCAGACGTAAGTATTGAAAAAGTGTATTGAGCTCTGAGATAAAACAAGTTTGTTGAGTAGCTTCAGTTGCATAGGCTGCAATCACGTACAATTTGTTCCTACTACGGAGGGGGATGCATATGATGCAAGCCTCAAGCACCTGGAATCTACGCATTTCAACACTTTATTTTTTTTTTATAAAGAAAGCGATGCCACCAGCTCCGTTGGAGTTGGGGCTATCTCTTCTTATAATATTATACTGAATGTGCCTCCACTTGTGCTTCTGAGAAAGCTTGGCTTCGCTTACCGAAAGAACATCGGGACTTCGGTCTTGTAACAACTTGAGTACAGCTCTTCGTTCGATATTAATTAGCGAATTTACATTCACTGACAGGATCTTTGAGGGTTCTCCACCAGCGAACACATTACGACTGAAGGCGCGTGAGACTCGGCAGCAGAGTGTAGATACGATTTACGCGTGTCGCTTGTTCCTGTATTTGCTTTTGCAGCTGACTTATTTGCCCCTGAATAGAAAGAAAAGTAGCCAGCAGATCAGTATCAGCACTAGACGCCCCATGTCATGAGACCTGAGGAGCAACCTTTGGTGTTTGTTGTACCGTACTCCCCTGACCGGCCGCTATTTAGGCGTAGGTCACATTGGGAGTCACGGCTGGAATTTAAGGAACAGGTGAGCGCTTCACCTCCACCTTCTGCTGACGTGCTAGGTTTACTTTGCTAACATACTGGTACCTAGAGCAACCCCGATAGCTTGCGGTGTGCCCCGAGTTACCACATAGAATGCACTTGAGAGTTGTGCTATCAGCAACCCTATCTTTACCTAGTGGACATACCTCCGCTTTGTGGTTCATTACACACTTAACGCACTGAAACCGCATTTGACAGTTCACAACGGCATGCCCGAACCTCTGACGGCGGTTTAATTTTTCAAAGTTATGCATTAATACTCTAGCACTTTAATCTTCTTCAGACTATCTTATTTGCTGTTGGGAGTTAGCTGAACCAGGAAGTACGTTCATTTTTCGATTTTCTCTTCTGGCCTTTGCTGTAATGAATGGCTTAACACCTACGGACTAAAGATTGTCACATTCCTTCACATCGTGGACGCATCTAGACCACGAAGGAGCATTGTTTCCAACCTTTCGCTTTTGGGGGTGAACGAGTAGAACTCGGTCGTTGTTATTTGTAATACTATTTGTTTGTGATGATCCACTGTGAAGCAGTGGATAGCGTGCGTATCCTTACTCAATCTTTTAATCAGAAAATTATCGCCTATGGCCGACTTACATATGTTGATAGCACCTTAAGCTTCAGTTTGTAGGTGGTAATTGGAGGTACCTAGGGCCTCGCAGTCGTCTGCTGCTGCTGTTGTTTCTGCTGCTGCTGATTGTGCTGCTGCTGTTTCTGTTGTTGTTGCCTTGTCAACTCTGTCTTTTGCTGCTGCTTTGGCAGCTTTGCTTGTTGTTGTTGCTTAGCCAGCTGCAGTTATTGTTGAACTTTGGCTGTTTTCCGCCAGATGTTAATTTTTCTGCGTGCTTTGCATTGCTACCTGCCGCTCAAGTTCGCGCCGAGCCATTTGTTACACCCTTACGGCTTTTATTAATGACTCGAGATGGCATTTCTCCGCGTCTTTATAATCCATTTCGGATGCTAGGCCTAAGGTTCCAATGTGGTCTCACTTAAGGTCCAACTAGGTTTGAACCCTGGCCTCCCATCTCTCCAGCCGTGAGCGCCCCATCTGGTCCAAACTGACTACTTGAGGAAGGTTACTCCAATGACTCATTAGTGCCTCAAGCTCACTTGAGCTCAGTGTGGGAAAGTGAAAAAGAACCTATTGAAGGGAAATGTAAAAAAAAAAAATTTCTCACCAACACCCAAAATAAGCTACTCTCTTCAAATTAATTGTGATTTTGTTGAACCGATTCGATGCTATAAATCGACAATTATATACAACTGCCAGTAAAAACCTATCTTAAAAAGGAATAGATCAGCTGGTTCCACCATTGTATTGAACTTGTATTGGTATTTTTATGGCAATGGCATTCAATATCTAGATTAAATATCTTTATTGCGTCTGTAAATAAACGCTTCGTGATTCCTAGCTCCAACATTGAATAATAAATTATGAAAAATATGAATTCAATTAATTATTCTTTTTCTTTTAGGTTTATGGCAACTAGGATGGTTGCTTTGTGATATCTGGATTTCTTTGGATGTCCTACTTTGTACAGCATCAATCTTGAGTTTATGTGCCATCAGTGTTGACAGGTGAAATTCAATTCAACTATTTGATTCCTTTTTTAATTTATTAACTTTAATATAAAGGTACCTGGCTGTGACGCAGCCGCTAACGTACTCACGGAAAAGAAGGTCGAAACGGTTGGCACTTGTGATGATTCTCATTGTTTGGACACTAGCATTGGCAATTACTTGCCCACCCATGTTTGGCTGGTACGAAGACAAAATAAAAAATTATACTAATATTACAATTTGTTGGAATAGTATTTAAAAATGTATGTGCTATGCATTTATAGGATGCTCATTTAAGCGCATGGATGCATTACAAATTATTTCCTTCTATTTAAATTTAAAACTCATTTTCCTTTATTTAAGACGGAAATATTTACTACCTGTCAGTTTGTAGGAATTTTGCCTAAAAAAACAAAAAAAGGTACGCCACTTGGTTGAAGCCGCATTAGATTTCATGAAAAGGAAATGTTCATATTTTCCGATTTTCAAACATAATTTTTATGTGTTTGTTCATTTAAAACAATACCTCTATTTTTTTTTTAAATAACATTTATAATGCGGTTTTGAATTGAATCAGAAAGTGGATTTTAAAAGACGGGCGATATATTGTCCATGGCATCAAGTTTAGATTTAGGTGGTCTTGTTTTCTATTGTCTTCCGTCTTCATTAACTTTTCGAAAACGTTTTTGATGTTTTAGTCCGGTGGATAGCGTAGTCATGGTAAAAGTAAAACGTTTTCTGAGTGAATCCAGCTGCTTGCTGGTCATTGTTTTATTGAAAAATGTATGATTTCAATAATATTCTTCATCTTTTTAAATTAATGTTTTAGCAGACATTTGAAGCTATATTCGACAGTGCCATAGCAGAAATAGGTACCAATGTTACCTATATATATATGCAAATTAAAGTTGTACTCAATGGGGTTGAAAGGCAACGCGTTTCTTTTCACTAGTCCGAGCGTTATATATATGTTTATAATAAGTTTCAGTAGCGCGTTATTCGGACTAAATTTCTCTTTAATGTGCACATTTGAGTTTGACCATACACTTTCACTGACACTTTCATTTTATAACTAAACGAAAAAATGAGTGAATCTACCATAGTTGTGGCTTAAACTAACCTTTATTTTACTTTATCTTATTGTAAATCAACCCAAACGTGACTAATCTGTTATTTTTTGTCATGAAAAAGTGGTTCAAAACTCTGTTCTCTTCATTTTGTTAAAGATTACTTATATAAATAAACTTAAATATTTTTTTGGAAGCCTCAAAGAAGCAGTTTATATTGTGTCCTTCACACAGAATCCAATGGACCATAGAAAATCATACCTCGGTTATTTCTTTTGATTCAATTACTGAGATTTTCAAACGTCCGTTTCTAAAAGATCGAAAATAAATATATTATAATATATAAAAAAATATTTAGAAGCATGCAAGTAAGCGTTTAAATGATCGGCATGAACGGCGTGTTTAAATGAGAGCCATTTTTTGAATAAAAGGTTAAAACTAAAACATTTTTCGAAGCTCAGCAATAGAAAACCCAGTAGAATTTTCCCCGACTTCCGTTAATAATTTGTACAACAAAGCTCACCACCACATTTACAGATCCAGTCATACTGAGCTTTTAAATTTGATTTGTAGAGTTCGTCGTTTAGTCTTCTCCACCAAGAATTTTTTTCAACCGCATTTGATATTGTTCATACTTCTGCGCCATAAAGCAGGACTGCGACAATCAAGGTACAAAATATAGCTTGGTTCTTCGAGAGAGGGCTTTACTTTTCAATTGCCTTCTAAGCCCAAAGACACAGCGATTGGCAAGAGTAATCTTTCGTTTTATCCTCGCGGTCGTGTCAATTCTGGAGTTTAGCGTAGGTAGACAAACTCTTTTCCAAGACGTCGGAATGACAGAATGTACTTCGTCTTTTCCTTCTTCACTGCAAGACCCATGTTAGCCGCTTCCTTTTCGATGCTCTCAAATGCCCTACTGACAACACGTTGGGTTCTTTCAGTGATGTCAATTTCATCGGCATATGAACAGACTTGTGGAAAACCGTACCTCTTGTCTTACTTTCTGTATTACGCATGATCTTCTCGATAATTATGTTAAAAAAGTCACAAGATAGTGCATCGCCTTGTCTAAATCCTTTTTTGGTATCAGAGGTCTCCGTAAAATCTTTACCGACCATGACAAAGCAACGTGCGCTCTCCATCGTTATTCTGCAAAGGTGGTGGGTTTTGCAGAGATTTGCAAACTTGACAATTCACCTTAAAATCGATCAATATGTAGATGGTGAATATCGATCTGGAACTCCTGGGTCTTTTCCAAGATCTGCCACAGTGTAAATATCTGGTCAGTGATGGACTTTGCTGGCCTGAACCCGCACTGATATTGACCGATAATTTTTTTTAGCGAAGGGAATCAGGCGAGTACACAAAATGGCAAAGAAGACTTTATACGCAATGTTTAGTGGACTTCTTCAGGATCGGGCAAACGAGGCTGAGATTGCATCCGTCAGGCATACTTTTATCCGACCAAATTTTAAAGATGAGGTGGCGTATGTTTGGCTATTACAGCCGAGACTTCACTGAGGGTGCGAGGGCATAATTCTTATCTATATTAACTGTTGTGTTCATAACAAATAAATGATTGAACGGTTTTCTTATAAATTAAAGTTTAACTAATTAATTCAAACTGTTCACTATAAATATAACATAAAGATGAAATGTGATAGATATGAAAAATTCAAAACGAACTAATCGTGACCATCAAGAGGAAGTGCTGATTGTCAAACGACAACATGTGCTTGTGAAACATGACATGTAGAAAGATTAAGGCTCGTGTCACATCAATTGAAGGATGCAAGATTCTGCCTAACAGCGGAATTTTGGTAGTCGTCGCCGGTTTTACAGTCTACAGAAGTGATCTCTCCATATACTCAGCACCGACTGTGATTTCTTAATTATTTGATCGCTCTTTAAGATGATATTAAGACTCTTATAATGCGTGTAGCACAGAGCGAGCGGAAGAATTAGGAGAAGAATGAAAGATTTTGTAGTAGTTTGAGAAACTCAGGTGTAATTGGTTTCAACTCACTTCCGTGAGTGGAGCCTGAAACGGGACGGAGGATTTTGATATCGACCTATTTGCTTTAACCTAATTCGCTGGATTTTATTCGACATAAGTTTTGATCTATGAACTTTAAAAGTTTGGAAGACTTAGCTTAAACACCCCGCTGTCAGTGTTATGCATTTACAGCAGAGCCGTCTACACACAATCTACACAAACCGCTATTTTAAAAACACGAATTAGAACTAAGCCGATACAACAATCAATACAACAACGCCACCCATTAGTCAGACTACTATCACTGGTCGGCCAACCCAGTGATAGTGCCATTAACTTGATCCCAATGGCAAATGGTGACTTGACCAGATTCGAAAAACTAGACCACTACTCTAGGAATCGCACCTGGGACCTATCAATTGAATCTATTGAAAGGCATGCGCTCTACGAACTTCGCCATCCAGCAGGCTTCTATTGGGTTTTACACGTTTTACACGTGCAGAAGCATCTCTCAATTTCCTCGATCGCGCCCTTCTCTTGCCTCGCGACTTACGGAGAAGCCGTCTACCATAAATACAGCAGAATGATAGAGTAGGGTCTTAGGAAGATTAATCCCGTTCGTATTTGGAATCCAAATCTAATCACCCGCAAGTCTTTAAATAACTTTCTTTTTCTTTTTCTCTTCCTATACTTTCAATAGGTACGAGCCTGGACGAAGAGATCTAACCGAGTGCCGTTACAATCAAAATAAAGGTTATGTCATATTTTCAGCAATGGGTTCGTTCTTCATTCCAATGGCAGTAATGATCTATGTCTACGCAAGAATTTCATGCGTGGTAGCAACAAGACATGACAATATGACCGATATAAACATTCACAATAAGGTAGGTATAATAAAACAAATGCATGCTTGATAAAAATCGATTTAGAGATGTTTTAAATTCTTAGAACTTTGTTAATTCATAGACTGTATTTTCCAACACAAAAAAATGGGTTTGGGTGCGAGTAGACCTGCCCATACCATGAACTTCCCATCACATGATCAAAAAAAAAACATTAAGGTGCTATTTAATTTGCTCCCAACATCAACTTTAAGATACTCATTTTTTTTAGCTCCCCGTAAGTTTATATTTGTTTTCGCATCTTTAAAACATATAAAATAAATACGATTTGCGTCGAAAGTATAGATTAAAGGGTATACTTATTATGTAGATGCTAACATAGTAAGAAATACTTGTAAATCTGTGAAAGATTAGCGTTGTAAAGAATACGTTGGTTAAATTGAATTCAAACATATAAGACTAATAAATTAAAAATATAACTATAAAGATTAAATCTAAATTAAAACAAATTCATGTTGAAATATTAGGTATGAGATTATAATAATTGAGTTGAATCATTAGCAAATTTATCTAGTTCAGTTAAAATTCTATAAAATTAAAGTCATATTTATTACTTGAAATGGGGATAGATTGGGGAATGGTTAGCTGCTATGAAGGTAAAGTTGAGTATTCAACATTAATTTTAATTCAACATTTCGGTAATAACTTACTTACGAAAGTATTCTTTTAAGTGATCAGGACAACAATTTGGAAATAATCGTTTTTGATTTAGTAACATTTATATAGTGTTGTGCACAAGATTGAAAAGTTTGATAGATTAACATATATCAATTTGGAAATACTTTTTTTCGGATTGAGTTACCTTTCTTTGATACTAAAAGAAAATCAGATTTTTAGTTTGACTGCAGAAATAACTTGATATAATTTAAAATAATTTTTACCGTTTTTTTTAAACGTGATAACTGGTTGGACTTTTTTTGTCATAAATCATTTAATTATTTACTTGAGGTGGCGTTACAGTCCACGTAGCATTGGTATTTTATCCTTTTGGCTAAGTCAATTGGTTGTTGAATCTTCTCCTCCACTCACCATCAATGCAGATGGGACAAAAGATCACACTTTTCTCTCGAAACAACGGGACCTTCATCCGCTTTTGACAGTATCAATGCTTCTACACCATATAGTAGGACGGGGATGATATTGGTCTCAAAGAGCAACACTTCATTTTTTCGAAAGAGGGCTTAGCTTAAATAGCCAGAGGTATTCTTCATTTGATCTCAGCGCTGATGTTGTTATCTGTCTTTATAGCGGAGCCAAGATAGACAAAGCCCCAACTACCTCAAAGTTATAGCTGTTATAGCTGATCAGGGTTTGGTCTTTCTTTATGACAGCATATGCCTCTTTTTGCCTTCTGGCGTTAACAAGGTTCTTTTGCACTATTGTCCCAATTATGATGTTGAAGAAATCGCATGACAGTGCATCACCTTGTCTCGAATGTTGTTTGACATCAAGCGGGTCTCTGACGTCTTTGCCGACCTCAATGGAGCAGCTTGATTTCTCCATCGCCATCCTGCACAAAAGTACGAGCTTGGCAGGGATGCCAAACCAAGACATGACTACATAAATCTCGTCTCTGTGGACGAAACAGACACCAAAACCTTGAAATTGATGAAAAGGTGGTGCGTACTGACTTGGCGCCCCCGGGTTTTTTCCAAGATCTGCCGTTATGTTAATATTTGGTTTAGGGTGGACTTTTCTGGTCGAAATCCACATAAATACGGACCTATCCATTTCGAATTTTGCAGGCTACGCTTTGGGGTGTGTAACCTTGAGATAATTGTTTTTGCTGGCTGGCTGTCCATGGCTTGCATTAAACGACTCAATGAAAGCATATCGACTGTAATATAGGACCAACGACCCAAAATCTTAGCCAGTCATCCCTCTAAGAGAATCCAACTCAACGTGAAGATAAGATATTTTAAATTTAGAGTTGCGAAAATCAATTTCATAACAACTTTAACATTGGAAGATAAATTTGTATTTGCTTTTGGCAGTTGTTTTTCAACTTCTTCAATTAATCATACAGCCAGAATTATCAAATATTATATAACTTAGTTTCAAAAGTATTACATTTTGTAAGATTTCTGCTTATAGGGATTCATATTTTAAAAGTGCGAGGACCAACTGCTTATCTCAACTTCATGTATTTTTGGAATTATTTTTAATCAATCAAATTTGTTTGATTGTTTTTCTTTGGAAGACTTTAACCACTGCTCGGAATATTAAATCGTGATTAACTTTTTGTCCTTTTTGAAGGGGTTCAAAAGTACAAAGTTTCAATCCAGAGATTTCCACCACCTCTTCTTCCCGAGCTGGTAACTGCTCAGCAAAGGATCTTTTTTTGTCTGGTAAATATATGGCTTACAGAGGATCACATTCAGACCAGTTTTCTTTTCAGACTTTGATAGGATTTTCCACGCCGATTCCGAGATATTTTCTGGAAAGACCTCTAGGATTGGGTTCATGATAAGAAACCACAACAGTGGAAAACAAGCTAAATCGACTGGTCTTCCTTGCAATTTACGAGTAATGCAGTTTTATCCATGTGTTTTAACTTTTTCATTTAGGTTTCTCTCGTTTTGCTTTAAATTCAATTGCCTCATGTAATTCGCGCCATGAGCTTCTTTTTGCTAATATACTATAACGATAAAAAAGCGTCAAGCTTCAGCCGAGCAGGTTTTGAACAGAAAAACTGGTGGCTCCAATGTTTTCTAAGGATGTTTTCATGTGTCAGTGTTGCAGACGTCACTCTTAGTCTTGAAAAATGGGAAAGACCTACAGGATTCACATTTCTGAAACAATTTTCAAAGAACTTCCGTGGAAATTTGGATCAGGAAAAAGAGAAAGGGGCATATCAATGTATGAAATGGCCTCAACTAAATACTGTTTTAGTCTTTTTGGTAGTCTCTATAGTTAGTAACTTACTTAGCTTAGTCAATTGGCTAAATAAACATGAAACTTTTGGCATTAAAATTGAACAAAAAAAATTTTTTTATGAATTTGTCCGGAAACTTATGAACGGCAGTGTATATATTTATGCATATTTTTTTATCTGATAAGGTAGCTATAAACTATAAATTTAATTAATTTTGAACTTTTTTTATTGGAAAACTAAATTGATTTAAATTGAAGAAGTGAAAATGTCCCTTTTTTTGACAGTTTTTTCGTCATAAAAACCACCACGTGAAATTCAACCAAAAGCTTTTCAGGTGATCTTTATGCACACACGCTTCGAATGAAGAATTAGGCACTCCAGCCGAGCGTTTTACGTCAAAAATCAAGCGAAAAATTCACGCGGAAGGAAAAAAAAAAATTAAAAACAACAAAAAACTTACGAAAAAATTAATAAAACAATCACAAAAAAGACAAAAAAAAGTGACAAATACTTAAAATTGAAAAGGACTCGAAAAGATAAAAAATATCACAAAATAAAATCAAGTGATAAGTGCGCAAACAAAATGGCTTCCCCCGTTCGGGGAGAAGAGGATATAATATCCAACACAAAATATACGGCGGCTCTGGAACTACTCAAAAAGTATGAGGAAGAGCTAAAAAACTTAAAAAAAGGGTGAAAGAATTGGAAGAGACGGAGTCTGACTCTTCAATGAAACTAAGAACCACAAAAAAAAGAAAAAAAAATATCGCACCAGCCACAAATCAAGGAAATCGCTTCGAAATCCTAGATACGGAGCCAGGAATGTCAGCAGACACCTGTATTCCAATGACGGGGACAACAAACTTAAACACAGGCGCACTTATCGCACAACTTAAAGAAAAAAACGACGAGAAAAAAAAACAGAGAAACGAAAAAAAAATGAATGAAGCAGAAGCATCAAGCAGCTTGAATAAAGAAAATTCAACAGAAGAAAACACAAGAGAAAAAAAAAGAACGCCACCACCCATCAAAATCTTCAAGGAGGACAGCAAAACTATCTCCAGCATCTTACAAGAAGAAATAGGTAAAGATAGTTTTAAGTTAAGAAATATTAGTGCTAATAAGTTAACCTTAACTCTCAAAGATAAGAATGACTGTAACAGGGTTAAAGATTTGCTAAATAAAACTGGTACGGAGTACTTTTCATATACTTCTAGAGAAGACAAGTTACAGTCATTCTTATTAAAGGGGCTAAGCGTTGGCTACACCCCAGATGAAGTTCTTGGCATACTTAAAGAAAAAAAAATAGAAGGTCTCGAGTTCGTAAAAGCTTCCAGGCACACTACGGTGAAGTCTAAACGGGAAAATAGACTCCTACCTATCATTGCGGTACAGCTATCTCCGGAAAGCATAGTACAAAATCTTAAGCTCATACGGTACTTAGAGGGCCACGCAGTTTCCTTCGAAAAAATTCGGAGGAGTGGTGTCATTCAATGTTACCGCTGTCAACGTTTCGGACATACTTCTCCAAATTGTAAAATGGAATATAGGTGCGTCAAGTGCCAAGAGACGCATGAGCCCGGTAAATGCCAATTGCTAAAAGAATCGAGTAAGGAACAGCTATTTTGCGTTCTCTGCCGAAAGCCTGGTCACCCTGCTTCTTGGCGGGGTTGCGAAAGCTATAAAAGACTAGCAGACCGGCTAGAAGCACAGAAAAAGGAAGCACAACAAAAAACTGCACAGAAAATTGCAATGGTTGGCAATCATGTCCAAGCGGGAGTCTCCTACTCTAATATAGTCGGTAGCAATCTTGGAAGAACTGCTGATCACTCGGCAAATAACGGCTTGCAATCACAAGTCGATAATCTTGCCAAGACTGTCGCCGAACTATCAAAGAAGGTGGACACTCTTCTCGATATCTTTGGTAGCCTTCACAATTAGACCAAGCAATGCAACCCTTAAAATAGCTGCCTTAAATGTGAACTCCATCATCCACAACAGTAGGCGCGCTGACCTTCTGCGTTTTACAGTAGATCATAGACCTGATGTACTTTTACTGTGCGAGACTAAACTTAACGACCGTCATTATCTCCAATTTGAAAAATACGACATTATACGAACAGACAGACGCAACTCAATCCAAGGTGGCGGTACGGCTATACTCATTCGAAAACCATTGCAGTACACAACAGTTGAACGAAGTGACATAAGAAACTTTTCTTGTCTCGAGACAACTATCATATCATTGCCCCTTAGAAATAACGGTTGTCTATATTTGATCTCAGCGTATGCTTCTAGTGCTTCAGTGTCCTCCTTTAGCTCTGAGATTGAGAAACTATTCGAACTGCTACAGTTAAATAGATCAAATAACTATTATATCTTAGGAGGAGACCTCAACGCAAAGCACACAGCATGGTCAAATATAGTGATAAACTCAAGAGGAAGATCCCTTAATCGGTTTATCGAAGACAACCAGATTGACTTCAGAACAAAATTATATAGTCCCATAACAGCAAGTTTTCCATCAACAAATTCGTATCTAGATCTTTGCATTGCGGACGCGCGGTTGCAAATTCATACGATCCATGGCAACAAAATATCAACATTGCCGTATGACAGTGACCACAATGCAATAGTAATGCTGGTGACATTTGCTGGCGACTCTGCTTTTAGCTTCGCAACGCGACACGAAGTCCCTAAGTTCAACTTTAGGATGACTAATTGGTGTCACTTTCAGCGTTGCGCCACTAGAATATATAGGAACTGCCCTTCCTCTAGGAGTATTCCTAACAACACGAACCTTACTAACGAGGAGTGTGATCTCTATATCGGGTGCTTAAATACGGTGGTATTGCAAGCTATGGAGTCGTCAGTTCCGAAAATCAAATCCCGAAACAGTATGGAATGTTATCTTAATCGTGACATACAAACTTTACAGAATCACAAAAGCTTTTTGATCACTAGGATAAATAGAATACGGCGCCAGTTTCAAGATGAATCGTTGAATCCAGAGTTGCAACAACTTAAATCTCTGCTGAAAAATGTGAAAATACTGCTGAAGCAACAGTTTACGAATTCGATAAATAACTACTGGAAAAAACGAGCGGAAACAATATTGAAGACCGATTCCATCACTATGTTTCCAAAAATTAATCGAACCTTCAAGCCTCGTAACTTTATCAGAATTCCAAAACTGAAAATTCCACTCTCTTCACAGTCGCTTTTTCTTCAGTCCGAGATAAACAGCCATCACTGTCCTATTGTGAACGACCATCTTATCATTGACAACGGAATAGAAAAACTAAATATAATAGGCTCACACTTTGAGACAGTACATGCTAGAGATCTCCAAAGCTGCAAAACTGAAGAAGTAAATGCGGAAATTTTAAGATTCCGAAACAGTGCAACGCCAAATCTGTTAAGTTTCTCCGATAGACTAAAAGCTGACCAATTGACTGAAGAACAGACAGAGGACTATTTTACAACACTAGATGACTTGACGTACATATTCAGAAGACTAAACAATAAAAAATCAAGCGGTTTAGATAACATTCCAAACATAGTTCTAAAGCATATACCTGACGCTGTTATACGGCAATATTGTGTAGTATTTAATAATTTGTTAAACAACTTTTATTTCCCGAGCTACTGGAAAACTTCGAAGGTTTTTCCAATAATTAAGAAGAAGAAGGATCCTTCAGATCCTTCGAACTATAGGCCAATCAGTCTCCTGCCTAACATCGGGAAGATATTTGAAATAATAATTAATAAGTCCATTTTGTCTATGTGTGAAAGAAAGGAGATTATACCGCGGAACCAATTCGGGTTCAAGAAAAACCACTCGGCAGTGCACGCTGTTACTAAATTGATTTCAGATATCCAATGGAATCTTAATGGAAAAAGATGTACAGCTGCATGTCTAGTGGATATCGAAAAAGCCTTCGACACGGTTTGGATCAACGGATTATTATACAAACTAATTAGATACGAATTTCCAATTCATCTGCTGAATATGATAGCATGTATGGTATATGATAAGAAGTTTGTAGTAACAGACGGCCAAAACACAACCACTAAGGTTTTTAATGCCATTAATGGTCTACTGCAAGGCACAGTTACAGCGCCCATACTTTTTAACATATATATAGCTGAAATACTTTGGGAATTGGACGATTCGATAGCGTTTGCTGACGATATTATCTTGTACGTTAGTGGCTCGAAAACTTTAGATATTCAACGCAAACTCCAGGAAAAGTACAATAAACTCCAATCATTTTGCTCGGAATGGAAGCTTAAAATTAACCACGCAAAATGTGAAACCATACTGTTCCGCACCCTAATAAGACGCGGTAACTCAGATTTAAGGCGGAACTGGAAAAAACTTAGTATAACGAGTACTAACGGCCTTCACATAGAATTAAAAAGCGTTGTGAAGTATTTAGGTGTGCATCTTGATAAATTTCTGAGTTATAATGTACACATAAATACTCAGTTTCGAAAAGCAAAAGCGGCATTTATGTCCCTTAAGGCTCTTTTCTACTCCAGCAGTTTGAGGTCCGATGTGAAAGTCGTATGCTACCAAGCATTTATCCGTCCAATCTTGACTTACGCGAGTTCAGTATGGTGGAACATTAGCCCGTCCTACATGGAAATGCTTCGTATATTTGAAAGAAAATGTCTTCGAGCCTGCTTGCATATGTACAGAAGCGCTCATTCAGATTTTCGTCACTATGTTTCCAACAAAATTTTATTAGATGCCTCTGGCCTATCAAGAATTGACAATGTTGTTCTTGATCTTGCGAGAAACCATTACGCGCGATCAGCAAACGTTATCGAAAACGAACATATTTCAGGTTTGTTTTATCCCAACCCTGGGTATTTCAGAAGTTGTATGGTAAGTGGACATATTCCGCCGGAGGCATTCTTGTACCTGGATGCTAATGGCTATTTATCGGACCTCACGAACGTACCTATAATATATCATTTTTCTAGAAGGGCAACAGACAAGCGTATTCTCTATGAGCCTTTTAATTCTGGGGATGGACATGCAAACCTCAGATACTGCGTAAGTGTGCCTGAAAAGGATAAGGTAAATAACGAGAGGCTTAATAAATTAAAATATTGGTGGCTAGATTGGGTTGTGGCTAACGGTTAGTGACAGGCTGAACTCTGACATGTAATATCTCAGCCTCTGAATAATGAGCTTGATAAGATAATGATAATATCTTTTCATGCTCATATATTAACGACCTAAGAATTACATGACAGGATTCAGTCTTAGTGTAAGTTAGTAAGTAAGGTTTATTTAGGTTAAGTTAGTGTAGTAGTATTTAGGCTTTTTATTCTAAGAACATTATAGATACCATTGTATAAGGTTTTTTTCACCACGTTTTCCTTCCAAACAAAAATAATAAATATATCATGAACAATTCAAATTAAATGTAATATCGTTTGTTTATCTTAATTGTATTATAATATCATATAGACTGTAATGAGAGCCGATCTGGCCATTTACTTAAAACACTAGCATAGATATTAAGTAGTTTTAAGTTTATTTACACTACATAAAAGAGATGTTATTTAAAGGTGGATATAAATAAACAAAAAAAAAAACGCTTCGAATGAAACCAATTTGGCCTCGATAGCTGGATTTGTTCTCGAGTTAGGTTGTAAGAAAAAATCCGCACAAACGTATGTTCGTACGTACGTACGTACGAACGTACGTACGTACACACACACACACATACATCTTTCTAAAAATAGTGGAATCCGACTACTGGGACCGCCAAACGTGGAGAAATGTAAAAATTTTGAATTTCGAAAATCGGACCGATTACAAGAACTTCCTGATGGGAAGTTAAAAAAACATTTGCAAAATAAAAATTATTTAAATAAAATATACATACGGAAAGCAACAGAATTTTTGGCAGAAAAAAATATATCAGACTAAAAATATTAGTTTCGATAGAAAAGACTTTTTGATTGCGTTAACTTTCGCATCTCTGTTAAGATACTTTTACCAAATTTATAAAAGTAAAAGAAACACGGCCAATCAAGATCAGTTTACAAAACGGAAGAGAGTACTTCATTGACGTGTTAAAGTAATGCAGTTTTAATTAGTCAAAGTGCAAAATCTTTTAATACGCATTCACATTTTCAACATATTACCAATTCATTTCTTCGCTGACGACATTTTGTTAACGTGTTCACCACCTCAGCCGTGAAAACGGAACAGATCTAACAACAGAAAGAAATTTTATACTTCCGAAACGCGGTGTTGTCATGGTCTTTTAAGCAAAATATTAACACTCAAAAATTATCCGTCAATAGTACCAATTCCGCCAAGAACGCCGTGATATAGTATATCTAGGTTTTATTAAGCACTGAAATATATACTTCATTTACTCTGACCTGGCTTGCATATACTATATGAAGAGTATGTATATTCCTCCCAAACTAGCCTACACCAATCTAAGCCTGTGAATTTTTTTTTGTTCATTTGATTGGGGAATAAAGATTATCATTTCAATTTGTGGTGGATAGTGGTTTAATGTTTTTGACAATTCAGAAGTGGGATTTTTCTTACAGTATCCACAAACAAAGAGTCACGAAAGCGTATATTGTATATCTACAAATGTAGAAAGGGAAGAAAAAAAACAAAACAAAAAGACTCACACAAAAGAGCCAACGAATGTCACGGCAGAAGTGGTTAAACGACGGCAAAAACGAAAAAGCATTCGGTGATTCAACGGAGAAGGAGAACCGATTTGGCAAACGAAGAGAAAAGAAAACGATTACCCAACGAAAGACAACAGGAGAATAATTTATTTGTGGAAGAGGGAGACAATACGACGCTTAAGTAAGGCACGACGGAAAAAAAGATGGAAAAACAAAAGGCGACAATGGTGAAATGGGCGACGCTAAAGGTCGTCGTTATAACGCAGCAGACGTGCATAGAGATCTTATGAAGCGGAAACGCAAGTCAGACGAATCGCTTATTGAATTCTATTACGCAATGCTAGCCATAGGACGACGAGGAGAGTTAGATGATTTATCTATTAACTCATTTATTATTAACGGTCTGAACGTTTCACGAGCTACAACGACAGAATCGGCAAGACCAATCTGCGATGGTATCGCACACGACAGAAGAGGCATCAAATGTTTTAATTGCAACCAGACGGGACACATAGCTGCGAAATATCCACTGCCGCAAAGAAAGGTACGGTGTTCAAGTTGCAATAAACCAGGGCATGATGCAAAAGATTGTCGTGTACAGAAATCGACTGTAGCCAAGAGTAACATGTTCTGATATTTATATCATTAACGATATAAATATTAAGCTGGCAACGATGGATCCAACGAACATGTTTATGACGCTGTTTCCCAAGCCAAGCGAACCTGACAGTTATTCAGCAAGAAAAAACACATGTTGTTTACGTCTTCGTCTGAATAAAGTTGTGGTACAGTCGCCAACGGAATATTAGCTTGTGAAGGCACACTGTGCTTAAACCCAATCCAAGTTGAACGAACAAAACAACTTGTTATCAGGCACGCTTCATAAACCCAAGCCTCAGCGACGTGGTTATGTTTCATGTGATGGTGTGACGGCTCTCTTTACGTTATCTTTAGATCTTGTTCTCTTATTTTTTCTTCTTTGGTTTCTTAGTCTCTTTCTCATAAATTGGCTTAGATCTGTGTTGTCTGCTGTTAAAAGAAAGATATTTAAAAAAAAACAAAAGCTATGTAAAAACAGAAAAAGACAACCGTGTAACGATCTCATTATTGATCCAGCACTGTCCAAATCAAGTCGAAATAAAAATAAATTAAAGAAAATATCGAAGTATTTTTTTATTTTTGTTAAAGGAAACTGGATCATATAACTGGCGCAGTCGGTAAACCGAATAAAAAAAAAAAAAAAAAGTTTTTTTTTAAACATTGTATTATAAAAAAAAAAAATAAATTGAAACATTTATTCACCGAACAAATTAAGCTAAATAAAAATCTATAGTTAAGAACACGAAGTGTCGAAGTGAAAAAAAAAACACAAGACTTATTAACCGGGAAAATAAAATAATTTAAAACAGTGGTAAAAATTTGAAAAAAAAAAAAAAAAAAATGGAAAATATGAATTTGCTGGATGTCGTTAAAGAATTGTCGGAGTTCACTGGTTTACCTGAAGAGTTGGATCTATTCATCAAGCAAGTCGATTATCTGTATGTATTTATAAATAATTTAGATCATAATTCAAAAGGATTTATTAATTTAAAAATAAGAAGCAAAATTAAAGGCAAAGCTAACTTGATACTAATAAACAATAATAACCCAACAAATTGGCCTGATATTAAAAACATTTTTATTTCAAATTGTAATATAAATGATAGTATTGAGAGTATTATCAATCAAATAAAAACGTTAAGGTTTCAGAACTCAGTTGAGGAATTGTTTGAACGAAGCCTAAATATTTTGACTAAATTAAATATTAAATCGACCTTAAGTCCAAATGTTCCTGCTTGGTTTGATGGTGGTCAAAATGAATGTATGGTCCTAAAATTATTTATTAACAAATTACCCAGCGAACCCAAACTTATACTAAATGCTCGAAATCCTTCCTGTTTCAGAGAAGCGAAAGAGATTTTGATCGACACTGAACAATTCTATCAATGTTCATACACTAATACCAATACACGTACACGAGGTTTTAACACCCAACTTAATAGACATTCTAGTAGTTCAAATGTAAGCACTTCGAGAAATACTGTACCGCTTCAAGCGGGAGTTTCTCAAGCAAATTCGGGAAATTTTCAATTCACTAATCCGGATTTGTACAGAAACCAAAACGTTAGGAATCTAAGGAATTATAATAATAATTTTCAACATCGTCCACAATTATATTCCCAATATAACCCACAGAATATTTTTCCCACTCCCCCTCAAAATTTCATTCGAAATAGTCCACAAAACTTTCAACAAAATCGTCCTCAAAATTATCCGAGTAGCACTCCACGTTTTTCAAATACAAATCGAGAAAATAATTCAAGATCCATGCAGACAACAAGAAATTCAGGTTCACATAGATATGGAGTTGATAGCATGGAGATAGATCATCTACAAGCAAGCAATACCATAGGTACAGGTAGTAATATGGTAAATCAAGATCTTGATGACTCTAGATTTCAAAATTTTCGATCAACTACCTCAGAACTCTTCCCTGTATAGTGGTCAAAACTAAATCTAGTCCAATTAAATTACTTATTGATTCCGGAGCAGGTACATCGTTGATAAAGAAAGGTATATTTCATAGTTCTTTCAAAACAGAACTTGAAAAACCGCTAGCACTTAAATCAATTGGTTCAATTATTTATGTAAATTCAAAAGTTACGATCCCACTTTTTCAAGAATTTAAAAGGCCAATGACAAAAATTGAAATGCTAGAAACAGAATTGAATGGTGATTTCGATGGAATACTCGGTTGTAATGTGTTAAAGCCATTGCAGGCAAAAATTGATTTCAATAGCTCTCAGCTAATAACAGATAAAGCTACATTACCATTAGTTTTTACAAGCCCTCCAGTTCAACTTTCAGAGGAAGATATTCATATTATAAACAAAACTGCAATAGAAATTAATTTTGAAAAACCATGCATAGATACAATTACAAGAAGGCTACAACTTGACAACCTTAATAGCGAAGAAATCAAACTCTTAACAGATACAATTAAGAAATTTAAAAACGTGTTTTATGTCGAAGGTGAAAACCTATCATCTGTCATTGAATACGGTCACAAGATACCAACTAAAAATGATATACCTATATTTATAAAATCATATAGATATCCCGAAATACATAAAGCAGAAGTTAACAAACAAATAGCGGAAATGCTTGCGTCTGGTATAATTGTAAAGTCGACTAGCCCCTACAATGCACCAATTTGGGTAGTCCCTAAAAAAATGGACAACTCAGGTCTCCAAAAATGGCGGATCGTAGTAGACTATAGAAAATTAAATGACGTGACCATTGAAGACAGATTTCCAATACCAAACATGGAAGATTTATTTTCCAAATTGGGCAAGGCTCAATATTTTTCGACCCTGGACCTGGCAAAAGGGTTCCATCAAATACCTATTAGTAAAGAAGATAGACATAAGACGGCTTTTTCGACCCCAAACGGCCATTATGAATTCACCAGGATGCCGTTTGGGCTGAAAAATGCTCCTTCATCCTTTCAAAGGATGATGAACGAGGTTCTGCACGATTATATAAATCGGATTTGTGTTGTATATCTTGACGATATACTTGTGTTTTCAACGTCACTCCAAGAACACATAGACTCGTTGAATAAAATATTCAAAAAACTCCTTGAATATAATTTGAAAGTCCAAATCGACAAGTGCAATTTTTTCAAGCACGAGACTGAGTATCTGGGACACATAATTTCAAAAGACGGCATAAAGCCCAATCCCAATAAGATTGAAATAATAAAAAAGATAAAAATTCCTAGCACAGTAAGGCAAATCAAATCATTTCTAGGAATTACAGGATTTTATCGAAAATTCATTAGGGACTACTCCAAAGTAGCCCTTCCAATGACAAAATGCCTGAAAAAACACGCAAGAATCAACATTAAAAACAGACAGTACATTGAGTCCTTTAATAAACTTAAAGAACTTATATGTACTTGTCCAGTTTTGGCGTATCCTAATTTTGCTAGTTTGTTTACCCTAACCACTGACGCTAGCAATGCAGCATTAGGTGCGGTTCTCTCCCAAAATCACCACCCAATAGCATTTGCTTCTAGGACATTGAATAGTCACGAAACAAATTATAGCACGGTGGAAAAAGAACTACTTAGCATAGTATGGGCAACCAAATACTTTCGGCCATATTTATTTGGGCGGAAATTTAAAGTTCAAACAGACCACCGCCCGTTAGTATGGCTTAACTCCCTAAAAGAGCCTAATTCCAAGCTTCAACGCTGGAAAATACGATTAAATGAATATGATTTCGATATCGATTATATAAAAGGTAAGGATAATAATGTGGCTGATTTTTTAAGCCGCTTAGAAGTAAATTGTCTTGATAACGATGAAAATCGTTCTGACATGGCCACAATACATAGCGGCATAGAAAACCAAAATGATCATATCTATATAGCTGAGAGTCCACTTAATATATATAAACACCAACTTATTATAGAAAAAAATAATTGCAATGCTTACAAAAACATAATTTTATACAAGAAGAAAAGAAGAACTATTATACACCTTAAAGAGTACAGTGAAGAATATATTTTAAAAATTCTAAAAGAACTTTTCCCAATTAAAGGAACAGTAGGGGTTTATTGCCAGGAAGATAATATTTTTATTGATTTTCAAAAAACAATTGTCAAATACTTCTCAAATTCTCCAGGTATGAAGATTCTTAGGTGTACAAAGCTTTTAGTAGATATAACATGCAAAGAAAAATTGTTAGAGCTGATTGATAAAACGCACCTCGAAAGAAATCACAGAGGAATTGAAGAAACGTACTTAGAACTAAAAGATAAATATTATTATCCCAACTTTAGGCTTGAAATATATAAATATATAAATAACTGTATCCTTTGCAATATGTGTAAATATGACAGATCCCCAAATAAACCGACATTAATGATTTCCGAGAGTCCAAAAAAACCAAACGAACTTGTGCATGTGGATATTTGGTTCTTTAATAAGAACAACATGTTTCTCACAGCAATTGACAAACTTACAAAACATGTGTCCATCCACCCCATATTAGACAGGAACTCTTTAACGATTGTAGAAATTTTAAGACACAGGTTTTCAATTTTAGGCAAACCTCATAAAATAATCGCGGACAACGAATTTAATACAGCATACATTAAAAACTTTCTCAGCAAAGAAAATATATCTTACCATTTTACATCCCCAAATACTCACACAGGAAATGGCGTAATAGAAAGATTTCATCTTACTCTCAACGAGCATATTCGGTTACTTAAGTTAAACAATGAAAATCAAGAAATTGACGAAAAATCATTAGCATTCAAGGCTGTCGAACTATATAATGACACAATTCATTCGGCAACAAAATTTAAACCAAACGACCTTCTTCATTCCGTTTTAAATCAATCAGACTGGGAAGAGCTCAGACAAAGAGTGCATCAAAATAAACAGGAACAAATAAAAAAAGTAAATAGATCAAGAAAAGAACCCAAAGAATTTAAAAAACGGGAGTTAGTTAAAAATTTAGGCTTCAATAATATCAAACAACTCCCACGTTATATCATTAAAGACGTAAAAGAAAAAGGCAAAACATACTTTAAAGATCAATGCGGACAAAAACGAGACAGGCATATAATAAAAAGGCCATATAAGTATCAGGCATCAATTAAAAATTTCAAATTCGATAGAAAACTAACAGGCAGGGATTACTCCACTAGAAAAAAAAAAATAATAATAAAAAATAATAATGTTAGCAAAACAAAACCAACAAAAAAAAACAATAATATTACATATATAAATATTCATACGTAAACATATATATATATATTTATTTTTATATATTCATTTATATTAATACAAAAAAATTATAATAAAAAAAAAAAAAAGAATTAAAACTCATAAAGAAAAACAAAAAACTTTATTCCATACCCTCTGATATATCTTTTTTTTTGCTATGAACATAACCATTGAAAAATATGTTAAATATTGATTTTCGTTGCATTTCAGTTGCTTCTATAATTTATTTAAATAAGACAAATATATATATGGATTGATTAAATTATTGAAACATTATCGGTAACATTGTGCTATTATATATTTTTTTTTTCGTCATAAAAACCATATATTAATATGTAGATTTTTATACTTCTTTTTGTTATTCACTATATTCCCTTTAATTCATAAGTAAGTAAACGCTGTACACAGCAACAAGCAGTATAAGCCAATAGATTTGAATTTGAAATAAGGAATATTATAATATTTTAAACTATAAAAAAGAGCCCACATACGACACAGTACACATCCGAGATATTCACGCTTTCGAACATTTTGTCCATACAACGGCGGGAGGAGTAACATGTTCTGATATATATATCATTAACGATATAAATATTAAGCTGGCAACGATGGTTCCAACGAACATGTTTATGACGCTGTTTCCCAAGCTAAGCGAACCTGACAGTTATTCAGCAAGAAAAAACACATGTTGTTTACGTCTTCGTCTGAATAAAGTTGTGGTACAGTCGCCAACGGAATATTAGCTTGTGAAGGCACACTGTGCTTAAACCCAATCCAAGTTGAACGAACAAAACAACTTGTTATCAGGCACGCTTCATAAACCCAAGCCTCAGCGACGTGGTTATGTTGCATGTGATGGTGTGACGGCTCTCTTTACGTTATCTTTAGATCTTGTTCTCTTATTTTTTCTTCTTTGGTTTCTTAGTCTCTTTCTCATAAATTGGCTTAGATCTGTGTTGTCTGCTGTTAAAAGAAAGATATTTAAAAAAAAACAAAAGCTATGTAAAAACAGAAAAAGACAACCGTGTAACGATCTCATTATTGATCCAGCACTGTCCAAATCAAGTCGAAATAAAAATAAATTAAAGAAAATATCGAAGTATTTTTTTATTTTTGTTAAAGGAAACTGGATCATATAACTCAAGGTGGAGTTAGCCCGAGTTGCAGCAGAAAATATCCCACCTGTTACGAAAGAAGTCACGAGTTGGAGGTATTGGCGGTTGTGGAGACACTGAGCAGGTTCAGAATCTATTTGTTGGGAACGCGTTTCCGTATTATCACCGATTGCAACGCCATCGTTACAACAAGAGCCACATCGCTGTTAATGCCGCAAATAGCGCGATGGTGGCTCATGCTCCAAGAATTCCATTTCGATTGCATTCATCGACCAGGTGTTAAAATGAGTCACGTCGGAGGGATGAGTCGGTCTCCAACGCTACCGGAGAATCCGACAACTGTCTCTGAAAATATTTTGAAAGTGTGCAGCGTGGATGGAGACTGGATTTTTGCGTTGCAAATGCAAGATGCCAAACTGAATAACATCCTGAGTATCCTTCAACGAAAGGACGTGGATGACTGTTTATTATCAAGACAAACGAAGCTGGATTATGAGATTGTGTCAGGTGGCCTGCATTGAAAGGTTGGTGATCAAACCAAGTTTGTGGTTCCACAGCTGGTAAGGTGGCGAATAACGAAAGCATGCCACGATGATGTGGGCCATTTTTGTCTGGAAAAAACATTGAGTCGTATCAAAGGGGATTTTTGGTTCCCACGAATGAGGCGGTATGTAAAGTTGTACCTCGCTGCGTGTATTGAATGTTGTTTCAACAAAGTCAAAGGTAGTAAGTCGAACAGCCAACTCCATGTTATAGAAGTTTTACCGATTCCATTCCGCTGCATCATGGATCATCTGGGGCCCTTTCCTAAAAAGTAAGAAAGGTAATTTTCACATAATTACTTTAGTTTGAGCTTTTAGCAAATACACCTTGTTAAGAGCTGTTCGGACGACTAAGTCAGCGCCAGTTGTTGCAATGCTGCATGAAGTTATGTCAATATTTGGGCAGCCATTACGAATCACTACTGATAGAGGCTCTGCCTACACGTCGAAAGAGTTCGAGGGTTTTATGGCCAGGTATGGGATCCAACACGTAAAGACGGCTGTAAAGACTCCGCGGGCAAACGGCCAAGCTGAACACATCAACAAAACCATACTGGGAGCAATCAAATGCTCGACCCGGAATAATAAAGAATGGGATCTCACATTGCCGAACATCCAACGGAGTATCAATTCTCAAGTTAATTCAACCACTACGTTTTCGCCAAATGAGTTAGTGTTCCATTTTAATGTCAGAGATGTCAGCCAAAACCGGATTATTCAAGCATTTGAAGACGAGCAGCAAGGTGATGGTGAGGTCGAGACGAGACGGCCTCAAGCTGCAGAGAATATCACGAAGGAGAGGCTTAAATGGAAAATTCGATACGACAAGAAACATCAAGCTCCGTACCAATAACACAAAGGTGATCTGATTGTGATGGATTACGTGTCACAACCTACTGGCGAATCACATAAATTAGATCCAGTCTTTAAAGGTCCACCCGAGCTGTCAACGTCAACGAGAAAGAGAGAAAGTTAGTGGGTGTTGAGCTGTGGAACAAGGAACATCTTCCCTTTCTGCGGAGATTGCATGCATTTTCGACTCTTAAATAATACTTTGAATCTTTTTGTTCATTTGATTGGGAAGTAAAGATTATCATTTCATTCTGTGGTGGATAGTGGTTTAATGTTTTGACAAACGTTACCTTTTCTTTCTTTTTTCTTGATCTCACCCACTCGCATTTTATTAGTCAAAAGTAAAACGTTGTGAATATTATAGAAAAAAGTCTCGTTCTCTTTTTTTGCTTTACAATATTTATGTAGCTTTGTATGCATTTCATTAAAACAAAAATTATCTCTTCTTTTCAGAAAGCCAAACGATGTACTAGCACACAAGATGAAGCAGACATAGACCATCAATTATTTGAACAGGAAATTATCCAAATTCAGAAAACGGAATCCGTGGCTCGCACAATCTCTGATCAAAGTTCTGCCAATGAATTTGGTGAAGGTGATGAAAATAAAATAATGCCAAAGAGTGGATCGTGTGAATTAGCTGATTCTACATTTTGCTCGCCATCCGTTAAAAGCTTGCCGTCGCTCACTTTGAAAGATTCAACTTTGCACAAGCAACAAAATCCATTCATTGGTCTTCAGCGTCAAAGCATGCGCCTATATACGAATACTAAAACATCTTGCATAAATGATACTTATATAACTCGTAACACTCGAGTTCATCATCAGAAGTCTCTATCGAATAGAATAAGCTTGCTTAAGAGAGAAAATAAAACTACGCAAACCCTTAGCATTGTTGTGGGAGGTTTTATTGCCTGTTGGCTGCCATTTTTCATATATTACCTTGTCACACCATTTCTTGATGAGCATCATGTCAGCCGAACCCTTACCAAGGTTCTAACATGGCTTGGATGGTGTAATAGTGCAATAAATCCTTTTATCTATGCATTCTATAGCGTTGATTTCAGAGCGGCATTTTGGCGTTTGACTTTAAAAAAATTTGTCCGCTCGACGTCGAAGTCAAGATTTGCCAGCACCACAATGTCCGTAAAACGATAGTCGAAGCATTGTGATCTGTTAAAATTTAGCTCCTAGGTTTTTTCTTCGATTTATTAGATAATAAGTTAAAATTCCAAATTCCTCGCATTTTTATAACGCGCATACAAATTCAAATAACTGTAACAATCAAACTACCTTATTTATTTTTAAACATTTTAAGATTTAAAATTAATAAAAATACAAAACATAATATTTAGATGTTATTTTATTTTAGCTGTTCCTTAAAGTGACTGAGGTTTGTACCTGTTTCTGACTTCATAGTAAAACTCTTTTCTCTTTTTTTTTTTAATTTATTGTTAATCTTGTCGAATAAATTCGAATTTCTCTTATCTCAGAGAGTTTTACAGTTAAACAGTCTGAAAGCATAAAAACATGGGGGTCACATTATTGTCACAAAAATTGTATTTCACAGAATCGCAACTCTACTTGACGCCTAAGAGTATCATCGTTTAGGATTATGTTAATAAACAGCAACGAAGAAAACAAAATTGTTTCAGCAAAAACCATAAATTTTATTAAATATGATTTTGCTACCAAATCGGTCTTTACAGCTTGGTGGTTGTATTGAGAAAGAGACTGAGATCTTGTTTTTCTAGATTAAGTTACTGATAAGAACATTTAAACAAAGGAGAAAAGCAAAATTATGAACGTATATAATGAAAAACAGGTTTACATCAAATGACAGGGTGTTTCATGCAGAATTGGCAATAATACATAAAGTGTAAAAAAATTAAATTTAAATGCAATTTAAGTTTCAAACATACAACTCCCCCTGAAAGACTATCGAAGAAAGTAGAGCTAATTCAGTTAAAGGTCGAACATATTCGCCGGTTTGTGTGATAATGGTTGCAACTCGGTTGTGTTGGTTTTTGCCTGGATGAAATCCACTTGGAAGGTGGTAAGTTAGGCTTCTTCAACATGACGACTGCAAGATCTGCTTTAGTATTGATCCATTTCGGGCGCTGCTCGAGTGATGTTAGGTATTCGCATGCCAACGCTTCCAGAAGCCTTGCTTTAACGTCTGAGTCGATTTCGTTTTTCGTTCCTCGAAAGCTTCTGCCGATATCTCGTCGATAGAATAAGCTGATTGCGACCAGTGATCCCGTTCATCCTTCAGCCACGTTGGTCCTGTCCACTATAGCTCATTAAGTAGTAAGAGGGAAGGTGAAATACCTCGTGAGGCACAGTCAGCTGGGTTATGATGAGATCGCACGTGATACCATTGTTGCTTTGGTATGGTTGATAAGATTTCCAATGTACGATTGGCTAAAAATACCGACCATCTTTGTGGCAATGCTGAGAGCCAGCGAAGGACAATTGCAGAGTCAGTCCATGCGTAAATTTGCATCCCTTTGTTCTGTAAAGTGATTTTAAGTTTATTTACTAGGCCTGTTAGCAAGACTGCTCCACAGAGCTCGAGACGGGGAAGAAACATGACTTTAATTGGAGCTACTCAGCTTTATACCGCGACGATATTGTAGGTAACCTTGCCAGTAGCGTCCACACTTCTACAATACACGACTGCGGCGATACCATCCAGAGATGCAGCACAGAACCCATAGAATTATACGTTTTGCTTGAACGTCCAAAGAAGGCGCTGTATATTTAAGGTTTCGAGATTTAGCAGGTCTCCATGAATTGTGTGCCATCGATCAGAAAGCTCAATGGAAATTTTGTCATCCCATTTGTATTTGCTCCTGACAGAGGACCTTAACGCTTTTGATGACTGGGATAAGAAAGCCGATAAGATCATATGTTTTTGATGATTCTGACAGGATATTTCGCTTGGTAAAGGAGAAATTTTCACTCAAATTAGCTTTATACGAAAATGTATCACTTGCAGGCGACCACTGTAAACCAAGTAACTTTACTGAGCTATAACTCTCGACTTCCTTCGGAGACACCTCACGTTGATCCTCTGGTAAGCTGAGGAGAAAAGGCCAACAGTTTGTGGCCCATTTTCGCAAGTTAGATCCGCCTGATTTAAGAAGGCTTGTAAGCTCCGCACGCAGCGAAGTTACTTCTTCCATGGAATCTACCATGACATCGTCGATGTAAAAGTCGTCAAGAAATACAAGCGCTGCACGGGGGTATGTTGCGACCGAGTCCCTTGCTAACTGAATCAAGGTTCGCACAGCCAAAAGGGGAGCAGGAAATGTACCGTACGTACCGCTATTTCAACGTTCTTTCCAAGATGGATCCGGAATATCTTGTAGAATAGCTCATGAAGAAGGATTCACGACTACGACAAGAGTAAGCGGAATCACTCCAACTATCACCTGGGCTGACAATTATAAACTAGAAGCATTCTAGGCGTCATTAACAGCAAAATCATCACCATCATCATCATCTCCACCATCCTCAAAATCATCATCATAGACCATCGGCGCTGCTCACGCACGGCGTTAAGTTAAGATATGTATTATTTTTAGAAAAAATGTTATTATCTTAAGTCTTTCGCAGAAATTTATTTATAATAGTTATAAGTCTAAAATTATTGAAAAATTGTAAATTTTAAAATAAATCTGAGTAATAAAGGTTAAATTGTAAATCGTATTGTATTGAGCAATACAGCCCAGTCAGTCACTCAAAGTTAATTGAAAATTTCAATGAAAAATATATTACCGAACATAGTTGTGGTCTATTCAATGAATCTGTGAATTTTGTCAAGCCAAAAACAAGTGTATTTCCACAATGTTATCAATAGGGAAAAGTAAGTAAGAATTGCGTAAGGCGAGTGTATGGTGGAAGGGATTCATTCTTGAAAAAACATATATATACTACTGTGTCCAAAAAATAAGGTGACATTGTATTTATTTTGAAAATTCTTTATTTATTCTTCCAAATCAATTTCATCCCCTTCAAAGTAGTCCCCTCCCAATGCAATGCACTTATGCCAACGGATTTCCCAATCTTTGAAACACTGGTTGTAGTCACTTTCCGGGATGGCCTTCAGTTCCGTCTTCGCTGCGGCTTGAATCTCCTCTATCATATCAAAACGGTGTCCCAAGAATTGTCTTTCCACAATTCCGGCGTTTTTAGGCGGATAGCGCTACGCAAACGACGCATAACGTTCAAATAATATTCCTTGTTGACTGTTTGGCCGGTTGGAAGGAATTCATAAAGCACAACACCACGATAATCGAAGAAAACATTCAACATGACCTTGATTTTTGAGCGACTTTGGCGGGTTTTTTTTTGGTCTCGGCTCTCCAGTCGAGATTTGACGCGCTTGAGGCCCAAAGCATCCTTCAAAATGGTATTGACTGAGCCTTTCGATAAGCCAACTTCATCAGCAAGGTCTCTAATCGTTAATCGATGGTTTTTCAACACCAAATCTTTGATTTGTTGGACGTGAGCTTCATCGGTTGAGGTTGATGGTCGCCCAGAACGCTCTTCGTCTTCGACACGTTCATGGCCGGCTTGGAAATCACTATACCACTTGTAAACATTTTTTTTTTGGACAAAGCCTCATCATCAAATGCTTTCACCATCCTCAACGTATCCGCAGCAGAAAATTGATTGCAAATTCTTTGCTCAATAAATTCCGACATCGCAAAAAACGAAAAACTCACTTTTAGCAGCTCACAAAACGACGCGTATCTCAAACACTATGAATATATTTTGACATGAAATTTCACATAGATGTCACTGACAGTACTACAACCTAAAAAGAAAGGAAAATTTCCAAATCCTTCGACGCGCGTAGTTTAAATTCATATGTCACCTTATTTTTTTTACACAGTAGTATAAGGGGAGGGACCGAAAGAAGGGACAGAGTAAGTCAAATGACAGCATAATAAGTTGAATAAAAATACATTATTGGTCACAGCCCATCTATAGACAACGGGCCAATAGTTAATTAATAAATAAATAATAAACCTCCATACCTGCATATACTCTTTGGTTAATACTCTTCCCTTGGAAACAAGGAAGCACGGTGAAAATCGAAATATTACAATCTGGAAAATCGTTCATGTATGTAATGTATAACGATAAAATAAACCTGAATATCAAATTTATGCTTTATAATATTTATATCTGTGCGTTAGAAAAACTTTCCATCTATTTTCTCAAAGACCGATCGGTGATACAATCTGAGTTCTTAATATTCCAACTGATACACAAGAATTAAACTGGAAATTTACGATCTTTAGAATTTTTATGAATACTCACAGGTCGGAAAAATTCATCGTAAGATAGACAAAGTTCTAGTATATTTATGTTTATGGATAGGACTACCCTTTTTTATTTATTTTTATTTCTTGAGGCTTATGATCTTTTCATTACCCGTACCCTTTCCATCATTCCATCCCTTTTACTCAAGTTATTCATAAATGCAATAAAATATGTAGCACCCAAAACGACACAATTTATCGTACCAGTCATCGTACCGTTATTTTGTTTTAGTTTTAAATTACAAAAATAATGTCATTTTGTATTCATTGTTCTGTGAGTTTACATCTTTGCAAAAAAAGTGATCATGTCAGTTGATCAACGGAGAAAAGAAACGACTCTAGATTTCCACCAAGTGGTTCTTTATTTGTTAACCAAGGATGGCGATTCTTTAGGAGAAATTGCCGAACAGTGGGCAAAAGCAAATCAGCTGTACAACACATAGAAACGTATAAAAATACGGGAAGTGTTGAGCACGTGCGAAGAACAGGTCGTCCACGCAAATTAAATGAGGGGAGTGAAAGCCTCATTCTAAATACTATCCGGAAATACCCAAAAAATAATTATCCTACAATCAAACAAATAGTCGCAGATACATGCGGCGCAGAGGTCAGCAAGCTTACAAACGAAAAGGACTCCCAACAGACATGGAAAATTTTCAAAAACGCCAAGAAAGAAACCGTCCATAAATGCAGTGAATAAGAAAAAACGTAAAGACTTTGCCTCTTTCCACAGAGACACTGATCCGTCTCTTTGGAAGAAAGTTGTGTTCACTGATGAGAGCAAGTATTACATTTTTGGTCACGATGGTCCTTCAAGAGTTTGGCGAAAGAACGGCACTAAAATGCAAGTTCAAAATCTACGAAGAACAGTGAAGCACGATGAAGGAAGTGTTATTGTGTGGGGGAGCATGGTTTGGTTCGGCGTAGGAAGGCTGGTGTTTATTGAAGGTAAGAAAATCTATGCCCATCATTCTTGAAAAATTAAGTTTGGATCCCGGCTTTATATTTCAGCAAGATAGCTGCTCTAAATACACTGCTCGAAAAGTTTAAGGAACGGTTGTATACTATGGTCCAAGACAATTGAATTCTCCCCACGGAGCCCAAAGTTAAACCCAATAGAGCATTTATGGGACGACTTGGAAGAACAATTTCATAAACACCGAATTTCGTCAAAAGCGACTCTGAAGGATGCACTCAAAATAGAATGGGATCGTGTACCCGAAGATTTTACGCAAAATCTGGTCTCTTTTATGCCACGTCGACAACAAACTATCCTTCAATCTGGTGGAGGCCCAATAAAATACTGACAGCCCGATTTCATCAAGATATTAACGCCGAGACTTACCGTACGATGAATCTTTTCGTTTAAATGAAATAAATTATTCCTTATTGTTCAACTTATAAGAAATAAAAAAAATAATTTCAATTTAATCTAATATCTACAAAGCCTTCATTTTTATTCTGATTCTTTCATCTTTGTTCTTTTTTGAATAAACTGTGTGGGCACCGAACAATAGCATTTATACCAGCCGTACGATGAAATACGTCGGTAGGTTGGAAATCGTTTAAGTTCAATTTTGTATACTATGGAAATCCTTGAAGACCCTCGTGACGAGTGAACATGTACATTTAGAAATCCAGTCATATGAAAAGTTTCAATCACAGAGTGACATTTGCAACGTATTCGATGATTTGCTTGGTCCGGTGTATGAAAACATCATTGCTGGTGAGGGTAATTTGCATACATCTAAAACTCCCATTCATATGGAGCACACTTTGGTGCAGTATAGTATGATATATGTATGTACTATATGTCAACATATTCACTTTTTCATTATCCTCATTCGGTTTCGTTTTGATCGCAGATGAAGAACTTGTTGATGAAATTTTATATATTTATAATGAAGCTTTTGAGACAGGGAATGAAAAGAAAAAAAAAGATCTAGGATAAAATCATAGAGGAAACATCGACATGTCAAGGGATCATTCAATTTCATTATAAATTCACTGAAATCTGATGTGTATCCTAAGAGTGAGAGGTAAAAAAAGCAAACTCGAAAAATAAAGAAGAAGGAGATAAGGAAACAAAATTATTGTTAATTTTATTATTTTATGCTCCATTATTCTGATTGACGAATTCGAATACGATATTATTAATGAGATTTATTATTAAAACAAAGTAACTAGTTCTTAAAAAAAAAAAAAACGAAAATGTTGTTATACATGAATATTGAATGAACAAATAACGCAATATTTGTTCTTTTCTCACGTGAACAAATTTTCATTGTCCTCAAAAATGTATGATTCGTAAGAACAAATCAAAAAATACTAGAACTACATCTAAACTACAATATACTCTTGTTTACAGCACGTTACAATCCGAGTATCTTTTCTCTTGCGCTCACACTTACCTGGAGAGAGAATCGTTGATTGAAAGCATGACAACCTCTGCTTGCGGCCATTTTTTAAATGGCAACCATGGATTATAACATTCATTTGAAATTAATTTCATTAAAGAAACAGATGGCTGCAGACTCGAACTGTGGAATCTTAGACTACTGCATTTTGAGTTCCAAACCATACAAAAAGCGTGCTTAATGAATTTCTTTGACGATTCTTATAGAAAGCCATCTCATTAAAACAAAGAAGATGTTGTGTGAACGTAGACTTTCTGCAGTTTCTTAATAATAATAAAAGTTGAAAGTTGAGAAGATTTGTTAAATTTCGGTGAATCATTCTGTAGGAAGTCTTTCAAGTTGTCACTGACCGGTCCCATATTTTTCTATTGACTTATGCTCGAATAAGTGTCAACAAAACAGACATAGTGACGATGTACATTAGCTTTTTGAGTGAGTGCGAGTATTATTAACTCTGAAGAAGGCATAAAACAGATAAGATTCATTTATTTTAACAATTTATTCGTTCCTTAAAAAACGGTCAATACAGTTATAATAAAATCATGTATACAAATGTAGATCCCAGCTTAGGGGCCATTAATCACATCATGTTTTTTTGACATTTTTTAACCCCCCCTCCCCCCTGGTGATACATGGTGAGCTTAGGACTCCCCCCCCCCCTCCCCCGCCTATATCACGTGGATTTTTTAGTACCTACAAAGGATCTTAATTTTTTTCAGATATTTATAAAATACAGCTATATGTATCATCAAATTTTATTATAGAAAATTAAATACTGCAATAATAACGTTTACAAGTAGAGAGAAAGGTTGCAGATTGTTTTCGACTGACATAAAAATAATGTAAAAAATGCGATAGAACTTTTTTGTACTAATACATGAACATTATTTAATGTAGAGTATCCTCGGACCATGGATTAGCAAGATTTTCTTCAACATCTTGCAAGTCACTTGTTGGCACAGTGCTTTGTTGAAGGTCAACAGCAGTTTCATCAAGTCACTCTGCGTCATATTTTTCGCGCACTACGCAGAAAATCTCTCTCGATCTACCGTTCGATCATCACGTAAGGTTGCGGGAAGGATGAACATTGTGTATCTCTACACTATTATTGCTAGGATTTAGTTGCTTGTGACAAGAATTCACATGTGCCTTAGCTTTTTTCTCTGTACAGAAATACAATGCACACCGCTAATATGCCTTTTCCAAAAGTATTTGACGATGCTTCTGCAATACAGGTAGGGCAGTTCAGGTCATAAATCAATTTGCCGAAGCCTTCATACTATGGAGTAATTTCAATAGACCGACGCAGAAGAAATGGAGCAAACTTCTTGCCATCATGCTCTTGAGGCTTTGGAATATAAAGGCCACTGGACAACTGCAAAATCGGGTAACGAAGCGTTCCAAAAGAATGGATCGTATAGAACTCCGCTAAGTCCGGCGGATGGTTGTCGCGGTTTGTTCGAACTTCACTTCGTTCGTTGCCTGGCATAACGGTGAATCAAATCCACGTGATATATTACTACATCCCCCCTCCCCCCTTGTGATATTTCGTGATTTTTTAATAACCCCTTCCCCTCTTTCGAGCCACACGTGATTAATGGACAGCCCCTTACTGAAGTTTGGACTATTCTACGCATTCATGCAACCTTAATCCCACTTAAGCTTACTAACTTATTTTGTTCTCCATTTGGTTAATGAGGAAAAAGAAAATGCAAAAAAATAAGTTCGAGAAAAAATGAGATTAGTTGAAAAACAGTATTTTAATATCAAAAGAAACTTCTTATAATAATATTTAATTTTACGCTTGTTGGCAATCCCTCAACATAAGTATGGATATCAAAGGTGGGACGAAGGAACTTTATCTAAAAAATAGATATTATATTCGGTTAAGTAGAGTCAATGCAATTCTTTGATTCTTCTTGTTATTTTTCGAACATGATGTTTTCTTTTTGTAAATGTTAACACGTTTTTCTTGTCCAATAAACAAACACCACTAGCATTATATTTGACAATAATAAGTTGCTTATGTTGGCGTAAAAAATATATTTTTAAAACCACAATCAAATCTGCATATTCGGCAAATACGGGCTTGTAAGTTTCTATGTCTATAAATTAACCTAACCTAACCTATATCTATAATAAACATAACTCTAAATTATAAGATCGCTTGTTCTCAGTTTTCAAAACATATGTAAAATTAAACACTGTAGTAGAATGATTAACCCGAGTAAAAATAAATGATGTCCTTATTGCGGCCGAACAACTCTTGAGCGGCAGTTTGACGGGCATACGACGGTTTAAGAGAATAGAACTATGTCTGTACAATTTTGTACGGCTGTACGCCCGGCCGTACCGCGTCTAAATTAAATAAACAGAATCCGATGGCCGTTTAGACGGGTGAACCACGTCCAAATTGTGTCAACGTCAACCGCAGAGGGAGAGGCCAGTTGGTCGTCGAAGGAGCATCTCCTCTCTCTGCTCAGACCAAGCATTTTTCACCATTTAAATAATGTTTTGTACTTTTCCATAGTTACACAGAAATAAACATTTATGGATTATGGTTTGATAAATCAGGAGTGGGATATGAATTACATTATCCACAAACGCAGATTCTAGAAAGTGCATATGGCGTAGAATAAAAATAAAAATTGGTTTGGGTGCGAGTAGACCTGCCCATACCATGAACTTCCCATCTCATGATAAACAAAAAAAAATAAAGGTACTATTTAATTTGCTCCCAACGCAAACTTTAAGATACTCACTATTTTAGCTCCCCGTAAGTTTACATTCGTTTTCGCATCTTTGAATCATATAAAATACGATTTGCGTCTAAAGTATAGATTAAAGGGTATACACATTGCTTAAATTGAATTAAAACATATCATACTAATAAATTAAATATATAAATATAAAGATTAAAACTAAATTAAAACAAATTCATGATGAAATATTAGGTTTGAGATTATCATAATTGAGTTGAATCATTAAGAAATTTATCGAGTTCGGTTAAAATTCTATGAAATTAAAATCACAATTACTACTGTGTCCAAAAAATAAGGTGACATTGCATTTATTTTGAAAGTTCTTTATTTATTCTTCCAAATCAATTTAATTCCCTTCAAAGTAATCCCCTCCCGATGCAATGCACTTATGCCAACGGATTTTCCAATCTTTGAAACACTGGTTGTAGTCACTTTTCGGGATGGCCTTCAGTTCCGTCTTCGCTGCGGCTTGAATCTCCTCTATCATATCAAAACGGTGTCCCCGGAGCGGTCTTTTGAGCTTGTTGAACAGCCAGAAGTCGCACGGCGCCAGATCAGGTGAATACGGTGGTTTCGGAACGATATGGGTTGAGTTTTTGGCGAAATGATCACGAATTACGAGTGCGGTATGGGATGGTGCATTATCGTGGTGTAAAAACCAAGAATTGTCTTTCCACAATTCCGGCCTTTTTAGGTGGATAGCGTTACGCAAACGACGCATAACGTTCAAATAATATTCCTTGTTGACTGTTTGGCCGGTTGGAAGGAATTCATAAAGCACAACACCACGATAATCGAAGAAAACAGTCAACATGACCTTGATTTTTGAGCGACTTTGGCGCGGTTTTTTTGGTCTCGGCTCTCCTTTAGCACGATATTCGCTCGATTGATCGGTTGTTTCGGGGTCGTAAGCATAGATCCAAGTCTCATCGCCAGTTATAATGCGTTTCATGACATCCTGGTAGTCGGAAAGCATTGTTTCACACACTTCAACGCGACGCCTTTTTTCCAAAAAATTCAATGTTTTCGGTACCAGTCGAGATTTGACGCGCTTGAGGCCCAAAGCATCCTTCAAAATGGTATTGACTGAGCCTTTCGATAAGCCAACTTCATCAGCAAGGTCTCTTATCGTTAATCGATGGTTTTTCAACACCAAATCTTTGATTTGTTGGACGTGAGCTTCATCGGTTGAGGTTGATGGTCGCCCAGAACGCTCTTCGTCTTCGACACGTTCACGGCCGGCTTGGAAATCACTATACCACTTGTAAACATTTTTTTTAGACATAGCCTCATCATCAAAGGCTTTCTGCATCATCCTCAACGTATCCGCAGCAGAAAATTGATTCCGCAAACAAAATTTAATGCAAATTCTTTGCTCAATAAATTTCGACATCGCAAAAAACGAAAAACTCACTTTTAGCAGCTTACGAAATGAGGCGTATCTCAAACACTATGAATATATTTTGACATGAAATTTTACATAGATGTCACTGACAGTACTACCAACCTAAAAAGAAAGAAAAATTTCCAAATCCTTCGACGCGCGCAGTTTAAATTCATATGTCACCTTATTTTTTGGATACAGTAGTATCTCTTGAAATGGGGATAGATTGGGGAATGGTTAGCTGCTATGAAGGTAAAGTTGAGTATTCAACATTAATTTTAATTCAACATTTCGGTAATAACTTACTTACGAAAGTATTCTTTTAAGTGATCAGGACAACAATTTGGAAATAATCGTTTTTGATTTAGTAACATTTATATAGTGTTGTGCACAAGATTGAAAAGTTTGATAGATTAACATGTATCAATTTGGAAATACTTTTTTTCGGATTGAGTTACCTTTCTTTGATACTAAAAGAAATTAAGATTTTTAGTTCGACTGCAGAAATAACTTAATAAAATTTAAAATAATTTTTACCGTTTTTTTTAAACATGATAGCTTGTTGGACTTTTATTTGTCGTTAATCCTCTAATTTTTAATTTGAGGTGGCGTAACAGTCCACGTAGCATTGATATTTTATTCTTTTGGCTTAGTCAATTGGTTGTTGGATCTCCTCCTCCACTCACCGTCAATGCAGATGGGACAAAAGATCACACTTTTCTCTTGAAACAACGAGGCCTTCATCCGCTTTTGAAAGTATCCATGCTTCTACACCATATAGTAGGACGGGGTTGATATTGGTCTCATAGAGCGACACTTCAGTTATTCGAAAGAGGGCTTAGCTTTAATAGCCAGAGGTATTCTTCGTTTGATCTCAGCGCTGATGTTATTATCTGTATTTAAAGCGGAGCCAAGATGGACAAAGCCCCAACTACCTCAAATTTAAAGCTGTTTATGGTTACGTTCTGATAAGGGTTTGGTCTTTCCCTATATGCTTGTTTTTGCCTTCTGGCGTTGACAAGGTTCTTTTGCACTATTGTCGCAAGTATGTTGTTGAAGAAATCGCATGACAGTACATCACCTTGCCTAAAATGTTGTTTGACATCAAGTGGGTCGATGACGTCTTTGCCGACCTCAGTGGAGCAGCTTGATTTCTCCATCGCCATCCTGCACAAAAGTACGAGATTGGCAGGGTTGCCAAACCTAGACATGACTTCATAAATCTCGTCTCTGTGGACGAAACAGACACAAAAACCAACCTTGAAATTGATGAAAAGGTGATGGGTACTGACTTAGCGCTCCTGGGTTTTTTCCAAGATCTGCTGTTATGTTAATATTTCGTTTATGGTGGACTTTTCTGGCCGAAAACAACATTAATAAGGACCTATCAGGATGTTGACGAACTGCTTCAGACGTTCACATCATACGGCGGAAAAGATGTTAAAGGCAATTTTGAGGCGATTGATATCTCTATAATTGGCTTCCTTTCTTCAGGATTGGGCAACCAATACTGAGATTCCATTCATCTCGCATGCTTTTTTCTGACCATGTATTGCTGATGAGTTAGTGCATACCCCCAAGTTCCGCCGCTTTTAGAAGTTCTATCTTGCTATCTGTATTTCGTCTAGGTCAAGTAGATAGCAATGTTGGTTCTTCCATGTCCTCAGCATTGAGCTGCAATTCTACTATGATATTTCCATTTCGAATTTTGCAGGCTTCGGTTTGGGGTGTGTAACCTTGAGATAATTGTTTTTGCTGGCTGGCTGTCCATGGCTTGTATTAAACGACTCAATGAAAGCAATTTTCGACTGTAATATAGGACCAACGACCCAAAATCTTAGCCAGTCATCCCTCTAAGAGTATCCAACTTAACGTCAAGATAAGATATTTCAAATTTAGAGATGCGAAAATCGATTTCATTACAAAAACTTTAACATTGGAAGTTGAATTTGTATTTGCTTTTGGCAGTTGTTTTTTAACTTCTTCAATAAAGTGTTATAAATCAGACAGCCAGAATTATCAAATATTGTATAGTATAGCTTAGTTTCAAAAGTATTAAATTTTGTAAGAACTCTGTTTATATGGATTCGTATTTTAAAAGTTTGAGGACCAACTGCTTTTCTCAACTTCATGTATTTTTGGAAGTATTTTCAATCAATCAACATTGTTTGATTGCTTTTCTTTGGAAGATATTAACCATTGCTCGGAATATTAACGCGTGATTAACTTTATTTCCTTTTTGAAAGGGTTCAAAAGTACATAGATTCAATCCAGAGATTTCCACCACCTCTTCCTTCCGAGCTGGTAACTCCTCAGCAAAGGATCTTTTTCTGTCTGGTAAATATATGGCTTAAAGGGGATCACATTCAGTCCAGATTTCTTTGCAGATTTTGATAGGATTTTCCACGACGATTCCGACGATTTATCTCTGTGTCATTTTCTGGAAAGACTTCAAGGATTGGGTTCATGATAAGAAACCACAACAGGGGAAAACAAATTAAATCGTATATTATGGTCTTCCTTGCAATATACAATTAATGCATGTGTCTTAGCTTTGTCATTTAGTTTTTTCTCGATGATATTGCCTTAAATTCAATTGTCTCATGTAAGTTGCGCCATGAGCTTCTTTTTGCTTATATATTAAAATTATAAAAAAGCATCAAGCTACAGCCGAGCAGGTTTTGAACAAAAAAACTGGTGGCTCCATAATTTTCTTAGAATGTTTTCATGTGTCAGTGTTACAGACGTCACTCTGAGTCTTGAAAAATGGGAAAGATCTACAAGATTCACAATTCTGAAACAATTTTCAAATAAGTTGGGTGGAAATTTGGATCAGGAAATAGAGAAAGTGGCATATCAATGTATGAAATGGCCTCAACTAAATACTGTTTTAGTCTTTTTGGTAGTCTCTATAGTTAGTAACTTACTTAGTTTAGTCAATTGGCTAAATAAACATAATATTGATGGAACTTTTGGCATTAAAATTGAACAAAAAAATTTTTATATGAATTTGTCCGGAAACTTATGAACGGTGTATATATTTATGCATATTTTTTTATCTGATAAGGTAGCTGTAAACTATAAATTTAATTAATTTTGAACTTTTTTTATTGGAAAACTAAATTGATTTTAATTGAAGAAGTGAAAATGTCCCTTTTTTGACAGTTTTCTCATCATAAAATTCAAACCACCCTGTGGAATTTAATAAGCTTTTCAGGTGATCTTTATGCACACACGCTTCGAATGAAACTAATTTGGCTTCGATAGCTTGATTTGTTCTTGAGTTAGGCTGTACGAAAGAATCCGCACAAACGTACGTACGTACGTACGTACACACACACACACAGACATCTTTTTAAAAATGATGGAATCCGACTACTGGGACCGCCAAACGTGGAGAAATGTAAAAATTTTGAATTTCGAAAATCGGACCGATTACAAGAACTTCCTGATGGGAACTCAATAAAAACACGAAAGAGCCAACGATGATCACCACAAAAGGGGTGTAACGACGAAGCCCGAGTAAAAATATTTAATTTTTATTCCCACGGATGTACAGCAGCCGTTTATAAACGCAACTCAAAAAAGGAAATAGTAAGTAGTTAGCCCGTAATACGTCTGGGGAATAGGAGTCCACGTTTTTGTTGACAGCCTTCGTACTGCCGAGATTTAGCCTTCAGTTCTTTACTATATGATAGTTGTTCAGCCATTGTGCAGTTGTATAAAAAATATGTAAAACCGTATCTGTCTGACAAACGGACCTCACACAGGCTCTGTACGGCTGGGGAACTTGAACAACTGGCGGCTTTCGTTCGGCCGCTGTACATCCGTACGAATAAAACTGAAAGTTTTTTACTCGCGAATTGAACGGCTAAGTAAAAGACGCGTTAATATATACGCGTCTTGAATGATTTGATGATTTCGAATTCTATGGAGGGACTCGGACTTTTATCCTAGAATAGTTTAATTTTCAAACAAAATACAGTCACCATTTACCGTTGGGATTAAAATAATGGAAATATTACTGAAACGCTCGAACAGCGATAAAAGACTTGAATATTGGTTAACTATCGGCTTGTAAAGTTAGTGATGACGGCTATCTTCAAAGACAAAAAAAAACGAAAAAATTGCTTTGCTTCTATCAACTGCAAGCTTAATAAGCCCAATGAAGCTGGAAGCTAAAGGTTGATCAGCTTTTTACGCCTGCTGTAGAACCTTTGGGGTCTCCAATCAAAGTTGATCCTATGGATGTACACGGCGGTGGTTCGCCCGGTGCTACCATAAGCATCACTAGAACGTCGGCCGGCCCTCAGGAAAAAATACAACGTTTTTTAATTAAACAAGGTACAGAGAACAGCATGCTCAGCTACCACAGGCGCTCTGCGATCGACTCCATCAGATGCTCTGACGGTAATGCTGCATATCCTACCTTTGGACCTACACAGTAAGAACACTACAGCACATAGCGCCATCAGGCTCAGAGAGTCTGGATGCTGGACGTCAAAACCTTATGGTCATAGCACTATACTTAAACTTATACCAAGAGATTTGGTACCGACGGACTATAGGGTCCCTAGAATTAATCCATCAAATAACTTTGACATTCTAATCGAATAAAGAGCGGAATGGAATAGTGGGCAGATATGGAAGGATTTTAACTGGGCAATCTACGCTGACGGCTCTAAAATGGGCGGCGGAGTCAGTGAACTCTGAACAAAGTAAACTGCCCGACTATTCCAGCGTTTTCCAAATGGAACTTTTTGCAATCCAGGAAGAAAGTCGACAAATCAAAATACATGCAAATATCCTACCAAGCCGGAAGGTTGCCATATGCATTGATAGCCAAGCAGCTATCAAAGCTATTGCCTCCTTTACTTCACATTCAAAATTAGCACAGAAATGTCGAGCTGAAATAGCTTCGTTAGAAGGTCAGCTCATTTCCCTCATATGGGTTACCGGTCACAGTGACATCCCAGGTAATAAGATGGCCGATGAATTTGCTTGGCAGGGATCTACCCTTTACCGTCTCACGGGAGGGAATGTTTTCGTCTCACTAAATGAAGTTAAGGCTATTATATCCTCATACTTCCGTGAAGCAGCAAACATTAGATGGGCCAGTCTGACGAACTGTGCAACATCAAGGAAAATTTGGCCTGAATACAATCAATCAAAAACAAAAAATCTCCTTAGGTGAACCTGTCATGGTATTGCTAGACTAGTGGCGGTCTGCACAGGATACTGACCGATTGGAGATCATGCCGCTAAGCTAGGCATCTTACAAAATTATCACTGTCGCAGCTGCAAAAACACAGCTGCGAGTGAAACCCTTCTGTCCCTCTTAAATACCTCAGGCTGGATTAAGGGATTTCTCAAATATTATAAATAAGGTAACAAAGCGTGGCATTAAAACGGCACACAGTGCTGATTAGGTTTCTGTACCACCACTTTTACCTACCTTACCTAACCTCCTCAATGATCCTCCTGCTCGCTCTGTTTCAAATATTTTATGAGGGTAAACATAAAAAAGCTGAGAAGTGCGATTTGGACATACATACGAAGGGTTCCGTACCACCATACAATATGCAACAGAACATGTTTTTCAATTTTTGATATCTCAGTCGTACAGGGGCAGGCTTATTCGCAGCTATTTTTACATAATATTCTTTTTTATTTTTATATGTATATTTTTTTTTTTTTTTTCTTTTATATATATTTATTAATTTTTTTTTTAGTCCCACCTTCATTCCAGTCAGTTCTCGTGGTTGTCCTTCTGTTCTCGATTTTTTTGTTACCAACTGTTCTAGTCAGGTTACCCAACCAATCTCGGTTAACCCTCTAGGTTCTGACCATAATCCCGTTCTGTGCTAACTTAGATGTTCAGGAAAGGAAAAAAATTCATCATGTAGAAGATACAGCTGTTGCACAGTTAACCAGGCCGGGAAAGGCGGACGTAAATAAGTTGTAGGCTTGGGGCGCCAGGACAGAGCCTGTGTGGGAAAGTCAATAAATTCAGAAACAGAACTTTTGAAAAGGACTTTTAAGCAATGACCGGACAAAAAACTTTAAACTGTTATCAAAAATACGGAGGAAATTAAAAATCAATAATTTGTTAAGAAGACCATTGTGCCGGATGGTATCGAAAGCCTTCTCAATGTTTACTCTTTACTTAATTACAAATGCGGAGTACTTTGGTCCGATCTGAGGCCAAATTGCACGTCAGGGTAGATTTAATTTTTGTCTTTCAATTCTTTTTCGTTCGGCCTTCGATTTTATTGAAAGTACATCAGTAGAGTCAACACCCGTAAAACAAAAACTGCGGTTGGATAACAATTATGAGTTTTTGTTCACATCATTAAAAACGCATTACTCTACGGGCTTCTGAGCTGATACGAACTTAGTTTTGAGGTGATTGTTATCCACGTCTTCGAATAGATTGCATTTGGTCTTTCTAATGACTCTGCTATTTTTAAATGTTAAAGTCAATGCCTTTCACCCAACGAAAGACTAAGTCGTTCAGAGTAAATAATGGTTTTCGCATTTCGAATTGCTAAGACGGCGAGCAGTACGTTCGCCAATGCTCCTCCAGGTGGATATGTTTCCAGCGGTTGTTAGCCTAGTCCTGCTGTTGCATTAAAAAACGTTTCTGGTTTGTGAACCATGATAAGTTTTTTGACGTCGTTCTGCTTACAATAGGCTCTATTATCCTCATTTGAGAATTTCGGAAGCCAACAAACGCGACGTTCTACTTGTTGTGCGCCTATTAATAAACATCTTTTTAAATTATAGTAAAAATTTGTAGCCATATTTTATGCCAAAAAGAAGGCTACGAAATTAAAAATTATTTTAAAAACGCAAATCAATTTTATAGCAAGAAGTAGGCTTTGTACGATGGTACAGATAAAATGCAACGGAATACGCAACAGGATTAAGTACAAATTAAAAATCTTCATCAAATCACGATGACGAAATTGAACGAGCTAACATTGCGTTTTTCATGAGACTTTTGAAGACCGTTATTAGAAAGAATGACTGTAATAATATACATGCAAGCCCTTTTTTAACGTACAAAGATGCAACCATTCGAAAAGTACGGTACATTTAATTGTTGTTTTAGAATTTGTTGGCATCGTTTTCCTAGTTATTGGACTTACATAAATTATGACAGCAGTTTGTTATCTTCAATGTTTACGTTATGATTTACTATATACTTAAAGGAAACCTTTAAAATCGCTCTGAATCCCTGCATGACTATTATGGATAAACATGTATGCAAAAAAATGTCTTATGATAGCAGAACACGATATTCAAAAAGACACGTACACTTGTGTTTTTGACGTTGTAAAGAACAGAAACGCAGATTGGCGCAGAAGATAAGATTTGACAAAAAATCTGTTGTAAGCTGCTTTAGGTTCTGGTCCCTAAAAACTTAAGGCCTTATATAGTATATCCCAAGTGCATGGCATGGAAACAAGTGCGTAAACGAGATACACGTGTGTTTACAAAATTACATGCATGTTGGTGGCTGCCTGGAGCACGAGGGAAGGGAAAAACCAACATATCGTTAGTGAGATTTATTTGGAATGTCAATAAGAAATTGAATTAATGTTGCAGCCGAGTGAATGGTGAAAGAGTCAAATGTTGACGAAAAATATCGACGCTTTGTAACATCGATTTTGTGTTCAAAACAAGTTTTAAAGAAACTTCATTCAAAAAACGGCAACAATGGCAACTGGTACTAGGTCGTACTCTTCGTATTCCGTTGGTGACCAAATCGCACATTGCCCCAGACAGACTTCTTGAACCGCAATGAAACCATTCATTTCGGTGAGAACTTTCAAATTATAAATAAATCGCAGAAACCGAAAATTTGCTATAAGAATGCATGCTTTTCTGTTTTGTTTTATATGTGAAAAAAAACATAAAACTGCAAATTAAAATTCTAGATTTTCAGTAAAAAGACGAAATTAGTTTCCAAAATGACACATTTGTGATTGTAAAATTCAAGACAACGTACATACCATATAACAACTAGGAAGCAGTCTATTTATAACACGTGTACATATTTAAAAGCATGTGCAATGCCACATGCAAAATAGTATACATTGTGCAAAATTTTATGGAACGTTAGCTGCTATTGTGACAAGCAAAACAAAGCCTAAAATAATTCTGGTGATTTTTATTAATTTTAAATGAATTTGTTGTCACATAAATTTATACAAAATTACGAATTTTATCTTGCTGCTTGTACAATTTATCCCTTGAACATGGTCAAACGATTCGATGGTCGCCTGCATATTTTTCGAAAGGTTAATCGCCAAAATGCAGTACGAAAATCTGGGTTATAAAATGCGTAAATGAAGGGATTTATGGCACAGTTAATCCACCCGACCCACGTTAGTAAATACATGAGTCCTTCCGATACAGCTCTTCGAGGCAGAAATGGGATAAGAAGATAATAACAAAAGAATGGCAGCCAACAGGCAATGAATCCACCCATGACAATGGTTAACGTTTTAGTAGTTTTCGTTTCTCTTCTATTTGTTGACACTCGCATGGGTACACGATGAGAAGGATGATGAAGATGATGTGGTTGATAGTGTTGATGTCTTTGATTATGATGCTGGTGGTTGTTGCTATTCGTGCTGCTACTACATTCCATTTTGATTTTGGATAGGCACGATTCGGAATATGATGTTCGATCCTCTGTAAAATGAATGGATTGTATTGGTATGGTGGCACAATGACTACAACTAATTGTAGAACATCGCATCATAGTCGATAGACGGGACACCTTGACTAGTTCATAATATGTTGTATGCTCTTCGATATCACTGTCAACAGATTTTGATTTACAGTTTTTCAGTTTTGGCCACTTTGGAGTGGGATTGCATTGGAAGTGCTCAGATTCAGACATAAATTGGTCGCATTCATTGTCGTTTCCTTGCGATCTCTCTGAAACCTTAAACGAAAAAGTGAAGTTGAGTAAAGGATTCTGATATAATTTTGGCTCAATGGCTTACAGCATCCCGAGCCATTCTCTGTCGTCGTGATGTAAGAACAAATCCGATTTTTAAATAAACGTACACCATTACTCCTAGGGGAATAAAAAATGATCCCATCGCTGAAAAAACTACATAACCCTTGTTTTGATTGTACCGACACTCGACGTAGTCATTTTTTATCCGTTCTGCTTCATACCTGAAAAACATAGAAAAATATGTTTTGAAATCATATCAAAAACTGAGCTTTTTATATTTACCATCCAAAAAATGGAGGACAAGTGATTGACAGAGCTGTTATCCAAACAATGAAGATCATAAAAAGAGCTAAACGTTTGGATCGTCTTTTTTTTGAATACGTCAGAGGTTGTGTGACAGCCAGATATCTATAAATATCTCAAAGATAAAACTTCTTATTTACTATAAATCTTTTTAATGTACCTGTCTAAACTTATGGCACATAAACTTAAAATGGAAGCGGTACATAAAAGCACATCTAACGAGATCCAAATATCACAAAGTATCCATCCAAACCGCCAGTTGCCTGTAATGAAACACGAATTAAGGGGGTATTCTAGTCTAGAAATTTAAAAAGATCGATTTTTTTTGTTATGTTTTCAAAGTTGAAATGCAAAAAAATATATCTACAAGAGGATTTTTCAAAATTCAAATTGTTTTCGGAGATCTTCGGAGACTCTCCGTCTATCTGAATCCATATTTCTCAGTCCAGCTTCTAGCAGCTGAATTCTAACTTTCAAACCACGTGGACGTAAATATATGCTGTGAGTGAAATAAAAATATTGGGAAATATTTTAATTTCAGCCAGTGATCCTAATGCTTATTCAACGGATTTTATAATTTTTGGCGGTGGGACATGAAAAAAAGAGGTTTTAATTCTCTATTTGGAGTAACTACACTTATAGCAAAAAATTTCAAGAAGGTTGTCGATACTGTTGTCAAATCTAGTTTCTGTGAAGACTGTAATGTTTGGAAAAGTAAAATAAATTCTGATATTTCGGTGTGAAGATCATGAAGAATTATGTACAATAAACCATAAAGGAAGTGCAGGCAAAATGGAAGTTGACGTTTTTTTCGAAATGTTCTGTATATCGGGTGAAAAACACGGATTGAAATATGTAAAATATATTGGAGATGGTGACATTAAGACTTTCAAGGGTATACTCGATATGGATCCTTACGATGGTGATCCATTTTACCAAAAAAAAGAGTGAGTAGGACACGTCAAAAAAAGAATGGGTGAAAGGCTACGAAAAGCGAAAAGAGATAATAGAGCGATTGGTGAAAAAGGTGAAGGCAAATTAGCTGATAACGTAATTAAAAAATTGTCTTTATATAGTGGTTTGGCGATTCGCCGGCATGAACATGAAAAATGCAGTTTGGGCTACTAATTACCATAACAGTTCTACGAATGAAAATCAGCAACATATGTATTGCCCAACTGGTGTGGAGATATGGTGTAAATGGCAAAAAGCTGCATCTGAAGGTTCCTTACAGGAGTTTGACCACGAAAATCCTCCTCTGTGTGATAAAGTTTTGAAAATTATAAAGCCAATTTACGAGAGTTTATCATCAGAGGAATTATTGACTCGATGATAAGGTTCAGAAACTCCAAATAATAATGAGCTTTTATGATTTTATGATTTGGACTTTCGATCCAAAACATATTCATTACGGACCTTAGATGATTGAGATAGCGACATTTATTGCTGTTTGTATTTTTAATGAAGGCTTCATTCCAATTTTAAAAATGGAGCTTATTGGAATGAAAATTTGACGCGGAAAATATGCTTTTTCGAAGTCAAGGAAGATCCGATGTATGAAGCAGGAATGGCAGATTAAATTAATGTTACTCTACAATATCATTTCATGACTTAGACTGCGAAAAACTTTACGCGAAACTTTAAACGCGTTGTTCTCGAAACTGTCTTTTTCAAAACAATACCCAAGATTTCTCAGGTTCTACTGGACCGATTAACATGTAATTTTTAGAGAGTCTTCTTTATAGTCTTGTCTTTGTCTGGAACCAAATTTTTATTACTTTTTTTTTTAATTCCAAACAGTCAAAAAAAGTGGTACAAAAATAGTTTTTTTTTCAGGCAGTCGCCGTTTTGTGAAAAAAAAATCCTTCCAACTTTTCCGTAGTTCCAGACATTGCGACATTTTTTATTTTTTTCTGTATTCTTGTTATGTTAATAAATAACTAATAAAAAAATGGATGGTAAAAATATTAATATCCTTTGTTTATGGCATTTCAAAAATATCATGAAGTTCATGCCTCTAGACTAGAATACCCCCTTAAGCCAGGGTCATCTTCAGCTGGACTGCGGTTTCTCCGCGAACACGTGGTGACAGCGATAATTTTTAAACGTAAGTAAGGACTGATTTTAATGATTAAGATATTTTTTAAATTGAATAACACTTCAATATGTTTTATTGGTAAGTCGATTCAGTATTAACAATGACTTGCTCCAAAAGCAATTATTTTATTGGATAATTGTACAGCGCACTTTGCTCTGGCGACGGGTACATATTTTTTAAGCTTCTTTCACAAAAGTCACAGCAGTTTTTCAACCGCGTTTTAAAAAAAGCAAAGCATAAATTATGAAGACGATATTCCTTCATCAGTACTGCTACCATCGGACCCATTATCGAATCGGGGAAGGGGCACAACAGCTGTTGGCAAGACTTGCACCTGATTCTACTCTCTCAGCTGAAGAAGTTACTGCGTGGAATGCCGATTTGCTTGATGAACACAAAAAGGTCATAACCACGAATTCAGAAGATTGTTATGTTTCCTAAGCTCCGGAGTTTGTTCCTTAAGCCCGTAGTACACGACATGGAAATCCTTGCATGCACATGCGGGCCTGACGTCACCGAAAAATCTCGCATTCAGGTTAGCTTTTCGTTGCAGCCATCTTGTGATCAAATGTTGTTGCATGCAAAAAAATATCGGTAGTACACGGCATGTAGAATTTGTGCTAAAACGTCACATGTTTTCATGCGATGGTGGCCCTCGCATGGGAATTATTCGCATGTATTGTTGCATGTATCGTTCTCACATGTTACGCTAGTACACGACATGCAAGGCGGTTGGCATGCGTAGCGTTCTAGGAACAAACAGCATAAACTTTGGTTTCCTAGTATACGGCATGTATCCATGTGAATATATTTATTGACTTGCTATTTGTATAATTTTAAAAAGTCGAAAAAATTGGAAAAGATTGTTATTTTGGCAAGTATAGTGAGCATTATAAAGCCCAAAAATTGAATGGCGGTATATTTTGGTGAAAGGGCTGAGCGGACCAATTCGATTACTTGCTTGGTAATCCAAAAATCTGCTGCCATTGTTCGAACGAGTTTATATTGTGTTTCTGACCGTCTTGTACTGACAGAACGCAATTGAGTGGGCTTTGTACATTAGGATGGAGACACAATGGATTTATTTTTGCATCCTTTTTTGTAGATTTCTGCTCGTTATTTCTTGTGGGCTTCAGTCAAAAAGAAATTTATTGCTTAGAAATTTGTTTTAATGGTCGATAACATGAGGGCAAAAATGTCTACTTTTTTGCATAGCCAAATTGCTTCCATTAATAAAAAAGCAAACAAAGATCAACCAACCATAAACACCAAGCGTTCGAGGCCACACAACTGTATTCGAATTAAACGTTTTGTGGATCACGGCCCGAAATCGTTTGTTGTTCTATGGAAAATTCACATGGAAAACTTCGTACTCGGAATAATAGGTGGATTTTGCTACGGAACCCCAGATTTCGTCTTAGATCCCACGTGTGGAGAGAACAATAAACTCTAGAAAGAATTTATGACACACATTTGAAAGCCGTCAGTTAAAGATTGAAACTGAAACTCGTTGGCATTAATATGGCGTCAATCGCTTAAATATGAATATAAAATTTTGCTTATCTATCATTAAAAGCATCGTTCTTCGCATTAAATTTAAAAAAAAAAACGTTTTAATTGTTTAACCTTTTTTTAACAAAATAAATCCCTTGTGCCCACGTCCTTATGCTTGAAACATTCTACTCATCCGAAATATGTATATGCGATGATACGAATTCGTGCTGTCGGATGTGATGTTTCCATGGCATTGAGCGATGAAGTATCGCATGTTGTCCCAAATCGCATGCTGCTTGCTAGTACACGGCATGCAAATAAGTCACATGTATGCATGCGATAAAGGCGTAGCATGGACTCACATGTACATGCGTGTTTATATGCGCCTGTCAAAAATATGGGTAGGACACGACATGCAAACTCCATGCAAGTATTGTGGCAGATTTTGACGTCAGAATGACGTCGGGCTTGAATGTACATGCAACAATGTCGTGTACCACGGGCCTTACAATGATGCAATATGCTCAGCAAATACGCTGATCAAATGAAATGAGTACAACAAGAAGTTCTTCGCAGTTTGGACATCTTAAAATAGCATTATGATAAAAGTCTTCATCGGAAGAAGGTAACTAATTATTTCAGCGGATTAAACGCCAATGAAACCTGAAATGATAAGCAATCTTATTTGATATTAAATTCATTATTTAATGCATCATATTTTGTAAATACGCATGTAAACAAAGAATTCGCAAGAGTAAAGCACCCCAAAAACAAACTACTAATAAGTAGTAGAGTCTTTACTGTATAAGTATTTGAAATTGTGTTATTAACTTACCAAAAATAAAGTATATAACCGACGGTGGCATGACGCATGTTCCAACTAGCCAATCCGTAATTGCCAAGTTCATCACAAAGCAATTCGTTACTGTCCTTAGTCTTCTTGTTGTTAAGACTGACAAAATTACCAGAGTGTTTCCGATCACTGTTATCAAAATCAAAACTGTGAAGATGGATACTGTCACAGTTCTGGACCAACAAAGACTCCAAAAACCAAAAGTGGTTGAATTTCTATAACTAGCCGATGAATCGGATGCATTAAATGCGTACGTGTATATTTGCTTCGTAACATTCACCGCGGGCAGATTCATATAAAATGGCCATTGCAATGTCGTCATACTAATGGAAGCACTGCTGGAGTTCATCGTGGTTTGGTTGACACTTTCGCTAGCCATCATCGAATAGACGGCTCGTAGCAGACGTAGGCGAGTCACTAATATAATTTCATTGCTGGCGACACAAAAACTCATTCAGGATGTTTACCTTTAATTGATTGCTTGTGTTTTGGGTGCGTCCTGCAGAAAAAGAAAAAGAAAAAAGAAATCAAATGACACATTATATGACACATAAAAAAACAGTTTCACTTTATTAAGGTAATATGATGTCCTTTTCGTATATAAATTACTATCTGGTATAAAACGACAATGGGTGATAACGCACTTACGACCAACAATTGCTAATTTCGCCCAGCATAATCACAATAAACACAAACATTGACATTCCTTAATTATACAAACCGACAGTACATTCAATTTTTGTTTTTTTTTTCTTACATATTTATTGAACTGCACGTGATTCAAAACTGTCTAGAAACAAAACACAACACACAATTATTCAAAAACAAAAATGAAAAACTTTACATTTATCAAACTATTTACAAGTGTAATTTCACTCAAACGAATGTTTCAAAGAATTCGTTCACAACACTTCAAAAAAAAAAATAAAATACATACTCATACAAACAAAACTACGAAAATAATTTGTTTATTGTGAACTTTTATATTCACGTCTAAATACCAAAGCTTATTGGTTTTCTTATGACATGCTAAGATAAACACTGCGTTGCACATCCAATAAAATCTGCGGTTGCTTAAAGTACGCAAACAAATCTGAAAGATTTTAATATTTTTGCCATATGTTTTCTATAAATAATAAAACACCTGGTGTACGATGAAATGAGTGCCGCTTTGATGAAAAGAGTATAACTTTAAATTTGCTACAGAAAATCTGGAAAAATACTATTGGCGTATTTGATAATGATTCCCCACCCGATGCCTTCGCACATGAAATTCAAACAAATGTTCGCGAATGAAAAGACATGTCCAGACCGACTGGTTCATCGTAGTGAAAACAAGAAACTATTTAAACGTGAAACATGAATTTTTGAAAGTGTTTTTTCTTCTTACGAAATCGCTCACTAATAAATGCATTTTTTTTAAGCGAATCCAAAGAAAAATGGAAAACATTTTTTACAGTTTTTTCTTAACAGTCAGATCAAAGCACTTGTAAGTGGGTAAGCATAGTTATTAAAAAAAATTTAAGCAATAATTCAATATTTTGAAAAATTCATTCTCTAGTAGTTTAAAAGTATTTATACTATTTTTAAATATGTGATATAAAAAAATAATATTTATATTTATAAAAATGCTTAAATTTTTACTTAGAAAGGTCATAACCTGAAGGCCTCCCATTTCAAAAACCCTAGCTGGTTTCGAATCAGGATATTTGGTTACACACATATGAACATATATTGGATCCTTGAAATCCGATTGGTACTTTCCAAAAATGTATAATGACGGAATCAAGGTCATATTAAGAGTCAAGATACGTTTTGAAACAAAAGAACAATTATAGAATTATATACTATATACAAAACTTATACTATAGTTATTAATATATGTGTACATACGTGTACAGTCAATGTCAAAATTATTTGTACAATGAAATTTTATTTCTCCAAATATATGATCTAACTTTTTAGAATTTCAAAAGAGAGAAAGTGATCGTCTCACATTATAGTATTTACCGCTTCATATTTTAATAAATACCTACTTTAGTAAATGATGCAGAAAAAAAATTGTAAATGAACCATCTTTGTATTAAGCTAGTAGTTAGTACATTCCCTGCGAAAATTGCGGTTCAGAAGTTACAGACATAGTAATAAGTTCGTTGAAACTCTTTGGCTACGGAACCAAAAAAAATTCCTTGAACAATTTATTCGTTTTGGTAAAACGCAACAGACTTATAATCTCTCTCTTAATATCGAGACGATACTTAATCATGGGACATCATGGAAAAATATTAAAAAAAGTGGAAAATTAAAATAAATGCGGATAAGACGCAAGCCATCCTTTTCTCTCGGCAAAGCAAATCTTGCTTTCTTCCGCAGAACCATTTAATATTTAATGATCTCTGTCAAATGGGTGACTAATGGGTGTCTTTGTTGTTGTGGTTGTTGTATCGGCTTCGTTCCTAATTCGTGTTTTCAAAATAGCTCTGTTTGTGTAGATTGTGTTTAGATGGCTCTACTGTGAAGGCATAACACTGACAGCGGGGGTGTCTAAGCTAAATCTTCCAAACTTTCAAAGTTGTTGAATGTCGAACAAAATCCTGTGAATTAGGTTAAGGTTAATAGGTCGATATCAAAATCCTCCGTCCCGTTTCGGGCTCCACCCACGGAAGTGAGTTGAAACCAATTACACCTGAGTTTCTCAAACCACTACACATTCTTCTCCTAATTTTTCCGCTCGCTCTGTGCTACACGCATTATAAGAGTCCTAATATCCTCTTGAAGAGCGAGCAAATAATTAAAAAAAAAAAAATAATAATTCGAAAACTCATCTTCACTTCAGTTGCACACAAAATTCCTCTAATGTTTGTTACAATTTTTCATTACTTACCTTGTTTATTAATTTACTTGTCAAAATGTTTATTCATGTAGAAATTTATATATTTCGGTTATCTATTTATTTATATTTATTTACTTAAATATTTTGGTTTTTATTTATTTCTTTTTCAACTTATTAATTAATGTATGTATTTATTTATTTATCTTTTTTGTTTAATTATTTATTTTAATTTTAAATTTGTCAACTTATTTATAAATTCAATTATTAAGTTATATATTTATTTATCTACTTATCTATTTATATATTTATATTTATTGTTCTGCAATTTTTAAAGCTGTGATATTTATATGTTCTTTTTTCTTTTCTTTTTTTTTTGTTATACTTTTGTTATTTATTTATTTTTTTTTTGTACACAAAGTGGGTTTATCTCGTACTTTCTAACTCAAATAAATTGTAAAAATAGTTAGTCGAAAGGTAATTTAAAATATCATATCTCTTTACTGTAAATTGTGCGGTAGCAGGTATACATAATTGTAATTTGTACGAAATAAATATCTATCTATCTAACAGACTTATAAAATCAGTTTTTGTCACTTTGGTTTTCATAGATTTTGCCCATTTTATCAAATTTTGAAAATTTTGTTTATTTAACCGCTTCTAGAATTTTTTTAAAGTTATTTATATACTGGTGAACCTGATAGAAGTTATTATTATGACTTCAGAACCAATTTAGACCATTAAAATATTTTCGGTTACTCTTACATTAAATTTTGATTTACAGAATCACATGGTGGCCCAAAATATTTGTACGAGCTTCAGCAATAGCTGTTTATGAACATTTGATACGTTAAAGAAGGAAAAACTAATTTCAAAGTAGTAAGAACTCACGTCAATAAATTATTTGCAGTTTATTTCGGCAAAAATAAACTATTCGGCACATGTACAGTCGTGGCGAACTAATTTGAAACTATCATATAAAAAAAATAAGAAAAATCGCAAATACTATAAAATAAAGATGGTAACCCATTAAAAGGATCCGTTATCTTGTTGATCTTTTTTGCTGTGTTTTGTAGCTTACTTACTTAAGGTGGCGCTACAGTCCGGGGAGGACCTGGGCTTCAGCCAACACTTTTGCCAGCTGCCGCCAGTTTCGCACGCTAAGTTGGTTGATGTCTCGTTGGATCTTCTTCTCCTCCACTCACCGTCTATGCAGATAGTACCGAAGATCACCCGAAAAAATTTCCTCTCGAAGCAGCCAAGAACAGCTTTGTCCGGTTTTGACAAAGTCCATGCCTCCATGGGACGATTAAGGTCTTATAGTATATAGTTTTACCTTGCTTGTTCGAGATCAATCGCTTTCTCAGCCCATAGAAGCAACGATTAGCAAGAGTAATTCTTCGTCTGATTTCAGCGCAGGTGTCGTTGTCTGAATTGATAGCGGTGCCTAGGTAGACAAAGTCTTTGACTACCTCAAAGTTATAGCTGTCTTCTTTCACTTTCTGTCCGAGACGTCGGTGTTGGGAGTCCTTTCTCGTTGACAGCGAATACTTTGTCTTGCAGTCATTAACGGTCAAACCCACTTTCGCGCCTCCGTCGCTATACTCTCAAGCGTGCCATTGACATCACGCTGCGTTCTTCCAATAATATCAATATCGTCGGCATATGCAAGTAGTTGGACGGACTTCTGAAAGATTGATCCTCTGGTGTTGGCATGCGAGTTGTGAACGATTCTTTCAAGAACGATGTTGAAGAAGTCGCATGGAAGCGCGTCGCCTTGTCTGAATCCTTTTTTGAAACCAAAGGTCTCGGTTAGGTCTTTACGACCTTGATGGAGCAGCATTTATTCTCCATCGTCATCCTATGCAAAGTGACGAGTTTGGGAGGGATGCCAAAACTAGACATTGCGCGGTATAGCTCGTCTCTATAAATGCTGCCATGCGCGGCCTTGAAATCGATGGAAAAGTGATGCGTATCGATCTATTGATCCTGGGTTTTTTCAGTTAAGAGGGTCTCCTTTTGACATATTTGATGGATATTAAATTTTGACATAAATTTAGTTTTTGGAAAAATACAAAAAGAAAACTCAGCATAACAAAAAAATATTTTATTTATAAATAAATAAATAAATAAATATAAAATATAAATAAATAAATAAATAGTATTACGAAATAAATAATTAAATAATTTTTTATTATTATTAAAAAGAATTTAGTAAATTAAATTAATAAATTAAGTTAAATAAATAAAAATAAATATATAAAAATAAGTAATAAATAAATTCAATAAATAATATAAACATAAGAATGAACATAAAGCAGAAAATATTTACAGATCTAAAATTAACAAATATGAAATGTCTAGGTGAACGAGTACCATAAATGAAGATTATCGGAGTTAAGTTCTTTAATTAAGGGATTATCCAGTATCTCACATTTGATTTTGAAAGATTCAGAAAGTTTTTGCATTAAATTTTTGCAGATCAAATCAACATTTGCCTTTTGATGCAAGTCAAAAGTAGATTGATGTTAAGGAAGATTAAGCATAGCTTAAGTGTCTTGTTCTGTGCAATTTGCAACTTTCTTTTATAAATTTTCCCACATTTTCCCTAATCTTGGCACCCGTATAAGAGAATTTCTTGAAAAACCACTTTATATATTAACATTTTATTTTAAGTGGAAAGTAATGACTTTCTGTTGATAAAAGGGTACAACATTTTAGGACCAATGCTCACTTGCTTGAGAAACTGCGAGTTATTTTCCTTAAAGATTAGCTTCCTGCCAGGAAATATCCCTAAACCTTTGGCAGTGTTTTGCCAAGCTATTGCGTTTCCCGAGATATGAAGCTGATTTGCGGTAAGAAGCGAAACTTTCTTTTTCTAGAGAAAAAGTGAGCTTCAGTTAAGTTCGCCTTAATGTCGAGACTTAACTCATACGGTATCTGCCATATCGTCAGCATATGTTGCTATATCACAGTTAGGTAACGTAGGTAAATCAGATGCATGTACATTATTTAAGTCTGGTCCAAGGTCTGGCCCTTGCAAGATGGAATAGTTATTCGGTAAAAGAAATTGATAATATAAACACATATAATCGTAAGACTTAATACTTTGTTTAAAATTAAATAAAAAAATACATCTTATGATATTCTAAAGCTTGATTGAGCAAAAATGCGCATATTTAAGATATGAACGCCACAGGTCACTGTAAAGATGAAAAATATCGATAAAATTTTGTTTCAGATATCGGGAAAAAGCCTTAACCCTTTCGATACGTATTTTTACTCTTTATGGTTACCTATAAAAATTAAAAATAAATTATATTGCATTTTAAGAAATTTTAGAGAGTGATGCCATATTGTCATATGGCGCCAATTTGCCTATAAGGAAACATGAAAATCGCATTTTGTTTTTTGTTTTAATTTTTTTGTTCGAACATTTAATATAAAATTCATTTAAAATTCTATTCAAAAATGTTAAAAAAAAATTAAAAAAAAAAATTAGAAACTTACAAACTTACTTATTTAGAAATGTGGTATGCCTTTGAGCAATTCTTTGTAGAGCTTGGGATGCATAGATTAACCTTAACCTTCGAACACATGTATCTGGAATATCGTGCGCATCCAGGAGTTTTGCATCTTTTTTTGTCCATTGTATGAACTGGGCAATGTTAAAGTCCGTCATAGCGAAGGGATTGCAATAAATTTTTATCTGGACACATTCTTTATCGCCCTCAGCACACCTTTAAATTCCAAGCCACTGGCAATGTGTCGTATTGCTGTCTGGCTTTTTTGTTTTCCTCTTTATTTTGTTGCAATTCAATGCATGTAAATTTGTACAAAACCAACAAAGTACGTTTTCTTATTTTGACTTCCCCCACCAGTAGTAAGGGGTCAAAAATAAATATCATTATCATAACAGATACTGATGGTTTCGTTTCATATTTCGGTCTAGCTTTTAAAGTTAATGGACTGCTCGTTTCAACATGAATCTCTCTGTTCTTGGTCGGCCACATTTTCAAGAAGATTGTTCTGAAAAAAGCGATAAAAGTCCATCCGCTATGTCGTTCCTGAATTCTAAGAAATTCATTCGATCCTTTGGTCTCATATAACTATTTGCAAAGTCAAAACAATACTCCAACCAAGAGTAGCACATCATTCTAATTGCAATCCTATATAATGCAAGCAAGAAGTCCCATGTTTTTGTTGTACTATATAGTACATAGCTACAAGGTTTGGTTGCGGAATATCCAGTCCAATAAAATCCAAAAAGCATTTGAAGAAAAAATGTATGCTCTACTGAGTTGCACGGTATACCACAATCTTTCTATAAAATATGGCACAAAGGACTGATCCATAAATTGCAAAAGTATCTGCCTAAGCAATACTCAAAAATTCAAGAATATTGAATGCTCCATCAGTACTTAATAACATTTGTTGGTGGTTATCTTTATTAATTAAATACATTTTGTTTTATTTTTTTTTCCTTAAGACATTGTTGTGAATAAATTTTTTTTTCATAATTTTTCAATGAAAAAAGCCACTTTAGCGTATTTTTTAAAAATTTTGAAACTTTTCTTTCGCACTTTATATTTTTTGGTAATTTGTTAAATAGACGGCAAGTAGTTACAAAATAAAATTGAGAATAAATAGCTTTATTTATTTTGGGAACCCGTACAAAACTGCTGGTGTTAGCACGTATATTGTGATAACCATACATACTGACGGCCGTATATCCAGATTTGAGAGAAAATATTTTAAGGACTTTAAAGCAGTATAAGTGTCTTTTTGGAAGAATTTTATAGCGCCTAAATATATCAAAAGTTGAGGCTCTGCATTAACTCGACAGATGATCCGAATTGCATGTTTTTGTTTAATAAGTAACGGTTTAATTTTATTTAAATATATCCTACCCCAGCACGATATGCCGTATTCTAATTTGGATTTTAAAAGACCATTGTAAACCATAATTAAAACGTTTGTATTACAATAAAGGCCAATATGATAAATTTGTCTTACGAATCTGTTAGAATATTGTTTTAAGTATGTAGTATGCTTCTTCCGATTTAATCTATAATCTAATGTTACTCCTAAGTACTTAAATTGAGGAACCATTTCTATTGCAAAACAAACATTAATTCATCTAGAACGGCGGCACGAGTACGATAACTTGGGCGCCGAAAATTGACAACGGTTTTTTGTAGAGGGGTCAAAAACGAGCATTTTTTACTATGGGAGGGGGGGTCTATCTCGCACCGTTTAGGAGGTAGGGGCAATTTAAAAAAAAAAGACTTAAAATGAAAAAAAAAAGAAAAAACAACAACGACAACACTTACAATAAAGTAGTATACCGGCTTTGAAAACCAGAAACATGTTCTTTTATCCTGCGTTTAAATTATATAGTTAACTTTAATAGTTTTTGAAAAATTCGCATGCAAACTAAAAATTTTGATAAAAAAAATTAAAAAAAACGAGTTTAGACCAATTTTTTTCAAAACTGTGAAATGAAGTGCTAAATTTGCTTCTTGTAGTAAATGCTCGTATCAATTCTGAATAGAACACAAAAAACCGAATGGTTTTATGTCTTCTAGTTTTTGAGAAAATTGAAAATTACTATTTTTGTTTTGTGACATTTAAGTTGTTACCTTAAAGGATTAAGGTAACCGAATGAATAAATAATCGATTAAATGTCCGGCATGCGTCTTTATTAATAGTTTTTTTTTGTATCAGCTTCGCGGGTTAAAGGAATTCAACTTTCTTTCCGTAGTCAGTCCACACTCACGCGACTTCGTCGCTCCGCCCAGGGTATCTGCTTTTTGCCTGGCAGGCACCTATGTCATGAATACTCTTCATCTTATTTGTATGTACTTATGTGACACGGAATGCACTTAATAATGATGCAAAAATATCAAATCATATCAAACTTTGAATTTTGTACCGTTGGTTTTTTCATGGACATGTGGTAAAGCTTATTCTGTGTTCAACCTTAGTGCGAATCGAGTGTTATTTTTTGTGAATAAGCAATGGCGACTAAGCATCCTCTAATCCATCCTAAACTAAATAACTTTTCGGTATTTTGTTCGTTCGGGGATTTTGTATCGACCAACGAAAAGAGCATCGCTTTTTTAGAAGAAATTGGTCTGATTCTCCTCTGACCTCCTCGTGGTGCATTCTGGATAACGCTAAATGATTTGCTAAACTTTACTTACAGAGATGAACCTGTCATTAACATTTATACTAAAAGTATCACCGTAAATACCAAAAAACAAAAAATAATTTTAGTAGATCTCAATTTTCTCAAAAACTATAAGACATAAAACCATTCGGTTTTTTGTGTTCTATTCAGAATTTATACAAGCATTGAATACAAAAAGCATTTTAAGCACTTCATTTCACAATTTTGAAAAAAATTGATCTAAACTTTATTACTAGTACTTTATTGTAAGTCTTGCCGTTGTTGTAGTTTTTATTTTTTTTCATTTAAAGTCATTTTTTTTAAAATTGCCCCTACCTCCTAAACGGTGCGAGATAGACCCCCTCCCCTCCCATAGTAAAAAATGCTTGTTTTTGGCCCCTCTACAAGAAATCGTTATCAATTTTTGGCGCCCAAGTTATCGTACTCTCCCCAGAGCTGCTATCAAAGGCAGGTAACAAATGATGTTGGGAGGAATTATCGCCTCGGTAGAATCTCGTGCATCCAGGAGAGTGATAGTGTTACACCATGTCTTGCGGAATCATGCCCGTAGTGTTAAAAATCATAAATTTGGTTTACTACTGATTAGTTGTTTATGAAAACTAAGCCCCCTTCGTAATGTTTCAAGATCGGAGTTCAGATCAGCATATAGGTCGAGATAGTTATTGCTAGAGTAGGAAAACGCAGTATCATCAGCGAAGGCTGTAAGTTTACTTAGGTAAGGTTGGAGAAATAATGAGTTCACAAAAACCAAAAATAAAATTGGCCCCAGAACACCTGAGTTGATAATCTTTGCTTAACTTAAGCATTTCTTAATTCTCACACTTTGTTGACGATCATGCAGATATGATGTAAATCACGAATGCATTGAACCTCTGAAGCCTATATACTATAGTTTGCTAAGTAGCAACTTATGATCAACCGTGGCTAACGCCTTGGTAATATCTATAAATAGGGCAGCTGTTTTTTTGAACTAATAAAGCTATTGTTAATTTCGCCGCATAGTTTCAATAACGTACCTTCGGTAGATTTTCTACTTCTAAATCCAAACTGGCAATCATTAAAGTAAGAATTTTTCTCAAGGAATGAAAACATTCTGGATTTTATACTTCTTTCAAAAATGTTTGACAACGTAGATAAAAGAGAACAAGGTCTATACTACTTCTCATTAAGAGAAATAAAAGTTGGTGCAGCAGTCAGTGTACTAGGCCCTGTATTATGTCTCTTATTTACCTGCGACTAGCCAAATAGTGACAACTTTGCCAACATTTGCAGATGATACTGCTCTTGCTGTGGGAGAAACTGACGAAGTAGCGGCGAAAAAGCTACAGAAGACAGTGAATAATATATCAAAATGGACGAAAAAAAAATGACAAATGAAATTAAATGACCTAAATTCGGTCCATATTGACTTCACGTATAAAAGTGTTCAGCACTTCCCTTGAAAAAAAAAATGTATTTTTTTTATGATGTGCGTTTTTTTTCTTATTAATTGACTTGCTTGACAAGTAATAATTTGTATGTTCTAGGGATAAGAGAAATGAATTTGGCTTCTAGGGTTTCGTACCCAAAGGATTCCAATTGAACCCTATTTGTTCAGTACAGGGCCGTCGCGCACTTAATCGGTTTCTTAAAGGGTATTGTAAGCACAATTACGAGCATATTTATTATCTCATAAAACAAAAGAACCTAGATTTCAAATGCAAAAAAAATACATATAATTTAACTCTAAGTAATTAATTTCAAGCACTTAGGTAGGCTCATCATTTGTTATACAGGTGTATTCACATGTGGCTTAATTGGTGCATGAATACAAGTACAGTCATTTATCTTGAATATGTGGTATACAATTAGTTAAAGTCTAAATGAAAAGGCAACAACATGAAACAAACAAAAAATGTACACACTTTTTATTGTTGAAATTTATCAAGGTCCATATTAATTATTTTTAAAATCGTCACAGACAAACACACTCATATAAAAATAAAATATGAACATATAAATGCCATGCATCGGTCGAGAATACTGTGCAACCTTCTCAAGAGGATAACCTCGCCCAAATCAATTTGCATTATTGCATATACTTCATTTGTGTTATGAGGTTGAAAGTTTAATGAATGTTGCCCTAATGATTGCTCGTTCCCCTTGGCTAATCTAACATGAAAGATGTAAATTTGTCACATCAACTGCAAACGTATAAAGTCTTATGAGAAACGTTATTATATATGTGTCCAGTATGCTATCGTAAAAAGCCCGAGGAGTTTGCAGGCAAATGTGGTTGACAGCATTACTTTCTGTCTTGTTATGGACTCGAGAGCTGCAACATCTGCTTCCGATGTCTCGATTTTATGGCCACGTGGTACTACATTGTATTTCACCTTTAAAAAGAAAGAAAGCCCACAGCGCTCGCAATGTGACCTCGGATATGATTTATTAGAAAATTTCAAATCGGTTTTTCGTACTGTGGCAATGGCGTCCTACGTGAAGACAAGCCTTGAGACAATGACTCTTAACACATGTAATATTTTTTGTTAAACTGTGGGTCGCATATGTAGATTCATTCATGACAGCCAAGCTTTTTTGCGATCAAGAATTTTCCCAAATTTTTCAAGTGTCCCAAAAAGTCCTTCTAGTCTCCATCGGTTGTAAAGGAAAGAGACGTGCGCATATTGGGTTGGCAACTATTAAGTAATTGCGGATTTCACTCATAGATGGCTTTAGTTAAATTTGTAGGTTTGCTGATGGAATCGAAATGTCAAACACATTTTGTCATTTGATAGTAGGTACTTCAACTGTCAATCAGTAAAAAATTTTTTTTTAATGGATGTGTAGTTTTTGTTTGGCATCTGTTGAATTATGGAAAATCAAAACGAACATTTACGTCATATTTTGCTTTTTTATTTCCGGAGAGAAAAAACGCATCGCAAGCTCACAAAAAAATATGTGCTGTTGATGGTGACGAACCTTTAAAAAAGGGCAGTGTCAAAATTGGTTTGCCGAATTTCGTTGTAAAGATTTTTCACTCAAAGATGAAAAACGCTCTGGTCGTCCAGATGAAGTTGATATCGACCAAGTCAAATCACGTGAGATTGCAGAGAAGCTTCATGGATCATATACATGCATTGAAAATCGCTTTAAACAACTCATGAACTGAAAGAAAATCATTTAACAAAACCCATTAACATCTGCGATTTGTTAAGGAAACGTAATGAAAATGATCCATTTTTTAAACGATTAATAACTGGTGATGAAAAATGTGTTGTTTACAACAATGTTAATCGGAAAAGATCGTGGAGAAAGCCAGGTGAACCAGCTCAAAAAACATCAAAAGCTAATATTCATCAACTTTTACCTCTCAACCGAACGATCAATTCAGATTTCTACATTGAACAACTAACAAAATTGAACAATGCAGTTGAAGAAAAGCGGCCCGAATTGACAAATCGAAAAGATGTTGTATTCCATCATGATAATGCAAGGCCGCACACATCTTTGGTCACTCGGCAAAAATTATTGGAGCTTGGTTGTGAAGTTTTGCCACCATATAGTCCTGGCCTTGCACCATCTGATTACTTTTTATTTCGATCTTTGCAAAACTCCTTGAATGGTAAAAATTTCAATAATAAAGATGATTTCAAATCGTTCCTGATTCAGTTTTTTGCTGATAAAAACCAGAAGTTTTATGAACGTGTAATTATGCCAGAAAGATGGCAAAAGGTCATTGGTCTATATGGGCAATACATTACAGAAAAAAGTTATTTCGTTCCGTAATTACTTAGTTGCCAAGCTGATAAAACAAGCATTGTTATAGAGTTTTGCTCATCTTGTCACAGTCATCATCTAGCGTGGTGTTAGTTGTAAGTTACCAAATAATAGTTTGTATACATGGCTAATAAAGCCTTACAGCGTTCACAAAATATGTAAATGAAAAAAAGCACATGTTATTTATACTACCCAGCTTACTAGAAAAAAGTCGAACATACTTATAATGGTTCACATTAGCTTCAATTGACATCCGTGTTATAGCTGTGACAAGAAAAATCTTTTGTACAGCGAGTTCCCCAGCGTTTTATGAAGCTTAGGGGGCGCTATTTTTCTTGACTAGTTGCTCCATGTGAATTGAGAAGTCAAGATTTTGAGCGATTAACACACCTAAGTCACTTGTTATTTTTACTTAAGCCAGCACAGGACTATAAGAGTGGACACATGATGGTTTCTACAAAATGATACGCAATACATTTAGATATGTTTGCCGATGGTTGCAAATGAGATGGAAAATGCTAATCTACCTACTGTGTCTGGTAAATATCGCGATCTACCCCGCAAGTGTTACAATCGACAAACAAGTATCCACTAAACCACTTATGAGACAAAAAAATTGAACTCACTTGCTATATAGCAATGGAACATGGAAAGTTTCATGAATTACCAAAACGAACTTCACTAAATTATGAAAAATCGTAAATATTATAAAATTTCATAGCAAAAAACAGGAAACAGTAGCTCCTAAGATACCGAAGTCATACTATGAGTGTTTTATCAATGTACCATTAAATCTAGTATCTGGCTAGGCTAAGAACTTTTAAGTTCACAACTTGGAAGACCTTCCTGAGAAGTCCTACTCGAGTCAAAAGTCAATGCTATTTTTAGTAGATTGCTAAAACTTTGAGAAGTTTACATCAACCATTAATTTAAACTCATCCACAAGTACAGTGACAACGAATTGTGACATTGGCAGGCAAGGGAACTTGCCGACACCGACCCTAACGAAATCTGCAATATATTTGGGCAAACTTGGTCATGCAATTAAGCTAACTGAAACATTTCTCCGGCCCTTAACACAAAAAAATTGGAGTCTCAACATTATTCCGGAACTTGCAATGAACACAGAAGCACAAAGCATTGAAACTGATAATACCAGCCTTGAATTCGTCAGAGCGGGAAAAAATTTCCTATCCTATGATAAGAAATCTTCCGGATTAAGTTTAACCAAAAGCTTATGTCACTGTATGATAACATCTTTAATTAACGTGTTATACCTCTAAGCTAGAATAAATTTCATACCTAAGCCAAAAATATCACAAGTGTAGATGGAAATGGTCCAATCTCTTAACTCACTTGCTTAGCAAAAGTTCTTGAAAAAATAATTGCTAATTAAAAGAAAATCATATTGAAACGCTTCTCCAAACGAATGTCTCTAGACTATGGAATCCTGCAGGATTTGCTAATTAAAACAAAATCATATTGAAACGCTTCTCCAAACGAATGTCTCTAGACTATGGAATCCTGCAGGATTCTCCCTAACCGTTCATTTACTTTCTGGAAGCTTTTAAACAAATTTGTGTAGTTAAATCTAAATACAACGATCTAGATCACTGTATCCATGCAGGTGATGTATATATACTGTTAAATGGAATGACCTTCCTAAAAAATAGCTCCTATTTCTCTCCTGCTTGATGAATTTTATGAATGGTCTTAAACCACTGACTTCACATAGGCAGAAAAAACAGTTGTACTAAAATTGAATCAGTTGAACGAAATACTGTTATAGAAAAAGTTTCTTATCTCAATGATCCACTGCTTCCTAATTACAGTAGATATTATTGGAAACCAAACTGTTCTAGTAAATAAAATATTAGCAGCAAGGCTCAATATAACCCACAAACGAAATCGAAGAATATCTTTCGCAATACGCAACATCCTAAGATCGTAGAAAAAGTTAAATTTACCTTTTAACAAAACAGCTAAATACACTTAACTCAACCATCTTGGCCACTCCATAAGGACGCTGTAGTTCTTCATCTACATAAGCTGCGTAAGGACAAGATAAGGACATCGTGAATCAGGAACGTTCCACAAAAGTTCAAGGAATCCTATCAAGAATTGCCTCCATCTATATCACCGAAGCCTTAGCAATTCTTAAGGCGGCTGAGAGTAGTTCTAAAAATGCTCTGACATTGTCAGCATTGCCAGGCATTGTCAATCCTCATAGCCAGAATATATAATTACGGGTCAAGTAAGTCACGGTAATATATAAAACGCATCTGGACGCCATGCCATTTCGGAATAAACGGGAATCAGCTCGCAGATATTGCAGCGAACGCCGCTCTAAAAGCACCCACTTTCGCCATAAACAAGGACTGCCACAGTCTTCAGCTACTTAAATAGGGACATTATAAATACCAACATACAACAGTCAACCCAACTAAAATTCAGACAAAATTCACTACAAACGTCGTTGATATTTATTATATTTCCAGGTGGATACCCTGAGGCACACCTGAGGCAGCATTAATTGTTTAAGAGGTCGATCCCCTAAAGATTCGAGCATATCCATTCCAAAAAAAAAATGACGCTAAGGATTCCTTTTTAATTTATGTAAAAATTGACACATGACGAGATATAGAAATAACCTCAGATTAAAATTTCACCAAGAGGATTGCTTCTATCGGATACATGGTACATAAAAGCTGAGAATCATTCATAAACATTGTAAGAGTTGCTGAAGGGAATGTAAACATTAATTATAAAAAAAAAAACAGTTTAGATTTGAGTTCAACTTTGACCCAGATTATATTCTGGCTTTCAATATAAGAGATTGGAAAGATGAAACTTTTTACAATAATTCGAACCCAATGATAATACCACCCCCGACGCAGTCCTTGATGTTTGCGGATCTGTCTTTTAAGTAGACCTCGTACTCGGTTGAAAATAATTCCATATTTAAAAATCTTGGATCTAGGTGTATGGTCTTTGATAGGGGTTATTATCCTTCTTTATTTATTTATTTTAAAAATGCTAATGATTCAGTGTTTAGATAGATAGATAGATTTATTTATTTCGAGATTAAATTTACAAATTATGGTGTGACAGCACATTTTACAGTTCAGAGATTTTATATGCCTACATATTTCTTCTAAAATAAGATTTGATATCACGATCGAAATAAAGGCAAATTCGATAAAAAAAAACCTTCAATGAGAGGACAAACAAAAACAAAAAAAAAACAAGCAAAATGCTTTATATTTTTAAATATAGATACATATGTCTTAAATATTTTATGTAAGAAAATAAGAAAGTAAAAAAGTAAATATGTAATTCAATAAATTTAAAAGAAATTATTAAATTAATAAATGAATAAATGGATAAATAAATATATAAATATATAAATATACAAATGCATGCATAAATAAATAAATATATAGATATGGAAATAAATAAATAAATAGATATGTATATTGATATAAAAATTAAAAAATAAATAATTTTATAAATAAGAAAATAAATAAATATATAAATATATAAGTAAATAAATAAATGAATAATTTTAGTAATATAGTGAACAATTGGTTAAATAGACAAAATAACTATGTGACTTGATGTAAATAGACACATAAATAAAGTTCAAGTAAATAATTATGTTATAAAAACGTGGGATATCAATTGTGTAGTTCGTTAAGTAAGTGATTATCAGCAAAAGCACAGCCTTAGTTAAATTTGTTATTAAGCTTCTGCATTCGTTCTGAAATCATTTCAACAGTCGCTCTTTCATGTAGATCTAGGGTGGAGTGGTACAAAAGGAAGATTAAGTGTCATTCGAAGTATTTTGTTTTAGGACACTTATAGGCGTTTGATGTGAGATTTTGCACTGTTCTCCCAAACAGGGCAGCTTTATATTATTTGCTTATTACCAATACTTAGCTTTGACTTTCTTTTGACAAGTGGATATAATAAACTAACCAGTGTTTAGAAATAAACATGTAATTTTGTTAAAAACTAAAATATTTGGTATTAATGATAACAAACTTGCAATTAACAGCCATATTTGAGGATCGGATGAACAAATATTATGAACATATGAACATAAAGGCCATCGAGTATTTTCATCTCTCTATTAATTCAAACACGCAATAAATTGGCTTAGTTGGAAATTGTGTTGATGTGCTTTTTGAAGTCGTATTTCTTATCCAACACAACTCCCAAGACCGAAATATAAGCAATATGCACACTGTCGAAATTATATGCAAAAGATACTGCGGGCTTCTTATGAGTTAACCTTATAACATTACTCTTATTGACATAAACAAACAGTTATTAGTACGTCACAGATTTAGATCATGATAGTCACAAAATGTTATGTATCATCTTAAAAATACTAACATCGTCAGCATACATAAGACATTGGGAGCTCTTTATAACTGAAGACAAATCATTTATGAAAATAGTGAACAATAACGGACCCGAGTGACTACTATGTGGTACACCCACATAGTAGGTGAAATAGCTCGAGGAACAACCATTTAAAATAACAAATTTTGTAAAACTTTAATAGTAAAATGCGATGAGAAAGTAAATCGAAAGTCAGTGAATATCCAATCTGTTTGGTTCTTAAATCTTAATGAGTTAGTGCAGGGTTGTGTGAGTTAAAGTAAGAGAATTCTAGACCGTCCCTTATCCCAAAACCCCTATTCAACTAATAGATATGCAAATTCCCAATCACATCTCTACTTGGCTTTGGGGAGTGAACCCCACTTCAGATCTTGAGACAGACAGACATAGTAAAAAATAACCGAGCACATGGTAGATCCACCGGTATGTCATTACTCGATATTGAAAAGGCTTTCGACTCTGTGGCATAAGGCGCTCGTTTATAAAATGTAAATGTTAAATTTCCCACCGTTTCTTTGTAAGATTATCAAAAGTTTTGTGTCTAATCGTCGTTTAAGAGTCTAAGTCAATGGTAGCGCATCAAATACAATATATTTTTATGCAAGTGTACCCCAAGGATCTGTTCGTGGACCTATTTTGTACAATCTGTGCACATCTGATTTCCCCATCTTCCCACGCTGTGAGGCAGCAATTTATGCTGATGATACAGCAATTATTTCATCGCATGAATTCGGTCTCAAAATGCGTTTGAAATACTGCAGAACTACTACACAAAGTGGAAAATCAAGTTAAATGCCAAAAAAATCCAAGCCAACTTCTTTCCGCGAAAAAGAAAGTCTTGTTATATTCTGACTAACCCGTTATTAATAGGTGAACACTCAATAACCTGGAAACGTTCCTTGGGCATAAATCTTGACTCAAAATTAACCTTTAAAGAACATAGAATGCAAACGCTTCACAAAATAAATGTAATCATAAAACTATTATACCATCTTGTAAATAGGAAGTCAATATTTCCTCCTGAAAATAAAGAGAAAATCAATCTCTCAATATATTCTGTAATACGGATGCCAAATATGGGGTGATTGTTCAACTTGTCACACTAAAAAGTTAGAAAATTCCTCCAAATTAGATGAACATATAAAAGCTTATGTTGAATTTATCTCCTCAAGAGTCAACAAAATCAAATATTCATTTGAAGTTAGATGCGAAATTCCTGATAAACACCTAATAAACCAATTAAATACATACAATATATATTTTTTGCTATATTTATTTTCTTTTTCTATGTGAAATTATTTATTTATTTTTACATTTATTTATATATTTTTATTTATTTATAATATATATTTATTTTTTTATTTATACAGTATATTTTCTATTTATTTATTTATTTTTTTAATTATATATTTTCGTATTTATTTACTTGGACAATTTATGTACCTTGGCAATTTGTTACATAAAATAGTCAATTAAATAACAATTTAACAATTTAATACAATCTAACAATTCAATACCTCTGTACTGAGTATTTATTTTTTTCTTACTGTAACTTTGAAATTTATTTCGTTATTTTTCTCAATATATGTTTTTGTTTCTCTATTCTGAGATTTAAAAATATGTACAGTTCATTTCCAGTAGAAAGATGTACAAATATTAAATCTCTGTTTACCTATTTGTGTAAAATGTGCGATAATACATTGTAAATTAACATTGTAACTAATTAACAAACTAAAACAACTATACTGAAAAAGATCACATCTCTACAGGACGAGAACTAGACAAATTCTTCTTAAAAGTTTGGTATCGCAGAGAGTGTGCATAATTTCTGTGGAATTATACTCCGAACAAAACTAGGTGGTGCAGGTATTGGGCTTATAATATAAGTATGTACCATATGTTTCATATTTGCAGAAGCACCATTTTTATAAGTAAAACTTGCTCCAGAGATTTGTTTTTCGGATGGAGTCTCTTTGCCGGAATTTATTTTGGTGGACTAGAGCCGCAAGTGCAGAGTGCAGCAAGACTTCCTCTTAGAGATATTAATGGCTGGTAAAACTGTCATCATTAGTATTCATATTACAAAAATGGGTTCTGTTAATAAAAACTAGACAAAAAGACAATATTTTTAAGCATGTACACAAAACCAAAATTTATTTATTTCACTAGCAAATGGAGTTTCGAAAATTATCGCGTATATTTCTATCTTCTTTTTCAGGCTAGCTTTCAGCAGCCATGAAGGAATCTTCATAGCTGAACACCATATGAAATACACATATTATGGACGGCTGCACAACAGTTCGCAATTTGCGAGCATTTCCGAGGCACAAATCAGCGTTCTCAGGTTTTCGGACAGCAATGAAACAGCGCCTTCAAAAGTTCAATGCCTTACTTTTGTATGCACTGAGTTGAACGTCACTTTTCTGTTCCCTTCCTCCGGGGATCTAAAAGGAGTTATCAGCTTTTAAGAAATATCTGCATTTATCCTATTTAAATTTAATTTATTTTTTAGTCTACCTATTAGTCAAAGGATCTCCAAGGAATCTCCAAAGAATGCATGATAATTCGATTTCGAGGACGTCGTTTGTCCTATTTCGGAATTTTGTGAAAAATAAGCAAAAGCAAGTAAAGTTTTTTTATTACTTTGGGACGTTTTTAGCTCGTGATGTAATAATTAAAAAGTTATCTAATAGAGAACTATCCTATAACTTCTGTCATTTGCCCTCAATTATTTTTCAGCTTTATGTTCAAGGCATTTGGATATCGAAACCTGACAGACATTTTGTCACCTATAAATTTCTTGTATCGGAAATCGGAAGTTCTTGTTATCGGTCTTTTAAATATCTCCACGTTTCGAGGTCCCAGTAGTCGGATTCCATTGTTTTACGAAAGATGACTGTTAATAGTGCGTGTACGTTTTATGAGGAAAAAACTCCATAAAAGGGAAAATTTCACAACTTCAATTAAAATCAATTTAGTTTTCCAATAAAAAAAAGTTTTAAATCATTTAAATTTTTAGTTAACAACAACCTTATCAGACAATAAAATATGTATAATTCATAAGTTTCCGGATAAATTCATATAACGTTTTTTTTCAATTTTAATTCCAAAAGTTTCATCAATTAACCAATTGACCAATTTGGAAGGGCTTGCTAAATTAAGATGAGGCAATCGATTTTGTAAAAAAAAACATCACTAGAAAGCGAAATGACAAAGTTTAAACACATGGATAAAATTGCAGTACTCGTATTGCGTTGCAAGAAAGATCATAACATCTAAATATTTAGTTTGTTTAACACTATTGTGGTTTCTTATTATGAACAAAAATCTAGAGGTTTTTCACGAAAATGACAAAGAGATAAGCAAACTCTCAAAATCGGCCTGCAAACAGCTTTCAAAATATCCAAAGAAAACTGGACTGAATGTGATCCTCTTAAAGCCATATAGAAAAGAAAGATAAATATCCTATACTAAGCAGTATTTGTTAGATAAACCCGTATAAACTTCAATGGTTAATTTATTTCGTAGGACAATACAACATTCGGACTTCATTAAGAAACCAAAAAAAAAAAAGAACATGCATTGTTGTAACATAATTTGAACAGATTTTAAAGTGAAGGCTTCAACGAATTTGATCCTTTGCCTCTCTCACTGGAATATTCTGTTGTCTTAATACCCAAAAAAGATTGACTTGATCTGTCTTGTTATGACATTGCATGGTTTTTGCCCTGTAATCTGAAGGACTCAGAAACACGCAAAAGGTTCATAAGAGTATTGAATTCTTTTTTAAATCTCTCTTCTACTTTCCATTTTCAATGAAGTACGTAGCTTGGGTGAAAAGTCTTGCTTCCTAGAGGAAGGGTTCAGCACGAGATATTTTCCTTTCTGGTAATTAGTGACATCTTAAGGATCTAGTTCATGAGAAGAAATCTTAACAGTGGTGAACTTGCTCAAATCTGTCATACCGAATTTCATGTATTCGATGTGAGAATATGGGAGGCAAAGTAAAAGTTTCATTTAAAAAAAAAACTTTTAAATTACTGTGGAAAAGACTTTAAGGATATGCCAATCTCTGCTAACTAGGGATATTATTGAACGGTCAAACTGAAATAAAAAAAAAGAATTGGCAGTGAAAATTGAATTGAAAATGATATTAAAAAACTGGCTAAGTGCGAGTCGGACTCGCGCAACGAAGGTTGGTATGTAAAAAGTTCGTGCAACAAGGGAAGCAAATCTCGAATATTTTTCTCGCTTTTGTTTGTAGAACTCTATAGTTTTTGATTTTCTTTCGTTTATCAAAATATGCAGCTCACGTTCCCGAGCAAAAGGATCAAGACAGACAGACGGACGGACAACGAAGTGATCCTACAAGGGTTCCATTTCTCCTTTTAAGGAACGGAAGCATTCAAAGCAGCATCAATTCAGCGCAAGCAATTAACTTTTTTGCTTTAAAAATTGTTAATTTTAATGAAGCAAAGTCAGCAGGCAAAATTTATTTGCTTAATTTATTCGTGGTTTTTTAGTTCATTCTAACTGATAAAAAATAAGTAGAAACAGAAACAACACAATGGTCACATAATCACTATTGCTTAAATCACTATATAAACCATATCGTCAGCATGGTCCATTGTTATCCTACAGTCTATTCCTTCTCTTAGTTAACCGAAAAATGAAAAAGATAAGCAAGCTCAATCAATTGAAACCGTATACTCACAAAATTGGTTCGAGTACGAATTGATGATCAAAAAATTATGACGATATATGTATGAATGTATTGACATATTTTCTACGATCAGATGAGGCTCACGGGGGGTGGATGGTGGATACCAATTCGCTTTTCGAATGCCAAATAGACTCAGATGCCTTCATGTGTATGAAGGAAATATCGTTGTACATGGTTACAATTTTCGATGGAGGGTACCATTGGCAGAGTGCAGTGTGATTATCTCAGGGTATTTGTTTTTTTCTTTTGTGAATTACAGGCTATGGTTCACGTGACGGATTAGGATTAGAAGTTAGGTGCAACCCATAATCTTGTTCTTTAAACCTTCGAGGAAACTACTTCCCGGACGTTTTCGCTTGCAGATTTTGATGGTTCCTGCGGGCCAATTCCGATGGATAGCCTATCATAAGAAGAAATTTATCTATTGTATAATAACTCAGTCATGACCATGAGGAAGTATTTTTGTTTGATTCTCTGATTTGTAGCCAACATTTTTACAATGTTAGAGTTCTTTTGTTTTACATCGACTAAATATGTTTTTACCATACCTTTTTTTACAAAGCTTTATTTACTCTTTCTGTAACAATATATAGTACTTAAAAGCCACTAATGCGAACTCCTTTCTCTTTAATGGATCTTCGATCAGTTCTTCCACTTCGAGTTCTTCGGTTTCAGCAAATTTACTTTTTGGCAAACATAAATCCTGAGATGCCTTCGATTGTTTGATTCTCTTATATCTGGTTCTAGAGTTCGTTCCATAAGCTGAGGGCAATGGGGAGATAGTAGCTGGCTTGCAATAGTTTGCTTGTGACCTATCTATTCTTAGGAATAATAGCTGACACGCCAGTGAATTTATGTTGCACGCACAAATCAATACGTGGTTGGAAGATATGCTATCGAATCGCATCATCACATTCTCCATCGTAGGAGTTACATCACCTCTTTTATGGGTACTAGTGATGGATAAGCCCCTTAAAAAACAAGAAGAAACATGAGCCAAATGCATAGCGTATGCAGACGACCTAGCAATCATGCTTCAAGGAAAACACCTAACCATGATAGGGAAAATAATGCAGGACATTCTCAACAACATTACAACTTAGGCGATTGAAATCGGAATAAATTAGTGGCTTCCACATCCCTGAGATCGGAGGTACTAAACTTGAAATCAAAGACAGCGTGAGGAACATTGGGTTGATATTCGATAAGAAACTCAACTGGAGGAAAAACCTGGAGCAACGTTCTACTAAAGCCAAGAAGGCATATTGGATAATCAGGAGGGCATTTGGGAAGTCCTGGGGACTGAAACCAAAAAAAGTCAACTGGATATATAACTGTGTAATAAAACCAACCCTTCTTTATGGCATTATAGTATGGTGGAATACGATAGATAAAATATATGTAGTCGAGAGGCTCACTAAAGTGCAACGTTTGGCATGAAGGGAAATAATTGGAGCACAAAACTCCACGCCGACCGCGTCCATCGAAGCAATTCTAAATATGACACGAGTACAACTGGAAGTGAAAAGTCAAGCAGAACTCTCGGCCACAAGACTCATGGCACTGGGTCACTTTGACGACAAGAAAAACACCGGGCATAGAACATTTGTGAACAATGAAAGAGCGATGACACCACTAATAGATCGCCAAAGCGACCTAGAGGAGAAAACTCTCACCTTCAAAAACAATTTCAAGAAAAATTTTCCAACCAGAACAACCAGAGAACCCGGAAGAACTGGCTAGGAAAAGAGCAGGAAAAAGCAACCAAGACCCTGTTAAGGAAATAGGCGTCCCGCTGAAACCTATTAAAAGAGGTATTAACGAATGGGCAACCCGGGAATTTAAAATTATCATTAAGGCGAGCATACAACATGCAGAACAGCAAAATCGATAATAGAAACAACAAGGTTAGCGAAACGAACTCTAAACTCCAGCATAGCGAATCTAAGGCTAATGGTGGGACTGGTAACAGGGCACATAAATCTTTACCTCCACTTACATAGACTCGGACTAGCAGAAACCTCAACATGCCAAAGCTGCGAAGAGGAAGAGTAAGATCTGGAGCAAGCTTGACTTCGATACAAAATACTGGGGTCAGCACTGATACCGGATTTTGCGATCGGTGAAATCATGAAGGTCGCAAAACGAACAAAACATTTCCCAATCATACAAATCCAGATAATCCATAGTAACCCCTCTGACATCACCCATCTTCCACTACAACTCCCGCACTTTAACCAAAATCTTTTCCACACATAGAGGAACACAACGAGCCCATCCAGAGGCCTAAATGAAGAGCTAACATAGCTCACCCTAACTAACCAACGAGCCAACCAACCAACTCTCAAAGAAGTCAAAAACATTCGCAGGTTCGTCCACAATTACTTTTCCATGGGCAGGCATGTGGGTCTCGGTTCCAGTCTATATGCTTTCCATGTGGCATCAGACTTTTTGATATATGTAAGCCTTTGGATCGTTGAACTTCCTCAGGTCTACATGATAGATTAGCAGTACGAAAACGTTTATAGCAATTTGTATAGGGACAATTTTCGTAGCCGGTATTGCAGACTTCATACGTACCCACGAAACCATGAATTAGGAAAGTATAGACTTATATGATTCACATTTCCGCGTAATAATGTTCCAAACTTTGCCATGGAAACGTGGATCAAGAAGAAAAAAAAATTTAAAATAAATATTAAATGATCTGTCCCCAATTTAACAGAGGAATTTTACGGAAAGTTTTGAAAACAGTGTCTTCCATCAAAAGAAAAGCTTACGGAGATCTTTCAAGCGGACGGTCAAATTACTGCAGCAATGAAATAAATTTTTTGAAAATAAAGAGTTCGGATATCTTTTTAAACACGCAAGTCATTTTCTTTATTTCTTTATGCTTTTTGGGTTCCGTCTTGCTTGGTTTCATTCCATTAAGGGGTATTCTAGTCTAGATGCATGAATTTCATGTATATTAATTTTTGAATTTGCTATCCATTTTTTATTAGTTATTTATTAACATAACAAGAATACAGGAAAAAATCAATAAAATAAAGAAAGTTGAAAATTTCAAAAATTAGCAATTTATGAAGTGGGGGTTTCAAAAATTGGCGCGTAACCATACCAACGATTTTAGCCCTTAGCAATCTGAAACCAAAAAAAAAAAGATTATTAATCTCGAATAATGTCGCAAAGTCTGCAACTACGGAAAAGTTGGAAAGATTTTTTTTCACAAAATGGCGACCGCCTGAAAAAAAAACAATTTTTGTACCACTTTTTTTGACTGTTTCGAATTTAAAAAAAAAAAGTAATAGAAATTTGGAGATGGGGACATGACATAGACAAGACTATAAAGAAGACTCTCTAAAAATTTCAGGTAAATCGGTTCAGTAGAAACTGAGAAATCTTGGGTACTGTTTTGAAACAGACAGTTTTGAGTTTCGCGTAAGTTTTTCGCAGACTAAGTTATGAAATGATATTGAAGACTAACATTTATTGAATCTGCCATTCCTTCTTCATACATCGGACCTTCCTCGACTTCGAAAAAACTATTTTCCGCGTTTCACTCTTCATATCAAGCAGTTCTGACCTCCTTCGATGCGTTGGATGCTCGTATCTCGGAGCGGTAAATCCAGGCGTTGTCTCGTTTCACAGCAAATGAATGAGCTTCTGTGCCAATTTTCATTCCCATAAGCTCCATCATATTTAAAATAGGAATGAAGCCTTCATTAAAAATACAAACAGCAATAAATGTCGCTATCTCAATCATCTCAGGTCCGGAGTGAATATGTTTTGGATCGAAAGTCCAAATAAGAGAGTTTAGAGACTCATTATTATTATGAGTTTCTGAACGTGAACATCGAGTCAATTATTCCTCTGATGATAAACCATCGTAAATTGGCTTTATAATTTTCAAAACTTCATCACACAGAGGAGGATTTTTGTGGTTAAACTCCTGTAGTGTATCTTCAGATGCAGATTTTTGCCATTTACACCAACTCTCCACACCAGTTGGGCAATTCATATGTTGCGGATTTTCATTCGTAGAACTGTTATGGTAATAAGTAGCCCAATTTGCATATTTCATGTTATCAACAGAATCAGGGTGCCGGCGAATCACCAAACCACTTTATAAAGACAATTTATTAGTTACCTTATCAGTCAATTTGCCTTCACCATTTCCACCAATCCTCTTTTCCCTTTTCGTACCCTTGCACACATTTATTTTGGCACTCTTTATTTTGGACAAATGGATCACCATCGTAAGGATCCATATCGAGTATACCCTTGAATGTCTTAGTGTCACCATCTCCAATATACATATTTCACTCCGTGTTTTTCACCCGATCTACAGAACATTTCAACAAAAGCATCAACTTCCATTTTGCCTGCAATTCCTTTATGGTTTATTGTATATAATTCTTCATGGTCTTCATACCAAGCGTAATACGAGGAAATATCAGAATTTATTTTACTTTTCCAAACACTACAAGCCTTGACAGAAACTAGATTTGACAAAAGAATCGACAACTTTTTTGCAATTTTTTGCTATAAGTGTAGTTACTCCAAATAGAGAATTAAACCCCCTTTTTTTTCAATTTTCAATTTTCGGTTGATATAGTATATCGGTATTATGAACAATTTTATTGTTACTGGTCAATTCTTTTGTCAACCGCAATTTCGGTGTTGATAAAGGCGATAACTTTATGGAAATGTAAGTATTTTAAGAATAAAATTATTGAAGATCAATATTTTCACATTTGTTTTTTTAAGGACGAAAATAGTGAGCAACAAAAGACAACTCAATAGATTGGTTGAGTGGTTGGAGCAGAGTCCTGAAGTCGCAAAAGGATTTTGTTCCAAAACTAGTGCGCAGGCGAAATGGGAACAGTTTTCAACCGAGTTAAATAGCTTAGGGCCACCGGAACGAGAGTGGCAAAAATGGCAAAGGGTAAGTTGTATGCATTTAAAGGAAGCTTATATTCAATTGTAAATACTGCATCTGTTAAGGTATGGATCGACCTAAAATGCAAAGTTAAAAAAATAGAGAATGGAAAATAAAACAGAAATATCTGCTACTGGTGGTGGTCCAAACCGATGTCATCAGCTTAATCATATGGAACAGGCTGTGATTCGACTTCTCGAATTAAACACTTGCATGGATCCTCCTGGTAATGAATTCGGGTCAAACGAACCAGACCCAGAACTAATACCGAGCTCAAGTCAGAGAAGTATATTATTATTATTAACGATTCCACCCAAAATGCAGAGAAACCAACTGCTCTAAGAAAAAAAAGTAACATCGCGAGTTGAAGAATCGTATGACATTATTGGATGAGCAAACTACTGCTCAAAAGCAGTTTTACGACAATATGAAAAATATATTGAATGAATCAAAAAGAAGTATGAAAAGCATTGAATACTATACGAAAAAGAAATGTCCACAGGATCAAGTGTACAACACAGGCGCTCTAAGCTAAACCTAACAATCGAGATTATGTCTTTCGGCGTCTGTATATTTATTTAAAAAAAATATTTAATAAGACGAAAAAACTTAGTGTAAGGACTTTTTCATTTTAGCTTTAATTAGATCTAAATACTAAACTACAACTAATCTTAACCCTAACGTCTTAATTTAACTTAAAATAAAATCAAAATTAAAATTAAAACTACTAACTTACTAATTACTAACTATTTACACTACCTTATATATATATAAGCCGGCCAAGGCTGACAGCACATGCTATATTTGCTTAATTACGACGACGAAGTTCATTCTCCGCCCAACCACCAATAGTGTCGGAATCGCCTTTCGACATCTGCTCTGTCGCGGTCTGATACCGCCCTACTAAACCGAAGAGTCCGCGGTGAGCCACTTACGACGTCTTGTTCGTAGTTGACTCGCCCGTCCACGGCTTTTCGGCATACGGGGAAGATTATCGGTACCGCTAATCTATCGAGATAGAGAAAAGCTTCAGGGTAATAAGGCCGTTAAGGCGCACTGTCTCGTGGTGCATATCATTGGGGTAAAAAGCCCCGGAGATCAAGTTGTTGGTCGAAGTCATTGCTCTTGCAATGTGGCTTCCAATCAGTTTTATCAGAAAGTTGTCCAATCTGATCAGATTGGCCCCGTTTTACAGGTTTTCATTACTATAGAATTTTTTGTACTCAGACTCTGGAGTTCTATATAAATGAAGACAAGCCCGAAGACATCGTCTCTCGAAAACCCGTATCTTTTCCATTAAGCTTGTTCCCACGTTAAACCAAACGGCATAGGCAAGGACAGGCCGAAAAAGGGCCATGTAGCAGATCACCTTTACTTTGGCATCGAAATGACTGCTGTGAAGCGGCTTCTTTGTCAAGGCAAAAACTGCTTTGGCTCTGGCCAGAGCAGCATCTATATGTTTGCTAAAATATAAACATTCTATTACGTTTGGAATGCCACATTTCCGAAAAAAATTATATTTTGGCTAATCGTTCTTCTTCCTCTGTATAAACGAATTTTATCCATTTGGGCATATGTAGTTTTCCATCGCGTTTAATACCTAACGCAATATTAATGATACTGTAGGCTGCATGAGACCAAGGTTCAAGTCATTCCCTACGCTCAGTTGATAGCAAACTTCTCCGTATATTAACTAATTCACCATGTTCTCTCTCGGCTTGGTCATCATCAAAATATAATTCTACGGATGACATGCTTTCTAAAAAACTGTCAAATTTGAATTCGCATTCAAAATAACAGTTTTTTTGTATAGTATTCACAATAGCCTCTTCTTTTGGCAATTGTATTTCATAAAACCAACATCAATTTTAATTGATAACTTTGTCAATCGTCAATCGTTTGATAGTTGATCTTCGAAATAGGGCTGATAATTCCTCGGTTAACTTCAAAGGATTTGTCGACGACTGGACATGATGGTATATATTGTTCACTACCGCAACCGCATTGAAATGCATTTTAAAAACCAAGTCAGTGATAAGACGTTCTCGAAAATTTAATCTCTTTCTTGCATGAAGAAAGAAGAAATCGCTGGCAAAAACCGTGAAAAACTCCAAAACACAGTAGCCGTAATTATTTTCGATGATCACCCTTTCATTATTTGATTTACTCATTTTTTTTTCATTTTAATGCATTTTTATTTTCTTCAATTCATTTTCTTATATGCTAGACAAAAAACGCTTAAAGCTAGCTTAAGTAACTTAACTATTTACAAACTAACTTACTGGCCCTCTGCGGGCTCTCTAAGCTAAACCTAACAATTAAAAATATGTCTTTCGACTACTGAACATTAATTTATATGAAAAATATACAACTTATAATAAGGAAAACTAAGAAAATACTAATGATTGTGAAAAAACTTAGTGAAAGGACTGTGAGATATGAACTTAATCTAGGTCTTAATACAAAACTACAAACTAATCTAATCCCTAAAATCTTAACCTAGCTTAAAATAAAATTAAAACTACTTACTGACTAATTACTATCTACTTACACTAACTTAAAAATATGTAAGCCGGGCAAGGCAGACAGGACATGCTATTACATTCTTTTTGCCTTAAGGGCACCCAAGATTTATGATGGACGACAGAGTTCTACCTTTCGTCCAGCCACCAATAGTGTCGGTATTGCCTTTCGACATCCGCTCTGTCGCGGTCTGATACCGCCCTACTACACCGAAGAGTCTCCGGTGAGCTACTTGCGACGTCTTGGTCGTAGTTGACTCGCCCGTCCACAGCTTTTCGACCAACGTGGAAGATAAGCGGCACCGCCAATCTATCCTGGACCAGACCTTTTCTATCTAAATAGAGAAAAGCTTCAGGGGGAATAAGGCCGTTGAGGCGCACTGTCTCATGATGCAAATCATTGGGGTAAAAAGCCCCGGAGATCAAGTTGTTGTTCGAAGTCATTGCTCTTGCAATGTGACTTCGAATAAGTTTTATCAGAAAGTTATCCTCTCTGATCAGGTTGGCCCCGTTGTACAGGACTTCATTACTATAGAATTTTTTGTACTCAGACTCTGGAGTTCTATATACATGGAGACAAGCCCTAAGGTATCGTCTCTCGAAAACTCGAATCTTTTCCATTAAGCTTGTTCCGACGTTGAACCAAACGGGACACCCGACGTTGAACCAAACGGGACACCCATAGGCAAGGACAGGCCGAATAAGGGCCGTGTAGCAGATCACCTTCACCTTGGCATCGAGTTGACTGCTGTAAAACAGCCTCTTTGTCAAAGCAAAGGCCGCTTTGGCTCTGGCCAGAGCAGTATCTATATGTTTGTTAAAATATAGATACTGATCTAGCCAGATCCCAAGGTATCTGACAACACTTCGATTTGCCAGTGGCTGCTTGTTTTGTCCAACGATAGAGAACATTCGCCACTTCTTTTTAGTATTTCTAGAGGCCCTAGACAACGGAGTCCTGAACAGAATGGTTTCGCACTTTTGGAAATTGATCTTCAACTTCCAATCATCGCAATATCCCAAAAGACTTACGATAACCTCGATCTTCGAACTTGACCTGTACGCGATCAAGTCATCTGCGTACGCTATGGATTGGCGAAGAGATCCTACAAGATCACTTGTGAAGATCGTAAATAAAATCGTCGAAATTACTACACCCTGTTGTAGACCGTTTTTAATTTCAAAAGTCCCAGCAGACGTCACACTGCCATTTTTCACAATAAACTGTCTGCTGGTGAGCATATCTAAGATTATGTACAGCAGCGGTTTACTTTTTGTCCTCAACCCACTCGGTCAGGGCTCTATTGATCACTTTTTCAAACACTTTGCTGATGTTAGGAAGGAGACTTATTGATCGGAGATTTGCCGGATTGTATGTGTCTTTGTTCCGTTTAGGAATGGGTTGCACCACCGCTGTCTTCCAATAAGCTGGATAATGTGCTTTATTCAGCAATTTGTTAAACAGGGTAGTGTAAATGTTTACCGCTTCTAGAGGAAGATGTTTAAGAACAATGTTTGGTATTTCATCGATTCCCACAGATTTCTTACTTCTCAGTGAACCGAAAATAACCAGGAGATCTTCCTTTGAGATGTACGGAGGATGAACCCCTTCAATGGCGATGACATCATTTGCCAAGTTATCGTCAATGAACATGAATCATCATTTTTAAGGTTGGAGTTGTGTACGAGGACGCGATCTTCCAAGGCATGGTTCGGGCGAATGCCAACATTCACCTTGTACACATCTTGAAAAGTCGCACCTATCACTTCAACTTTCTCCTGAGGATCTTCGATTACAAAAAAGTTGTCATCTTCGATCGCATTTAATGGATCTATGCCTGCTGTCACAAGTACTTGTTCGTTGTCTGTTGTTCGGGGGAGCTTAAGACACGGAAGCTCATTCTGATTTTTTCTGCGAAGAAATTTGTTAATTTTCGGGAACATGCTAGGATTGCTAGCTTTAACAGCAGCACGATAATTTTGCTGAATTAATTGCTGTAGGTTTTTAAGCTGTGATTTCAGTGTCCTAACCTCCGAGTTTTGTGGGTCGGTGAAACGTCTGTACAGGAGTTTAAGTCTCGTCAGTAGCCTACTCTTTTGTCGGTGTAGAGCGTCGATCGTAGCATTGCGGTAAATGTTAACATTGTCAGTTAGTTGGTACTTGGGAATTGTTCTGTCCATTGTTTGTTTTAGTGTGTCGTCCATCCTTTTAAGATAAGTGTCAATCTCCTCGTTCAACAAATTCCTATTGGACGGTGGGTTGAGCGAGTTCTACTCGCGTCATTGTTCGGGAGGAGCGTGTCCACCGCGTCCCACTGTAATTGTAAGAATGTGTTTGAACATACTCCTCCAGTTCCGCAATTTCGTTAGGAATTGTTACTACGGCACTAAATCCGCAATGGTCACTGTCGTACACGAATGTGTGAAGACAGTTTATTGTTCGTCGGTCCATGTCAGTCAGCTGTATCCGTTCGTCAAACAGCATAAGATCTATGTAAGAGCCTGATCTGGGATAAGACGGACTATCCGTCGCTTTTAAATCGAGTCGATACTCGACACTATTCTGACCCCACCAATTGAATAGTAGGTTCCCTCTAGTGTTTGGTGATTGATTTCTCCAATTACTGTGTTTGGCGTTTAGGTCTCCGGCCATGAGATAATAATTTTCCTCCGAACCCAGACGTAAGTATTGAAAAAGTGTCTCGAGCTCTGAGATAAAGCAGGTTTGTTGAGTAGCTTCAGTTGCATAGGCTGCGATCATATACAGCCTCTTCCCACTATGGAGGGGGATGCATATGATGCAAGCCTCTAGCACCTGGAATCTACGCACTTCACCACTATACACAATCTTATAACGCAGATTTTTTCTTACAAAGATAGCGACGCCACCAGCTCCGTTGGAGTTGGGTCTGTCTCTTCTTATAATACTATACATATTGTGCCTCAACTTGTGCCTCTGAGAAAGCTTAGTTTCGCTAACCAAAAGAACATCGGGGCTTCGGTCTTGTAACAACTTGAAGAGTACAGCTCTTCGTTCGATTTTAATTAGCGAATTTACATTCACCGAAAGGAAAGGGTTTCTCCACCATCGAACACATTACGACAGGCGGCGCGTTAGGCTCGGCAACAGAGTGTAGATACGATCTACGCGTGTCGCCTGTTCCTGTATTTGCTGTTGCAGCTGACTAATTTGCCCCTGAATAGAAAGCAAAATAGCCAGCAGATCAGCATCACCACTAGGTACTCCAGGTCGTGAGGCCTGAGGAGCAGCCTTTGGTGCTTGTTGTACCGCACTCCTCTGACCGGCCGCCATTTTGGCGTAGGTCACATTGGGAGTTACGGCTATTTGATTTACTCAATTTTGCTGCTGATGCACTCGTAAAACTGGTGTCTTCCTGGGCCGTGAAATCGCCCTTTTGTTTGTCGATCTGGAAGCGTAATCCTTTGCGCTGAGGATTTTTTTCTCCATTTTATTAAAAAAAAATATTTCACAATATTTTTATTTCACTCACAGCACATTTGTACGTCCACGTGGTTTGAAGGTTATAATTCAACTGTTAACAGCTGGACGTAGGTGAACACTTAATATAAAAGATACAAGTTTCGTGTGTTATAATATATAGAAAGGACAAAAGGTTTTACTGAGAAATATGGACTCAGGTAGACGGAGAATCCCTAATGTCTTTTGTACGATTAGTTCCGGCCGAACCAGTTTGGATGCCGGGTCAGCAAAATACCGATATCTACGAAAATAATTTGAATTTAGAAAAATCCTCTTGTAAACAAATTCTTGAATAGTTAAACTTTGAAAATATGAAATGGATTTTTTTAAATTTCTAGACTAGAATACCCCCTTAACAATGAAAGCAATGAAATCAAATTCTTGGAATCAAGAAACGTGAATGTGCGTCAAAATGTTGAATTCCGAAACATGGACCCATTACGTTAACTTCCAAACGGGAATTTAATAAAAAACAAAATATTTGTTGCAAATCAAATTTGTTTAGTTTTAAATTACAAAAGTATTCTTCGAAAAACTTTGAATACAGGAATAGACATTAGAGACTTCAGGGGGAATAACCTTATGTCAAGCTTAGTCAAGTTCCGCAAACGCATAAGGTGTCCATAGTACCCATCAGTAAACCAAACTTATTGCTATTTGTCAATATAGCGGACTTAAGCTCATTTGAGTCTTTTATGGAAAGCCCTTAAGACTTAAGCTTCAATATTAATTATTAATACAGTTCAGTTTAAAAGTCACGCTCAATATATTGAAATAGGCTTAAAGTGTAGGTAGATAAGGTTTAATCATTATAATAGGAATTAAAATGAGAGTAAGTAAAATTTATTGTTTTAACTGATTGTTAACAGCTGTCTATTGAACTATTTTATTTTATTTAACTTTATTTAAAATATAGTATTGTGTAATTTAGAAATTAAGTAAGGATTTGTTTTAAACAAAGTGTGAGACCTCTGAATGATCCTTTAAAATCTCGTGATGTACCACATTTTGCATGAGCCAAAAGTTTGAGGTTTTTTTAACACGACCCATTAACAAATATAAAAGTTGAAATACTTGTGTTTACCATCTTTTAATTTTTGCTTCTATACAATCCACAAATATGTAGACTCTTGAATCGTTTTATTTAATACTAGCTAATAACAATTTAAAGAGAAGTAATTATGCGGTTTAAAACAATTAATTATGTAGAATAAAGTTCTTGGTTCACTTCATAAGCCATAATTTATATTTGTAATTCTCTTTAGAGATATGGCAAACAGAGTTACGGGATTAATACCTTCATTCTAAGTTAGCGTCATATATTGATGTGTACAAACATATTTAATTAACTCGAAGTAATTAATTTCAGGCACTCAGGTAAGCTTTTCATTTGCCATGTAGGTACGTACGAATATTCTCATGTTGCACTTGTATTACGTGACTCACTTTTTGTTGACATTAACTCCGGTTTAGCTCCATCGTTCATTTATCAATTTGCAATTACGTAGTACGAATAAAAAGATAGACAACACAATAAAAATCCACGCACTATTTTAGCTTGGAATACCCACAGGGACAATAATATTTATTCAAATAAAACCGTCACAGAGATAAACTTTTACACAAAAAAAAAAAGAAAATTAGAAAAGCGAATTGCGGTGCAATCGACGACGAAACAGCGCAACCCTCCACCAGGATAACCTATTCATTACTGATATATTAATGGCAATTAGTTTTATACTGGAGCTTTTCGTATCGCGAGAATACCCACGCAGTAAGGAAACAGTACTTAATTGCAGTCTTTTACTACCATTTACGTTTCTAAGGGTCTGTTCAAAAAGTACATGAATGTTGTTCAGTGAAACTTGCCCCAATGTCTATCCTTCCATCTATCGAAGACTTGACGAGTAAAACATGTATGTAACATGGAAACTTTCAACAGGGAGTGCGATCAGTGAAGAGAAAACTATCTTTAATCACGCTTGGGCAGAATATTAGAAAACAGCTCGCAACAGAACATTTTCAGGCTTCGAATTTTCAATCAAATCCCTTATTTTTTGTAAATAAGACTTAAACTTTTTCAGTTATGATATATTTATAAACATCCCATCTAGATGTTCATGTAATCCGCCCGACATATCTCCACGTATCGAGGTCCCCGGAGTCGGATTCCATTGTGTTTAGAAACACAGGCATGTGCCTGTGTGTACGTTCATATGTACTTTTGTGTGGATATTTTCGTCCCGCATATTTCGAGAACAAATCAAGCTATCGAATTCAAAAAGATTTCATTCACTTGTATCACCTGAAAAAGTATTGGTAAAATTTGGTTCGTTGGTTTCATTTTTATAATAAAAAAAAATGTCAAAAATGTTAAAATTTAATTTGTTTTATTAAAATCAAAAAGTGCACAACCAATCTAACGTACTGTTTTCAAGTTAAAACATATCTTTGTATTATAAGGAGTTAATGTTTGTTAGTTTATATCTAGGAGGTTATCTTCGAATCTACTCATCGAATTTTCAGAATTCTGCTATCAAAATTAACAATGAACATTGAGCGTGAACAAGTTGATGAAAAAGCGGTAGTAAAAACGAAACAGAAAGAGATATTCACTTGACTTCTATAGAAAAGTTTTAGAACAAAAAAAGTTCTATAATAAAGTCCGCGATGATATGTCTCTGTATGTTAAGGTTAAAATATAATTTTATAAAGAGTAAAGTTTGTGTAGGTAAAACAATTCTTTCAACGATATTATCAATGAACATTGAGTGTGAACAAATGCTATATTTTATCCCGTTTAATAAAAGGCCCTTTTGTGGCGACCAATTATGTTATGTTAGTTAAGCAGATGAAAGAACATTAGTAAACATGTAACGGTAAAAAATATACACATGCCGTTTATGCAAAAGGTTTAGAACTGAAAAAGTTCCAAAACAAATTCCGCGATGACATATCTCTAAACTTTACGATACGTTACGAATATTGTTAAAATATGACTAAATATTGTATTATATTTAAAATTAATTTTAATCGGACAGGTCAATTTGAGGAGGTAATGTTAAATTCTTATCAAATAAGTTGAAAAAAGTGTATGTCGAAAAAAATTGCCCTTTAAGCAACATTGTTTGGACAAGAAGTAAGTTTCAGCGGGCTACGAGCCTATTCGTGTGATCGGCGGTATATGAATCGCATGTGCCCGGAAATCCTAAAATGTGTTGGCTAACAAACAGCTGTCATTGGAATGTCATTTCTAAAACATTTTTTATCAGTAATATAGCAACATTTAAATTGTTGTAAAGAGGTAACGTTTATATGAAGGAGTGAATCTTCGTATATATATAGTATATAGAATAAAAAGGCCGAATTACCAATTATAAATATTGGTAAAGTATTTTTGTAATCTTTAATTCATATCAAAATAATTTTGCTTATTGTTGAGTATGTAAAAAGCACTTTCCACAACAAAAAGAAGGTTTGAAAAATTATAATTATATAGAGATAAATAAGAGAATCTTACTACGGAGAAATTTAAAAAAAAAGTAGCAGAGTTTACGTCGTCGCGTGATTAAATTTTTTTATAACTTTGCATTTGCGTGTTTGATTTGACGTCATATATTCAGGCGCAACATTTGCGAATTTTGGCACAGTTTCAAAATTGAAAAAAAAAAAAAAAAACATCTAGCAATGTTAGTTGCTCCGACTCGGGAGATGGTGTATCAATAATCAAAATGAACAATTTTATCCAAGCTATGGTCAACATTCATAACAACATTGTAGAAAACTATGCGCCTTATGCCAAACTTAATGTTTTCTTAATTTAGTTTGCGTTGCGTTAAAAAAACAGCATGGTCATAAAATTAACTCACGAAACGCTTTACAGCAGCAAAAGCTCACGAGAAAGACAGTCCCAGAGGTCTTTTCCGAAAAGGACATGAAAATAGTTGTACATGCGGGTGACTTAGATATTCTCTTCACATGTAAATTTCTTCTGAAAATAAGATATCTATCAAAATACGCCTGGAAGGGTCTTTTAAGTCCTATAAATAATGTTGAACTGTCTGTGATCCCCTCGAAGACCCAACTGCAACCAAATTTAAGCTCCCGTGCTTAATTTTTCCTGAGTTCGAAACCTCTTTCCTGAAAGTATTATATTATTTTATTACATATTTGCTATCATTTTTTGAGTTCGTGTGTATTAATTAACATAGGATATTTAAATTAAGCATGCCCTCATTTTTTTCTTTTTAAATAGTGCTCATGTGCTCAAGGGACTGGAAGTACCCTTAAAGTGTTTTTTTACACAGCACGCGCAGAAGTGGAAGGGAAAGAAAGGAGGTACCAGCGCACATTGGTTTTAAATTGTTGTAGGTTGCAGTGCAAAGGAAAAAAAGAGCGAAGTAACGCATTCCACATGCGCGATGTTCGGCCTATAAAAGACTCCAAATTTCATAGGTTTTAGGGTAAACTGATGAGCATTCAATGATGTGCACGTGTTGCGAGTGAATTTATGGAGGCGCGGAATGCAATTAACTATTTCGACGGAGCATTGGTGGTACAAATAGCAACAGAACAATGACAAGCAAGACACATTTCGACGGTGTTCCAGCGAGTGAATTGCTTTCGGTATGTTCTCATCGTCTATGAGTTTTATCGCTCGCTTTTGAATTCCATCTAGGAGTTGCAAGGTGGTCTTGGGTGCACCTGCCCAGATGTGAGCGTTGTATTACATTTTAGGCCGAATAAAAGCCTTATAAATTATGGCTTAATCAGAAGGGGTAAAATACTTCTTGCACCGGTTCAAAAAACCTAAGCATTTCGCTGATTTCTTGGCGTCATCGAATATGTGATCATTCCAACGTAGGTTAGAATTGACGCACATACCGAGCATTTAAAGCTTTTCAGTTTCTTCAACGCAAATGCCATTCATGGACAATTGCTGGGTGTTAGGGTTTCGCTTTAATGACATAAGACAGCATTGGATTTTGGAAGCATTAAATTCTACTCTATTGGCTTGTCCCCATTTGATTATGCTGTCAATATCAGAATTTAATGAGTTAAGCAGGGGCGTGAATCATTAAACGCATATGAGAAACTGACTCATCTGCGAAGGAATTTATTGGATTAGATGTGATAGACAAGAGATCGTTAATGAAAATTAAAAAGAGAATCGGAGACAGAACTGAGCCTAGGGGTACACCAGCATTTATATGATGAATTTCAGACTTGAAATCGTCCAATACAACTTGTATTGTACGATTCGAAAGGTAGTTTCTAATCCATCGAAGAAGAGACTCACCGATTTTCGACAAAAGCTGACGGTTAATCAACGTTTCCATGACCTTGGAAAGAAGCGACGTAAGTGCTATGGGTCAGTAATTTGAGGGACAAGAAGATTCGCCTTTTTTAGGGATAGGCTGGACAAATGCAGTTTTCCATCTACTCGGGAAGAGACCAGAAGAGTAGGACAGAAAACTTACGCAATGGTTTTGCCAGCGCAGAAGAACACCTCTTCAGAACTATAGGGGAGATACCATCTGGAACAGCGGATTTGGGGCGAAAATATATTTATCCCATAGAATGTTCAACGAGCACAGGTGGTGGTAAAGCGCAATCTGGAAGTGTAGAACTGGCCGAGAAATGTGCAGCAAGCAGATTCGCTTTGTCGAGTTTATTAGCAACAAGAGTGTCATTCGAAATGAGTGTCGGAATCGATGACGAAGTAGAGTTCTTAATATTTTTGACGAAGGACTAAAATTGTTTACTACCATTGGGACAACGTAGTATTTTTTGCCTTAATTTTAGTCCATGTGAGAACTTCGTGCGCCGAAGAAGAGCATTACAGTCATTGCGGACTCGTCAAAACTTTTTCCGGTTTTCCTCTGTAGGGTTCGCTTTATAAGACCGAAAACTCAGCTCTCTCAACCTGACATCCTCTTTACAGCCCAGGTCGAACCATCAATTCTCTTTTGGCCTAATTGTCGTCACCTTGTTTGGAATGAAGTCGTTCAGAAGTCATTGGAGAATAATATTTGTGACCATATCAGCGGCGGCGTCCACGTCACCATCGAGGAAAAATAGTGACCAGTTAAAACTCCTAAAAATATTATTAAGGCCGCCCCAATCGGCTTTTTCATATTGCCAAACAAGTCTTTTAGGAATTTTTTCCTTAACTGGGTGGTTTGAAGAAGAGAAGTTGGCTGAAATGACACAATGGTCCGACGAAAATAGGGGCGTCCATACATCAATGGAGCATTTGTCAGGGTGAGAAGTGCGTGCGTTAAAATTTTTCGGTTGCATATGTACTAACAATTAACAGTAACAACAAACACGTGAACAAATTTAATGTTCAAATAAATAGAAAAGACCAAAACAAAAAGAAAGTGTCTTTTCTTACCGCAATGTCTCTCAGTGAAGATGACAATAAAAAGTAATATGAGATAACTCATGAAATGTTTGAAGCCGCCATGGATTTAATTCGAACATAGAAGTGAAGTTGAGCGAGTTATAGAAAAGTACGTACAATTTGGTGCTGACGGATATGGTGAAATGGAAACAATTCCATGGACAATTAAAGTTTACATAAAACTGGAGACGTCCAAGTTCGAAGCCGAAAAAAAAAGAAATCTCTTGGAGCGCTTCCACATAACCATGAGCGAAATAAAAATCATGCTAGTGCATCTGCGGCGAAGTTACAAAAGTCGGAAAATACTACTTTCGACGTACTCATGGATCAAACATCGGGAGACAGTATTAAACAGTTTTTCCTTGTTTTTTCTACGTTACAAGAGTGTTTAAGAATAATCCACTTAAATTTTGAGACTTTGAAAGGACAAAGACGAAGGTAGCATAGTTCCCCTGTATTAAATATTATGATGGGAAATGTTACGACGACTTCGAAGACATAAGTAATTCACAAGCGAACTCATTCCAAAGTGTTTACACTCGGACATAGGCCTCGAAAACGAGGCTTCGTCATACGCTTTGAACATTTTTATGTCTAACTTGATCATAACTGAACATATTTTGGTTAAGTTGATTTCAGAAATGAAGGAATCGGTTATTTTATGACCCTGATGGGGTTCCATCTGCTCTTTTGAAAAAACAAATTTGTCACGAACTATGTTATAGCTCAAAATGATAAACTATTGCAAACTGATGGAATTTATCTTGACTTCTGTGAAACCTCTGATAAGGTTAATAATGGTATTCGATTTTCCAAACTATACAAATTCGATAGCTTGAGAGTCACTTAATAAACAAGACTAGATTATTAATTTATAGAGGTGCCAGATCAAGAAATCATCAAGTTTATTCTGTAGTGCCGCAAGGTCACCTTGGACCGTGGGTTTTCATCTTATTTATCAACGACTCTTGAAGCTGTGGTTCATTCTTAAATGTTGCTATGAACAACAACAACACTGTCTATCGCAATTTGATTTGTTGCAAGTGGATATAAATCGTTTAAGTAGATTGTGTAAAACATATCAAGTTCTTTGAAATACTAGCAGTTGTTAAAGTATACGCAGAAATATCGTACAATTTAGTAGAAACAATACCATTCAGGGTCTGCAATTTTACCCTGTGGTCTTCTCAATGTACGTAAGCTACTTTCAATTTAAACGCAGATGATGTTGAGGGTTCTCATCATGTAAATTTTGAGACGATCGTCAAAATAATAACATTGAAGACTTTCGTCGATCGTTTACTCACATCGACAATTTGAATGCTCCTAAAATTTCCGAGAGTCGGGGGAATACACATTCTTGCAACGATTCTCACTTTGTAAATCGATTCTGAGATTCTTCGTGAGCGGAAAACGAAGGAAATTGGAGACCTCGAGTTTTTGAGAGTCAAGAATACGTGGCCTTTAGGTAGGAAGCGGAAATTACCTTACTGGTATCTTAAACTCTCATAAGCAAACTGGATAGATTGAGGCAAATCAAGTTTCTTGACTACTAGGTTGTAACATGGGAAAAAATAAAAAGGGGCAGGGACATTTTCAGACGTGTCAAAGTGCAGCCTCGATGTTACCGTCAAAGGTTAAACAGGAAAGTAAGTATTTAAAAAGTCGTTAATTTTTTTGGTTTTTTGAGACAATTCTTTTCTAAGTTCTTCTTTCATGTATAATTATATTTCAAATACACTTATTAAGTTAAGTTTAAGGTTTAGCTTAAAGCGCCAGTAAGTCATATTATCATAGTTAAATAGATAAAGCTAGTTGAAGCATGTTTTTTTTCAACAAAAGGTTTAATATGCGGAAGACTCGCACTTAAGTTAGTGTTAGTGTTAGTGTTAGTGTAGTGTCTTGTGTTTTATGCAAGTTTTGAGGAACACCTGAATTAACTGGAAAAGATCTTCAGAACGCTTTAAGAAAGCAACTTAAAAATTCAGGTAAACAAGTGACGTTTTACAGATATATCTACAAAAAACTTAGAACACATATTTGTAGAAAACGGAGTCAAACCAGACCAAAATAAAGTAAGAGCAATTAGAAAATTGAAGTTACCAACAAATATCAAAGGTATAAAACAATTCTTAGGAATAACTGCGTACTAACCAAGGTTGATAATAGGTTATGTTTAGGTTAAATACTCGATGCAAATCTTAGAAATTAAATTCTTGTGACGTAAAATACATCAAAGCATTTAATTATCTAAAAACTCTATTAACTTCTGACTCTATTCTAAGAAGTCCTTAATTTTAAAAACCATTTGTACTCACCACTCATGGTTCAAGCAATGTATTAGGAGCTGTTTTTAGCCAATTTAATCAACCTATTTGCTTTGCTTCACGTGCCTTGAACAATCATGAACTAAATTATTCAACAATTGAGGAAGAACTTCTCGCTATTATTTGGGCAGTTCAATATTTTAGGACTTATGTCTATGGCAGATGGTTAACTGTCTGCGTAGATCACAAGCCCCTTGTTTGGTTTAATGGCATCTAAGAACCGAATATGAAACTTCAGCGTTGGAAGATAACGTTTTGGAAAAAGTTATCAACCCATTAAAAAATCAACTTTATCTATCTAACCGCATAAAAGATGAAGTTAATCAGAAAATAATACACAGAAATATGCAGAATCAGGTTCATTGGAATATATTTATATAATTTATTTATTTTATTTTTTTATATAAATTTATTTTGATTATTATTACAATTATTATTACTATTATTACTATTATATTTATTTATTTATTTAATTTATTTTATCGATATAATAATATTTGTCGGTGGTATTGTGAAAAGAGTTTTTGTCTGTATCTATTTTGAGTCTGTATCTATTGCGACGAACTGTCACTTTTCCTTGAATTCCAAGACCTATATGAACAGTATTTTTCAAGAAAAAGAAAACTTAGACTTTTGAAATCCAACAAAAAACTGAAAGATATTGTTAATTAAAACGAAAAGTTGACTATAATTAAAAAAAATAACACGGGAAGAATCATAGAGGAATAAACGGAGTATTTCCTGAGCTGAGTAAGCTTTTCTTTTTTCCGAATTTTCATGTCGAAATTTAAAAATTCGCCAATAATTGTAAAATTTGTAATCTTGCTAAGAACGATCGGCATCCTCTCCAAATACCAATGCTGATAACTCTCTTCTCCAAATAAATGCAGATCGCCAACATTTAACAACGATATACCTATTGCACGTGGATATTTGGTTTCCAAAAAGAAGCAAATCGTTTTTGACCACTATAGACAAATTTTCAAAGTTCGCGACAATATACCACTTAGAAAATCGAAATTGGATAGCAATATTTAATTCAATAAAGCAAAGAGTACAGTACCTAGGGAAGCAAAAAAAATCCTATACTTGCATATTGCAATCAGCACTTGAACAGTTTTTGAAAAACTGTTGCATTCAATTCCATAAAACAACAGCGTCACTTAAAACTGGTAATGCGGACATCGAACTACTTCACGAAACGCTAAATGAATGGATAAGAAACGTTGCTAAAGACGATTCGGACCTTATAATGGGAAAATTAGAAAGGAAAATATTCAGTTATAAGCTGAAAAATAAAAGACCGATAGAGAAACTAGGATAAGCAATCGAGGTGGGAATATAAAAACTATGTTTAACTAATAGTCGGATATATTTAAAAATAGAGCAGTTGTAACAAAGAAGCCAAATTATAAAATAATTAAATGTATTGGAAAAGCAGGTTACTATGTTATGTACAATAGTTGACGTATCAACCAAAAAAAATTTAAGATATCACAAAAAACAATTGAAGCGTTGATAAAAATACTGATCTGCCATAAGGGAAAATAAAGTTTTTTTTTTCGTTTTAAAAATCAAAGTATTTATTTCGTTTATCTGAAGCTTTCTACAGAACCGCTCTGTTCAAGAAATAAGGTTTACTTCAAACGAGCCTATATTCAAATCTATAACTAGAATACTTAACAAAAATTTAAAAAGTATAATTTTGCATAAAAAATAAAAATATTTATCTGTATGTAATTTTAAAAAATGTCGCAGTAAATTAATGAAATAGAGGAGAAATTAACCACAAGATCTGTTTCTAAATGGACATTTAAAATATGTCATATTTCTGCCTTTAAAACTCTTATTAATGCTTTTTTTTGAAGACTTCTGGTCTCGATCTGTAGTAAATGAAAATCTGTAGTATTATTAATTGAAAAATAATCAAATATCTTGTTTTGATAAAGAAGAACGAAGACTCACATTTAACTATATTTACTTGAGTGTTCTATCTGTCCTCCACATTTCTTGACCCTTTATGGTAGCAAATTATAAGCCAAGGCAATATCTGAAAGATACCATGACACAAACTTTATGAGGATTGTCTTTTCAGTCTTGGTTTTAAGTTGAGCTTAGGTTGTCCGACCGTGCGTCTAATGCTCTTTAAAATAAACCCTTAATTATAGAAATGAAGTCATAATCTTGACCGTCACAAGACAGTTTGTTTAGCGAATTTCTGCATTATTTTGCGAACACGGTCTTAGATACCAGTAAGATTTTCTGTTAGATTAACTGCACGAACCAAGCATGAGTCCATTCTCTTGGAGAATTATCAAACCCTCCCAGGAGTGGTTTTCCCGAGCTCAAAACCGCGATCAAAGCTTCGAAAGCTACAAATTACAGTAACAGCATTTACAGCTGTCTATTATTACTTCCGCGCACATTTTAAGGTTGTTATTATGTTGAAACTAAATCTAAAATATAAAGCAAGAGCATGCAATAAATGGTTTTGAATACTTTTTTTCCAATAAATTAATTAATGACAACTTAATACACTTCCTTGTTGCTGACAAGCCAAAATTATAGAGTTTTCTCGAAAAATGTTAGCAGTGTGATCTTATAATGTTGGCCTGATCTTGAGATGCGCTTCAATACACCAATACAAAGTGGCTTAATTCGTTATGTTAGATATTTGACTTATTACAATTAAACGGGAAGCTTTTGCGAAAATACGAAAAATTTAAGCGACAATTCCCTGACAAGAACTCAATGATCCCTTCAAGACATAATTAATTTTTTCACAGATATATCGAAAAGAAAATACATAAATGCATGCAGCTTTTACTTTGCCATATATGTGGGTGTGTATGTTCTTTCGTTTATATTCACGTTGCACTTCTAATAAGTGACTCACTTTTTGTTGACTTTAACTCAAGTTTAGCTACAACGTTCATTTATCAATTCGCAATTACGTTGAACGAATAAAAAGATAGACAACAAATAATTCAACACAAGGAATCACCACAAGGAAAATTAATTAATTATTCAAATAACACTGTCACAGAGATAAACATTTATAAAACTGCTAGAAAAGCCAATTGCACTAAATGGACAGTGAAACAGCGCAACCCTTCGCTAGGATAGCCTATTCATAACTGATATGGTAATGTCAGTTAATTTGATGCTAAAGCTTTTCGTTTCGTAAAAGTACCCACGCCGCAGTTAGGAACGCTGATGGTAAACCACCACTTGAAAGAGACTTCTAATTTCATTGCAGATCTGATCCAAATCAAAGAAAAACTGAACGAATAAATATTCTTCAGTACTTTTTCCTTGCGGAGTTCAAAGTTGGGGCAAAAATATAATTTGTAAATTAAAGAAGCATTTGCTATGAAAATTAATTAGTCACAAGGATAATCATTCGTCGGCATTTAGTTACCAGAAGTGCAATGTGTGGAAATTTTAGAGTCGAGATTTGTAATATCCGCGGTTTAAAAAATAATTTCTTTGCTGTGTACGTCCACACACATCAATTAAGACCAGCTTTTTTGGCGCTTTGCGAAACACAGGTTTGCGAAAACTCTGGTTTTAACCTACCTGGATATAGTTTAGTGCCATTATTCTTCTCACATCGTGGTATCGTTGTATATATACGTAATGATATTGCTTATCAACTGCAACCACAATACGGTCAATGTTCCAATCAGGACTTCAATTTTATGTGGTTCAAATTCTACGTCCATAAGCAAATAATTCATTACTGTTTCATTGATAGAAGTGCAAACCTGAACAGTTCCTCTACTTTTAACGAGTTTGATGAACTGTCCAATTCCATTTTAATAACTGTATCCTTGTATCCTAAACTGATATTGTCGTTGCGAGCGATTTCAAAAAACACAATTTTAACTGGCTTCGACATTCTGGTCAGACAACACCCAAAGGAAGGTATGTTGAAATCTTCGCTGAGTTAAACAATTTAACCCATCTAGTAAATGAGCAAACACGAATCCCAGACATTGCAGACTTGTTCCTCACCTCTCACCCTGACAAATACATCATTGATGTATTGGCGCCCCTAGGTTCGTTGGACCATTGTGTCATATCAGCCAACTTCTCTTCTTCAAACCAAATGAAAAAAATCCTAAATGACTTCTTTGGCAATATGAAAAAGCCGATTGGGGGGCCTTAATTACTTTTTTAGGAGTTTTTTTTTTATCGAACACACGCGTACAAGGGGTTATGACTACCCTTAAAATGTTAGTAAATAACGCGAGTAGAAGGGATCAGGAAGGAAATAGGGATAAATACTGATGCACATTGTTTTAGAATTTCTGCAGATTATAATGAGTGGGAAATACCGAGCGTGGAAGAGCGTTCCACATTCGTGTTGTGCGGCTAATAAACGAGTCTCTATACTTGACTGTACGACCGAATTTGGGCTTGAGGGTTGGGCTATAAATATAGCGCATGGAAAGTTTTATTTTGACACAAACAAACTCAAAGGAGGAGTTGTTAGTTGTTTTAACGAGAGAAGTGTCGAAACAGTTGTTAACGGCAAGTAGGACCCTCGACCAAAATTAATACTAGCTTGATCACCATCGGCACGATTAAAAATTTTCCTTAATAATTTGGGGTCAATTGGCAGGCCTTCCTTTTGAATAGAGACCATAACGTTTGTTCTTGTTATTCCATCAATACAAGAATCAGGTCGATCGTGCAGATAGGCGAGGTGTAGGCGTACAATTTCGTAGATACGACGGTCTCGCAGGCGTCCGTCATCATTTTGGTCGTGTGTTTGCTTCGTTAATTCGTCAAGGAAGGAAGATGTGTGAGGTTCAGAAGTGTTAATCGAAGATGAAGGGTTAAGTATATGGGACCAGATAAAATTAGGATACCGGCTACAAGGTGCCGGTGTTGCATTTATAGCGGGGCTAGAATCGGAAGGTAATTTGAAAGATACGCGTTTAGGGAGTAAGTTTTTAGACATTTGGGTTTCGGGGGGAGGTAGTCTTGGGGCAGAGGGTTGAAGTTTTGGGAGAAACAGGGAATGCATTAATGGATAAGGGTGAAAACAAAGGAAAGATTCCTGTTTTAAAACTCCAATTAGGATCAGATTTCTGAGAGGTGGGAATGGGTACAGCACGAGTCCCTCTGGGAGATTTTTTATTGGGGATTTTGATAGGTAAGGGGTTATTAGTTATTATCTTATTGTTATTGTTAGAAGTTGATTTTGGCGTCCATTAAGTCATCTCCAAATTTCCAATTATTACCGCATGGTTAGACGGGTTGATGAAAAGCCACTCGTATTTTGTTGGGACGATCATTTTAAAAACTCCGTTTCTCATTTTGTGACAACGAAGTTCATGGATGGCAAAACGCTGATGTAAGAAGGCGCGTAAGCTTATAGAGCTTTTCTAATCGATAGTCCCATTCAGCTTGACTCCATGAGATGCCAAACATTAAAAATTTATTGAGCTCCGGTTTGGAAATTTCCTTCATACGTTGGGGCTGTGGCGGTGGTGTACAATTAGTTGATTCAACTTGGGTGATGGGGGTTGGGGAGTCAAGGGCGTCGATGTCTTCGGGAACAGCGAGAAGCTCTTCCATAAGTGAGTTGTTGTCGATGCGATTGTAGTGGCAAAGTCGATTGCGGCTTTCAAAGCTACTGGATAGTGAAGAGGGTGGAATGCAGCTGGGTAATTCGCTAGAGCACTGCTTATGGTAGAAGCGATAAAACATGGTAAGACAGGAGACGTTACGACGGTGGTGAAGAGAGTCAATTGACTTTGTAATTTTTTTGTCACCTATGAGTTTTAACGCTCGATTTTGAATTCCATCAAGCAGGCTCAACATGGTCTTTGGAGCGTCTGCCCATAAATGGGGCGAATGTACGCTATATGGTAGCCAGAACAGATGGGGTAAAGTATTTCTTGCATCGCCTCAGGAAACCTAGACATTTCGCCGTATTTTTGGCGATAACGGTTATGTGATCATTCCAACCGAGGTTGTTATTGATACACATACCAAGTATTGAAATTTTTTCGGCTTCAGCTATGCAAAAGCCATTCATGGATAATCGTCAAAAAGGAGCTAAAAAATATTCTAAAAAGAGACAATGCCTGACAGGAAAAACGCGAGAAGCTTGGTTGACCCGGTACGTTTTGGATTGAAGGTCATTGCAGGTCACAAATCATTTTATTTTTTTCAGTGGAAGAGTGTAAGCAGCGTTGGAAAAGCTTGCGGGACAGATTTCTGAGGAGAAAAAAATTGGAACAACCCTCTTGCAGTATGGCTGACGACGACCGGAGTTATGGAAGTATTATTCGTTGTTAGGCTTCCTACATGACGCTATTAAACCGCGAAAATAAGTACAAGTTTTCAGCGTATTTACATTACGAGTATAGTAAGTGAAGTTATGAAATATTTTACTGCAGACAAACAGGAAACTTAGGGGCTATCACATCACTATGTGTGAGAACAGCACGTCAGTGGATTCCCCAAGGCAGGACTCACAGTTTTTGTTCAGCGAGTCATCAGAAATGGGCGAAAATTACAAGTTTATGAAGTCCATGGCGAAAAATTAAGCAAATGCCGCAAGAGAACATCACTCGACTTTAATCATTGTTCTTGGCCGAAATAAATAATGAAATTTTAAAGACAATAAAGAAATAAAATGATAATTGAATTATTTGTTTATATTTTATTTGCAAATAAATATTCTTTCAGCATATCCCTTATCTGAAATGCATTTCGTGGTGGAAAATTGGAACCAATGTTTCTTATTCCAGGAAGAGGCTTTGTTTCATTTCGTCCTTTCCGCACAATCTCAGCGTTATTGTTAATGACATCTACGGAATCAGAAGTACAAAATGCAGAATCATTGAGCATAATGAAAATGTGCAAAACTACTTCAGCTTTAACTATCCTGTCAGCATTAACAGGTAACATATGCAGTGTTGTATGGAGGTTACGCCATTTCGCCACAAGTATGCTAAATGCGTTTTCAATTACGCGACGGGCCCGCGATAGCCGCTTGTTGAAATTTAACCTGTCGGCCGGCAGGTCTTCCCGGATATGGTCGAATCAAAAACCTCTTCAACGGAAAAGCTGCATCTCCAACCAAATAATAGTTGCAGTTGATATTGGAGTTTGGAAGGGGGCACATAAATTTAGTTCATCTCTAAGATGAGTCTTTCGGAAAGACGATTCGAAAAGTATTCCACCGTCGTTTTGGATTCCATATGCACGTAGCCAAAAGACCATTGAGTAATGACCTTTGTAATTGCAGTTTTCGGATCCAGCATTTAATGGACAACGTATATTGATGTGCTTCCCGTCAATATCAGACATGCAATTTGGTAGGTTTCACATAATTTGAAACTCTTCAGTAATCTGCTTCCAATTTTCTTGTGATGGTGGCTGCAAATACCGCGACATCAACGTTGTCCACAGGATATCACAGGTTAGTTAGTTAGTTAGTTAAGTTAATTTATTTCTTTAAAATTCATTACAATAAAGATTTTATACATAAATTTTTAAGGCAAACAAAAAGAAATATGAGGCATTCTATATTTTTGTATGATTAATAAAAAATAGTATTGAATGCCACTTCAATGGGCGTAATAAAAAAAAGATCAGTTTTTATATTTTGGGTGGGGTGACCCTTAAAAAACAAAACAAATTAAACATTTTACGTGGTTCAATAATTTTAATAATCACAAATGTATTGATTGTAAAAGCAAGATGGAGTGCATGAATAATGATAAGCTACAAAAGAATGAACTAATTTTAAGGAAATTAAATTACTTAATAAGAGCGCAAGTACAATGCAAAGATATAAACAATTAAACAATTAAACCAGATTGTCAGACAGAATGGATTCGGGATTAGAAAAGTTAATATCCAAGAGCCACTTTTTTACAAGTTGTGAAGGCATTCCGGACACTGATATTGCTCTTATAGACTGTGGAAGCTTATTAAATAGACGATATGAAGACACTGAATAAAAATTACGATAAGCAGTGGTTCGATAATGTGGCAAAGATACTAAATTCAAAAGGTTTCCACGCAAATTATGATTCGAGATTACTCGAAAGTTTCGATTACCAGATTTCATAAAGAATTTCCTTAAGACTTTAAAGCAGTACAAATGACGAACTGGCAGGATCTTCAGGTCACAGAACAAAGGAAAACTGGGATGCCTAGCAGGTTTACGGCAAAGCTTTTGAAGGATATACTTCTGCAAAATTAAAAGAGGTTGAATTTTATTCTGATAAACACCTCCCCAGCAAACAATACCATACTGCAATTTTGAATGGAAAATACCATAGTAAATAATTTTTAGAAGCATTGTGGAGCAGATATTTCGCAAATAATAGAAATGTCGTAGAGTACTACGGAGATACTTCTTCAGAGTGTCGACATGATTTGAGAAACTCATTCTAGAATCTAAGGTGAGCCCCAGGTATTTAAATTCATCAACTTTCTCGACTAAGAAACAGTTATCACTGCAGCTCAAGTTGTTATAAAATGTGGGAGAACATGGACTGGAAGCACAAATGCAATTAGAGAGTCTGTATTTTTGGCACTCTGGTGCATGATAAGAGACTTTCGCTTCTAGATTTTGAAAGGACGACAGACTGAAGAACATTATCTTTGTTTTAGAGCTAATAGTCAAATTGTGTTCCCCAAACCAGTTTCTCAATAAATTAAGATCCCAATTAATATCACAAACAAGATCCAGAGGACTATTCAAACCATAAGAGAGACCTATATCATCCGCAAAAGCAGTAAGTGAGCCTTTAAAATTAAGTGCAAATAGTGAATTTATGTAGATGAGAAACAAAATTGGCCCCAAAACAGAGCCTTGAGGTACACCCAGGTTGAAGAACTTAGTTTGGCTCCTGACCTCATCTATCTTCACCCTTTGCGACCTATTCCTAAGGTAAGACCCAAACCAATCAAGCATGAAACCACGAAAACCAGCTTTTTCTAGTTTTCTCAGCAAAATGTTGTGGTTGACCATATCAAAGGCCTTAGTAATATCAATAAAAAGGCCAGCCGTAGTCTTTTTCTTGTCGAGGTTAGACATGATTTGGGCACAGAACTGCAGGAGTGCATCTTCAGTCGATTTACCTCTCTGAAAGCGAAATTGATTTGGGTTAAAGAACTTAGCTTTATTCAAGAAATTCACTATTCTTTCTTTAACAAGTTTTTCAAAGACTTTGCTTAAGACTGAGAGAAGTGATATAGGCCTATAGTTGCACATTTCAGTAGCAGAACCTTTCTTAAATAATGGTACAACATCTGCACATTTGAGGGCTTCAGGAAAGATTCCCGCAAATACACAACGATTAAATATATCTGCCAAGACATCAACCAAAAAACATCCTACTTTTTTGAGAACCATACTAGAAATGCCATCAGCTCCACACGAATTAGAGTTCTTTAGAGTCCCAATAGCTTTTAATACCTCAAGGGAAGTTATGGGCTTAAACACAAAGCTGTTTCCTAGCGGTTCAGCAGAGCTATAGATGGTCAAACAGGAAGAACAAAGCGGTAGAACGGGGCAAGGTTGGAAACTATTTGCTATATTTGCATAATAGCAATTAAATGCATTAGATATGGCAAGTTTGTCTGAAACTTCACAGTCATCGACTCTTATGACACTCGGTTTTTTTGAGAGAGCTGATTTATTGAGCAGGCTATTAACTATCCGCCATTCATTTTTTAAGTTTCCCTTAGCATCATTAAATTTTGAACGGAAATAAGTATCCCGGCATTTCGGAATTTCCTTTTTGAGTTCATCGCACAATTTTTTATATTTTCTTTTTAAATTAAGATTACACGGGTACTTGTTGCATTTTATGCGAAGCTTGTTTTTAACCATTACTTTGTTCAACAAGTACCTTGAGATCCAAGGTTTAAGCCTTCTAACATGTTTTTTTGCGGGAAGTACAGAGGAACAACTCAAAATGTGTTTCTGAAGGATATCAACAAAGATTGTATAGGAAGATGAGGGATCACTACACGAATACACATCTTCCCAAAACTCATGAACAAGATTATTTTTGAGATTGCCGAAGTTAATTTTTAACACATTAATAGCATCTACTGGATTTGTCCTAGGCTTGGATCCGGACAAGTTAACCAGGAGTCCTGTCATTGAATGGTCAGTGATCATGAAATCAAAGACAAACTTTTCACATTTACTGACCGAAGCATTTCTGAAGCGTCCATATATATGATCAAGGCATTTACCCGATACCATCCTAGTTGGCTCATTGATAAAAGATGCTAGACCATGAGACGCTAGCAATGCCATATAATTCGATACAGATTCACTGCTTTCTAAGTTGTTAAGATTAAAATCCCCAACAATAATTAGATTTTTAGATTTTTCAATTTTTAAGAGGCCAGAAAATTCTTCCATAAATGACAGAACATTAAACATATGCAGCCTATAGACGCAAAAGAAAACATACGCTTCCTTGTTTATTTCAATGGAGACCTTCAAAACATCAGCACTTAGAAGATTGACACACTTTACATCGAGGACTTTGTATTCCTCTTTGATGAAACATCCAACACCTCCTGCAGCGTAATTTTCATTGGTCATAGCAAAAAAATTGAATCCAGGCAAGGAGTAATCACTTTTTTCAAAGCTATAAATCCATATCTCAGACACAAACACAATATCAGGAATACACACAAAAGAGTCAAGGTGGGTAGATAGAGATGAAAAGTTTTCTCTCAAACTCCTGACATTCTGGTGTACAATAAAAAGTTTGTTAGCGCAATAGGAACTATTTGTAAACAAATTCTCACAGTTTGTACTTCTAAGATCAAGGGTAGAAAAGTCATCGATTAAATCATTAATATTGTTCATTTAAAATATTAAAATGACGAAAGGCACTAAATGTGTTCAAGATCATTGAAAGATCTAATTAAAATGACTTTACCACCCTCTACCTTTCTCACAAGAATTTTATTATCTTTAAACCATACGTATTTAACACCTTTATGATTTTTTGCCTCTTTTGTCTTAGAGAAGAGGGCCTGCGTATACTTCGTAAGTGCATCGTTTATAAAAATATTGGTTCCATTGCTGCTTCTGCTGTTGTTGCTGCTATTGTTGCCCACGCCATCGACATCGGTCACATGTGTGTTGAGGTTTTTTTTATTCTTCCTCTTTGCATTCATTATCCGCTGTTTCGTGGTTAAATTTGCGAATTTTATGCAGATGATTGATTTAGCTTTAGCTGACGAAGAGGGTACACCGTTGTTGTTTATTTTGGTTTGCACTTTCTTAACGTAGCATTTTTCTATTTCGTTGTCAGTAACCACGATGGACAAAGCTTTGTGGAAGATCTGCCTTGCCTTGCTGATAGCGTTAAGGTCATTGACGTTAGTCACTCCAACAATTTCGATGGAATTGCTAAGTTGCTGTTGTTGCTGCCAATTAAGCTTACTCTCCAGATTAGCAACTTTCGATTTAAGCTCTGCATTTTCCTTTCGTATCTCGTTGAGTTGTTGTAGAAAGCGATTATTAGTTTCCTCCAAGTTAGAAAGCTTTAAATAAATCATTTGAAGCGTACACTCACTCTCATTATTTTCAACGCGTGTAGAGGAATCACTTGGTGTTGGTTGTACATTACTGCTACCCGGTTGAGTTAATTTAAAACTAGACACTGGTGCATTGTTTTTGTCATGCGTGGACACAACCGGCAAGGGCATATATGAAGAGCGGCGTCTTAGCACTCCGCATTTGTCGCATCGAAACGAACTACCACTCGATTTTATATACTCAGCATCTTGTTCGGTAATATTAACACACGAGTAATGGAAAAATAGTGAACAATCACAACAACTGATTTTAGTTAAACAATTGCGATCTATTTTTTGCAAACACACGGAACAATTCATTTTGCAGAACTTAATGTCTCTATGAAATGCGCACCCCACAACAATACAGAGAACAGGTTTCGTTTATGATAAGTTAAAAGTCATCAGACGTAGCCAAGTATTTGAAGAAATGTAACTTACAGTAATACCAAAAATAACCGACAACTTGGTGAAATTGGTCTCCTCCAAGAAGTTTTTTCCAACGATAATTCGATGAGGGAACAAGGTAAGTTAAATGTTCGAGGCACCATTCGAGTTATCTTATCTTTTTGTTAGATAAACTACACGAACCAAGCATGAGTCTATTCTCTTGGACACCCACACAGGAGGTGGGTCATGTGAAATGCCTAGTGGTACTTCCCGAGCTTGAAACCGCGATCAAAGCTTCGAAAGGTACAAATTGAAGTCACAGTAGTTACACCTGTCTATTATTGCTTCCGGGCACATTTTTTGTTGTTGTTTATTGTTAAAACTAAACCTAAATTTTGAAACAAATCAACAATATAGTAAGGTTTTTCTAAAAAATGCATTCAACAGTTTTGGATTCCTTTTTTTTGCACTTTGCAAATTTAAGAACCTCCTTGTTGCTTAGAAGCCAAAATTATAGAGATGAGCTTCAATACACAATTATCATATAAAGTGGCTTTTATCTTATGTTAAATGTTAATCTTTTAACAACTAAACGGGAAGCTTTTGCGAAAATACGAAATTTTTTAGCGACAATTCCTTGACAAGAACGCAATGATCACTTTAAGACATAATTAATTTTTTAAAGACATGTCCAAAAAACTTACAAGATTTAAACTCACATTCTAATTAAGCACCATATACAAATATATATATGCATATAGAGATATATTTAATTAACAAGAAGTAATTAATTGCAGGTACTTAGGTGAGCTTTTACTTTGCCATATATGTAGGTGTGTATGTACTTTCATACATACTCATATTGCACTGGTAATATGAGACTCACTTTTTGTTGATTTGAACTCCAGTTTAGCTCCATCGTTCATTTATTAATTCGCAATTACGTTGAAAAATAAAAAGATGGGAAGAAATAACCACAAGGAGGATTAATTAATTATTCAAATAACACTGTCACAGAGACTAACATTTATAAAACTGCTAGAAAAGCCAGCACTAAATGGACAATGAAACAGCGCAACCCTTCGCTAGGATAGCCTATTCATTACTGATATGGCAACGGCAGTTAATTTGATGCTAAAGCTTTTCGTATCGTGAAAATACCCACGCCGCAGTTATGAACGCTGATGGTAAACCACCACTTGAAAGAAACTTCTAAGTTCATTGCAGATCTGATCCAAATCAAAGAAAAACTGAACGAATAAATATTCTTCAGTACTTTTTCCTTGCGGATGTTCAAAGTTAGGGGAAATAATCATTTGCAATGAAAATCAATTAGTCACAAGCACAATCATTTGAAAATGTCGGCATTTAGTAACCAGAACCAATGCTTAACCATGGGCAACTCGACATTGCAATTAACAGAGATCTTCGCACAAATGACTTGAATGTAGTTGCTTGATTCTTAATACTACACCTTTCTTGGAACTTATTATTGTTACTTAATTATAACAACAATTTCCGAGTTAATCTATTTAATTATTTATTTATATTTTCTTATTTGTTATATTTTTATTTTATTAATTTCTTATTTATTTATTTATTAATAAATATTCTTCTTAATAACTGTTTATTATTTATAATATTATCTTATTTATTTATTTTAAAGTTAATCATTTATATCTATTTATTTATTTATTTATTTATTTATATATTGTATTACTTTTTTTTTCTTTTTTTCTTGAATTTGATTGTTTATTTTGTACACAATTTCTATAGTTTTAAGTATATTACCGCACATTTTACAGTTAAGTGATATAATATTTTTCCAAAATCTTTCAACTTTAACATTATTTAATTATTTGTTGAATGAGATAAAGTATTAAATAGAGTTTGAAGGAAAAAGTACTAATAAAACATTTACAAAAAAAGCAACTAATATGGCAAAAAGAAAAAGAAAATAAATTCATAAATAAATATGAATTAAGGAATATACAATAATATCACAATCAGTTAAATATAAGTAAAAACAATGAATAAATAATAAAACAAAACATAATGAAGAACAATTAAATGAAAAAATATCTTAATATATATTTAAATGCTGTAAAGGTAAGAAAATAAATAGAATAAATTAATAAGTAAAGAAATAAATAAAATAATAAATATATTATTAACTATAAATTTATAAATAAACAAATTTACAAACAAGGCTACAATATAAAAATAGTACAATACTATATAAAGATGAACACATTATCACAGCAAATTAATTAAAAAATAATTTTGTATTTATTTCAAAGAAAAATATGAAATGCCCGAACGAAAAACAAAACGAAAATAAAAATAAAAAGAACCAATCACAAGTGATGGTTTTAAGGGAAAAGTTGATTGATAAGTTCGTTATCTGCGATTGAACACCGCAAAATGAACTTATCGGTAAGTTGCTGGATTCTTTCAAAGAGCAATTCAACTTTCACTTTATTATGGATGTCGGATGAAGAATAATGCCAAGGTAGATCAAGCATAATTTTCATAAGTTTATTTTGTGCAGCTTGCAGTTTTTTCAAGTGACACTTAACGCAATCACCCCAGCCATTTGAGATCCGTTTTGTTTGCCCGAAACAGCATTGTTGGAATATAACCAGGCTTTCTTTTACGCGTGAAAAAGATAGCTTGTAATTTATCTTCGTTGACTTTGATTTTCCGTTTATTGAAATATTCTTAAAGTATGTTCATGGCATAGTTTAAATTGTTCTCAATAGTGAGAGCAAGAGCTCACGCGATGAAAATATGTCAGTATCGTCAGCGTTAATAGCTGATTTGTATCCTCCGTTATTAGGGAAATCGGCTGTATATATGATATACAGAACGGGACTAAAGACAGAACCTTGTGGTATACCAAAATCAAAATGTGACAGATTTGAACATGAATTATTGACGTTTACTCGAAAACACCGGTTAGACAGAAAACTTTGTAATATTTTGTACAGATAAACAGCGAATTCAAACTTTAACATTCGAGTCGAATGCCTTCTCCAGCATAAGCATTCCTGTAGATTTGCCTTATCTCGGTTGTCTTTGATTTCATTACATATTCTGCGAACCTAGTGAGCTGTGCTATGAGATGATCTAAAGCCGAATTGTTCATCAGGAAAATTTTCAAAATCAGAAGCATTTTTAAAAATTTTTTCCTTTAAGACTTTTTCGTATAGTTTGCTCAAATAACTTGATGGACTATCAGGCGGCTTCTCCGATTTCAAAATTGGAATTATTTTCGCCCTTCTCCACGACTTGGGGAAATTTTGACTTCTAAGACATGGATTTATTATAAAAGCTACGTATTTATTTATATGCTTTATTTGGTAATGCCTTCAAATACACATTTTTATGCCATCTGTGTGTGTGTACAAGTATTTGTTACTCAGATTTAATTTATGTTATGTTACTTATTTATATAAACATATCTCCATATTCTTTTTAATTTTTGGACAATCATTATTTATACTATTCCATTGTAAGTTTTTTCTCGTAGTTTTCCTTCAGATTTTTGAAGTTTTTTCCACTGTTCTTGTACATTTGTAAAACAAAAAACAGTAATGTAAATAATGCATATTCAATCTCTGTGTAAATTGTGGGACAAAAAATTCATGTAAACTTTATGCGAAAATAAAAACTATTATATATATCTATCTATTGATTAACACCAGATATTGAATTAGACGAAATATATTAAGAGCATATAAAAAAAGAGAATTAATCAAGAATAACCTCCAGAATCTTCCGCCTTATCGAACGTGTTCTTCTTTTTGCTCTGTTCTCCCCATTTAACAAACTTCAATTTCTATCATAACTCCTCACCAATCAGCAAAACTTAAAAGTCCATACAAATCAAGCAGTAACAACAGCTTCGTTGCGTTTTAAAAAAAAAAAAAAACCTGTGTCAACATTGTCGATCTGTCCTCTTCGCTGTCTTACATGTTCTTTAGTGACGCTTTCGTGCTTGTCTTCCTTGAAGTGTGTCACTCCCTTTAATTTCCTGTTTTACAACTGAAAATCAAAATGTCTCTACGACCTCATCCGTTATGATTATATGCAATGGAGTCTGAGGCAAATACTTTCATCCTATTTACAAGGAATAATAATAGTGTGCGAAGTGCCAAAATAAACAAAATATTTACCTTCCTCTGTGATGATCGCAATCCCATTCCCATGTCGAACTTGATGTTAGCTTGATGTAAATCTCGCAAGTTCAATTTCGGAAGTCCAGAACCAAATCAGACACTCGCACAATATTAACACTGCATTACAAACAGCATTGGACTACTATGCGTCGGAAAAACATGCTCGTCCAGAAAGTTATACGAAAACATGGAAAAATATATTGACATCTCAGATAACCTTCTTGAACTACTTAACCAAACAAATTTGGCGGTCGAGGAACTCAAAAAGAACAAAAATTCCACGGCTATAAAAACGGCACCTTGAGCGTTACCTGACATTAAAATCCTTCAATTGGATATTGGACAGCTTAGAAATAGTATGGTCCACAATTGACGCAATTTTGTGAGCAATTGGAACGGATAAGCGAATTCATCAGCTTCCTGACTTGAATTAACTGACTGACTCTGAATGCCTCTGAGCCTGAGCCCAACCTCACAACACCCTCGTCGCCCAATATCACTTCGCCCACCACTCCAGCTACGCCTAATCCGTCTACCGAACAACATACCAAGCCGAGTATAGAAATCCTCAAATTCGAGAACTGTGATCGTTAGCCGATTGGAATACTAAGATAAATAAAACTCGAACTGTCCAAAAACTTGTCGACGAAACACACAGTTGATTGCTTATCGACTGTTATCAGGGATCTCCACGTTCTTCAAAAGCTGCAAGTAAATGTGAAGCTTTTCAAAAAGAATTCTCAGAAAACGAAGAGCAAACACCTGATTCTCACCATCCCTAGTAAATACGAATGGCTCTTGACAAACCCGCGGAATAAACCATCCACACCTTAAATAGTCCCTCCTGCCCCGACCCATACTGGAGTTTTAAACTTGGTATATTTCTTAACTTCTCCCTGCCTACTTTAAGAAATGTTCCCATTCTATTTAAAACCCGTATCAGCCTTGCAATAATACCCTTCACCCCAAAATCGACAATGGATCGTCTAACCCGCACTCGTGCTCTTTTTCTTTTAAAGTTATTTTGACAAACCCAAAATACCCAACAGCCGTCTAACTACCACCGACCATTCCAAACCTACTTTACGCCTTTCAAACCCTTCGCGGAATAGAGGATCTTTTTTCCTACCCCAACTGCACAAAGTTCTCAAATATACCGTTTTATGGACCCGCTATTTCCTCCGACAGCGAAGCTCAAAGAGCAAACTGCTGACCTCAACGACGACCGCGCTTTGTTCTGTCGCACTTCAAAGATCATAGAGTTTATGAAAACGTGATGCTTTATTTGTCCTATATGCATGATCAACCTGATTCGTGTATTGATGGTAAAACAAAAACCAAAATCAATATCAACACCAGTATCAATACAACAAGAAGGCCTCGCAAACTGATTCCACGTTTACATCACATATTTCATCAAAGCGAATGGCTCATCTTTAAAGAGCCCGAAACCACCTAAAAGACAACTTTCGCTCCTAATGTTCATTTAAATGAAACACCTCAACCATCCAAAGCAAGAACTACTCCACCCAAATTTATATCTATGTACTACCAGAATGTCAGATGTCTTCGCACTAGGACATCAAGCGTCAACTCACTAAGCCTTCTCTATGACATTTTCGCGTTAGCTGAAACAAATCTCACCCCCAGTTTTTAGAATAATGAGCTACTCATATCTGATTTCAACGTTTATCGTGATGATGAACTTGAAAAAAATGATGATTCCTCCAATCATGGTGCCCTCGTTATATCGTAAGTGATATTTCAGTGATAGCTCAGCAAAAGTTTTTTGGCGACCGAGTTTTTGATCGTGCTCGTAATTTAATTTGTGTCACTATGCAACTGATCTTCGAACTTTTAAAATATGAATCCCTATAAACAGACTAAGTTCTTGCAAAATCGAATACTCTTGAAACTTACCTAACGTGTTACAACACTTAATTAGTGAAGTTGAAAAACAACTGCCAAAAACGAATACAAATTCAACTTGTAATGTTCAAGTTGTTGCAAAGGATTCGATTTTCGCAACTCTTAATTTGAAGCATTTAATCTTTACGTAGAGTAGGATACTTTTAGAGAGATGGTCATGGGCTACAATATGCCTACAGAAGCCAGTTTAAGATTTTGAGTCGTCAGTCAGCCAGCTTCAACGTGTAGCTCGACAAAAAAAGCTCGTCTACTCGACATATATGAAGAATAGATACCGCTGAGCTTCCGAACTTTTGAAGCACAAGCAAGGGCATACGAAGCATATGCTGTCATCAAGAAAGAACACCCAACTCCAACGTATAGGTCGGAACGTTAACATAGACAACTATCAGTTTGAGGTTGTTAGGCACTTTTTCTTCTGTTACGTGGAGGGATCGTCCACCTGAAAAAATAAAAAAATAAAACTTAGGAAAGAAAAAAAACATGTCGTGTTTACATTGCTGCCACAGGAATCATCCCTCCAGGCGAAACTATGATACTTATCTTAGGCAAGCGAGATTCTATGGGCAGCAGCTGGAAGTTAGCTTCAGGATCCGTAGTTTTTTCACATTAATCGGGATACAGAGATAGTAAGAGGCAATTTGATTAAACTAGTTTGACAGACAAAAACAGAAAACAGCAAACAAAAGTATTTGTCTGTGATATTAGCAGATAAGTTAATATGAAAAAAAGAGAAAAAAAGGGGCAATTGTTAGACACGAACAGAAATAAAACATAGGTTAAAGACTGACAGAACGGATAGATAAAAATGGTTCTTGAGGCCTCCAAGTACCGCACCAAGACTTGACGAAGAGCTTGAGAATGGGAAAAGAATGACTACTTTTCCCCTATCAAGGCTCGGATAAATTATGACGTAGACGAAACTTTCCCCTATGGAACGGGCACAGGTAGGCCCAAGAACAATGACCACCCAAGAAAAGTAGGTCATTTAAGAGATAGACAACGAAGAAGCGCGCTAGACAGTGGCAAACAACAAAAATACAAAAAAAAGTGTTTAAGGGCAACATATTGGGATTGCCCCAACAAAGAGAAAAAAAAACCGGAAAATGTTAAGATTTACGCAGTGGAAAACAAGTATTTAAAATGAAATAAATGAAAAAAAATAAAGGAAAAGCTAAATATACAAATATTTAAGCGGTGGACGTGACCTGGTAAAAAAAATTTATATAACTACATATAGTATATTTATTCCCCAAGGACCGGGATAGATTTGGAAGTGCCGCAACCTTAGCGGAGGTAGGTTACACATTTCGAATTTAACGAGCGTGTAATGTAAATTTTAACTACAGGGTGAGGGAGGCGTAAAACTTAACAAACAAGATAATATATAACAAACAAAATTACAAACCACAAAGAAGACCACCACTAGACAAAGTACGAACAAAAGCCTATGGGGGAGAAAAAATCTTTAGGCGGTCGGAGAATCCGGGGATAGTGGAAACATTTTTTTGAGTGTTTTTTTTTCATTTTTTTTTTTTAGTTTATGGTTTTCCTTTTTTTTAATAATTCTTGTACATTTTTGAAGTATAACAAAAGTAGTTTAATAGTTGTTTTGAAGTTTGATAAAATTTTTGTAGATTTAGTTTTAGGGCATTCCAGTAAAATAAAGTGAATTATATTTTTTTATTAATGTTAAGTGCAGTGACTGTTCCCGAATCGTGCTGCCGGCAGAACATCGAGAGATCCGAATTTAATGAGTGAGTCACTTTGGGTTTTTTTTTTAATTTTTAAATATATATATATAGATAAGAGTTTTCAATTTAAATTCAGTTTCTTAGACTAAGTCTGATTTAAGTTCTTAAAGTTTGATATACAATTTTTTTTGTGAATAAAAATAGCTGTGGAAAGATATTTAAAAAAAAAATTGTTAGCATCTCTCCACATAGTCCTTTCTGTTCAAGTGAGATACCAGATGCAGAAGATGATGTGCGAGTGAGTTTCATTGTTTGAGTGTGTATGTATTTGCATTAATGGGAAGGCCGTCCATTTCGTAGACTAGGATATTCCTCACAGGACAACGACCAGGACGCGGAAACGTACGCTCAACTCATGAACTGTGTCCGCAGAATCGCCTTAGGCTATCTCCCGAAATCTCGGGCCAGGGAGATAGCAAATGCCTACCCATTCATTCCATCGGATGGCTAACCCATGGGACGGCGCGACCCTGGATGACGGGTCGGAAGTGGAAGGGTGGGGGTCAGCTTAGTTAGGACTCCTTAGGTAGGATTAAGTTAGTCTAGGGTTAGCTTAAGTTTATTCTTTTATGTAGTTTTATTTAGAGGAGTTAGGTAAGTTAGTTTAGGAAGCTAAGATATGTTGAAGGTAGATTAGGATTAGAAAAGTTTATAATATGTTTTTTTGTATTAGATTAGCTTAGGGTTAACTTTAGGGTAGCTAGGGTAAGTCGATCCCTGTTCCTTGTTCGATGATCCCCTTTCAGCTCTCTCTATCCCCTTCTTAGACGACCTTCTTTGCTGATGAGCAGGAGAAATGAGGAAAGGAGGACAAGGACCACCCCGTCCGACGAGCTCAGCCGAGCAACCACTAGCATGCCGCCGTCCTCCTAACCCATATCGAAGATGCCTCCGTGGCCTTCCTTAGCTCACAACACTTCCTAGGATTCGCTGTAAACACAGATAACAATACCTACGCTGAGATCAAATGAAGAATAACTCCTGCTAATCACTGTAAGCTTTCTAAACTGTCGCCTGTAAGGGGCCGTCCATTAATCACATGATGTTTTTTTTGGCATTTTTAGCCCCCCTCTCCTTGGTGATACATGGTGAGGTTTAAGACTACCCCCCCTCCACCCGCCAATATCACGTGTATTTTTTAGTACCTACAAAGTATCTTAATTTTTGTTTTCAATTATTTATATATTACAGCTATAAGTATCATCAAATTTTATTTTAGAAAATTAAAGACTGCAATAATAACGTTTAGAGGTTGACAGAAAGGTTGCAAATTGTTTTTGACTGACAAAAAAATAATGAAAAAAATGCGAAAAATTGTTTGTACTAATACATGAAGATTATTTATTGTACAGTATCCTAGGACCATGGATTAGCAAGACTTTCTTCAACATCTTGCAAGTCAGTTGTTGGCACAGTGCTTTGTTGAAGATCAACAGCGGTTTCATGAAGCCGAAGCCACTCGGCGTCATCATTTTCGCGCGCTACGCAGAGAATCTCTCTCGATCTACCGTTCGACCATCGCGTAAGGATTCGGGAAGGACGAACATTGTGCATCTCTACACTATTATTGCTACGATTCAGTTGCTTGTGTCAAGAATTCATATGTGTCTTAACTTTTTTCATTGTACAGGAGAACAATGCACACCGCTGACATGTCCTTTCCAAAAATACTTGACAATCCTTCTGCATGACAGGGCAATTCAGGTCATAAATCAATTTGCCGAAGCCTTCATACTTTGGAGTAATTGCAAGAGACCGACGCTGTAGAAATGGACCAAACGTCTGGCCATCATACTCTTGAGGCTTTGGCCACTGGACAACTGCAAAATCGGGTAAGGAGGTATAACGAAGGGCTCCGAAAGAATGGATCGTATAGAACTCCGCTTAGACCAGTGGACGGTTGTCGCGGTTCACGGGAACTTCACTTCATTCGTTACCTGGCAAAACGGCGAATCATAAGTATTTCGTAATTTTTTTAAGGCTGATATGGCTCGGTAAGCGAATGGACAATAATGCTCCGGCCCGGAAAGTCTTCGAATTCACCCCCGAGAGACGGCGCAGTAGAGGAAGATCGCGACTCAGGTGGAAGAGGACCTCATCCCACTTTTCTTGTAGGACTGGAGGCAACTAGCTAGGCACCGGGGTTGCTGGAGAAGCTTGTAGGTTGAGGTACTTGTGCGCCTCTTACTGTCATGTGAGTTATTAAATTATAAAAGACAAGAAAGTCCAAGCTATCAATATTTAGAGAACGCAAAATATCATTTTAAATTAAATTAAGTTAACGTCTTGCAAAATTTATGAAAATAAAATAATTGCGACTTAAAAACTAAAAGTTTTGCTGAAAATGTAACTGAATAAAAGTAGGTATTTCTAAATTGTCCTAATCCCTTGAAATAATCATAATAATATATTAAAAATAAGTTAATACCAAAATGTTGAACAATGTACTATATATACTCAAGTCGTATTTAAAATGGTTCAAAAATGCGAAAACAAATATATTCCTACGGAGAAGCTAAAAGTGCAATATATGAATCTTGGTTTGTTTAGGGAATGAATGATGTTTTCATAACCCAAAGTGAAGTTCATGATAGAGGCAAAAAAATTGCACCTCTTTATCTTGAGATAGGAAGTTCATGGTCTACTCGCAGCCAAACCGATTTTTGTGCTTGAAGGATTGTCTGGCTTGTGCGCTCTTACTTAAGAAACAGTTGTTTGATATTGTGAATGAGTATGAAGATAAAGATTTTGATGCAAAATTGGATTAATTTCAGAGCTATTTGCTTGATAAAGCAAATATAACATTTCTACAAAAAAATAATTAGTTTCGTTGCAGGGAGCTATCAAAGTAGCAATTTTGTTTGGACATAACCGGCCGTCGAAACCTTTCACAGATCTAAGTGAATGCAATACTAGAAGAAGGACAACTTGTAAACGTGGCAGGAACTTGCAAATGCCAATTATATGAAGTTTTGCAACTTAAAAAAAGTATACTCTCAGAGCTTTTTCTCTAAAAAGAAAAGCTCTTAGCAGTACGAAATAGTCAGAGCTAGTGACAAAAAACTTGTTGCTCTCTAAAGCTTTCTTCAAAAAGCAAAATAAAGAATGCTTCCCAATCCCTGAGTCATACACATTAACAGGAACTTTAGTTGAGGACAGGACTTACTTAATCATGCAGCTAAAGGGTTATTGTTATATTTGGAAGAAGTGCAAGAAACTTTAAACGAAAGCGAACTTGAATCAAAAATTGGGATGTGATGGTTCACAGCAAACGCAATTCAAACAAAAGTTTGAAGGCAGCTCTGATTCAGATGCAAAAATCTTTCAATGTTCTTTTGTGTCATTGCATTTTGCGTTTTTTTTTTTTGGAAATTCAACAAACAAAATCATTTGGCAAAATCCAACACCTCACAACGATATTGCAATCCAATAAAAGTTAATTTTGTAAGGGAATGATTGATATTACGCAAAGTGAAATAGCCGTTATTGAATCCATAGTAAGTGCATTTAACAATACCTGCATGAAAGGCAATTAAATATTTCAAGTCAAACATACATTGCTTTTAAAAATGATTGATGACAAAGTTTGCAATGCAGCAACTAACATAACATCAAAAATGAAGTGTTACATTTGTGGAGTTACTTCAAAAGATTTTAATGATCTTTCCAAATCAAAAAAGAAAATTAGGTTACGTTAAAAGTTGGATTGTCAATTTTGCCTGCTTGAATTTGAAAGCGTTTTTCATCCTGCTTACAGGATTACATTGAAGAAATGGCAAGCAATGAACGGAGGTAGAAAAATATAGTTTAGAAGGGAAGACTTAAATACAAGAGAGTTTCAAACCTAAATAAGTTCACATAGTTAACGTATTTAAACCTGGTTTCGGGAACATAAATGATGGCAATCGGTTAGGTTATATTAAGTTGTGCAGTGTTATTAAGTGCTTCATACGACACTAGCCACCATACTGAACCCATCGCGATCCCTGATCCGGAGCAACAGCCTAAATACTTTCCTCGAGACAATTTATTACCCTACAAAATTTCAAAATTTCCTTGTATTTGATGCGTACTACTTCCTCTAGGGTTCCAAAAAAGTAGTTGCCCAAACGTTTTCTATGGCTTCTAGCTATACCCTAGCATTCGCACAATAAACGCTTCGGCTTTCAAATTGCCGCAATATCTGCATTCGTCTGTGACCGAGAGACCAAGCCTCCGTGCATGTTTCCCTAGGAGGCAGTGCCCCGATAATACACCCACCGCTATCCTCAGTTGATTTCGATTCAGCTTAAGAATATCAAGGCAATACAGGTCTCAGATTTTTTAAAAATCCAGAACTAGTTGTCGAAATTGTGTGCGTGTTGATGTGCAACTTATTTTTAGATTAAAAGTTATATGGAAAGTTCCTTCTATTGGCTTTGAAATATATTCAGTAACATTTTAACTATTAACTGAAGATCCAGCCAGGTTGTACATAGAGCTCTATACTTAGCTTCCCATGGCTCCAACAATGAACAAAACTATGCTGCATGGATCAGTAGCTATCCAGAATGCTCTTCTACCAAATGGGCAGTTATAAGAAGAATAAGCAGAAGGCCGGAATAAGCACTTTTTTCAATTCAATTCAATACAATTTATTTCATAATAATTCATAATAGTTCTCTTACAATTGCATTTTACATAGTTTAAGAAGATATAAAATAATTTAGTTGATATTTAATATTTGAAATTCATATAGGTTAATTTAAGTTTTATTTTTAGTTGAAAATTTTGTTTAAGTTGTACAAAAGTTAGTGTTTAATTTAAACGAACAAAAGTGTTAACGATGCGGAGGGCGGAGATTATGATGACTTTTCTATCTTGCGTCGTTTCCGGAAGCGAGCCCGCGTCCGTTCAAAGTTTGTTATATTTGTTGGTCGGTGCTGCCAAATCTTCGCTCCTACATATATAAAGTATAGAAATAGTGTCAAGTGCCACTCCAATTGGCTAAACTTATGGAATACAAAAATTATAGTTGGGGTGACCCTTATTAACTTTACTCAAAACAATAAAAATTAAAGTTAATTTGAAAGAAAATGGAATGAAATTAAAAACACCAAAATGAAATGATGCAAAGTTAAGATTCAAAAGCCACTGTCTTTGATTGCAGGTGGAAGTCTCTTAAAGAGACGACACTATGAAACAAGGTAAAAATTACGAAATGCAGTAGTGCGAAAATTGAGTACAGAAACGAAATTTTAAAAGTTTCTACGCAAATTGTAATCTGCAATTAACCTCCGGTTGAGGTATCCCGATCTATTGAAGAACGTTTTTAGCACTTTAAAACAATAGAAGTGACGAACTGGAAGAACATATCACGAAACAGAGGATAACTGGGATGACGACGATGTGTACGGCATATTATTCTCTAAACATTCTTTTGCAGTAGAGGCATAATTTTGTTCATATATGTACCTACCCAACAAGTGATACCATATTGTAGCTTTGATTGGAAGATACCATGATAGATAATTCTAAATGGTTTTCTTCACATTGTATCGATTGAATTTTGCAAGGAAGTCTTGTAGGAAGGACTGTAACATGGATGTTCTTAACAGGTTAAACAAATTAAATATTGAGAACACGAAATAATAAATAATTCTTCTTCAATAGGACACTTTTAAGCTCAAAAGCCTCTCATAACAAGTTTGACACCCTAGCCTGTTAAGTAAACAAAATAATTTTTCAAAAGAAGGTCTGAAAATTTTCATGTCCAAACTTTCTGGTCCATAATCTTTAGAAAACTGGAGAAACTATCTAAGACTATCTAAGAAAGGAGGGAATTGGGGAAACCATAAGTGAAAATGAAATCGAATCATGCTACGTAAAGAAGAATGACGACAATAAAAAATTTGCCAATATCGCTTGTGTAAAATTTACTTCTCTCGCAGCAAAACAAAGAATAATGAGTAAAGTACATGCTAGCAAAACAAAATTTTCCGCTGAAAAACTTTATGGACGTCAATCTTCTAACAACAAAGGCAACAACAACATCAAGGGCAGAATCTTCATCAATGACAGCCTTACAGGCTATAATCGTTCGCTGTTAAAGAAGGCTAAGGATCTAAAAATTCAAAACAAGTGTAAATATGTTTGGGTTCGTAATTCGACAGTGCTTGTGAGAATTAAGGATGGAGATAAGGTATTAGCAATTAGAAACTGTGGTGATCTCGCTAATTTCTGCAAATCTATTGATGGAGTCCAACAACTTTGATAATTCCCACAGATTCATTGATAATACATTATCTCCTTCTAATTCATGTGAACGAAATTGCCTTTGTATAAATCATTCTGTTGCTAATTACTATGGTTTTTCTGTAATTCACCAAAATATTCGAAGTTTAAGAAAAAATTTTGATTCATTTTACTCTCATCTGGCTTCTCTTGACCATCTTCCAGATGTTATATTTCTTTCCGAGATATGGATTTACGACTCGGAGCTCTTGAATTTCAGCATTCCTAACTATACTTTTGCTGCTAACTGTAATAATTCATACTCCGCCGGTGGAGTTGCAGTGTTTTACCGCAGTAATTTATGCTGTAATGTTAGCAATGTTACTTTGAATAGTGCGGATTTATTATGTGTTGATTTAGAAATTCATGGGTTTCAATATTCTTTCGTTGGTGTGTATAGGCTGCATAAATGCGGTGTCTCTATGTTTTTGGATGAGTTTTCTAATTTCTTAGCTAGCAAAAATACTAAGAATATGGCTCTGATAGGCGATTTTAATATTGATATACTTTCGGATTCTTCTGATGTCGATAATTTTATATCCACTTTATCTGCTTTTGGCTTTAGTTCGTTATTGTCAGATCCAACTCGTATAACTGATTCTTCTAGATCGTGTTTGGACCACATATTTTTACGTCTACATAGGAACAACAAAGTCAATTATAAAACATCCGTTTTCGACCTGCATTTAACTGATCATTCCTTAATTAGTATTCAGCTAGATCACAATATGAGAAAGCAAACCTCGGTCGTTCAGAATGAAGTTAATGATATTGATTTCTCTGCACTAAGGTCTGCCTTGACATTTGAATTCTGGGATGAAGTTTACGATGCAAGTGATCCATCAATCGCGTTTGATTTATTTCTAAATAAATTACAGGTTCATATTTCAAATTGCAGTGAAACTGTTGTCAGAAATACGAATAAATTTCGACGCCTTAAACCATGGTTATCCCTACCTCTTCTGAATAAGATAAGGAAAAAGAATCGCCTTCGTGCATCTGTTAATAAACACCCTAACAGTATAAGGCTAAAAAACTATTATATCCAATTATGCAGGGAATTAAAAACGGAAATACCTAAATGTAGAGATGATTACTACTCCCGTAGGCTGACTGAAAATGTAGGAAATATTAAAAAGGAATGGAGACTCGTGAATGAAATTTTGAATCGTAATGCGTCCGATGTTGATTTAAAAATAAGTAAGGAAGATATTATTATTTCTAATCCTATCGATGTAGCCAACATTTTTAATGAACACTTTTCTAAAATTTCCCATGCTATTCGAGTAAACAACTCTGTTTTTAACGATGATGTCATTCGGCATGATATTCTTAGTCCCGGTAGCTTTTGTTTTTTCGATTTTTCTGCCCTTGAAATTCACAAGCTGATCCTATCGCTTAAACCTACTAAATCTTCTTCCTTCGACTCAATTTCAAGTTATTTACTCAAAAATATATCGCTCTTAATTGCAGATGTCTTGTGCTTCATTTTTAATCTAAGCGTTAGAAAGGGTGTGTTTCCAAACGCACTTAAAACAGCTATAGTAATCCCCATACATAAAAAAGGAAACTCTTTGGATTTGAACAACTATAGACCTATTTCTCTTCTGTCAGTGTTTTCTAAGGTTTTTGAAAGAGGTATGAAGAGTCGAATTTTATCATATCTGAATAGCATTGAGTTTTTTAGTAATTTTCAGTTCGGTTTCAGAAATGGAAAATCGACTGAAAAGGCGTTGATTAAGTTCTGTAGCGAAATTTATGAATCAATTATGAATCAAACATCTCATCAGCTCTGTTCATTGATATAACAAAGGCCTTTGATATGGTCGACCACGCATTGTTGCTAAGGAAACTATTTAATGCTGGTTTCAGGGGATTTGTCTATGATTGGTTATGCTCGTTCTTAACAAATCGTAATCAAAGAACTAGAGTAAAAAATAATCTAAGTTCGATGTCTAATTTAAAAATAGGTATACCTCAAGGCTCTGTCCTGGGGCCTATCTTGTTTTTAATATTTATTAACTCTTTGTTTCTACAGCCATTCATAGGGAAATTAACTGCTTTTGCGGATGATGCTGCTCTCTCTTACTCAACTAAAAACTACTTTGAAATATTTGCCAATATGAATCATGACTTAGACATCCTTCGTCATTGGTTTGCATTTCATAGGCTAGTTATTAGTAGCAAAACTAAGTTCATGTTTTTTAATCTACTGGGAATAGCTCCTGAAGGCTTAACTTTAACGTATCACGCACCTTGCTGTTCCAAGTTCCAATTTTTTACACGGAAGTTTAGGTCAGAATTACATTGTGGTGACGACTGTTTTGCGATTGAATGTGTAGATAAATTTAAGTACCTAGGTATAACACTAGATACAAAGCTTACTTGGCTTGAACATACAGCTAATTTAAGACGTTATCTTTGCAGTGTCGTTAGGCAAATCTACCACCTTAGTCTCTATTGCTCTAAACCAATTTTGAAACTAGCATACAGTGGTCTAGTGCAATCCAAGCTTCAATATGGAATTAGCTGTTGGGGTGGGGCCCACTCCAGTAAAATAAGGCAGTTGCTTATTAAACAAAAACATGCGATTCGTATTATTTCTAAAGTGAATCGTAGAACTTCCAGCTTTGCCTTGTTCGTAAGCCTCGGTATTTTTCCTGTAAGGCATTTGTACTATTTTAATGTTTTAAAAATGTTTTTTAAATGTTCTGGTTATAATCTTGCTAGAATACAAGAAGACTACAATTTGAGAGCCAACAACCGTCAGTTTGTCATTGTTCCTAGAATTTTTATCATCATCACACTTTTGTCATTTTTATTCAGTTATTGCTCCTCGCCTTTTTAATAAATTGCCCGTTGATATCAAAGGTGAGAGAATTGAATCAAAATTTTTAAGCAAAATTAAACAGTGGCTATTTTCTTTTAACCATTCAGAAATAGAATATATTATTAATCCAATGATTTGATTTTAATTTTTTCTGCTTCTTTACAACTATAATCTATATATTCACGCTTTTCTCAAAGATGTTCACAGATTTCATTTCATACTTAAGATAATACTTAAAACAGATACTTAAGAAATATATACCCCCACAAAAAAAAAAAAAAAAAAATGTTATATAAATTTTTTCTTCTCAATGAATTGTTCATTCGCCACTTATTCATTATTATAGAATAACAGGATGAACATAACTATTTCACTTTAATTTAGCATAATTTATAATTCATTAACTTAAGTGCATATCGTTTATCTGAATTTACCCATTGTAATTATAGATTTAAGCTAAAAAATTTTAATGAAATAAAGGAAAAAAAAAAAAAAAAAAAAAAAAAAAAAAAAAAAAAAAAAAAGACGAAGAAATTCAACTTTTCAAATTCAAACTCATTTATTGTTTTAATCCACTTTCAATTTCGAGACCTTATAAGAAAATTGTAGCTTGGATTCTTTCATCTGAGGCATCTTTTTAACTAACAAGAATATCTGTGTGGTCAGCTGACCGTATATTCAACTTTTGTTGTTTGTTTTTTTTTTCTTAAGTTGATTTGAGATACGTTTCGGATACTGAGAAGTAGGCTTCTTGCTGTTAGAAATAAGATGAATATTTGATTAACAAAATATTTCAGCAAATAAGAAGAAACATCAAATATACCAAGCAAAACCAAGGCTCTCATTCAAAGGCTCTCATTCAAAGATATCGCAAGAAACGGGAGAGTCAATGGAATGTAAGTCCATAAGACCATTTTGTCGCAACTTGTCATAGATTGACAGCAATATGACTTTGTTATTTAGACATGAACTGCTAACAAAACATATTTAAAATTCCTTTTTATGTCTAGATGGTTCAGAAAAATAAACAATAAAAAAGATATATTATAAATATATAAAGTGCATTCCGAAGTAATTTGTTTGATGTACTACATTCATTCCAATTTGCCTTTTGCGCAAATGGATTCATTACCGGCATTGTTTCCAAATGTGTGCACTGACAGTGGCCCGTTTGCTAAATTGCATCGTTGCCGAGACTATCGATGTGCCAACTGAGACATGTTTAGTGATAATAACTTGTAGATACTCCAGCTAAAAGAAAATTATTCTGAAGAAATGTTTAAATTTATTCTGCATCAGTATCAATCAATATCGATATTTCCAACGCAATTGCATTTTGCTCTGATAATGCATCAGTAATGCACTCACAACTCTCCAATATTTGCCCCAATCTACATTCAATGGGATGCAGCAATCATAACCTGCATTTATGCTTTTCGGCTGCTTGCATACACTTGCCATCGAGTGTTTTTTAGTTCTATTAAAGCTAAATATGCCCACTTTTCATATAGTCCTAAGCGGCAAAATGAATTTCGGAACTTCTAGGAAACCTTAAACTACAAAGAGCATAACATTTTAAGATATGCCCAAACGCGTTGAAGAGTGAGAGCCAATGCCTGCCAGACATACGTTAAAGTATAAAAGCTGAAATTTTTCTGCGTGTTCTCACTGGTGTAGGGTAAAATGTTTCGGGGTTACAAGCCTTAAGTAACGCTGCCTTCGGTAGGTATCAGGTAATCAAGGTGCGCAGTACCTGAGCTCTCTCACGTCAAATTATAAAAGCTGAAATTTACACAGAGTGTTTAAAAGACCATTCTAAGTCATTATTCAAAAGGCCAGACCTATCCGAAGGGTCTAACACTCCGCCAGAAGCGGTAGAAGGTCAAATGCATTGAGAGAGCATTGCTCAAGTACATGAATGCATTTAAGAGAGTATTCCTGCAGTTTAAATTTTATAATTAATGAAAAATTTATGTGAATATTACTGAAAAATTATCATACAATTTTTAAATAACATACATACATACACACATACAGTGTGATAGTATATTTTTGGAGCAAAATAATGTATAAATCTTTGTGTTGCTCTCGATCTTTAACGAAATCTATTATTGAGGATTTCAATGGTTCTGTTTCAGATTCATGAAGGGGTTGGACTTTAGATCGATTTCTTTTAAGGTCTAAATTCAATATTTGCATCACTTTCGGTAGTGTAGGGGATTAAAAAAAAAACACTTTGGTCTACGTGCTCTGCTCTTTTTTTAATAATCCGTAATGTGTATTACATGCTCTTAAATAGACGGAGGTAAGCGGGAAAATCGCATGATCAGGGTTAGGCCCGTATTAGCGGTGGCTTATCTTCAAATGAACAAATATTGCAACCATATACAAAGGGTGTACACTAATTTAAAGCAATATATGTGCAAGTAGCACATTTCATATTTTTAAACCACCTACAGTAGGAATCTCTTCTAAGGTTGAATCAAGATCACTTACATTCTCAAATACCTCGTGGGTCATTGAAGTTGATGCCTCTTGTTCTACAGATTGTGAAGTTTTTTCTGATGATCTTGGTGTAGTAGAGCTGGTAGATTCATCCGTCGATGTTGATGGTCTTCGATTCACGTCTGGATCTTCATAATATTTTTTCATCAGTGCTGTAAGTGTCTTGTAGCACTCTCTATGGTAACCACCTTCCATCTCTCCACTTGGTAAAACCACATCTTTATATTTAAGTTTATATTTTTGTCGTGATTTTAATATTATTTTGCACTTTTTCAATGTTTGTTCAAGAAATAAAATCACATTTCCACTACTCTCATGACAAAATACACAATCTACATTTTCTTCCATGCTTATAAACTTATTTCTCTGCAATTTTACTTCTAAAATTTTCTTTCGAAACACTACCTTCAACTTTCGAAGTCAAAAGTATACTGGCATCTGTTGAACCTAGTGCCCCAAAAAGACATTTAGAATTTTGATCTTGTACTATGTTTGGAGGGATTTAAGACCCTTCGAAATTGTCCAGCTGTTCAGAGTTTACTGTGAAATAGGCATTTACATCATACCTGTATATTTCGTCATCTCTTAAACCCACTAATACTATTTTATACGCATTCACGTACACGAAGACATTCTTTCGCTTGTACTCCACCTTTTACTGTGTCAAGGAATATATGAGACCCTCCAAATAGACCTAAGTGTTTGCATATTCTTACAAAATAATTCTCCAGAAAAATATATAAAATATTTTAGTCAATATTCGTTCAATATTATTAAATTATTCTAAATTTTTTAAGTTCTGTCATGAGTATTAAATAAATCATATCTATTTATGTATATTTTATATTATTTTAATTTAAAACCACTAAAAAATTCAGAAATACTAATAAATATTTTTTTCTATTTAGTCATATACATAAGTACGTTATCTATCGATATGACCTATCGATGCATTCGACGTTATACCACTAATTAATATTGAGCTAAATTTAATTTATTTACTAATATCAATAAATAAAAAATTTAAATTTAATTTTTATGTACAGAATAAATAATTTTTTCCGTATTAAATTCACTTAACTTAACAGTTTTCTGATGCTCTCTCACGTATAGTTCTAGCTAGGCTTTATTCGGTCTAAGGGGGTGTTTAACCCTTTGAATATGTCTGGTTATTTAAAAAGTATTGTATGATAATTTTTCAGTTATATTCACATACATTTTTTATTTATTATAAAATTTTAACTGCAGGAATACTCTCTTAAATGCTTTCTCAATGCATTTGACCTTCTACCGCGTCTGGCGGAGTGTTAGACCCTTCGGATAGGTCTGGCCTTTTGAATAATGACTTAGAATGGTCTTTTAAACACTCTGTGTAAATTTCAGCTTTTATAATTTGACGTGAGAGAGCTCAGGTACTGCGCACCTTGATTACTTGATACCTACCGAAGGCAGCGTTACTTAAGGCTTGTAACCCCGGCAATTGGCAATGAGTCTAGTTAATTTTTTTAAGCAGTTCTGTATGTTTCGAGAGCTACCATGCTAGATGTATGTTGTCTTACACACAAAAGTGCTTCTGCTGAGCAAAAATTCTCACAATTAAGAATTATAAGTAAGAAAGTTTAGATAAAACTTGATAATAAATGTGTACATGAAACACTTCATTGAGGATTTTAAAATTCAACTTTTTTTTTATCTTTTTTTTAATAGAAAAGAAAATTATGGCACGAGGTCGCTGCCGGTCGGGTGGAAAAAGGTCCGTCAGCATCAACTGTGAATGAATAAAAAAAAAACACCACATGAGCTTGGTTTGTCTTAGTTCTGTTTGATAAATCTTTCTTTATGTCATGAACAATACAGTGACGAGCGTGAGAGTAGTTTAAAGCGTACGCTACACCAGAAGCAGGAAAACGCACATCTCCGAATGTGAGAAAAAAGTTGACAGGCAAGCGGAAACACCACAGCGAGCCGACGAAAAAAGTGTGTAGTAGGAGGGCAACATCCAACTCACCGGTACTGAACAGGGTGGAAAACGCAACCCTATTCTCCTCAGATGTTTGGATTACCTCACTCCTAGACTACACTGGGTTACACAACAATTTATCACTCACTAGTTAACTAACTTATCTGGTGAGTTACTGTTCGACACTGAATGAGCTCAGAATCGGCGAGGATCTTGCAAGCACACACACAAAATGCGACACACTCGATTGTCAGTTAAATTTCCTTCTACCCCTTCTTTAACTCAACGGGACAAAGGAAAATAATGTGTGTGCAGCTGCGATCCTTTTTGCCTGTCGAGAGTAAACAACGATAAGGAACCATCAACTGCGCAATGTGAGTGTGTTCCTTCGGCGATTGTTTTGACTACTTTGTTTTACGTTGTTGTCTTGTTTTTAATCTTAACACATTGGTTTTTTTTGTTACCCTGCCATGTCTTACATAAGCAAATGAACTGAAAATATTTTTAGCTCATAAACAATTGAATTTTTTTACGGCTGGGAAACTCTTAAAGGATGACACAATTTCTTAACCTTCAGAAGATTTTCTGAAATTTTGTATGAATTTTAGATTTATCTTATTAAAAATGCTGGCTTTAGAAATGCTAATTCGTTTTTATGAATTCCTGATTATTGCGTTTGTTCAATGAATTGTTATTTTCATTATGTTATTTATTTCAAAATAAGAGTAAATAAAAAAAACTAATTATGTTACTTTTTTTCTATAAATAGTATATTTTTTTGGTCATGGTACTACATGTGCTCACAATTTAAGTGGCAACGCTGATCGTTAGTATAGAGATTGTGGAAACGGAAGCGGTTTTTCAATTTGCAATTCTGGCCAAAATAAGGTTTTACCTGGTACACTTTCAAAAATGACGTTTCCATCAGTTCAATCTTTTTATGGATGTTCATATATATCATAGTTGCGTTTATCGTGTTTATGTCTGATGGCAACAGCATACGATCGATTTCTGTCATTTACATCTCGTTTTGTTAAATTCCAGTCACAGGCATCGAGAGAGAGTCTCGAGTAATTTTATATATGTATAGCTTATTGAGTTCGTATCCTACAGGAAACCAGAATTTGAGAACTATGGACGTTTTAAGATATTGTGTTTTTAATGTTCCGTTTCTCAAAAGGAAAAATTGGTTTGGGTGCGAGTAGGTCTGCCCATACCATGAACTTCCCATCTTGATTAAAAATTTCATTTCCCACCACCATCAAATTCCATTTTCGTTATAACATCATTCATCCATAGACAAATATATTGCAATAAAAAAATAGATACATATATAGTATATGCTCTTTACTGCCCCTTAGGAAAATCTTTCTTTTAGATTTTTTGAATCATGAATACGATTTGCATGTTTATCATTAATAGATTATTCGAATATATTATTTCGAGTGATCAGGACAATAATTTGGAAATTCTTTTTTTTTGATTAAGTAACATTTCTACAAGAAATTAGTTCCATTTCTAGTTTAATAATATGACTTAATATAATTTAAAATTATGTTTTGCGTTTTTGATAGCTTATTGCATTTTTTTCGTCATTAGCTTTTTAATTAATAACTTGAGGACTGTAGCGCCAGTCCGCGTGGCATTAGAATTTTATCCTTTTGGTTAAGTCGATTCCGCTGTACAACTCGTACCGTACAGTTCGTTGTTGAATCTATCCTCCAATCACCGTCAATGCAGATCACACTTTTCTCTCGAAACAACCTAAGGCGCCTTCATCCGCTTTTGAAACTGTCCATGCTTCTGCACGATGTTGAAGCTGGCTGGCTGTCCATGGCTTGCATTACACGACTCAAAGAAAGCATCTCTTCTTGTTTAAAACAAAAAAATATAGGACCAACGACCCAAAATCTTAGCCAGTCTTCTGTAGGCACATAGTACCACACGGCCATCCCTCTAATAGTATCCAACTCGACGTGAAGATACTTTTTTTTATAATTTGCTCGCTCTCAAGAGGTTATGAATACTCTTTTAATGCAAGTCGCACAGAACGCGTGGAAGAATAAGGAGAACAACGATAGACAACTCGACGTGAAGATACTTTTTTTTATAATTTGCTCGCTCTCAAGAGGTTATGAATACTCTTTTAATGCAAGTCGCACAGAACGCGTGGAAGAATTAGAAGAACAACGATAGATTTTTGTAGTGGTTTGAAAAACTCAGATGTATTTGGTTACAAACGAATTCCGTGGGTGGAGCTCGAATTGGGACGGATGACTTGATATCGACCTATCCAAAGTTTGGAAGATTTAGCTCAAATTAAGAGTTGCGAAAATTGATTTCATTTCAACAACTTTAACATTGGAAATTGAATTTGTATTCGCTTTTGGCAATTGTTTTTCAACTTCTTCAATAAAGTGTTTTAAGTCAGACAGTCAAAATTATCAAATATTATTATATAGCCTTGTTTCAAAAGTATTATATTTTTTGAGAACTCTGTTTATAGGGATATATATTTTAAAAGCTTGAGGACCAGTTGCATGGTGACACAAACTAAATTTCAAGCTAGCTAGATCGTCTGGAACTGTTTTTTTTTTTTTTTTTGGGAATTCAAATTTATCTGATTCGGTTGAACTCTGCAATTTCTTTGCAAACTTTCCCTTCATCAGAAATCTTTTTATTCAAACTTGTGCTGATTTATCGCTGAAAAATCACTTACAAATTTTTACTGTTACTTATGCTATTATAGGGATAAGAACTTTAAAAAGTTTTTTTGAAATGAGCAAAGGGAAATTTGTGTCCAGGCTTTGCTTTTTTTTGTTTGCAGAATTTAAATTATTTCTGTAGAAACATTGTGAAAGGCCGTTTATCCGAACTGGGAACTGCTCAGCATAGGATCTTTTTCGTCTGGTTAATATATGGCTTTGTGAAGATCCAGTTCAGTCCAGGAAAGACTTACAGGATTCACATTTCTCACATTTCTGAAACAGTTTTCAAAGAACTTCCGTGGAAATTTGGATCAGGAAATAAAGAAAGGCGCACATCAATATATGAAATGGCCTCAACTAAATACTGTTTTAGTATTTTTGGTAGTCTCTATAGTTAGTAACTTGTTTAGTTTAGTCAATTGGCTAAATAAACATAATATTGATGGAACTTTTGGCATTAAAATTGAACAAAAAAAATTGTTATATGAATTTGTCCGGAAACTTATGAACGGCAGTGTATATATTTATGCAGGTTTTTTATCTGATAAGGTAGCTGTAAACTATAACTTTAATTAATTTTGAACTTTTTTTATTGGAAAACTAAATTGGTTATAATTGTAGAAGTGAAAATGCCCCTTTTTTTTGACAGTTTTTTCGTCATAAAATTCAAACCACCAATTTAACCAAAAGCTTTTCAGGTGATCTTTATGCACACACGCTTCGAATGAAACCAATTTGGCTTCGATAGCTTGATTTGTTCTCGAGTTAGGCTGTACGAAAGAATCCGCACAAACGTACGTACATACATAAACACACACACAGACATCTTTCTAAAAACGATGGAGCTGGGACCGCCAAACGTGGAGAAATGTAAAAATTTTGAAAATCGGACCGATTACAAGAACTTCCTGATGGGAAATTAAAAATGGAAAAATTAAAGTATTATTTTTTTTGTCCGTCTATCTATCACCGGCCTTTTTCTCAGGAGCACGTTGAGGTAACAAGTTGTAATTAATACCAAGCACTAACGAGCGTGGTCTCTTTTAGCTGTACAACAATCAAGCATCTGTCAACATACTATACTATACATGGTTGTTTTTGCCACATATTCTGATATTTTCAAATTGTGTCAAAACCTATGGGGTACTTATCATTGGCCTAGAAGACTGAAATTTTGCAAGAAGAAATGTTTTATAAAATTAGTAAAGGAAGAAGTAAAAACACAGTAAATTTGCACTTACATCATAGATATTAAGCCTAGGAGAAGATGTGAAATTTAAATTACAAAAATGTGAACCAGGCCGCATATTTTGAAAATATCTTACTTACTTACCATGAAGAGTCTCTGCCTGAGACACCGCAACCTTCCACTCTTGTCGATCCCGGGCACGCTGTTTCCAGCGCGCGATCGCTTGGTCCTTAAAATGAAGATTTGGTTTTCCTTGGCGTCTCGAACCTCCATTCCTCCATTCCAAATATTCGAGGAAGAATATTTCTGTCGAAAGTTTTCAAAATCTGGTGTACCTTCCATTTGTTTCGCCGAAACGACGCAGCAGTGGATTCATAGGTTGAGAATCTCCACAAAGGTGTTATTCGCGGACACCTCGAAATTACTGTTACTAAGAGTGACTTTTTGTCTTATGTGGTAGTGAGGTATTTCTTTGTTTGTTGACAACATGTATTCGGTTTTGTCCTCTTCTTCTTCAACACCAACTCGTTTTGCCTGTTCTTAAATTGCCGTAAAGCCTCTATGAAAGCGAGATCGATGGCGTCGAGATCGTCTGCTTATCCCAGCAGCTGGAGAGATTTGTTGAAGATACTGCCTTCCGTATTTACACCTGCCCCTGCGAACTATCCGTACCAGCACGAAATTGAAGAAGTCACATGATAACGCATTTCCTTGCTGAAATTCGGCGCATGTTTGGAATAGTTCGGAGGAACTGTTCCCAATGTGCACATCACACCGTGAGTTTTCCAGCGTCACGCGGGAACAGCTGGGTGAGTTTTGCCGGAATTCCGAATTCGGCTGTCGCCTTGCATACGCTGAATGCTACCATATGTGGCTTTGAAGATGGTGAGTCTCGACTTGAAATTCGTTGGTCCTTGCCATGATTTGATTGAGTGAGAATATTTGGTCGATCGACGATTTGCCGGGCCGGAAGCTACACTGTTACGTGCCGATTAGTGTGTTGTTGAGAGACTTCAAACGTTCACACAATACGTTGAATAAGATCTCATTTGCGTCATTAGGTAGGGATATGTCTCGATAGTTCTTACAAGACATTGGATGGCCTTTTTGAAGATGGGCATATAGAGCTGATAAACCAGGCATCGGGCTTGGCTTTGTCCACCCAGTATCGCCACCATGTTTGAAAAGCTCCGCTAATAGGACATGAGAGCCGACTTTTTGTAATCCTTCAGCATTTTGAAAGGCGAGCCAACCTCTTCCAAACTGGGATAGGGGATGTGTTCTATATTGACTGGATGCGCGTTCTCTTCTTGCCCTATTACTCATCTACCTGAATCCTATATGCAGTTGCTTCGGTGACAAGATTTCCTTCATTGTTTCGAAAAGCCTGCGTCCAGGGCTTGAAGCTACCTGCCATCTGCTTCGCTGGGATTTTATGTAGGCTCTTTTTTTTATGCAGGATTTTTTTTCCTCCCTTCTTCTGGCTCAGTACTTCATCCCTCGCATCCCTTGTTTTACGCTGCAGCGCTTGCATGTGTCCATGTTCTGCCACCTTTTTCCCTCATATGCATTCATCATTATACCAAAGCTCTCAAGGGTACCAAAACCTGACGAATGAATACAAACAAAAGTGGGAAAACTTTTCGAGAATCGATTTCCATGATTGACGAATTTTGTACGGAACCTTTGTTGCACGAGTCCAACTCGCACTTGTCCAGTTTTTTTTTATGCAAAACCGAAAATTGTAATTCCTGGTTTGTTTACAGAAGTATCAGGGTACAGGTATATCTGTTTTCTATTTATTATGTTACTTCAAAAATACCGATGGACATATATACAATACAAAAAGACAACTGTCAAAGCGATAGGACGTGTTTTAAAGATCGAGCAGTTTGAATTTGCGTAACATTTACCAAGATTTTCTTATTTTATCCAATATTATCTGTTTGACATATTACTGTGTCCAAAAAATAAGGTGACATATGAATTTAAACTGCGCGCGTCGAAGGATTTGGAAATTTTTCTTTCTTTTTAGGTTGGTAGTACTGTCAGTGACATCTATGTGAAATTTCATGTCAAGATATATTCATAGTGTTTGAGATACGCGTCGTTTTGTGAAAATGTTTACATGTGGTATAGTGATTTCCAAGCCGGCCGTAAACGTGTCGAAGACGAAGAGCGTTCTGGGCGACCATCAACCTCAACCGATGAAGCTCACGTCCAACAAATCAAGGATTTGGTGTTGAAAAACCATCGATTAACGATTAGAGACCGTGCTGATGAAGTTGGCTTATCGAAAGGCTCAGTCAATACCATTTTGAAGGATGCTTTGGGCCTCAAGCGCGTCAAATCTCGACTGGTACCGAAAACATTGAATTTTTTGGAAAAAAGGCGTCGCGTTGAAGTGTGTGAAAGAATGCTTTCCGACTACCAGGATGTCATGAAACGCATTACAACTGGCGATGAGACTTGGATCTATGCTTACGACCCCGAAACAACCGATCAATCGAGCGAATATCGTACCAAAGGAGAGCCGAGACCAAAAAAACCGCGCCAAAGTCGCTCAAAAATAAAGGTCATGTTGAGTGTTTTCTTCGATTATCGTGGTGTTGTGCTTTATGAATTCCTTCCAGCCGGCCAAACAGTCAACAAGGAATATTATCTGAAAGTCATGCGTCGTTTGCGTAACGCTATCCGCCTAAAAAGGCTGGAATTGTGGAAAGACAATTCTTGGTTTTTACACCACGATAATGCACCATCCCATACCGCACTCGTAATTCGTGATCATTTCGCCAAAAACTCAACCCATATCGTTCCACAACCACCGTATTCACCTGATCTGCCGCCGTGCGACTTCTGGCTGTTCAACAAGCTCAAAAGACCGCTCCGGGGACACCGTTTTGATACGATAGAGGAGATTCAAGCCGCAGCGAAGACGGAACTGAAGGCCATCCCGGAAAGTGACTACAACCAGTGTTTCAAAGATTGGAAAATCCGTTGGCATAAGTGCATTGCATCGGGAGGGGATTACTTTGAAGGGGATGAAATTGATTTGGAAGAATAAATAAAGAATTTTCAAAATAAATACAATGTCACCTTATTTTTTGGACACAGTAGTATGTCATATTTGTTCAATCACAGTAATATTGGAAAATTATCAAAATGCTTGAGTGCTTTAAATGTAAAAACTCTATTTGGGGAGAATCGGGAATTTCATGTGGTGGTGTATGCGGAAAAAGTTTTCATCTTGCCGTTAAATGAAGCAGCCTTGAGCAATATAGCAGTGGTATTCTTGATTCGTATACAATGATCAAGTTTATATGTCAAGATTGTATTTAATACATTCAAAACGTTGATATGGTGTTGAAAGATATGCCAGAAATCGTTAGACGAAACGGAAATTTTTTAAAAGAATATCAACATGAATTCGAGGAGTCTTTGAAAAGAAATGAAGGTGAAATCAAAAAATTACTCGATGCAATTGAAGAACAGTACACTGAAAGACTAAGAGCTATGAAAAGGGCACAGGAAACTTGCGAAAAGAGCGTGACAGAAATAAAAAAATGAGTGCTTTTAGTGTTATATAGGTGAATAAACTCTCTTAGTGTCGGCTTTATCTGACTATGAATTTGTGCCTATATTGATATAGGACTTGTTTGCGAAACATGGCTTAGTAGCAATAATAATTTATTAAATCCATTTTATAAATGTTATCGATATGACAGGGATGAGAGAAGGGGTGGACGTGTTGTCATAGTAGTAAAGAAAACACTAAAACACAAAGTACTATATTCGTTCTAAATTTATTGAGAATATCGGTATCGAAATCCCATTCACAAAAGGGCAGAGTATTTATATTTATGCAGTTTATTTCACAGGCCGGGCTTCAATACGAAATGATTTAAGAAACGACATGAGTAAATTAATTTGAAGAATTATTATTTGATTGAAGGCGACCTCAATGCTCGACACAGAAATTGGGGTTGCCTAAGAGCGAATTCATGAGGTAACATACTTCACGATCTAAATATGAGACACCCATTTGAAATACTATATCCTTCTCAATCCGCTTATATTCAATCGATTTCTAATTCTAATCCTTCAACACTAGACATATTTTAAAGCAATGTCCCAGAACTAATCTCTCACCCAATAACCATCCATGAACTAAGCTCTGATCATTTGCCGGTAAAATGTAGTGTAATATCGTCACCAAAGGTTAACAAAAACATGGTTCCCGATTTAAAGCAAGCGAATTGGGGGCGATTTAAGAGATGTATTAAAAATAGGTTGTCGTTACATGAAGAGTTGACGTTACATGCCAAAACTATAACAAAAGCGCTGATTGATGAAAAAATTATTTTCTTAAAGAAAGAAATAGGTTCAGAAACTTGTGGTCCAGAACACGAAGCCGTTTATATCTGTCAACGACCAAATTGCTGACTAAAACTATAAAAGAACTTATCTTCGAGCTTAAAAATCATCTTTGGAAATCAAACTCCTACGGCAAGAAAAAGAAAGCAGACCCTTTTCGAACATGGTCAAAATAATAAAAAAGAAAAAACATCTTATAACTGCTCTGAAAGTGGGGAACACTGTTCTTGTACGAGGAGAAAGTAAACGCATTAGGATACAGCTTCTTCACTAACCATAGTACATTGAGAGATTTGCAACAAACCTTAGACACCTTTCGAAGACTGGTATTAAGTTTCTTCATTCAATATACAACGCTTTTTTAAAATTGGGATACTTTCCGGATGCATGGAAATCAGCTAAGGTCATACCAATTACGAAGTCAGATAAAAACGCTAAAATTCCTTGAAATTATCGACCAATAAGCTTGCTAAGTCCGCTTAGCAAAGTCCTTGAAAAATTAATCAAAAACAAATTAAATGTGCACCACCAAATCAATTTGGTTTCAGACCCCGTCTTAGTTCAGTGAATCAAATACATAGATTATCAGCATTAAAACTAATTTTGAATTAAGGAAAAGCACTGGTGTAGTCTTTTCAGATGTCGAGAAAGCATTCGACACCGTTTGCCACAACGGGCTTCTTCATAAAATATACTCACTGAACTTTCCAGCCTACCTTATCAAAATCATACAATCCTTTCTCGCAGGACGAACTTTTAGGGTCTTTATCAATGACTGGGTATCTAATTTATTTCCAGTAAATGAAGGTTCTCCCCAAGGTGCAGTACTATCAACAGTACTATACAATATATACACCTATGACTTCCCTCGATTTAACGACTGTAATATCGCCATGTTCGCAGGTGATACATGTATCAGCTTTCAGTATTGAAAACAAATTGCAATCTGCTTTGAATGAAATCAGTTCATATTTTAGCGATTGGAAAATAAAAATTTATGCCTCGAAGACCGAGGCTGTCTTTTTTTCAAGAAATAGAAAATCATGCCTCTTACCTAACAACTCTTTAGTTATCAACAGTACACAGATTGAGTGGAACTTTGATAGAAAGTAACTTGGAGTCAACCTTGACAAACGTCTGACATTTGGTCCTCATGTTCACATTTGCCTTCCATATTTGGAATATGCAATTTTGGTGTACATTGGCTCCACCCCCTTCTCTCAGACCAAAAGTCATAGAGTAAAACATATTTATTTTGTTGTATTTTTTTCTTCTTTATTACGAAGGTTTTGTTGTTGTAGCTTTTCCGTCAATAAAAAGCATATTCCTGTGATAATAATTGTATAAATAAAGCAATAATTTATAGTAATAGCAATTCATGCGCTTCGGTTGCTTTTTTCTTTAAATGAAAAAAGCATATTAAAACTTCCCGCAAATGTTATTGTGATTACACGAATGTAGACATTTTACGGCTTTACAAAAACTTGTGTGTTTTCACTAATGAGCAATTACCTAGACTGAAATAATTAGACAATAGTCCCGTCCAAGTACGCCGTAGCGCAGATCCGCTGCGCGAAAAATGTACTGAGATGACAGTTCTTCCCGTAGCGAAAAGTAGCGAAGGGTAGCCAGTCACTACGGGGAAATTTAAGGGATAATAAATGCGTTCCAGAGAAACTTCCCCGTAGCGGAGCACTATACCAGTTTAGCAAAAGCGTGCTGGAACGGGGCCAATGACATGAAGTTTCTGATGTGACAGCTGTCATGGTCAAAATTCACCTCAGAGTAATAGATATGAAGTTGTCTGCAATCACGACATTTTCAACCGGTAGTCCTATTAGTAAGGTAACCTGTACCGTGTCTCTAAAATGTGCAATATATTTAAGAACTAAAATTGTTATATTAATATTTCGTTACAATAAAATGAAATGAAATTTTGAATTAAAAGGCATAGATATAGTGGATCAGGAACAGTGGTTGTGGTACTTCCGTTAAAGTTTAAGTTTTTCATTATGAAAACGAACGCACTTGTATTAACCCGAAAGCTTTTTAAAAAACTGCAAGCAAATGTACAGATTCTGAAATATTTTTAAATATCAAAAATCAAGGAATCGCTTTTATCCCTTAAACGATTCCGCTCAATGGATTCGTAACGATTATCCTTTGAGTCCGACGATGAAGAATATAGAAAATCGTGGTGATTCTGTGTATCGTTTGTCGTGTCGTTTTCTTTTTTTGTTATTCCGTAACCTTCACGACGCGACAAATTCGTAGTAGAATTGAACACGACTGAAGTGTAATAACTTTTTGTGAAAAATTGGCAGCACTTATAACTATAATGTCAAAATGTGATTATTTAATTCCAACGCAAAGACAAACGAGTTTTCAAAGCGGAGAGAATAGTTTGAAAAAGGTTTACACATTATAATGAATAGTACAGAAATGTTTTTTAGCAGATCTTCTTCGTCTGAAGATGAAGAAATGGCGTGCATGAGGAAAAGAAAGCTGATAATAAAAAGAAAAAGAATTAGACAGCAAACAAATCCATTTGATTTGCCCAATTCAAAGTAAGTAGAAAACATTTTATTCTTGTGATATGTTCTTAATTCGTTTCATATTTCATAAGGTTTATAAGTTATTTTCGACTATCAAAAGATGCCTTCAAACACGTTCTCGAATCGCTGGATGGGCATTTGAAAAAATCTGTACGCGCAACAGCAGTCCCACCTATTTTAAAATTAGCGTCCACTTTGAGGATTTTGGCGAAAGGTGGTTACCAAATCGGCGTTGGCAATGATTTTACCCTCGGATTGGCACAGCCAACGTTAAGCAAAATATTTGCCGAGGTAAAAGACGTTCTGGAGGCTCACGTCGGCCCACAATGGATAAACATGATGACAGAAGACGGCAAATTGGAAGCCAAACAATTTTTGTACGAAAATTTTAGCTTACTTGGTGTTATTGGATGTTTGGACGGTACACTTATTTTTGAACAGGAAAGGATTTTATAGTCTGAATACAATGGCAGTAAGTAAAAATATGATCACTTTAAACAAAACGACTTAAATCGACTTTATCTAAGGTTTGTTATCGATTCCCATGCCAACATTAAAAAAAAATTCTTCAAAACCAGGTGATGCTGGATATCCCCTTGAACCCTATTTGATGACCCCTTTTAGATAAACACAAGAAGGTTGTCCAGAAAGCATTTTCAATTCAGCACACTCAAAAGCAAGAAACTTTGGTTCACATATTTATTTATTATCACTTATATGAATATTTTCTGTGGACATAAGGATGCTAACTCTTTTCTCTTCAATTTCCAACTGCTTCCTTCTTATTTCCAAGTCTAGTATTTTAAGTTTGTTTTCTTCATACCATTGCTTGTCACTTTTGTTGCAAGGCGTAAAGTTGCCGTTATTTTCATCCGCTGTTAGAAAATCCTGCTGCTCCTCGAACTCAGGATTCAAATTTGAGAAATGCGTCAGAAGCTTCGTGAATGGGCGTGGAGGTGCCGTGAGCAGCCTGTCGGCCTGCAAGTTTAGAAATATATGAAATGATGATGCTGAAGCAGATGATGCAGACGAAGTAGAAGGCACTGAATTTTGTGAAGATAACATTCGAACGGCAAGGTGATTTGGCAATAGGAAATTGTGTTGAAGATTTCGTTGGGACACCTAAAACAATGCCACTTGGATCTATCACATTTTTGTATGGCAGCAAAGCAGCCACTTCCTCTGCTAATGGTGTGAGAATATTCTGTTTATATAAACCTCCTCCTGTAGCTTGCTGATCTTTTTTTGTTGTGAACCAGTTTTTATTTTACTTTAAATTTTAAATCCATCCATACCTAAATCAAACGAATTGTATTTACAATTTTAAATTCAATCTTTTTATTTTTACCTTTTGCCAGCCATCACCATCTCTTGTTGGTGGACTCAAACTATTCATCTTCACTACAAGCGTTTCCCATTCCTTCCTTATATTTATTTTATTAATACCCCTATTAAAGTCTCGGGCGAGGTGTTGATGGTTTTTCATAAATGAAACTAAAAACCCAAACTGGCTTTGATTTGTGACTCTCATTAGCTTTCTATTTTAAATACGTTTTTGTAAATTTATTATAGGCTTTGAAAATTTTCCTATAAGTTCTGACCGTTATCGCCTTACTGAAGTCCACTTTTATCTCAACGACAGAAAAAGTCGTTTTTACGACAGTATGTCGTGCCGAATTTAAAAGGTAATTAGGAAATGACATCGTTCAACGACTGAAAAACGACAGTTGACATTTGTGCGCGACAAAAACGACATACAGAATACTGATTGTTTTCTGTCGTTTTTTTTTTTGTTGTCGTTTACGACTCAGGAAATTGCCTCGATTATTCCATTTTTTTTATAACAATTAAACAATGATTATTTATAAATAAACAAAACTTTTACGTTTGACACTTATCAGTTGTCTCTACTCAGTGTATAGTAGAATATTTCTAGTACAATTTTCAATGTGCATACGATGCGTGAGTTACTTGAAAACACGATATCGTATGAATTTCACTCACTCGTTTATAGATGTCTTAATTCGACCACAGCCACAAAACGTATGAACATCTTACTTAGGAAGTCGCCTTTCCGGGAGAATTAAAATATTACTCCCCAAAAGAATTATAACTTGAATAAAAAACATTTAAACAAAAAAAGAAAATGGAATTTATTGAAAGAACATAAATTATTAACATCACATATAGCAAGTACTTATAGTATAAAAATAGACAGAAGTCTAAACAAATTCCTCAGTCTGAAGCATTAATTTTGTTTCATGAGTCACTTGACTTGGATTGTATGAACTATTGCGCTGCAAAGTTGTTACGTGAAACGATGCATTCGTAGCCGGTAATGACACACTCCCTTTATATTGAAGTGCTTTTTTCTTGCACAAACCAATTCTGTAAGTAAGAAAAAATTTATATTTTTTTTCTGATCAGTGTATTTAAGAGTAACTTACTTTGAGAGTAACGTATACAAATCCCGACGATATTGGGTTGTTAAAATTGCATATAAGTATGGATCAGCGCACGAGTTCAATGGATAAAAGAATACCAAGAGTATCTTGGACTTTGTTACATTAATCAGAGGATATCCAGCTAGGGCAGTCAGCCCAAAGAATGCGATTGGAGCCCAACATGAGAAATTTGTGAAAACCTTTAAGCAATAAATGGAAGTTCTTGATTATAAGTATTATATAAACAATATTAGAATTTACCAGCAGTGCCATCTTTTTCGCAATACTCATCTCGGAGACGTTTCTTGCTTGGCGAGTTTCATGTCCCAAAGATAAATAGATCTGCGCGTAGCAAATGGCTATTATAAAGAATGCCGCTCCATTGACCGCAATTATGGAAACGAGGTAAACAATATCGAGTGTATCACGAGATTCCATAGGTAGACAAATACTGCAAATTGAATTTCTTACAAAAATCAAACTGCTTGGATAAATTAACTTACCTAGTGGATGAGTAGTTACTTATGCCAAATAAAGGAAAAAGGGACATAATAACTGAATAGATCCAACCCCCAGCCATAATACATGCGGCTGGCTTGATCTTTATTCTTTTGTTAAGGTACATAGCATGCGTTATGGCTAACCAACGTTCTATTGTTATGATCGTTAATGCAAATACCGACAAGTGACTTGCAAAAACAGTTAAAAATCCTGCTACCTTGCAACCAGCACCTTTAACAAAATAATAGAATTTTCACCTACCAAGATTTATATTCGAACGCTCTATTACCATACTGCCAATCGTAAGCATAGTTAAAGTACTCTCCCATTGAATGGGCATCTGTGGACGCGATCAGTAATAAATACAGTCCCATGCACAGATCAGCAAATGCTAAATGGCAAATAAGAAATTTTTGCACTGAATTGCTTTCCGATCTGAGAAAAAAGTCTTATTGTACATTATTTTCGAACCTAACTTAAATACGCTCAGTACTTACCTTGTTAACAAAATGACAACCAACACGGCGAAGTTCCCTACCACAGCTAGAAATACAACAATCCATACCGAAATACGCAGCCAATCTGATCCCATTACGTCCTCACATGGATTTAAGGCATCTGGTATCGGAAAGCAGCTCACGTCAATTTTCCTTTAATTAAAAAAATACATGCATATATGAATTCTATTGAATTTTTGCGTACATTTAGTTATATTGATTAATGATGGACATATTCGAATGATTTTAATAATCGAGTTAAATGATCGAATGATCATTCCAAACACGAGAATGATTAACCCCTTTGCACTCCATTGCCGCCGCATTTGCGACATTTCGTATGACCCTGCTGAGACGATTACTTTTGAGTGCGTAGTGAGCAGTCATGTAGTATCTACACACTGTAGATCTCTCTTCATCTCTCGTCCGAGTACACAATTTAACTCACTCATCAAATATCAATTATGATATTCATCCGCAAAATTCACTACTCCACGATCGAAAAACAATGACAGAATGGAATAGAAATGGAACATTTCGGTTGTGGAACGTGACTGCCCACCGCAATTTTTATATTTTCTTCGTGCCTGGCCACGCGAGCATAGGATTGAAAAGCATGCCCATGAACGAAGTGGCTTCACACAAAAAAGGGGTCATGGGAATGCAAGGAATTTTGACTGAAACGAAACATTTGCTTTTTAGCAGCGACACAAATGCTTCGGGCAACGGCTGCTATATTTTTTTTTGTGCAGGTGAAAACGAAAAAAAAACAACAGATAACGAAAGAAAAAAGATAAATGATTAAAGCCTGAAAGAATCATAATTTTAACACGTATAGATCATGAGTTCCAGCAACAGGAAAAATTCATGTAGCATGTTGCGTTCACCCGAAGAGGTATTTCTCTCATCGCGGCAATTGCAAAATGAGAATTTACCTCGAAATCGGTATGGTTTGGAAAGGAACATTCATACCGAGGCAGAAAGTCATCTTCTGAAGATGATTTTCGGATTTTCAACCTATCTCGTTCCAACTCACTAAAAAGCTACCCGTTTCAGCCGACATGCCATTCAATCCCAGCTCGTGTGTCCAGGCACTTCGTGACGAGATGAAGACGAGAAGTCACTGTCGTCATAAAATCGTTTCCCGGTACAAAATGAGAGCCAAATTTATGACAGCGAGCTCATGTAATCTATCTCGTCTCGGTCTCACGCTGCATTGTGAATCAGGTTTAAGATGAACAAACTACACGACTGAACACCATCTTCCTCTTTCTGGCTACTCATATCAGCCTGCTGTCACGCCGCGAGAGTTTTTTACATTTTTCGAAAACAACGCGATGCGATAGAACGAGTCTCGCGTCATTGTGTGTTGTTTCATAAATTTGCATTGATTGAATTTTTTTTGACATCTAGTTCTAGACTCGTCCCGCTCACCCGCTGCATTGTGAATCGAGCAGTTGGAATAAATGCGTTGTCGCCGCATTTGTGACACGTTTGTTTAACTCACTCAGCTTTTATTTCTAATATAATTTTTATGTTAGATAGTGTTTATTTTTGCATAACAATGTGCGTGATTTTATTTCGATATAATAAGTAAGTTTTAACCCCTCGTCGAAGATGGAAGGCGAACATTTTGACGATAGTTGTGAAATAAGTGATGTGGAAGACGAACTAGATTTTGTGTTGCATGAAGACATCAGACAAAAACTCTGATCATGACCATCCATCGTACACCAGACTTCTAACTGGATCACAAAAAAGTAGAATTGAGGGAATTTGCCCACGACATCGAGAGCAACATCAACATCCTGCCACAGGAAAGAAATCTTACCAACGCAGAAATTGACATCACGCTACAGGAACTAAATGATGTGGTCCATAATGCTATCGATGCCCAAAAAAAAGCCGTACAGCAACAAGGATCGATATGTCCACTTGCCACTCAACATCCAAGTCATCTAAGCACATCGACAGCGTCTCCGGAAGAAGCTGTACTGAATATTCCACAGAACGTGGAATAAAGTCAACGACGAGTACAGGAGCGTACAGGCGGAACTCAACTGCATCAACTTGAAAAAGTTCCGAAGGGCCGTGAAACACTACACAGAGGAGCAATTTATAAGACGCCTTAAGAAAATCAAGCCTGGACCGGACACGTTCAAGCAAATCAATGTGATCGTTGGCAAACCAACACGCTTCCAGAAAACTTGAATAACGGACAAGAAGTGATCAGCACGCCTGCAGATAAGGCTGAAGACTTCGCCGCACATTTCGAAAGGAATTTCACCGAGAGGCCCCCGATGCATCTACCAAAGTTTTTGGAAGAAGTTAACGTTGTAATCAACGGAGCACAACATGACACTAGCAATGTGACAATGGCATTTTCACAAATGCTGAAGGAGTGGAGAACATAATTTTGAGTGGAAACTCAAAAAAGTCTACAGTTCCAGACAGCATTTCCAACTTTTTGCTGAAATAGTTCCCAGATAAAGATATACTACTTCTGACGGTGTTTTTCAAAAACTGCATCAACAATAGCTATTTTCTTAACTCCTGGAAAATAGCTTAAGTTGTTCCAGTTCCGAAGAAAACCAATAGGTCCATCATTGACGGACAATCTTCTGCTGTTTTGGGAAAGTGTTGGAGTCAATATTGCTGCGCCAAATCATGTAAATTTGCTCAGAGAAGGGAATTCTCTCAAACCATCGCATGTTTCCGGGGAAAACATTCAGCCATCCATCCACTTCTAAAGCTGTATCATGATGTCACCCAAACTCTCAACAAGAAGAAAATCTTAGTGACATGCCTTCTGCACATAGAATAGGCCTTTGACAGCGTCTGGATTAAGGGCCTAATCTACAAAATGAAGACAATGGGATTTCCGCAGCATCTGGTTAGAATCCTTTTTAATTCATTAACAGAAAAATTCCAATTTCTCGAAATCGGACTTAAATCCTCTTGAAGCCATCTATTTACCGAAAAGAAAAAAATCCTTTACTGAAAAGATCCAAATCCACTTATACGGTTTTCAATCCGGGTTTAAACCAGGTCATAGCTGCTTAACAGCCATGGTCAACATTTAAAAGGACAACATAAGACGTGAGTTTGATAACAGATTTCTGACGCTACTCTGCCTGCTGGATTTTTCGAAGGCCTTTTAATAAGGTCAATCACGACATTCTCAGCTGGAAGCTACATATATTCATTCTGAATTTAAGCTCATTCATGAGAGTGTACCTCAGGAATCAATTCTGGGACCAATTCTGTTTTGCATCTTTATTAATGATCTGCCATCTTTATGTTAATGTGTTTCTGTCCCCTTGTACGCTGATGATGTACAATTATAAAAGTTGTCTCGACCTTTAGGGGATGAATGATGTTTTCATAGCTCAAAGTGAATTTGATGTTGAGGCAAATTTTAAAGCATCTGCATTTTTCTTATCTTAAGATGGTAAATATGAATTATGTATTTTTAAACAGTCTACTGAAATATTATCTTAATTTATTTGCAATCAATATTACAAAAAAAATACTTTTAAAATTCGAAGGAAAATCCACTAAGGAAAACTTCATTAATGAGTAACACAGTTCCAATTCATATCGTACTTACTTGAAAGTTAAATTTCCACAAAAAGCATCTAGTTGATTGTCCTGCAAAATATCAGCAGTAGCATGAAATTGTCCCAAATCTTCATCATCACCCGTGTAATCCATAGTAGTGTCAACCAAATTTGACTCAGAGTCATCTGCAGTCACCTGCATTGGCAGTCCTCGAATAGAAGAATGCATTGCGTTGAAGGCAGCAGATTCGTTGCTCGTTGATGTGTCGTTCATTCCATTCTTTTCAAAATGACTGAAACATATTTTACAAAGAGACATTGTCAACTATTATTTAGTCAACTTACTTATAGAAGCTGTCAGATGTTAATGTTTTTACTAGGTGTACATCTGAGGTTCGTCTTCTTCTTGTACCTTGTCCCCATGTCAATTTTGGGCTCAGGTTGTTACTTTCATTAGTCGAACAAGTTTGCTGCCATTTTTCGATTTCTTTTAACCGTTGGGCATGTCTTACTGGGTCGTGTCTGGATGGAAATTCAAAAGCACAACAATGGAATGGATGTGTCAGCCATGCTACCTGAAGATTCTAAACACAAGTAAAAAAAATTATATCTTGAAATATTCCAATTGAAGATGGTTACCTTAAAGAAGTATATGGAAGGAATGGTCTTCAGCGTGTGTGTGTTCTGGACCCGAAGTATTTCCAACTCGGATAAACCAAATGATGGCAAGCTGACCAGCGATGTACTTGATAGATCACTTTAAATATAAATATGCACATTTCTGACATTATCGTTTTCCAATAAACAAACATATTTTACTTTTATATAAGATCGGTTCCCGTTTGCAAAAATAAATTTTAAAATGTTTGCAATATTAAGTTTAACTTATTATTCAAGGCTCTTATAAATTGTTAGACAAAGCCAAGATCCTAGTTTTTGAGAGATTAAAATAAATTGAAGGTATTAATTAATTAAACCACTTTTTAGGGTTTTTACTGCTTTTGGACTTAAAGGCCAATTATTAAAAAACCTGACTCTTACATTTTTAAATTTATAATATTATCCTGATGCTAAGTGAGGAATTCCGTCCTCCGTTTGTTGATCCAGCAGATGATCTTTCTTGTAATAAGTGTCAGCGAAGTAATAAGAAATCGTTGTGACGGGGAAGGGAGTGACGAAAAGGAAACAAAAGCGGGAAGTATCTTCTGCTGTGACGAGAATTCCAGCTTGTGAAACAAATATTGTGGCGACTTAGAAATAATTATTTTATGATACCTTCATAAAAGACTGCAATTTGGTCGTAACTCCGAGGGCCATGAACATATCGTACTGCATCGTTGAAAGCTACCTGCAATTTATGCTGGGACAATGAATCGATGTTGCAGGAAACTACTTCCGATGTAGGTTATTATCGGGATGATAATCGGGACGACTCGACAAGTCGTCGTCAAGTCTCAATCGGAGTAAAGCAAGCTGCAAGCCATGGTTTGCGTAAGCATCCATAGATGCGACCTATCAACCAGTTGACGTGGTTGTAAATATGCAGAACAATATTGGCCCTATGATTGAGCCCTATGACACACCCTGAGTTAGACGTTTTAGAGTCGAGAACTTACCATCAACAAGAACTCTTTGCCACCTGTCAGACAAAAAACTTGTTATAAGTTCAACCGTTCTTTCGCTGAATCCAAACAAATGCTTCAGTGTACAGCAAAATATCATACAGGCCTTTTTCGAAGGCCTTTGAAAAGTCCAGAAGTCAAAACAAGGTAGCGCATCCCATATCAAAGTCTTTCCGAATATCGACCAAGATACTAACCATTGCGGACAAACAGCTATGATCTTTCCTAAAACCAGATTGAAACGAGCTTAAGAAAGAATTGAGAGAGAGATGGATTTGAATCTGCTTCGTCAGCACTCTTTCAAACACCTTCTCAATTTCTCCACAGAAACTTTTGTGGAAAGAAGAGCTCAGTTTGGTGGAGTAGAAATTCTTTTTAGACTCGCGAACAATGCATTTCGTTCATTTGCGCGCATCTTGAAAAGCATTCCATCTTTTCCATTATCTTACCGAGAGTTATTTAAGCTTGCCATCGTTTTCTGCTGATGATATGATATGCTTTATTGAACAACGTTTCCAAAACAATGTCCTTGATCTTTAATGTGTCTTTAGGTGAAACATATTTTGGTTTTTTTCAGGTTTGAATTTTACAAAACTATTTTGTTGGCTTAACCGGGCAGGTCAATTTTATTTAATTAAACAAGTGTTCCAATTAAAAAAGGCTAGATTTAGTAAAGCCAGTTTAAATTTTTATAATTTGCTAAAAAGTCTAATGCTATGAAACGAGAAATAAAAAAAGGATGACCCGCTCCGCTCCGCTTAGAACAAATAGTGTTTTCTGGTTTCCTTTCTTTTTTTAATTTCTCAAAAACTAAGACACTTCGAGTTGTAGTCACTACCGTCACTTTCGAGTAGTAGTGAATTCAGATACCTTCGGATCGGGCTTCATCAGTATCTTTATTTTTACAAACATATTCATACTGTTCTAGCCAGAGGCAAAGCGGCCTTTGCCTTGACAACACGAATGTTTCATCGAAGCCAACTCGATGCCAAGTTCGATGTTCTTGCTTATGGATGTCTCGTGCGGTTGCAGCTTAATGAAAAAGATTCGAGAGACGATGTCTTATGACTTGTCTCCTTTTATAAAGACATATAATTCTATAGTTAGGAGGTCCTGTAAAACTTGGCAAACATGATCAGAGTGGATAACTTTCTGGTAAAGCTATTTCGAAGACACATTGCAAGAGAAATGACTTCCAACAACAACTTATTACCCAAATGACATGCACCATGAGACAGGGCGCCTTAACGGCTTTATTCCGCCTGAAGCGTTCCTCCTTCTAGTTAGAAAAGGGTTGGTTGATAACAGGTTAGCTGTACCGATAATCTTCCATGATGTTGGAAAAGCTGTGGACGAACAAGTGAACAACAACCACGACGTCGCAAGTAGATCACCGAAGACTTTATAGTATATATAGTAGGGCGGTATCAGACCGCGAGAGAGCACTTATCGTAAGGCAACATAAGCTTTTTTTTGAGGCTAGACGAAGGGGAAAAACTCTTTCCTGGGTACCCTTAACATAAAACTAATAGCATGTCTTGTCAGCCTTGCGGGCTTAAATATGTTTAATGTTTTGTAGTATAAGTAGATATTAAGTAGTTTCTAATGTTTTTTTTTAAGAAGGGTTTACATTTTTTGGTTTAAGATTAGTTTAAGTAAAGTTTAAGAAATCAAATATGCAAGTCCCTTCAATGAGTTTTTAAATATTCATTTAAAGTTTAAATTCAAATATCGAAAATATATATAAGTCGACAGAGAAATTGTTGGAGCGCCCGCAGATGGCTAATGAGGTAGCTTAGGAATGGTTGAGTAAATTAAGCTAGCTTGGAGCGATTTTTCCATTTAAAGAAAATTAATGAATAAATGAAAATGCAATCGAAAAAGAAATAAGAAGCATAAACACTGCAAGAATCAACAAAATAATAAAGAACTTCGATTCAGAATGCTGTACTATTTATTTCTGTTTCAGTCACCACTCAAAAATTTGGTTCAAATTTAATACTTTACTGTATTACTTAAGAAAATAACTTTAAATTCCTATTTTGGAAGAACATGTTTGGAACCACAATCTCGCCTATAAGGACATTTCTATTGTTATAATACGTTTTGGGACTGTTTTTGGAGGGAAACTTTAAACAATCAAACAAAAGCAGGAAAATCATCGAAACTGAATTATAATTTGATATTAACATACCTACGAGTTTGTACTAAACCCTCGTTTTACGAGTTCGAATTGCACTTGTCGTTTTTTTTTTAATGAAAATAACCCAACCAGAAAACTTAAAACTAAAAAGACATATCGGTCAGGCCAGAAGAAGGAAAATATCAGGTTGGCAACTAAGTAATTCCGGATTTTTTTAGAATAAAAAAGACATGGTTCATGGTCATGGTTTTTATCAGCTAAAAACTGAACCAGGTACGATTAGACATCCTCATTATTATTGAAATTTTTACCATTCAAGAAGTTTTGCAAAGATCGAAATAAAAAGTAATCAGGTGTTGCAAGGCCAGGACTATATGGTGGATGTGGCAAAACATCCCAACCAAGCTCCAATAATTTTTGCCGATAAATACAACACCTTTTCGATTTGTCAATTCGGGCCGCTTTTCTTCAATTGCATTGTTCAATTTTGTTAGTTGTTCAATGTAGACATCTGAATTGATCGTTCGGTTGGGTGGTAAAAGTTCAAAGTAGACAATTCCCTTGTAATCCCACGAAACTGATAACATAACTTTATTTTGATGAATATCAGAATTTTGATGTTGTTTGAGCTGGTTCACCTGGCGATCTTTTCCGATTGACATTGTTGTAAGCAACCCATTTTTCATCATCAGTTATCAATCGTTTTAAAAATGAATCATTTTCATTACGTTTCTTTAACAAATCGCAGATTTGTTGATTTTCTTCCAGTTCATGAGGAACCCATATATCGAGTTTTCGTTCATAGCAAAGTTGTTTAAAGCGATTTTCAATGCATGTGTGTGATACATGAAGCTTCTCTGCAATCTCACGTTTTGTACTGTGACGATCCGAATCGATTATTGCTTTGATTTGGTCGTCATCAACTTCAACTTGACGAAGAGAGGGTTTTTCACCTTTGAGTCAAAAATCACCAGAACGAAATTTGGCAAACCAATTTTGTTCTTTGAAAGCTTCGTCACCATAAACAGCACATAACTTTTTGTGAGCTTGCGATGCGTTTTTTCCTTTCCATAAACAGACGCCGAAAAAAAACTACACAACCGATCCAAAAAAATTTGTTGCTGATTGACAATTGAAGTACCAGCTATCAAATAACAAAATGTGTTTGACATTTCGTTTACGTTAGCAATCCTAAACTAAAAATTTAACTAAAGCCATCTATGAGTAAAATCCGCAATTACTTAGTGGCCAACCCAATAACTGTTCCAAAATGTATGCACAAATTAGGAGTGTTATTTGAAAAAAAGCAGAAAAATTATTTGTTCATATAACAATTTGAACAAAATATTTCCAGAAACATCTAAGTTCAAGAACTAACAACAATCCAAACCTATTTTAAGCAACTTACTAACAGAAAAGGAATCACTCATAATATTTTTATCTTTTGCGGTATTATTCTTGGTGTTTGCAAATAAACAGTATACATACCTAATTAAAGTATTTAAAATATTCTTATTTACATGAATATTTATTACTTTACAATTTGTTAAACAAACAGTTAAAGCACATGATCAATGATATTCCATACTCACAGTTCTTGTATATTCATAATTCCAGCAAAAGCAGTCGGATAGATTTTTTCGAGTGGACGATTACCCTTAAGGCTTCTATAAATGAAATTATTTCAATTATTTACATTCATTAGATTTCGATTATTTATAGAGTCGCATCGTACAATTTGGCTATTTGAGATCCTGAAAATGCTGCATCCTCAATGGTTGTCAAGATGTTGTTATCCAAAATTCTATGGAAATAAATTAAACTGTTTAAATATGCAAATAAAGTTATAGGCGACAGCACTCACAATTGTTCAGTCTTTATTCTTACTGATTTACTATAAATGCGTTCGATACTATTTCCCTCAAGATCCCTTGAAAAGAAAAATAAACATTTTTTGGTCAAGCTCGCCATTAAGTGAAACAAACTTACACCATTTGCAGTATTGAGTTCGTTGACAAATATCGCATATCTGGAATTCTAACTAATCCGCTATTCACTATCCTGCTGAAAATATACAAGAAGAAATAACTATAAATAAATATAGGAAATAAGTCCCTATTTGAACTTTTATTTATTGTAGCAGATGTTATATATTTATCATATATTGTTATAACAGTTATTAATCTTTTCAAACCTTTGTTGAAGGAAAATTTACATGTCAGACTTTCGTAATGTAAAAAGGAGCATAGTCAAAGTTGACTCTATTTCTTTAATTTATAAATGTGTACGAGTAAACCAGACCAAGTAAAAGCTGGACACTGATCACAAGATTTAAAGATTATTTGATGCAGACTTACTGTAGAAATGTGTGAATCTATGATTCTGACATTTTTTTTCATGCGAGAAGTTCATCTCAAACCGAGTACAAATTCGTTCGGTGTAAGTGCGAATTCCAATTTGCTACCCTAACTTGTGTCACATTCGTATAAGTGTTTTGCTATCGCGACTAACTTTCTTTCATTATAATGGTATATTCTTGAAAATACATAATTAAAAAATGAATAAAATAAAAAACACAAAGAAATCCTTAAATAAATGTGAATCTAAAGCGTGTTTAAATTATGGTTATCAACGTATTCAAGAAATTTTTTCAAAGAAATCATTGTTAAATATTGAAAAATAAGAAAAAAATTAAACATTGAATAACTTTTGAGTGCCTTAAATGAAAGCAACACACTCAACGTCATTCAATGTTTACATTTTTCTCTATTTTTCAAACCTCTGTTTTAAGGATACAGAACCCTAAAAATATATATGAGGTTAGAGAAAAAAGGATTTGGTTTGCAGTTTAAGAAAATAATAAAAGTAATGATAATAATAAACTCAATAAACATCAAAATTGATATATTAATAAATCAGTAACTAAATCAATAATAAATAATCAAATTAATTACTAGTATAAACGTGTTAGGAAATCAAAAAAATATGTATATAAATCATAGCTAAAGTCAAGTACCAAAATTAACAGATTGTTAAAGAAGTAACACAAGAGTACATTAAATTTCATGTTTTGTTGCTATCTGACACTTGGTACACACAATTTTCATTAAATATAATAAACTTTTCAATCTTTGTGTATAAATGAAAACAGAGAAGTGTTTGCAAGAGTGAAGAATATAAAAATATGCACACACAGAGAATGTATAAATAAAGATAAAAGTAGCAAGACAATTTTTACGTAATTCATAACGCTTTCAGTTATACTAGATTATTATATACTATTGGATTTTAAAATAAACTGGTGTATCTCCTTCACATTTTTTTCCGGTAGCTCTAAACCTCTTTTAACGTATTCGTTACAAAATCCCAAAAGATTGATTGCTTTTAAAATTGAGAATTGCTTGAAGAATTAAAATTTTGTTTTCCTTACTCATTTAAAACTTCCGGTTTTAAACCGACTAGAGTATTTTTATTGTTAAAAAGATTTTGTTTATTGTTTACTGAACGTAAGGACCATGAAATAGACTTTGCTGAATTGTTTACAGGTGTACCCCAAGGATCAATTCTTGGGCCACTGTTGTTCAGTATGTTCATCAATGATCTTCCCAATGGGGGTACACACATTAGAGCAACTTTAAACCGAGGTAAACCGGTTCCACTATTTCCTCTAAGAACACACCCGATATGAATTTTTCGGTAGAAAAACTGTATACATGAACCTCTTTCATATGTATTAGTATTTCAGTATTTTTGACATTTGAATTTCAAGACGAGTATACATGTTACGATAATTTTTATTGAAAAATAAATCACGTGAAGTAAATACGTTTTTGTTAAATTTCTTATGTTTCGAGTGGCTTTAACTGTTTCCTACTATAAGTACTAATCTGTATACCTAAATGGATAATTCAGATTCAGAAGACCAAATGGTCGCTGCAGCAGGATTAGTAACAATTTGTACCTTAGCCATGGGAGTGCGACTGATAAAAAAAGAACTAGCCCGAAAGAGGAGATCTCGTTGGATTAAACCATGGCGAGAAGAACGCCAACGGTGTGGCAATATACAAGCGCTTCTCAACGAGTTCAATCTTTCTAAAGACGTAAAAAGCTATAAGTCATACATTTTGATGGACGAATTGTGATTTGGAGAACTTTTGTCATACATTGAAAAGGACATAATTCGGCAAGATACAATTTTGAGAGCATGTGTTCCTGCTAAAGAGAGATTGGCATCTACCCTTAGATTTTTGGCAACGGGTGAGAACTTCAAGGATTTAAATGAAAACACAAAGTTGTCGGCTTCATTTTTGAGTAGAAACATCCTTGAAGTCTGCGAATCAATTTACAAGAATATGAAAGACAAATAGTTAAAGGTATAATTTTGTAAAGTTGCAAAGAAACAGACTAAATTGCCGTCATTCATTTTAGTTTCCCAATTCGAAGGAAAATTGGCTAGAGATAGCCGAAGGGTTTGAAAGTCTTTGGCAGTTCCCACATTGTATTGGTGCACTAGATGGGAAGCACATTGCGTTTACTCCAACAAAGGAAGAAGAACCTTTATTTCATAATTACAAGGGCTTTAGTAGCATTGTGCTATTAGCAATGTGCGATGCTAATTGTAAATTCACTTACGTGGATATAGGTTGCAACGGTCGCATAAGCGATGGTGGAGTGCTTATGCGTTCCGATTTGATGGTTGTTCTTAACCGAGGAGAAACAGTGTTTCCAAAACCCGTTTTAATTGGCAATAATAGAAAAGTGCCTTATGTCATCCTTGCAGACATCTTACTTCAGAAACATAACGCAAAAAGAAATAATAAATTTTAATGCTCGCTTGAGCAGAGCTCGCCAGAACATTGAACGGGCTTTCGGAGTTTTGGCAAACAGGTTTCAAATCCTTCAATTTGTTATTTATTCATTTTTATTTTAGAACTTACTTTATAAAACATAAATTTAAAACATGAACTGAAAGAAACATTATTATTTATTTAACTTAACCTAATAAAAGATACATTTGAAACATGAATATGAATGAAAATATTATTATTTATTTATGAACGAAAACAACAAACTCAAATTGAAAAATATGTGTGAAACAAAAAAAAATTAGTCCAATATTCCCTGTAGTGCTTCTAGTATAGGGTCGATTCTTACAGAAGCAGAATTTGACGGACGAATTTGCTCATCATTTAAAATTACAGGCAATGTATTATTTGATACATTTGAGCTCTGTGATGTTATCGTCTCATTTAAATCGTCGGTCAAGTCCATTAAATCGTCGGCCAGGGAACTTGAGCTGCTAAAAGAAGCGGAAGTTGATGCTGATGAAGATGAAGAATGTCTCCACTGCAGCAGTCTCCTTTCCTTCTCCTTCGCTTCTTGTATTAACACCATTATTTTCATCTGAACCTCATCCATGGTTTTCTCTAATTTTAACGTTTTTAGCTGAGAGCACAAATATTGGCAGAAGAGTTCCTCATTGGAAGTGCTCTTTTTTTTTGAGGAAATGGTTTCCATAAGTTGGACAGTTCTATTTGCCATAGTATGAAAACTTTGAAGCTCAGAATCCAATTTCGCCTTTTTTGCCTAAAAATAAGTAGAAAAAAGAAATATGAGATTAATGGTAATCTGGTTATCAACATAAATAAATAAAACCAAACTTACTCTTCCCTGATTCACTAGGTTGTGAGGTAACAGCTGTATCTGTATCTTTTTCGCCTTCAATTATCTGAAAATATTTTAACATTTTTCTTGGATTCGAATGTTTCATAAACCGTCGTACTTACCTCGGGAATATTTGAAGAACCACCGTACTCATCATTTGCGTGTAATAAGAAGGACAACTCATTAAAACACCACAGTGTGGGTTTGTAAATGGCGGATGTGCCTGCACCACCTTTTTTGCTGTTTATTAGTCTTTTTCTTTCACTGGCTAGTTGCTGAGTCAACGTTTTCAATTTTATTTTCACCATTTTCTCGTTCACATTTGATTTTATGTCTTTTAATGACTCAACAATAGCCTGGATTGCTTCTTTTTTTTGTTAGTTTTTAAATGATCCGGGTGCAGCGCTTTGTAAAAAATGGAATGCTTCCACGTCCACGAACTCGAATTTTCCATTTCACAAAAAAAAAAGTCACCGCATCTAATTCGATGTTCACTTCTTAAGTGTCGAATTGCGTTTGAATCACAAAATGAGATAAAAGATACGCAGCCCTCAAAAAGGAAAAAGTTGTGTGTATTAGTGCGTTTATTTGTCTTCTTCTCGATCTACCACTCAAAAGTAGGTACAAGATTTTATGCCGTCAAACACTGCACACTTCACTTCCCTTTTCCACAAAACCGGTTTAACTCGGCATTAAGTAATCTAGTGTATGTACCCTCAATGTTATTAAAAACTCTTCGGTACATATGTATGCCGACGACGTTCAAATCTACATAGACCACAAGTTAGGAATGATTGAAGATGCAGCAGAACGACTTAACAGTGACCTAAGAAATATTATGAACTGTGCAAAGGCTAATCAACTTTGTTTAAGCCCGAAAAAATCGAAGTGCCTCGTACTTTACAAAAACAAGCTTGATTTGACCTATTTCCTCTTCTCTATCTGGGAGACTCTGTTTTAAAGTATGTTGACAATGCCAATAACCTCGGCATTTGGTTCAGTTCTAGTCTTGAATGGGACTATCATATCAGACTGGTAATTGGTAAAGTATACGGTTTCTTAAGGACTTTATCCCTTACCAAAAACTTCACACCACAGCCTATTAAACTAAGACTCGCTAAAACAATTATTATGCCAATTATAACATATGGTTGTCAAATTTTTAGTCGTCATAGCTCTGACTCTAAGAGAAGACTTACTGTTGCTTTCAACAATGTGGTTCGATATGTTTATAACTTGAAGCGCTTTGATCACATCTCACGTTTCAAAAATAGAATCTTAGGATGTGACTTATGTAAGTATTTTTCTTTTATAACGCTAAAAACCTTGAACACTGTCTTAATGATCAAAGAGCCGTATTACATATATAAGAAAATCGAATTTGCTTCATCTAATCGATCATTTGTACTAATGCAACCACGATTTACGTGTACTAATTCTGAGCGTCAATTTTTTGTGTGTATTATCCGAGAGTTTAATGCTTTGCCTTAAGACATTAGAAAACTTCGTGGTACCAAACTTTTTGAGAAGGTCTTATTTAGATATTTGGCTGAAAATCGTTAATCATAATAACTAATAACTTAATTTGTAACTAAATGAAAATTTTAAAGAATGAAAATTGTTAATCAATTGCTTATATAATATTTATTTACAGTTTTTTTTCTCGCTCTTCTTTTCTACATAGAATTAAAAATTAATATCTATCACACATATCATACATAAACTTTTACTTTTAATATTGAATTAATAAAAAAAATAAAAAATAAAAAAATAGCTGTTTGTTTTTTCACTTCCATACTGCCTGCATTCCATTAGAAGGAAGTCTGTTGGTTAGTAAGAGAAAGCTTTTCTTTTGCGTGTTAAAAAGACAGAGTTTTTGAAGCATTTATTTAAATCTTCAAAGTTTCAATGACGAAAGAAACAACATCCTATGTCGTCTGCGAACTTCGCAAACTCACAGTTGTCAAGGTGAGGAAAGTTATAATTGTATATGGTGAACAATATTGGTGATATCGTAATACCTTTAGGTGCACCAGCGTCGACGGGAAAAGATATGGAATACGAGTTAGTAAAGAAGCTTTTTCTTGTAAGAAAATCCGCACGTTTGCCATTTAGTAGGAAATGAGTTAATGACATTCGATGAGTGCAGAACCATTGTTTTTACAATATTGTTGGGTGCGGTGTTATTATTATGCTTAGTAAATGATCCAAGGACTGAGTTAAAAAAAAAAAAACAAATATACAATGAACACAACAAAAGATATAAATATCCCAGGTGGTACACCATTTAAGATGGTAAAGCGACTCTCTTCGGAGGTATGTCTCACGGGTTCTGTGGGGACTATTTATTGCTCGTCGATCACCCTTTTGGAAAAAGAAAAAGGGTTAGAAAGAACCAAAAACCAAACCCCCAAGGATTAATATTCAAAAGCCTGTGAAGAAAGAGATGGCTTTAAGCAGCTAAACGAGACATTAATTCAAGAAATTACTATCTTAAAATAAGAGCTGCAAACGTTCAAACAGCAGATCAACAGCCAAAATTATGAAATTAATAAAATTAAAGTAGTTGAAAACTCAACTGAAGAGGAAGAATAACTGAAAGAGACAGAGGGAAAACACAACAGTGGGAACAAAACTAAAAAACGGAAATTGAGTACATCTCATCTTCGAGAGAGGGCTTCCATGATACGGAGCATGTCCCAAACAAAGGGAATATAATCTTTAAGGCTGTCAAACCTCCACCAATTATTGCACTGCAGATAAAAAAGTACGAAAGCTTAGTTAGCATACAAGGGGAAAATTTAGTAATGACATTAGCACTAATGTTAATGAAGAAGGAAACTAACCAAAATCCGTATTTAGAAAAAGGTGCAATGGCATTCTTATTAGAACTAACAAACAAGATAAATTAAAGATATTGTAAGGAAACTTCACTTTTCGTGCTCACCAGACAGTATAGTTTCTGATCTAAAAACTAAAAACTTTAAAATATTAGAAGCAGTCAACATCCTTAAAATTTAATAGCAAAGTTTCGCTTCTAATGTACATAAAGGATTTTCCAAACAGGACTTGACAACATTTTTTTAAATAAAACGCAAACTATTTGAGATATCTCAAAAACCTTATAATCGCCTTGAAGTACAATCAAAGCATTTGTGAATGGATTTTGACTTCGTTCTTATGGCCACCGCGGGCACGTTTGTTGCAGTCAATTCGTTGGACCCAATTTTCGATGACTCGGCCAACACGGCCGCTGTTTCGCTTTCAATGTTGGCACTGAGTTCTTCCAACGTCGTCGGCTTGTTGGCATAAACTAATGACTAATGAAAATAATCTAGAAGCGTTAAATCGCACGCACGAAGCGGCAATCGACTGGCCTATTTCTCATCAAACTTTTTCTTCAATAAATCGATTGAAAGATGTGTTATGTGGCACCGTCCTGTTGAAACCACATGTCTTCCAAGTCCATATCTTCCAATTCGTACCAAATATAATCAGCAGTCATGGTCGTGATCGTCACAGTAACGTGACGATCGTTATCGTCGACGAAAAAATATGGCCCAATAACGCCGCTGGCAAACCACACTAAACAATTATTTTTTGTGGATGAAGTGGTGATTCATGAAGCAAATTTGGATTTTCAGCAGACCAATAACGCATATTCTGCTTATTGACAAATCCAATCCAAAGTTTCGTCACTGAAGATGATATTGCAATCTTTTCCACAGTCCAATCGGTGAACGTACGTCGTTTCAAATGGTCCATTGGCTTAAATTCTTCAGTCAGCTTGATCTACCTAAAATACGCCATAATATGGTCTGAGAGATGCCCAATTCTTGAGAACGCTTTGAAATTGACTTGTTTGGATCGTTTGCAACGGACACCTGTACGGCAGCGATATTTCGACACTTCGACCAACCCGTTGTCTCAATGACACGGCAGCACAACGAATATGTAGACTCAAATTTGTCCACTAAACTTGTTATTGCCTGTCTACTAGGGCGAGAATTGCGACCGAAAATTAGAGTTAACGCTCTTAAAGTTGCGGTCACCGACTCCGAATTACGGTAGACCATTTTTATAATTTGCTGACATTGATCGTTCATTTACTTTACCATGATGAAAGTATTGAGTTTACTGAATAAATTGACAATGACAGTTCGATGATTAGTGTAAGGGTGGGTCCACAAATCAAATTCAGAATTGTCAAGTAAGCATATAAAGGGAAAACACTTTATATGCTTACCTTCGAGAACGATGAATATTTCAAAACGATATTCGAAATTTAAGATATCCTTCAAAAGTAGAGATTCATGCCTAGTCACACAGTGCAAGAAACATACAAATAAATACTGCAGATATAACCCTAGATGCCTGAAGTCACAACCCATTTTAGTCGGAGCAAAAGAGATGAAAATGCCAATTGAGGCTCTCTAGTTGCAGATTCAGAAAGATAGAAAACATAAACTAACCAAACTTCAAATAAATTTAGAAAAAGACGCTCAGAAAGACATGAAGGACTTGCAACCGAAAATATTTAAAGAAGTTCCCAAGGACCAACAAATTAGCAAAAAGGTTCTAAGACCAAATACAGGAGCGGGTACAAAATTGGCATATGCACAGATTGCAGCAATAAATGTAGAAAAAAGAGTACCTACGCACAAATCAAATACGAATATGGAAACCTTCATACAAAATATTCTAAAAAAAAAAACATAAAGAATTTCGTTTCTTGAGAGAAATAGCAGCTAGTGACCGACCGAACATTCGGTTTCGGTTTTGGTTAGTTTCGGCCAAAAAATTGGTTTCGGTCAGAGTTTCCGAAACTCAGTCTTCCACAAGGCTAACAGCGATTTGGCCAATTGTGATAGCGCGAGGGTTATGTGGGTTAGCGTATGTTGGGGAGTAAGTGAATATTGAGAGGTATTCCTCCTCCTCACGGGTGGTGAAGAAAGAAGAAGAAGAAGTTGGAAATAACTAGTTTGCTTCTCAGATGAACTGTGCGAGGTCTTTTGGGTTTTGCTTTTGCAATTTGGGACAAAGCTTTAAAGAAATGGGAACATAGATTTCAATAGCTTGATATTGCTATGGCCGGATATTCAAAGAGGAGATTTAGTAGCTTTCTGGTTTTCTGTGATCTTGCAATTGGGTTGATGTATTTATTTTTTATGCTTAGTTTGACCGCAGCTAATGGTATGTCAATATATTGTGAGGTGCATCTGCGAGGGTGCATTGTACCTTCACGGACAAGCGCATCTGCTCTACAGTTTCCATGGAGATTCTTTTGTCCTGGCACCCCGTAAAGGTGAACCTCTAAAAAGTTCGCTATCTTCTTAAGGGATGCCCGTTCTTTGACAAGCTTAGATGTAGATTTTATGGCAGCTTGGTTGTCGGTCGAAATGAATATTTCTTTTGCAGAAATGCCTATACAGCAGCGATTTTGCGGTCGTGGTTAAACATGGAAGGAAATTTCAAGACTAAATTATTCAAAAAGATAAACTTCCACTTTTCGTTCCCGTTTTGACCCATCGGTAATGGTGATGGAGCCGACTGTTGGGAGGGAAATCTATTCCAAAGATTGAGGACTGTGCCAAATAAACTCTGGTGCATGATGAGATTGCATTGAGACTTACTAACATAAACTTTATTTCTTGTTTAACTAGCACGATAAACTTCGTGTTTGTTCTTGGTCCGTGAGTCGCATGGTCACTAGCTGCCCGGCGTGATTGTGCTGAATTTGTGTTTTTTGTTATATGGCTAGAATTGTGCTACTTCGGACGAGATTTCTTTCTATATGTGTAAAAAATACACTAAATTTATATAATAACAATTATAAAACATAATCGTTTTCAACTTGTCTTAATAAGGTTCGGTTTCGATTTCGGCCAGAACTTAGACCGAGGCCGAATGTTCTGTTGCGATTTCGGTTTTGGCTGAATATCATGTTGCGGTCGGACACTAATAGCATTATTAAAAAGGATACTCAAAAATGGTTGGATAATATAAGAATTCTGGAACGCTCATGGTTATGAGAATCGTTAAGAAGATATGCAAGGAATTCTTAACATGAACCAAATAGAAATATGTCTTGTGTCCAGACGCACTTTATATTCAAAACAAACTTTGAACGGTAAGGGTATGAATTATATCACTCCCCAAACCCCCATAACTTGACAAAATGCGGTCATAGTAAAGAATACGATCGATCACCAAAGCCTATTGCCAATGTGCCATACAAGGAATTTCTATTAGTATAAAAACGAATAACCTAAACAGTAAGCTTAAAAGATCGATAAGAGAATTCAAAAATTAATCTCTTAAAAAATACCTTAACAATCTTACGAAGGCAACAAAGAAAACTAAAAGACAAATTGCACACATTCCATCAATTAAATACACAGACGGTAACTGGGCAAACAGCAACCAAGAAAAGGCGAATTTATTTGGCGAGTCTCTCGAAGGTGGCTTCCAACCATATGAAGATAAAGACTTTTATGATGCCGAAGAATTGTGCGAGGAAGAGAGACGTATTAAGCCGGTAACTATGAGAGAAATTGCGAACGAAATAAAAAAGGCATCAATACTAAAAAAGCGCCGGGTTTCGATTTAATAGCAGGGAGAAATTCTTAAACAGTTCCCTATAAAAGGCTTACAGAAACTAGCAAAGATCATAAATACTGCATTCAGGATAAGGCATGTACCTAGTATGCGGAAATTCGCGGAAGTAATCATGATACCTAAACCAGTCAAACCAACCAGTGAAGTTACCTCCTATCGCCCCATATCGGAACAGACTATTTTACCTAAGCTATTTGAAAAGATGCTAATTAAACGTCTGCATAAATAAATCGAAGAAAAATCTTTGGTTTTAGAAATAAGCACTTCACGATTGATGAGGTCCATTGAATAACAGATAAAATCGAAAAAGCATTTGAAGAAAAAAGGTATGCTCTACTATATTACTCGATATAGCACAAGCTTTCGATAAAGTATGGCTGATTCAGAAATCGCAAAAGCACCTGCTGAAGAAATACTCAGAAATTCTACAATCTTATATATCGCAGCGATTCTTTAGAATCAAACCAGGAGATGACAACTCCTCACTAAGAGAAACAAAAGCTGGTGTACCACAAGGCAGTAGGTTTGACCCTATACCTGAAATACACAGTAGTCGAAGGTTCAGATATAAAGAGATCCCCGACGAGATCGCGGATAATCCGAGATCGGTACCTAGGAACCGTCCGTGTAAACTTCGAGATTGACAGGTTTTCTGACTTTATCCTCCCTATCTGCGATTAGTGTTTTGTTCCCAGATTTGAAATCTAAGAAGAGTGCGATATGTAAGCTTCGGAATTTTCGCATTCTTGAATATTTCATTATTATTTCTGTTTACACTCTTTTTAATAGCTGCCTTAGTAGCTACAGCTTCCCGCAAATGTCCATAGGAAGTATCAATGTTTCTATATCAGCTGAAGGTGTGGAACGAAGTGCTCCCGTGATGCAGCGCATGCAGATCTTTGAATACTGCCTATCTTTATCATATCAATTCATGTTTCTTTGATTTAACAAAGATGCAATATGTTGGGAATGGTCGAACAACCAGTGTGTCATTCTCAGTTTCAGTTCCCATTTGTGACCGAGGACCCTCTTGCATGTATAAATAGCTCCCGCGGTCTTGAGTGCTTGCTTTCCAGCTTAGTTTTCTATCTACTATTAAGTTAGTTTCTTATTCTTCAGCTTTTTTCAGGAGCTATGTTTTTGGTGGCTTTTCATTTAGACCTGCTGTTCCTGTTTACTTTAAAAGTTTATTTATCGAAGTTTCCATAATATCTCTAATGGTATGAAAAAATCTACCTTTAACGACTTGGGCTACGTAGTCTGCGTCGGCTATTGGCTTGCAGTCAACATGACAAAATTCCATAAGAAGAATAGTGCACCTCCCTGCGGGGTTCCTCTGAATACTCTCCTGGTAATACTGTGGTGTACTAGTTCAGAATGGATTCTTCTTTATTTAGACTCCTTCTTTATTTTGTCTCGAATACTTTCTCCAACTTTTAGTTCGATTAAGGCACTGATTATTGCTTCTGATTTGACATTATTAAAAGCACCTTCTTTGTCCACGAAAGCGAAATCTTCTTTGTTATCAAAGGATTTTTCAATGATGCTGACTAAGGATTGAAGTACTGTGTCTGTTGAGTATCCTTTGCGATAAATCAATGAAAATGACTTGGGACCCATTGTCGTAAACAGAAGTGTACCTCATGCTTTTAACAAATTCTATGTCGCTTGTCTTCGGACTACCATATGCTTGAAATGTTTTTCAGGCGGAGGTCTATGCGATTGAAAATCAAGAGTACCCAGGAGGAGCAACCTTTTTGTTCAGACGAGTGCTATTCGGATATGCAATCGAGTCACATACAATGTACTTATCACACATTATGAAATCACTCGCTGGGTGAACATGGCGTCAGTCTATTTTGGGTATCTTGATATAACTATATCGAAGTGAAATTACAAACAAGGACAGTTTTAGAAGCAGACAATTTCATTAAACCAAATCTGTTAAAAAAACAAAACATCACCAACGTCAGTATTAAATTTAAGAATGAACAAATATCCATTAGCCCTCGATAAATTGGCCATATGTATGCTCACTTAGGTAAACACGGAGCTCAGTGCCCTTGATACAATCGACCGCAAGTGGCAAACCGTGCGTAACTCCCCACCCACCCTGAAAATGAACATGACATCAAGCCGAAGGTAATTATTCCTTTACGGTAAAAATGTGTTATAAAACCAATTGGGATATTGATAAAACATATTTTTGTTCTTTTTCAACGTCGTTAAAAAATATAATCATAATTTCAAATTCCAACAAAAACATAATCCAAAAACAAAAAAAAAAGGTAAATAAACATTATCAATTTAAAACAGGAAAAATGGTTCTTGAATGAATGGTTAGATTAAGTGGTGCCTGATAAGGAACGCCTAGTTATCCTTCGGTTAAAGTTCTAATAAATTTAGTCTGCGGCAACTAGATTGGGTAAGGACTGAAGGATTTCCATCTGCTCGGACCCCCCAGTTCCAAAAGTCTAACAAAGAGACACAATACATGCAACTGTATGAAAGGAGCCGATCGTATTTGTTGTTTGTTCAACTTTTTCCACACCTTTCCTCCATAATTACCAACATTCCAAAAAGTTTTATTCGCGTCTCCTGTCGGTAATCTCCCTTTTCTTATCGATAACATATGTCCATCACGTCACCCTTTCCATTAAAGTATTCGGGTAGTCTGCTTATTGCGTTACACTCGTTCTGCATATGTGTTTTGGTGGCCAAGAACATGATGATAATTAAGGGGGTCTTAATAAATAAACAAATTTGGATGTGGATTTTTTGTCGAACGAGAATATACATAATTACGTCCACAGTCTGGAGTGGATTGCTTGACATGAGTACTGTTTTACTCGGGTTAGATACGTTAGATAGGTTAGATATGTTTACAGTCTCATTAAAAAAATGATTGCACATTGATATGGTATAACGCTGCCTTACAACTGATAAAAGAGTTTACATTTTAATAAATATATCACAGTTAAAGAATAGAAGAAGAAAGGAAAAGCTACCAGCCAAAACCTTCGAAATAATAAAACTAAATGCTCTCATTAGAGAGAAGAGGAGGCACGAGTACAAATCTTACCAGATCGACTTTAAAATGGATGTGGACTTACAATCATAGAGCACACAAATAAATACATACTATGATTATAAATAAATATTTAATAAATAGTTAAATAAATTGATTAATTAATTGATAAATATTTAAGTAAATAAATAATTAAATAAACAAATACATAAATAAATAATAAATAAATAAATAAGTATATAAATAAATAAATAAATAAATAGATATAAGGCAAATGTATACTTACAAAAAATAAATAAATATGTAAATAATAAAAAAAAACAATTTATATATATATATATATATATAAGAAAATAAATAAATACTATATAAATAAATAAATATATAAATGATAAGGTACATGGTGAAAAAATAAATAGATTTATAAATAATTTAATAATTTAATTTATTTCAAACAAAGATAGGAGTTAAAGTAGCCAGATCTGATATTAACTGGTTTTCAGAAATGCTGCAGGTCAAGTTATAGCGTTCAAATAGTTTTTGTAGTTGGAACTGTCTCAATATTTGCCAAGGTGTGTAGTACGTTGGTTGTGAATTGCCAAGGAAGATTATACATCATTTTGAGCAGTTTGTTTTGGGACACCTGCAATTTGCGGATATGGCTGTTGGCACAATTTCCCCAGATTGGAGAGCCATAGAATATTATGGCTTGGAAGATCGCTTTGAATATTATTAATTTATTCTCCTCACTCATTTTTGATTTTCGGTTAATGAATGGTTACAACGTTTTGATTGTAATATTAATTTTGTAGATAACTTCGCTAATATGTAAAGAGAATGTTAGCGTTTTGTCTAATTGTACGCCAAGATACTTAGCCTTTGACCCCCAGTCAATCTGTACGCCATTAATTTGAAGTCTGTTGCCTGTCTCGGCCCTTTCTTTCCGTGTAAAAAAGTCAGCCTGAGTCTTTGAAGCGTTTAGTTTTATTTTCCAATTGTTAAAAAACGTTTAAATGGTCTTTCTACAGAGAAATGATTGGGTAATTCTAACTAAATAGTTTGGAAAATTCAGAGTCACTTGTTTATGCAAGAGTCCATTATGTCACACGGTGTCAAACGCTTTTTCGACATCATGCAGTATCACGCCAGTACTCTTTCCTGCTTGGAGATTACTTTTTATATATTTTGTGACACAATGGATCTGACTGACCGTGTTATGGTGTGATCTAAGTTCAAACTGCTCAGCACGGATGATGTTATTAGCATCGTGGTGAGCCACCAATTTGTTTTTGATGATTTTTTCGAAGCATTTGCTAATTGAGCTGAGCAAACTAACTGGCCTGTTGTTGCATGGCAAGCTTGGAAATTTTCCCGGTTTTAATATTGGTATTACTTTCGCAATCTTCCAAGCCTTTGGAAAGTATCTAATGCTGAGGCAACTATAAAATAAAACCTGCAAAAACTTGATACCTATATCAGGGAAGTGCTTTAGGTATACATTTTTTTATACAAGGTTGAAGTGTGCTCAGTACATTTTTAATATCAACAATCGAAACTGGACGTTGATCTACTATTATGTTGCAGATTGAACTAACCGATTCGTTTACCGCAGCCACAGTATTTGGGCTGCTCACAAAATTACAATTAATTGAATGATAATAAAGCAACTGCTCCGCTAAAACTTTGGTTTTATCACGTTCTGATAGTGTCACAGTATCACCAATTTTAAATGGGGAATATGGGAGTTTTTCTTCCTAATAATCTTAACTATGTTCCAGAAGGGTTTACTGATTTTTTCTAAACTTTGGAGTTTGTGATCCCATTTTATGTTTTTTAAGAACCGACATGTTAAAACTGTCCAGCACACTGGCAGTAAAAACTGTGACGGGTTCGTCTATATGTTGTTTGGTCATTTGATCCGGAATAGTTTTTGGATACCTTCTTAGTTTAACATTTATCTGTCTTTTAAAACTGTGCCAATTAGAAGTCAAACGTTGAGTGGACTGGAAGATGATCCGAACTAAGTTCATTTATTACTGCCGGCTGTGTAAATAGTTCCGGGATGTTAGTGAGGAAAAGATCTCGGCTGGATGGGTTAAATCTGGGATTTGCCGGAATATGAGTAGGGTGAGGGGGGTTTTAAATATTGAAAGGATGCCTTTAATTCAAGTACTGTTTTACTGTTTTCAATGTATTAGTTTTGTATTATATTTTTTTATAAGTTTAAACGTTAAGAAAAGTAATATTTTTAATTTAATCTAAGGATAGTTTTAGTTTACTTACATGGTCTTTATTGTATCCGAGACTCCCTTAAAAACATCTTTCGATAAAAATGTAAGTTTTGGCGCATGAGAAATATAGCTGCAAGAATAAAGCAAATTTAATTCAAATTTGATTGAAATTGCAGACACCACGTTAACACACATTGTCCTTAACAGCTTAAGCGGTTCGAATGCCCTTTCTTGAATGGTCTCGAAGAACGGCAAGTCTGAGAGAACCCTACAAGCATTTTTACATTAATTATTACAAAATTGTGTATAAAGCTCATACAAATCTCGCAATGATGACGCGTACACACTCAAACCAGTACTTCGTAACAGCGGAATTCCAGCTGACGCAATTGTTAAGCGTTGCAAGGATGAATATAACTTTTGTGGTATCCGGAGGAGGGCCTCACCTTCGCATTTGCACTCTAATTCATCCTAGACGATAATAATAGAAATGTTGCGTTTTATCAATCATCATTAATAAAAGTGAAATAATAAATAAAAGAGATATAATTTGGAACATTGCACAATGGATAAAGAATGAATAATACAGGGTTCGGTACTCATTTATTTCAAAGAAAAGAATGTGTGAAAATAATCAAAAATTGGCTCGATATGACAACCTTTCACCTTTACTCTTGCCTTGAGACGGTCAAAAAATGAATCCCAAGCTGCCCGAAAGTAAATTACCGGTATTTTAGCCCACTCACAGACAATTGCTTTTTCAGCGTCTCGAAGCTGGTGTATATTTTAGTTCGGACCTTGCTTTCCAAAATAGTCCAGAGAGAATAATCCATTGGATTCGCGTCTGGTGAATTCGAGAACCATGTTGTTTGTTGTGTTGTTTGTTTTTCAACCATTCTTGGTTCACTCGAGCTTTGTGAGACGGTGCAGAGTCATGTTGAAACTTCCATGGTATGTGACCGAAATGTTCGTCAGCCCATGGCGTCAAAGCCGCCTCCAGAATACTTTCCCGATAATATGTCGCATTTACTTCGACGCCAGGCTCAATCACAATGATTAGAGAGCGCCCATCCGCGGTAACAGCGGCCCAAACCATTATTTTTGGCTGCTGCTGCTGCTTCCTGGTAGCTAGCCAATAACTCAATTTCTCGCATGAACGGCTTATCAAGTAAACCCTATTGTTTTGGGAGGAAGCAACTCCTTCGCTCTCCGGTGTCTTACTTGTTGCTGCTTTAGTGTAAGATCATGCGCCTTTTGGAACTTGTAAGGCTAGACCATGAGCTAATTTTTCAATAAGCGTCGGATGCTGCGATCGGATATTTTTAGTTCTTAAGCCATTTGATTGGCATACCGTCGTGAATTTCGCGCAAGTCGCTTCTTCACTTTTTGAACCATCTCAGGTGACGTTGCAATCTTTTGTGATTTCTCAGCTAAATGGAAAGCAATCACACTATTACGTTTGAATTCCATCGCTTATAACTTTATTTTGCGTTCACTTTTATGTTACAAAATGCTTTTGTACGCTCGTAAACAGTACTCACTTAGAGGGTTTCTAAACAGCTGATGCCGGTGTAACAGCTACGACAACGGTCTGAAGCTGGTAACACTTCGAGTGCCGGACCCGTAAGCCGAAAGAATTTGATAACATTGAGAAGACGGCTCAAGTAGAAAATTGAACTCGAATAATATTACGCTGAGTTAGAGTTCGAACCTTACCTCATCATTTTTAAATCATGTTCTTTTGTGCACATCGAGAGGAAAAATTTGCATATTTGCATACAGTCGTAGACCCAAAATCGGTCAAATTATTATTGTTAAAATTTGACGCTGAAGACACCGTTTCTGTGTTCTTGCTTTCGCAACTTCCGCTTCTGTCGATGGAGGTTGCATCTTATTTCTTGCCCTTAATTTTAACTCTATTTTATTATCATTGATCTTCATCTTAGTATTTTTGCTCTTGCATCTGATTTTCCATCCATGGAAATTTTTTGCAGTTCATTCGGGACTGATTAGCTATTTTCTGTTTTAACATTATAGTTAAAATGTATAGGATTACTGATTCGCCAAGAGTCAACGTACTTTAAGCTTCACAGAAAACAAAACAAATGCAGTGAAAAAACGTGACGAATTTTATTTTATTATTGATTTGTACGTTCCGATTTGGCCTTGAAAAAAAAAAACTTGAGTAGATGAAGCTGGTGCCTTACTCTAACCATCTACATTCCTACAACGAGGTTCTCAATCAGTAACACCAATTGATTTTAGAACAACTTTGATAGCCCCAATGAAACTCGGATAGTGGCGAAGGTGTCATAGCTCAAATACCAACATACGGCAGACCTAAATAAGCATTAACAAAACAGGCGCTAGTTCTGATAGAGCAGCCAAAAAAGTGACAAAATCATGACGAAGCTCCCAAACTACACTCATCGAAAAGAGACAACAATAACGACAAATAGAAAGTTCGAAGCCATCACGCCCAACGTTTCACAAATAGAAAAAGGTGGAAGCAAGCAACAAGTTCTAAAATGCATACACGTTTTTATATTGCAATGTCTAATTAAATGATATTTAAATATTCTTTGTATGAATGGCAGCGCCATCTGCAAGTTGTATTATATAATATAAACATGAGTGTTCTTAAAGTATAGTAGCGCCCACTGGAAGTTAAGCAAAAGCACAGAAATAAGAAGGATTTCCGGCAAGGACTAGCTCTCTCGTGTGATCGCCATTGGTTATGGACGGATAAAAACAGTTTGAAAGAAGTCGATCGTTTGAATTTGCATTCGTTCCGTAGCGCTTGTGATACAACAGATTGGATTCTTCTCCTCGGATAGACCGCGATGATGATTTAAAAAGCGAGTTCGACAAAAGCTGCGACTTCGATGATTTCTTTGACGTTTCGATGCATTAAACAACTTGCTGATTTCACAATTAAGTTTCTCTATTTGTTTTTGCAGCGACTGGGTAGATGGTACAGTCGAAGATTGTGTTGGATCATGTACCTAATGTTTTGACTTCACCGCCATGATGCTCCTGAAGTCGCCCGTTTCCTTAACTTTGTCTGCCAATCTTGCCAAATTTGCTTACGCTTCATTTAATGCTTGTATTATTTGAGGACCTCATTTAGTAGCTGGTATGTCCGTTTGTCTCCCAAACCGACCTCTGAGAGTAGTTTCTTAATTTTTTTCTGCTCCGAGTCATCAAAGTGATCAAAAGAACACGTTTCAAGTCGTCGTATCAATCGTTTCTGGTGGCGTCAAAACTGCTTCCGAAATTTGAGAAAACACTTTAAAGCCTATCGCTCTGATAACCGAACCAAATTTATATTTTTTTTTGTGCCAGAATGAGGGTTTTTTTAACGCAATTCGGAAAACTGTATCAGATGAATAAGTTTCCATGTTACCACTGTTCAACTGCCCATTAGATGACGATTCAGAGTGTTCGTAGACGGGGAAGCTATACGGAATTCGTCGCCGGTAAGCATACTTTGAGAACACTTTACCGTTTATGCAATTTTTTGCGAACGGTAAGGAATTATAGCGGAGAAGGCTGGGAACAAAATAACCGCTTTAAGGCACTCACGCAAACATATATACAAATATTTGAGTGTTGTCAATATGAAGTCGCCACAAGTTGTAGTATCCCAGCAGTCTATCCGCTCGATAAAACCGATGTTATTGTTCCGTGGTTCACCCGTTGTGAGGATGATAGTGTTTTATCGGACTTTTAATTTAATTTCCAGAAAGCAACACTGGATTGTTAATGCCTAATGATTGTTTAATATTAACATGAATTTTCTTTGAGTATAGTAGCGACCTCTAGAGATTAAGTAAAAGAAAGAGAACGGCCATATTGTAAGAAGGGTTTCCGGCAAGGGCTAGATCCCTTGTGTGATCGCCGCCATTGGTTATGCACGAATACATAAAAGTTTGAAAGAAATCGGTCGTTTTTATTTGAATTTGTTATCAACGCACTTCTCCATGTTTAATCAGGATTTTGGTTCAGAAGGTACAGTCTTGTGACACACGGACATGCGAACAGGGGATGCTTGGTAACAAGGTTCCGTTGGCAAACGTTTGGTACAAACACCGAGCTAAGCTTTACTACCCCAATCAAAATAAAACTTACTTAACCTTATATAGTAAACAGATCCAACTCCGAGTGCGTGGGCGCCCTGTAGAACCTTGTGTCTGTTGCCCATCTAGCAGCATGGTATATAATAGGAACATTGTCTGAGTCCTATACAAAGTCATGTGCGTCCAGATAAAGGAATGCTTCAGGTTGTAAATATCCATTTTATAATGAATTTATAAAATATCCCTGGTTAGAAAAAAAACTAGCCCGATATAAGCTCATTCTCGGTAAATTCTGCCGACCGCTCAAAATGATTCCTCAAAAGGTCCAGAAAGATGTTGTCAATCCTAGATACGCCGGAAGCATCCAATACTCGTTTGTTAGAGACGTAATGCCGAAACTCGGAATGTACGCTTCCGTACGTGTGAAAGCTCGCAGGCACTTTCGTTCAAATATTCCATACTTTTCCATAGAAGATGGACTTATGTTCCACCATAATCGACTCGCATACGTCAGAATTGGACGCACAAAGGCTTGGTAGCAAATAACCTTCGCATCCGATCTTCAATAGTAGGAGAAAAATAGTCATTTGAGCAACATAAATGCTTAACATGTTCATTGTTGTAAAAAATTTTTGTCTAAGTGAACACCTTAGTACTTTACAACAGTCTTTGACTCGATGTGAAGTCCATTTGAAGATTTAATTACCATGTTCTTAAAATTGCGTCGGAAATCTGAATTACACTATCTTAATGGGGTGCAGAACAGTATGGATGCACACTTGGAGCTGTTTATTTAAAGTTCGCAGTCTCGGTAGAATACCTGAAGTTGGTCGAACTTAGCTTGGAGATCGTTCAGTATATTTCTTATTTTGAGAGTCATGATGATAAAGGATGACATCGTCGGAAAATGCTATTGAGTTATCCAAGTTCGTAATCATCTCATAAACATGAATGTTAAAGAATTTTGGTGCCGTTACTGTGCATCAAAAACCATAGTCGTCGTACACTCCCCAACCGTTACCATAAATTTCTTTCCGAAAATCATTGAGATAACAATCTTTATTAGGTTACTAAGAAACTCATATCCGATTAATTTAGAAAAGAAAAAGCTCGTCAATCCAGGCGGAGTCGAAGGCTTTCTCGATGTCCACCAGAGAGATCCCTGTACTTTTTTTGGCGTGTAGGTTCCTATTGATATCGGAAACCAATTTTGTAACTGCGTGATCTGCCGAATGGTTTCTTTGGAATCCAAACTGGTTCCGTGGTATTATCTCCTTCATTTCACACTCGGACAAGATTGACATGCTTACAACTTCCTCAAACGCGTTCCCAATATTAGGCAGGAGACTTATGGGCCTGTAGTTTTACGGATCTGAAGGATCTGTCTTTTTTTTACCTTTGGAAATGCCTTCGAAGTTTTCCAACAGCTCGGGAAGTAATAGTTATTAAACAAGTTGTTGAAGTATTGCCTTATGATTTCTATCGAGATATGTTTAAGCGCGATATTAGGAATGCCATCTTAACCGGAAGTATATTTGTTGTTCAGAGTCCTAGTTATAGGGTCGAATGTTGTGTAATAGTTATTTGTATGCTCTTTTGTTAGTTCGTCTGCTTCTATTCACTCAGAAAATTGTAGATGAGTGCCTGAGTCGCCAGTTTGGTCGCTGAACCATAGAAGATCTTCAGCCAACTCAGCGGATTTGGGATTTTGATGTTGTGTTCATGGACTGAGTCAAAATGAGAACCAATAAGACTAATTTTACTCATCCCTCCATCGATCACGTAATGGCTATCGGTTTTTAGACAATGATTGCGATCAGTCCCTGCGCGGGTGGGGAGATGATCAGAAACGATTGGGCCTCGGAATTTTGACAACACTACGATGCTTGAAAATCTGTTTTATCTGAAGAAACATATTCCTCCAATAGTCATTGATAGAATTCTGAAACTGTTGTTTCAACAGTGATTCCACATTCCTTGTGAGGGATTTTAAACTCATCAGCTCCGTGTTGGTCGAGTTATCCCGAAATTGTCGACGTATCCGAGTCCATTGCTTCCAGGGCCACGATATTAAGTCAACTCAAAATACCTTAGAAGATAAACCTTGATTTATTTATTTTCTCGTGGCACAAATAGAGAACTTACTCGAGTCAGTGTTCCTAAAATTTAATTTAGGAAACTCGTGCTACGTGGAAAAGGTAAACGTTAAGTCGTCAATAAAGGATATTTCGATTACGATGGCGTTTTGGTCGCTTTAATAAGGCTATAGCGGTATTTAAGTATCGCGGATTGTTTAAATATGCAACCGGGCGTCAACGATGCACAGATCCAGATATAAGTTTCCTCATGGAAAACTTTGTGTGATTGAGCTGTACAATATAAGTTTATAAACCGTCGCAAGCAGTTACCTGTTGTATTTGTACTTGAATCTGACCAAGAGAGGTGTTTCGCATCAAAGTGCCAACAGTCTGTTAGAATGTAAGCCGATATTATGTATAGACAGCTATCACCCCTCAAAGGCAGTGAAATAATAGTTGCCTCCAGACTAATAAAGATTTTTTTATCACCGTTTTCAATTGTATGAAGCCGAAGCGAGTTTTTTGACGAGAATCGCTGTGCCGCCGCTATTCGAGTGTTTTCTGTCAGTCTGTATGAGATTGCAATCCTCATACATATATATTTGATAGATATTTTTCACTTAATAAAAGCACATCAGGTCTTTGATGATGCAGCAGGTCATCTCTTCTATCATTAGAGACTATAGAATGAACTTTAAGAGCAGCTATCTTGAGTTCTCTGATGTTGGAACTAGATAGGAAAGTTTAGGAGGGCATCTACTTTTTCTATGTTACCGAGTACAAAAATTATAACAAGTACAAATCGTGAAAATGTCAGCCTAAGCCCATGATTCGGAATGCCTACACAAGTCGCAAAAAACCGGATCAGCTTGCGGAAAAATTAAAGAATAACTAACAATACATAATTTTCGAGTATTATTTTTTACTCACCCTGAATTCATTTGTTGCGTTCCAGCAGTTACACTCCCATCCAGTTACGGCTTGTGAATTGTGTTGTAATATGGTCGTTCTGACAACACTCATTTCGAGGTTATTTGGTGTAACTGAATTGAAAATTGTTGGATCATTGCTCTCTGTGAAATCGTTTAAAGTCCTTATTCCACCGAATTTCGATAATATTAGCAACGACCACAGAAAGGTATGCGCTTTTAAGCTACACGTTCTTAGCATTATTATAACAATAGTTGCCCACTAACAATGCTTTGATTTTCTTTCTTTAAGGTAATATTATTCTTCGGCACCAGGATCTTCGTTTTTAAAAAGGTATCAGTCGCCACTTTCGCAGTTTAGTCCAAGGAATGCGTGTATAGTGTCCATTGTAGAGTGATGACTAAGTTTGCCTGAAATTAAAAGGAAAATGTTTAGACTAGTGCTCTCAGAATACGATCAAATAATTATCATAGTTTTTAAACCTAATATTGTAAGCCATTGTTGTCAAAAACAAAAGACCCGTGAGGTAAAACTTTTTTTTTACTTTTTGACCCTTTGTTGCTCTGATGGATTAAATTTCTTTATTTTTGCTTCCTATACAAGGGCTTATGACGAGACTTAAACAGACTTCTTACGGACATACAAGACTTGGAGGCTAGGAAGTGACTGCTTATAAATCTGCAGCAAATGTGACTCAAGATCCCCTGTATCACGCAATATATAAACAAATACTTTTCACGGCGAGTCACAGAAAAAGCAACTTTCCACGACAAACTTTTCCAGATCGCAGATCTTTACGGGTTGAAGTAATAGCCGCGACGTTTCAAGATATGTTTTAGTGCAGAGCTCCGATCTTCAAAATGACATCGAAACCACTCAACACTCACAAATCTTGATTTGTCTATCCCCAATGATGGTAATATATATAGATAGAAGTAAAATATGTGTGGGAATTTACGGAGTATCTAACATTGTAGTTAGACATTTATTCCCGCTTATTGAATATTTTGCTGAATTATATTACGACAAATTGGAAAAAAGCGTTGTTAATCATTCCTAAGAAGAAAAGATATATGAGGAAGTCTAACTCGTGGAAATGTATCCTGGCGAACACCAATGGTCAATGGAGCTCTGACTAAGTGGATTGAAAACAAAACTTATATCCCGGATTCAAAGCGAGTGTGATACCGCAATTAAAGTGACATCGGATATACAATGGAACAAAGGCCAGAAATACTGCACGCGTGTTTATTTGTTTGACCTAACCTCTAATGCTTCTCTTCAGTGTAGTCAGTTTTTTTTAAATGCAGTTTAATTTTTAAGAAAACGGTTCTTAAATGTTGTACAAAAATATGCTTAAAACAATCTTTAAATATCTTTATGCTTTAAAATAACTTACTGACTTAATGATTCCGGAAAAGCTTTATTCATTTATTCCATCGAAGAACTGAACGCAATTGTCTTGACCGAGACGACCACGTAGCAGCTGAACTTTGAAGTTCATGACGTCATCGTAAGCGAAAAAACGTTCAATGCCGAATATATTCAACACTCATTAACGTAAATAAACTTTCCTATGAACTTATAAATCTTGCGACACTGATAAATAATCTTTGCACTTAAACATCAATTAATCATGTTACGTAAACTTTTAAACGAAAATTCCTTCTCTTGTTATCTCTTAATTTTTATTTTTGGCCAATGTTTATATCAATATTTTCGTGATTCGTTTTCTGCTTGTCCTTTGTATGCTGTGTAATGAAGTCGCCCGTTACTATAAATCTTATGATGTCATATAGCACCTCAATCTAGTAGTGTGAATGACTTGAACCGCATTACGTTGATTACAAAAAACAAAAAGGTATTAACGTTTGCCACCTTAACGCTCAAGGCTTGTATGCTTAAATAGATGAGTTCTGTAATTATTAATTGGAGAATGGATGTAATTTGAAACATGGTTTGATCCTGAAGTCAAGGATTAAGTGAGTTCTGCGGTTACAGACTATAAAGGCATTATATGTACACTAAAGGTAGAGGTGGAGTAGCAATATATGTTAAATCAGGGTATTAATAAAAGATTGTTTGATTGCTTCAATCGTCCTTATAGCCATACGGATCTTACAGACTTTTACAATATACTTGAGGAATTTGGTGCATTGTATACAGACATTATTATCTGTGGGGATTTTTATTGCAGTTTGGTTGATAAAGTGGCATCGCGTCCTTTTACGAAAAACTTAAAAACTTTCCAACTCATATTACAATCACAAGTAGTACGCTGTTAGACCTGTTTCTCGTCAGTGATTAAAGCAATGTCAAGTACTACAATTAATTGTCAGCACCATGCTTTTTGTATCATGATTTCATATTTGCTACTTTCGAGGCAGATATAACCCCTGCAGAAAAGGTCCCACAGCTTATTCGAGATTTTGAAAAATAAATTTTATACTTCTTGAGACAGATGTAGTTGGAATCGACTGGCAACAAATGTATACTTAATCCTCTCCTTTTGCCCAAGTAGACTTTTTACAGGATAGTGTTCGTAGCTTATTTCATCAGCATGTTCCACTTAAAGCTAAACGCAAGCCACATACAAATATCGCTTGTTTTTCCGCCGAAATAAACAAATTAAAAGCTTCAAGCGATGTAGCCTTCAAAAGATGGAAACCGCTCATGACTTCAGAACTGCAAGACTCATTTCGGGTACTCCGGAATCTTGTAAACTCTAAAATAATAGGTGCTAAACGGGATTTCTACTCAAAACACTTAGATACTGCTCTTAAAAGTAAAACCCTTTGGAGAAACCTTAATGTTTATGGGTGTAAGGAAGAAAAAACTGACGAAATGCAAGCACTGGACTCACAGTCCCCGAGTTCTTCTTCTAACCAAGGTTTGACGAGTGTATTCTCAGAAATAAGTGCACCTTTGGACGAAAATCAAAGCTTTACTTTCTTTACGATATACGACTATGGTGTTGTTAATGCAATTTTAAAAGTTAAGTTGAAAGCGACCAGTCTTGATGAAATTCATCCTAAATTTATTGAAATTATTCTACCACACATACTGCCATATTTAACACACAAATTCAATAGAATTATTCTAACGTCGTCCTCCCCTCTGCTTTGGAAAGTTATTCCTCTTTTAAAAAAGAAAGCATCCATCAACTCTCCTACTGAATATATCCCGTTTCAAATCTTCCCTTTCTATCTAAGATTTTGGAAAAACTCCTTCATTTCCAAATTTCAAAGTTTCTCATGAGACACAATTTAAGCACCATCCAATCGGGTGATGAAGATTAAAGTTTTCAGATACAAAACGCTCAACAGACCGATATTCAGTATCTCACCTACTGTAGCAAAAGAGCTTGAATTGTTCGAAAGATGCAACTTAAGATATTGTTGTGGAAAATTTAGAAGACCGAACAAAAAATGGTGTTCTAATAATTCACTTTTTGAAACGACAAGAGTCAAACCCCTTTTGCTATACATGATGGAGACTTTAAAAACAAAGACTAAATAGTGCTGCCTCCCACACCAATCCGCTCATCAATACTTTGGGATCTAAACGTTAGCGAAAGTGTTTACCACCAATACTACCTTTCACCTGTCAACATTATTAACGAAAGATCGCGACCGGTAACCCAGCATAACGGAAATTCATAACCGTCATTTTATGAAAAAGCTGCACTGCCTAATCTAAGAGGATAACTTGTAGAATGTTGAGCTTCCTTGTTCCTATGTAAGCATTTATGTAGCAAATTAAGGAAGTCTTTTCAAAACAATTTTAAAACGCTTCTCGTACAAGTTGATATAAACAAAACATTGTAAATAAAAATCATAAACTGTTTTTCATGAATTTGTCCTGTCAAGCAGCTATCAAGAGCCTTATAGTGTAAAAGTATGCCGGGAGCATTTTGAAATGTTCCACAAAAATAATAGAAAGTATTCTAAATATCCTCATTTAAAACTTTTCAGCCGGACATACTTCTCAGTCGGCTGCATTTGTAAATATTATTTATTATTCAAAGAAAAAAAATTGTATATTGTATATTGTCTCAATAAAATTGAATTGAATTGATTCTGTTGGAGTCATAGTCTATATTTGAGAATAACTCACAGCCATGAAGAATGATGGGTTAAACGAACGATATAACACATTTTCGCTTGACATAAGTCGGTATATATTTTGCGGTAGGACTTAGTCCCTGAAGGGCTCCATTAATTTTGGAAACAACACTTTTAATACGAATATCCCATTTGAAGCTTTCGCTAAAATAAATACGATTGTTTTTTACATAATGCACATTTTCTATAGGAGAGTTATTCAAAATATTCGTGGTAAATTTAGCGTTTGTCTACTCGTATTTATTATCAATGCTTTGGTTTAAGCTGGGCTAAGATTCACTTTGTTCTTGACGGACCAAACGTAAATTCGGTTTAGTTCGTTACTGAATCTACTCATGGCCTGATTAATTTGATTTTCTAAGAACGACACATAAATTTGCACATCATCAGCGTATAGTATGGTGTTAACAAGACAAGCAATTTTCTAAAATATCATTTATTAAACATATTAATAAGAGTAGTTCCAAAACAGACCCTTGAGGAACAACGGACGGAACTTACAAACGCAAAGAACATTTATTTCCATGAAACACGTTTTGCGACCGATTTAATGGATAGGAAAGGCGACGCAACGAGCAACCGAATAAAAACTTTCCGTTTAAATTTTCAATTAGTATACGATGTTTAGCATAATCGATACTAGCACGCTTTTCCACACACACGCGTACAAGGGGTTATGACTACCCTTAAAATGTTAGTGCATAAAGCGAGTGGAAGGGATCTGCAGATTGTAATGAGTGGGAAATACCGAGCGTGGTAGAGCGTTCCACATTCGTGTTGTGCGGCTAATAAACGAGTCTCTATACTTGACTGTACGACCGAAGTTGGGCTTGAGGGTGTACTGATGAGCATTGCTGGCGAGACGGGTGTTACGGTGAAAGTGATAGGAGGGTGGAATGCAGCTGACTAATTCGCTTGAGCACTGCTTATGATAGAAGCGATAAAACATGGTTAGAAAGGAGACGATACGACGGTGGTGAAGAGAGTCAATTGACTTTGTAATATTTCGTCCCCTATGAGTTTTATCGCTCGATTTTGAATTCTATCAAGCAGGGTCAAGATGGGCTTTGGAGCGCCTGCTCATAAATGGGAGTTGTATTCCAGTTTGGGGCGAATGTATGCTTTATATATGGCAGCCAGATCAGATGGGGTGAAGTATTTCTTGCGAACCCACCGCTTTAGATTTTATTCTAAAAATAGTTTCACCAACACAGAACTGATTGATCCTCGGTGTTGAAGGGTTAGAAGGGTGAAAGCATTCAGGTCCAAGTCATTTTCAAATAGATCCGTACTTCATGAATATATATCCAGAACTTGGAGCTCGAATCACAACTTCTTGTAGTAAATTTTCTTGTTTCTTCTGAGGAGAGAAGTAACTGCAATACGTGCGACCTTAAATTCATTCAAAATTTCTGAACATTTATATCTTTTCCACTTGGTATACAGTAAGTCAATTGTTTTGATAAGATTTCTTACTTCTTGTGTAAACCAAGGTGAGTTAATTTTGTTTACACTTTTTGTTTTGACAGGTACATGTTTCTCAAATAGGTAATTGATATTAGTATTAAGATTGCATACTCATTTATTAACATCACTTGTAGTGTAAATACGGGACAATCCAAGTTTTGACAATTATTAAACAGATATTCCGAATTGATTTTTGAAAAATCATAGCGCTTGTTAGAATTGACATCCGAACACAAAGAAAATGTATTCATTTTTAAAAATAAAAAATCATGGAAAGAAAATGCTGTTTAATCTAAATAGTAGTTCACTATACTTCTCCGGCTTTAACCACGTCTCCGACAGACACACAACATCGAGTATTCCTTCCTCAAAGAAGAGATGAAGATCATCAATTTTATTTTTAAGCGTTTAACATTCAAATGATGTAGCAACGGTTTTGGTTCAACAAAAGAACTAAACCATGGTTGTGAAATTGAACTCAGTATAAAATAAAAATATAAAATATGAATGACAACACTAGAACCTTTTACACACGGTACATCCTAGCAAAATATGTGGCAAAATTTAAAAGGCTAAGGGAAAAATAAGGGAAACGAAAAATAAATCCCTTACAATAAAACTATCAAAAGTTCACAATTAGGCTTAGGAAACTAACTATGTTATAAGACATTTATATGATCACAAGCGATGTCACTTTGTCTTATTTTTGAATTAAAATAAGGGTTACTTAAGACTTACTTAAGCCTTATAATAAGGCATATTATAATGATGTCGAGAATCATACATGGAAACGTACAGTTAATGTCGCACAGACTTGACTTATTTCTCCTGAATTTGTTTTTCGTTTCGATTAAAAATAAAATGGGGTTGAGGAGGGAGGACCGACTGGCAGTCAAGTGACGACTTTGGTGCGAGATACTTCGTCGTTCGAAATTAAAGTTGTTAATGTTGTTAAAAATGAATTTAAAAGTGAAGTGGATTCAACCAGATTATAATCTAACATGAACTGCATTAAACGTAATAAAATATGGCTGCCGTTGCTGAGTTATTTAAACGCCACTACAAGCGGCTTGTGAACAAAATTAAGTTAAGGATGTCGGATGACGCAGTGAAAATGTTTGTATCTACTTTGTGCACCAATGGCCAACAGTTATGAATTTCCGATCATATCCTTAAAAGATCGTGAAGATTTTTTTGGAAAAATAAGATCTAAACCTCAATTTGAAACATATCTCGTAAGTAAAATATATTCCATGATATTTTTAGTTTTAATAGAGTTATATATTTGCAGAAAATATAACTTCCTTCCAAAGTCCGAAGGAAAGTAGGGAAAGACTTCAGCGCCCTAGTAGCTGACCATTGACTGTCGAAAATAAATTGGAACGGGCGGAAAAAAATAATGGGTTAAAATTAAACAAATTTTTCGAATCGACTCTATATGGTAAATTCATTATTTTACTTAGGTTAAACTAAAAAAAATGATTAATAATAATTTCTTATCACTCTATTCATATTCCGTTCCCATTAACTATATGACATTTGAAGAATAGGAGTCAGATGCAAAAGACGTAAAAGAAAAAAAAGCAAGATCAAAATTGACCAAAGCAAATTAAAAAAAAAAAATAAATGAAAGTTGAAATTAATTTTAATCAGACGCTTTTTAAAATAAAGAATTTTTGTATACTATGAAGTATGAAATTTTGTATTCCTATGAGCTTTAAGTTAAATAAATTAAAAGTTTCCTTTTGTATCGTTCAGTGTATAAATATGTATAAAGGTATAAAATAAATTGTTATGTTTCTTTGAATTTATGTTTTAATTATATAGATAGTAGTTAGATATTTTTTTAGGGCTTGTTTCCGTATAAATAAAAACCCAAACTTTTTGTTGAAAACTTCAGCTGTAATAAGGGCCAACTTAACACGAGTTAGCTTTCTGATTAATCTTATACATTGGAATCCGATGCTTGCTGCCCCAATTACACTTATCAGGAGATATTCCAACAAAGCTTTCCTCTACTCCCAGTTTAATGGCATGATTTGGAAAAGAAATGCAGTTCAGTTTATCTTTACCCCGGAAATGTAAATATGCGACGTAACTGCACTGGTTATGTCGCACTAACATTACAGTAGAGCGGTATCAGTCCGCGTCAAGGAAGTTGTGATAAAGAGAAGAAGAGGAACCTTCATCGTTCCTTCTACTCAGGCAAAGCGCCTTAATCCCCATCACATCATCACAGAGCAAGAAGCCAGGAAGTGTTTCACCAAAGATCCGGTCAATGTAAAGTGAGTGAAGAAGAAAAGAGAGCGGAAGGGAGCAGATGCGAGGGTCGCTAGCTCCAGTAAGGCACTGAGAAACGTGAGGGTAAAAACATCATTGCCAAAATGCGTATGGACTACGCAGATACGGCGGACCCTCAAGGTGTGAGGAAATATGATAACACGAAGCAAGACCGTCGTTAGGACAAAAACATCGCGGCCACATCGCAAAGAGCCGACACCTATAAGGTGGGCTTTGGTGGTATGAAGAATCGCTTGGAAGGAAATCCGTTACGGCGAACCCTGGCAAAATGAAGAAGGCCGAAATTTAAACAGCAGGTCAACAGCCAAGGAAAAGGTTTGCGCCGATAAGGGTGGTCCAAGCAATACAAGCAAAACAAGCAAAACAAAAAGCCAATACTCCTTCGAACAGGGCAAGAAAACCGAGCAGGCTATAGCCTTGGCGATTTTGAAGCACATTCGTCAGGCCGCAACCTTCGGTTTGACATGGTGGAGACCTGAAATCAGTAGGATCAAACCTCCTACGACTTGACCATAAACGACTTGACCATACACGACTTATCCATAAACATGGTTCCATCGCTCAAGCCTTTCGAAGGACCTGCACTTTAAGCAGTCACCCTGGACAAGATACCCCAAAGTAGAAGACCAAAATCTCGCTGTTGGATTTGGGTATAGGTTAAGGTGCAACCATGAAGTTCTTCAAGGCACAAAATCCCGTGGCTCCTTTGGATAATTGGGATTGTCGGAGACGACGATGAATGGAAAGGCTTCATTGGTTTCACTATTTTGTTGACCTATCTACCCCATCCCCTCAAAAACAATCAGCAGATGAAACTTTTCTTTGGAGCAAGCAAGTTAACTTTGCGGCTCACATCGAAAAATCAGGCCGATGATGACTTTCTTGTATTGCTGCCAAAAAAGATCTTCATGTTCTAATGCTTCCTCAATTCACCTCAAGAGAAGTAACGATGACGGAGATAACAGGGATGAAAACTATTATGATGGCATCAGTCTACATGCCTCATGAAGATGGAATCGATTTTAACCCTGAGAAAGTTCGGACGCTAACAACTTCTCAACAAGATATGCAGAACTCAATCCTAGGCTGCGATGCTTGCATTTGGGGTAGAACCGATATCAACATCTTATCTTCTTATCGTCCGATTAGCCGCATAAACACAAATAACGCCTGTAAGGGATATTTTTTTTGGTCCAAAACTTTTGGCAACTCTGAATGAATGAAAGAAAAATACAACTTGAATAAATTTCCAAGTAGGAACCCTGCATCACACAAAGTTTTCTAATCTACAAGAATTCACATGCATTCTAATTTTTTATCACCCGCACACCGTCACACACTCGGTGTTCAGGAAAACCAGTGTGCCTTATTTCCAGCTCGTTCATTTGTGCGCAGGAGGAACCAGGCAATCGTCACACACACCAAAGAACTTCCCGTTCTAAGAGGAACCGACGAACTTGCCAACACGCATCCTTTGCACGAACAGTGAATCAAAGTACTACGCAAGATCAATACGCCTTCATGTGTGCTCACACAGGGATGAAGGAACACTTTGTTTTTCTTCACACAAACATTCCTTTATGCGCAGGAGGAACCAGGCCGTTACCACACACGCCAAAGAATCTCTCGTTCTAAGGGAAACCGGCAATCTCGCCAACACACGTCCATTGCATAATCAAAGCAAACAAAACAGTCCGCAAAATAAAATGTGCCATGTGTGAACACATACACATTGAAAACGTGGAACTAGCGAACTTTGTTTTTCACACATTCTTTCATGCACAGGAGGAACCAGGCCGTTACCACACACGCCAAAGAACCTCTCGTTCTAAGGGGAACCGGCAATCTCGCCAACACACGTCCTTTGCATAATCAGTGCAAACAAAACAAGTCGCAAAACAAAGTATGCCATTGTATGTGTTTCACAGTGATAAAGGGGAACCAGCGCACTTTGTTTAACACGCGTCTAATCCTTTATGCGCAGGAGGAACCAGGCCGTTACCACACACGCCAAAGAACCTCTCGTTCTAAGGGGAACCGGTAATCTCGCCAACACACGTCCTTTGCATGGATAGAGGAACCAAAACAAGCCGCAACACACGCCAATACCACGGAACATAAACAATTGTGAAATTTTATTTTCACAAAAATATAACTCAAAAATGTTACGAGGAAACGTCCAACAAATGTTGAACTATTAACCTCACAGTTAATACATTTTCAATGCAACGATTGTTACTTCTACTTTCTACTATATTATACTTAATTTAAAGTTAGAAATTTATTCAGTGATTACTCACCTTAATTTTCACTGATTATTCGAATAACTTTTAATATTTTTATTGATTTCAATAAGTACAATCCACCAACTTATTGCACACGAATACCGAACACAACTGATCAAGATTCAAGAATCACACCCTTGACCAGAAATGCCATCGGTTCGTATTCGTAGTGGTACAGTACAATTTTTTTGTTTTCATATTCTACCTACATGCCTCAATACGAAAAAAAACACCCCAGTCTTACACGCCCGCCTGGGTGGAACAAGAAAATCCCCGAATTAATGATAACAGCTCGATACTGCTAAAATCTAGCAAAAGTAGGTTGGATTGAATGGACAGCATATCGAGAACTTAAAAATGAAATAAGATCTGCAGAAAGAAACTCCTGGAGCAGTCTTTTTAGCTCTATTGAACCATATGTTCAACCTTTGGTCAACTGGAAAGCCACAACCAGGATCGCACAGACGAAGGAACCCTGCACTCGACCTCTGGCCAGCACGATTGTATTCTAGCCGCAGACTTCGTCGACACAATCAATGACGAAATGCAAGTGTGGTCACGAAGATACTTTGCCTCATACAAACCGAAAATGCTGAATGAGTGCGTCGATACCATCACGCCATGACTTGTGAAAATATATATAGTCAATGCCTCATGCAAAATTATGTCCCAATTAGCTGAAGAGAGGCAGGGTGGTCTTTATTCCCAAGGCAGAGAAAAAAGTCACACTTCTTCAAAAGACAATAGCTACATTAAAGGCAGATCAGTCGACACTACACTACATTAAGATGTCAGCACCATCGAAAAACCTATCAACAACAAGAAGTTCGGAGTATTCTTGAATACTGAAGCCATTCAAAAATATCTGAATTGAGCCCGCTTAAACAGCATCGCTCTGAACTCGCTGCACTCGGTGCTATTATCTGCTAAAAGAAGTTCAACTGGGGCACACCATAAGGAGTGGTTGTCTCGCCGTTGATCTCGCAACTTGTTGCAGACGAAACTGTTAAGATACTAGAAACCAATTGCTTTAATGTCACAGCTTATGCAGATTACATTGCAATTCTGGTATCAGGCTAATTCGTTTCCCAACTCATCGAAAGGCTCAGTCATGCGCTTTCATTAGTACTTGCGTGTGGCAGAGGACGAGCAATGGACATCAATTCACCTAAAACTTTCCGCCGAAAATGCACGGGACTGCTCTGACAGTAATTAAGACTGCAAAATATCTCGGAGTCATTCTAGACTCAAAGCTGAGCTGGAAAAACAACAATGAAAATGGTATTTGTAAATTTCTATGTGTGTTAAAAGATGTTAGGTAATACCTGGGGACTCAAACCGAAGGTGGCTCACTGGCAATACACCGTGATTGTGGGGCCCATCCTTACTTATGGTACACTAGTCTGGTAAAAGGCGGTTGAGAAGAAATATCATCTTCCATGAGTCATAAGTATTCAAAGACTTGGTTGATCAGGGGTGACGGATCTATACTGCAGCAATAGAGCAGCGAGGAAAGCGCTCAGATTGAGAGAAGTGTGTTTAGGGTGTTCCCTTATGCCTTAGGGAACGCCTCTATCATACTGCAATGAAAAGTCTTAAAGGAAACACTGAAACGGACTATATCATTCCCACAAGAGACTCTAACAAGAAATTTTGTATTAAAATTTCTAGTAGGGAGGAGTGGGAAAATGAAACTGTCTGTTCTGATGCTGAGCTAGCTTTGAAGACTGATGTTCTCAGTAAAAACAAGTGCACAATTGGCTCCGTCCGTATAAGAGATAGCTGCAGCGTTTTCGGGCCAGGCATCGATGCTCATAGATCCAGAAAACTTATTAACCTAAATCGAAAGCAAATCCGTCTCGCCTCAAGCATAATAACAGCCCATTGCAACATAGGCACTCAAATGGACTGACATGGTATACCGCATAGCGAGATTCAGCTTCAAGCTGTCCCGCACTAGCCACATTGAGAACTTTTGGCAGTTACTTTCTAAATGGGCTGGACAACCTGAATAATGCTGAACCCAGACTCCTTTCGAGATTCATTGGTCCCAATGTGGTCTCGGTGTGTCGCAGGACACCTATACTAACCCAACCTAAGGCTCCGTAAAGCGAAAATAACACCTTCGTTAGAATCTATACAGCTTACTGAGTGGTCCTTAAGCGTTGAGTTAAATTTACGTACCTACTAACATAACTATATTATGTTGTCATTGTTCTTTCAATTGACTGACGTCTTAAGCTTAAAAGTCACTTAAGATAACGTCAGAAGTCCTATAGTATGTAGTTTAAATAATATAAGGTTCAACCTAGAGCACCCGGAAAAGCTCAGTAATTTATATAAGCAGAGTTAAATCATTGCAGCTGAAAGCGTTTTTCCCTAGAATTTAAGTTTTTCTGAAATACAGATAAAAAAAATTTGCTTAAATAAGAGATTCATGTATGGAAATTGAAAAACGTAGAGTTTTGTTTGTTTATGTTATTTTTCTTGTAGACGAACCGCAAACAAATTTAGCCGAGCAAATGAAATCAGATTTAAAACTTTGGTGTAAACAATCATGCTGTGAACTTAAGAAGGCAATATACACACATAAATTATTTTATTAACATCCAAATGAATATACATACACATATACGATAATAATAAAAAAAAATTAAGAATCACATTATGCCACAAATGACACGATACTACTGTCTGGCCATGATTGAATCCGCAAGATATACAAATATGTAGATACATACTATATGTTTGTTCTACAGCTTAGGGATTCAACAAATAATTTCAAGGGAGACATTGTTCTCTTATTTATATGAACCAACCTGAATAAAAGCATAAACAGGGATAGCGCGAAAATAGAGGTATAAACAATTTACTTATAACTTAATTTTAAAATCTTTCACTTTTGATTTCTTACTTACATTAAAACAAATGAATAGCGTACTTGATTTAAAATATTAGTTCTGTACTTTCCACTTCACCGAATACATTCATTTTCTTCCGTTGATGAATCAAATTTAAAGTTAGTCAGATTTCAGATTTTGTTGCATAATGAAATTTTACGTTGTGCAATAAACAAACTTAAAAAAACATATCGACTTTTCATTTGCTAAAGAAAAGTTGACTCTTATCTTTTTTTTGTTTTAAATTCGTTTTTTTTGTTTTGGAAAATCATAGGAAAAAACACCAGTTCTTATCCGAATTTCAAAGATTTGTAAAATTAAAACGTTTAAGTTTTTCGAAAGAACAATGGAACGATCACATCGGGGCACTATAACCGGCGGCGTTTGCCCGCCATATTTACATTACAGTCCTGTTGCTAAAAACGTGAAATTTACTTTATTTTTCTTTTTGATTATTCTGCCAAGAAAACACGACTGTTGTTGAGAAACGAATTCCAGAAATACAAAGCAAAGCGACCAACCGCTGATTCAATACTATTCAACGTCGGAATATTTCTTCTCAAAATATGATAAAAGCGAAATAAATCACGAAGGAATCTTCGTATCTAATACTAGAGTCTACGAGTATCTATATATGTATGCATACATTTTCGATTTTAATAATGCTAAATAAAGAAGTTCGGGCATGTAATAATCAAGTGCTAATTAGAAAATCACGAAAAATTAAATTGACGCCGTCGTGTATTAATTTAATTTTAACGCAAACAGCAAACGTTTGTTGTTGTTGTTGTTGAGGGCGATATAAATAAAGCAAACTGAAATTAGGTACTGTAATTATTGTAAAAAAAAATGTGAAAACCACTCAAAATTATTTTTGCTGCTCTTGGCCGTGGATTTATGCAGATTTCTTTATGTGATATTAGTCTTTAAACTCAGACCGGGTTTTTAGTATTTTCGCTCATAAGCCCTGACGTCAGTCAGCACTTTAATGAGACACATAAGTTAATTTTACCTTCTTTAAAAGGGATTTATTTTCATTATTGCATCTAAAATAACTGTTGACATATCCGTTGACATTTTTTTAAGGGAGTAGTAAGGTTAATTCGTACGAAAAAAGGCATGCTTTTGTGATTTTTTTGTGACTACACAGTTTAAATCTCTTAATTAAAATCAATAGTACATTAAAGTATCTCATTTTAGAGAATATTGTAAAAAAATTTCACGAAGAAATGTTCACAAATACAATGGCAGCAATTATTCGGACGTGTCTCGGGAAAAAGTAGAATTGCTGTGACCGTCATATCTTGGTGCTGGATCATTTGAAATCAAAACTCAAATGCTGGGAGGGTTTTTCGAAATTTTAATGTCTCACTTTTTAAACCAATTTGAAGGGAAAAACGCGTTTTTTTGCGAAAAAATCGGCTAATTGCTTTTGGTAAAATTTATAAATAAATTTGAAAAAAAAGTCTCCAAACTCATATATTATGTTCAGAAATAGTGTTCAAAATTTCAAAAGGATCGGTGCAGTAATTTTGTAGTAATTAGGGACACCGACCTTGAAAACTTGAGTTGTGGGGAAAACGCTTTAAAGTTTTGAACACAAAAAACTGGTATAAAAAGTTCATTCGACAGGTGTAAAAATACACGTAGCTTCGTCAATTTTGCTCCACTCGACTTGAAATTTTTACACAGTATTCTTAAATATGGTGCATCCACTTGATGGATGGAGTTTTTTTTTTTTTGCACAATATCAGCCCCTGCCCCAGTGGCGGACACTGCGGTCTGAAACAGTAGACCATTTGGGTTCTGGGGGGAGTTTGTTTAGGCTAACAGACATTCCATCCTTCTGATGAAAGTCAGAATGTCTTTAACATTTGTCTGTCTAATTTCCAATGCGGTGCATATCTCTTTGAGGAAGATACGCCTTCTTAACCAAATTAGAGCTGGACATTCACAAAGAATGTGCCCAGCCGTTTCGTCGTCTTAGCCCTAGTTTGGTTAGATGTGATCTCAAGCGGCAGTGGCCTGAGAGAAAGCTCACGAGCTTTCTTTTATTTTCCTTGTTGAGTGAGAATTCCTCCGTAAGAGAAAGTAGTTGTTTAGATTATCTGAGTCCAAGAAGATTTCTCCAGTGGACAATTCGTAGTTTGTTTTCCCACTTGTTGGTTGGTAGTTCAGCTTACGCCATAAAATGGTTCTGGACCAGTGAACGCAGTTTTAGAACCAGCGCTGGCTAGTTCGTCCGCAATTTCATTGCCTACGATTCCATGACCTGGAACCCATCTTTACCTTACTTTGTTACGTCTGGCTAGGGACTTAAGGCGTCTTAGCAGCTTTTAACATATTTTGATTCCATTAGATTGGATGACTTGAGCGCTGCTTTGCTGTCAGAATATATTAGAATTCTGGCCCTTTATGGCCTTTTGCAAGGTTTACTGTGGCACTGGAATCGATGGCTTGTAGTTCAGCTTGAAAAACACTTGGATGTTTTCCCATGGGTATGGAGATTTTAGTGTTGGGTCCATAGAGACTGGCACCTACTCCATTTGCCATTTTTGAGCCCTCAGATTAAGTTTCTGGGGTCGATAGCATTGATTATGGTTAGAAATGTCTACCCCAAAGAGACGCCCAAAGCAGTATGTTGCCTTCATACAATCTGGGATTGAGCAGAACATGTCTTTATCCGTGATAAAATTGATTATTTTCAAGTGTCCCGTTTGGTCACCTGGTTTGTATTTCATTTTCAGTTGCATCTCAAGGGCATTTCTGCCGGCTGTTTTCCTTATAAAAATGTTAAGAGGCGACAGCCCAATGACAGCTTCCAGTGCTGCCGTAGGGCAGGTGCTCATAACACCAGTGATGCCCAAACAAGCTATACGCTGGACTTTATCCAGCTTTTTAGAAGATTTTACTTCTAAAGTTTTGGGCCACTAAATTATCGCTGCGTAGGTAATAATAAGTTTAATCATAATGATGAATAACCAGTAAAGCATCTTAGGCTTGAGACCCCAAGTCCTACCGTAGAACCGTTTACAGGCCAACATGCCCTTGGTTGCGCGTTCTGTGATGGACTTGATATTTGAAGTCCAGTTCAGTTTCTTATCCAAGATAACACTGAGATACTTGACTTTTTTGGAGTACTGCGGATATGTTCCCTCAATAATAATTGGAGACATAGTCAGTTGTCTCCTCATTGTGCAGAGAACCAGTTTTGCTAGGATTCACAGAGAGTCCTTCACGCTAACACTATTCTGAGACATGGATAATTGATGAATGCATAACGCTGGTGATTGAAGTGTCATATTTGCCTCTTATGACAATAGCCAGATCATCAACATATCCTATTGTGGCAAAGCCAATCCCATTGAGGTTCACCAGGAGGTTGTCTATGACTAATGACCAGAGTAGAGGCGACTGAATAACTCTATGGGGACATTGACACGCTTCCAAGCGAGTCAGTTATAACTCGATTTTCTAGCATGGATCTTGAGTTCCTAGACATAAGAGATATATTAACTGCGTTTCAATCTGGTTTAAAAAAAAAGCATTATTCATGTAAAGCATAAAGTCAGAAATTTGAAGGCGGTAGAGGAAAAAAAACTATGGCACATTCCCTTGACTCTAAACAAGCTGTTTAAACAATTCACAGAGAAATATCACGTTCAAAAATTTATAGAAATATGGTTTTCAGGCTTAGGAACTCGGGCGGTTTAGATAGTTACTAACATATTCGACCCCCAATTCGTATGAATGCGTAAGCCCAAGAACAATTGGTTACTTAATTTGTTTCTGGACCCGATTCGTGTTATTTATATGAAAAAAATGGACGCCCAAAGGGGGTTTGCTTGGGGGAGAACGGTATAAAAATGTGCCTATCGAGATGTTATGCGGTACATTTTTGGACCATTTGTCTGGTCCAACAATGTCCTTAATATGCACTCTCATAGAAAACTCGAAACAATTACTTTACTGAGAATACTGAGAGCAATAACAATAATATTACGACTCTAAGGAATGGTAAGGCGTGAAACATCTTTTACACAATGGACTTTTCAGGAGTAGCGTAACACATACATAGGTAGTCGATGTTAGCAATGTAAAAATGGGTCACGAGTCATTGCATGTTTTTTTTAATGGTTTTCAAGTGACTTATGCGTTGACAAATAATATTTCAGACTGGTAACTCTGTTTCGGCAACTGAAATCCAGATGAAAACATTGACAGCCTCACCTGTAGACGTTGGTAAATAATTTTCATGTATATACTCGTATGTCCATCCACTTCATCGTCGCCCATCAATTTCAAATCTTCATCGTTATCTGCAGAATTTGATTCACACTCATGGCTTGTTTCTAGTTCAAATTCAACGTCACTTCCGGAAGAAAACTCATCTTCGCTATCACCTTCTCCAAGATCCCTTGAATTTCGTCTTAAATCATTGTTATTATAGATTATCATATATAAAATAACCCAACAGAGGCCGGATGGTACATATGTACTATATGTGTACTAAACTAAATTTCGTCAATAACAATCTCCTTTCATGTGGATCTTGTGCAAATAAGAACAGATTGACATGTAGTCTACAGTTTCTAGGCTAAATTAAACGTTTGCTGGTACATTTATAGACAAGACGGTTGGGTGGCGCAGTTGTTATTGCGCCTGCCTTTTTAATTGCTTCCTGGGCCAGTAACCATTCGGCATATGGCATCTGGCGCTATCACTGGATAGGTCGAACAGCGACAGTATTCTGACTGATGGGTGGCGCTTTTGTAGTGGTTATTGTATCGACTACAGTTCTTATTTCATGTTGTTAGAATTTTGCTTTGTGCAGATGGCTCTGCTGTGAATATCAATGGCATTCCTTTATTAATTAAAAGGGCGTAATATTATGCTACAATATATATAGGTGATGCACAATTATATCGGATGTCAGTAATTGCGATCAGTTAGATGAAGCTAAAAGAGGGTGTCTGAGTATTTATTATCATTTCCACTCGCTAAACAAAAGTTATATTGTGAATCCTTGCAATCGCAGACAATTGAAACCGCTAACTTTTACCAAATAGTTTGTGAAACATCTTTACTAGTCTTTTCTCCGCTGTGTTGATTATACAAGCTGAATACCTTTCTGTGAATGGATGGGATAGCCTCATGTTTATATTTATAAGTGCAGCTTATGCAGATACCTCTGTTCATTGTTGGTCATTGGTCATTCATATGTCAAATTTTCCAAAAGCCAAGGGATATTTGTTATTTTTGACCCAAGACAAAATGAACGACGCCGTGTTCTTAAAAAAAACGCAAGTGTCCAGTAGTCCGAAAGACTAGGGATGTCGGAAATGCTATGAAGTATAGATATATATCGTATCGATACTTTTTGAAAATATCAATATCGATATTAATATTTTTATTAAAAAATATCGATATATCGGTATGATTTTAAAGGGAATATTTGTGCTCTAAAAATTTATTTATTTAGTCTTATTAATTTCAATCATCTTACATTGCTAGATAAATACTTATCAATAAACATCATTTTCAATAAATCAAGAACAAATATTTAAAAAAAATTATTTATTTATTAATTAAACCAATATTTATCAGATACAGACATTAGAAAAACTCTTTGATGCTCGGCTGTCAGCCGACTTCTGTTATTGGGTACTGCAAGATTTACAGCAGAGCCACTCTCTCTGAGGAAACAGAGGATGCAGGCGATATCAAAAACTTAAGAGCTATATCAGAAAAGGTTGAAGTAAAATGGCGACAATCAAACCAGAATTTTGTTGAATTCTCTTTTCTTGGTATTATGGGTTGGTCTAGATATTGCTTGAGTTCGCTAGGCATACCATTATTGGTTGAAAGTAGGAGTTTGTTGAAGCTGCAGCAAAATCTATCATAATTTTTTCATGTCCAGACCCCAACGACGGCGGAGAATTTTTTGAGTTTGACAAAATTGAAGAAGTAGGTCTGAGTTCAGGTGAAAGTTGTCCTCGACGACTATGTTCTAAACGTTTTTCTTCTGACAATGAGGTTATTGCTGTGGAAACAGCTAGTGCGGAATCAAAATGAATACGCTATAACCGAAGCAAGATGCAAATGTCGCTCTAGTGGTTCTAGTTTGGCCATAAGCAAATTTAGCAAACTCTTCTGAACGGCAACACCAAGTTTGGTGAAAAGTTTTGCTTGTTCAAGTCCTTTCTGAAGTAAGTTCGCAATGGGATTGACAATTTGTAGAACCTGAGCATTATCTCTTGTTGCGCTATCCACTATTAAGTTGATCAAATGCGCCATGCAAGCAATTCTTTTTCCATCTCCTAAAAATTGCTTCGCTGCAGCAACCATGATAGCACCACCATCGGTGACAATTGATACAGTGCAATCCCTTTCTATTGTAAATTCTTCGGTAATATTTTCAAAGTATTCTTGTATATAATCAGCTGTGTGTGCCTGCAGGGAAAATTACCAATATTAGACCACTTTGTTTTATTAACTTCCCATCAGGAAGTTCATGTAATCGGTCCGATTTTCGAAATACAAAATTTTTACATTTCTCCACGTTTGGCGGTCCCAGTAGTTGGATTCCATCATTTTTAGAAAGATGTCTGTGTGTGTGTGTGTGTGTGTACAGCCTAACTCGAGAACAAATCAAGCTATCGAAGCCAAATTGGTTTCATTCGAAGCGTGTGTGCATAAAGATCACCTGAAAAGCTTTTGGTTAAATTCCATAGGGTGGTTTGAATTTTATGACGAAAAAGCTGTCAAAAAAGGGACAATTTCACTTCTTCAGTTAAAATCAATTTAGTTTTCCAATAAAAAAAGTTCAAAATTAGTTAAATTTATAATTTACAGCTACCTCATCAGATAAAAAAATATGCATAAATATATACACTGGCGTTCATAAGTTTCCGGACAAATTTATTTTTTGTATCTTTCCCATTTTTCAAGACTCAGAGTGACGTCTGCAACACTGACACATGAAAACATCCTTAGAAAATTATGGAACCACCAGTTTTTTTGTTCAAAACCTGCTCGGCTGTAGCTTGATGCTTTTTTATATCATTATAATATATAAGCAACAAGAAGCTCATGGCGAAGATCATAAAATCTGATTTAGTTTGCTTTCCCCTGTTGTGGTGCCTTATCATGAACCCAATCCTAGAGGTCTTTCCAGAAAATGACACATGGATAAAAAATCTCTCGAAATCGGAATGTGAATGACGGAATCGGAATGAATGTGATCCTATTAAAGCCATATATTAACCAGACAGAAGAAGATCCTTTGCTGAGCAGTTACCACCTCGGAAGGAAGAGGTGGTGTAAATCTCTGAATTGAAACTATGTACTTTTGAACCCTTTCAAAAAGGACCTAAAGTTAATCACGCCTTAATATTCCGAGCAGTGGTTAGTATCTTCCAAAGAAAAGCAATCAAACAAATTTGATTGATTAAAAATAATTCCAAAAATACATGAAGTTGAAATAAGCAGTTGGTCCTCAAACTTTTAAAATATGAACCCTTATACACATAGTTCTAACAAAATGTAAAACTTTTGAAACTATGCTATATAATATTTGATAATTCTGGCTGTCCGATTTAAAACACTTTATTATACAAATTCAACTTCCAATGTTAAAGTTGTTGTTATGAAATCGATTTTCGCAACTCTAAATTTGAAATATCTTATCTTCACGTTGAGTTGGATACTCTTAGAGGGATGACTGGCTAAGATTTTGGGTCGTTGGTCCTATATTATAGTCGAAAATTCTTTCATTGAGTCGTTTAACGCAAGCCAGCCAGCAAAAACAATTATCTCAAGGTTACACATCCCAAACCGAAGCCTGCAAAATTCGAAATGGAAATATCATAGTAGAATTGCAGTCAATGCTGAGGACATAGAAGAGCCGAATGCCATCTACCTGACCTAGAAGAAGTACAGATAGCAAGATAGAACTTCTAAAAGCGGCGTCGATGACAGTATCAATCTCCTCAAAATTGCCTTTAACATCTTTTCCGCCGTATGATGTGCACATCTGAAGCAGTTCGTCAACATCCTGATAGGTCCGTATTAATGTGGTTTTCGACCAGAAAAGTTCACCATAAACCAAATATTAACATAACGGCAGATCTTGGAAAATACCCAGGAGCGTCAAGTCAGTACGCACCACCTTTTCATCAATTTCAAGGTTGGTTTTGTTGTCTGTTTCGTCCACAGAGACGAGATTTATGAAGTCATGTCTAGGTTTGGCATCCCTGCCAAGCTCGTACTTTTGTGCAGGATGGCGATGGAGGTCACCGCCATCCTGCACAAATTGAGGTCGGCAAAGACGTCACCGACCCACTTGATGTCAAACAACGTTTTAGACAAGGTGATGCAAGGTAGTGCAAAAGAACCTTGTCAACAAAAGAGGGCAAAAAGAAGCATATGCTGCCAAAGACAGCTACAATTTTGAGGTAGTAAGAGCTTTGTCTATCTTGGCTCCGCTGTAAAAACAGATAATAACACCAGCGCTGAGATCAAATGAAGAATACCTCTGGTTAAGAAAGTTAAGCCCTCTTTCGAAGAACTGAAGCATCGCTCTATGAGACCCATATCATCGCCGTCCTTCTATATGGTGCAGAAGCATGTACACTTTCAAAAGCGGATGAAGGCCACTAAGGTTGTTTCGAGAGAAAAATGTAATCTTTTGTCCCACCTGTATTGACTTTGAGTGGAGGAGAGTGGACAAATCGTTGTTGAGATTTGTATGCTTGGAGGTGTACAGCGACATGGACTAAGCCAAAAGGATAAAATACCATGCCACGCGGACTTTTACGCCACCTTAAGTTAGTAATTAAATGATTAATGACAAAAAAAAGTCCAACCAGCTATCATTAAAAAAAAAACGGTAAAAATTATTTTAAATTATATTAAGTTATTTCTGCAGTAAAACTTAAAATCTAATTTTCTTTTAGTAGAAATGTAACTCAATCAGAAAAAAAGTATTATCAAATTGAAATATGTTAATCTATCAATGTAAAATACGCAATTCGTATTTTAAATGATCCAAAAAAAACGAAAACATATACGAGTATATGGTATTCCTCAAAGGTCTTTTTGTTTGCAATGCATTTGATTAGGGAATTGATGATTTTTCATAATCCTAATTGAATTTCATGGTGTAGGCAAATAAAATAGCACCTATTTCTTTTGTATCTTGAGATTTGAAGTACTCGCACCTAAACCAATTTTATATTATATATCGAATTTTTATACCTTTTCGATACTTCCAATTTTATATCGATATCGATATATTAAAATATTAAATATCGCTCAAAAATATGGATACATTGAAAAAATAATATCCATATATCGATGTATCGATATTTTTCCAACAAGCCTACGAAAGACTCTGAGCGAGAGAGTACTATATGCATTACCGCGCCAGGGCATGGTGCAACTGCTGATATTGTTCTTTCTCGTAAATAGTTGCAGTTTGGCTTTGAGGAGGCCACTCTATGTTCGTTTTCTGTTGCTGCCTGGGCAGATTCTGATTGATTTCTGATCTTTCATCATATGTTTTTTTATTTGCATTTGATTTTCGGAATTGACTTTATCTTGTAAAAACTCATGATTAAGTGTTGCATCTCTTAAATCTACTGAGCTCAGTTTTTTTCGTATATGAGAGTTTTATTTATTATCTATGTTTTGACTTTGTTAAATGCCGCTAATGTGGAGTGCATATTCTTCATTGAACTTCCGATCACTTCTGCAACCTCGTGTTCTTCGCATCTAGGAAATTTACTCCCGGTAAGGAAAACATGTTTGGCGGGTTGGACGGAAGGCACAGCCTCCATGACACGGCAACAGATTACGGCAGCTCGTACATGCTGATAAGAAGCACAAAGTTTCCAAGATTAAGAACCCACCCAGAAACCTAGCGATCTCCAGACAGTCGAACCGCCAACGTTGGAAGCCTTAGCACACCTGGACTAGCCAGAGCCTCCAGAGAGCGCTTGAGCTAGAGACTCTCCGCTGTACCTTCACAATGACAACAATTTACGGATCCAGTACCTCGACATCGTAAACTACGTAGCCGAACATTCAAATATATATATATATATATACTACTGTGTCCAAAAAATAAGGTGACATATGAATTTAAACTGCGCGCGTCGAAGGATTTGGAAATTTTTCTTTCTTTTTAGGTTGGTAGTACTGTCAGTGACATCTATGTGAAATTTCATGTCAAAATATATTCATAGTGTTTAAGATACGCGTCGTTTTGTGAGCTGCTAAAAGTGAGTTTTTCGTTTTTTGCGATGTCGAAATTTATTGTGCAAAGAATTTGCATTAAATTTTGTTTGCTGAATCAATTTTCTGCTGCGGATACGTTGAGGATGGTGCAGAAAGCCTTTGATGATGAGACTATGTCTAAAAAAAATGTTTACAAGTGGTATAGTGATTTCCAAGCCGGCCGTGAACGTGTCGAAGACGAAGAGCGTTCTTGGCGACCATCAACCTCAACCGATGAAGCTCACGTCCAACAAATCAAAGATTTGGTGATGAAAAACCATCGATTAACGATTAGAGACCTTGCTGATGAAGTTGGCTTATCGAAAGGCTCAGTCAATACCATTTTGAAGGATGCTTTGGGCCTCAAGCGCGTCAAATCTCGACTGGTACCGAAAACATTGAATTCTTTGGAAAAAAGGCGTCGCGTTGAAGTGTGTGAAAAAATGCTTTCCGACTACCACGATGTCATGAAACGCATTATAACTGGCGATGAGACTTGGATCTATGTTTACGACCCCGAAACAACCGATCAATCGAGCGAATATCGTGCCAAAGGAGAGCCGAGACCAAGAAAACCGCGCCAAAGTCGCTCAAAAATCAACGTCATGTTGACTGTTTTCTTCGATTATCGTGGTGTTGTGCTTTATGAATTCTTTCCAACAGGCCAAACAGACAACAAGGAATATTATTTGAACTTTATGCGTCGTTTGCGTTACGGTATCCGCCTAAAAAGGCCAGAATTGTGGAAAGACAATTCTTGGTTTTTACACCACGATAATGCACCATCCCATACCGCACTCGTAATTCGTGATCATTTCGCCAAAAACTCAACCCATATCGTTCCGCAACCACCGTATTCACCTGATCTGGCGCCGTGCGACTTCTGTCTGTTCAACAAGCTCAAAAGACCGCTCCGGGGACACCGTTTTGATACGATAGAGGAGATTCAAGCCGCAGCGAAGACGGAACTGAAGGCCATCCCGGAAAGTGACTACAACCAGTGTTTCAAAGATTGGAAAATCCGTTGGCATAAGTGCATTGCATCGGGAGGGGAATACTTTGAAGGGGATGAAATTGATTTGGAAGAATAAATAAAGAATTTTCAAAATAAATACAATGTCACCTTATTTTTTGGACACAGAATAGCGTGAACGCTACCTTCGATGAAATTATCAAAAAAATCAAGGACGGAGCAGCCAACCACGGGAGGGAGTTCATGGTCTCTATCCATGAAAAACTCTCGGACATCGACGCCCTCTATGAGAGTATGCCTGCATACTCCTCAGACGATGGCGAAGATGAGGAAGAATTAAGGATGGAGGAAGAAGACCCATCCGACTGTGAAGGCTCCTCATCCGAGGAAGACGAAGAGCTAAACTCAACGATTGTTGAGCAAGCAGAGGCAACCGAGAGTGAAGAGTCAGCCGAAGAAGAATCTTTCACCTTGGTAAAAGCTAAAAAGAGGAAAAAGTCGGACTCTCCCAGTCCAACAGATTTCACCACGACAACAACCGCATCCACATCAGCAGCAGCCGACAACAACCGCAACTCACCAACAACATCAACAAAAAAGGCAACGAGCAACCCCAGCGTGGAACCTATGAAGAGGGCTTCCGTAATGCCCCCAATTATTTGTTTTGACCTCAATGTTGCAGAACTAAGCAGACACACCAAGGGATTGGATGTGGTCTACAAAGTGCACAACATCAACTCAAACAAATCAGTCATAACAACCAAAACGAGGGAAGGACACGAGCGAATAAGGAATTACCTGAAGACGAGGAAGTTCCAATTCAACACCTTCACCCCGAAAGAAGACCGTAAAAACCTCTTGGTGCTCAAAGGCATTCACCATAGCTACGAGCCAGATGAAATCGCAGAGGAGCTGAAGTCAGAGGGAATTCCTGCCATCAAAGTGAGCCTCTGCAAGAGCCGAGCCGACAAAAAGTTTAACAACTTTGTTGTCGAGGTGGAAAAGGGAGCAGACATCCCTTCAATATATAGGAAAACTCTCCTAATGAACCAAAAGGTTCACTGGGAGAAACTTCAGACGCAGGGAATCACGCAATGCAAGAACTGCCAAAAGTTCGGTCATGTTGCTAGTAACTGCGGAATGGCGTACAGATGCGTCAAATGCAGCAACAGCCACGCACCCGGAACCTGCCCAAGGACCAGCAAGGATGAAGATGTGTACTGCATCAATTGCCAAAAAAATGGACATCCGGCAAACTACCGTGGATGCCCAAAGTACAAGGAGAGGGTCGCCGCAAAGGACAAAATGGCTCTGAAGAAGAAGGAGCAGCAGAAATTTGCCAAGGAGTCCGTCTCCAAAAAGATAGAAGCTGGACTCAGCTTTGCAAATGTTGCTGCCCAGGGTATAAGGAAAATCAACAATCCTATCAAACCATTACAGCCCCCAAAAACGGCCACAAAAACTGCCGTAGGAACCACCACTGCACCAGCAACCAGGAAGGCAGCACCATCGCCGTCGCCTTCACACAATATCTTTGACGATACCGAACGCTTGTTTGGTACAGACTTACTAACCCTCGTTCAGAAGGCAAGGAAGGTTGTACCAAGCAACTACGGAAGTCTGGATGATAAGGCAAAAACAATGGTCTTGGGTAAACTTATTTGCGAACTATGCATCTAAGAAAATGGCTAAGTATCATTACATACAATGTTAATTCAATTTATTCATTAGAAAAAAGGGCTTCCTTGGCCATGTTTCTCAAGGCAAAGAAGCCCGATATTTTATGTTTACAGGAAACCAACCTCACACCCAGGAATCGGTACCAGAAGGATGGATACAACATTTATCGGGAGGACAAAAATGACGGAAGAAGAGGCACAGCCCTTTTCATTAGGGATAACTTAAATTCTACGAAGCTGGAAATACAAGGACTAAGCTGCATGGAAGTCACAGCAGCCGTAATCAGATGCAACGATGGAGAAACCCTTCTTGTGCTTGCATTATACAACCACTGTAATGCAAGTAAGGAAAACATCAAGAAAGACCTCAGCATCATCAACAACATCTCCAACCTGTACACCTACAGTGTAATTGGCGGGGATTTCAACGCCAGACATACACTCTGGCATGACGACAATTGCTCACCCCAAGGATGCGTAATTGTCGAATGGTTGGACGAAAACGCCCATGTTCAATCATGGGTAGTAGCTTCGCAACCACGAAAGACGTTCCCGAGGACTCCCTCATCGCTTGACTTTTTCCTAGTTACATCAAATTTCATAAATATACTTCCAGAGTTCCGGAATTTCACCTGCGAAGCCCACCTAAGTGACTCAGATCATCTGGCAGTTGAGCTGAGGGTCAAACCGAGTATGCCAATCATGACCATTCATCGTACACCAGACACGTACCTGGATCACAAGAAAGTGGACTGGAGGAAATTTGCTTACGACGTCGAGAACAACATCAACATACTGCCACAGGAAAGGAATCTTACCAACGCCGAAATTGACAGCACGATACAAGAACTAAAGGATGTGGTCCTTAATGCTATCGATGCCCAAAAAAAACCGAAGAGCAGCAAGGATCGATATGCCCACTTGCCACTCAACATCCAAGCCATATACGCTCACCGACAGCGTCTCCGGAAGAAGCTTCAACGGATTTGGCACAGAACATGGAACACGGTCAACGACGAGTACAGGAGCGTACAAGCGGAACTGAACTGCATCAACGTGATGTTCCGAAGAGCCGTGAAACACCACACTGAGGAGCAATTCACAAGACGTCTGGAGAAAATCAAGCCTGGACCGGACGCATTCAAACAAATCAATGCGATAGTTGGCAAATCCAACACGATTCCAGCAAGCTTGAACAGCGGACAAGGAGTGGTTACAACGCCAGCAGATAAGGCTGAAGCCTTCGCCGCGCACTTCGAAAGGAATTTCACCGAGAGGCCACCAATGCACCTACCAGAGTTTTTGGAAGAAGTTGACGATGTGATCAACGGAATTCAACTTGACACCAGCACTGTGACGAACTTCAGCAGAGAAAATCCCGCAACAAACCCAGCCCCAGGTATTGGCGTTTTCACAAATGCCGAAGAAGTAGAGGACCTAATTTTGAGTGGAAACTCAAAAAAGTCCACAGGTCCAGACCGCATTTCCAACTTTTTACTAAAAAAGTTGCCAAATGTTGCTATACTACTTCTGACTGTGATCTTCAATAACTGCATCAACAATAGCTATTTTCCCAACTCCTGGAAAATAGCTAAAGTTGTTCCAGTCCCGAAAAAAACGAATCGATCCAGCATTGACGGGTATAGGCCGATAGCGCTTCTCTGCTGTGTTGGGAAGGTGCTGGAGTCAGTATTGCTGCGCCAAATCATGGCAATTTGCTCGGAGAAGGGAATTCTCCCAAACCATCAATATGGTTTCCGGGCGAAGCATTCAACGATCCATCCACTGCTGAAGCTGCATCACGATGTCACCAGAAGTCTGAATAAGAAGGAAATCGTAGTGGCTTGCCTGCTGGACATTGAAAAGGCATTTGACAGCGTCTGGATTAAGGGCCTCATCTATAAAATGAAGACAATGGGATTTCCTCAACATCTGGTAAAAATCCTGTTCAATTCACTAACAGAAAGATTCTTTTTCGTCCAAATACAGGATCATCTATCAACTTTAAGAAGACTTCTCGGAGGAGTTCAACAAGGAGGAAAGGTCTCTCCCATCCTTTTCAACATCTTAACAGCGGACCAGCCAGCCAACGACGCCCGAACAAAGACACTCCTCTACGCAGATGACTCCATCACATACGCTTCGTCTTTAGCCCCGGAAATAGCAGCCGTTAGGGTAGAACAACACCTAGCGAAGCTATGGGACTACTACCAAAAATGGGGACTGAAGATCAACAGCAGCAAGACAGAGCTCATTTGCTTCCGACCACCAACCACAGCAACAAGAAGCAGGAAAGCTTTCGCGACGAGATGCCACGAAACGAGGATAACGATGCCAGATGGTAAGGAGATTGCTCCACAGCTCCAAACGAAGTACCTGGGGATAACCTTCAGCGAGCGATTCCAGTTCCGGCAACACGCTGAAAAGGCTATTCAGAAAGCCAATTTCGCCCTTCATCTTGTACACCCTCTCCTAAAAAGGAGGAGTGGTCTGCATAAAAACACCAAATTACTGGTCTATAAGCAACTTATAAGACCAGTAATTACTTACGCCTTCCCAATTTGGTTCACGGTGTCGCCAACTGCAATGAAGAAAATTGAGATCTTGGAAAGGAAAATCCTCAGATCATGCACTGGACTGTGGAGAAATCACAGCACGCTGAAAAACGTCAGCAACTCAACGTTGTACGAAAGCGCAGGGATCACACCAATCAAGGAGTACATGCTGCAGCTGTCAAGAAAAATCATCGAAGGGTTAGGAAGCCACCCTAACGAAGAAATCAGGAACATCAGCAGACAAGAAGTTGAGCCAGCCCACAGGTACCTCAGCACACGGACAATCATCGATGAACACCTTCAAGAGATCATCGACTGGACCTCGTTCTACACGAAAGCCAACAGAAACTACTACAGAGGTTAATACCCTGTATAATATGTTAATTATTTTTCGTCCTTAAAACAACTCCCTCAGAGTCAATTTTCATAATGTTTGGAAAATTGTATATAAAATCAGTTATAGATTAAGCATTTCATGTCCACAAATTTTGTAAAGAAAATTTAGTATTGTATAAAATCACAAACGAAATACGTTGGGCCCTTATTGTTGAGCCAACAATATATAAAATTGTAGTTATAAGTCTAGTTTTAAGTCAAAATTGTAAATATTAGACTAAATAAAAATAAATCTTAATCGTAATCGTAAAAAAATTGGGACACAGTAGTATATCTTAAGATATAGAGTAGCCTGATTTGTGATAAGACGGACTATTCGTCGCTTCCCTCAAGTACTTGGGGAATGATTTCTCCAATTGCGATGTTTGGCATTTAGATCTCCGGCCGGGAATTAATTATTATCCTCCGTGCTCAGAAGTAAGCATTGAAAAAGTGTATCGAGCAATGAGATAAAACACGTTTGTTGATTAGCTTCAGGTGCATATACTGTGACCCAATACAACCTCTTTCCATAAACTTATACACAACTTATTACATAAACTTATAGTTGTCTGATAATTTTAGCGACACCACCATCTCCATTGGAGTTGGGCCTGTCTCTTCTAATTGTATTATATTGACTATGCCCCAATTAGTGCCTCTGAGAGAATTTGGTTTCGCTTACTAGAAGATCGGGGCTTCGATCTTCTAACAAATTGAAAGTACAGGTCTTCGTTGTATATTCATAAGCGAATTTACATTCACTGATCTTTAACGGCTTCTCTTCCTGCTCCTCGGGCGTGCTGTATTTTGGGCGTAGGTCATGTTGGGAGTTACGGATGGTGATTTTGAAACAGGCGGGTGCTCATGGGGAACGGTGGATAGAAGGAGACCGCGAAGGGGCTTATGTTATATTATATTATATTATATTATATAATATTATATTATGTTATATTAAATTATATAATATATTATGTTATATTATATAAAATTACATTACTTTTTTCGTTGATTAAACGAAACCAAGAACCGATAAGGATATTCAAACATGTCAAGCTCTTCCCGGTACCCATCGTGTCTTATGGATAATGTTAATCTAACATCTGACAAAACTTCGTTTTCGCGCTCTTGAAACTTCGTTTGCATTTTGATAACTATATTTGTTAAAAAATGTAACCCGATGTTCAAATTAAAACGCAGCTCCCTTAATCCAATTTACCTTTACTTTATTTAATGAAAACGAAATCTAAAAATTCAGTATTCAGTCTAAGAATTACAAAGGCGAACTAAACTCAAAAAGTCACCTCAGCATCATCCAACAGCAAGCGAGACAAACATAGATCCACATATAAATATATTTGATTCGCTCTAATTTTCAACAATATTTTTTAACAATTGTATATCAGTCCGAATTCGTTCTTTGTTGTGCTTTTAGCACTTTGCTTTTTCGCCTTCCTATCCCTATGTGTTTATCTGTAGAAGTAACATTTCTTTGCCCGCCTGTCATAGCCCAAAAGCTTACAGTGGTGATTTTCTATATTTATTTTTATGTTCATCAGTTGCATCATCAGGATTCCACACACTAGACAATAACTTCTGTATTTGGTGTTCATAAATTTCTAAATGCACCTCGAATAATATTTCAGGCCTATTTGATGTATTAGAATTATATTGGGCCGCAGAAGTGAACTGATATTGGTCGATGGATTTTCCGATGTTCGTCACATTCATATTCTGATCGCCATTGGCCATTTCCTGCCACGCTTTTAGTTTGTTTGTACGCAGCTCTGTGCAGGGGATCAATCCCAGCAGCATTTGCTAAGAGACGTTAGTCACAATTAGTATTGTGGTATGGTTCGCCAATTCTTGAAGTAATATTGTAGTTGCAGGACATTGCTTCTCTCACGGCTTTTTTATGAAGCGCTTAAAATATTGTTTTTCTCTTTAAATAAGCCGAAAATAAAGAACAGTCCCAATGCACTTTTTGATCATTTGAACCCTAACTACACTTGCATATAAGCTTCTCTCTTTATATCTGCAGTTTGCTTTTGCTGGTCATGAGGGTATTTCAGATATAAAATTAATTTGATTCACTTAATGCAGCAATATTCCATGAACATTTTTTTTGTAAGCTTGATTCTTTAGAATTTTCATTGATCCATTTCTCTTGATTGCTTCAATGATCCAGAATAACTAATCTGTCAAATTTATTTTAATTTCACTGTTTAATATGTAACTATTGAGGTATCCCACTTTTTCGCAGTATAGTCTCACGCTTCCGCCATAAAAAAAAACGCAGTTATTACGGAACCGATTAACATGAAGTGTATTTTTTCCTATATATAGTATGTATGTGCCTGTTTCAAAAGATGATATTTATGCTTAGTTGAAAGGACACATATTTCCAAACACAAATACGGCTCTAAAGTCGTAGTGCCAATCCAAGCAGTTGTCTTTGAGAGCCGCCAGTAAACATTTGTATAAAGAATATTTATATATAAAGCTCTTTCAAAAATAAATAAACTTCAATCTGTCCATGATTTAGAATGCTCGTAGGAAGTCAAGAAAAACTCCTTCCATATTTTATTTTTATCACACTCGCTAGAGCCGACTTGCGGGATTGTTTTTTTTTTTGTAAAACCAAAGAGACTTTCAGGGTGTAGAGCATAAGATTTGGATTTGAGCTACTTTTTCCAAGTTTTTTTCCAGGAAAGAAGATAAGTGGAAAAAGATTTTCGCAATTCTAATTTCATAAATTGCTTTCCACAGTGGTCACCTTTGATTCCTTCCATGTTTCTGAAAACAAGTCATTTATATTATCAAAGCCCTGCATTTGTGTTTTCGATGCATAAACTTTTTAATGACAATTATCATATATCCTTAACGTTTATATAGTATGTCTGAAGGTTGAGTCCGGTTATGAATATGCTATCACTTATTTCGATATTGCTATTTGCAAATGCATTGCTCTTACTGTTTTTAATATGAACTGGCATCTGTTCAATATTTCCGATACATGACTTTATCTTCCTCGACAAAACAGAAGCTACTCGTACAAACTCAATCCATTAAGCTCGGTTTTCAATATTAAATAGATACAGAAAATACTATCAATTCGTGGGCTAAAGACGAAATCTTAAAATATTTTTCCGTATAAATTTCTGTTTTAATTATAACCATTAATAAATACATTCCATTCATTAATTTTTCGATTATAAATCAACTATTTGTTTAACAATAATATCGTTTTATATACTCTTTCACTGCGAAATCCATGTAATAGATATAAACGAGATATAATTTTCGCAAATAACTTAGTGCAAGGAATACCATTGTTATATTGTTCGATACCGCAAACTTTTTTTTGTAGGGAAGTGTGTTCCACAAAACCCGGCGCATAAAATACCGGACTAACCGTGTATCGCATTTTAACACTTGAAGCACTCGACTTATTAATTTTCCATCCTAAGAATCAAAACAAAATTACCGCCGGCGACAGACTTGCCGCAAAGAAACATACTCGTTTTAATACGATAGAACAACATTACTAACAATTACTATTTTTATTTAAGCATGCAACCCCCTTGTTTAAGTTCTTATTACGAACTTACTTAACTTATTCCCACGAACGTCCTTACACTCAAGCAGCCCCGGTGCATTCTGCTGAAACGTCAAAAATAGGTCACGCATGTATTCGCCGGTCTTCCTGAAAGTGCAGTGTGGCATCCACTGAGCTATAGGGTATCCGGTGCAATCGGATTCAACGGTTTCCCAACCCGACTGTGCAAGGTTTGTTTGTTTTTGTTGTTATTATTTTTCTGATTTGCATTTTCTGTTGCATAAACAAAACAGAATTACCTCTGATGGTTTGATGGCTCTCACTGGGAAAATCTTAAAACTCCGGGGCAATTGTTTTATATTCCTGGTTTGTCCGAAACACGCATTAATATTTATTTTATTTTGTTGTTTTGAAAGCGGTTTGTAATATAAGACTTTATTTTAGCCACTTGATTGTCTTTTACTAATATTTGTGATTTTTTTTACTGTGTCAATGAGCTATTCAAACGGCGCGAAAGGACTTCGTTTATTAATTATATTGAACGTGGCTTAGTGGTTAGTTCGCCCGACTGTGGATCTTTTTTCTTTTTTTCTGCGGGCACAAATCCGGAACTTATCACCTGAAAAGTTACAGACAACTCACCCAAGAGTATAGTGGTCATACTACCCACTTGTTTGAATGAGATAATGCGCACACATAGTTTGCGAATCTGAGCATTGGTTCCCAAACGAGTTTTCGTTTCAAGAATATTTCTTGCTGTGTACACTAACTTTTGTTTCTCAGTCTCCCGCATAACTTCTTTTAAAATACTTTAAAGAATATATGTTTTCTCTCAACTATTTTTAAGTCCATTAAAGTTAAAAATAAAAGCTCTTGATTTGAGAACTATCGCTCTGATTCAATGTCAATCACTACATAGTGACCTACTAACCATAAATAAGCTAGGTGTGAAGTGCATACCTATATATAGGTGCACATTATATGCACAAATGTAGGAAATAGGAAGGAAATGCATTTATTACTCTAAAATCACTTTGTGAATTACGAAAAGGAATTCCACAAAATGACGGTGGTTATTATTGTAATTAGATTCACTTAGTTATTTACCAATATTTTTCTGTTCAGAAAAACAAAATGCGCATCTTTCAGAGCTTATCAGTTCTTTAATTGTATGAAATCGACTAAAGACTTCCAATAATTAAATTGGCAACCCGCATTGATGTAAGTTAACATATCGCCCGCACTCCCTCTTATATAGGAAATATATTCTGGATAGATCAAGCGGTGTTGTACACATGAGAACACATATATCGAACACTTATATCGCACAGTTAACACTCAAAATAGAAACGACTTACTTTTTGGAAAATAAACAATTTCTCCGAAATCGGCATATAAGAATATGTTGTTTTAACAGTCGTTTAAATATTTTAACACATCGTATTCTGGGATAAACTTTTGTATTAATTTAAAATTTAAAATCTTAAGTCAAACTATTCAGTGTCATGCATCCCGTGGTTAATTTTTCACTTCAATTATTTACATTCTAAAATAACGACTGAGAAAAGTAACATTGAATTCAATTTTCACACGACATTAAATTAACTACTTGTTGAGTACCACGCGCTAACCAAACACATTGTCCAACTGAGCAAAATAAAGAAACTGTTCAAAAGCTTAACCTCGTTTGACAAAATTAGTTCAACAGCTTAAAAACCTTACAAACTGAAATTTCTTTCACCATCTCTTTGAATAGATGAAAAAGCTTTTTTTAGCTAAAAAAGCTTTTCTCTCAGCCACCCCTATTGCAGGGCTATGCAACAGTTTTGCCATAAGGTTCGTACAAAGATAAGTTGGTTCCTGAAGGCATTCTGAGAACTCAAATAAAAGTTAGAGCTCGAGTAGGGACTAGCAACTCTAAAGCCTTAAAAGAAAAAAATTTTACAGATTTAAAATTTTTGCCGTGGATGATGGCATAAAAACCATGGCTCGTATGTCTTCAATACCACTCGGAATTATGAAAAAGGAAATGGTTTGATTTGAAAAGAGGACGAACTGAACCTAATAAAATTTAGTCAATTGGCTCAATAAACATAATGTTGATGAAACCATTGCAATCAATTTTATTTGGAACTTTTTTCATAAGAAAACTAATTTGATTTTAATTAAACTAAGGGGTTTCCAATAGGGACCTGACAACTTTAAATTTATTTTGTGAATGCACCCCTTTCATTATTCATCGAACCGTCATTGTCAACTTATTCAGTAAACTCAACATTTTCATCATGGTACAGCACACGAATGAGCAACGTCTGCAAATTATAAAAGTTTTCTATCGAAATTCGGAGTTGGTGACAGCAACTTTTATGACGTTAACTCCATTTCTGTGCCCTAGAAGACAGGCAGTAACAAGTTAAGTGCAAAAATTTGAGTCTACGTATTCGTTGTGAGATGTTGCCATGTCAGGGAGACAACGGGTTGGTCGAAGTGTCGCTGCCGGTCAAGCGTCCGTAGCAAACGATCCAAATCAGTCATTTCACAGCGTTCTCAAAAATTGAGTACCGCTCAGTATTTTGCGTAAGGATCTTGGTTTACAGCTATAAAATATCAAGCTGACTCAAGAATTGAAGCCAACTGACCATTTGAACCGACGTACGTTCTCCAATTGGGCTCTGGAGAAGATGCACCAAGATGACGAATTTCATCGTAAAATCATCATCAGTGACGAAGCTCATTTTTGGCTCAGTGGGTTCGTCAATAAGCAAAATACGCGTTATTCGTCTGGTGAAAATCCACATTTGCTTCATGAATTACCACTTCATCCACGGCGGCGTTATTGGGCCTTATTTTTTCGTCGGCAATAACGATCATGATTTACGGTTATTTATGGCCCAAATTGGAAGATATGGATTTGGAAGACATGTGATTTCAACAGGATGGTGCCCCAAGTCACACAGCCTAGCTTACGACTATTTACTGAGGAGTAAGTTTGAAGTGCGTGTTATATCAAGAAAGGGGCCAGTCGATTGGCCGCCCCGTTCGTGAGATTTAACGACTCTAGATTATTTTCGCCCGAATGTGTGGCCGAGTCATCGAAAATTGGGTCCAAGGAATCGACCGCTGCAACGTGCTCGCGGTGGCTATAAGAACGAAGTTGAGTTCCATTCATAAATGTTTTGTTTTTGAAATATTTTAAATGGGTTGCGTTTTATTCAAAAACAAGTTCTCAAGTCTTTATTGGAAAAACCTTCATATAAACTGAGACAGTTTAAGCCAACCTATTAAATTCAACCAAAACATTCATTCGTTAGCTTTATTTTTGGGCTCGACATATGCGAGACGAAAAAATACGCACAAGCGTACGTACACACACACAGACTTCTATCTAAAAACAATGCAAATTTGTATACAAAAATGGGATTCCGATAATCAAACCGATTACAAGAACTTCCAGATGTTAAAATTTATGTAATACAAATTATTGTAAGATTCCCCGCACACGTACTCTCTGTGCCGATTGAGCAGTCGGGTTGACTGTAAATGCGCAGACAACAGATGGGCGACTGCTCTCGAAGGAATTTCTAATTCACTAGTAGAGCGGTCGCAAAATTAAAGTAATTGACAGAAAAATTGTTGTTGCTTTTATTAGAGAACGGAGGAGACGGACAAAAAAAAATGAAACTGAGAATATTGGGTGCATCCCATTAATTGTGACAGGTTTTTAATGGCCAATTTTACACAATACATTCGGAATTACTTTCACTTCCTCTCAAATTAACGATGTCCGTTTTAACGAAATATGAATTACAGCCATGCAGTGCCTGAATACCTTAGAAATTGACCTGTCGGCCTACTAAAGAATTGAAGTGTTCTTGCATTCCTGTGTAGTCATAGTTTTTGCGATATAGCAAAGCCGATACTTTACGTTGAAGACAATCGTGCACGCTATCAAACCTTTTTATCGTTGTACTATCCACATATGGTATCTTCATACTGAATAAGATGCCGCCCAAACTGTCGGCTGACAGAAAGTCTGCAGTGTGGGGGTTCTATAAGCCTACAACTTTAAAATTTGTTATATTTCGAATTAGCAGCTTTTATTTATATTAAAATTTTTAAAAAACTCAACTCTTATTTCACATGCATACAAAAATAACATAATAAGAAATCATGCAAAATTTCAAGCCCTAGCTTCATTATTTGATTGATTTTATGCCAAGTTTAGTGCCGTTCTGCCCCACTGAGCATCACGTGCCAGCAGCCACGATGCACCCATGCACTTAATGCAAAAGAAAAAATAAATGTGTGTAGAACAAAAAAAAAAAAAAATTTTAAAAAATCAAAGAAAGAATGTTTAAAAAACAAAACATTTTGCTGGTGGAAGATTGGGTTCCCCTATGAGGACCACGTCGCCAAGTTTCAGGTTTGTTGGAAGATCTTTGCCATACCGGTTGCTCTTGTAGATCGGTAAGATACTCGATATGCAATCTTTTCCAAGCCTCAAACAATAAAAAGGCTTGCTTATGGTTCATGGCTCTGGACTTGTAGTATTTTGTTCACCTATAAGGAAATGCGCTAACGTTAGGAGGCTTAAATATTCATTCGACAAAAAGCATAAAGGACGAGAATTCAGAACAGCTTCGATTTGACAAAGTAATGTGTTCAACTCTTCAAACTCTTTGCACCAACTTATGCAAAAAACGATGTGCTCTGTTAAAAGTTGTTCCGGTGTCGCTGTTCCAACACAAGCCTCGACGAGAAAAAAAAACCTGCCCAACGCGTTGGTCGTGAGGTCACTCACCAATTTCAAGTGGATAACCTTCGTTGTCCTACAGACAAGCACACATATAGCCTTTGAAAGCTTAAACGTGAAAGTTTAATTTTTAAGGGGCGCATTATCACATTTCGTGTTTGAAAACAGACGATTTGGTTGAATCCGTTGTGCTGGTAGATCTCTCATTGCATGAATGGATGATCCTCCGGATAAGGTTTTGGCTTTACTGTATACAATAGCGCTGTTGGACTGCGGCAAAGGTGTCAGGCACTCCTACATAAGAATGTTTTATTCTTCTCCAACACTTAGAAGTCCATCAGAGTCAAGCATAGGAGAGTATCAGAGGAGTTTTCATATATTCGGCGACTTGTGGTTTAGGATTTAGGAACGAATATCCGCACTGAAGTCTTTTGCTTGCACTGTTTTTAAAAAAAAAACATCTTGTCATTTGGATTTTTTGTAGACCTTGATTTCTGAAAAGCAAAAGAAATTATTGAAAAACTGGGACCAATATGCAACTATTCTTTGTATTCGAATCCATGACCAGATTTTATTGATAAGGTTTTCAATAACATGTGTACCAAAACGATCAATAGTTACCAAGAAGGGCCGGTTCACCAGAGTTTGTGATTTGGACGATCACCACATGGAGTACAGATGCCACGAGAGATGCCAAGACTGGTAACGAAAGTTATCCAGCAGCGTGGTACAGAACGCAGCCAATTTAGCACGAATTTCCGAATCGCACCACGCTGTCGACCTTGAGATACAATCTGTAAGCAATGATCTAATGTGGATTAACAGCCGAGTCAAAAGAAGTGAACCAAAATCGGGTATTGGAAATGCGAAAATGCTGTATTTCTACCGCTGTGGAATTACGACAAACGATTTGTTGGGAGTCTCGAAGTTGTTCGTCAACCCATATTTGGTGGAACATTTTGACAACGTCTGCAGTAAGCACATAGGTGTATTGTCGAAAACGAAGACACACTCCATGTAGGTGTTTTTATGGGGGGACCTACCATTAGCGCACTATTCAAAGACCTTTCATTTAAGTCCTTCACAGAACGATCAAAAACAACACGCAAGTTCGACACTGCTCATTCTATTATTAAGACGGAATGATGGGGAAAATAAAAATCATTACCAGAACAATTCTCCATTTCTTCTGGAGGAATTACAAGCGACGAAGTTTGGGACTTTAGATAGCAATTAACCTCCGAAAATTGGCTGAGGCGAAGTAAAAAGAAGTTGAACCTTTTATCTTATGTATGCGAGAATGTGTTGCTGTTGAATGTGCTCCTCAGCCTGGTCATTATTGAAGCACCCTTAATTTGTGCTGCTTTAGTATTATCCAAAAGTTATCAGCAAGTAGAAGCACATTAACTGGAGCAGCAACATTAAAGTGAGAATCTGCAAGATCTAACAATAATGAATATGACCACTATGAATTATCGATCGACTGGGTTGGTAAGTCCGATGTCAGCTTACTTAAAAACAATGGCAATAGAGGATGAATTGTATCGTGAGCAGATGATTATCCGAGAATGTGAACTAGGGCATGAATATCCGAGACGCTGAGAAATTGATTCGGCAGCGAAAGACGATTGCGATCCTGAATCTAACAAAACTCTGCGGGTAATGAAATTCCCTCGACTATCATTAATTTTATCTAAATTAGTTAGTTTTCGACAACAATATTCGAGCAAATGATAATTTACAAGAGGCGAAGTAAATTTAGGTTCAGTAGGATGACCAATGTACAATGGAAGTTGATGGTTCAACATTGTTCGGTTCTTCCGGATTAACTTATTCTTCAGCTACATGGGATCGGATTACAGGATGCTTCACGTGCGATTAAACATGATTCTAAAGCGCCTCAGCGCGCTTGTGAAAAATTCAAAAGTTCATCTATGGTACGATCTTTTCAGTACCCAACGTGCTGCTCCCTTGCTTATATCGTTTCCTGATCGAGTTTATCTGTAATTTTAAGTAAGAGCAAAATTTATCAATAACACTGTACGTATATAGTTAATTGTACATATTGTAAACTTTGTTTATTGTAAGTATGAAATACTGTACATACTACTGTGTCCAAAAAATAGGGTGACATATGAATTTTAACTGCGCGCGTCGAAGGATTTGGAAATTTTTCTTTTTTTTTTAGGTTGGTAGTACTGTCAGTGACATCTTTGTGAAATTTCATGTCAAAATATATTCATAGTGTTTGAGATACGCGTCATTTTGTGAGCTGCTAAAAGTGAGTTTTTCGTTTTTTGCGATGTCGAAATTTATTGAGCAATTAAATTTTAATGAGCATTAAATTTTGTTTGCGGAATCAATTTTCTGCTGCGGATACGTTGAGGATGGTGCAGAAAGCCTTTGATGATGAGGCTATGTCTAAAAAAAATGTTTACAAGTGGTATAGTGTTTTCCAAGCCGGCCGTGAACGTGTCGAAGACGAAGTTCTGGGCGACCATCAACCTCAACCGATGAAGCTCACGTCCAACAAATCAAAGATTTGGTGTTGAAAAACTATCGATTAACGATTAGAGACCTTGCTGAAGTTGGCAATACCATTTTGAAGGATGCTTTGGGCCTCAAGCGCGTCAAATCTCGACTGGTACCGAAAACATTGAATTTTTTGGAAAAAAGGCGTCGCGTTGAAGTGTGTGAAACAATGCTTTCCAACTCCCAGGATGTCATGAAACGCATTATAACTGGCGATGAGACTTGGATCTATGCTTACGACCCCGAAACAACCGATCAATCGAGCGAATATCGTGCCAAAGGAGAGCCGAGACCAAAATAACCGCGCCAAAGTCGCTCACAAATAAAGGTCATGTTGACTGTTTTCTTCGATTATCGTGGTGTTGTGCTTTATGAATTCCTTCCAACCGGCCAAACAGTCAACAAGGAATATTATTTGAACGTTATGCGTTCAAGTTCACCTATCAGTGCATGCGCTTCATATAACATATCGCAGATATTTTATATCACTGTGATTATGCTCTGATGGGGCGTAGTCCAAGTTGTACGCCAGCGATTCTACTGTAATTGTTAAAGTTAAAGTACAAGTTATGTTCTTATCTCTATCCGGATTCGGAATATATTGAAAAACATAAACATTGACTTCGCTTGTGTTTTACATTTTTCGCAAATCCAGGGGTTGGACCTGCAATTTGTTACCGACTCCGATCGGCCGCAGTAGCTTTTTCTTGATAGTTGTACTCATACTCATCGGAGGGATTGTCTGTCCATCGCCAGGAGTAGGGCTGTAAAAATATGACAGATGTTGTCAAGTTCGGCAGCAGATGCACTTACTACTGAGCCACGAACAAACACAAACAGTAATGTTTGCAATTTGAAAAAAATCACATCTACAAAGCTTTTTAGATATGTGATAAAATATAAGAAGATAACAACGACAAAGAAACACAACCAATATTAAAATCTCTTAATGGGAACAAGTCACCAGGTCTAGATGATATAAGGGCTGTTGATCTGAAAACAAACGCCAATATATCTGTGCTAGTAATAGCTTAGATTGAACACCAAAGCTTTCTATAACTCAGGGCCCCAAGTTCTCTTTAAAAATTGTATAAAGGAGGGGCAAAAATTCAAATTTCCAACTATCAGTATTAAATACGAAAATGAGAACTGCCCCACGGGCAGCTACAAAATGTGAATGTTATGAAAGACTATAAATATCTCGGTGAAATCGTCGGCAGCAAATTCAGGTGACATAAGCAAATTCAGATGGCATAAGCGAGTCCAAAAAATTGGTTTGGGTGCGAGTAGACCTGCCTACACCGCAGCCTAAGTAGACAAAGTCCCTAACTTCACTTATTTGTGCCCGAACACTCATAAACGCACTGCTGACATCAAGCTTAGCTCTCCTAGTGTAGCACTGTCCTCAGCGTATGCGAGTTATTGAACAGACCTTCGAAATATACTGCCTCTAGTGTTAAAATGGGACTTTGCGCACTTTTGCTCCAAGAATGATGTTGAAGAAATCACATGACAGTGCATCACATTGTCTTAAACGTTGTTTGACATCAAGTAGGTCCGTGACGTCCTTATCGATCTTTAAAGAGCAGCTTGAGTTCGCCGTTGTCATACATCTCGTCTCTGTGGACGAAGAAGAAACCGAAACCAACCCTTAGGTTGATGAAAAGGTGGTGCGTGTGGACTTGGAGCTCTTGATTTTTTTTTTCAAGATCCGCCGTTATGTAAATATGTGGTCTATTGTAGACTTTTCGAAAGCCACATCGATATGGAACTATCAGGTTGTTGATGAATGGTTTCAAACCTTCACATAATATTTCATGAAAATCTAATAGGCAATGTAGGGGAAATTGATACCCCTATAATTGGCGCATCTAAGGTCTCCTTGCTTCAAGTTTGGGCAAACAATACTGAGATTCCATTCATTTTTCATGCTTTCCTATGTCATCGCCGCTGTTTTGGAAATTTCGACAGCTAAAGTAGCTTTATTAGACTTAAGCTTATATATTGCTATCTTTACTTCGTCTAGGTCCGGTGAACGCTATTATTGGCCTGCGTCGTCTTCATCGAATGGTTCAGGCTGCCTGCCAGCGGAATTTACGTTTTCTAAGAAAAGGAAAGTTTGCAAAAAATTGCACAGTTCAACCGAATCAGACAAATTATAATTCCAAAAACAGTCCACTTTCAGTTATCATTGGCGGCCGAGCTTTGATCGTGCTCGTAATTAAGTTTGTGTCACCATCCAACTGGCCTTGGAACTTTTATAATATGAGACCCTATCATCAGAGTACGCTCTTGCATAATTGAATACTCTTGAAACTCACCTATGAGATGCTGTCTTTGAGTCGTGTAATACAAGCCATGGACTGCCAGCCAGCTTCAACGTGAAGCTCGACAAGACACTGCTCGTGCTTGCGGTCTGTCAAGACGCGACTTCATAAACGTTTTAATCTCGTGCACAACATTTTCAAGTTATGCCAACGGTCGTAGCGTCTATAGGAGAGCATGAAAATTGGGCATTCGAGGATGTTGAAAGATTAAGGGACAGGAATAAGGCTCCCCCATTTCGAGCAACACATAAAATAACTATCTCAGGGTAACAGGCCACAAATCGAAGCCAAAAAAGTTCAAAATGGATACATTAAGGATAGCAATTTGTAAGCTTAAGTCTAAAAAGAAACTTGAGCGGACGGCTTACCTTCCGAACTTTTCAAAGCGGCGGCGGTGACCTTGTGTGGAGTATGCACCAACTTCTCTGCAATATATGGTCAGAAGGAAGCATGCAAGATGAATGGGATCACAGTAGTGGTTGCCAAATCCTGACGAACGGGGACCATTAAAGAGGAGATTGAATCCTCAAAATTGTCCATAACATGTTTTCTGGCGTATTATGTGAACGTATGATGAAGTTTATCAACGACTTGAAAGGTCCATATCAATGTGGCTTTCGACCAGAAAAGTCCACCATAGACTTAATATTAGCATATCGGCAGATCTTGGCAATAACCCCGGAGCGCCAAATTGGAAAGCAATAACTTTTCATCAATTTCAAGGTTTTTTATTTCTGTTTCGTTCACAGAGACGAGATGTATGAAGCCATGCCAAGGTATGGCGAGCGCCCTTTTGTACAGGATGTTGATGGTAAAGTCAAGCTACTCCATTAAGGTCGGCAAAGACGTCACCGAACAAACTGATGTCAAATAACGTTTAAGACAATGTGATGCACGGTCATGCGATTTCTTCAACATCATTCTTGGAACAATGGTGCAAAAGCCCCGCTTCAACACTAGAGGCGTTTTCTTGCGAAATGCGAAAACAAATTTCTATATTCCTCCGGGAATGATGTGCTCATAACACAAATTGAATTTGATGGTGACGGTAAATAAAATAGCACCTACATTTTTTTTAGCTTGTGATGAGAAGTTCATGGTATGAGCAGTCCAACTCGCACCCAAACCAATTTTTATAGTTTTATTTTTTAAATTTTATTTGTTATGTACTTCCAAGTTATTCACGCGCCGCAAAAATCGTTTAACCTCTGTTACCTTTTTTTAGCCGAAGTCCAGCCATTATTACTCATTGCGATAAAACTAATGGCACTATTACTAGATTGGTCGAACAGCGATGGGTGCCGTTGTAGTAGTGGTTGTTGTATCGGCAAGAGTTCTTAGTTCGTATTGTGGCTTGTGTAGATGGCACTGCTGTGAGGGCATATCTGGCGGACGAGGCGTGCAAATGCCTCAAATAGACAGAGAAAACTATATTCTCCTTTCTTAACTAAAAGAAACCACTTGCCACGATAAATTGAATAAATAGATGTAGCACTCTTTCCCCCACAACGGAAAGCTACAATTGGTGACCCCGACGTGATTTGTCGTGGCAACGTTCGTTGGTAACATTCCTTGCAATTAATTTTCTTTTTAAATATCTCGTCCCGTCGAGGAGCAAGAGCCCGCTCCGCTGCCAAACCTGGCTCAAGATGGGGGAGGCAACATTGCGGCACTCGCTAATTTCAAACTTCCTCCCTTCTGGAAAGTCGATCCAGAACTTTGGTTCATACAGAATGACGCCCAATTCCGCACGAGACACATTCGGCAAGACACGAGCAAGTATTACGCAGTTGTTGCAGCTCTCGACGCGACGCTGACGAATTGGAACTTGGAGACAAGAAGCCCTCGCAACTCCTACGCATCATGAGGTCTCTGGGTGGAAATCGAGCAACCGAGGACCTTCTCCGCACCAAATGGCTTGGACTCCTGCCAGAAACAGTTTGCAAGATTTTGAAGGCACTCGAAGATCTTGGAACAAATAGTAACCAGCGTTGAGAACTCGCTAGCACAGCTATCAACCTCATTTCGTGAGCTCGCCGCTAAATTACGAGACAGAAAGCCAACAAACTCTCGCTCACGTTCACGGTCGCAATCGCAAAGTTCTAACAAGGCGTGCTACTACCACCACAGGTTTGGTGACAAGGCTCAGCGCTGTTTGCAGCCATGCAACTACAAGCCCGCAGCCACCAATCCGGGAAACTGAATGCGCTGTCGCCTGTTGAGGCTGTTGGCCGCAGCGATCACAGAACTTCCGCCTACACCTTTACGATAACGCTTCGCATCTGAAGTTCCTCATTGACTCTGGCTCTGTTATTTCAGTGCTTCCACGAACAGCTTTCAAACAAACACTTCAACCAACGTCCTTAAAATTATTCGCAGCAAACTCATCGCCAATCAGGACATACGGTCACAAAATTTTGACAATCAGCCTGGGTCTACGCCGTGCATTCAAATGGTCTTTCACCATTGCCGATGTCAAATCGCCAATAATTGGAGCCGACTTTATAGTGCACTTTGGGTTGCTCATCGACCTTAAACGGAATCGCCTCGTTGACCCTCTCACTGCCATTGCTGCCAACGGCAAAGTTGTAGCAACGATCGAATACAACATCGCCACTCTCGACTTGCTAACTTTCAGCCACAAATTGCGAAACTGTTGCATGAGTTTATTGACGTCACCATGCCGCCCATCACATCATCTGCTGACGCCAAGGCGACTGTCTCCCACCACATTTTTACTACTGGTCCACCCGGTGTGGAACGCGTGCGCCGGTTAGCTGATGAAAAACTTCGGGTGGCCAAAGACGACATCAACTTCTTGTTGCAGCCAATGGGCCAGCCCAATTCATACGGTTCCTAAGAAGCTTGGAGGCTGGCGTACAACTGGCGATTACAGACGACTCAACTCTCAAACAATTCTTGATCGATACCCAGTGCCCTTCATCGAAGACATTTTTCAACGGCTGCACGGAAAAAAGATATTTTCAACAATAGACTTGGTGCGTGCTTACCATCAGATGCCCATGGCTACTGTGGACATACCCAAGACTGCAATAACTACACCATTCGGTCTTTTTGAATTTCTTGGTATGCCCCCAGGCTTACGCAATGCCACGCAAACTTTTCAGCGGCACATGGACACCATATTCAGGAACTTGAACTTCGTAGGAACATTTATCGATGATCTCAAAATCGCGTCTGACACGTTTGAGGAACACATCGAACACCTGCAACAAGTTCTCATCCTACTATGTGAACACAAATTCGCCATCAACGTCAGCAAGTGTCAGTTCGCCCAAGAAAAACTTACGATCAGCCACCAGCAGAACGGATCGAGACAATTCTCTCCTACCCGAAAGCAGAAACTATCACCGACCTTCGTCGCTTCTTGCGTGTAGTAAACTATTACCGCAAGTGCATTCCAAAAGCAGCTGAACTATAGGCGCCGCTCAACACCTACCTAAAGGTTGCCCAAAAGAATTATAAGCGCAAGGTAAACTGGACTCCTGAAAGTGAACAAGCCTTGAATAACTGCAAACTAAGCGTAGCTTCAGCAGCTCGAACAGCTTTCCAGTCACCGAACGCAGCACTCTCGCTGTCAACAGATGCCTCTGCCTCAGCAATTGGTGGAACATTGGAGCAACTTGAAGGTGACACCTGGAGACCAGTGTAATGTTTTAGGTTCGCAAAGTGATGTAATCTCACTAGAAGAACTAATGTCTTCTCCGTAGCCTACCCCCTAAGTTATATAAAGCGTAGCACGCTCTTCCGTGCTGTACAAAGCGCAGCTTGCTGTAAGTAAGGCAAATTACTGCCACAATAATGGTGAGTCAAGTTGAGTTTCAAGACTGTCTTTATTTTTCAAAAACATTCTATTTATACAAATTTTAACACTAAGATCCCTTTGTTCTAAGCCAAAATTAGGTCAGTATGTAAAGGGTGATTTATTTAAAAGCTATAGGAAAGTTTTTCAAAAAAAAAACACATAAAACTCAGAAAAATGCATGAAAGCTTTATTTGAATCGATAGTACGGTCCATTTAATTTAATGTTTGAAGATTATTTCATGCAAATGTTGGCCTAGACTGCGCCTCAAATGGTCCATCCGCTTAGTCCAATTTGGCATACTCTTTCCAACATTTCGGCCGGTATCTCACGAATAAATGCTTCAATGTTGTCTTCCAATGCGTCAATTGAAGCGGGCTTGTCTGTATAGACATGAGCTTTAACATAGCCCCACAAAAAATGGTCTAAATGCGTTAAATCGCACGAGCTAGGCGGCCAATTGACCGGTCCCGAACGTGAAATAAAATGTTCACCGAACTCGCCTCTCAATAAGTCCATTGTTGCGCGTGCTGTGTGGCATGTGGCACCGTCTTGTTGAAACCACATGTTATGCAAGTCAAGCTCTTGCATTTTGGGCAAAAAAAAGTTGGATATCATCTCACGGTAGCGCTCACCATTCACAGTTACGTTACGATTCGCATCATCTTTGAAGAAGTACGGTCCAATGATGCCACCAGCCCATAAACCGCACCAAACTGTGACTTTTTCTGGATGCATTAATAGCTCTTGCAATGCTTCTGGCTGATATTCACTCCAAAATCGACAATTCTGCTTATTAACGTACCCATTGAGCCAAAAATGACCTTCGTCGCTGAACACAATTTTTCGGTAAAAAACTGGATCTTCGGCCAACTATCCAAGAGCCCATTCACCAAAAATTTCACTGTGATTTAAACAGCTGACGCACGTTTCGTGTTTTGTTTCACTCTCAAACATCTTCAGTTTGGTCTATGATTTAACCATGAATCGTATAACGACCAACCGCAACGTAAGATTTTCATATGGACCTTTAAATGGTTTATGAAATTTTTTCTTATTTTGAGTTCTTAAAAATACCTTGTCACCTACTTTAAAATTGGATTTATTTACATTATTCTCATTCACTCATTCATTCATTCTTTTCTCGCTTATCTACTAATAGATTATTTTTGGCTTGTAAAGGGTCCGCCATCTAACGTTTTTCTTTCAACTAGTGCTTATTTCGTGAATGGTAAAACTTAGCTCATGTCTGATTTAAGATAATTAGTTTTATCCTTCCGCTGAACGAATATGGTTGTGTATACGCTTGAACAACGCTGGGAAATATTGCGACATTACTTTGAAAATCATGGTAATGTTGCAGAATGTGTGCGAAAATTACGTACGGATTTTGGAAGAAGAGAAGCACCGTCAGTTCCGTATGTTCGCTATCTTGTGAAAAAAGTGAAAGAAACTGGCATCCTCATCGACAAACCAAAGCGTGAAAAGCCAAAAACAGTGCGTATACCCGAGAACATTGCTGCTGTGGCAGAAAGTGTGCGTGAAGCGCCATCAACATCAATTCACCGTCGTTCTCAACAATTGAACTTTTAGGAGACATCATTGAGACGAATTTTGCATAAAGACCTTGGTATGACGCCATGCAAAGTCCAATTGGTTCAGGAGTTGAAGCCAAATGACCATCCAATGCGTTTTCACTTCGCTAAGTGGGCCTGCGATCGACTTACAGAAGATGCCGATTTTGCAAAAAATCATCTTTTCAGATGAAGCTCATTTTGATCTTGGCGGGTATATAATCAATTGTCGCATTTGGGGCACAGAAAACCCGCACGCATACATTGAAAAGCCGATGCACCCAAAACGAGTCACTGTTTGGTGCGGATTTTGGTCCAGAGACTTAATTGGGCCATTTTTCTTTGAAAATGAGCAAGGAGTGGCCGTTACAGTCAATGGCGATCGTGATCGGGCCATGTTGAACGAATTTTTGTTCAGAAAAATTGAAGAGGAGGATATTGGCAACATTTGGTTTCAACAGGACGGCGCTACGTGCCACACAGCCGAAGCTACACTCGATGTTTTGCGTCCTATTTTTGAAGATCGCATTATCAGCCGCAGAGCTAATGTCGTTTGGCCACCTCGGAGCTGCGATTTGACACCGTTGGACTATTATTTGTGCGGTGCCCTCAAAGATAAGTGTTACGCCGACAAGCCAGAGACAATTGACGCTTTAAAGGACAATATTCGTGAAGCCATTGGTGAAATACACCTGCACACAATCGATAGTGTGCTTAAAAAATTGACCGATCGTGTAGGCTACTGCATGGCCAGCCGAGGCAGCCATTATTAACCGGAAGAATTGTACTTTCAAATAAAAACAGAAACTTGAGAAAATATTCAGCAGTTTTTTTATAGCATTTTCAAAAAAAAAGTTATTTGGCGGACCCTTTATATGGGAATACCTTAATTTACATTTTAATTCATTTAAATAGTTATCTAATCATAATTTTTTTCTTTATTTGTTAGGATTTCACATGGAAGTTTACTTAATTTGCCAAAAACTAATTCAAATAGTTAATATAGTGTACTACTATGTGGCAATGAATTATAACAATATGTTTAATATTGTAACCATTCATCCCAACTATCCTTATCTCCTAATGTCATAAGATAATCATTCAGAACCCAATGATTTCTTTCAAAAGATTCTAGAGTCTCATGAAGATATATCTTTTCTATATTTAATGTTTTACAAATATTCTTTAATAGTTCATTAGTGAATTCTGTTCCGTTGTCTATTTTAGCTTTCTAAAACATTCATATTTAAGTATAAATTTTTCTAAAATTGTCTTGGCAATACTGATGGCATCTTTATTTTCTATTAGGTATGCTTCCACAAATTTAGTTAGTTCACATTGAATAGTTAGTATGTATCTATATACTTTCAAAGGTCTCAGTGGTCCAACAGTGTCTAATGAAATTGTTTCAAATGAGGTACTATGCGTGTCTGTTAAGACAAAATTCTTTTGTATATTTTGTTATTTTTACTTCGTTGCATATTTCACAGTTGTTAATGAATGTTTTTCCAAACATATTTCTACTTAAGTTTGCTTATGCATCTTCTGATACCACAATGTCCTCATATTTTCGAGTAATGATGTTCTTCAATTAGTCTGTGCATTTCTTGTTCATCCGTTATTTTTCTTGGAGGTTCATATAGTATTTCTTTATCACTTCCAAATGGGGGTCTCTTGAACTGGTAGTGTCCCTCATTGGTAGAAAATGCTGTTAATGGTCTTGAGTTTTTCTGTAGCGGTATTTGGTGAAATGAACTTGTCATACTATATCTAGTGTTGAAAAGTCCTGTTAGTGGAAATTGTCATCTACTACATTTTTATTTAATGCTCTGAAATCTACTACTAATCACCATTTCTTTTGCCCATTTTTACCTTTCTTTGGTACAATTTGGAGTGGTGAGTTATAAGGACTTGTTGATGCTTCTACAATGTCTTCTTGTACCAGTTCTGACACTTGTTTGTTTATCTCTTGTAAGTGTGCATGTGGCAGTCTGTAGTTTTTTATGTATGTCGGGTTGTTGTCTTTCATTGTTATATGTTGTTCATAGAAGTTGTTCACAGTTAAGGTTTCTCCTTCAATATGGAATAAGTCTTGAAATTGTTCACAGATTTTCCAGATCATTTCTGATTCTGCTCTGCTAGCTTTCTCAATCTTTATTTCTTTCTTTAGTAGTTGTAACCGTTCGCATTCCGGTTTTTTGTATGTTTGTATAGGGTGATGGCATGTGAGGTCGGCCGTCTCCAGTAGTCAGCCGCCGCGCCATTAAATGATGCGTAATAGCAAATGCGTTTGTAAAATAGGACACAGACATTTTTCACCCAAAAGGCTTACGATTTTCCTGTCGTTGAGCAAAGTCTGGATGCCATGCAGCTCCTGGTTTCTCCTTGATTATTGTAAGTTTGATTCAAGTTCCTGACGGTGGTGAACGTTTGGTTTTGAGTTGCAAAAAAATAGTGCAAGTGAATTCCAGAAATCCTTGCATCTAGTGAAATACTTTCGGTAAGTGCATTTAATGATTTTATTTGAGTTGTTAACAGATTCTTTTCGTTGTTTTTTTACCCGAAAGTAGAAATTTTTTTTTAAATAAATACAGAGGGGGCCGACCTAAAAAGGCATTTCTTGTTTGGTTCTCCTTGGCTGGGCTCCCGACCGACTCCAGAGGACTATGTTTTTTTTTTGTTTTGCCTAACTTTCTATAAAGATTGAAGGTAAACCTCATTCTACATTAATTTTTGACCAAATTTCCATGTTTTTTTCTTTGGTTTCAGTAGTCGGCCCCCTTTTATCGCATTGAAAGAATGGGTGGCCGACTTCAGAAGACGGATATTGTTAAGTCGGCCGTTCATTTTTTTTACATTAAAAATATTAGTTTTTTATATTTAAAGTTACAAAAACAGGTTTACATTAAGAACTTAAGAATTTATTGTTAAGTTGGGGCTTAATGCGGTTTCTTCAAGTACCCGGAAGAAGGACTTAAAGAAGCCTTGAAGAAGATTCGGGAGGAAAATTGGCCAATAAGGAAAGCCAGCAAAGAGTTTGGAATCCCAAAAGCAACAATCCAAGACCGCATTCATGCTATGGTTGCCGAAAAGAATGGGACCGGATACTGTGCTGAGTGCAGCCGAAGAAAAATGTCTTGTTGATTGGCTAGTAAACTTGGCGGAATGTGGCTTTCCGCAAAAACCTCATGATCTTTTGAAAACGGTGCAGAAAATAATTCTTGACGACAAAAGAAAGACACCGTTCAAAAACGGATAGCCAGGTAAGTGTTGGTGTTACGGCTTCCTAAAGCGCCATCCCGAATTGTTCCTCAGAACACCAGAGGGGCTCTCAAAGGGCCGGGCAATCGTTACTGAAGAGTCAATCAGGAAGTGGTTTGGAGATTTAAGAAATTATCTTCAAGAAATAGATGCTGTGGATATTCTGGAAGATCCTTCCAGAAACAAAGTTAGCTACCGAAACGAAAAGGAAACAGTGACCGTTCTGTTTTTGTTCAGTGCTGATGGCAAGACGTTACCTCCTTCGATCGTTTTTCGATACGTGCTCCCCCAGAAGCTGCTAATAAAAAGCATGCCCTCAACATGGTTTTAGGGAGATCAGAGAGTGGCTGCATGCTTTCTGAGACCTTTTATGAGTACATGGCTAATAGTTTTAATGGGTGGCTAACTGAAAACAATATCAAAAAGCCAGTATTGTTTCTTGTCGATGGTCACAAGTCACATCTAACCATGGAGCTGAGCGATTTTTGCCGGAATAATGGTATAGTCTTGCATGCCCTTTTGCCAAACACGACACACATCACCCAGAATATACATCCCACATCTTTTGTGCAATTTATTTTCAGTAACATTTTTAAATTAATTATTTTATTCATTGTTATAGTTATGTTTTTATTAATTAATGGATAGGCATATTAAATTAAATAAATGTTCCTTTTAAATTTTAATTTAAAGTTTTTTGTATGTCTTCATAGTAACCCTCTTCTTCTAAAAGTTAGTTAGGCTACTTTTAAATAAAATTATTTTTTTTTCTTTTTTTGTTTATAATTAATTCAGAAAATTATATGTCCTCTGTAATTAATTTGAAATAAAATATAATGAACTTTTTTTTTATTATATGAGTTTGTATGGTTATATTTTTTTTTTAATTTAAATATATTAAAAATTAAAAAACCTGCTTTCTTAGTCAAAACATAAAAAATACTGAAGCAAAAATGGGGGCCGACTACTGAGTACTTATGTGGACGACTACTACAGTTAGGAGGGCCGACTACTGAAGAATGTGGTTTCTATTTATATTTTTGTAAATAGTTAAAATTGGGTAAAAAATATACTTAAAAATTCTTGAATTAACTAATTTTCACATTTCAAATATTCAATTAAGCCAAATTGTCCATTTCATTTTTGAATAACGGATTTTTTTAAAGCAAGTCAAACCTAAAATTAAAGTTAAGGGGCCGACTACTGGTGCCATCACCCTATCAAAGTTTCTCATCGGTTGTACTTCAATTGAGGTGTTTTCTATTGCCACTACTTTGTCCTGCGTGTTCATTATCCGTAGGTGATTTATACCCTCTGCTGGTATTATGGTGTTGGCTATAAATATTTCCTTCTTTATTAAGTTCCCATCAGGAAGTTCTTGTAATCGGTCCGATTTTCGGAATTCAATTTTTTTACATTACTCCACGTTTGGCGGTCCCAGTAGTCGGATTCCATTAGTTTTAGAAAGATGTCTGTGTGTGTGTTTCGTTTCTTTCGTACAGCCTTACTCGAGAACAAATCAAGCTATCGAAGCCAAATTGGTTTCATTCGAAGCGTGTGTGCATAAAGATCACCTGAAATTTCACAGGGTGGTTTGAATTTTATGACGAAAAAATTGTCAAAAAAAGGGACATTTTCACTTCTTCAATTAAAACCAATTTAGTTCTCCAATAAAAAAGTTCAAAATTAATTAAATTTATAGTTTACAGCTATCTTATCAGAAAAAAAATATGCATAAATACATACACTGCCGTTCATAAGTTTCCGGACAAATTCATATACAAATTTTTTTTTGTTCAGTTTTAATGCCAAAAGTTTCATCAATATTATGTTTGTTTAGCCAATTGACTAAACTTAGTAAGTCACTAACTATAGAGACTACCAAAAAGACTAAAACAGTGTTTAATTGAGGCCATTTCATACATTGATGTGCCCCTTTCTCTATTTCCTGATCAAAATTTCCACGGAAGTTCTTTGAAAATTGTTCCAGATATGTAAATCCTGTAAGTCTTTCCCATTTTTCACGACTCAGAGTGACGTCTGCAACACTGACATATGAAAACATCCTTAGAAAACATTGGAGCCACCAGTTTTTTTGTTCAAAACCTGCTCGGCTGTAGCTTGACTCATTTTTATAGTTATAATATATTAGCAAAAAGAAGCTCATGGCGCAAATTACATGAGGCAATTGAATTTAAAGCAAAAGCATCGAGAGAAACCTAAATGACAAAGTTAAAACACATGGATAAAACTGCATTACTCGTATATTGCAAGGAAGACCATAACATCCGATTTAGTTTGTTTTCCACTGTTGTTGTTTCTTATCATGAACCCAATCTTAGAGGTCTTTCCAGAAAATGACACAGAGATAAAAAAATCTCTCGGAATCGGCGTGGAAAATCCTATCAAAATCTGAGTGTGAAAGAAAGAAAACTAGACTGAATGTGTTCCTGTTTAAGCCATATATTTACCAGACAGAAAAAGAATCCTTTGCTGAGCAGTTACCAGCTCGGAAGGAACATAAAGTTTATCACGCCTTAAAATTCCGAGCAGTGGTTAATATCTTCCAAAGAAAGCAATCAAACAAATTTGATTGATTAAAAATAATTCCAAAAATACTTGAAGTTGAGATAAGCAGTTGGTCCTCAAACTTTTAAAATATGAATCCCTATAAACAGAGTTCTTACAAAATGTAATACTTTTGAAACTAAGCTATATAATATTTGATAATTCTGGCTGTCTGATTTATAACACTTTTTTGAAGAAGTTGAAAAACAACTGCCAAAAGCAAATACCAATTCATCTTCCAATATTAAAGTTGTTGTTATGAAATCGATTTTCGCAACTCTAAATTTAAATTATCTTATCTTCACGTTGAGTTCGATACTCTTAGAGGGATGACTGGCTATGATTTTGGGACGTTGGTCCTATATTACAGTCGAAAATGCTTTGGTTGAGTCGTTTAATGCAAGCCATGGACAGCCAGCCAGCAATAACAATTATATCAAGGTTACACACCCCAAACCGAAGCCTGCAAAATTCGAAATGGAAAAATATCATAGTAGAATTGCAGTCAATGCTGAGGACATGGAAGAACCAACAATGCCATCTACCTGACCCAGACGAAGTACAGATAGCAAGATAGAACTTCTTAAAGCGGCGGCGATGACTTAGTTGGGAGTATGCACCAACTCATCTGAAATACATGGTCAGAAGAAAGCATGCGAGATGAATGGAATCTCAGTATTGGTAGCCCAATCCTGAAGGAAGGAAACCAATTATAGAGGTATCAATCTGCAAAAAATTGCCTTTAACATCTTTTTCGTCGTATGATGTGAACGTCTCAAGCAGTTCGTCAACATCCTGATAGGTCCGTATTAATGTGGTTTTCGACCAGAAAAGTCCACCATAAACCAAATATCAACATAACGGAAGATCTTGGAAAAAATCCAGGAGCGCCAAGTCAGTACGCACAACCTTTTCATCAATTTCAAGGTTGGCTTTGGTGTCTGTTTCGTCCACAGAGACTAGATTTATGAAGTCATGTCTAGGTTTGGCATCCCTGCCAAGCTCGTACTTTTGAGCAGGATGGCGATGGAGAAATCAAGCTGCTCCATTTACGTCGGCGAAGACGTCATCGACCCACTTGATGTCAAACAACATTTTAGACAAGGTGATGCACTGTCATGCGATTTCTTCAACATCATACTTGGGACAATAGCTCAAAAGAACCTTGTCAACGCAAGAATGCAAAAAGAGGCGTATGCTGTCATAAAGAAAGACCAAACCCTGGTCAGAACGTTACCATAAACAGCTATAACTTTGAGGTAGTTAGGGACTTTGTCTACCTAGGCTCCGCTAAAACTAGTTCTGAGATCAAACGAAGAATACCTCTTGCAAATCGCTGTTTCTTTGGGCTAAGAAAACAATTGAGTAAAGTCCTCTCTCGAAGAACTAAAGTGTCGCCTTGATACATGGTGCAGGGGCATGTACAGTTTCAAAAACATATGAAGGCGCCTTAGGTTGCTTCGTGAGAAAAGTGTTATAAATATATTTATGTTAAATTCACATTTGTTTTTAAATGATATCATAATATTTACATATTCGTTCGGGCAGCTTAAATTAAATGTGTAACTAATTTTTTTTTGCAATGCATTTGTCTGGGGAATGAATGTTGTTTTCAAAACATTAAGAAAAACATAAATAAAACAGCACCTACATGTTTTTTATCTTTAGATGGGAAATTGATGGTATGGGCAGGCCTACTCGCACCCAAACCAATTTTCGAAATTGTGTTCAGTTCGCGATGTTTGTCATTATCAGGGTTTTAGAAATCGTTATTTGCGAGATCCGGAAAAAAGTGCATTTTGAAACCATGGGCTGTAGTCCAGCAGAATTAACCAAAATAGCCTCGGATTTTATATTTCTGTATTTTTGTCAATTAAAGGTTCTCAGAGCTAAATTTTCAAATTTGTGTTCAGTAAGAGATGCTTGTGACTGCCAATATCATAGAAATCGCATATTGCGAATTCCGGAAAAAAGTGCAGTTTGAAAGCATGGGCTATAGTCCAGCAGAATTATCCAAAATAGCCTCGATTTCATATTTCTGTATTTTTGTCAATAAAAGGTTCTCCGAGCTAAATTTTCAAATTTGTGTTCAGTTCGCGATGTTTGTCATTATCGGGGTAGTAGAAATCGTATTTTGCGAATTCCGGAAAAAAGTTCATTTTGAAACCATGGGCTATAGTCCAGCAGAATTGACCAAAATAGTCTCGGGTTTCATATTTCTGTATTTTTGTCTATAAAAGTTTCTCCGAGCTAAATTTTCAAATTTGTGTTCAGTTCGCTATGCTTATCATTATCAGGGTAATAACAATCGTAACTTGTGATTTCCGGAAAAAAGTGCATTTTGAAACCATGGGCTATAGTCCAGCAGAATTAACCAAAATAGCCTCGGATTTCATATTTCTGTATTTTTGTCAATAAACGGTTGTTCGAGCTAAATTTTCAAATTTGTGTTCACTTCGCGATGTTTGTCATTATCAGGGTAGTAGAAACCGTAATTTGTGATTTCCGGAAAAAAGTGCATTTTGAAACCATGGGCTATAGTCCAGCAGAATTAACCAAAATATCCTCGGATTTCATATTTCTTTTTTTTGTCAATCAAAGGTTCTCAGAGCTAAATTTTCAAATTTGTGATCAGTTACGGATGCTTGTGACTGCCAATATCATAGAAATCGTAATATGCGAAATCCGGAAAAAAAGTGCATTTTGAAACCATGGGCTATAGTCCAGCAGAATTAACCAAAATAGCCTCGGATTTCATATTTCTTTTTTTTTTGTCAATCAAAGGTTCTCAGAGCTAAATTTTCAAATTTGTGTTCAGTTCGCGATGTTTGTCATTATCAGTATCATAGAAATTGTAATTTGCGAAATCCGGAAAAAGGTGCATTTTGAAACCGTGGGCTATAGTCCAGCAGAATTAACCAAAATAGCCTCGGATTTCATATTTCCTTTTTTTTGTCAATCAAAGGTTCTCAGAGCTAAATTTTCAAATTTGTGTTCAGTTCGCGATGTTTGTCATTATCAGTATCATAGAAATCGTAATTTGCGAAATCCGGAAAAAGGTGCATTTTGAAACCATGGGCTTTAGTCCAGCAGAATTAACCAAAATAGCCTCGGATTTCATATTTCTTTTTTTTTTGTCAATCAAAGGTTCTCAGAGCTAAATTTTCAAATATGTGTTCAACTCGAGATGTTTGTCATTATCGGCTTAGTAGAAATCGTATTTTGCGAATTCAAAAAAATTGCTTTTTGAAACCATGGGCTATAGTCCAGCAGAATTAACCAAAATAGCCTCGGATTTCATATTTCTGTATTTTTGTCAATAAACGGTTGTTCGATCTAAATTTTCAAATTTGTGTTCAGTTAGGGATGCTTGTGACTGCCAATATCATAGAAATCGTAATTTGCGAAATCCGAAAAAAGTGCATTCTGAAACCGTGGGCTATAGTCCAGCAGAATTAACCAAAATAGCCTCGGATTTCATATTTCGTTTTTTTGTCAATCAAAGGTTCTCAGAGCTAAATTTTCAAATATGTGTTCAACTCGAGATGTTTGTCATTATCGGCTTAGTAGAAATCGTATTTTGCGAATTCCAAAAAATTGCTTTTTGAAACCATGGGCTATAGTCCAGCAGAATTAACCAAAATAGCCTCGGATTTCATATTTCTGTATTTTTGTCAATAAAATGTTCTCCGAGCTAAATTTTCGAATTTGTGTTCACTTCGCAATGTTTTTCATTATCAGGGTAGTAGAAACCGTAATTTGTGATTTCCGGAAAAAAGTGCATTTTGAAACCATGGGCTATAGTCCAGCAGAATTAACCAAAATAGCCTCGGATTTCATATTTCTGTATTTTTGTCAATAAAATGTTCTCCGAGCTAAATTTTCGAATTTGTGTTCACTTCGCGATGTCTTTCATTATCAGGGTAGTAGAAACCGTAATTTGTGATTTCCGGAAAAAAGTGCATTTTGAAACCATGGGCTATAGTCCAGCAGAATTAACCAAAATAGCCTCGTATTTCATATTTCTTTTTTTTGTCAATCAAAGGTTCTCAGAGCTAAATTTTCAAATTTGTGGTCAGTTACGGATGCTTGTGACTGCCAATATCATAGAAATCGTAATTTGCGAAATCCGGAAAAAAGTGCATTTTGAAACCATGGGCTATAGTCCAGCAGAATTAACCAAAATAGCCTCGGATTTCATTTTTCTTTTTTTTTTGTCAATCAAAGGTTCTCAGAGCTAAATTTTCGAATTTGTGTTCACTTCGCGATGTTTTTCATTATCAGGGTAGTAGAAACCGTAATTTGTGATTTCCGGAAAAAAGTGCATTTTGAAACCATGGGCTATAGTCCAGCAGAATTAACCAAAATAGCCTCGGATTTCATATTTCTTTTTTTTTGTCAATCAAAGGTTCTCAGAGCTAAATTTTCAAATTTGTGGTCAGTTACGGATGCTTGTGACTGCCAATATCATAGAAATCGTAATTTGCGAAATCCGGAAAAAAGTGCATTTTGAAACCATGGGCTATAGTGCAGCAGAATTAACAAAAATAGCCTCGGATTTCATATTTCTTATTTTTTGTCAATCAAAGGTTCTCAGAGCTAAATTTTCAAATATGTGTTCAGTTCGAGATGTTTGTCATTATCGGCTTAGTAGAAATCGTATTTTGCGAATTCCAAAAAATTGCTTTTTGAAACCATGGGCTATAGTCCAGCAGAATTAACCAAAATAGACTCGGATTTCATATTTCTGTATTTTTGTCAATAAAATGTTCTCCGAGCTAAATTTTCAAATTTGTGTTCAGTTAGGGATGTTTGTGACTGCCAATATCATAGAAATCGTAATTTGCGAAATCCGGAAAAAAGTGCATTTTGAAACCATGGGCTATAGTCCAGCAGAATTAACCAAAATAGCCTCGGATTTCATATTTCTGTATTTTTGTCAATAAAATGTTCTCCGAGCTAAATTTTCGAATTTGTGTTCACTTCGCGATGTTTTTCATTATCAGGGTAGTAGAAACCGTAATTTGTGATTTCCGGAAAAAAGTGCATTTTGAAACCATGGGCTATAGTCCAGCAGAATTAACCAAAATAGCCTCGGATTTCATATTTCTTTTTTTTTGTCAATCAAAGGTTCTCAGAGCTAAATTTTCAAATTTGTGGTCAGTTACGGATGCTTGTGACTGCCAATATCATAGAAATCGTAATTTGCGAAATCCGGAAAAAAGTGCATTTTGAAACCATGGGCTATAGTGCAGGAGAATTAACAAAAATAGCCTCGGATTTCATATTTCTTATTTTTTGTCAATCAAAGGTTCTCAGAGCTAAATTTTCAAATATGTGTTCAGTTCGAGATGTTTGTCATTATCGGCTTAGTAGAAATCGTATTTTGCGAATTCCAAAAAATTGCTTTTTGAAACCATGGGCTATAGTCCAGCAGAATTAACCAAAATAGACTCGGATTTCATATTTCTGTATTTTTGTCAATAAAATGTTCTCCGAGCTAAATTTTCAAATTTGTGTTCAGTTAGGGATGTTTGTGACTGCCAATATCATAGAAATCGTAATTTGCGAAATCCGGAAAAAAGTGCATTTTGAAACCATGGGCTATAGTCCAGCAGAATTAACCAAAATAGCCTCGGATTTCATATTTCTGTATTTTTGTCAATAAAATGTTCTCCGAGCTAAATTTTCAAATTTGTGTTCAGTTAGGGATGTTTGTGACTGCCAATATCATAGAAATCGTAATTTGCGAAATCCGGAAAAAAGTGCATTTTGAAACCATGGGCTATAGTCCAGCAGAATTAACCAAAATAGCCTCGGATTTCATATTTCTGTATTTTTGTCAATCAAAGTTTTTCAGAGCTAAATTTTCAAATTTGTGTTAAGTTCGTGATTTTTGTCATTATCAGGGTAGTAGAAATGGTAATTTGCGAATTCCGGAAAAAAGTGCATTTTGAAACCGTAGGCTATAGTCCAGCATAATTAACAAAATAGCCTCGGATTTCATATTTCTGTATTTTTGTCAATCAAAGGTTTTCAGAGCTAAATTTTCAAATTTGTGTTAAGTTCGTGATTTTTGTCATTATCAGGGTAGTAGAAATGGTAATTTGCGAATTCCAAAAAAGTGCATTTTGAAACCGTGGGCTATAGTCCAGCAGAATTAACAAAATAGCCTCAGATTTCATATTTCTTATTTTTTGTCAATCAAAGGTTCTCAGAGCTAAATTTTCAAATATGTGTTCAGTTCGAGATGTTTGTCACTATCGGCTTAGTAGAAATCGTATTTTGCGAATTCCAAAAAATTGCTTTTTGAAACCATGGGCTATAGTCCAGCAGAATTAACCAAAATAGACTCGGATTTCATATTTCTGTATTTTTGTCAATAAAATGTTCTCCGAGCTAAATTTTCAAATTTGTGTTCAGTTAGGGATGTTTGTGACTGCCAATATCATAGAAATCGTAATTTTCGAAATCCGGAAAAAAGTGCATTTTGAAACCATGGGCTATAGTCCAGCAGAATTAACCAAAATAGCCTCGGATTTCATATTTCTGTATTTTTGTCAATCAAAGGTTTTCAGAGCTAAATTTTCAAATTTGTGTTAAGTTCGTGATTTTTGTCATTATCAGGGTAGTAGCAATGGTAATTTGCGAATTATCATTATCAGGGTAGTAGAAATGGTAATTTGCGAATTCCAAAAAAGTGCATTTTGAAACCGTGGGCTATAGTCCAGCAGAATTAACAAAATAGCCTCGGATTTCATATTTCTGTATTTTTGTCAATAAAATGTTCTCCGAGCTAAATTTTCAAATTTGTGTTCAGTTAGGGATGTTTGTGACTGCCAATATCATAGAAATCGTAATGTGCGAAATCCGGAAAAAAGTGCATTTTGAAACCATGGGCTATAGTCCAGCAGAATTAACCAAAATAGCCTCGGATTTCATATTTCTGTATTTTTGTCAATCAAAGGTGTTCAGAGCTAAATTTTCAAATTTGTGTTAAGTTCGTGATTTTTTTCATTATCAGGGTAGTAGAAACCGTAATTTGTGATTTCCGGAAAAAAGTGCATTTTGAAACCATGGGCTATAGTCCAGCAGAATTAACAAAAATAGCCTCGGATTTCATATTTCTTATTTTTTGTCAATCAAAGGTTCTCAGAGCTAAATTTTCAAATTTGTGGTCAGTTACGGATGCTTGTGACTGCCAATATCATAGAAATCGTAATTTGCGAAATCCGGAAAAAGTGCATTTTGAAACCGTGGGCTATAGTCCAGCAGAATTAACCAAAATAGCCCCGGATTTCATATTTCTTATTTTTTGTCAATCAAAGGTTCTCAGAGCTAAATTTTCAAATTTGTGGTCAGTTACGAATGCTTGTGACTGCCAATATCATAGAAATCGTATTTTGCGAAATCCGGAAAAAAGTGCATTTTGAAACCATGGGGCTATGGTCCAGCAGAATTAACCAAAATAGCCTCGGATTTCATATTTCTGTATTTTTGTCAATAAAATGTTCGCCGAGCTAAATTTTCGAATTTGTGTTCACTTCGCGATGTTTTTCATTATCAGGGTAGTAGGAACCGTAATTTGTGATTTCCGGAAAAAAGTGCATTTTGAAACCATGGGCTATAGTCCAGCAGAATTAACCAAAATAGCCTCGGATTTCATATTTCTGTATTTTTGTCAATAAACGGTTGTTCGAGCTAAATTTTCAAATTTGTGTTCAGTTAGGGATGCTTGTGACTGCCAATATCATAGAAATCGTAATTTGCGAGATCCGGAAAAAAGTGCATTTTGAAACCATGGGGCTATAGTCCAGCAGAATTAACCAAAATAGCCTCGGATTTCATATTTCTGTATTTTTGTCAATAAGATGTTCTCCGAGCTAAATTTTCGAATTTGTGTTCACTTCGCGATGTTTTTCATTATCAGGGTAGTAGAAACCGTAATTTGTGATTTCCGGAAAAAAGTGCATTTTGAAACCATGGGCTATAGTCCAGCAGAATTAACCAAAATAGCCTCGGATTTCATATTTCTTTTTTTTGTCAATCAAAGGTTCTCAGAGCTAAATTTTCAAATTTGTGGTCAGTTACGGATGCTTGTGACTGCCAATATCATAGAAATCGTAATTTGCGAAATCCGGAAAAAAAGTGCATTTTGAAACCATGGGCTATAGTCCAGCAGAATTAACAAAAATAGCCTCGGATTTCATATTTCTTATTTTTTGTCAATCAAAGTTTCTCAGAGCTAAATTTTCAAATATGTGTTCAGTTCGAGATGTTTGTCATTATCGGCTTAGTAGAAATCGTATTTTCCGAATTCCAAAAAATTGCTTTTTGAAACCATGGGCTATAGTCCAGCAGAATTAACCAAAATAGCCTCGGATTTCATATTTCTGTATTTTTGTCAATAAAATGTTCTCCGAGCTAAATTTTCAAATTTGTGTTCAGTTAGGGATGTTTGTGACTGCCAATATCATAGAAATCGTAATTTGCGAAATCCGGAAAAAAGTGCATTTTGAAACCATGGGCTATAGTCCAGAAGAATTAACCAAAATAGCCTCGGATTTCATATTTCTGTATTTTTGTCAATCAAAGGTTCTCAGAGCTAAATTTTCAAATTTGTGTTAAGTTCGTGATTTTTGTCATTATCAGGGTAGTAGAAATGGTAATTTGCGAATTCCGGAAAAAAGTGCATTTTGAAACCGTGGGCTATAGTCCAGCAGAATTAACCAAAATAGCCTCGGATTTCATATTTCTGTATTTTTGTCAATCAAAGGTTCTCAGAGCTAAATTTTCAAATTTATGTTAAGTTCGTGATTTTTTTCATTATCAGGGTAGTAGAAACCGTAATTTGTGATTTCCGGAAAAAAGTGCATTTTGAAACCATGGGCTATAGTCCAGCAGAATTAACAAAAATAGCCTCGGATTTCATATTTCTTATTTTTTGTCAATCAAAGGTTCTCAGAGCTAAATTTTCAAATTTGTGGTCAGTTACGGATGCTTGTGACTGCCAATATCATAGAAATCGTAATTTGCGAAATCCGGAAAAAGTGCATTTTGAAACCGTGGGCTATAGTCCAGCAGAATTAACCAAAATAGCCCCGGATCTCATATTTCTTATTTTTTGTCAATCAAAGGTTCTCAGAGCTAAATTTTCAAATTTGTGGTCAGTTACGAATGCTTGTGACTGCCAATATCATAGAAATCGTATTTTGCGAAATCCGGAAAAAAGTGCATTTTGAAACCATGGGGCTATGGTCCAGCAGAATTAACCAAAATAGCCTCGGATTTCATATTTCTGTATTTTTGTCAATAAAATGTTCTCCGAGCTAAATTTTCGAATTTGTGTTCACTTCGCGATGTTTTTCATTATCAGGGTAGTAGGAACCGTAATTTGTGATTTCCGGAAAAAAGTGCATTTTGAAACCATGGGCTATAGTCCAGCAGAATTAACCAAAATAGCCTCGGATTTCATATTTCTGTATTTTTGTCAATAAACGGTTGTTCGAGCTAAATTTTCAAATTTGTGTTCAGTTAGGGATGCTTGTGACTGCCAATATCATAGAAATCGTAATTTGCGAGATCCGGAAAAAAGTGCATTTTGAAACCATGGGGCTATAGTCCAGCAGAATTAACCAAAATAGCCTCGGATTTCATATTTCTGTATTTTTGTCAATAAGATGTTCTCCGAGCTAAATTTTCGAATTTGTGTTCACTTCGCGATGTTTTTCATTATCAGGGTAGTAGAAACCGTAATTTGTGATTTCCGGAAAAAAGTGCATTTTGAAACCATGGGCTATAGTCCAGCAGAATTAACCAAAATAGCCTCGGATTTCATATTTCTTTTTTTTGTCAATCAAAGGTTCTCAGAGCTAAATTTTCAAATTTGTGGTCAGTTACGGATGCTTGTGACTGCCAATATCATAGAAATCGTAATTTGCGAAATCCGGAAAAAAAGTGCATTTTGAAACCATGGGCTATAGTCCAGCAGAATTAACAAAAATAGCCTCGGATTTCATATTTCTTATTTTTTGTCAATCAAAGTTTCTCAGAGCTAAATTTTCAAATATGTGTTCAGTTCGAGATGTTTGTCATTATCGGCTTAGTAGAAATCGTATTTTCCGAATTCCAAAAAATTGCTTTTTGAAACCATGGGCTATAGTCCAGCAGAATTAACCAAAATAGCCTCGGATTTCATATTTCTGTATTTTTGTCAATAAAATGTTCTCCGAGCTAAATTTTCAAATTTGTGTTCAGTTAGGGATGTTTGTGACTGCCAATATCATAGAAATCGTAATTTGCGAAATCCGGAAAAAAGTGCATTTTGAAACCATGGGCTATAGTCCAGAAGAATTAACCAAAATAGCCTCGGATTTCATATTTCTGTATTTTTGTCAATCAAAGGTTCTCAGAGCTAAATTTTCAAATTTGTGTTAAGTTCGTGATTTTTGTCATTATCAGGGTAGTAGAAATGGTAATTTGCGAATTCCGGAAAAAAGTGCATTTTGAAACCGTGGGCTATAGTCCAGCAGAATTAACCAAAATAGCCTCGGATTTCATATTTCTGTATTTTTGTCAATCAAAGGTTCTCAGAGCTAAATTTTCAAATTTGTGTTCAGTTCGCGACGTTTGTCATTATCGGGGTAGGAGAAATCGTAATTTGCGAAATCCGGAAAAAAGTGCATTTTGAAACCATGGGCTATAGTCCAGCAGAATTAACCAAAATAGCCTCGGATTTCATATTTCTGTATTTTTGTCAATCAAAGGTTCTCAGAGCTAAATTTTTAAATTTGTGTTCAGTTCGCGATGTTTGTCATTATCAGTATCATAGAAATCGTAATTTGCGAAATCCGGAAAAAAAGTGCATTTTGAAACCATGGGCTATAGCCCAGCAGAATTAACAAAATAGCCTCGGATTTCATATTTCTGTATTTTTGTCAATCAAAGGTTCTCAGAGCTAAATTTTCATATTTGTGTTCAGTTCGCGATTTTTGTCATTATCAGTATCATAGAAATCGTAATTTGCGAAATCCGGAAAAAAGTGCATTTTGAAACCATGGGCTATAGTCCAGCAGAATTAACCAAAATAGCCTCGGATTTCATATTTCTGTATTTTTGTCAATAAAATGTTCTCCGAGCTAAATTTTCGAATTTGTGTTCACTTCGCGATGTTTTTCATTATCAGGGTAGTAGAAACCGTAATTTGTGATTTCCGGAAAAAAGTGCATTTTGAAACCGTGGGCTATAGTCCAGCAGAATTAACAAAATAGCCTCGGATTTCATATTTCTGTATTTTTGTCAATAAAATGTTCTCCGAGCTAAATTTTCAAATTTGTGTTCAGTTAGGGATGTTTGTGACTGCCAATATCATAGAAATCGTAATTTGCGAAATCCGGAAAAACGTGCATTTTGAAACCATGGGCTATAGTCCAGCAGAATTAACCAAAATAGCCTCGGATTTCATATTTCTGTATTTTTGTCAATCAAAGGTTTTCAGAGCTAAATTTTCAAATTTGTGTTAAGTTCGTGATTTTTGTCATTATCAGGGTAGTAGAAATGGTGATTTGCGAATTCCAAAAAAGTGCATTTTGAAACCGTGGGCTATAGTCCAGCAGAATTAACAAAATAGCCTCGGATTTCATATTTCTGTATTTTTGTCAATCAAAGGTTCTCAGAGCTAAATTTTCAAATTTGTGGTCAGTTACGGATGCTTGTGACTGCCAATATCATAGAAATCGTAATTTGCGAAATCCGGAAAAAAAGTGCATTTTGAAACCATGGGCTATAGTCCAGCAGAATTAACCAAAATAGCCTCGGATTTCATATTTCTTTTTTTTTTGTCAATCAAAGGTTCTCAGAGCTAAATTTTCAAATTTGTGGTCAGTTACGGATGCTTGTGACTGCCAATATCATAGAAATCGTAATTTGCGAAATCCGGAAAAAAGTGCATTTTGAAACCATGGGCTATAGTCCAGCAGAATTAACAAAAATAGCCTCGGATTTCATATTTCTTATTTTTTGTCAATCAAAGGTTCTCAGAGCTAAATTTTCAAATATGTGTTCAGTTCGAGATGTTTGTCATTATCGGCTTAGTAGAAATCGTATTTTGCGAATTCCAAAAAATTGCTTTTTGAAACCATGGGCTATAGTCCAGCAGAATTAACCAAAATAGCCTCGGATTTCATATTTCTGTATTTTTGTCAATAAAATGTTCTCCGAGCTAAATTTTCAAATTTGTGTTCAGTTAGGGATGTTTGTGACTGCCAATATCATAGAAATCGTAATTTGCGAAATCCGGAAAAAAGTGCATTTTGAAACCATGGGCTATAGTCCAGCAGAATTAACCAAAATAGCCTCGGATTTCATATTTCTGTATTTTTATCAATCAAAGGTTTTCAGAGCTAAATTTTCAAATTTGTGTTAAGTTCGTGATTTTTGTCATTATCAGGGTAGTAGAAATGGTAATTTGCGAATTCCGGAAAAAAGTGCATTTTGAAACCGTGGGCTATAGTCCAGCACAATTAACAAAATAGCCTCGGATTTCATATTTCTGTATTTTTGTCAATCAAAGGTTTTCAGAGCTAAATTTTCAAATTTGTGTTAAGTTCGTGATTTTTGTCATTATCAGGGTAGTAGAAGTGGTAATTTGCGAATTCCAAAAAAGTGCATTTTGAAACCGTGGGCTATAGTCCAGCAGAATTAACAAAATAGCCTCGGATTTCATATTTCTTATTTTTTGTCAATCAAAGGTTCTCAGAGCTAAATTTTCAAATATCTGTTCAGTTCGAGATGTTTGTCACTATCGGCTTAGTAGAAATCGTATTTTGCGAATTCCAAAAAATTGCTTTTTGAAACCATGGGCTATAGTCCAGCAGAATTAACCAAAATAGCCTCGGATTTCATATTTCTGTATTTTTGTCAATCAAAGGTTTTCAGAGCTAAATTTTCAAATTTGTGTTAAGTTCGTGATTTTTGTCATTATCAGGGTAGTAGAAATGGTAATTTGCGAATTCCGGAAAAAAGTGCATTTTGAAACCGTGGGCTATAGTCCAGCAGAATTAACAAAATAGCCTCGGATTTCATATTTCTGTATTTTTGTCAATCAAAGGTTCTCAGAGCTAAATTTTCGAATTTGTGTTCACTTCGCGATGTTTTTCATTATCAGGGTAGTAGAAACCGTAATTTGTGATTTCCGGAAAAAAGTGCATTTTGAAACCATGGGCTATAGTCCAGCAGAATTAACCAAAATAGCCTCGGATTTCATATTTCTGTATTTTTGTCAATAAAATGTTCTCCGAGCTAAATTTTCAAATTTGTGTTCAGTTAGGGTTGTTTGTGACTGCCAATATCATAGAAATCGTATTTTGCGAAATCCGGAAAAAAGTGCATTTTGAAACCATGGGCTATAGTCCAGCAGAATTAACCAAAATAGCCTCGGATTTCATATTTCTGTATTTTTGTCAATCAAAGGTTTTCAGAGCTAAATTTTCAAATTTGTGTTAAGTTCGTGATTTTTGTCATTATCAGGGTAGTAGAAATGGTAATTTGCGAATTCCGGAAAAAAGTGCATTTTGAAACCGTGGGCTATAGTCCAGCAGAATTAACAAAATAGCCTCGGATTTCATATTTCTGTATTTTTGTCAATCAAAGGTTTTCAGAGCTAAATTTTCAAATTTGTGTTAAGTTCGTGATTTTTGTCATTATCAGGGTAGTAGAAATGGTAATTTGCGAATTCCAAAAAAGTGCATTTTGAAACCGTGGGCTATAGTCCAGCAGAATTAACAAAATAGCCTCGGATTTCATATTTCTTATTTTTTGTCAATCAAAGGTTCTCAGAGCTAAATTTTCAAATATGTGTTCAGTTCGAGATGTTTGTCACTATCGGCTTAGTAGAAATCGTATTTTGCGAATTCCAAAAAATTGCTTTTTGAAACCATGGGCTATAGTCCAGCAGAATTAACCAAAATAGCCTCGGATTTCATATTTCTGTATTTTTGTCAATCAAAGGTTCTCAGAGCTAAATTTTCAAATTTGTGGTCAGTTACGGATGCTTGTGACTGCCAATATCATAGAAATCGTAATTTACGAAATCCGGAAAAAAGTGCAATTTGAAACCATGGGCTATAGTCCAGCAGAATTAACCAAAATAGCCTCGGATTTCATATTTCTGTATTTTTGTCAATCAAAGGTTCTCAGAGCTAAATTTTCAAATTTGTGTTCAGTTCGCGATGTTTGTCATTATCAGGGTAGTAGAAATCGAAATTTGTGATTTCCGGAAAAAAGTGCATTTTGAAACCATGGGCTATAGTCCAGCAGAATTAACCAAAATAGCCTCGGATTTCATATTTCTTTTTTTTTTGTCAATCAAAGGTTCTCAGAGCTAAATTTTCAAATTTGTGGTCAGTTACGGATGCTTGTGACTGCCAATATCATAGAAATCGTAATTTGCGAAATCCGGAAAAAAGTGCATTTTGAAACCATGGGCTATAGTCCAGCAGAATTAACAAAATAGCCTCGGATTTCATATTTCTGTATTTTTGTCAATCAAAGTTTCTCAGAGCTAAATTTTCATATTTGTGTTCAGTTCGCGATTTTTGTCATTATCAGTATCATAGAAATCGTAATTTGCGAAATCCGGAAAAAAGTGCATTTTGAAACCATGGGCTATAGTCCAGCAGAATTAACCAAAATAGCCTCGGATTTCATATTTCATTTTTTTTGTCAATCAAAGGTTCTCAGAGCTAAATTTTCAAATTTGTGGTCAGTTACGGATGCTTGTGACTGCCAATATCATAGAAATCGTAATTTGCGAAATCCGGAAAAAAGTGCATTTTGAAACCATGGGGCTATAGTCCAGCAGAATTAACCAAAATAGCCTCGGATTTCATATTTCTGTATTTTTGTCAATAAAATGTTCTCCGAGCTAAATTTTCGAATTTGTGTACACTTCGCGATGTTTTTCATTATCAGGGTAGTAGAAACCGTAATTTGTGATTTCCGGAAAAAAGTGCATTTTGAAACCATGGGCTATAGTCCAGCAGAATTAACCAAAATAGCCTCGGATTTCATATTTCATTTTTTTTGTCAATCAAAGGTTCTCAGAGCTAAATTTTCAAATTTGTGGTCAGTTACGGATGCTTGTGACTGCCAATATCATAGAAATCGTAATTTGCGAAATCCGGAAAAAAGTGCATTTTGAAACCATGGGGCTATAGTCCAGCAGAATTAACCAAAATAGCCTCGGATTTCATATTTCTGTATTTTTGTCAATAAAATGTTCTCCGAGCTAAATTTTCGAATTTGTGTACACTTCGCGATGTTTTTCATTATCAGGGTAGTAGAAACCGTAATTTGTGATTTCCGGAAAAAAGTGCATTTTGAAACCATGGGCTATAGTCCAGCAGAATTAACCAAAATAGCCTCGGATTTCATATTTCATTTTTTTTGTCAATCAAAGGTTCTCAGAGCTAAATTTTCAAATTTGTGTTAAGTTCGTGATTTTTGTCATTATCAGGGTAGTAGAAATGGTAATTTGCGAATTCCAAAAAAGTGCATTTTGAAACCGTGGGCTATAGTCCAGCAGAATTAACAAAATAGCCTCGGATTTCATATTTCTTATTTTTTGTCAATCAAAGGTTCTCAGAGCTAAATTTTCAAATATGTGTTCAGTTCGAGATGTTTGTCACTATCGGCTTAGTAGAAATCGTATTTTGCGAATTCCAAAAAATTGCTTTTTGAAACCATGGGCTATAGTCCAGCAGAATTAACCAAAATAGCCTCGGATTTCATATTTCTGTATTTTTGTCAATCAAAGGTTCTCAGAGCTAAATTTTCAAATTTGTGGTCAGTTACGGATGCTTGTGACTGCCAATATCATAGAAATCGTAATTTACGAAATCCGGAAAAAAGTGCAATTTGAAACCATGGGCTATAGTCCAGCAGAATTAACCAAAATAGCCTCGGATTTCATATTTCTGTATTTTTGTCAATCAAAGGTTCTCAGAGCTAAATTTTCAAATTTGTGTTCAGTTCGCGATGTTTGTCATTATCAGGGTAGTAGAAATCGAAATTTGTGATTTCCGGAAAAAAGTGCATTTTGAAACCATGGGCTATAGTCCAGCAGAATTAACCAAAATAGCCTCGGATTTCATATTTCTTTTTTTTTTGTCAATCAAAGGTTCTCAGAGCTAAATTTTCAAATTTGTGGTCAGTTACGGATGCTTGTGACTGCCAATATCATAGAAATCGTAATTTGCGAAATCCGGAAAAAAGTGCATTTTGAAACCATGGGCTATAGTCCAGCAGAATTAACAAAATAGCCTCGGATTTCATATTTCTGTATTTTTGTCAATCAAAGTTTCTCAGAGCTAAATTTTCATATTTGTGTTCAGTTCGCGATTTTTGTCATTATCAGTATCATAGAAATCGTAATTTGCGAAATCCGGAAAAAAGTGCATTTTGAAACCATGGGCTAT